>CM022297.1:364138548-365484425 GCA_011799875.1 Thinopyrum elongatum | reverse complement strand
TCCTCCGCTCGCCGCTGCCCGCCGTGCCGGCTCTCTGCGAGCGCGCGCGCGCGCGTTTGACCGTGGCCGGACGAACGTGTCCGGCGCCCGAAAGGGGCTGGCTGCGGACACGTCCGGCCCAGCCACTGACCGCGGGGCCCCACCCCATTGAACGTTAAAAAAATATGTAAATAAAAATATATATATTAATAATTAATTAAGTTAATTAATTCTATTAATTAACTCTGTTTTAGTTAACGTAATTAGTTAGTTAGCACCTAATCTCTTAGTTAGTGTTAGAGACTATGACAGTGGGACCCACTGGTCAAATTGACCAGTCGACCCTGTTGACTGACTGTTGACTGTTGACTGAATTAATAATAAATTATAAAATGCATAAAAACTTTAGAAAATCATATTAAATAATCCGTAACTCCGATGGAAAAACTTTGTACATGAAAATTGCTCAGAACGACGAGACGAATCCGAACACGCGGTCCGTTCGTCCGTCACACGTCCCTAACTATCCGAACATGCAACCGTTCCTCTCCGGTCGTCTGTCTGACAAATGTCCGGAGACGGGAAAACATTCCCGGATGAATCCCACCTTCGCCAGTATCACCCGGCACTGCGTTAGGTCACCTCCGTCACCGCGTATTGCCATGATATGCTTTGTGCTGCACTTGTTCGCTGTGTATTTATACTGTTTCCTCCCCCTCTTCTCTCTCGTTAGACCCCGACACCGACATCGTCCCCGAGACCGACGCAGCTCCGGAGCCCGGAGACACCACTGACAACCTTGCCCTTGCCGCCGAGCAACCAGGCAAGCCCCCCCCCCTTTGATCATCCCGATATCGCCCATTCTAATTTCCCATGCTTGCATTAGAATTGCTGCTGCTACTGCTTTACCTATTCTGATGCATAGCCTGTTTATTGAAGCCTGCTGTTGATAATTACCTGCATATCCTAAACTGCTTAGTTTAGGCTGGGTAGAGACCTATCAGTGACCCCACTTATCCCGACTGCCGCGCTGGATCGTCAGAAGACCCGATCAACGGGATTGAAGACCAGGATCCGACACCGCACATCACCCCCCTTAGTTGTAACGACACTGCAGCGTTACTATCGAGTGCCGAGGGTGAAACCTCATGTAGCACTTCCGATGTTAACTCTGTAAAGTAGCTATTCGGTCGTGATCATCGAGGGTGATTCCTCCTTCGCCACTTCCGGTAACGACGCTGTCGTGCAACACATCAAGTGTGAACCCATCGAGGGTGAATCCTCCGAGTTCACCTTGACAGACACATCGAGTAGGAATCCAACGAGGGTGATACCTCGGATTCCCCTGATGTTATGGACACACGGATACTTGGACTTTACACTGTTACTTGGATAGGCGGGTCGACCCTGAGGGGTACCCGCGTGCGCCTAAGTGGCGAGTGTTGTGAAGACGGGTGCCAGTGTGGTGCTCGAGCGCTGAATACGAGGCGCGGCCGGGCATTCTTAACCCTTGCAGCAAGTCCTCGAGACGGGGCGACGGGGTCACATCTTTCGTGAGTCTCTGCTCGTTACCGCAAGCCCTAGTCCTAACGATTTGGATATTTGATCCGAGCAGGCCTCTGGTCTGATAGCACTAACCATCACGTGGGCATAGTATGGGCGTTCTGCATCGTATGCATCAGCCGAAAGCTCTGTCAGACGTCCAGTTCAGCAGTGCGGCATGGAGTGATTGGCGCCATTTCGGTGGTGCTTGGATCTGGGCCATGTGCGCAACGATCCGGAGGGCGAGGGGCGATGGCCAAGACCCCCTTGCGCTTAGGATGTAGACGCGGGTACCTCTCTGCTGAGCTGTAGGTAGGGTTTGTGATGGCGGTGTTAGGGGCAAGGCGGAGGATGTACGGAAGTGATGGTCCGGCGGTAGGTTTCGAAGCGGGGGTAGTTGAGTCCCCTGCAGGGAACACCCTTCTATTCGTACCTTTCTACGGTAATGACCTCGGATTTGTATCCTGATTGATACAATTTTTAGAACCTGGATACTTGATCTAATGGCTCTGGGATTGCTTCTCGCAGGGAGTCGAAAGGGTCTCCGGACGAGGTTGATGGACTGTATGGCTCTGGGATGCTTTCTCCTCGTCAGGCGTCTGAAAAGGATCTCTGGGTGAGGTTAGAGACTTCATGATACTATGCTAACATTATATTGTACTGTTCTACTCTCGTTCTACTGCTACTGCTTGCAAGACGCTGAAGATGCTGAGTCTTTCGATAGGCATAGGCCTTCTCTCTCCTATTCTGGCATTCTGGCATCCGCAGTCCACAATAACAGCCTACACAAAGCCTCCCCTTGAAGAATTTTGCATAATGTAGGAATCCTTGCTTGCGCAGTACTTTCTGAGTACTCACGGTTGCTTTGTTTTCCCTTTTCGCCCCATATCAGTTTGTTCGTGACCAATGACGAGCCCCTAACAGTGCCCCGTCGTATCGCTACTGACTACTACCCAGAGGATGGATTCAATGCTGTTGACTTGACTGACGACCAGGAGTAGTACGGAGGTCCCACGGCAGAGGCGCTTCGCCTTTCGACGTAGTGTTTATTTGTGCCCCGCCTTTCTAAAGGCCTTTCTGTTTCTTTCATATCTGTACTCAATATCTGTTGCTTTCCGCTGATCTGTTTCGCAAGCTTATGTATCGCGACCTCGGAGGCCCCTGCTGTTATATAAAGCTTGTATGACTTTATTCATGTTTTAGAGTTGTGTTGTCGAGTATCTTCCCGTTATCCTTAGTGCTGATCGTGTCGCATTTGCGTGTATGAATAGTGCACGTCGGCCGGGGCGTCACAAGTTGGTATCAGAGCCGACTGACTGTAGAACCCCCCCTTTTCCCAACTCCTTGCTGAAGTTGAGTCTAGTGGTCCAAAACTATTTACTAACTTGCTGTGTGGCTTACGGGCCACGTCGCCAATTGGTGTGGTAATTAGTACTCTTTTTACTCCTCGGCCCTTTACTCTGTGCTCTGATCTCTCCGCTATTCGGGTTAAAATTTTACTAACTTCATCAACATTAGGTTCTCGTGCTCACATCCCACCCCACCCGAGTTCTGAAGTTATCCCATTCCATCCCACCCTTGCTTCAAGATTTTGGGCCAGTTCTGCTTGCACAGTATCCTCTTACGAGGGCACCCTGTGTTTCACCCTTCAGATCCTCGCCCCCAAATAGGTTTCTCCGACGTTTATTAGCCTTTGCTATGTCTCGTTGTGTACTTACTTCCATACCACGTGCCTGCCGCGCGCCTAGATGTCTAGCCTCCCTTTCAGCTGTTGTACTGCCGGATTCTAACCGAGGCTAGGTGTGGATTCGAATGTCGGGTGCGAATATGATGAAGTATCATTTCCCTTCCTTCTGTTGTGCGTGTTATCTTCATGAATCATTCAACACCTGCAGTTTTCTTGCTAAAACTGCCCCTGTTGATTTTGGCAGGATGCTGACGACCTCCACCTCCACCTTATATTGCCGCAATGAATGCGGCAATTTGACGGACCGTCAGTTTATGACCGGGATCTTGTGCTCAGTTCCCCCCAAAAACCAGAAATGCGCATCACAGCCTACAACCAAAACACTGTCAGAAATTCGTGTGCCCTCAATCCGTCCCCTTTTTCCGCAGCTCCTGACTGATCCAGGAATGCTGACGATTGGCTCCGTGAATTCCTTCCATATGAAGTCGCCAATGTTATCCCTGACAGTTACGTCACCTATGCGACGTATCACCGAGGGGGATCAGCTGCCTCACTGGTGGAAAGCCACAGGTATGTTGCCTGCTGAAACTGTAAACCACTTGGCAGATTTCAAGTCAAGCCGTTCGTCGTGCACGGTACATTCCTCAAGGCTGATCGACCAGAAGAAGCAGGAGTTCCGCGAACTCCACAGGGCAAAATGGCTGTGGCTGAATACCAGAGGAAATTTCTTGAATTGTCCCCGCTATGCTATGGATGAACGGTCGAAACAAAGACACCAAGCAGGAGAAATTCCTGAAGGACTACGTACGATTAAACTTGTCACATGACTTGTCCATGTTAACAGACTTCTGCAACCGCTTGTCAGCAAATCTTTCCAAGTTGATAAAAGTCTGACTAAGTACCAGGAGTCACTCAAAGCCACTCATGGACTGGCACCATCGGTCAGCCTGTTCAGAAGCGTAGAGTGTGGATCCTCGACACAATGTACAACAACGACCTGCTCAACACTCAAGGCCGTCCTATGTTGCACCGTTTGCCTTCACCCGGACCGAGACAGCTATCGGGTCCATGCTGGACCGCCTGATGCTATGGCTTTTGTCAGGATGCAACCACGTCACTTCTCGGTGCAGGAAGAGCCGTCGAACAACATCCTTCTAGGAACGTTGGAAACCAGACTACCCTGCTATCACCGTGTTCATGTCAACCAAGTCAACATGGAAGAAGCTCGACAGGACCCCAAACATTGTGATGGGCACCCTTCTAGTGGAATTCAAGTCCCATACTTCAGTCCTACTTGATTCTGGTAGCATACATCGCACTCCTAATGTCGAAAAGTTTTGCGCGAGCCATATATTATTTTCGAGGAGATGTCCCATCCCATTAGAATCCTTTCACCCCGGGGAACTAATTGGCAAACTACCAGGGTAAGCACACGGTAATCAACATTGTGATCTGGAGAGATTGATGTTCCACCCCGTTTCTCTCATTGCCCTTAAGACCCTCCAACATGACATTATTCTGGGTATGGACTGGTGAAGCCTCATAAATCTTTGAGTGACTGTGCCACTGAAACAGTCCGCCTCACACACCCTTCCGGTCAGACTGTCAGATATCAGCTCGTACAGTGCAGGACGCGAACTCAGATATATGTCCTAAATGCCTGAACGCTTACCTCTTGAAGGCATCGAGAACGTTCCAGTTGTTTCGTGAATTTCAAGATGATTCTTCCAGAAGAACTTCCAGGAAACCGCCTGCTAGAGCTGTTGATTCGTCATCGACTTGAAGCCTGGCACAACTCCTATTGCGACAGCGTCCTGTATAAGATGCCTCAGCCCCACCTTCTTGAACTTAAGCGAAAGAAATCGACACGTCACTTAAGAAAGTTTCATCCGCACCAGTTCCTACTGCTTGGGAGCACCTTCACTCTTTGTTAAGAAGAGGATGGAACTAACCGGTTGGTTCAGGATTAGTACCTATTAACCAAGCAACAACCAGAACAAATCCGCTTCCCCGGATCAATGATTTGTATGATCAAACTTGCCGGTTCCTCAGTATTCTCTAGCTTGTTTGAGATTGTTACCATCAGATCCGTGTTCGTGAAGAGGATATTCCAAGACTGCATTTGTTACTCGCTATGGCTCTTATGAGTACACTGTCATGTCATTTGCTTAACAAATGCCGCCAGCCACATTCTCCGCCTATTAACTACATCTTCATGGATACCTCGATTAATTCGTCGTGGTATCTGGATGATATTCTGGTTTATTCGAAGAATAAGAGAAAATGCTGAACACCTCCGTCTAGTACTGGAAAGGCTCCGAGAACACCAGTTGCCAAATACTCCAAATGTGAATTCTGCTATCTGAAGTAACCTACCTTGGTCATGTGATTTCCAAAGATGGAATGCTGTTTAACCCAGAACGGTTCAGGCTATTCTGGACTGGACTCCTCCAAGAACGTCAAGCAATGGAAGTTTCTCGGCCTAGCAAGCTATTGCCGTCGATTTGTTAGAATTTTCTAAGATTGCTAGCCCCCCTGACTGATCTGCTTGTCACAAGGGCGTAAAGTTTAATGGACAGAAAATGTCAGGAAGTTTCCAGACACTCAAAGACAGCTAACATCTGCCCCAAAGTACTATCTCCTCCAGATACCCCAAGACTTTGTGATCTATTGTGACGCATCCCGTGAAGGATTAGGCTGTGTTCCTATGCCAAAGCGTAAAGTGATTGCTTATGTCTCTCGTCAGTGTGCCGCCCACAGAAGAGAATTATCGGTACATGATCTAGAACTAGCTGCTTTCATCTATGCACTACAGTTATGGCGACATTACCTCCTCGTAATCGTTGCGAGATATACACGGATCATAAAAGTCTAAGTACTTGTTCACTCAACCTTCTCTAACTCCGTCAGCAAAGATGGATGAGGCCTTGCGGACATGATTTGGGTATTTCCTATACCCCCTGGCAAGGCTAACGTATGGCTGATGCCTTAAGCCGCAAGTCCTATTGCGACAACCTCATGGTTAGGCGGCTCAACTCGACTTTTTGAAGAACTATGCAAGCTGAATCTCCGTTATTGTCCCACAGGGCTCTCTAAATAACCTTGTGATACAACCAGATCTTGAGAAAGCTGTTAAGAATGCGCAAGCTAAAGATGCTGAGTTGATCTGATGAAGAAAGACCTTCACCTTGTAAAGTACGGGATTTCTCGCTGTCTGAAGATGAACCTGTATTTCAGAAACCGCATTGTCGTACCTCGTTTCGAACCATGACTGACAAAGTCTGCAAGGAGGCACATGATACCCCGCCGTTGTCTATTCATCCACGGGTTGCACCAGATGTATCGTGATCTCCGTCAAAGGTACTGGTGGTCTAGAATGAAGCAGACATTGCTCGATATGTTGCTGAATGTGATGTGTGTCGTCGCGTTAAAGCAAACATCAGAAAACAGCTGGAATTCTGCAACCACTTTCCTATTCCTCTATGGAAATGGATACGGTTCAGATGGATTTCATTACCGGACTTCCCAGGTCACAAAGGGTCACGATGCTATTCTTGTCGTTGTCGACCAACCTCTAAAGTGCCACTTCTTTCGCCTGTCAAGAGACGATCACTGCTAGTCAGTTAGCAGAGTTGTATATCTCCAGAATTGTATCACTCCACGGTATTCCGAAGGAGATCAGTTCGGACCGTGGCGGTCTTTTCACTTCCAAATTTCTGGGAAAGTTTTCAAAACAGCTAGGGAACTCATATCACCTGGAGTTCAGCTTATCACCCCCCAATCCAAGGCCAATTGAATGAGTTAATCAAGTGCTTGAAGACATGTTGCAAGCTTGTGTTATATCGTTTGGCAAGAAGTGGAGAAGAATCTCTCCATATCCGAGTTCTCCTATAACAACAGCTATCAAGCCAGTTTAAAATGCCCCCTTCGAATTACTCTATCCGTAAGTGTCGAACCCCTCTGAATGGTCAGAAACTGGGGAACGACCGCTCGTGGGTCCGATATTTATTCAACAAGCCGAAGAAACAAGTTCGTATTGTCCGGGAAAATCTCAAGGCGGCTCCAGGATCGCCAGAAGAGCAACTATGATCGCAAACGATGGGTTTGACTTTCAAACCTGGTGATCAGGCTTATCTGCGATCACCCCGATGAAAGGCACTCACCGTTTTGGAATCAAGGGCAAGCTAGCTCCACCTACATTGGTCCTTTCCGCATTGTTGCTAGACGTGGTCAGGTGGCATATAAATTGGAATTGCCGCCGCAATTCTCCTCATCTCCACGACGTCTCCACGTGTCGCAAGCTTCGTTAATGCTTCAAGGAATCTCCGCAACCGAGCTGTGGATCACCGAGTGCTCGAATTGCAAGATGACCTATCTTATAAGGACATCCATCCGCATTCTCGATCAGCGGAACGTCGGACCCGCCAGAAAGTTACCAAGTTCCTCAAATTTCAGTGTGGCAAATCATAACTGAAGATAAGCCACTTGGGAACTGCGAGGATAATCTTCGTGCGAAATACCCCGAACGAATTTTTTCCTTCTACCTCTTAATTCTCGGGATGAGAATTCTTGTTAAGTAGAGGAGATTTTGTAACACCCCCAGTGGTTAGCCACGTAATTCCATTTGAAATGCCAAGTCAGCATGATTAACAGTGCATGATCATCATTTGCATCATAATGCTTTTCAACTCCTAACTCAAAATTCAAATTTAAATGAAAGTGAATTATAAAAGTTTCCAACATAAAAACTAAAATGTTCGATAAATGGCAAATATTACAGAGACTATTCTAAAATTGAAACCAACAATAAATAAAATAATGGTGGCTCTAACATTGTCAAAATAGTCTAGGATTAATGCTTTTATATTAAAAAATTGTGTGAACTCAAATTGACTCCAAACTAGTTTTTGACAGTGTGAGGATGCCTAGTATTTATTGGAACAGTTCCTAGGTTTTACAAAATTCAATTTGAGGCCTAACAATTTACTAAACAAGAATATATGGAATTAAAAAAAGAAAAAAAAAAAAAAGGGGAAAAGAAACCTTCCCCCCCCCCCCGACTGGGCAAGCCCAGCTGGCCTCAGCCAACCAGGCCAGCCCAGCAGCCCCTGGCTAAACCCCCCCCCCTGAGACCCCGAACCCTAGCCCATCGCCCCGTCTCGCCCCCCCCCCCACTCCCTCATCCCCTCCTCGCTTCCCCCTCCTGACCCGCGGCCGCCCGTCGCCGCCCGGTGCCTCCACCCCGCCGGCGCCCCCGCCGCCGACGTACCCCACGCCATCGCACCGCATCTCCCCTCTCCCTTCCCGCTCGCCCCGACTCCCGCCCCCAACCCCTCCCCTCCCCTTCCCGTCATCCCGCCCGCCCTCCTCGCCTCCGCTCCCCACCCCGAGCCCCTCTCGCCCCTCGCCCGCCCAGCCCTACGGCTCCCGGTGAGCCCCTCCTCCTGCGTCCCTTGCGCACGAGCTCGCGACGAGCTCGGGGTTGTCGCACTCGTCGCTGCGCCGCTCCCCCCCGCTCGCTATTGCTGCTGCCGCTGCCCTGCGTGGCGCTCTCGTTCTCCGCCGCCCGCCTCCCGTAGCTGCTGCCCGCCGGCGCCCAGCAGCCCCTTTTCCTCTCCGCTCGCCCTGCCCGCCTCTGCCCCGCACCCTCTCTGCGACGCCCGCCGCGCGCGTGTTTGACCTTGGCCGACGAACGTGTCCGGCGCCCGAAAGGGGCTGGCTGCGGACACGTCCGGCCCAGCCACTGACCGCGGGGCCCCACCCCACTGAACGTTAAAAAATATGTAAATAAAAATATTATTTAATATAATTAATTAATTAAGTTAATTAATTCTATTAATTAACTCTGTTTTAGTTAACGTAATAGTTAGTTAGCACCTAATCTCTTAGTTAGTGTTAGAGACTATGACAGTGGGACCCACTGGTCAAATTGACCAGTCACCCTGTTGACTGACTGTTGACTGTTGACTGAATTAATAATAAATTATAAAATGCATAAAAACTTTAGAAATCATATTAATAATCCGTAACTCCGATGGAAAAACTTTGTACATGAAAATTGCTCAGAACAACGAGACGAATCCAACACGCGGTCCGTTCGTCCGTCACACGTCCCTAACTATCCGAACATGCAACCGTTCCTCTCCGTCATCTGTCTGACAAATGTCCGGAGACGGGAAAACATTCCCGGATGAATCCACCTTCGCCAGTATCACCCGCACTGCGTTAGGTCACCTCCGTCACCGCGTATTGCCATGATATGCTTTGTGCTGCACTTGTTCGCTGTGTATTTATACTGTTTCCTCCCCCTCTTCTCTCTCGTTAGACCCCGACACCGACGTCGTCCCCGAGACCGACGCAGCTCCGGAGCCCGGAGACACCACTGACAACCTTCCCTTGCCGCCGAGCAACCAGGCAAGCCCCCCCTTTGATCATCGCGATATCGCCCATTCTAATTTCCCATGCTTGCATTAGAATTGCGCTGCTACTACTTGCTTACCTATTCTGATGCATAGCCTGTTTATTGAAGCCTGCTGTTGATAATTACCTGCATATCCTAAACTGCTTAGTTTAGGCTGGGTAGAGACCTATCAGTGACCCCACTTATCCCGCTGCCGCGCTGGATCGTCAGAAGACCCGATCAACGGGATTGAAGACCAGGACCCGACACCGCACATCACCCCCTAGTTGTAACGACACTGCAGCGTTACTATCGAGTGCCGAGGTGAAACCTCATGTAGCACTTCCGATGTTAACTCTGTAAATAGCTATTCGGTCGTGATCATCGAGGGTGATTCCTCCTTCGCCACTTCCGGTAACGACGTTGTCGTGCAACACACTCAAGTGTGAACCCATCGAGGGTGAATCCTCCGAGTTCACCTTGATAGACACATCGAGTAGGAATCCAACGAGGGTGATACCTCGGATTCCCCTGATGTTATGGACACACGGATACTTGGACTTTACACTGTTACTTGGATAGGCAGGTCGACCCTGAGGGGTACCCGCGTGCGCCTAAGTGGCGAGTGTTGTGAAGCGGGTGCCCAGTGTGGTGCTCGAGCGTGAATACGAGGCGCGGCCGGCATTCTTAACCCTTGCAGCAAGTCCTCGAGACGGGGGCGACGGGGTCACATCTTTCGTGAGTCTCTGCTCGTTACCGCAAGCCTAGTCCTACGATTTGGATATTTGATCCGAGCAGGCCTCTGGTCTGATAGCACTAACCATCAACTGGGCATAGTATGCGTTCTGCATCGTATGCATCAGCCGAAAGCTCTGTCAGACGTCCAGTTCCAGTGCGGCATGGAGTGATTGGCGCCATTTCGGTGGTGCTTGGATCTGGGCCATGTGCGCAACGATCCGGAGGGCAGGGGCGATGGCCAAGCCCCCTTGCGCTAGGATGTAGACCGCGGGGACCTCTCTGCCTGGACTGTAGGTAGGGTTGCGATGTGTCGTTTGGCCGAGGCCGGCATGACCCAGGAAAGTGTGTCTGGCCGGAGTAATCGAGCGTGTTGGGTAAGTTGGTGCACCCCTGCAGGGAACAAAACTTCTATCGATAGCCTGTCCTACGGTAAAGGACACTCGGAGTTGTATCCTGATTGATACAATTTTAGAACTGGATACTTGGATACTATGGCTCTGGGATTGCTTCTCGCAGGGAGTCGAGAAGGGATCTCCGGACGAGGTTATGACTGTATGGCTCTGGGATTGCTTTCTCGCAGGGAGTCGAGAAAGGATCTCTGGGTGAGTGTTGAGACTTAATGATACTGCTACATTAATTGAACTGTTCTACTCTCTTCTACTGCTCAAGACCGCTGAGATGCTAGTCTTCGATAGGACTAGGCCTTCTCTCTATTCTGCATTTCTGCAGCCCAGTCCACATATACAGCCCCCCTTGAAAATGTTGCATATGAGTGTAGATCCTTGCTTGCTGAGTACTTCTGAGTACTCACGGTTGCTTTGTTTTCTCTTTCTCCCCATACGTTTGTCGTGACCAGATGACGGAGCCCCTGAGACAGATGCCCCGTCGATCGTCTACTACTACTACCCAGAGGATGGATTCTGCTATGATGTTGACTGACACCAGGAGTAGGATCGGAGGGTCCCAGGCAGGAGGCCTTCGCCTTTCGATCGTAGTGTTTTATTTTGCCCCGCCTTTCTAAAGGCCTTTCTTTCTATTTCATATCTGTACTCAGATATCTGTTGCTTCCGCTGACTCTTGTTCGCAAGCTTATGTATTCGAGCCCTCGAGGCCCCTGACTTGTAATATAAAGCTTGTATGACTTTATTCATGTTTTAGAGTTGTGTTGTGATATCTTCCCTGTTCCTTAGGCTTGATCGTGCGCATTGCGTGTATGAATAGTGCACGATCGGGCCGGGGGGCGTCACAGTTGGTATCAGAGCCGACTGACTGTAGGAACCCCCCTTTCCAACTCCTTGGCCGAAGTTGAGTCTATGGTCCAAAACTATTTACTACTTGGCTGTGTGGCTTACAGGGCCCACGTCGCCAATTGTGTGGTATTAGTATCTTTTACCCCTCGACCTTTACTCTGGCCTCTGATCTCTCTTCCTATTCGGGTTAAAATTTTCTAACTTCAACATTAGGTTCTCGTGCTCACATCCACCCGGAGTTCTGAAGTTATTCCCCCCTTGCTTCAAGATTTTGGGCCAGTGTTCTGCTTGCAGGATCTCTTATCGAGGGCACCCTGTGTTTCACTTGCAGATTCCTCGCCCCAATAGTTTTCTCCGACGTTGATGTAGCCTTGCTATGTCTTGTTGTGTACTTCCATACCGCGTGCCTGCGCGCCGCCTAGATGTCTAGCCTTCCCCTTTCAGCTGTCGTAATGCCGGATGCTAACCAGGCTATGTGGGATCGAAGTCTGGTGCGAATATGATGAAGTATCCATTGCACTTCCTTCTGTTGTGCGTGTTACTTCATGAATCATTCCATACACCTGCAGTTTTCTTGCTAAACTGCCCCTGTTGATTTGGCAGGATGGCTGACGATCCTCCACCTCCACCTTATATTGCCGCAATGATGCAGCAATTTGAACTGAACCGTCAGGTTATGACCGGGATATTGGCTCAGTTCCCAAACCAGAATGCTCATCAGCAGCCTACACCATATACACTGTCAGAATTCCGTGCGCCTCAATCGTCCATTTTCGCAGCTCGACTGATCCAATGTGATGCTGACGATTGGCTCCGTGACATTGCCTTCCAGATGAAGTCAGCCAATGTTATCCCTGACAGTTACGTCACCTATGCGACGTATCACTGAGGGGATCAGCTGCTCAATGGTGGGAAAGCCACAAGGGTATGTTGCCTGCTGAAACTGTAACCACTTGGCAGGAATTTCAGTCAGCCTTTCGTGCACGGTAATCCTCAAGGTCTGATCGACCAGAAGAAGCAGGAGTTCCGCAAACTCTCACAGGGCAAATGGCTGTGGATGAATACCGAGGAATTTCTTGAATTGTCCCGCTATGCTGCGGATGACGTCGCCCACCAACACATGCAAGCAGGAGAATTCCGTTGAAGGATACGTACTGATATAAAACTTGCACTGCTGTCCATGATTTCACAAGATCGCAACGCTTGTCACAATCTTACACGTTGAAACAGCTCTGACTAAGTACCAAGGAGTCACTCAGCGCACTCATGGAGCTGGCTCATCCTCGGGTCAGCCTGTTCGAAGCGTCGAGTGTGGATCCCGCACAATTCACCACCGACCTGCTCCAACACCAAGCCACGGCTCCTATGTTGCACCTCGTTTGCCTTCACCGCCGAGACAGCTATCGGTCCATGCTGGACCGCCTGATTGCTATGGCTTTTCGTCAGGATGCACCACGTCCTTCTGCTGGTTGCAGGAAGAGCCGTCGAAAACATCCTTCTAGGACGTTGGAACCAACTACCTGCTAGTCAACGGTTCATGTCAACCAAGTCAACGGAAGAAGCTCGACAGGACCCCAACATTGTGATGGGCACCCTTCTAGTGAATTCAATCCCAGCTTCAGTCCTCTTTGATTTGGAGCATCACACTCCTTCATGTCCGAAAGTTTGCGCGAAGCCATGATATACTTTTCGAGGAGATGTCCATCCCATTAGTAATCCATTCACCCGGGGCTAATTGCACAACTACCAGGGTAAGCCACGGTAATCACATTGTGATTGGAGGATTGATGTTCCCCGTTTCTCTCCATTGCCCTTAGACCTCCAACTTGACATTATTCTGGGTATGGACTGGTTGAAGCCTCATAAAGCTTTGATTGACTGTGCCACTGAAACGTCCGCCTCACACACCTTCCGGTCAGACTGTCAGATACTCAGCTCGTACACGTGCAGGACGCCGAAGCTCAATATATGTCCTAAATGCACTGAACGCTTCACCTCTGAAGGCATCGAGACGTTCCAGTTGTTCGTGAATTTCAAGATGTCTTTCCAGAAGAACTTCCAGGAATACCGCCTCTAGAGCTGTTGAGTTCGTCATCGACTTGAAGCCTGGCACAACTCCTATTGCGAAGCGTCCTTATAAGATGCCTCCGCACCACTTCTTGAACTTAGGAAGAAATCGACACGTCACTTAAGAAAGGTTTCATCCGCACCAGTTCCTCTGCTTGGGGAGCACCTTCACTCTTTGTTAAGAAGAAGGATGGAACTAACCGGTTGGTTCAGGATTACCGACCTATCAACCAAGCACAATCCAGAAAAATATCCCTTCCCGCTCCGATCAATGATTTGTATGATCAACTTGCCGGTTCCTCAGTATTCTCTAAGCTGATTTGAGATTGGGATACCATCAGATCCGTGTTTCGTGAAGAGGATATTCCGAAGACTGCATTTGTTACCTCGCTATGGCTCTTATGAGTACACTGTCATGTCATTGGCTTAACAAATGCTCCAGCCACATTCTCCCGCCTAATGAACTACATCTTCATGGATTACCTCGATAATTCGTCGTGGTATATCTGGATGATATTCTGGTTTATTCGAAGAATAAAGAAGAACATGCTGAACACCTCCGTCTAGTACTGGAAAGGCTCCGAGAACACCAGTTGTATTGCCAAATACTCCAAATGTGAATTCTGGCTATCTGAAGTAACCACCTTGGTCATGTGATTCCAAAGATGAATGCTGTTAACCCAGAACGAGTTCAGGCTATTCTGGACTGGACTCCTCCGAAGAACGTCAAGCAAGTGAGAAGTTTTCTCGGCCTACAAGCTATTGCCGTCGATTTGTTGAGAATTTTCTAAGATTGCTAAGCCCCTGACTGATCTGCTTCACAAGGGCGTTAAGTTTGAATGACAGAAAATGTCAGGAAAGTTTCCAGACACTCAAAGACAAGCTAACATCTGCCCCAGTACTATCTCCTCCAGATACCCGCAAAGACTTTGTGATCTATTGTGACGCATCCCGTGAAGGATTAGGCTGTGTCCTAATGCAAGAGCGTAAAGTGATTGCTTATGTCTCTCGTCAGTTGCGCCCACATGAAGAGAATTATCCGGTACATGATCTAGAACTAGTGCTGTCATCTATGCACTACAGTTATGGCGACATTACCTCCTCGGTAATCGTTGCGAGATTACACGGATCATAAAAGTCTGAAGTACTTGTTCACTCAACCTTCTCTAAACCTCGTCAGCAAAGATGGATGGAGGCCATTGCGGACTATGATTTGGGTATTTCCTATACCCTGGCAAGGCTAACGTGATGGCTATGCCTTAAGCCGCAAGTCCTATTGCGACAACCTCATGGTTAGGCGAGCTCAACCTCGACTTTTGAAGAACTATGCAAGCTGAATCTCCGTATGTCCCACAGGCTCTCTAAATAACCTTGTGATACAACCAGATCTTGAGAAAGCTGTTAAGAATGCGCAAGCTAAAGATGCTGAAGTTGATCTGATGAAGAAAGACCTTCCCCTTGTAAAGTACAGGATTTCTCGCTGTCTGAAGATGGAACCTTGTATTTCAGAAAACCCATTGTCGTACCCTCGTTTCGAACTCATGACTGACAAAGTCATGAAGGAGGCACATGATACCCCGTTTGTCTATTCTCGGGTTGCACCAGATGGTATCGTGATCTCCGTCAAAGGACGGGTGTCTAGAATGAAGCAAGAACATTGCTCGATATGTTGCTGAATGTGATGTGTGTCGTCGCGTTAAAGCAAAACATCAGAAACCAGCTGGAATTCTGCAACCACTTCCTATTCCTCTATGGAAATGGGATAAGGTTCAGATGGTTTCATTACAGACTTCCCAGGTCACAGAAGGGTCACGAGGCTTCTTGTCGTTGTCGACCAACTCTCTAATGTTGCCACATTTCTGCCTGTCAAGGAGACGATCACTGCTAGTCAGTTAGCAGAGTTGTATTCCCAGAATTGTATCACTCCACGGTATTCCGAAGGAGATCAGTTCGGACCGTGGCGGTCTTTTCACTTCCAAATTCTGGGAAAGTTTTCAAACAGCATGGGAACTCATATCACTGGAGTTCAGCTTATCACCCCCAATCCCAAGCCAAGTTGAATGAGTTAATCAAGTGCTTGAAGACATGTTGCAAGCTTGTGTTATATCGTTTGGCAAGAAGTGGGAAGAATCTCTTCCATATGCCGAGTTCTCCTATAACAACAGCTATCAAGCCAGTTTGAAAATGGCCCCCTTCGAAGTACTCTATGGACGTAAGTGTCGAACCCTCTGAATTGGTCAGAAACTGGGGAACGACCGCTCGTGGGTCCGGATATTATTCAACAAGCCGAAGAACAAGTTCGTATTGTCCGGGAAAATCTCAAGGCGGCTCAGGACCCAGAAAGCAACTATGATCGCAAAGATGGGGTTTGACTTATCAACCTGGTGATCAGGCTTATCTGCGAGTCCCCCCGATGAAAGGCACTCACCGTTTTGGAATCAAGGGCAAGCTAGCTCCACGCTACATTGGTCCTTTCCGCATTGTTGCTAGACGTGGTCAGGTGTCATATAAATTGGAATTGCCGCCGCAATTCTCTCATATCCACGACGTCTTCCACGTGTCGCAGCTTGCGTCAAGCTTCAATGAATCACCGCACCGAGCTGTGGATCACGAGGTGCTCGAATTGCAAGATGACCTATCTTTAAGGAGCATCCGATCCGCATTCTCGATCAGCTGAAACGTCGGACCCGCCAGAAAGTTACCAAGTTCCTCAAAGTTCAGTGGTCAAATCATACTGAAGATGAAGCCACTTGGAACGCGAGGATAATCTTCGTGCGAATACCCCGAACTTTTTTCCTTCTACCTCTTAATTCTCGGGACGAGAATTCTTGTTAGTAGAGGAGATTTTGTAACACCCCCAGTGGTAGCCACAGTAATCCATTTTGATAATGCCAAGTCAGCATGATTAACAGTTGCATGATCATCATTTGCATCATAATTCTTTTCAACCTCCTAACTCAAATTCAAATTTAAATGAAAGTGAATTATAAAAGTTTTCCAACATAAAACTAAAATGTTCGATAAATGGCAAATATTACAGAGACTATTCTAAAATTGAAACCAACAATAAATAAAATAATTAGGTGGCTCTAACATTGTCAAAATAGCTAGGATTATGCATTTTAATTATATAAAAATTGTGTGAACTCAAATGACTCCAACTAGTTTTGGACAGTGGTAGAGGATGCCTAGTATTTATTGGAACAGTTCCTTGTTTTACAAAATTCAATTTGATGAAATAGAAATAAAAGAGAATATGAATTAATAAAAAGAAAAAAAGGGGGAAAGAAACCTTCCCCCCCCCCCGACGGGGCCAAGCCCAGCTGGCCTCAGCCAACCAGGCGCCCAGCAGCCATGGCTAAAACAGCCCACACACCCCCCCCTGATACCCAACCTAGCCATCCCCCCGTCTCGCCCCCCCCCCACACTCCCTCATCCCCTCTGCTCCTTCCCCCCTCCTGTGCCCCTTCCCTGCCTCTCCGCCCGCCGCCACGCCGACGTCCCGCCCCCCCCCACCGTCCGCCCTTCCGCCGTCGCTCGACCCCGACTCCGCCCCGAACCGCCACTCGCCCTCCGTCATCCGTCGCCAGCCCTCGCCATCGACTCGGCCACCCCGAGCCCCCTCGAGCCGCTGCACGCCCTACGCTCCCGGTGACCCCTCCTCCGCGTTCCTCGCGCCCGAGCTCGCGACGGCTCGGGGTTGTCGCACTCGTCCCCCCCCCCCCTCCCCCCCCCCCCCCCCCTCCCGTCGTATTGCTGTTGCCTTGCCCTCTGCGCCGCGCTTTGCTCCCCCCCCCTCCGTATCTGCTGCGTCTAGTGAACGCCTGGCAGCGACTTTCCGTCAGCTCGAGAGTCAGTGCCCTCTTTCCTTGCTCGCCGCTCCCGCCGTGACGGCTCTCTGCGAGTCTCGCGCGCGCGTTTGACCGTGGGCCGACAACGTGTCCGGCGCCCGAAAGGGGCTGGCTGCGGACACGTCCGGCCCAGCCACTGACCGCGGGGCCCCACCCATTGAACGTTAAAAATATGTAAATAAAAATATATATATTAATAATTAATTAAGTTAATTAATTCTATTAATTAACTCTGTTTTAGTTACGTAATTAGTTATTAGCACAAATCTCTTAGTTAGTTTAGAGACTATGACAGTGGGACCCACTGGTCAAATTACCAGTCGACCCTGTTGACTGAGTTGACTGTTGACTGAATTAATAATAAATTATAAAATCATAAAAACTTTTAGAAAATCATATTAAATAATCCTAACTCCGATGGAAAAACTTTGTACATGAAAATTGCTCAGAACGACGAGACGAATCCGAACACGCGGTCCGTTCGTCGTCACACGTCCCTAACTATCCGAACATGCAACCGTTCCTCTCCGGTCGTCTGTCTGACAAATGTCCGGAGACGGGAAAAACATTCCCGGATGAATCCCACCTTCGCCAGTATCACCCGGCACTGCGTTAGGTCACCTCCGTCAACGCGTATTGCCATGATATGCTTTGTGCTGCCTTGTTCGCTGTGTATTATACTGTTTCCTCCCCCTCTTCTCTCTCGTTAGACCCCGACACCGACATCGTCCCCGAGAACCGACCGCAGCTCCGGAGCCCGGAGACACCACTGAAACCTTGCCCTTGCCGCCGAGCAACCAGGCAAGCCCCCCCCCCTTTGATCATCCCGATATCGCCCTATTCTAATTTCCCATGCTTGCATTAGAATTGCTGCTGCTACTGCTTTACCTTTCTGAGCATAGCCTGTTTATTGAAGCCTGCTGTTGATAATTACCTGCCATATCCTAAACTGCTTAGTTTAGGCTGGGTAGAGACCTATCAGTGACCCCACTTATCCCGACTGCCGCGCTGGATCGTCAGAAGACCCGATCAACGGGATTGAAGACCAGGATCCACACGCACATCATCACCCCCTTAGTTGTAACGACACTGCAGCGTTACTATCGAGTGCCGAGGTGAAACCTCATGTAGCACTTCCGATTTTTAACTCTGTAAGTAGCTATCGGTCGTGATCATCAGGGTGATTCCTCCTTCGCCACTCTGCCGGTAACGACGCTGTCGTGCAAACATCAAGTGTGAACCCATCGAGGGTGAATCTCCGAGTTCACCTTGACAAAGACACTCGAGTAGGAATCCAACGAGGGTGTATACCTCGGATTCCCCTGATGTATGACACACGGATACTTGGACTTTACACTGTTACTTGATAGGCGGTCGACCCTGAGGGGTACCCGCGTGCGCCTAAGTGGCGAGTGTTGTGAAGACGGGTGCCAGTGTGTGGCTCGAGCGCTGAATACGAGGCGCGGCCGGGCATTCTTAACCCTGCAGCAAGTCCTCGGACGGGGCACGGGGTCACATCTTCGTGAGTCTCTGCTCGTTACCGCAAGCCCTATTCCTAACGATTTGGATTTGATCCGAGCAGGCCTCTGGTCTGATAGCACTAACCATCACGTGGGCATAGTATGGGCGTTCTGCATCGTATGCATCAGCCGAAAGCTCTGTCAGACGTCCAGTTCACCGTGCGGCATGGAGGATTGGCGCCATTCGGTGGTGCTTGGATCTGGGCCATGTGCGCAACATCCGGAGGGCGAGGGGCGATGGCCAAGGACCCCTTGCGCTTAGGATGTAGACCGGCGGGGACCTCTCTGCGAGCTGTTAGGTAGGGTTGCGATGTGTCGTTTGTGCCGAGGCCGGGCATGACCCAGGAAGTGTGTCCGGCGGAGTTAATCGAGCGTGTTGGGTAAGTTGGTGCACCCCTGCAGGGAACAAAACTTCTATCGATAGCCTGTCCTACGTAAAGGACACTCGAGTTGTATCCTGATTGATACAATTTTAGAACTGGATACTTGGATACTATGGCTCTGGGATTGCTTCTCGCAGGGAGTCAAGAGGGATCTCCGGACGAGGTTGATGACTGTATGGCTCTGGGATTGCTTTCTCGCAGGGAGTCGAGAAGGATCTCTGGGTGAGGTTGAGACTTAAAGTGATACTGCTACATTATTATTGTACTGTCTACTCTCTTCTACTGACTGCTCCAGACGCTGTAAATGCAGTCTTCGATAGGACTAGCCTTCTCTCTATTCTGGCATTTCTGGCAGCCCAGTCCACATATAACAACCTCCCCTTGAAAATGTTGCATATGTAGTGTAGATCCTTGCTTGCTGAGTACTTCTGAGTACTCACGGTTGCTTTGTTTTCCTTTTCTCCCCATATCAGTTTGTCGTGACCAGATGACGGAGCCCCTGAGACAGATGCCCCGTCGATCGTCTACTACTACTACCCAGAGGATGGATTCTGCTATGAGTTGACTGACGACCAGGAGTAGGATCGGAGGGTCCCAGGCAGGAGGCCTTCGCCTTTCGATCGTAGTGTTTTATTTTGCCCCGCCTTTCTAAAGGCCTTTCTGTTTCTATTTCATATCTGTACTCAGATATCTGTTGCTTCCGCTGATGCTTGTTCGCAAGCTTATGTATTCGAGCCCTCGAGGCCCCTGACTTGTAATATAAAGCTTGTATGACTTTATTCATGTTTTAGAGTTGTGTTGTGATATCTTCCCGTGAGTCCTTAGGCTTGATCGTGCGCATTTGCGTGTATGAATAGTGCACGATCGGGCCGGGGGCGTCACATGAGGCAACCCAATGATTAAAATTTATTTTTTCCATTTTATTTATGTTCTTGAGTGTTTACACAATTATGCCTTTGTTATGATTGTTTTTTTATGTTTAATTTAGTGTTTGTGCCAAGTAAAGCCTTTGGGATCATGTTGGGTGATAGTTGATTTGATCTTGTTGGAAAACAGAAACTTTTGCGTCCAGTAAAATAATTTTCATAAATCACAGAAGTGACAAAAGTTTCTGAATTTTTACATAAGATTGATATACAAATTGCCTACATTGTCCTAATTTTTAAGAATTTTTGGAGTTACAGAAGTATACGAAGTTTTCAGATTACTACAGACTGTTCTGTTTTTGACAGATTCTGTTTTCGTTGCATTGTGTGCTTATTTTGATAAATCTATGGATTGTATCGGGGGGTATAAGCCATGGTAAAGTTGGAATACATTAGATATAATGCAATTATAAAATATGAATGGGTTTGCAATAGTACTTAGAGTGGTAATTTGCTTTATTATACTAACGGATCTCATGAAGGTTTTGTTAAGTTATGTGTGATTGAAATTTTCAAGTTTTGGGTGAGATCACGATGGATGAAGGAATAAGGAGTGAAAAGAGCCTAATCTTGGGGATGCCCCATGGCACCCCAAGTTAATATTCAAGGAGAACCAAGCAACTAAGCTTGGGAAAGCCCCGGAAGGTATCCCCTCTTTCTTCTAACGACCATCGGTACTTTACTTGGAGCTATATTTTTATTCGTCACATATCATGAGTTTTGCTTGGAGCGTCTTGTATTATATGAGACTTTGCTTGTTTTGCTTTTTAGTTTGTCACAAGTACCCTTGCTGGACACACCTATTTGAGAGATCCAAAATTATGCTATGATTTGTTAGAATTGCTCTTCATGCTTCACTTAAAAAAATTGAGCTATGGAATTGCTCTAGTGCTTCACTTATATATTTTTTGAGCACGGTGTGCTTTAATATTTTTTGAAGAAATGCTCTCATGCTTCACTTAGATTAATTTGAGAGTTAGTAAATTTTTGAAGAAATTCTCTCATGCTTTATTTTGAGAGACGAAAAATTTTATGCTCATGTTCTTCACTTAAATTTGTTTGAGCTTGTCAAAAGTAATTGCAATATATGAAACTAGTATCAAAGTGATAGATATTCAAGAGGGATATAATAAAAACTTTCATGAAGATCATTGGACAAAATAAACTTGATTCTTTGTAATAGTTTTGAGACATGATGGTAGTGATGTGTGAGTCATGTTGGTGAGTAATTATGCTTTAGTAAGAATATTGGTGTTAAGGTTTGTGATTCCCTATGCAAGCATGAAAGTCAATAGTTATGCAATGAAATTACATCCTACTTGTGGTGCATTATTCGGCGTTAGTTATGCTTAATGCTCGCTTATGTGATTTTTTGTTTCTTGGTTGGTTGCTTCTCAATCTATTTGCTAGCCTCCACTTTTACTAAGTAGAAACACTACTTGTGCATCCAAAATCTTTAAACCCAGTTTGCCATATGAGTCCACCATATCTACCTATATGCGGTATTTCCGTGCCGTTCTAAGCAAATTTGTATGTGCCATCTCTATTTTTCAAAATAAATTTCCTTTGTGTGTGCTCGTACCGCTCTTGAAGCGGTAGGGGGTGGCCAATATTTTCCATGCTAGATGTGTTATTCTAAAGATGAGTGTTTATTCACTTGTCAATGCACGAGAATACGGCGGTAATAGGGATGCCCAGTCCCAAAATGAAAAATAAATTTACTTTATGTTGTCAAATAATAAATTCATTGGAAAGTGTTGGTATGGACGGTACCCGTGGATACGGCTAGCCGTGGAATGTGAAAGTATGGCGGAAAAAGGAATAAACTTTATTTTCTGTTTGGGAACCGCCTATGATATATCTAGCATGGAAAGTGTTGGGAATTACTCGGTCGTTTTCGTTGATGGGAAAAGTATGCCTCTCAAAAAATTTATTCTCTCAATTTAAGCTTTGAGCTCTGGCACCTCTACAAATCCCTACTTCCCTCTGCGAAGGGTCTATCTATTTACTTCATG
Source organism: Thinopyrum elongatum (assembly GCA_011799875.1). NCBI lineage: Eukaryota > Viridiplantae > Streptophyta > Magnoliopsida > Poales > Poaceae > Thinopyrum > Thinopyrum elongatum. The sequence goes on along the minus strand of CM022297.1, from coordinate 365,462,067 downwards.
CAATTTTTATTTGAGTCTCCATCTTCTCTTATAAAGCACCAACTAAGGGGCACTATGATCGTACTTGAGCATTGGATGTAGCTAATATGCGAGTGTGTTTCATGAATGGATCAATGATTGAGCATGATGGGCTAGGGATAACTTTCTTTAGTGCTGATATTTTGAAAGACATGGTTGCTTGTTGATATGCTTGAGTATTGAAATCTTCATGTCAAAACTAGACTATTGCTTTGAACCATATAAAAGTCCAAATGTCCATCTACAAAAGAAAAGAATATGTGATGAACATGTTAGGCATCATTCCACATCAAAAATTCTGTTTTTATCATTTACCTACACGAGGATGAGCAGGAATTAAGCTTGGGGATGCTGATACGTCTCCAACGTATCTATAATTTTTTATTGTTCCATGCTGTTATATTATCATTCTTGGATGTTTTACAATCATTTTATAGCAACTTCAATATCATTTTTTGGGACTAACCTATTGGCATAGTGCCCAGTGCCAGTTGCTGTTTTCTGCTTGTTTTTTACTTCGCAGAATATCAGTACCAAACGGAGTCCAAATGCAGCGAAAGTTTTTGGAGATTTTTTCTGGACCAGAAGAAACCTAGTGGGCCAAAGAAGTACCAGAGGGGAGGCCCGAGGTGGGCACAACCCACCAGGGCGCACCAGGGGGCCCAGGCGCGCCTAGGGGGTTGTGCCCCCCTCGATGACCTCCCGCACCGCCTCTTCTCCCTATAAATTCCCAAATATTCCAGAAACCTAGGGGAGTCGACGAAACACAATTCCAGCCGCCGCAAGTTCCAGAACCACGAGATCCAATCTAGACACCATCATGGAGGGGTTCATCATCCTCATTGGTGCCTCTCTGATGATGCGTGAGTAGTTCACCATAGACCTATGGGTCCGTAGGCAGGAGCTAGATGGCTTCCTCTCTCTCTTTTGATGCTCAATACAATGGTCTCTTGGAGATCTATTTGATGTAACTCTTTTTTGCGGTGTGTTTGTTGGGATCCGATGAACTTTGAGATTTTGATCAGATCTATATCCATGAATATTATTTGAGTCTTCTTTTGATCTCTCATATGCATGATTATTTATAGCCTTGTATTTCTTCTTCGAACCTTTGGTTTAGTTAGGCCAACTAGATCGATTTTTCTTACCATGGGAAGAGGTGCTTTGTGATGGATTCGATCTTGCGGTGTTCTTTCCCAGTGACAGGAGGGGCAGCAAGACACTAGATGCATGCTGGATAGCGGTCGATGTGTGGAGTAATAGTAGTAGATGCAGGCAGGAGTCGGTCTACTAATCTTGGACGTGATGCCTATATATTGATCATTGCCTTGGATATCGTCATAATTATTCGATCTTCTATCAATTTCCCAATAGTAATTTGTTTACCCACCGTATGCTATTTTCTAGAGAGAAGCCACTAGTGAAATCTACGGCCCCCGGGTCTATTCTTTATCATATTTGCTTTGAGATCTATTTTTATTTGCTTTTATTTTCAGATCTATTATTCCGAAAACCCAAAAATACCTTGCTGCATTTTTTATTTGCATATTTTATTTCGCGTTTTATCGAGAGCTATTTATCCAATCTACCACAAATTTATCTATCTTTTTACCGTGGAGGGATTGACAACCCCTCTTACGCGTCGGGTTGCAAGTATTTGTTCTTTGTGTGCAGGTACCGTGTATATAGTGTTGCTTGGTTCTCCTACTGGATTGATACGTTGGTTTCATAACTGAGGGAAATACCTACCGTAGCTGTGTTGCATCATCCCTTCCTCTTTGGGGAAATACCGACGTAGTTCAAGCGACATCAGTTCCCCCCTGTGAAGAGGCACGGCAAAATAAATCATGGGTTTCCTCACTTGTCACATATGGGCTCGTTCCCGTGGGAAGAGCATGGACCCTGGGTGCGCTCCATGTTGTCGCAGATGGGCTCCTTCCCCTTGGAAGAGCACGGCTGTAGGGTGCTCTCCCTGATGTCGCAGATGGGCTCTTTCCCCTTGGAAGAGCCGGAAAGGGTGCCCTCCTCGTGGTCGCCGTCGATGGGGTCTGACTTGGAAGCTGTGGATCCCAAGCCAGCGTCGCAGAACGTGTCCTTCAGAAATGGCAAAATGGGCTTGATGGCGATGTAGGATGGCAAATTCTTGACAGCGAGCCAAAGGAGATCATCGGCGAGGCCATGGATGAGATCGATGGCGGTTGAACCGGAGGGGTTAGGGGTGGGCCACTTAACCTGTGACATAGCCCGCGTCAGGTCGTCGCTGTCGACGACCTCGATGTCGTAACCAGCATTCATGACATACCCGCATACTCTAGCCCGCTGATTGAGAGCCTGCGGCCGGTAATGGTCGTCAGCTTCCTCGGTGACGTCGGGCGAAGAGGCCGTGATACACCTCTTTTGGGCCAGTCGCTCCTCGAGGTCCACGGGAAGCATGGCCGGGCTTAGGCTGCGACGCTCTGGAGTGGGGGATGGGGATGGGGATGGGGATCTGTGGGAAAGGGGGCGTTTGGCAGGCATCATCTAAGAAACTCAGGGCGGCTAGGGTATGGAGATCGGTGGGTAAGCTGCACGGCAAACCGGTAGATGTTGACAATGGAGGCCTTGCGGCGGCGACAACCTTGCTAGGGTTTCGAGCGAGGGAGGGGTTGTGGTGGGTGTGTGTGTGCGCGCGCGCGCGCCCGAGGAGTTTTTGGGGGGTGTGGGTCTGGAGGGGGATGTTTGAGGAAAAGACGCGGCTACTGAAAATTTTACTACGCGGGAGTAAAATGCCAGGCTATTGAAAATTTGGATGATGCATCACACACGGTCCCGAAATAACAACCGTGTGTTATGAAACAGAAAAACCCTCGAGCCGGGCAGATATTTTTGAGGAATGCAGGCGGGAGCGGAACAACAAACATCACACACGGTCAAAACATAATAACCGTGTGTTATCAAACAGAAAAACCCTATTGGCGAGTAGATATTTTTGAGAGGGGGAGCCTCGTGGAGCCCAATGTACTGTGCTGATGTGCGTGACAGGGGCACCGGCGTGGCACACGGTTAGTGTGAGGGAACCGTGTATGTTGCGTCATCCGACTTGTCTAATGTTCATAAATTTGGTGAATATAACGCGGGAAAGGGTCAGAACACGAACACACTTGCATGTGGACCAAATATATGTATGAAAAGGGTGGTTTGATGTTCAAATACCAAATGCACAACTTCGATGTGGCACCTATATCACAAAGCACATGGTATTGCTTGCCCCCCCCCCCCTTCGTGTCGGCGGGAGGGGAATCCTAAGCTATGAACGCATGCCCGCCCCCACGGAGGTTCACCTAGCAAAGTGCGAAGTAGCAGCCCACCCCCATCAAACACACACACACACACACACACACAATTTCAGTCGGTGGAGAGGGCCTCCCACCAAGATGTATCGTAAAACAGACCAAGAAGAATCCACCATGGTCGTACAACCTCTCTCTTGTTGTTGGTCAAAGTGATGGACTTCCATGCGACCCCAGAGATGGGCTAGCTCACCAATAATCATGCAAGTAGCTAGTCCCCGAAGACAACCACTGCCTGCATGTGGCCCAAACATATGTATGGAGTGTTTATGTTTGAATACACAATGGAACAACTTTGTTGTGGCATCGTGCTTTGGAACCATAAATCCCCACACGGAGCGAGGGTTAGTTGACGATGCATTGTATATATGCATGTCACACCACACTTCGAGCCAATGACGGGGATTCATGCATGCATCCATAGTATGCGCTCAAACTAAGGTGTAAGTCTCACCATGACCTACTACGATAACACAAACCAAAGGAAGAATCCACAATGGTAACCTATCTCGTTGTCGGTCAAAGTGATCATGGATGTCCACACGGACCCACAAATATACAGGCTTGTCTCCGATAACCACGTGAGGGAGTGTACCGTTCGAAGACAAGCACTGCATGCATATGTATGTATGGAGGTGATGCGTGCATGTTTGAATACCATGCACAACATTGATGTGGCGCGTGCGTCGAAAATTGGACAGTCCCCACATAGAGCGAGATCGGTTCATGACATGTCGTGGTACTGTCCACTTCGACTTGGTGGGAGGGATTTATGCGTACACATGCATGTGTGCTCAAACTATATCATATCATCCCATAGCATTGATGTCGCTTGAAACTACGTCGGTATTTCCCCAAAGAGGCAGGGATGATGCAGTACAACTACGGTAGGTATTTCCCTCAGTTGTGAAACCAAGGTATCAATCCAGTAGGAGAACCAAGCAACACTATGTAAACAGTACCTGCACACAAAGAACAAATACTTGCAACCCGACGCGTATGAGGGGTTGTCAATCCCTCTTCTGGTAACGGCGCCAGAAATTGCCAAGTTGACGGGATAAAATTTGTGGTAGATTGGATAAATAGATCTCGATAAAACACAAAATAAAAATAAGTAATAAAAAAGTGCAACATGGTATTTTTGGGTTCTGAAAAAAAAAGCGAATAAAAGCGAATAAAAATAGATCTCAAAGCAAATATGATAAAGAATAGACCCGGGGCCCGTAGATTTCACTAGTGGCTTCTCTCAAGAAATAGCACACGGTGGGTAAACAAATTATTGTTGGGTAATTGATAGAAGATCGAATAATTATGATGATATCCAAGGCAATGATCAATATATAGGCATCACGTCCAAGATTAGTAGACCGACTCCTGCCTGCATCTACTACTATTACTCCACACATCGACCGCTATCCAGCATGCATCTAGTGTATTAAGTTCATGGAGAAACGGAGTAATGCAAGAAGAACGATGACATGATGTAGACGAGATCTATTCATGTAGGAATAGCCCCCATCTTGTTCTCCTAAATAGCAACGATACATGCGTGTCTTGCTGCCCCTTCTGTCACTGGGAAAGAACACCGCAAGATCGAACCCATCACAAAGCACCTCTTCCCATGGCAAGAAAAATCGATCTAGTTGGCCTAATTAAACCAAAGATTCGAAGAAGAAATACGAGGCTATAAATAATCATGCATATAAGAGATCAAAGAAGACTCAAATAATATTCATGGATATAGATCTGATCATAAACTCAAAGTTCATCGGATCCCAACAAACACACCGCAAAAAGAGTTACATCAAATAGATCTCCAAGAGACCATTGTATTGAGAATCAAAAGAGAGAGAGGAAGCCGTCTAGCTACTGCCTACGGACCCGTAGGTCTATGGTGGACTACTCATGCATCATCGGAGAGGCACCAATGAGGATGATGAACCCCTATTTGATGGTGTTAGATTGGATCTCGTGGTTCTAGAACTTGCGGCGGCTGGAATTGTGTTTCGTCCACTCCCCTAGGGTTTCTGGAATATTTGTGAATTTATAGGGCGAAGAGGCCGTGCAGGGGGGCTGCGTGGGGGGCACAACCCCCCTGGGCACACCCTGGTGGATTGTGCTCCCCACGGGCCACCCCTCTGGTACTTCTTTGGCCCACTGGGTGTCTTCTGGTCCAGAAAAAATCTTCAAAAAGTTTCGCTGCGTTTGGACTCCGTTTGGTACTAATATTATGTGAAGTAAAAAAAGCAAAAAACAGCAACTGGCACTGGGCACTATGTCAATAGGTTAGTCCCAAAAAATGATATTGAAGTTGCTATAAAATGATTGTAAAACATCCAAGAATGATAATATAACAGCATGGAACAATAAAAAATTATAGATACATTGGAGATGTATCAAGCATGACCTATATATATACCGTAATACAAACCAAAAAATAATCCCCTCCTAAGTCAAATTAACCTCTCTCGTTGTCGAGCAAAGTAGTGATGGACCAAGCGGGTCCACAGATGGAAAGCATCGATATCACTGATAACCGCGTGAGTGGGTGCCAGAGGACAACCGCCATCGCTTTGCATGTGGCCAAACATATGTATGGAGTGGTGTGTGTGGTTGTGATGTTTGAATACCCAAAATGCAGAACTTTGATGTGGCACATGCCTCGAAAACCATAAAGTCCCCACACAGAGCGAGGTTCATGAAGCGTACTACATATGCTGGTCCCCTTCCCCCTCTTCTACGCATACTATATGCTCCTACCATAATACAAACCAAAAAGAATCCTCCTTGATGGTGAAATTAATTAACCTCTCCCGATGTAGGTCAAAGTGATGCATGCATGGACGACGACCTCACGGGCCCACAGATGGAAGCATCACATGTGAGTGTCCTAGGATAACCACCGTCTGCATGCATGTGGCCCAAAGAGGTGTTGTGTGATGTTTGAATAGCCAATGCATAACTTTGATGTGGCATGTGCCTCGGAAACCGAAAAGTCCTGACACTGAGTGAGGTGTGTTCACAGCCGCGTACGTAGTATATATGCTGGTCCCCTCCCACCTCTTTGACGTGTACTATATCCTCCCACCATAAGACAAACAAAAAAGAATCAACCTTGCTGGTCAAATTAACCTCTCTGCCGGCTGTTGGTCGAAGTGATGGACGATGACCTCGCGGGCCCATAGAAAGCGTCACACGCGAGTGAGTGTCGTGTAGGACAACCACCGACTGCATGTGGCCCAAACATGTATGTATGAAAGGGTTGTGTAATGTTTTAAATAACAAATTCACGACTTTGTTGTGGGACCTGCCTCACAAAACGGCCAACCCACATAGTGGCTCATGACTCGTAGTGTAGTGCCAGCTCCCCCCACCCCAGACGCACACACACACACACCGCGCATCCACCGCAACTACGATGCATGTTAAATTTTCCCGCGCTGAACATATGTTACCAAAGGAGGGATGTTTTAATTTTGAAAAAAAACAAAGATCATTAAGACATTTTAGTACATTGATTGATGTTCTAGGGGTATAATGTGCAAAAATCAAATTTGAGGTACATGCACACATGACAGTGCACCAAAATGGATTGGAAAAACACATGTGTCTCACTGGGTGCATGTTTACTCCCCGTGCAAGAAATTTCAAACATTGAGAATCTTGATTTTTAAAATCTAGTACATCCAAAACTTATTTGAAATCCATGAAACTTATCATGTTGTCATATGGACACCAATACACAAGGGTATTGTACTTTTTTTTGTCAAATTTGAGACAAGTTTTGATGTAATCTTTATCTTCCTACAAATGGGAGATTATTAATAATTGGGAACCAATATCGCAAACAGATTATTTATTCGAACCATAGGCGTTAGACCAACAATGGATACATGCCATGCTTCGGTTAAGCAATAAAGCGGCAGCATTAATCATCAAAATAGAAAAACAATATGCGTGCCGCCACGTGACCCGTGTGCCGTGCGAGCAGACGTGAGTTGACAGGACACATGCGACCAATCCGCCACGCAGGCAGATCGGGAGGCGTGCGTGCAGGTGTGTGAATTCATGGAAGGCGTGCTCGCTGCACAGTGTCATCAGGAGGCGTGCAGTAGCTGTGTGAAATGACGGTAGGCATGCAAGCAGTCCGGTGCGCAGGCTCACCGGGAGGCGAGCCAGCGGTTTGACCGGCGCCCGCCTCTCTCCCACTACTCCATATTAATGGCGTGCCCGAGCGGCCGCACCCCCCATCCTCGCCACACACACAATCCTCTCTCTCCGCCTGCATCCTCGACGCCCCTCTTAGTCCTCAAAGCCGTCAGTGTATGAGGATGCCGCCGAAGTGCCCCATCGGAGGGAGTGGCGATGCTGGGGCTGCTGAAGCATCGGAGTACGGCGTGAGGATGGAGACAGAGGTTACCGTTGAAGGGAAATGTTGCATGGAAAACAAAAAAAATTATACACACACGCAAGATCTATCCGTGGAGATGCATAGCTACGAGAGGGGAGGGCATCTTCATACCCTTGAAGATCACTAAGTGGAAGCGTTTATCAATGTGGTTGATGTAGTCGTACACCTTCACGATCCGTCCTGATCAAGTACCGAACGTACGGCACCTCCGCGTTCAGCACACGTTCAGCTTGATGATGTCCTCGCCTTCTTGATCCAGCAAGACGGGCGAAGTAGTAGATGAGTTCCGGCAGCACGACGGTGTGGTGACGGTTGGTGATGAAGAACAATCTCCGCAGGGCTTTGGCAAGCACTACAGAAACTAGACGGAGGATAAACTAGAGGGGACAGGGTTGCCAGCACACAACTTGGTGAATCTTAATGTGTCTTGGGTGCTAGCCCTGCCCCTCTATTCATATGTTGAGCCCTGGGGTCGAAACTTGGAGTAAAAGCCTCCTCCAAGTCGGTTTTGCCCGAAAGGAAAGAGTCCTTCTCGGACTCCAGGGCCAGACGCCAGAGTACCCGGCGTCTGGACCCAGACGCCAGGGTCCCTGGCGTCTGGCCACTGACCTCCGCAAAACTTCCTTTTGCACTTTCCAAAAGCCTCGTGGGCTTTACCCCTTGGCCTAAATAAACTGTTCTCGTACCCAAACATTTCGAGAAACATCTGAAACCCCTTCCGGAGACCAAACACTATTATCCCATATATCAATCTTTACCTCTGGACCATTCCGAAGCTCCTCGTCATGTCTGTGATCTCATCCGGGACTCCGAACAACATTCAGTTACCAACATACATAACTCATATAATACTATATCGTCAACGAACGTTAAGCGTGTGGACCCTGCGGGTTTGAGAACTATGTAGACATGACTGAGACACTTCTCCGGTCAATAACCAATAGCAGAACCTGGATGCCCATATTGGCTCCTACATATTCTATGAAGATCTTTATCGGTCGAACCTTATGACAACATATGTAATTCCCTTTGTCCATCGGTATGTTACTTGTCCGAGATTCGATCGTCTGTATCTTCATACCTAGTTCAATCTCATTACCGGCAAGTCTCTTTACTCATTCCATAATACATCATCCTGTAACTAACTCATTAGTCACTTTGCAAGGCTTCTTATGATGTGTATTACCGAGAGGGCCCAGAGATACCTCTCCGATACTCGGAGTGACAAATCCTAATCTCGATCTATGCCAACTCAACAAACACCTTTGGAGATACCTGTAGAGCATCTTTATGATCACCCAGTTATGTTGTGACGTTTGATAGCACACAAGGTATTCCTCCGGTATCTGGGAATTGCATAATCTCATAGTCGAAGGAATATGTATTTGACATGAAGAAAGCAATAGCAATAAACTGAACAATCAATATGCTAAGCTAACGGATGGGTCTTGTCCATCACATCATTCTACTAATGATGTGATCCCTTTATCAAATGACAACACATGTCTATGGTTAGGAAACCTTAACCATCTTTGATCAACGAGCTAGTCTAGTAGAGGCTTACTAGGGACACGGTATTTGTTTATGTATTCACACATGTATTTAAGTTTCTGATCAATACAATTCTAGCATGAATAATAAATCTTTATCATGAATAAGGAAATATAAAATAACAACTTTATTATTGCCTCTAGGGCATATTTCCTTCAGTCTCCCACTTGCACTAGAGTCAATAATCTAGATTACATAGTAATGAATCTAACACCCATGGAGTCTTGGTGCTGATCATGTTTTGCTCGTGGAAGAGGCTTAGTCAACGAGTCTGCCACATTCAGATCCGTATGTATTTTGCAAATCTCTATGTCTCCATCCTTGACCTTTTCACGAATGGAGTTGAAGCGTCTCTTGATGTGTTTGGTTCTCTTGTGAAACCTGGATTCCTTTGCCAGGGCAATTGCTCCAGTGTTGTCACAAAATATTTTCATTGGACCCGATGCAGTAGGTATTACACCTAGATCGGATATGAACTCCTTCATCTAGACTCCTTCATGTGCTACTTCCGAAGCAGCTATGTACTCCACTTCACACGTAGATCCCGCCACGATGCTCTACATGGAACTGCACCAACTGACAGCTCCACCATTCAATATAAACACGTATTAGGTTTGTGACTTAGAGTCATCCGGATCAGTGTCGAAGCTAGCATCAACGTAACCATTTACGACGAGCTCTTCGTCACCTCCATAAATGAGAAACATATCCTTGGTCCTTTTTAGGTACTTCGGGATGTTCTTGACCGCTGTCCAGTGATCCACTCCTGGATTACTTTGGTACCTCCCTGCCAAACTTATGGCAAGGCACACATCAGGTCTGGTACACAACATAGCATACATGATAGAACCTATGGCTAAGGCATAGGGAATGACTTTCATTTTCTCTCTATCTTCTGCAGTGGTCGGGCTTTGAGTCTGACTCAACTTCACACCTTGGAACACAGGCAAGAACCCTTTCTTTGACTGATCCATTTTGAATTTCTTCAAAACTTTATCAAGGTATGTGCTTTGTGAAAGTTCTATTAAGCGTCTCAATCTATCTCTATAGATCTTGATGCCCAATATATAAGCAGCTTCACCGAGGTCTTTCATTGAAACATTCTTATTCAAGTATCCTTTTATGCTATCCAAAAATTCTATATCATTTCCAATCAACAATATGTCATCCACATATAATATCAGAAATGCTACAGAGCTCCCACTCACTTTCTTGTAAATACAGGCTTCACTGTAAGTCTGTATAAAACCATATGCTTTGATCACCTCATGAAAATGTACATTCCAACTCCGAGATGCTTGCACCAGTCCATAGATAGATCGCTGGAGCTTGCATACTTTGTTAGCACCTTTAGGATCGACAAAACCTTCTGGTTGCATCATATACAACTGTTCTTTAAGATATCCATTAAGGAATGCAGTTTTGACGTCCATTTGCCAGATTTGATAATCATAAAATGCGGCAATTGCTAACATGATTCGGACAGACTTAAGCATCGCTACGGGTGAGAAAGTCTCATCGTAGTCAACTCCTTGAACTTGTGGAAAACCTTTTGCGACAAGTCGAGCTTTGTAGACAGTAACATTACCATCAGCGTCAGTCTTCTTCTTGAAGATCCATTTTTATTCTATGGCTTGCCGATCATTGGGCAAGTCCACCAAAGTCCACACTTTGTTCTCATACATGGATCCTATCTCAGATTTCATGGCCTCAAGCCATCTGTCGGAATCTGGGCTCATCATAGCTTCTTCATAGTTCGTAGGTTTGCCTTGGTCTAGTAACATGACTTCCAGGACAGGATTACCATACCACTCTGGTGCGGATCGTGCTCTGGTCGACCTACAAGGTTCAGTAGCAACTTGATCTGAAGTTTCATGATCATTATCATTTGCTTCCTCTCTAGTTGGTGTAGACATCACGGGAACGGATTTCCCTGATGTGCTACTTTCCAATTCGAGAGAAGGTACAATTACCTCATCAAGTTCTACTTTCCTCCCACTCACTACTTTCCAGAGAAACTCCTTCTCTAGAAAGGTTCCATTCTTGGCAACAAAGATCTTGCCTTCGGATCTGTGGTAGAAGGTGTACCCAATTGTCTCCTTAGGGTATCCTATGAAGACGCACTTCTCCGATTTGGGTTCGAGCTTATCAGGCTGAAGCCTTTTGACATAAGTATCGCAACCCCAAACTTTAAGAAACGACAGCTTAGGTTTCTTGCCAAACCACAGTTCATACGGTGTCGTCTCAACGGATTTAGACGGTGCCCTATTTAACATGAATGTGGCTGTCTCTAATGCATAACCCCAAAACGATAGTGGTAAATCGGTAAGAGACGTCTTAAATCGCACCATATCTAATAAAGTACAGTTAAGATGTTCGGACACACCATTACGCTGTGGTGTTCCAGGTGGCGTGAGTTGTGAAACAATTCCACATTGTTTTAAATGAAGGCTAAACTCGTAACTCAAATGTTCGCCTCCACGATCAGATCATAGAAACTTTATTTTCTTGCTACAATGATTCTCCACTTCACTCTGAAATTCTTTGAACTTTTCAAATGTTTCAGACTTGTGTTTCATTAAGTAGATATACCCATATCTACTCAAATCATCTGTGAAGGTCAGAAAATAATGATACCCGCCGTGTGCCTCAACACTCATCGGACCGCATACATCGGTATGTATTATTTCCAATAAGCCATTAGCTCGCTCCATTGTTCCGTAGAATGGAGTTTTAGTCATCTTGCCCATGAGGCATGGTTCGCAAGTATCAAATGATTCATAATCATGTGATTCCAAAAGTCCATCTCCATGGAGTTTCTTCATGCGCTTTACACCAATATGACCTAAACGGCAGTGCCACAAGTATGTTGCACTATCATTATCAACTTTGCATCTTTTGGCATCAATATTATGAATATGTGTATCACTACGATCGATATTCAACAAGAATAGACCACTCATCAAGGGTGCATGACCATAAAAGATATTACTCATATAAATAGAACAACAATTATTCTCCAATTTAAATGAATAACCGTCTCACAATAAACAAGATCCAGATATAATGTTCATGCTCAACGTGGGCACCAAATAACAATTATTCAGGTCTAAAACTAATCCCAAAGGTAGATGTAGAGGTAGCGTGCCGACGGCGATCACATCAACCTTGGAGTAAAAGCCTCCTCAAAGTCGGTTTTGCCCGAAAGGCAAGAGTCCTTCTCGGACTCCAGGGCCAGACGCCAGGGTACCCGGCGTCTGGACCCAGACGCCAGGGTCCCTGGCGTTTGGCCCCTGGCCTCCGCAAAACTTCCTTTTGCACTTTCCAAAAGCCTCGTGGGCTTTACCCCTTGGCCCAAATAAACTGTTCTCATACCCAAACATTTCGGGAAACATCTGAAACCCCTTCCGGTGAATTTCGGAACCCTTTCGGAGACCAAACACTATTATCCCATATATCCATCTTTACCTCCGGACCATTCCGGAGCTCCTCACCATCCCCACGTCACAAAACCCTCACCCCGCCCGCCAACCCCTCCGGTCCCCATTCACACCTGCATAAGCTCCTCCGCGACTCTGCATGGCACCGCCTATTGCCGTGGCAACCACTTAACTCGACGCATGTCGCCGCCGCTAGGCTGCCGGCAAACCCAACCGCATTTCGCCACTTCCGCTTGCCGCCGCCTATCGCCATCGACTTTCTCGACGCTGCTTGTGGTTGACCCAGCTCCGCCCGATTGGGGAATCCGCGGTATTGAGGTTTTTTTTCTCATGACAACAAGGTAACTAATTTACTGAGATGTTCTCTCATTTCTTATCCTAGTTCATCTGCGTCCTTTAATCACCCAGCCAAAATCGCCGTGAATTCATTTTTATTCGAGCTGATTTGAGGGTTCTCTTTCATTCATAGAGTGTACAGTGCGCGGACACATCAGGAATTTGCAGCCTTGGCCAGGCATCTGTGGAGTTCCATCTCACCATACCAGATGACTTCAGGATGCGCACGGTATGTTCAATCTCGCCCTACATCAGTTGGCATGGCCTACTTTCCTGAACATATACTATATATTGCTACATTTGGATAAAAGGTGCCACATGCAGCATATACGTTAAAGGGGATTTTTTTTCTCTTCTTTCTATATTAGGCAAGTTAATGATGTATTGTTCTTTCGATTACTCTCATTTCCATGACATCGTGGTTACACTATATGTTTAATTATAGATTTTTGTCCTTTGATTTCAACTCCTGTACTGTTCTTTCAATTTCGCCCATATTTGCATGTTACCATATTCTTTAACAATCCTACCATTTTCTGCAGCATGTCCCTTGCTATGCAACAGCATTTGTAGTACACTATCTTGCCCTTTACATAAGTCAAGACTGCAGGGATGTCATACTAAACACAAACCATGGATTTACAATCGTTGCTTCTGTAAGACTTGATGAACATGGTCACTCCTATTTTGGTACGGGCCTTTGGACAAAAATTTCTAAGTTTTATGTACTGAAAGCTAGCACTAAAATTGCACTGCACATAAAAGAGCCTGGTCATGAGATATATGCTAACTTCCCCGATGATATCATCCGTCCAGACTTTGTTCGAAGTAAGTGTTCTTTTAAAGTATCTTCATGTTGACTTACCCAGCAATATCAAAGGAATTGTGTAGTATTTAAGCAACCAATTGTTGTTCCATTTTCTTACTCTATTCCTACCTACTAACTTCTAGTTACCAATACACTTTTGTTTTGCCCTATTTTAACTAAATATTCCCTGTACTGCCACTTCTATCAGAAAGCGCCACCGACGAGGAGACTCCGGAGGTGGAGAACGAGGCTGCCAACAAGCGGAGGCGGGTCGAGCAAGAACCGCAAGCGACTCCAGCGGGCCTAGACTTCATCAGCAGCCTCCTCGATGATATGTTGAGAGTCATCATCTCCCTCCTCCCAATCAAATATGGGGCGCGGACAACCGTCCTTTCCCGGCGTTGCGCCCCCTATGGCACTCCACCCCTCTCGACCGCATCGATGCCCACGAGCTCTGCCATGGCTATCGCAAAAGCTTGGATGCGTTGTCCCAGATCCTTGGCAGTCACCCTGGCACAATCAGAGGCCTTAGCATGGGCAAGTTCCATTCCAACGGCAAGGACCGAGCCAAGCTTGATGAGTGGTTCATATTCCCCGCCCTAGATCAGCTCGAGGAGCTCAGTTTTAATGATGGGCATATGCGCTCGCTGCCAACGTCCGCGCTCTGCTTTGCGCCCACGCTGCACCTCGCCAAGTTCATGAACTACCATTCCCCCCCCCTTAATGACGCGCCCGCTCTTTTTCTACCATGACTGAAGCACCTCGAGCTCGTCATCGTCTGCATCCCAAAGGATGACATGGAGCGCCTGCTCCGCGGCTGTACTGCACTCGAGTACCTTCGTCTTCAGGCGATCAATGGGTTCAGTAGCTTCCACATCACCTCCATGACTCTCCGGACTATTTATGTGTGTTGCTGGTGCTGCAACAAGAGATCACAAAAGGTGTACCACAATATGGTCATTGAGGACACACCTTCACTTGAGAGATTACTTGTAGTTGATCAAGAATGTCCAACAAGAGTCAATGTCATTTCTGCGCCAAAATTGACAGTGGTGGGCTACTCGCCTGTCAAATACTCTGAACTTGTTATTGGATCCACACCCGTTCAGGTACAACAGTCGCCTTCTACCTCTCCTTCTTGAAATTAACATTATTTCTAATTTTGAAGATGTATGTTCGTCTGTCAACCAGAAAATGATTCCGACAAGCTTGACCCCGAATCTATGCACAGTGAAGGTCTTGGCACTAGAATCTATCGGCCCCAACCTGGACCAAGTTGTCAGTTTCCTGAGATGCTTTCCGTGCCTGGAGAAGCTATATATCGAGGTGATGTTCCTTTCTTGTTAAATGTTAACCATAAGGGAGTTCAATGTTGGCCCCTTTTCCTAAGTTTACAATGACAATGTACTACGATTTCTGAAGGAATTTTGGAGGATTTCAGTACATACATGTTTTCCCCCCATATTGGTTGCTTGATTCATATGGTTACAATCTATAAGCATTTCTCCTTTGGATTCATCTGTACTAGTTTTCTTAGGGAATTTTTCATCCACTCCAACCTCTTGTGAATAAGGCTACATTTTTCTAGATTGTAATCAAATGCCCATGTTAATCATGTCGGATCGAAGATGGCACGTTAGTGCATTTTACAAATCCTACAAACCAAATAGGCCTGTAGTAGTGTTCAAAACTGCATGTAGGCACTAACACATTTTCTTCTTTTGCAGATAAGATTAGGCCCGGTGGTGGATAATGTGATACTCCCTCCGTCCCATAATATAAGAGCGTTTTTTACACTACACTAGTGTAAAAAATGCTCTTATATTATGGGACTGAGGGAGTGCAATATAACAATCACATCGAATGCCTAGATCTGCATCTCTCAGAAATTACTTTGAACTCCTACCGAGGCACCTTACCGGAGATTATATTCGCCAGGTTCTTTGTTGTCAGAGCAAGGGTGCTGAAGGTAATGAGGTTTGCCCTAGATTTATTTCGCAAAAATGAATGGTTTGTTGATCAGCGTCGGCGGCAGCGACAGAATGGAAAATGCTCCAAAAAAGCTGAATTTCATTTTGGAACTTTAGATGACAGAGTAATCGGAAATCATCATGTCAACCCCATACATGACTTGTGAGTGGATGATCCCTTTGCAGAAATGATGAGGTTTCGAAACCAGCCTTACTAGTGGTAATATTAGTTTGAACCTCTCTTATATCCATGTTTAGCTGATCAGCGCTGGCGTTTGTAGCTGAATGATCTGAATTTCATTTCTAATATCAGTTTGAACCTTGTAATGTTCAAATTTGAGCCACATAACTCTGAAATTTGAACCTTGTAATATTTTGGGGCTTTTGTGGTACAATTGCTGAAATGGCATCGTATGAGACTCGTATAGTGGTAGTACTATTTTGACCTTAATATGCAATGGACTTAGATTTTATTAACCATTCTTGAATGTGTTTCCCTTGTCGATCTCATAGCACACGATCTGTATAGCTAACTCGACTGCGATCTTTGACATTATTGCACACAGTTGGTTTCTTCAACCGTGTGCCCTGTAGAGCGCAGAATTAATTATCGCACTCGAGTGTCCATCATCACCCTTCTGTGTAACTTTGAACTCATCACCCACGGGTAAACTTATGGTCGAAGTCATTCCACACACTTCGTTTTTACAAAGCTTTTTTCCAATAAACTCCCACGATTTGTCCCTCTTCTAGCCGACGTGTGGCCAAACTAGCCGGGCGGGAAGCTTGCGCGGTTGCGTGTGAACAGGCTCACCAACAATACATTTGGTGCCTCTTTGAGCCCATGCATGGTCAAACGAAATGCGTGCGGGGTGCTCAAGCATGCACTGAAATCCTCCGCTATGAACGCTGTGACAAGACGTGATGATTACAGGCCGACCGACCCCCATTTATTACAGCGGCTATTTAACCCTTGTGTCTCTTCAACCTTTAAATCACGCCCCAGTATTGCAAGAAGCACACCCACCACGACAAATTCTTAGAGGGTATCCTACGCGGCTCCAATGGCGCTCCGAGCGGCTGCCGATGACGAGCAGCAGTTCACCATTCATGCCGTGGTGGACACCCACAGAAGGTTCACGAAGCTCTTGGTGGTGTACACCAACAACCCGGTCTGGGTGGAGCACTCCATCCACATCATGGAGCTGTTGCTTGCTCAGGAGAAGTACAAGGTGGTCGGGTTCGACATCGAGTACACCCGCGCTCGTGCTGGGTATCGTCCCAAGGTCGTTATCACCTAGATGTGCGTGCACAATCACGTCCTCGTCTACCACTACTACCTGGCCACAAGGCCTTGCGAGTGTTTCGCCAGGTTTGTCAACATCCCCCACTACATGTTCGCTATGGTGGACATTACCAACGATGTAAAGGTGCTCAAGAATTTGGGCATCGCCTGCCAGAATCTTGTCGACATCCACGGCCAATACAATATCTGGGGCAGAAGGAAGCATGAGAAGGACTCACTGGTTCACCTCGCCGAGGCCATCATTGACCCCTACTACAGAGACATGAAGGATTGCTGCAACAAGGACAAGCATGCCTGGCACTCGGCCTGGATGGAGAAACTCGACAAAGCTCACGTCCTGTACGCGGCCAAAGAGGCATACACGAGCTACGAGATGTACAGGCAGATAGTTGACATGAGGAAGTGCCTCCTTCCCCAAAATGACCAGGGATCCAGCCAGAAGCAGAGCAATGGCAAGCGTTGTCCCAACAACATGTAGATGATTAGATGCTCGTTTCTCCTAGTTTAGTATGCATGTAATTGCTTACTTTGGTGTATGGAAATGTTATGTGTGTAGTCACTTATGTAATTGTATGCTTAATTTGGTTATGCAATGCTGTTTTTTTAAGTATATATGTTGATGCTCTGTAGACAGAGCATAGATGTTGTGCGGACAGAGCAAATCACATCGCGCACGGACTAAACAATGGAACCCGTCGGTGATGATTTCATCAATCACTCACAATTGTATACCAGCAATCGTTTGCTCACAGCACAAACGGCTTGTTAACAGAAATCATCTGTGTTGTTATCGGTCTTCCCACACATTTCTGATTACTGGCCTGTTTCCCGCGTATCACACACATCTTGTTAAGTTGAACCATTTCTGTTGTGTTGGCTAATCGTAAACAGTTCATCGGAGTGAACTGGATGCTGCATATCGCACACACCTTGATGTGGCCGACTGTTTTTGTTGTGTTTCCTAATCACAAACAGTTCATCTGTATGCTGTATATCGCACACACCTTGATCCGTCTGACCGTTTCTGCTGTTATGCTCATCGCAAACAGTTCATTCAAGTGAATTGCATGCCACACATCGCACACGCAACTATAATCTGAACCGTGTTTGATGGCTCCACCATGGCAAATGTTTTGCTTTTTTTATGGTTTTTTACATCTTCGTTTGCGATTAATGCATCGCACACGGTTTCGTTGAAGGGTCTCTAATTGTAGTGTCGCGTTAGCAGCATCCTGCAGTAGTGATCAATGCTTTGCGCTACATTGCTTCTTGGCTACCCATTCAGATTTGTGTGGTTAAGAAGAAGAACTAATCTCTTCTGCAGGGTCAGTTCTTCAGACACAATAAATGTCTGATGAATTTGCTGAAGGCCTGACATAAATTCTTGTTGGGATGCAAGCTAATCATGACGAAATGAATTCCTCATTTCACACATCCCCATGATGCTTATTATATGCTATGAAATTCACTAACGAAATTGATCATCATATTCTTCAACTGAAGTATATGAATTTGTAAGTGAGACTAATGCTTCTACAGGATGATACTCCAAAAGCTACTGAATGGGTTCTGGACAGTGGCCGCACAAATCACATGATTGGTGATAGGAATCTCCTCACCAATGCTCCCCTGACTCCGTCTCATCTGAAGCATATCACCTACGCTGACAAAGGAAAAAGCAAGGTATTGGGTCTAGGTAAGGTTGCCATCTCAAAGGATCGACACATTGAAAAAGTGATGCTTGTCGAGTCCTTAGGATACAACCCCGTGTCTGTCTCAATGCTTTGTGATCTTGATATGATTGTCATCTTTGGCAAATATAGATGCATTGTGCTAATGGAATCTGACAAGTCCGAAGTCTTCGAAGGCTTTAGGAGAGGTGATTTGTATATTGTAGATTTCTCTCTAGGTCCTCAACCAGCCACATGCCTATTCGCAAAAGCTTCAGAGTGCTGGCTATGGCATCGACGACTTGGACATGCTGGCATGAGGAATTTGAGCACACTCGTCTAGAAGAAGCATATCATTGGCGTCGAGGGCGTCAAATTCGTCAAAGATCACCTTTGTGGTGCTTGTGAAGCTGGAAAGATGACCAGATCCAATCACTCCGCAAAGACAATCATGACCACTACTCGTCCCTTTGAATTACTTCACATGGATCTCTTTGGTCCCACTCTTTATGCTACACTAAACAATGCAGCATCACTCTATGGATTCGTCATTGTTGATGATTATTCTCGTTACACCTGGGTGCATATCACTACCTTCAAGACTGAAGTGCAGGGCATCTTCAGATGATTTGCTAATTGTGCCATGATGAATTATGGCATCAAGATCAAGCATATCTGAAGTGACAACGGCACCGAGTTCAAGAACACATGCCTTGATGACTATCTTGATGAACTTGGTATCACTCATGAGCTCTTTGCTCCCTATACTCCTCAGCAGAATGGAATTGTTGAGCGCAAGAATAGGACACTCATTGAGATGGCCTGCACTATGCTTGATGAATACAAGACACCTCGTCAATGGTGGCCTGAAGTAATTGATACTGCTTGTCACATCATCAATCGGGTATATCTTCACACATTCCTCAAGAAAACTTCCTATGAGCTCCTCACTGACAAAAAGCCCAATGTAAGTTATTTCAAAGTCTTTGGTGCTAAATGTTGGATTAGAGATCCTCATCACGACTCTAAATTTGCACCGAAAGCACATGAGGTTTTTATGTTTGGTTATGGAAAGGACTCGCATGCCTACAGAGTCTTCAACACCTATCACAACAAGGTTGTTGAAACTGTAGATGTGTGGTTCGATGAAACTAACGACTTGCAAAGAGAGCACCTGCCTCCTGTGCTAGATGAAATGCCTTCTGAGGAATCTATCAAGCCGATGGGCACTGGTGAAATAGTGCCTAGTGAAGAAATAACTGAAGAAGTAATCATTCCTCATCCTGAAGAAACTGCTGCTCCTGAAGAAAATGATTCTGAGGAAAATGCTCAACCTCAACAAGGCCCTCGTCCAGCTCATCCACGAGTGGCAAATGAAGTGCAGATTGAGAAGATCCTCGACAACATCAATGCACCTGGTCCCCTCACCCGCTCAAGGGCTTCACATCTAGCTAACTTTTGTGGGCATCATGCTTTTGTTTCTATCACAGAGCCCACCAAAGTTGATGAAGCATTTCTGGAGCCTGAGTGGATTCAAGCCATGCAAGAAGAATTGCAACAATTCGAGCTCAACAATGTGTGGGAGCTTGTGAATCGACCTGATCCACGCAAGCACAATATCATCGGCACTAAGTGGATCTACCGCCACAAGCAAGACAAAAATGGCTAAGTGGTAAGAAATAAGGCTCGTCTTATAGGACAAGGCTACACACAGGTTGAGGGTATTGATTTCGGTGAAACTTTTGCACCTGTTACTAGGCTTGAAGCAATTCTTGTATTGCTTGCATATGCTAACCATCACAATATTCTCTTATATCAAATGGATGTGAAAAGTGTATTCCTCAATGGTAAGCTTGCGGAATAAGTATATGTTGCTCAACCACCAGGTTTTGAGGATCCAAAGCATCCGAACAAAGTCTTCAGACTGAACAAGGCTCTCTATGGCCTCAAGCAAGCCCCACGGGCTTGGTATGATACACTGATGGAATTCCTGAAGAAAAAGGGTTTCAAACCCGGTTCACTTGACCCTACTCTTTTCACTAAATCTTATGATGGCAAACTATTCATATGCCAAATATATGTTGATGATATTATCTTTGGTTGCACTAAGAAGTGTTTCAGTGACGATTTTGCATACATGTTGCATGAAGAATATCAGATGTCTATGATGGGATAACTGAAATTCTTCCTTGGTCTTCAAATTCGTCAACAACCCAATGGCATCTTCATTTCTCAAGAGAAATACCTCAAAGATTTCCTGAAGAAATTCGGCATGCAAGACTGCAAAGGCCTCAAAATTCCAATGCCTACTAATGGTCAACTCGGCACTGACAAAAATGGTAAAGATTTCGATCAGAAGGTATATCGCTCCATCATTGGTTCGCTTCTTCAACTATGTGCATCTAGGCCAGATATTATGCTTAGTGTTTGCATGTGTGCCCGATTTCAAGCGATACTAAAGGAATCACACCACCAGGCTATGACACAAATTCTTCAATATTTAGCTCACACACCAACGCTTGGATTATGGTATCCCAAGGGCTCATCTTTTGATCTAGCTGGATTTTCTGATTCTGATTACACTGGAGATAATGTGGATCGCAAGTCCACATCAGGCACATGCCCTTTCCTCGGACGATCTCTTGTCTGTTGGTCCTCAAAGAAGCAGAACCGCATTGCACTTTCCACAACTGAGGCTGAATACATTGCCGCTGGTGCCTGTTGCTCACAATTGCTATGGATGAAGCAAACCCTCAAGGACTATGGCGTCAACGTGAAGAAATTCCCTGTCTTCTATGACAACAAGAGTGCTATCAAGATCGCCCACAACCTAGTGCAACATTGCAAGACAAGGCATATTCAGATTCGTCACCATTTTCTTCATGATCATGTGCTGAAGGGAGACATCATCATCGACCACGTGAAGACCGAAGACCAACTTGCTGATATCTTCACTAAGCCCTTGGATGAAAAGAGGTTCTGCAAGTTGCAGTGTGAGCTAAACATCATAGAATCTTCGAATGTCCTCTAAAATGGACACACATCCTAACGCATATGCATTTTTTATGACTTTGATGCACAACACACGAAGTAACGTTTTTCTTCAATCAAAGAAGACTAAACCTCCAAGTGTGAAGAAATTAATGAAGAACTTGACTCTCGGAACCCTACGACAATTGTACGTGGTGTCTGAAGTCATCAAAGTTCTTATACGGTGGGTAAAGCCACCACCTCTTTGACATTCTTCAAATTTGAGTTTATCGTCATTTGCAATTTCGTCAAACTTTTCAAATTTGTCATTTGAGGTTATTCTTCACTGATATATATATATATACATATATATATATGTGTGTGTGTGTGTGTTTATTCGAGCTTTTCATGTCCTCCACAGCATCCACATATTGCTAATTCTTCAATTTGATTTCTTTGTCTACATGGATGTGATTAGACCCGCTCCACTCTATGCTAAGCTCAACCCACTCTATTCAAAAATTCTTCATATGCGTTCTATTTGACACCATTCAAAGTCTTCACTGTGTCCTTGACAGCTGAAGAAATTGCGAACACATTTTAAAACTCCCAAAGTTTTTTTCTAGTGGTTGCCACAGTACCTCATCCCGCACTTCACACACAAGGATAAGTGTGAAAATGCACGTGTGACATGTCACTGAGATGCGAATGGTCAGGGCTTATCCGTCCAAAAATTTTGGACCCTTCAGTTTTCACTGCGGCTATAAATAGCCTTGACCCTATCAACGTTAGTTCACTCTGTCTCTTCGCTCCCTTCGCTCTCAGTCCTCAAACCCTAATGCCACCACTGGATCTCATCGCCGCCGGAGAAGAAGAGCTTCACTGCCTCAACTTCTTCGTCGATGTACTCACGCCGGACACGGATTTCTTCACCTCCGCCGCCGCCGTAGACGTCTTTTGTTGCCAAGTTAGGGAACAGAAGATCTGAGCTGACGATTTCCTTTGTCTCATCGTCCAGTTCATCGCGTTCATCATTAGGGTAATTAAATGCTTATTTACCACCCCTCTTTGATCTTCACTCAACTCAAAATTCTTCAAGTGCTATTTTTACCACACTTTCAATTCTTCAGCACTTCAATTTGGCCAGTCTTGTGTATTTCATCATTGATATGCTTACAAGTATATTCCTCAATTATGCAAATTGCTCAAATCTGTACAACTCTGGAACCTAAGTCAAGAACAATTGATGAAATTCTTCAAGATGATAAGGGTCAATTTCCTCAACTGGTTTATTTTGAAAATATCTGAGAACGCATGTGACTCTTCCCTATTTCCTCGCAACTATACTTTGTTCACAGGTACAATGTCTGCAGAAGAATCTCTAGGTTCTCATCAACTTAATTCATTTGCAGCACAGCTTCAGGAAAAACTTCAAACTTCATCAGAGTCCTCACAGGTTCAAAATCCTCAGTTGAAGAAAATGGCTGATGGAAAGAAGCCACAGAAAGGTGGCAAGAGGAAGGAAGAACAGACAGCCTTTGAAATCCCTGATGATTTGTATGCTGGGTACTACACGCCTGATGAGAATATTCATGGCAAAGAAATTGATAAGCAGCGTAAGACTCGCATGCAAAGGATTAAATGATACTGGTCATATGAATGGACGGCTTACAAATACGTCACTCCCAAGTATATGAAGGATCTCTCAGTTAAGCCTCCATGCAAGAGGCCTCAGCTTGCTGAACGTCAACATGCTGATCCCTCTAGTATCAAAAGAGGTGAGGACTTCCCTGAAGAATGGGCTAAGCGCCAGGCTAAGCTGGCCAAACAAGCAAAGAAGGACATTGATGAATTCAACTATGCCTCAAAGGCGTCAGCTGAAGCAAGTGGCAGTGGCAGTGCCAGTGCCCCAAAGAAATCGATGCAACAGAAGCCTGCACATAAGCCAAGACCAACTATGCCAATGTCCTCAGAGACTCAGCCTAAATCTTCAAAGGCTTCAGCTCCAAAGGTTTCTGCACCAAAAGCTTCAGTGCCTCCTCCATCAAGTTCCTCAATGGCAGCAGTCAGAAGTTCAACACCGGTCTCGCTCGCATCTTGCCAACACACCGAGGGCTTTCATACAGCCACCATCTCTGCATCAAGTGCCTCAGCTTCTGGGCCACCAACTTCTTCAACACCCAAGCTGAAGCAAAAGGCAATTGTTGGACATGGTACTAGGCCAAGTCCCAAGAGCAAGGTCGTGGTGCCTCAAGTTGATGAACAGGGGCTTACTGACGAAGATGAGCTCGCAGAGTTCCTCAGAAGAAAACAAGAGCAGGCTGCCATTGCCAAGAATTCTTTTGTTCCTATGCTGCTGGACCTGAAGAAATTGCTCAATTTTATTGACATCTGGTGCACCAACCCAGAGACTCCTCTTGATGACCTCAACCTACTTCTTGGTTCAAGCCATATGATTTCTTCATTCATATTGAATGAGAAATACAAGATTGCACAAGCTAAACTGGTGCACAAACAGAAAGTACAAAAGGAGAAGGAGCTGAGGAAAAACATGCTTTAAATATCTCCTCAACAACTCGTGACACTACAGTCTGAAATTCTTCAGCTGTCTGAAGAGTATGAAAGACAGACCAATCATTGCTGTGGCGTCAAAGGACGATTCATCACTACCTCAACAAAGGTAGTTGAAGACCACAACAAGAGAGAACCCGCCAAGTTTGGCTCTACTCCACCGTCAAGTTCATCAGCTCCACCCACACATGCTAGTAAGACTGCACCTTTATCTACTGAAGAGACAGCCAGGGCAACTGAAGAAGTTGTGCCTGAAGAAACTGAAAGGACAACGGATGATGTTGCACCTGAAGAAATTCCCAGGGCGACTGCAAGTGTCGTGCCTGAAGAAATTGTCAGGGTGACTGCATCAGTCATGCCTGATGAAACTGCTCCAACCAGTTCCTCAGCAACAGCTCCTACATTGACTTCATATATGAAGCTTATCATCCTTCCTTCTGCATCAGAAGTGAAGAAAACAAAGGCTGCTGAGCGAGAAGCTAAGAAGAGAAAGGCATCAGCTCCACCGATGCCTGAATCACTGAAGAAATTGAAGACGACAACATTGTCTTCAATTGGCATTCCCATTGATGCAATTCCAATCTCATCAGCACCACCTTCTTGTAACCTTGAGAATCTTCAAATGGTTCCATATGGGGTGGATTATGAAATCCCTCAGGCTGATGAAGAATAAGAAGATACCCATTCTGCTGCTACCATAGAGCACATGGATGAAGAAATTGAGGCTGACACTGATGTATCTGTGATACGTCCCTTTTGCATCATGTTTTTATGTTGATATTTATTGCATTATGGGCTGTCATTACACTTTAAGATACAATTCTTATGTGTTTTCTCTCTTATTTTACAAGGTTTACATGAAGAGGGAGAATGCCGGCAGCTGGAATTCTGGATCGGAAAGGAGCAAATCTGAGATACCTATTCTGCAGAACTCCAAATGTCTTAAAACTTTACGGAGAATTGTTTTGGAATATATAAAAAATATTGGGCAAAGAAACAACAGAAGGGGACCCACCAGGTGGCCACAAGCCTGGGGGGCGCGCCCTACCCCCCAGGGCGCGCCCCAAGGGCTTGTGGGCCTCCTGGCCATCGTCCGGTGCCCATCTTCTACTATATGGAGGGTTTTGACCTAGAAAAAATAAGGAGGAAGCTTTCAGGATGAAGCGCCGCCGTCTCGATGCGGAACCTGGGCAGAAGCAATCTAGGGCTCCGGCGGAGCTATTCTGCCGGGGAAACTTCCCTCCGGGAGGGGTAAATCGAAGCCATCGTCATCACCAACGATCCTCTCATTGAGGGAGGGTCAATCTTCATCAACATCTTCACAAGCACCATCTCCTCTCAAACCCTAAGTTCATCTCTTGTATTCAATCTTTGTCCCAAAACCTTAGATTGGTACCTGTGAGTTGCTAGTAGTGTTGATTACTCCTTGTAGTTGATGCTAGTTGGTTTATTTGGTGGAAGATCATATGTTCAGATCCTTAATGATATTTATTACCCCTCTGATCTTGAACATGAACATGCTTTGTGAGTAGTTACGTTTGTTCCTGAGGACATGGGGGAAGTCTTGTTATAAGTAATCATGTGAATTTGGTATT
The DNA here is from genome assembly GCA_011799875.1 of Thinopyrum elongatum. NCBI lineage: Eukaryota > Viridiplantae > Streptophyta > Magnoliopsida > Poales > Poaceae > Thinopyrum > Thinopyrum elongatum. The sequence continues at coordinate 365,436,092 of CM022297.1, read as the reverse complement.
CGTTCGATATTTTGATGAGATGTATGTTGTCTTTCCTCTAGTGGTGTTATGTGAACATCGACTACATGACACTTCACCATGATTTGGGCCTAGGGGAAGGCATTGGGAAGTAATAAGTAGATGATGGGTTGCTAGAGTGACAGAAGCTTAAACCCTAGTTTATGCGTTGCTTCGTAAGGGGCTGATTTGGATCCACATGCTTCATGCTATGGTTAGATTTATCTTAATTCTTGTTTCGCAGTTGCGGATGCTTGCGAGATGGGTTAATCATAAGTGGGAGGCTTCTCCAAGTAAGGACAAGATCCAAGCACCGGTTCACCCACATATCCAATTATCAAAGTAACGAACGTGAATCATATGAGCATGATGAAAACTAACTTGACAGTAATTCCTATGTGTCCTCGGGAGCGCTTTGATTTATATAAGAGTTCGTCCAGGCTTATCCTTTGCTACAAAAAGGATTGGGCCACCTTGCTGCACCTTTGTTACACTTGTTACCTGTTACCCATAACAAATTATCTTACTACCAAACTATCTGTTACCGATAATTCCAGTGCTTGCAGAAAATACCTTGCTGAAATCCGCTTGTCATTTCCTTCTGCTCCTCGTTGGGTTGAACACTCTTACTTATCGAAAGGACTACGATTGATCCCCTATACTTGTGGGTCATCAATCTGCGCCTCAAGAGACTGATCAAACCCCTCAGCGTACTCCACTGATTGAAGAAAATGAGGAGGAAGTAGATATCGATGGTGAAACAACTCCTCCACTTCATGACGAATATTGGGAAGAAACTCACCCAAATTTGCCCCTCACCCCTCCCCTCACAACAGAGCCTCAGTCGCCTCAGCGCACTGAAGAAATTCCTACCAGCTCTGAAGATCAACAACCCTTGCTCCAAAGCATCCCTTAAGAAGTTCCAGCTACAGCAGCTGATGAAAATGCTAATGATGATCCTGATGTTGATGTCGTCAATGCCTCTCCTCCTCGAGCCGACTCAATTCCCTCAGCAGATACTGATATAGTTCCTACTGCCACAGCTGAGGAAGTTGCTAAGTCTCTAGCTATCACGGATCCCAATGATTCAACTGGCTCTCCCAGGCCAATCTTTGATGTGAGAAGAAAGAAGCACAATCTTCAACCTGTCCCAGTTATGCCCTTGATTGGCAAAAGCTTCAAGCGGCCAAAATTTGACAGCGCCAAATTCTTTGAAGAAAAGAATTTCTTCATTGGCGAGTCACCTTATGACTCGGCCAAGCTAAGGCGTTTGAGGTTCTGGACAAGGACACAGATGAACTTCTATGCTTCACTATTGTTTGATAAGAAGAAAGTGTTTCCGCATCGTCATATTCCTCACATGGATATGGAATCAATTCCTTGCTTCCGGCCAGTTTTGGCTTTGATACATGATGACTGACTGCTGAACTTTTGCACAGATATATGTGACTGGAATGAAGAACTTATTCTTCAATTTTATGCTACTGTGCACTTCTCGGGCAATGCTGACGAAACTACTACTTGGGCTCTGGACTGGATGAGTGAAGACACTCACTACAAAGCACCTATTGATGAATTACTTCATGCTCTTCCAGTGGATCCACTCCAAGAAGGAGCAAGAAAAATATATGAAGAACCCGAGCTGCCAAACCATTTGATGCAAGTACTGATGAAGCCAATGACTGAAGAAAATGCTACAAGGACAACCTTCCTAGTGAAGGATTTGTTGTATGTGCCGAAAACTATCTATCGTATTCTGACAAAGACACTAAGTCTGATCAAAGGCCACAATTCAAACACTAAAGAAGTTGTGGGAGTCATGAAGAACTTGAAGTTCCACATCATACATGGCACTCCCATCAACATTCATGATTTCTTTCTGAGGACTTTGGTCACGGTTGCTCAGTCTCCGTTTGATTTGAAGACGTATGCACCATGGATTATGCGATTCATCATATCTCGGTCTTCAATCCACTACAAGGCTGATCGTTAGAACCACCTGAGCTTTATGCCTGATGTTGAAGTTCTTCAAAGCACATTGTCCTCTGTACCTGGCAAAGGCAAAGAAGTTATCGATAAAGGAATTCGTCCCCTTGATGGACAATTTTGTCAACCTATCTCCAGCTCCATAGCTGATGAATCTGCCAGCCAAGACACTACAGCAAAAGCTTCAAGACCATCTTCTTCACCAGAAGCACCATGAGTCATGACTGATCGTGAGCTGCTCATTAGTCATCATCAGAAGCTTGACAAGCATCATCGATGGGTTAAGCGTCAATTTGCAGCTGTGTAAGCAAATATGACAGTGATGCATAATGTCGTCCGCAAGAACAGATATTATCTCCATGAGATATTTGATCGCAATTGGGCCACTCTTTCACATCTTAAAACAGATGATGACTTTTAAATGATGACTTTCTGCTGATGACTTTCAGATGAATTTCAACTGGGCTGAACCGCCAAGGAAGAAATTCAAGAACACTAAAGTTCCTCCGCTGATGCCATGCTCTGAGTCTTCATCGCGCTCAACTGATGAAAATGAAGCCGTCGAAGACACTGCTACTGGTCCCCCTGCACCGCGCGACCCCAACAATGCTGGCGCTCCCTCGTCCTCTCCATGATGATTTTCTTCAGGGGCGCTAGTTCTCAAATTCCTCGCCTTTTGGTCATTTGATGACAAAGGGGGAGAAGTTTGAGTTAGTCTTCAAGCAGGTCGTTATATGGGCTGTTTTTGCTTAAGTTGCAACTCTTGAACTTTTCTGGTTGTGTTCTTTGATGACTTGTAACTTAATAAATGTTGGTTGTCTGACTCTTATGCTTCATTTGACGTGCATGCTTTATTCTTCAATATATATATCTGCTCATGCATGCATAATTTCGTCAGACACCAATTTTCGTCGTGCATTCATATTCTTCAAATATGTTATGATCATGCATGATTGGATTCCAAGTTATAGGGGGGATCTGCACAAATTCAACCTGCCATGTGCATTTGCAATCCAAAGCAAATTCCTCATATGCACATCTTCAAGGGGAGTTCATCAATATCTTGGAACCAATTTCTTCAAACTCTGTACTTACGCTTCAATTATTTTTACTCCCGTTGAAACCTAACCAATTTGTTATCAATCACCAAAAAGGGGGAGATTGTAAGTGCATCAAGTGCCCCCTTAGTGGTTTTGGAGTACTGACGACAAATAGGTTGAGGAACTAATGAGTTTGTGAGTATGCATAGGATACAGAGTCCCAGAAGATTTGGTTTAACACATGGAAGATGACCCCTAAAAGTGTATTTCTTCAAGTGAAGAAGTTGGTGATGAAATTGGTACGGCCTTTGAAGAAATTGATGTGAAGACTTTGAAGCTTGAAGACATTGTTTTCATAGTTTCCTTTCTTCTTCTTTGAGTCATAGGAAAAACCGTACTGTTAAAGGGGGTCTAGGTGAAACATTTTTCACATTTCCAAAGTTATGCTCAAACCTATACACAAAAGCCGCTTCAAGTGAAGCCTTTGGAAATCTCCAGTACAGCTGACGCAATTGCTAGCGATAGTGACGAAGTTTATCTGGTCGCTGACGAATTTGGTCACACTGAGGAGTTAGGAGTTCGCCAGTGCGATATGCCTATCGTGAGGAAATTGAATGCCCCGACAAATTTGAGAGTTCAAATTCTGACCGTTGCTGTGCCGCATGCCAGGTGTCGAGTGGATCCTTATCCTGACAACGGTCTAATTAGAGAAGGACATTTATGACATTCCATGTCGGGTTGCCCCCTGGCTATAAATAGCCACCCCCACAACCACTAGTTGGTTGGCTGCTCTGAGAGAACTTGACACTTGTCATAAAAGAGCATCCCATCCTCTGACGACTTTGAGAGAATCCTAAGTGAGGAAAAACCCAGAGCCAAAGTGATTAAGCATCACTGAAGAGATTGATATGTGTGATCTGACGCCTGCTACCTTTTAAGACTGTCATTCTTCCAGATGGTTAGGCGTCAAGTTCTGAGTACACCAAGAGTCATTGTGGTGTGCTGGTGAACAAGTCTGTGAAGGTTTTGGAAGTCTACCTTAAAGACTTACCACGAGTGATTGGCGAGGACTAAGTGACCTTCGCTTAAGAGGAATACAACAAGGACTATGTGTCCTCTGAGTTGCGACTCAGCCGGCTCAACCAAACGTATAGTTGATGCAGCAACTAGAACTGGTCTACCAAATTCCATTATCTTCACCGAGCCTACCTGGTTTCAAATTCCTCAACCCTCTCTTACTTTATTCCGCTGCTGAAGAATTAGTGATCTGTGCTCTGACGAATTTGAACTAAAGAATTTCATCACGCTATCTTTATTTCCTCAGTTTATTTTCTTCATGCGTGTATGACTGTATGCTTTCTTGTTCTTCACTCTTATGTATCCTAATTGCATGTACTCTGATTCTACAATGACTTAGTTTCCCTTGTGTTTCTATTTCTTCACTCTGATCTTCATCAAATTCTTCAGAGTTTGAGGAATTTTGAAAAATCTCCCATTCACCCCCCTCTGGGAGTAAACCTGCACTTTCAACTTGTTGCAAATAGTTTATGACAAGATCAAGGAGTTGATTATGACGAGATTGTCTCATCATAATAATACTTAAATTCAGTTCGGATCAAACTAGCAATTACTAAATATTTCAGTTATGAGATATAATAGATGGATGTCAAAATGATTCCCATGAGATGCAAATAGAACCAAGGTTGTATATTTGGTATGGTCCAAGGTAATTTTGTCGATCCAGAGGATGCTAGTAAGTGTGCAAATCTGAAGCAATCATAGTGGAGTTGGAATCTTCGTCCTGATGAAATGGTCAAATAATTTGATTTCGTCGAGGAAAGTGAAGATGCTTGTATTTACAGGAAAGTAAGTGGGAGCATGATAATATTTCTAAACACTATGTGTGCATGACACATTGTTGATTGGAAATTATATGAATTTGTTGACACGGATTAAGACAATATATAGTCCTGGTATTAGACATAATTATCTATGGATATAGTAATGTCTAATCAGGCTTAGCCAGAATACATATTGACATAATACTGAAACAATTTTGTATGAAATATGCAAGAAGAGTTTCTTGACAAAGTCACGTGGAAAGAGTTTTTAGCAAGAGTCAGTATTCTGAAATACTAATGAGAGAAATATATGATTTCAATCACACTTGTATTCCATGGTATGTAAACAACCAGATATATACAATACTCCAAGTAACTTGTGAGTAAAAGTTACCAGAATGACCAAATTGTTGATCATAGGACATCAATGGAAATGTCGTTAAGTACTAACGACATGTTTCTCGCATACGGAGAAGATGAAGAGATTGTTGTAAGGAGTTACATCTATACAGACTCGTTGTAAGTAGTACATCGATAAAATCTTCAATAGTACTCCAAAAGATTTTTGGTTTCAACTAAATGATTAATGGTGGCATAGTAAGTTGGAATTGGTCCAAGAAAGTTACTGTGGTGAATTCTATAACAGAAGGTTGAGTATGTTGTTGCTTTAGAAGCAACAATAGAAGGTGATGAATCAAAGGTTCATTTATGAACTTGGTATGGTTTCTAGATGATTGTGCAAATGGAACACTATTCTTGATAGTGGTTATGTGGCTCAATCTAACACTACTGCAGGATGCTGCTAACGCGACACTATGATCAGAGACCCTTTGACGAAACTGTGTGTGATGCATTAATCACAAACGGGGATGTAAAAAACTATCAAAAAAGATGCAAAACATTTGCGATGGCGGAGACATCAAACATGGTTCAGATTTTAGTTACGTGTGCGATGCGGGGCATACGGTTGATCCATACGAACTATTTGTGATTAGACAGAACAACAGAAACGGGCAGCCATATCAATGTGTGTGTGATATACGGCATATAGTTCGCTTTGATGAACTGTTTGCTATTAGGGAATGCAACAGAAACGGTCAGCCAGATCAAGGTGTGTGTGATATATGGCATATGGTTCACTCGGACGAACTATTTTCGATTAGGGAAGAGAATAGAAACGGTTCAACTTAACAAGATGTGTGTGATATGCGGCATACAGTTCACATAGATGAACTATTTGCGATGAGCCAAAAGAACACAAACGTTTCGTGTAAACAAGATGTGTGTGATACGCAACAAACAACCCACTCGGATGAACTGTTTGCGATGAGAAATTATAACACAGACGGTTACTATAGTTAGTTCGTGTGCGATTCTGTTTGTACAAAAAACTTTGAAAAATGCAAACTAGTTGCTTGCGGTGGCTAGGAGTATCGCACACGATGCGTCTACGAGTACTTGTGTGCGATGATTAGTAAGTTACACATATGTTTCCTTATGTTAACACGTGTGTGATAAATAACACGTGGCACCGCATACAGTATTTGGGTTGTGTGTGTGCTCCACTTAGTCTTCCCGCGCTCCAGCGAATGCTTCCCGTGCTCCACTTGGGTGAACTGTAAAATCCACGCCTCTTCCCTCATCGGTTTCCCGCCACCAGCTAATGGCTTGCTGCATATAACCCAGGTGGCAACGCACCGTCGCGACACTCTGCGCAGATCTAGTCCTCACCCATCTACCATTAGTTATTTCAAGCATGCCAGGCAACGACCAAAGCTCCGATGTCAACCCCTACCTACGTTACATCTTCGGCGAGGAGAACGAGCCGGAGCAGGTCGGGGAGCAAGAGCTTCATCGGCCGGTGCAGGCACCATGGCCCATCGGCAACGATATCGGCGTGACGGTCCTTGGGCGCACAATCGACATATTGTAGAGGAAGCGTGATGAGCAGTTTGCCATCCACCGTGCAAAAGATCCAGAGCTGCTCGGTGGCATGATCGACAACCCACCTGAAGAGCCACCGTCACCAGTGCTCATCGAGAGCCTGATGCCCCGCAATGAATGGGCAGAGGACCTCTGCGATTCAGTCAAGACACAGCCAGCCTGCGGCTTCATCATTGTCGGCGGCGGCTGTGTCAACCTCGATCCCGACGATCTGGTGGCCAGGCTCGAGCACATCCTTGGCGGAGTTGACGTCCCCGATGATGTAGAACATCACCAACGTGATATCTTGAGGATGCAGGTGATGGACGGAATTTGCTACTAGGCCAGAGACATGGAAATGGAGCGGTTCCGCGGAGATATCATGCGCGCGATTGCATGATGTCAAGCTCTTCTGGAAGAGGCCCAGCAGCCCCAAGAGCCTCCCAACGCTAGCAGCTCCGTAGGTGGAGGCAGGTCGGGACACTTGGAATGAACGGCCGCAAGGGTGCTATGCTGATCATGGAGTCCGAGAAGACCGTCGTCGGAAGGCCGCCAGCTTAGCCTTTTAGCCTATATTTTATTATAATTGTATGCATATGTAGGTCGTGAGTGTTTTGGGCGTTGCCGCATGTGGCATTTTAAATTATCCTGAATATGTAAGAAATTATTAACCGTTGCCATTGTAAATTTGCCTCAACGGCAAGCAGAGCGCGCGCAGGGACGCCAGAGCAGAGCGCACCGCGGCTGCCTCAATGGCGAGCAAAATGCGCGGACGGATGTGAGCAGAGCGCGCCACGGCCGCCTCAACGGTGAACAACCACGTGGTCAACCTTCTGGCACCCCGTGGGAGGCGCGACGGCGCATCCATCGGACACGATGGTGATATCTTGACCATGTGTGATAGTAGGCAGACACGTACACGTACATCCGAGAACGCGGGCCCATGTTTCGGCCTTCCGATGCGTGGCATATGGTTGATCCATAAGAACTGTTTGCGATGAGCCAGAACAACAGAAACGGGCTTTGTAGGCCCAGAACCATCAATAAATTTTGACCTTGTTTCTCGTCACATTGCAGATTACAACGCAATAAGTAATTGCAAATCTGTTCACATCGATCAAACCAATATGTGTTCACACTTAGCACCGGGCTATAAAAACTACCCACTCGAAAATTACTTCATAGTTCCTCTCCTCATCACCCACAAAACTGGTCTTTCCTGTCAAGTCGTTCCGCCATGACCGGTAGGAGGAGTATTGGGTGGACATATAACCAGGGAGCAAAGACGAAGGCCGCAGAAGCACTAGAGAGGTCCCGCCGCCACGCGGCAGCCACAGCAGAGATGTCCCGGTGCGCCGTGGAGCCCTCAACGAGCTCTCACCGGCACGCGAGGGATCTCACAAGCGCACTCGCCGCGTCGGCGATCGCGATGAGCTGGCGGTGCTGAAGTCCTTGGCCGCCGACGACGACATTCTCGCTGGCCTCATTAAGCAGCAGGAGCTGGTCAACGGCTTGATGAAGCTGCTCGAGATCAGTGATGCCTCAGTTGAGAAGGCGACCGGCCTCGTCGAGCAACTCATGGGTGACAATGCGAAGCTCCTCAAGGCGCTCGCCGAGAAGGAGGAGGAGCCCGACGGCTGGAAGATGCTGCATGAGTAGAGTAGTGCCTCGGGGATGACACTGACAGCGGTCGTCGAGGAACTGATGGGTGACTTGAGGAAGCTCCGGATCAAGCGCGAGCAGGAGGTGGAGGAATCCGTGGCTGCTTTCAAGCAAAGTTGTGAGAATTGAAGAAGGAGCTGGAGGATGTCGTCGCCCGGTGATCCATCGAGGAGTAGAGACAATAGCGACCCAGATCATTGTCTGCAATTTCCTTCTTCTCTTGCCCCCGTGTCTTCCGGGCTTTGCCGCATGTGGCATTTTAAATTATCCAGAATATATAAGACAATTATTATCCGCGCCATTGTAAATTTGTCATCGTATTATCCATTGCCATTTTATTTGTCGTCGTATTATCCGTTGCCCTATGTGGCATTTTAAATTAGGCCGGAATACGAGTTGAAAACACAAACAAAGCAAATGCTAATGTTGAGCGGGGCCATGGGATCACAAGCAAACACCCTCCGTCCAGGTGCTTTAATTAACCGCGTGTTAAACAGCGGCTCGGCCGCCATTAATGGCGAAGTTGTGAGCGAGGCGGACGGCTGGTGGATGGAGGTCAAAGAGCTTGCTTCCCGGTGAGCATGGGCGGCCTTGCTGCTTGCACGTGTCCCATCGAGCCTGCGAGGTGGACAGGATGCACGCGTCTCGTCGAGCCTGCGAGGCGGACTGCTCGCACGCGTCCCGTCGAGCCTGCATGGCGGACTTCTCACGCTCGTCCCATCTAATCAAACAGCTGCACGCACGCCATCGAGTATGGTTAAATTTTGGCACAAAATACAAAGATGACCAATGAACGAGGACGGAGGTAGCAATATCCCGTAAGAAAAGAGGGACGCGTGGCCGCACTTAAATGGTTACGGGAACACACGGTTCATATAATACAACCATTTGTGATATTAACGTGTCAGCTATTTGTTTCAAAAGGACTTCGTTGGCTATTAATGTGTGCACCTTGTCTCAAATTGGACGATTTTTTTTACCACGGCATATATGTGCCATGTCATGAAACCATGCCAAGTTTCATGTTTTTTGGGTGAGTTTTTGATTTACTGGGATTTAAAAACTGAGATTCTCAATGTTTCAGGACGACGAGAAGTTTGTAATTCATTCCCATTCCTTCAATGAGACTTAAACATGCATGTACGATTTTCCACCCATTTTGCTTCACTGGAGCATGTGCTTGTAGTTCAAATTTGAATTATGGACTACATTAAATGCCTAGAAAACTCAATTAATATATAAAATGGCCAAACAAACCCTAAACAGTTTCAAATTTTAGCACGACACTCCTGTTATTCTATGTTGCCTGTAGAAAACAAAGTTCAAGGCGAGAAGAGGCAGCGATTATCGTTTCGCCCACAAGAGGGGCATGTTTCCCTACCGGAACCACAAGGGTTGTGAGAAGCTTCGGTTTGTAAGAGGCTTGTAATATAGCTTGGCACAAATTGAACAATTATTTTACCACGACATATATGTGCCATGTAGTGACACCATGCCAAGTTTCATGATTTTCTGGTGAGTTTTGGATTTATGGAGATTTAAAAACCAATATTCGCAATGTTTCAGGCCGAGCCAGGACGCCGAGACGGTTGAATTCATTCTCATTCCTTCCATGGGACCTAAACATGCACCCCAAGGACACATGTGCGTTTTTTCTGGCCATTTTGGTGCACTGGAGCATGTATTTGTAGTTCGGATTTGAATTATGGACATTAAATGCCTAGAAAACTCAATTAATGAATAAAAAAGGTCAAACAAACCCTGAATAATTTCAAAGTTCAGTGCGAATCTCCCGTTGTTCCATGTTGCATGTAGAAGAAAATACAAGGCTAGAAGAGGGAGCGATTATCATTTCGCCCACAAGGGGACATGTTTCCCTATCGAAAACACGAGGGTTCTTGCGACAGGCTCCGGTTTGTAAGAGGTTTGTAATAAAGCTTGGCCCAAATTGGACAATGTTTTTACCACGACATATATGTGCCATGACGTGACACCATGCCAACTTTCATGACTTTCTGGTGAGTTTTGGATTTACGAGGATTTAAAAACTGAGATTCCAAATGTTTGAGGACGAGCCAGGACGCCGGTACGGTTGTAATTCATTCCCATTCCTTGCATGAGACCTAAACATGCACCCAAGGACACATGTATAATTTTTCTAGACTTTTTGGTGAACTGGAGCATGTATTTGTAGTTCAGATTTGAATTATGGACATTAAATGCGTAGGAAATTCAATTAGTGTATAAAAAGGCCAAAAAAACCCGACTAATTTTAAATTTCATCACGGATATCCTGTGGTTCCATGTTGCCTATAGTAGAAAATACAAGGCGAAAAGAGGCAGTGATTATTGTTTGGCCCACAAGGGGGACACGTTTCCCTATCGGAACCACGAGGCTTCTTGAGAGAAGCTCCGGTTTGTAAGAGGCTTGTAATAAAACTTGCGCCAAAATGGACAAAAAAATTCCTCAACATATATGTGCCATGTCGTGACACCATGCCAAGTTTCACGATTTTCGGGTGAGTTTTGGATTTATGGGGATTTAAGAACCCAGATTCTTTTCACAAAATGTTTTCAAATAGCACACGGTTCACTCACGAAAGCCGTGTGCCTACCAAACCGTGGACGATGCCCCTTGCTGCGCGCGCGATCTGAGTCGTGTGTTCTGATTGGCCAGAACCCAAACCCCACGGATCGTACGTCTGCACCGTTGGATGCTCCCAGATCGAACGGCAATCCTCATCCCTTTCGACAGCACATGCAGTTTCGATTGTGATTTTATTTATATGGGTAAGCACTGTGCGCATGCGTCATGCTAGCTCATGCTTCCTTCTCTACTAAGTTTTCTATATTAATGTTGTTATATATCCAAACACACTACCGTTTCCCGCCACTCCTCCCATCGGTTTCCCGCCTCTTCTCCCATCGTTTTCCCGCCGCCAGTGTTAGTGCTCATTGAAGGCTAGGCGGTGACACACCGGCCATGTAAATATCGCACACAGTTTCTAAAAGCACAAATGTGTGTGATAGTAGGGAGTAGGTCCCATAGGGTGACCAGCGTGAAACGCCTTAAAGGCAAGGAGGCAATTCCTATCAGCAAGGGGCGGCTTCCCATCCGCTAGCCTAGTCGAATAGAACGCAAAAGTTAAGAGTGCTCGGGCTGGAGTAGTCTAAGGATGGGTGACCCGGTGGGAAGTTGCATATCTCAAGCTTCATTTAAACGCTATGATATGGTCATTATAGAGATAAATGTATCTATAGTGACCTGTCATGGCGATTATATGGACCTAGGGATCCTTGTTTTACTAATTTGTAGACTATGTTTTTATTGGTTATTTTTTGTTCTAAACAATCAAAGAATGATCGACTCTATAGTTGTAACACCCCTGTACTGATGAGCTACAGTAACCCCTGGGGTTAAGCTAATTATTTTAGCTAAACAGTGCATGATCATCTTTACTTCTATCTCATTTCAATTCCCGGTCAAATTCAAATTCAAATGGAAATTCAAACTAAAAGTGCAAATAAAAGTTGTTCAAGTTGGATAACTAAAATGTTCTTAATATTGTAAATAATCCAGAGACAATTCTAAAATTATAACCAACATTACATAAATTAGTTAAATGACTCTATCAACCAAAAACAGCACCCAACAGCATTATTTAACACTTTTGCAATTAATTAAAAAAATACAAATCAAATCCAATTGCCTCCAAACCTTTCCGTGGCAGTGGTAGAAATTGCATACTATTTAATTTGACCAGTCTCACATTTTTGTAAAAGTGTTTTGTAAAAAAAAGGAAAAAGGCAAAACAGAAAAGAATAAAATAAAACAAAACAAAAAAAGGAGAAAACCCCCTGGCCCCACTGGGCCTCTCGGCCCAGTTGGCCTGGCCGGCCCATCCCGCGCCACGGCCTATATGGCCTCACCCAGCCACCCCCGAAACCCTAGCTCGCCCCCACTCCACCCCCACTCTCTCGCTCCCCCCCTCCTCGATCCAGATCGGATCGGGGTCGGCGCCGAACGCCGCGCTCGCCGCCCTCGTCCCCGTCGCCTATGCCGGCGCCCCCTGATGTCGCCGCCTCCCCGACGCCCAACGCCGTCACCTCGCTACCACACGACGCCACGCGCCGGCGCCGCCCCTTCGCACCTTGCCAGCGCCGCCTCCCCACCGGACCGCCCCGTCCCTGCCTCTCCCTCGCCGGTCGCCGTCGTGCCTCGCCGCCCCCACTTCCCTACAGCGCATGTGAGCTCCGCCGCTGCCCCTCTCGCACGTCTTCCCCCCTCCCCTCGCCGCGGTCGCCGCACTCCGGCCGCGCCCCGGTACATGCTCGCCGCACTCACCCACGCGCACCACCGCGCTCACCACGCCTGCCTGGCCCTCTCGTCGCCACGATCGTGCCCCGTGCGCGTCGCCGCTCGCCCCCACCGCACCTGTGCCGCGTCGGGCCGCCCGCGTCGCGGCCCCGCGCGTGCTCACCGCCCGCGGCCTGCCGCTGCTCGCTGTCACCTGTGGCCGCCCGCGTCCGGCCGTGACCTCCCACACTCGCCGCTGCTTGGCGTAGCTCTTGCTGGCCCGCCTCGCCGTGGCCATGACGGCCGTGGCTACGTGCGGGTGCGAGCACGCCCCGCCGTGGCCACTGCTGGCTCTGCCACTGACCACGCGGGCCCACGGACCAGTAAAAAAATGTAAAATGAAAATAATAATAATAATAATAATAATAAAATTAATAATTAATTAGGTAATTAATTAAAAGTTAATTAACTCTGATTAGCTAACCTAATCTGTTAGTTAGTATTAATCTGTTAATTAACTAAACAGTCTATGACAGTGGGACCCACACATCAGTTTGACCCAGTCAACTGACCCTGTTGACTGCTGATGTCATGATGATGCAATAAACATTTTCAAATTAAATTAAATCTGTTATTTCCAGAAATTGATTAAATCTTTATAAATCATATAAAATAATCCGTAGCTCAGATCGAAAAACTTTGTACATGAAAGTTGCTCAGAATTTCATGACGAATCCGAATACGCGGTCCGTTCGTCCGTCACACGTCCCTAACTATCCGAACATGGAACCGTTCCCCTCCAGTAATCTGTCTGACCAATGTCCGGAACCGGGAAAACATTCTCCGATGGATTCCCCCTTCCTCGGTGACGTGCAACCATACGTTAGGACACACCCGGCACTGCATATTGTCATGTCGTACAGCGTGTTGCTCATGTTTGCTGTGTATTTATATTATTTCCTCCCCCTCTTCTCTCTCGTTAGACCCCGACGCAGTTCCCGGTACCGACGCAACTCTAGAGACCGACGACACCATTGACGACCTTGCCCTTGCCGCCGACCAACCACGCAAGCCCCCCCTTGAGCATACCGATATCGCCTATTCTTTCTCTCTCATGCTTGCATTAGAATTGCTGCTACTACTGCTTTACCTATTCTGATGCATAGCCTGTTTATTGTAACCTGCTGTTGATAATTACCTGCATATCCTAAACTGCTTAGTATAGGCTGGGTAGAGACCTATCAGTGACCCCACTTGTCCCGACTGCCCCGCTGGATTATCAGAAGACCCGATCAACGGGATTGAAGACCAGGTCCCGGCACCGCACATCACCCCCTTAGTTGTACGCCGCTACTGGGTTACTATCAAGTGCCGAGGGTGATACCTCGTGTAGCACTTCTGATGTTAACTCTGTAGAGTAGCTATTCGGTTGTGGTCATCGAGGGTGATTCCTCCTTCACCACTTCCGATAACGACGCCGTCGTACAACACCTCAAGTGTGAACCCATTGAGGGTGATTCCTCCGAGTTCACCTTGACGGATACATCGAGTAGGAATCCAATGAGGGTGATACCTCGGATTCCCCTGATGTTATGGACACACGGATACTTGGATTGTACTATTGTTACTTGGAAAGACGGGTCGACCCTGAGGGGTACCTGCGTGTGATGTGAAGACGGGTTGCCTGGATGGTGCCCGAGTGAGAATACGAGGTGTGGCCGGGCATTCTTGGCCCTTGCTGCAAGTCCTCGAGACGGGGCGACGGGGTCACATCGATCGTGAGTCTCTGCTCGTTACCGCACTACCAACACACTACGATTTGGATATTTGATTCGAGTGGGCCTCTGGCCCGATAGCACTAACCATCACGCGGGAATAAATATGGGTACTCTGCATCATATGCATCAGCTGAAAGCTTTGTCAAACGTCCAGTTCAGCATTGCGGTCGGGACGGACCGGCGCCCCCTGGTGCCTGGCTTCCCCCTGCACGCAACGATTCGGAGTGCACAGGGCGATGGCCCAAGACCTCTGAGCACTTAGGATGTAGACCGACGGGGACCTCTCTGCTGAGCTCTAGGTAGGGTTGCATTGTGTTGTTTGGCCGAGGCCGGGCATGACCCGGAAAAGTGTGTCCGGCCGGAGTTAAGCGAGCGTGGTGGGTAAGTTGGTGCAGCCCTGCAGGGAAGAACTAATCTATGCATAGCCGGATCCTCGGTAACGGACACTCGGAGTTGTATCCCGATCGATACAACTAGAATTGGATACTATGGCTCTTGGATTGCTTCTCGCAGGGAGTCGAGAAGGGATCTCAGGACGAGGTTGATGACTGTATGGCTCTGGGATTGCTTTCTCGCAGGGAGTCGAGAAAGGATCTCTGGGTGAGGTTGAGACTTAATAATACTACTACTTTATGCTGTACTAATCTACACTCTTCTAATGCTGCAAGACCGCTGAAGATGCTAGTCTTCGATAGGACTAGGCGTTCCTCTCTATTCTGGCAATTCTGCAGCCCAGTCCACATATACAGCCACTCTTTGATAATGTTGCATATGTAGTGTAGATCCTTGCTTGCTGAGTACTTCGGATGAGTACTCACGGTTGCTTTGCTTTCTTTTTCCCCCCATTTCCCTTTTTGATGCAACCAGATGACGGAGCCCCAGATACAGCTGCCCACGCCGACGATCGCTACCACTACCCCGAGGGTGGATATCACTATGAGCTTGCCGTCGACCAGGAGTAGGTTAGGAGGGTCCCAGGCAGGAGGCATGCGCCTTTTGATCGTAGTGTTTTCTTTTGCCCTGCCATCTAAGGGCCTATCTGTGTTTTCTTTTATATCTATATTCAGATATCTGATGCTTCCGCTGACGCTTGTATACGAGTTTATGTATTCGAGCCCTCGAGGCCCCTGGCTTGTAATATAAAGCTTGTATGACTTTATTTATGGTTTAGAGTTGTGTTCTGATATCTTCCCGTGAGTCCTTAGGCTTGATCGTGTGCATTTGCGTGTATGATTAGTGCACGATTAAGCCGGGGGCGTCACAAGTTGGTATCAGAGCCGACTGCCTCTAGGAATCCCCCTTTCCAACTCCTTGGCCGAAGTTGAGTCTAGTAACTGAAAACTGTTTTAGTAACTTGGTTGTGTGGCTTACGGGCCCACGTCGCCAATTGGGTGGTATTAGGATCTTTTACTCCTCGACCCTTACTCTGGGACTCTGCTCTCTCTTCGATTCGGGTTAAAATTTTACTAACTCCAACCTTAGGTTCTTGTGATCACATCCACCCGGAGTTCTGAAAATATTCCCCCTTGCTTCAAGATTGTGGGCCAGGTTCTGCTTGCAGGATCCTCTTATCGAGGGCACCCTGTGTTGTCACTTGCAGATTCCTCGCCCCAGCAGTTTTCTCCGACGTGGATGTAGCCTTTGCTATGTCATGTTGTTGTAATCCTCACTGCGTGCCTGCGCGCCGCCTAGTTTGTCTAGCTGCGAGCATTCCCGAGCGCGTACTATCCGTTTGAATCTAACTCTGTGTATGGATTGGTATGTCTTTAACGACTACTATCATATATCTAATGCCTTTCCTGTTCATTTCCCTTGTTACATCATGAATAACTCCATACACCTGCAGTTTTTCTTGCTAAACTGCCCCTGTTGAATTGGCAGGATGGCTGACGATCCTCCACCTCCACTTTATATTGCCGCAATGATGCAGCAGTTTGAATTGAACCGTCAGGTCATGACCGGGATATTGGCTCAGTTCCCAAACCAGATTGCTCATCAACAGCCTACACCAATAACTCTGCCAGAATTCGTGCGCCTCAATCCGTCCACTTTTCGCAGCTCGACTGATCCAATGGATGCTGATGATTGGCTCCGTGACATTGCCTTCCAGATGAAGTCGGCCAATGTTATCCCTGACAGTTACGTCACCTATGCGACGTATCACCTGAGGGGATCAGCTGCTCAATGGTGGGAAAGCCACAAGGGTATGTTGCCTGCTGAAATAGTAACCACTTGGCAGGAATTTCAGTCAGCTTTTCATGCACGGTACATTCCTCAAGGTCTTATGGACCAGAAGAAGCAGGAGTTCCGCAAACTCTCACAGGGCACAATGACTGTGGATGAATATCAGAGGAAATTTCTTGAATTGTCCCGCTATGCTGAAGATGACGTCTACACTAACGCACGCAAGCAGGAGAAATTCCGTGAAGGACTGCGTACTGATATAAACCTTGCACTTGTTGTCCATGATTGCACAGACTTCGCAACACTTGTCAACCAATCTTTCCAAGTTGAAACTGCTCTGACTAAGTACCAGGAGTCGCTCAAGCGTACTCGAGATGTCGGCTCGTCTTCGGGTCGACCTGTTCAGAAACGTCAAGTCTGGACCCCACATAATGTTCATCAACGACCTGCTCCAACACCAAGGCCGTCATATGTTGCACCTCGCCTGCCTTCACCACCGAAACAGCTAACAGTTCATGATGGACCGCCTAATGCTATGGCTTCTCCTCAGGTTGCACCACGTCCTCCTGATGGTCGTAAGAAGGGCCATCGAACCCATCGTTGCAGAAATCGTAAGGCCAGGATGTCTGCTATGGACCGAGGCCAGGTCACTCACGTCAAAATGGGAGAAGCTCGTGAGTCTCCAAAAATTGTGATGGGAACTCTGCCAGTTAATTCAGTTGCAGCTTCTGTTCTCTTTGATTCCGGGGCATCACATTCCTTTGTGTCTCAACAATTTGCTCAGCGGCATGAGCTACCTCTAGAGTTATTGCCCACACCATTAGAGATTATCACTCCCCATTCCAGGTGGCAAACCAAGATGGTAAGTCACAACAATCAGATCAGAATTGAAGGGTTGTTGTTCTCTGCTTCCCTTATCGCTCTTGGACCTTCCGACATAGACATCATTCTCGGAATGGACTGGTTGACAGCCCATAATGCTTTGATTGATTGCGCTACTAAGAAAGTACAACTTACCCATCCTTCTGGCCAAATAGTCAAATACTCAGCCCGAATAGCTCAGGATGCCGAGAGCCAGATATATGTTCTGAATGCATTGAACGCTTCACCTCTTGAAGGCATCAAGAACATTCCAGTTGTTCGTGATTTTCAAGATGTCTTTCTAGAAGAACTTCCAGGAATACCCCCTGCTAGAGCTGTCGAGTTTGTCATCGACTTGAAGCCTGGCACTACCCCTATTGCGAAGCGTCCTTATAAAATGCCTCCGCACCACCTTCTTGAACTTAAGGAGGAAATCGACACGTCACTTAAGAAGGGTTTCATCCGCCCCAGTTCCTCTGCTTGGGGAGCACCTTCACTCTTCGTTAAGAAGAAGGATGGAACTAACCGATTGGTTCAGGATTATCGGCCCATTAACCAAGCAACAATTCAGAACAAATATCCGCTTCCCTGGATCAATGATTTGTATGATCAACTTGCTGGATCATCGGTGTTTTCTAAACTCGACTTGAGGTTGGGTTATCATCAGATCCGTGTTCGTGAAGAGGATATTCCCAAGACTGCATTTGTTACCCATTATGGCTCTTATGAGTACACTGTCATGTCATTTGGCTTAACAAATGCTCCAGCTACATTTTCCCGCCTGATGAATTATATCTTCATGGATTACCTCAACAAGTTCTTCATGGTTTATCATGATGATATTCTGGTCTATTCAAAGAATAAGGAAGAACATGCTGAACACCTCCGTCTTGTACTGGAAAGGCTCCGAGAACACCAGTTGTATGCCAAGTATTCCAAGTGTGAATTTTGGCTTTCTGAAGTAACTTACCTTGGTCATGTGATTTCCAAGGATGGAATTGCTGTTAACCCGGAACGAGTTTAGGCTATTCTTGACTGGACTCCTCCGAAGAACGTCAAGCAAGTGAGAAGTTTTCTCGGCCTTGCAAGCTATTGCCGTTGATTTGTTGAGAACTTTTCTAAAATTGCTAAGCCTTTGACTGATTTGCTTCACAAGGGCGTTGTCATGGCCTTATCACGGCAGATGTCCTAAAGAAAGGACTTAGTCGTGGAGCCATCACGATGGGTTAGCTTAAAGGGGTTAAAGCGGACAAGGGACGCAGAGAGTTTATACTGGTTCGGCCCCTTGCGGTGAAGGTAAAGGCCTAATCCAGTTGTTGTGGAATTGCTAGGGTTTCGATGACCAGGGAGCGAATCCGCTATGCCTGGCTCTCGAGTTGTTGTCTCTCTCAAACCGCCGCCGGGTCGTCCCCTTATATACATGGGTTGACGCCCGTCGGTTTACAGAATCCCGAGGCCGGCTCATAAACGTGTCCGGCTCGGTCTCTACTCTTTTCTTATCTTACAAGTTACATATAATATGGCGGTTTACACCTACAAGCCCTTAATCCGCCTTTGGGCCCTGTGCCTTCATAAAGCGCCATACTCCTTGTCTTCATGGGCTTCAAATATAAATAACTCATTATGGGGATAACCCGGCCTCTCCTGGCCGGTTTACGCCCAGTAATAATATCCCCAACATTATTCCACGGCCGGTGGGTCTCCTCCTCCGATTTATGTGAGTCTTTGTGCTCTCGAACATCGATTAGATAGTATGACCCGTTGTGCAGGTTCTTGCTGACCACAAAGGGTCCTTCCCAAGGCGAGGATAACTTGTGCATATCCGACTGATCCTGGATGAGTCGGAGCACCAGATCACCTTCTTGAAAAGTTCTGGTTCTAACCCGGCGGCTGTGATAACGACGCAGATCTTGCTGATAAATCGCCGAACGGGCTGCTGCAATGTCACGCTCCTCATCTAACAGGTCAAGTGCTTCCTGCCGTGCCTTCTCATTATCAGCTTCAACATAAGCCGCCACACGAGGCGAGTCATGACGGATGTCACTCGGGAGAACCGCCTCTGCTCCGTAGGCCATGAAGAAAGGTGTGTAACCCGTAGACCTTTTGGGCGTGGTATTGATGCTCCATAACACAGAAGGTAACTCCTCCACCCAACAACCCGGCGTCCATTGCAAAGGAACCATAAGCCGGGGCTTGATGCCTCTCAAGATCTCCTGATTGGCTCTCTCCGCTTGACCATTAGATTGGGGGTGAGCCACTGAAGATACGTCAAGCCGGATGTGCTCATGCTGACAGAACTCTTTCATAGCCCCTTTGGACAGATTAGTACCATTATCAGTTATAATGCTATGTGGAAAGCCAAACCGGAAAATCACCTTCTTGATGAATTGAACCGCCGTAGCTGCATCACACTTACTGACTGGCTCTGCCTCCACCCACTTAGTGAACTTATCAACCGCCACCAAAAGGTGGGTCTTCTTGTCCTTGGATCTCTTAAAGGGCCCAATCATATCCAGCCCCCAAGTTGCAAACGGCCAAGTAATTGGAATCATCCTCAATTCCTGGGCCGAAACATGAGCTCGGCGTGAAAACTTCTGACAACCATCGCACTTTTTCACCAAGTCTTCTGCATCAGCATGAGCCGTCAGCCAATAAAAACCGTGACGAAAAGCTTTAGCTACCAGGGACTTTGAACCGGCATGGTGACCACAATCCCCTTCGTGGATCTCACGCAGGATCTCACGGCCCTTTTCCGGAGATACACAATGTTGGAACGCCCCTGTTACACTGCAGTGATGTAATTCGCCATTGACAATAGTCATTGACTTGGATCGCCGGATTATCTGTCTGGCCAAAGTCTCATCCTCTGGTAACTCGCCCCGGTTCATGTACGCCAGATACGGGACGGTCCAATCCGGAATAACATGAAGTGCTGCCACCAATTGAGCCTCCGGATCAGGAACAGCGAGATCCTCCTCTGTGGGAAGTTTAACCGACGGATTATGTAGCACATCCAAAAAGACGTTGGGTGGAACCGGCTTACGCTAGGAACCCAAACGACTTAAAGCGTCCGCCGCTTCATTCTTCCGCCGGTCCACATGATCAACCTGATAGCCTTTGAAGTGACCTGCAACAATATCCACCTCTCAACGATATGCAGCCATGAGCGGATCCCTAGAATCCCAAGTACCAGACACTTGTTGAGCCACCAGGTCCGAGTCACCGAAGCACTTAACCCGGCTCAAATTCATCTCCTTAGCCATCCGAAGATCGTGGAGTAAGGCCTCATATTCAGCTGCATTGTTAGTGCAAGGGAACATTAAACGGAGAACATAACAAAACTTATCACCTCGTGGGGAGGTTAATATGACTCCAGCCCCCGAGCCCTCCAATTGCCTGGACCCATCAAAATGAATAGTCCAATAAGTATGATCCGGCTTCTCTTCTGGCGCCTGTAACTCTGTCCAATCATTGATGAAATCCACCAATGCTTGTGATTTGATTGCCGTCCGAGGCACATAATTTAACCCATGAGGTCCAAGCTCAATGGCCCACTTGGCAATCCGGCCAATCGCTTCCCTGTTCCGGATTATTTCCCCCAAAGGAGCAGAGCTGACCACAGTGATGGGATGACCCTGGAAATATTGCTTAAGCTTCCGGCTTGCCATAAAAACTCCATACACCAGCTTCTGCCAATGTGGGTACCTTTGCTTAGACTCAATAAGTACCTCACTGATGTAATAAACCGGCCGTTGAACCGGATACTCCTTTCCGGTCTCCTTGCGTTCCACCACAATAGCCACGCTAACTGCCCGGGCATTGGCAGCCACATATAACAGCAAAGGCTCTTTATCAACAGGAGCAGCAAGGACAGGCGGCTCGGCTAGCTGCCGCTTTAAATCCTCAAACGCTTCATTGGCGGCGTCGCTCCAGACAAAATTGTCCGTCTTCTTCAACATCTGATATAAAGGGATAGCCTTCTCCCCGAGGCGACTGATAAACCGGCTCAAGGCTGCAATCCGGCCTACCAAGCGTTGAACATCATTGATGCACTTCGGTTTAGCCAAAGAAGTTATGGCTTTGATTTTCTCCGGATTAGCTTCAATACCCCTGTTAGACACCAAAAAGCCCAAAAGCTTGCCTGCCGGTACACCAAAGACACATTTGGCCGGATTAAGCATCATCTTATAAACCCGGAGGTTATCAAAGATCTCCTTCAAGTCATCTATCAATGTCTTCTTCTCTCTGGATTTCACCACAATATCATCCACATAAGCATGAACATTGCGGCCGATCTGATCATGAAGACAGTTCTGCACACAGCGCTGATAAGTCGCCTGGGCACTCTTTAGCCCAAAGGGCATAGACACATAGCAGAAGGCTCCAAAGGGAGTTATGAAAGCTGTCTTCTCCTGGTTCTTAACTGCCATTTTGGTCTGATGGTAGCCAGAATACGCATCCAGAAAACTCAAACGCTCGCAACCCGCCGTAGCATCAATGATTTGATCAATACGAGGGAGGGCAAAAGGATCCGCTGGACAAGCCTTGTTCAAATCTGTGTAGTCCACACACATACGCCAAGTGCCGTTTTTCTTAAGTACTAGCACCGGATTAGCCAACCACTCAGGATGAAACACCTCCACAATAAAGCCAGCTGCCAAGAGCCTGGCCACTTCCTCACCAATAGCCTTGCGTCTTTCTTCATTGAACCGGCGGAGAAACTGCTTGACCGGTTTAAACTTGGGATCAACATTAAGAGTGTGCTCAACGAGTTCCCTCGGTACACCTGGCATGTCAGAAGGCTTCCACGCAAAGATGTCCCGGTTCTCACGGATGAACTCGATGAGCGCGCTTTCCTATTTCGGATCCAAGGTAGCGCTGATGCTGAACTGCTGGGATGAATCGCCAGGAACGAAATCAACCAGTTTAGTCTCATCAGCCAACTTAAACTTCAAGGCCGGATCATGCTCTGTAGTTGGCTTCTTCAAGGAAGTCATATCTGCCGGATCAACATTGTCTTTATAAAACTTCAACTCCTCTGTTGCACAAACCGACTCCGCATAAGCCGCATCACCTTCTTCACATTCCAAAGCGATCTTATGACTCCCATGTACCATGATGGTCCCCTTATGACCCGGCATCTTGAGCTGCAGATAAACATAACAGGGCCTCGCCATGAATTTAGCATAAGCCGACCGCCCAAACAGGGCATGATACGGGCTCTTGATTTTCACCACTTCAAAGGTCAATGTTTCTGATCTTGAATCATGCTCATCACCAAAAGCAACCTCCAGAGCTATCTTACCGACCAGATACGCCGATTTACCAGGTACCACACCATGGAAGACCGTGCTGGACGGTTTAAGATTTCTATCTGTTAACCCCATGCGACGGAAGGTTTCATAATAAAGGATATTGATACTACTCCCCCCATCCATGAGTACTTTAGTGAACTTGTAACCTCCCACCTGAGGTGCCACCACCAACGCCAGGTGACCTGGATTATCAACCCGAGGTGGATGATCCTCTCGACTCCACACAATGGGCTGTTCAGACCAGCGTAAGTAACGGGGCACCGCCGGTTCAACGGAGTTCACTGCCCTTTTATGAAGCTTCTGATCGCGCTTGCACAGGCTGGTGGTGAAGACATGGTACTGTCCACTGTTTAACTGCTTCGGGTTGCTCTGGTAACCCGACTGCTGCTGCTGCTGTTGGTTCCCCTGATGATTATAACCACCTTGGTTGCCTTGATTGCCTTGATTGCCATGTCCACTTTGATTACCATGGAACCCTGAACCGGAACTGCCTCTACCATAACCCGGCCCATGAGACCCGGGGCCTGAACCGCCAGCTGGTCCATTATCATTCCGGAAAAAATTTGAATCTTTGAATTCTCGCATAATATAACAATCCTTCCAGAGGTGCGTGGCCGGCTTGTCCCGCGATCCGTGCTTTGGGCAGGGCTGGTTCAACAGGTAATTCAGGCGCTCTGGATTGGGACTTGGTTCTCTTCCACGCGAGGGCAGTTTACCCTTCCGATGCTGACCATTACCTTGCGTGTTGGTATTAGCTACAAAATTTGAACTGTTATCCGCTTTACGTTTACCGCTGTTTCCATGCCCCGCCGAGTTATGCTGCTACCCTTTGGTGCCGCCACCCTTCTTTCCCTTTCCTGTCTTGTCATCATCAGATTCAGGGTCCTTGGTACTATCAGAGTCGGCGTATTTCACCAGAGCTGCCATAAGCGTCCCCATGTCATTACAATGGCGTTTGAGCCGTCCCAGCTTCAACTTAAGAGGCGTAAACCAGCATCCTTCCAACGTCAAAACGGCCGTATCAGCATTGATGCGGTCCGATGAATGCAAAATCTCTGAAACCCGGCGCACCCAATGGGTTGTTGATTCTCCTTCCTCCTGGACACAGGCAGCTAAATCCACAATTGACATGGGCTGCTTGCACGTGTCTTTGAAATTCTGAATAAACCGGGCTCTTAGCTCGGCCCATGACCCAATGGAGTTAGCTGGTAGGTATTTCAACCAAGTGCGAGTTGTCCCTTCCAACATCATGGTGAAGTACTAAGCACATGCCACATCATCTACGTCCAGCATCTCCATCGCCATTTCATAACTCTCCACCCACGACTCGGGGGATAAATCAGCAGTGTAATTCGGCACTTTACGTGGGCCCTTGAAGTCCTTGGGCAGCCGTACATTGCGTAATGCTGGGATGAGACACGGCACCCCCAAAGAGCTGGAGGTAACCCCTGGTTCCACCGGAGTTGTTGGACGAACCGGAGTAAGCTGACGGGCCGTGTTCTGTGCTGCTAACTCAGCCTCTCGACGTGTCCTAGCACGGTCCACCACATCCTGAGCATCAACACCGCCACCCGCTGGGTTATGGCATCGTAGCGGATTACAATTGCGGGCACTGCTAGACACAGCCGGTTCATCAACATGCCTGCTGTAACTCCGGCTTGGGCGGGGGGTGGAATGAATCCTCTCGCGACTGTACGAATAAGCCTGTTGCTGAGTCAAAGCTGTCTGAAGGAGCTCCCTAGCCCGTCGCGTCTCCACCGCTACAAGGGACTCACCATCGACCGGAAGAGCTGCCAATCGTGAAGCGGCCGCGACTATGTTATCCAAGGGGTTGGAATAATGACCCTGAGCTGTGGGCACATGCTGGGATGGGTTATTCTGAAGAGGCGGATCCATTGCGCGCGGCTGAACCGGCGTCCCCGTTCCAGGCGCTTCTACCCGGTTTACCACTGGCTGGTTGCTGGTTCCGGCCCCTAGCGTATTGAAGAGATTCCTGGCTTCGTAAACCGGAGGTAGGTGAGACCGGTACCTTCTCCTCATTACATCATTGGACGCGTTCTGATCCAACGTAAGCCGATAGGCCTGTGCATCTAACTCGGCCCGCTCTGCAGCCATCCTGGTGTTTTCAGCTACCAAATCCACCTTGGCTTGGGCTATCTGATCCTTCACCTTCGCCACTTCTGCGTTGTGCCGCTCCTGATCCGCTGGGCGGACTTCGGCCGCTAACAGCGCTGCCAAGGTGTCGAATAAATCGGACAGAGCCTGAGCCGGAGAAGGCGCAGGGCCTCCTGCCCCAGCGGTCGTCTCCGCTGCTGAACCGGAGATCATCGCCGCAGCGGTCGAAGATTGTGGCGCTGACTGCGTACCGGCCATGAAGATCGCAACCCAGCTTGGCGGGTCGAGAGAGTCCGGAATACTGTCGCCATCGGAACAACCACCAAACCGGCCATCTTGCAGTTGGTACAATGACTCGGTCTCTCCAGTAGATGACTCGTCACCGGAATAAACAATGGTTTCGCCATCATACTCCGATCCATCTTCAGATTCCACTCCGTGGATGACTCTCACGAAGGCATGCTTCATGATAGGCTTAACCCGGGCAGACCTCGCACGCTGAGCCGTTTTGACGATGTCGGTGCAGATGTCCGGCTCAGGGCCCGGTTCGCCAATCTTGCCAATGAACACGTGAATGCCGCCGAAGGGGACCCGGTACCCGTACTCAATCGAGCCGGCCTCGGGGCCCTAGCCTGCGTCGTCGATGTAGAGCTTGCCGCGATGACTTTTGGTCATCCGGCCCACAGCGTATCCCTTGAGTCCTTCGAAGCTGCCCTCTAAGAACTCGAAACCATCGTGCGATGGCCCCACGGTGGGCGCCAACTGTCGTGGCCTTATCACGGCAGATGTCCTAAAGAAAGGACTTAGTCGTGGAGCCATCGCGACGGGTTAGCTTAAAGGGGTTAAAGCGGACAAGGGACGCAGAGAGTTTATACTGGTTCGGCCCCTTACGGTGAAGGTAAAGGCCTAATCCAGTTGTTGTGGAATTGCTAGGGTTTCGATGACCAGGGAGCGAATCCGCTATGCCTGGCTCTCGAGTTGTTGTCTCTCTCAAACCGCTGCCGGGTCGTCCCCTTATATACATGGGTTGACGCCCGTCGGTTTACAGAATCCCGAGGCCGGCTCATAAACGTGTCCGGCTCGGTCTCTACTCTTTTCTTATCTTACAAGTTACATATAATATGGCGGTTTACACCTACAAGCCCTTAATCCGCCTTTGGGCCCTGTGCCTTCATAAAGCGCCATACTCCTTGTCTTCATGGGCTTCAAATATAAATAACTCATTATGGGGATAACCCGGCCTCTCCTGTCCGGTTTACGCCCAGTAATAATATCCCCAACAGGCATTAAGTTTGAATGGACAGAAAAATGTCAGGGAAGTTTTCAATCACTCAAAGACAAGCTGACATCTGCCCCAGTACTTGCTCCACCAGATTCTCACAAAGATTTTGTGATCTATTTGTGATGCATCCCGTGAAGGGTTAGGCTGTGTCCTAATGTAAGAGCGTAAAGTGATTGCTTACGGCTCTCGACAGTTGCGCCCACATGAAGAGAATTATCCGGTACATGATCTAGAACTAGCTGCTGTCATCTATGCACTGCAGTTGTGGCGACATTACCTCCTCGGTAATCGATGTGAGATCTACACGGATCATAAAGTCTGAAGTACTTGTTCACTCAGCCATCTCTAAACCTCCGTCAGCAAAGATGGATGGAGGCCATTGCGGACTATGATTTGGGTATTTCATATACCCCTGGCAAGGCTAACGTGATGGCTGATGCCTTAAGCCGCAAGTCCTATTGCGACAACCTCATGGTTAGGCGAGCTCAACCTCATCTTTTTGAAGAACTGTGCAAGCTGAATCTGCGTATTGTTCCACAGGGCTCTCTTAATAACCTTGTGATACAACCAGATCTTGAGAAAGCTGTTAAGAATGCGCAAGCTAAGGATGTTGAAATAGATCTGATGAAGAAAGATCTTCACCTTGAAAAGTACAGGGATTTCTCGCTGTCTGAAGATGGAACCTTGTACTTCAGAGGCCGCATTGTCGTACCTCATTTCGAGCTTATGACTGACAAGGTCATGAAGGAGGCACATGATACCCCACTGTCTATTCATCCAGGTAGCACCAAGATGTATCGTGATCTCCGTCAAAGGTATTGGTGGTCTAAAATGAAGCAGGATATTGCTCGATATGTTGCTGAATGTGATGTGTGTCGTCGCGTTAAAGCAGAACATCAAAAGCCTGCTGGAATTCTGCAACCACTTCCTATTCCTCTATGGAAATGGGATAAGGTTCAGATGGATTTCATTACTGGCCTTCCCAGGTCACAGAAGGGTCACGATGCTATTCTTGTCGTCGTCGACCAACTTTCCAAAGTTGCACACTTTCTGCCTGTCAAGGAGACGATCACTGCTAGTCAGTTAGCAGAATTATATATCTCCAGAATTGTTTCACTCCACGGTATTCCGAAGGAGATCAGTTCAGACCGTGGCGGCCTTTTCACTTCCATGTTCTGGGAAAGTTTCCAAGAAGCTATGGGAACTCATATTACCTGGAGTTCAGCTTATCACCCCCAATCCCAAGGCCAAGTTGAGCGAGTCAATCAAGTGCTTGAAGACATGCTTTGAGCTTGTGTTATTTCTTTCGGTAAGAAGTGGGAAGAATCTCTTCCGTATGCCGAGTTCTCTTATAACAACAGCTATCAAGCTAGCTTGAAAATGGCCCCCTTCGAAGTACTATATGGACGTAAGTGTCGAACCCCTCTGAATTGGTCAGAAACTGGGGAACGACCGCTCGTGGGTCCGGATATTATTCAACACGCCGAAGAACAAGTCTGTATTGTCCGAGTAAATCTCAAGGCGGCTCAGGACCGTCAGAAGAGCAACTATGATCGCAAACGATGGGGTTTGACTTATCAACCCGGTGATCAAGCTTATCTTCGTGTCACTCCTATGAAGGGCACTCACTGCTTCGGAATCAAGGGCAAGCTAGCTCCACGCTATATTGGTCCTTTCCGCATTGTTGCAAGACGTGGTCAGGTGGCATATAAATTGGAGTTGCCACCGCAATTCTCTCATATCCACGACGTCTTCCATGTGTCGCAGCTTCGTAAATGCTTCAAGGAATCTCCGCACCGCGCAGTGGATCACGAGATGCTCGAATTGCAAGATGATCTATCTTATAAGGAGCATCCAATCCGCATTCTCAATGAAGCTGAACGTCGGACCCGTCAGAAGGTAACCAAGTTCCTAAAAGTGCAGTGGTCTAATCATACTGAAGATGAAGCCACTTGGGAACGCGAGGATCATCTTCGCAAGGAATACCCCGATCTTTTCCCTTCTACCTCTTAATTCTCGGGACGAGAATTCTTATTAGTGGAGGAGAGTTGTAACACCCCTGTACTGATGAGCTACAGTAACCCCTAGGGTTAAGCTAATTATTTTTGCTAAACAGTGCATGATCATCTTTACTTCTATCTCATTTCAATTCCCGGTCAAATTCAAATTCAAATGGAAATTCAAACTAAAAGTGCAAATAAAAGTTGTTCAAGTTGGATAACTAAAATGTTCTTAATATTGTAAATAATCCAAAGACAATTCTAAAATTATAACCAACATTACATAAATTAGTTAAATGACTCTATCAACCAAAAACAGCACCCAACAGCACTATTTAACACTTTTGCAATTAATTAAAAAAAATACAAATCAAATCCAATTGCCTCCAAACCTTTCTCTGGCAGTGGTAGAAATTGCATAGTATTTAATTTGACCAGTCTCACATTTTTGTAAAAGTGTTTTGTAAAAAAAAAGGAAAAAGGCAAAACAGAAAAGGATAAAATAAAACAAAACAAAAAAAGGAGAAAACCCCCTGGCCCCACTGGGCCTCTCGGCCCAGCTGGCCCGGCTGGCCCATCCCGCGCCACGGCCTATATGGCCTCACCCAGCCACCCCCGAAACCCTAGCTCGCCCCCACTCCCCCCACTCTCTCTCGCTCCCTTCCCCTCCTCGATCCAGATCGGATCGGGGTCGGCGCCGAACGCCGCGCTCGCCGCCCTCGTCCCCGTCGCCTACGCCGGCGCCCCCTGACGTCGCCGCCTCCCCGACGCCTGACGCCATCGCCTCGCTACCGCACGACGCCACGCGCCGGCGCCGCCCCTTCGCACCTCGCCAGCGCCGCCTCCCCACCGGACCGCCCAGTCCCTGCCTCTCCCTCGTCGGTCGCCGTCGTGCCTCGCCGCCCCACTTCCCTACAGCTCATGTGAGCTCCGCCGCCGCCCCTCTCGCGCACCTTCCCCCCTCCCCTCGCCGCGGTCGCCGCACTCCGGCCGCGCCTCGGTACACACTCGCCACGTTCACCCACGCGCACCACCGCGCTCACCACGGCCGCCTGGCCCTCTGATTGCCACGATCGTGCCCCGCGCGCATCGCCGCTCGCCCCCACCGCACCCGTGCCGCGTCGGGCCGCACACGTCGCGGCCCCGCGCGTGCTCACCGCCCGCGGCCTGCCGCCGCTCGCCGTCACCTGTGGCCGCCCGCATCCAGCCGCGACCTCCCACGCTCGCCGCTGCCTGGCGCAGCTCTTGCTGGCCCGCCTCGTCGTGGCCATGATGGCCGTGGCTGCGTGCGGGTGCGAGCACGCCCCGTCATGGCCACTGCTGGCTCTGCCACTGACCACGCGGGCCCACGGCCCAGTAAAAAATGTAAAATGAAAATAATAATAATAATAAAATTAATAATGAATTAGTTAATTAATTAATTAGGTAATTAATTAAAAGTTAATTAACTCTGATTAGCTAACCTAATCTATTAGTTAGTGTTTAATCTGTTAATTAACTAAACAGTCTATGACAGTGGCACCCACACGTCAGTTTGACCCAGTCAACTGACCCTGTTGACTGCTGACATCATGCTGATATCATGATGACACAATAAACATTTTCAAATTAAATTAAATCTATTATTTCCATAAATTGATTAAATCTTTATAAATCGTATAAAATAATCCGTAGCTCAGATCGAAAAACTTTGTACATGAAAGTTGCTCAGAATTTCGAGACGAATCCGATTACGCGGTCCATTCGTCCGTCACACGTCCCTAACTATCCGAACATGGAACCATTCCCCTCCGGTCATCTGTCTGACAAATGTCCGGAACCGGGAAAACATTCCCGGATGGATTCCCCTTCCTCAGTGACGTGCAACCATATGTTAGGACACACCCGGCACTGCATATTGTCATGTCGTACAGTGTGTTGCTCATGTTTACTATGTATTTATACTGTTTCCTCCCCCTCTTCTCTCTCGTTAGACCCCGACGCAGTTCCCGGTACCGACGCAGCTCCGGAGACCGACGACACCATTGACGACCTTGCCCTTGCCGCCGAGCAACCAGGCAAGCCCCCCCTTGAGCATACCGATATCACCTATTCTTTCTCTCTCATGCTTGCATTAGAATTGCTGCTACTACTGCTTTACCTATTCTGATGCATAGCCTGTTTATTGTAACCTGCTGTTGATAATTACCTGCATATCCTAAACTGCTTAGTATAGGCTGGGTAGAGACCTATTAGTGACCCCACTTGTCCCGACTGCCCCGCTGGATTATCAGAAGACCTGATCAACGAGATTGAAGACCAGGTCCCGGCACCGCACATCACCCCCTTAGTTGTACGCCGCTACTGGGTTACTATCGAGTGCCGATGGTGATACCTCGTGTAGCACTTCTGATGTTAACTCTGTAGAGTAGCTATTCGGTCATGGTCATCGAGGGTGATTCCTCCTTCACCACTTCCGATAACGACGCCGTCGTACAACACCTCAAGTGTGAACCCATTGAGGGTGATTCCTCCGAGTTCACCTTGACGGATACATCGAGTAGGAATCCAACGAGGGTGATACCTCAGATTCCCCTGATGTTATGGACACACGGATACTTGGACTGTACTATTGTTACTTAGAAAGGCGGGTTGACCCTGAGGGGTACCCGCGTGTGATGTGAAGATGGGTTGCCTGGATGGTGCCCGAGTGAGAATACGAGGCGTGGCCGGGCATTCTTGGCCCTTGCCGCAAGTCCTCGAGACGGGGCGATGGGGTCACATCGATCATGAGTCTCTACTCGTTATAGCACTACCAACACACTACGATTTGGATATTTGATTCGAGTGGGCCTCTGGCCCAATAGCACTAACCATCACGTGGGAATAAATATGGGTACTCTGCATCGTATGCATCAGCCGAAAGCTTTATCAGACGTCCAGTTCAGCATTGCGGCCGGGACGGACCGGCGCCCCCCTGGTGCCTGGCTTCCCCCTGCACGCAACGACTCAGAGTGCACAGGGCGATGGCCCAAGACCTCTGAGCGCTTAGGATGTAGACCGACGCGGACCTCTCTGCTAAGCTCTAGGTAGGGTTGCATTATGTCGTTTGGCCGAGGCCAGGCATGACCCGGAAAAGTGTGTCCGGCCGGAGTTAAGCGAGCGTGGTGAGTAAGTTGGTGCACCCCTGCAGGGAAGAACTAATCTATGCATAGCCGGATCCTCGATAACGGACACTCGGAGTTGTATCCCGATCGATACAACTAGAATTGGATACTATGGCTCTGGGATTGCTTCTCGCAAGGAGTCGAGAAGGGATCTCAGGACGAGGTTGATGACTGTATGGCTCTGGGATTGCTTTCTCGCAGGGAGTTGAGAAAGGATCTCTGGGTGAGGTTGAGACTTAATAATACTACTACTTTATGCTGTACTAATCTACACTCTTCTAATGCTACAAGACCGCTGAAGATGCTAGTCTTCGATAGGACTAGGCTTTCCTCTCTATTCTGGCAATTCTGCAGCCTAGTCCACATATACAGCCACTCTTTGATAATGTTGCATATGTAGTGTTGGTCCTTGCTTGCTGAGTACTTCGGATGAGTACTCACGGTTGCTTTGCTTTCTTTTTCCCCCCATTTCCCTTTTTGATGCAACCAGATGACGGAGCCCCAGATACAGCTGCCCACGCCGACGATCACTACGACTATCCTGAGGGTGGATATCACTACGAGCTTGCCGTCGACCAGGAGTAGGTTAGGAGGATCCCAGGCAGGAGGCCTGCGCCTTTCGATCGTAGTGTTTTCTTTTGCCCTACCTTCTAAGGGCCTATCTGTGTTTTCTTTTATATCTGTATTCAGATATCTGATGCTTCCGCTGACGCTTGTATACGAGTTTATGTATTCGAGCCCTCGAGGCCCCTGGCTTGTAATATAAAGCTTGTATGACTTTATTTATGGTTTAGAGTTGTGTTGTGATATCTTCCCGTGAGTCCTTAGGCTTGATCATGTGCATTTGCGTGTATGATTAGTGCACGATTAAGCCGGGGGCGTCACAATAGTGACCTGTCATGGCAATTATATAAACCTTGGGATCCTTGTTTTGCTAATTTGTAGACTATGTTTTTATTCATTATTTTTTGTTCTCAAAAATCAAAGAATGATCGACATCTGTAGGCCCACACAAATTATCCCTTTGACTCAACGCACGAGAAGGGTTTACTCTTTGCTCCGTGTGCTATGTTAGAGCAAATCAAGTTTCAGCACATGCGTTGGACGGCACCCGGCCCCTACCCCCCCCCCCACCCGCCTTGAAGTTGCGTTCCCGACATCGTACATCTGTAACCTGGCCGTGGGGGTACGATGTTCAGTTTGTAATGTTACTGATGTAGTTGGTGCCCCATCGAACTTGTGCTTTCGAGATTTGAACAAATCACACACCAGACCCATACATTTTTTTGGGTCGCATGCAGGGTATAGGGGCTGGGTGTTCTGATCGAGCATGTCTCCCTTGTGCGGTTTATAGACGCCGCACATATTTGTGGGCTCCCCGAGGTATATATATTATCCTTGACCGATAATGAGTGGGGCCCACACAATATATCCCTTTGACCCAACATACGAGAAGGGTTTGACCATGATGGTTTCCTATTGCTATGTATGCCATGTTAGACCAAATAAAGTTTGAGCGCATGCGTTGGATGACACCCCCCCCCCCCCCCGCCGCCTCGAAGTTGGGAAATCGACATCGTACGTATTAAACCTGGCTTGGGGTCGGGTACGATGTTCGGTTTGTAATGTAGTTGGTGGCCCATCGAAGTTGTGCATTGGGGATTTAAACACATCACACACCACCGTACCCATACATATTTTCGGGCCGCATGCAGTGTATACGGGGTCTTCTGATCGACCACGTCTCCCTTGTGCGGTTTTTTGTGACGACACGCATATCTGTGGGCTCCCTGAGTGTATATATATCATCCCTTTGACCGATAATGAGGGGTATGTGTTGGCCATGAATGGATTCCTCCTAGTTCGTGTTAGGGCCGGTCACCGTCACATGTCGTTCAACCAAAGCTCAAGCTCATGCGTTGTCAGGATTCCCTCCCACATGCTCGGATTGCTGGGTTTGACCGACACCGTACCCTGCGTATCTCGTCCTTAACTACCTGGCTTTCATGGTTGTTGTCTGTATCGAGAGGCAGGTGCCACATCTAAATTGTACATTAATCTATATTGAAAACACACATCACCACTTCCAACGTACATCATTTTGGGCCGCATGCAAGCGGTGCTGGTTTTGTGGTCCCTCTCGTGCGATTTTTTATGATGGTTCAATCTATTGGCCCAAGCGGTTTATCAACAACAATAGTTGTCGTTTGACCAAACGATAGATTCACTGGTCCGTCTTATGGTAGGTAATGGTGACATGCATGTATGACCAAAGTATCATTACGTGCATCCGGCCCGCTGACACGAAGTGGGAGGTGGGTCAAGCACCCTAGCTAGCTACGACATTATGTCATTATAGATATATCCAAGGGTGCTTTTGGGTTTGCGAGGTAGGTGCCACCAAAGTTGTGCATTGTGTATTTAAAGTTTTAAACATCACACCCTATATTCCTACATAAATTTGGCCACTTCCAGGTGGTTCTTAACTTCTGGCCCCTCTCATCGATCTTCGACGACGCGCCCAACCGTGGGCCCGTGCGGTCAAAGTTGTGCATTGGAATTTTGAACATCATAGACCACCCTTTTCACTCATATATATTTGGGCCACATGCTGGTGTGGCTGTCTTTAGACCCTCTCTAATGTTTTTTTTTGCTGCAAAGACTCTGATGATGCTCAACGGACATGGGTATAATGTCTTAACCGTGTGTGATGCAAGTGCGCTATGAATGACCACGACTGCGCAAGCGTGAGCAAAGGTGGAGGTACTGGCTTCACCGTGTGCGATGCAAGTGCGCTGTGAATCACCATGACTGCGCAAGCGCGAGCAAAGGTGGAGGTACTGGCTTAACCGTGTGCGATGCAAGTGCGCTGTAAAATCACCACCTGCGCAAGCTAAAGGAGGGTAGTTTATTTAGATTGAATTCCACGTATGCGTCTAAAAATTAGGACGAACCGTGTGCGATAGACAAGCTAGCTAGAAATCTAAAAACAAACTACCCACCTTGAGCGTTGCAAAAATCGACGGTTCCGCCACTTTTCCTTATTATCATACACGCATATTCTTATTGGACCGTGCGCGATCTTGGGTACTCCCGCCCCGCATCAATGTTGGAAATATGCCCTAGAGGCAATAATAAATTGGTTATTATCATATTTCCCTGTTCATGGTAATCGTTTATTATCCATGCTAGAATTGTATTGATCGAAAACTCAGGTATATGTGTGGATACATAGACAACAACGTGTCCCTAGTGAGCCTCTACCGGACTAGCTCGTTGATCAAAAGATGGCTATAGTTTCCTAGTCACAGACATGAGTTGTCATTTGATAATGGGATCACATCATTAGGAGAATGATGTGATGGACAAGACCCAAACTATGAACGTAGCATATGATCGTATCAAGTTTATTGCTATCGTTTTTCTGCATGTCAAGTATATGTTCCTATGACCATGAGATCATGCAACTCACTGACACTGGAGGAATACCTTGTGTGTACCAAACATTGCAACGTAACTGGGTGACTATAAAGGTGCTCTACAGGTATCTCCGAGGGTGTCTGTTGAGTTGGCATGGATCAAGACTTGGATTTGTCACTCCGTATGACGGAGGGGTATCTCAGGGCCCACTCGGTAATACAACATCACAAGAAGCTTGCAAGCAATGTGACTAATGGTTTAGCCACGGGATGTTGTATTACGGAACAAGTAAAGAGACTTGCCGGTAACAAGATTGAACTAGGTATGGAGATACCGACGATCGAATCTCGGGCAAGTAACATACCGATGGACAAAGGGAACTGCATATGGGATTAGCTGAATCCTTGGCATCGTGGTTCAACTGGTGAAAGATCTTCATGGAATATGTAGGAACCAATATGGGCATCCAGGTTCCGCTATTGGTTATTGATCAGAGAGGTGTCTCAGTCATGTCTACATTATTCTCGAACCCGTAGGGTCCGCACGCTTAACGTTCGATGGCGCTAGAGCAGTATTGGGATATTCATGTTGGTGACTGAATGTTGTTCGGAGTCCTAGATGAGATCCCGGATGTCACGAGGAGCTTCGTAATGGTCCAGAGGTAAAGATTTATATATGGGAAGTCATATTTTGGCTGCCGGAAAAGTTTCAGGCATTATCGGTATTGTACCGGGAGTGCCGAAAGGGGTCCGGGGGTCCACCTGCCCCGGGGGGCCACATGGGCTGTAGGGGGTGCACCTTGGCCTATATGGGCCAAGGGCACCAGCCCTAAGGGTCCCATGCACCAAGAGAGAGGATAAAGGAAGAGTCCTAAGGGTGGAAGGCACCCCCCGAGGTGCCTTGGGAAGGGAGGATTCCTCCCTAGGCCTAGTTGCACCACCTCCCTTGGAGGAGGGGCCAAGTATGCACCCCAACCCTCCTCCTTGCCTCCTATAAATAGTGGGGGAGAGGTAGGGGCTGGACACACCAAATCCCACGCCCCGGCGGCAGCCCTACCTCTCCCAAAACCCCGTTTTCTCCTTAGATTTGTTCCGGCAGCGTTTGGCGAAGCCCTGCCGGGATTGCACCACCACCATCTCCACCACGACATCATGATGGTTGAGATCCCATCTACTTCTCCTCTCTTGCTTGCTGGATCTAGCAGGAGGAGACATCACCGAGCCGCATGTGTGCTGAACACGGAGGTGCTGTCCGTTCGGCGCTAGATCGGGAGTTCGCAGGACGGATCATGATTGGATCACGAAGACGTTCGACTACATCAACCGCGTTTATTAACGCTTCCGCTTAGCAATCTACAAGGGTATGTAGATCCAATCTCTCCTCTCGTAGATGGTCATCTCCTAGATTGATCTTGGTGAGCGTAGGAAATATTTTGTTTCCCATGCAACGTTCCCCAACAGTGGCATCATGAGCTAGGTCTATGCGTAGATGACATCACGAGTAGAACAGAAAGGAGTTTGTGGGCGTTGATATTCAGATTGCTTCCTTCCTTGGTCTTTTTTTATTCAGCGGTATTGTGGGATGAAGCGGCCCGGACCAACTTTACATGTCCACGTACATAAGACCGGTTCCATCGACTGACATGCAACTTGTTGCATAAAGATGGTTGGCAGGTGTCTGTCTCTCCCACCTTAGTTGAATCGGATTCGACAAAGGCGGTCCTTGTAGAAGGTTAAATAGCAACTTGCATATCACCGTTGTGGCATTGCGTAGGTAAGAATTGTTCTTGCTAGATACCCATAGCAGCCACGTAAAACATGCAACAACAATTAGAGGGCGTCTAACTTGTTTTTGCAGGGTATGTTGTGATATGATATGGCCAAAGACATGATGAAATATATTTGATGTATGAGATGATCATGTTTGTAATAAGTTTATCACGACTTGCATTTCGATGAATACGGCAACTAGCAGGAGCCATAGGGTTGTCTTTAATTATTGTATGACCTGCGTGTCAATCATTAAGCGCTATGTAATGCTTTACTTTATCGCTAAGCGGTAGCAATAGTAGTAGAAGCATGGTTGGCGTGACAACCCCGATGGCGGCATGATGATGGAGATCATGGTGTCATGTCGGTGATGATGGAGATCATGTCGTTGCTTTGGAGATGGAGATCAAAAGCACAAGTTGATGGCCATATCATGTCACTTATGATTTGCATGTGATGTTAATCCTTTTATGCATCTTATTTTGCTTAGGACGACGGTAGCATTATAAGGTGATCCCTCAATAAAATTTCAAGATAAAATTGTGTTCTCCCCAAGTGTGCACCGTTGCGAAAGTTCATCGTTTCGAAGCACCGCGTGATGATCGAGTGTGATAGACTCTACGTTCACATACAATGGGTGCAAGCCAGTTTTGCACATGCGGAACACTTGAGTTAAACTTGACGAGCCTAGCGTGTACACACATGACCTCGGAACACAAGAGACTGAAAGGTCGAACACGAGTCATATAGTAGATATGATCAACATAGAGATGTTCACCATTGAAACCACCTCATCTCACGTGATGATCGGACTTGGGTTGGTGAATTTGGCTCGTGTTACACTCGGACAACCAGAGGGATGTAGATTTGAGTGGGAGTTCTTAAGTAATATGATTAATTGAACTCATTATCATGAACAATAGTCTAAGTTGTCTTTGCAAATTATGTTGTAGATCAATAGCTCGCGTTGTAGCTTCCTATTTTAATACGTTCCTAGAGAAAGACTAAGTTGAAAGATATTGTAAGCAATTATGTGGACTAGGGCCGTAGTCTGAGGATTGTCCTCACTGCTGCACAGAAGGCTTATGTCCTTGATGCACCGCTCGGTATGCCAACCCCTCTAGCGTCATCTATGGATGTTGTGAACATCTGGCAGACATGTTTTGATGACTACTTGATAGTTTAGTGTGCCATGCTTTACGGCTTAGAATCGGGGCTCCAAAGGCGTTTTGAACGCCATGGAACATATGAGATGTTCCAAGAGTTGAAATTGGTATTTCAGGCTCATGCCTGTGTTGAGAGGTATGAGACCTCTGACAAGTTCTTTGCCTACGAGATGGAGGAGAATAGCTCAGCCAGTGAGCATGTGCTCAGAATGTCTGAGTGCTATAATCGCTTGAATCAAGTGGGAGTTAATCTTCCAGATAAGATAGTGATTGACAGAGTTCTCCAGTCACTATCACCAAGCTACTAGAGCTTCGTGATGAACTATAACATGCAAGGGATGGAGATGATCCCGGAGCTGTTCGCGGTGCTTAAGGCCGCGAAGGTAGAAATCAAGAAGGAGCATCAAGTGTTGATGGTTAACAAGACCACTGATTTCAAGAAGGGCAAGGGCAAGAAGGGAAACTTCATGAATGGCAAGCCAGTTGCCGCTCCAGTGAAGAATCCCAAGGTTGAACCCAAACCCGAGACTAAGTGCTTCTATTGTAAGGGGAACGGTCACTGGTAGCGGAACTGCCCCAAATACTTGGTAGATAAGAAGGCTGGCAACTTCAACAAAAGTATATTTGATATATGTGTTATTGATGTGTACCTTACTAGTACTCCTATTAGCACCTGGGTATTAGATACCGGTTCAGTTGCTAATATTGGTAACTCAAAACAAAAGCTGTGGAATAAACGGAGACTAGCTAAGGGCGAGGTGACAATGTGTGTTGGAAGTGTTTCCAAGGTTGATGTGATCACCATCGCACGCTCCCTCTACCTTTGAGATTAGTGTTAAACCTAGATAAATGTTATTTGGTGTCTGCGTTGAGCATGAACATGATGATCGTGTTTATTGTAATGCGGTTATTCATTTAAGTCAAAGAATAATGGTTATTCTGTTTACATGAATAATACCTTCTATGGTCATGCACGCAATGTGAATGGTTTATTGAATCTCGATCGTGGTGATACACATGTTCATAACATTGATGCCAAAAAGATGTAGAGTTGATAATGATAGTACCACTTTCTTATGGCACTGCCGCTTAGGTCATATTGGTGTAAAGCGCATGAAGAAACTCCATGTTGATGGACTTTTGGAGTCACTTGATTTTTAATCACTTGACACAT
Organism: Thinopyrum elongatum; assembly: GCA_011799875.1. NCBI lineage: Eukaryota > Viridiplantae > Streptophyta > Magnoliopsida > Poales > Poaceae > Thinopyrum > Thinopyrum elongatum. Next base: position 365,397,136 of record CM022297.1, on the reverse strand, counting down.
GCGAACCATGCCTCATGGGCAAGATGACTAAAACCCCGTCTTCCGGAACAATGGAACGGGCAAGTGACTTGTTGGAAATCATACATGCTGATGTGTGCGGTCCGATGAGCGTTGATGTGCACGGTGGATATCGTTACTTTCTCACCTTCATCGATGATTTGAGTAGATATGGGTATGTTTACTTAATGAAACATAAGTCTAAAACGTTTGAAAAGTTCAAGCAATTTCAGAGTGAAGTTGAGAATCATCGTAACAAGAAGATTAAATTCCTACGATCTGATCGAGGGGGAGAATATCTGAGTTATGAGTTTGGCAATCACTTAAGACAATGTGGAATTGTTTCACAGTTGACGCCACATGGAACACCACAGCGTAATGGTGTGTCCGAACATCGTAATCGTACCTTATTGGATATGGTGCGTTCTATGATGTCTCTTGCCGATCTACCACTATTGTTTTGGGGTTATGCTTTAGAGACAACTACATTCACTTTAAATAGGGCACCATCTAAATCCATTGAGACGACACCGTATGAATTATGGTTTGGCAAGAAACCTAAGTTGTCGTTTCTTAAGGTTTGGGGCTGCGACGCTTATGTGAAAAGGCTTTAGCCTGATAAGCTCGAACCCAAAGCGGACAAGTGCGTCTTCATAGGATACCCTAGGAAATAGTTGGGTACACCTTCTATCTCAGATCCGAAGGCAAGGTCTTTGTTGCCAAGAATGGATCCTTTCTAGAGAAGGAGTTTCTCTCGAAAGAATTGAGTGGGAGGAAGATAGAACTTGATGAGGTTGTTGAACCTTTACTTCAACCAGAGAGTAGCGCAGCACAAAAAGATGTTTCTGTGGCACCTACGTCAGTTGAAGAGGAAGCTAATGATGATAATCATGAAGCTTCGGATCAAGTTACTGTCGAACCTCATAGGTTGACAAGGGTACATACAGCTTCCGAGTGGTAAGGTAACCCTGTCTTAGAGGTCATGTTGTTGGACAACAGTGAACCTACGAGCTATGGAGAAGCGATGGTGGGCCCGGATTCCAACAAATGGCTAGGAGCCATGAAATCCGAGATAGGATCCATGTATGAGAACAAAGTATGGACTTTAGTGGACTTGCCCGATGATCGGCAATCCATTGAGAATAAATGGATCTTCAAGAAGAAGACAGATGCTGATGGTAATGTCACCATTTATGAAGCTTGACTTGTCGCACTACAAAAAAAACCACTTCCGTGATGATACGTGTTTGTCACAGTAGGTCACATTTTTTGTCATGCATGTACATCCATGATGATTTTATGACAGAATCAAGATAGTCATACATGTGCTGTCGTAGAAGTGTTCCATGACAATACCAAAATTATCATCGTGGAAGTGTCCACTTCCGTGACGATAAATGGCGCGTCATCGAAGTGCTTTCGTCAAGGGAAACCGACACGTGGCATCCACCATAACGGGTCGCCGTTAAGCTATCGGGTTCCGGTTTGAATCCGATAACCCGTTAACAGCCCGGACCAATGGGGATTTTCCACATGTAAAATTCTCAATGGCCAGAGGAACCACGTGTCGGCCCACCGTTGGGACAGATGTCATCCACTCATTGGACCGGAGGCGCCTATGATACGTCGACATGTGGCACGGCCCAACAGAGGCCCATTCCGGTGAAAAGGCCGGCCCATTTGACTTGGTCAAAAGGTAGCGGGCCGGCCCACAGAAAGCCTGTTAACGGCATGTTCGCATATAGCCCATTTACAGCCCGCTAACTCATGGCCCATTACGGCCTATCCGAATTAGGCCCAGTAGCATCATCTGGGCCGTCCAATATGATTCCAGCCCGTTCTAATTCCGGCCCATGTATGGCCCATGACGTCTTTCGGCCCATATGAGGCCCTTTGTAACTCTTGGCCCATTAACGGCCCGTGGTGAAACTGGCCCGTAATGAACAATGTATCGCTTTATACCCATTAACGGCCCATTATTCCATTGGGCCGTTTCCAGCCCGTGTTATCTTTCGGCCTTCACAGGGCCCATTTATTCTTGGGCTGATTTGCAGCATTTGATTACTTACGGTCCGTTACTGGCCTGTTCCGGTTGTGGGCCAAATTCAGCCCGTGGTTAAAGTCGGCCCGTTTATGGCCCGTTAATCTGTTGGGCCGTTTTCATAGCGTCATCAAATACGACCAATTAATGACGGCCCGTTATGGTCGGCCCATGAACGGACGATTCCAACTCTAGCCCGTTTACGGCCCATAATGCGGTCCGTTATTGGCCCATGTTTGGTCAATCGATCATACGGCCCGTAGAAGGCCCATTGATGCTACGGCCCATAGAAGGCCCATTGTTTCTATGGCCCGTAGAAGGCCCATTGTTTCTACGGCCCATAGGAGGCCCATGGTCACTACAGTAAATATGTAGCCCATGGTTATTGTGGCCTAGTTTTTAAAAATAGGTTATTGTGGCCACTAGCAAACCGCGGAAAAAGAACTGCACTGACTACAACCAAACAAATAAACAAGACAACAAGGAAATAAATAAGCAAGCAACTTACGCTAGGCTATCACGGCTATTACACATATTACATACACTGGGCATCAAAGTTCACCACCAGTGCAAATATGGGGAACGAAGCAGCATATTACATACACTCGTTGTCAAAGTTGGCGACCAGTGCAAATAAACGCCGCAGCAAAACAAGTCCAGCACTGAAACCACTTCACAAGAGCTCAAGAAACAATATCCTGGGTATCCACCATGCTGGCAAGACGCTTAGCAAGCTTATTAGCTTTCTCTTGTTTGGCGGTTAAATCCTCCAGCGATTGCTGTTGCACCAGAAAGTATGCATCTTAATTCTGCAGGGACTTCCCCAGTCGTTCGACTTCCTGTCGCAGCACATCTGATCGATGTCTTTCAACTTGAAGTTGAGACTCAAGAAGCCGAACTGATTCAGGCAGCGAGTTCGAAGAGCTGGTGCCAGCAGTAGTGGCCAGTAACTCGAATACTACATGAAGACAGGACTTTGGGGTTGCCTCAGTGTCTTCAATATAGTTTTTATCAGCTTTCTTAGAGACCAATAGGGATGTCTCACTATCTTGGACCTTATCTGCATTACTTCCTTTACCATTGCATAACGGGGTACTCTTCTCCAATATTTTGTCTGCATTCTAAAAGACAAACAAGCAGACAGATCACAGGTTTACCATGTTGTATATGAAACTCATTTTGGTAAACCAGTTCAGTAGTAAGGTGGACGGGATAACAGCATGAAACAAACATATATCTATGTAGTATGGTCACTGTATGGTCTATATCATTCTAGTTTATGTTGCCAAATGAAGATAGAGACAGTTAAAATCATATCTGTTTAAGACAAAGCAGCATAGACAGAATATAAGTGTGGGAAACTACACAGCAATAACAACACTTGTAATGTGCATGGCCTGAGAACATAACTGTTTATTCAATTGAAACTGAAATCAACATAGAGCAAGTTACAACAGCAAACACATTAAACAAATAGGTTTAAAACATACCTGTTGCGCCATTGGAGTTTCAATTGCATCCTTCAAATTTGAAATTAGTTGGTATGAGTAAATACAGTGATGCAAGAGCAAAGGAGTATGAACCATATCTACAGAACCTGACCTGAGAATAATTCTTCTTCTGCTTTAAGCGTTGACTTGGGGTTCGGAGTGGTGGTCCTCGTGCTTGGGTGCTCTGTGGTGGAGACGGTGCCGTGTCAACTGGAACTGGGTTACTATCTGCTGGGGTTGGGGTTAGAAGGGGTGTAGCTGGTTCTCTATCCAACTGGGTAGGGGTACAATCTGTGTGAGTCTGGGTTATGTGTGGTGGGGCTAGTTCTTGGGCAAGTACAACCGTGCTTCTATCTGCATCGACGGGTAGCACGATCTTTTCTGAAGACCGTGTTTTTACTCCCATAGATACTTCCATCACCCCCCAATTCAAATGGCTGATAAACAAGAAAAGTAATTGAATGGACAGACATTGTAAGATAGACAGGTGCAATGGATAGTAGGGAAGAAAACAGGGCATGAAATAATTCACATTTATGTTGTCTAACCAAACAGGATAGCATGACATAATTTCACATATATGATGGCTAATTAAACAGGATAGCATGACACAATTTCTCATATATGATGGCTAACTAAACATGATAGAATGACATACTTCAAAATATGATGACTATGTAAACAGGATGACATGATATAACTATACGATGTGTCTATTAAAGTGGTTGGCATGCCATAATTCACAAACATGCCGTCGATGGAAACATGATGGCACGATATAATTCACGGATAGAATGACATAATTCAAAATATGATGACTATGTAAACAGGATGAGATGATATAACTATATTATGTCTTTAGAAAATGGGTTGGCATGCCATAATTCAGATACATGCTGTCTATGTAAACATCATGGCATGACATAATTCAAATATATGATTTATATACTAAGCAAGTGAGCAGAGGGCAATCGCATATATGATGTGTCAACTAAGGAGATGGCATTTAATATTGTGTATATGATGTAAAAACTAAGCATTGCAAGATAACATATGCATGATAGGAGTAATATAACCCTGCCAAGTTTGAGCATACACCTCAGGGGGGAAATAGGACTGGTCATCTGCCTCTGAATCCTCTTCTGAGGAGCTATCTGTAACCAGCAAGATATCTGCTTCAGCAGGTAGCATTGTCTGCTCTGAAGACCTTGTTTTCACTCCAGATTTCTCCATCACCAATTCAAATTGTTGATGCACAGGAAGAGCAGTTGAATATACAAACATTGTCGACAGATGGAATGAGTAATACAAAAAAAGGATGGCATGATATAATTCACATACATGATGCTTGGCTAAACAGCATGGCATTGCATAATTCACATACATGATGCCTTGCAACAAGATAGCATTGCATAATTCACATATATAATGTCTTGCAACAAGATGGCATTGCAAAATTCACATATATGGTAATTAGACACTAAACAGGTGGCATTCACACAAAGCATGTCTAAACTAAGCAAATGACATGCCAATGCAAGACACCATATGCACGATATGAGCAATATAACGCTGCCAAGTTAGAGCATGCACCTCGGGGGGAAATACGACTGGTCATCTGTCTCTGGACCAGCAAGACATGCGCTTCGTCAGATAGCATTGTCTGCTCTGAAGACCTTGTTTTCACTCCAGATTTTTCCATCACCGTGTCGAATGGCTGATGCACAGGAAGAGTAATTGAATGTACTAAAATTGTTGACAAATTTAATACGTAATAAAAAAAAGGATGGCATGATATAATTCACATATAAGATGACTGGCTAACCAGGATGGCGTTGCAAAATTCACATATATGATGCCTGGCTAAACAAGATGGCATTGCATGATTCACATATATGATATAGAAACTAAACAGATGGCATTCACACAATGCATGTCTAAACTAAGCAGATGACATATTTTATGTATAAAGTAAGCAATGCAAGGCACCATATGCATGATATGACCAACTTCAGCATGCCAAGTTAGAGCAAAAGACCTCAGGGGGTAAATAGGAGTGGTCTGCTACCTCTGAATCCCCCTCTGAATAGTTATCTTCCTCTTGATTACAGTCTGGAATGGGGGGAGGGGGGTTGCTTTTGTGCCCACCATGGAGCGACGTCTGCATGAAATTTTATTACCATGGAAGGCTCATCTCTTTTGCTCTACATGTTCAGTACCATTGTGTACAATAACTGAAATGCATAGGAATAAAACATAGTGAGATTATGTAAGGAGTGCATGCACAAATCCAGAGTGATGGTAGCAAACTGTGGATAGACCCAAAACCAATGATAGCAGGAAGATAATAGCTTCAGTTAAAAAATACAGATAATGGCTCCTTTAATGTTTGTTTCCACCCAACATGAAACTCATAGTAGACACCCAAGATTAACTAGATAGTAGACAGATAGTATTGATTGCTGCCCCAATATGTACCCCACAACCATTTAAAAACTCAAGTTTGAGCATTACTTTGGACCTAACTCGGAGTCTAATCGGTGAACAGGACGATAAAGTAGCATGTCAACATATTAAGCGATGTTTAACGAAAGCAGACACGAAAGAGTGCGACCTCTCTTGCGGACCCATGCAGTCCTCAAGGTCATTTGCTCAGTTGATGATGGTAATGCAGTTGTCATGGCTGCCGGTGGCGGGGAAGAAGATCTGAGGCGGCGAAAGATAGTCTGGAGGGCGGATCCCTGCTGTGGTGAACCCGTTCGTCGTTGGAGCACCTGAGCTGGGGTGGACCACGGCGCAGCAGGAGCGGGACAAACCACACAAGGTTTTCTTTGACACATATTTGTAACAGAAGCAATTCTGTAAGGGCTTGTTTGAATTGGAGGATTCTAACAATGTAGGGATAGGAAATACACAGGAATAGGATAGGAATGCACGTGCAAAACAGAGAATTTAAAACACAGGATTTCTACCAATGTGGGTGTTTGGTTCACAAGAATTGGAAGATCACAGGATGCAAAGAAGCATGGTGAGATTAAGTCAAACCACAAGAAAATGTACGATTATAATGCTATTATGCTACTATCTCTTAGTCTTGAGCTTCATGAATAGTAATTTGAAAAGGAGGACAAGTGGATATTAAAATTCCTACGGTTTTTCTTTCAAGGAAACACTAAAGGAAAAAATCCTACAGTTTTCCTTTCCTCCATTCCATTGTACCAAATGCATGAATAGTAGTACCATAGGAAACTTTCCAATTCCTATGTTTTTCCTTCACTTTTCCTTTCAAGCACTGGCGATTCTAGTAGGCAGGCTTGAATAGGGAAAAGCCTACACTCAAAAAATGTTTTTGTGCTACTTCTACTACTTTGGACCCAGGCCACTGCCCTACTAGCTCAACTCCCAGGCCCATCTAGAAATGCACAGCTCAAACGCGCAGAAATAAATAATGATGGCGTTCAAGAGAGTCCATCACGGATAGCTAAGTTGCCTGGTACCTCACTGCTTGTCATATAGTAGGAGAAACTAATCGTATTTCATGTTACTACGTGTGCTCAGTGGACAATATGTATAACATGTAGAGTAAAAAAGTGATGCAACAAGTGTACAACCTCTTTGGCGAAGCCATGTCGATCTCAGCATGATTGGGTTGGTCGGTGAAGATGCTCCAGCTGATTTGGATGTCGGAGGAGGGGAAGAAGATCTTACATGTCTGGAGATGGAGCCGGGGGTACTGCTCCGCTGTGATGGAGGGTTTCGTCATTGGAGCAGCTCCGGTGAGTTGTACGACGGCGAGGCTGAAGCAGGACAAGAGAGACAACGTTAACCTGAGTGGAATTCTAATAGCATCTCCAATAGATGATGTAAAATACATAACCACAAAGTGCTAGATGTAAAATACATCAGCCGCTCATCTCTGAACTTAACTGTCGAAACTGAATTTTACTGTCGAAACTGAATTTTGCTGTCAAAACTGAATTTTACTGTCGAAACTGAACGCGCTAGTAGCAGAAAAGTAGTAGCAGCAGCAGCGCATGCGAGAGCCGGGGCAGCTGGTCGTGTAGCAGCATCTCGGGTAGCAGCTGCAGGGGCTCGAGCGAGAGCAGGATCTGCTGCTCGTGCAGCAGCAGCGCGAGCAAGAGTAGAGCAGCAGCGCAAGCAAGAGCAAGAGTGAAAGCAGCAGCACGAGCAAGAGCAAGAGTAGACCAGGCAGGGGTGTCAGTGTACTCGTAGGAGCCATAACGAGTAACAAATGCAGTCTTGGGAATATCCTCTTCACGAACACAGATCTGATGATAACCCAACCTCAAATCAAGTTTAGAGAATACCGATGATCCAGCAAGTTGATCATACAAATCATTGATCCGAGGAAGCGGATATTTGTTCTGGATGGTGGCTTGGTTAATGGGCCGATAATCCTGAACCAATCGGTTAGTTCCATCCTTCTTCTTAACGAAGAGTGAAGGTGCTCCCCAAGCGGAGAAACTAGGGCGGATGAAGCCCTTCTTAAGTGATGTGTCGATTTCCTCCTTAAGTTCAAGAAGGTGGTGCGGAGGCATTTTATAAGGACGCTTCGCAATAGGGGTAGTGCCAGGCTTCAAGTCGATGACAAACTCGATAGCTCTAGCAGGGGGTATTCCTGGAAGTTCTTTTGGAAAGACATCTTGAAAATCATGAACAACTGGAACGTTCTCGATGCCTTCAAGAGGTGAAGCATTCAATGCATTCAGAACATATATTTGAGTCTCAGCATCCTGAGCTATTCGAGTTGAGTATTGTACTTTCTGGCAAGAAGGGTGAGTGAGCCGGACTGATTCAGTGGCACAGTCAATCAAAGCTTTATAAGGCTTCAACCAGTCCATACCCAGAATAATGTCTATGTTGGAGGTCTTGAGAGCAATGAGTGAAACGGGGAACATCAATCCTCCGATCACAATGTGGTTACCGTGGCTTACCCTGGTAGTTTGCCAATTAGCCTCAGGTGACTGAATTACCAAAGGGGTGGACATCTTCTCGAAAGGGATATCATGACTTCGTGCAAAACTTTCAGACATGAAGGAGTGCGATGCTCCAGAATCAAAGAGTACTGAAGCTGGGTTTGAATTCACTAGAAGGGTGCCCATCACAATTTTGGGGTCTTGTTGAGCTTCTTCAGTCTTGACATGGTTAACATGAACAAGCTGACATCTGCCCCAGTACTATCTCCTCCAGATACCCGCAAAGACTTTGTGATCTATTGTGACGCATCCCGTGAAGGATTAGGCTGTGTCCTAATGCAAGAGCGTAAACTGATTGCTTATGGCTCTCGTCAGTTGCGCCCACATGAAGAGAATTATCCGGTACATGATCTAGAACTAGCTGCTATGATCTATGCATTGCAGTTGTGGGGACATTACCTTCTCGGTAATCGTTGCGAGATCTACACGGATCATAAAAGTCTGAAGTACTTGTTCCCTCAACCATCTCTAAACCTCCGTCAGCAAAGATGGATGGAGGCCATTGCGGACTATGATTTGGGTATTTCCTATACCCCTGGCAAGGCTAACGTGATGGCTGATGACTTAAGCCGCAAGTCCTATTGCGACAACCTCATGGTTAGGCGAGCTCAACCTCGTCTTTTTGAAGAACTGTGCAAGCTGAATCTGCGTATTGTTCCACAGGGCTCTCTAAATAACCTTGTGATACAACCAGATCTTGAGAAAGCTGTTAAGAATGCGCAAGCTAAAGATGCTGAAATTGATCTCATGAAGAAAGATCTTCACCTTCAAAAGTACAGGGATTTCTCACTGTCTGAAGATGGAACCTTGTATTTCAGAAACTGCATTGTGGTACCTCGCTTCGAACTCATGACTGACAAGGTCATGAAGGAGGCACATGATACACCGCTGTCCATTCATCCGGGTAGCACCAAGATGTATCGTGATCTTCGTCAAAGGTATTGGTGGTAAAAAATGAAGCAGGATATTGCTCGATATGTTGCTGAATGTGATGTGTGTCGTCGTGTTAAAGCAGAACATCAAAAGCCTGCTGGAATTCTGCAACCACTTCCCATTCCACTATGGAAATGGGATAAGGTTCAGATGGATTTCATTACAGGACTTCCTAGGTCACAGAAGGGTCATGATGCTATTCTTGTAGTCGTCGACCAACTCTCTAAGGTTGCACACTTTCTGCCTGTCAAAGAGACGATCACTGCTAGTAGTTAGTAGAGTTATATATCTCCAGAATTGTTTCACTCCACGGCATTCTGAAAGAGATTAGTTCGGACCGCGGCGGCCTTTTCACTTCCAAGTTCTGGGAAAGTTTCCAAGTAGCTATGGGAACTCATATTACCTGGAGTTCAGCTTATCATCCCCAATCCCAAGGCCAAGTCGAACGAGTCAATCAAGTGCTTGAAGACATGCTTCGGGCTTGTGTTATTTCTTTCGGCAAGAAGTGGGAAGAATCTCTCCCGTATGCCGAGTTCTCTTATAACAACAGCTATCAAGCCAGCTTGAAAATGGCCCCCTTCGAAGTACTCTATGGACGTAAGTGTCGAACCCCTCTGAATTGGTCAGAAACTGGGGAACGACCACTCGTGGGACCGGACATTATTCAACACGCCGAAGAACAAGTCCGTATCGTTCAAGAAAATCTCAAGGCGGCTCAGGACCGCCAGAAGAGCAACTATGATCGCAAACGATGGGGTTTGACTTATCAACCTGGTGATCAAGCTTATCTTCGTGTCACTCCTATGAAGGGCACTCACCGTTTTGGAATCAAGGGCAAGTTAGCTCCACGCTATATTGGTCCTTTCTGCATAATTGCTAGACGTGGTCAGGTGGCATATAAATTGGAGTTGCCGCCGCAATTCTCTCATATCCACGACGTCTTCCATGTGTCGCAACTTCGTAAATGCTTCAAGGAATCTCCGCACCGCGCAGTGGATCACGAGATGCTCGAATTGCATGATGATCTTTCATATAAGGAGCATCCGATCCGCATTCTCGATGAAGCTGAACGTCGGACCCGTCAGAAGGTTACCAAGTTCCTCAAAGTGCAATGGTCAAATCATACTGAAGATGAAGCCACTTGGGAACGCGAGGACAATCTTCGTGCGGAATACCCCGAACTTTTTCCTTCTACCTCTTAATTCTCGGGACGAGAATTCTTGTTAGTAGAGGAGATTTGTAACACCCCCAGTGGTTAGCTACAGTAATCACTTTTGATAATGGCAAGTCAGCATGATTAACAGTGCCAAATCATCATTTGCATCATATTGCATTTAAACTCCTAATTCAAACTTCACATTAAATTAAAGTGGAAGATAAAAGTTGCTTAACTTAGAAACTAAAATGTTCATTAAATAATAAATATTCCAGAGACCATACTAAAATTATAACCAACAATAAATAAATAAATTAGGTGACTCTAACATTACCAAAACAGCAAGGTTTAATACATTTTATTTAATATAAAATTTGTGTGAACTCCGTTTGTCTCCAAAACAATTTTTGGCTGTAGTAAATAATGCCTAACATTTAATGGTGCAAGTCACATGTTTTGCTAAAGTCATTTGGTGGCCTAACTATTTATAAAACAGAAAATAAGAATAAATAAAAAGAAAAAGAGAAAAAAACAACAAAGTAAAAGGAAAACAAACCCCCTCCCCCGACTGGGCCTCGGCCCAGCAGGCCAACCAGCCAGCCATGCTGGCCCTCCCCGTCCCTATACCTCCCCCCCCCCCCCGAGCGACGCAGAAACCCTAACCCTATCCACTCGCCCCCCCCCACTCCCCCCTCGCTCTCCCACTCCCCTGATCTGGATCGGGAATCCACCCCGACCGGCCCCGTCGACGCCGCGCTCGCGCCCGTCGCCATCACCCCATCACCGCCTCGTCCTGGTCGCCGTCACCGTCGCCGAACGCCTCCCCGTCTCCCCCTCATCGGACCTCCTCGAGCCTCGCCGCCCCTCTCCCCACGACGCCGGTGAGGCCTCGGCCTCGGCCTCCCTCGCTCGCCTCCGCGCGCCGTGCTCGCTCGCCGTGGCCCCGTGCCCGTTGCTGCTCCTCCGTCCCGACGCCGCACCGCGCCCGGCTGCCGCTCGCCTCGCCGCTGGTGCCCGCGCCCGCCTGTGGTCTCCTCCCGCTCTGCCCTGCGCGCGCGTGCCCCGGCTCGCTGCTGCCGCTGACCTCCCCGCTCGCCCGCTTCTGCAGCTGCTACTGCTGCAGCTGGCGACGCCCCGCCTCGCCCGCTACGACCCAGCCTGCCGGCGCGGTCGCCGCGCCCCGCAGCCACTCGCCGCGCCCACACATAACCACGGCCAGCGCCCGGGCTCGCCCCGTCGGGCGCCCGTGGCTGCGCCCGTTCGCCCGCCCCGTTAAGGCCCCTGTGCCACTGACGAACGGGGCCCACGCCCAAAAGTTAAAAAAAAGATATTAAAAATAAAAATAATTATTAATTAATTAACCTGATTAATTCTGTTTAAATAACTAATTAAGTTTAATTAACTTAATGATTTAATTAACCTAATTAACTACTGTTAATTAACAAAACAGGCTGCTGATGTCATGATGATGTCAGCATACACTATTTTGGATATTTCTAATTTAATTAATTAAATAAATTCCAGAAATTGTTTTAAACTTTAAAAATTAATATAAAATAATCCGTAGCTCAGATGAAAATACTTTCTACATGAAAGTTGCTCAGAACGACGAGACGAATCTGAATACGCGGTCCGTTCGTCCGTCACACGTCCCTAACTATCCGAACATGCAACCGTTCCCCTCTTTTTGTTTGTCTGAAATGCCGGACATTGGGAATACTTTCCCGGACATTTTTCCCCTTCGCCGGGATTACCTAGCACTACGATAGAACACCGCTAGCTCTGCTTATTGACATGTCATGCACTTGTTTGCTTAGTATTTACTGTTTCCTCCCCCTCTTCTCTTTCGGTAGCCCCCGACACCGACGTCGTCCCCGAGGCCGACGCAGCTCCGGAGCCCGAAGACACCATTGACAACCTTGTCCTTGCCGCCGAGCAACCAGGCAAGCCCCCCTTTGAGCATACCGATATCGCCCATTCTATTTTCTCATGCTTGCATTAGAATTGCTGCTGCTGCTGCTTTACCTATTCTGATGCATAGCCTGTTTATTGTAACCTGCTGTTGATAATTACCTGCATATCCTAAACTGCTTAGTTTAGGCTGGGTAGAGACCTATCAGTGACCCCACTTATCCCGATTGCCCCGCTGGATTATCCGAAGACCCGATCAACGGGATTGAAGACCAGGCACCGCACATCACACCCTTAGTTGTAACGACACTGCAGCATTACTATCGAGTGCCGAGGGTGAAACCTCTTGTAGCACTTCTGATGTTAACCCTGTAGAGTAGCTATTTGGCCGTGGTCATCGAGGGTGATTCCTCCTTCACCACTTCCGATAACGATGCGGTCGTGCAACACATCAAGTGTGAACCCATCGAGGGTGAATCCTCCTACGTTCACCTTGACAGTTACATCGAGTGGGTATCCGTCGAGGGTGATACCTCGGATTCCCTTGATGTTATGGACACACGGCTACTGCGACTTTACCCCTGCAACCTGTTAGAAACGGGTCGGCCCCGAGGGCGACCCGAGGGAGTTACTTTAACTGCAGGACTAGAGGGACAGGCGGTACCGCCCAGTAGAGGTGGACCTGAGTTCCCGATAGTCTTTTGTGAGACGGGTTGACCTGGATGGTGCCCGAGTGAGAATACGAGGCGTGACCGGGCATTCTTGGCCCTTGCCGCAAGTCCTCTAGATGGGGCGACGGGGTCACATCGATCGTGAGTCTCTGCTCGTTACCGCACTACCAAGGTACTAACGGTTTGGATATTTGATCTGAGTGGGCCTCTGGCCCGATAGCACTAACCACCACGTGGGCATAGTATGGGCGTTCTGCATCGTATGCATCAGCCGAAAGCTCTGTCAGACGTCCAGTTCAGCACTGCGGCCGGGCTGGGCCGGCACCATCCTGAGGGGTGGAGCCTGGTTCGCCCGGCACGCAACGACCCGGAGGGCGAGGGGCGATGGCCAAGACCCCCTTCCGCTTAGGATGTAGACCGGTGGGGACCTCTCTGCTGAGCTGTAGGTAGGGTTGCGGTGTGTCGTTTGGCCGAGGCCGGGCATGACCCAGGAAAGTGTGTCCGGCCGGAGTTAATCGAGCATGTTGGGTAAGTTGGTGCACCCCTGCAGGGAAGAAAACTTCTATCGATAGCCGGATCCTCGGTAACGGACACTCGGAGTTGTATCCCGATTGATACAAATAGAATTGGATACTATGGCTCTGGGATTGCTTTCTCGCAGGGAGTCGAGAAAGGATCTCTGGGTGAGGTTGAGACTTAATGATACTGCTACCTTATATTGTACTGTTCTACTCTCTTCTATTGCTGCAAGACCTCTGAAGATGCTAGTCTTCGATAGGACTAGGCCTTCTCTCTATTCTGGCATTTCTGCAGCCCAGTCCACATATACAGCCTCCCCTTGAAAATGTTGCATATGTAGTGTAGATCCTTGCTTGCTGAGTACTTCTGAGTACTCATGGTTGCTTTGTTTTCCTTTTCTCCTCATATCAGTTTGTCGCGACCAGAGGACGGAGCCCCCTGAGACTGATGCCCCGTCGATCGACTACTACTACTACCCTGAGGATGGTTACTACTACGAGCTGACTAACGACCAGGAGTAGGTTCGGAGGGTCCCAGGCAGGAGGCCTGCGCCTTTCGATCGTAGTGTTTTATTTTGCCCCGCCTTTCTAAAGGCCTTTCTGTTTCTGTTTCATATCTATACTCAAATATCTGATGCGTCCGCTGACGCTTGTATGCGAGCTGATGTATTCGAGCCCTCGAGGCCCCTGGCTTGTAATATAAAGCTTGTATGACTTTATTTATGTTTTAGAGTTGTGTTGTGATATCTTCCCGTGAGTCCTTAGGCTTGATCATGTGCATTTGCGTGTATGATTAGTGCACGATTGAGCTGGGGGTGTCACAACCGAGAGCAAGAGCAGAGCTGCAACGCGAGCGAGAGCCAATGCAGTAGCAGCTCCTACTGATGTGGACGTGGCCGCCGAGGGAGCGACGCCGTGGAGGAAGTGGCCGGCGACGCCGCCCTAGATGGAGCCGCGCCATGTCGGCTCGGGACCGAGCGCCGGCAGCACCGTGAGATCGAATCAAGAAGAAAATGCAGCGATTAGTGTAGAACCTCTCTGGTGGCGCCGATTAGGCCTCAGCTTCATCCGAGGAATCGGTGATGATACTGCTCTTCCGGTGGTGCAGGTGAAGACGGCGGTGTGGGAATGGAGGTGGCGCGAAAGACGAGGGGAATGTCGGGGCAGCTCCTTCGAGGTGGAGGACGGGGTGGCTGAACCGACGGGATGACGAGATCGACGACGGATCCTCATCCGGTGCGGTGGATGAGGGACGTCGAGGTGTTGCTGTGGATGACGTCGTCGGGGAAGAGGCTCCGGCTAGGTGGGCGGACGGAGGTGGGTGTGTGGCTTTGTGGGTTTTCGCGGCCTCGGTGTACGAATGGGGGCGGAGGGGATGGGAGGGGGAACCATGGCTTAGGGACGCGCTTGTCCGAAATGTGGGGTAAGTTACGAAAGTACCCCCACCGGTTTGAGCTAGGCGGTTCTTTCGGTTCAGGGCTATCACAGGCATTTCATGTGTCGTGATTTCGCAGGAGGTGGGAATTTGCGTGTGCGTTGTAATTTTGGGATAGCAAGGCGTGGGTTGAGATGGAGGGAGTTTTCGGAGCACAATGAGACAAAGAGATATCATAAAATTTCGGGGTAACAAGGCGCGGGTTGAAGAGGCGGGAGTTTCGCAAGACGATAGACAGAGATGCTAGCTTGAAATTTCGGCATAACAAGGCGCGGCTTGAAATTTTTGGAGAACAAGCTTAACGTGTACAAAAAAAGACAATTCACACCTCACTAGAGAGAGCCATGTCCTGTTTTACTATATTACTAGAAATGCATTCAAATACAACAACAAAAAACTAAAAAAATCGGGACAACAAACTTAATGTGTACAGTACCAAATCAATTTGCACCTCCCTCAACAATAAAAAAAACAATTCGTGTTGTCTAGCATATGGACTAAATTTGAGTACATTTTCCCTATTTGAATGGGATTGTACTTGGGTTAGTTATACAACCATCTAAATATTATCTTCACAACACATGACATGAATATAGGAGTAGTAAATTCCCATATAAATATGAACTACATGTACATACGATCTCAAATTCTAATATATGTATCCATTTTATGTTGAATTCAAATCATATATAGTACATGTACGCTCTAGCTAGATGTTCAGAATCTAAACCATGTATGATACTACGTACAATGTGTTTAACACGCACAACACATGTAACACCCCAAAAATCGGGTTATCGATTTTTGTGCTGTTATTCCTTCCTAGCTTTCCTCTCCCGAATTTTTCCTCTGGAATCTGCTGAGTGACCAGGTGAATCCAAACAATCCTCAGCCCCTCAGTGCATTTCCATGCTCTTGTGCCAGTCAAGTTCCCGTCTGTAAACCCCGAACCTTATTTAAACCCTAGTTCCAAAATATCGGAACTAGAAATCCTGCCTTTGTGTTTACAAAGGAGCTATCATTTTTCTTGCTCAGTTGATCCTCCTAAAATTTCCAGAGATCATCCTTCACTCATAAACCCTAGATGTCCAAAAATATTGCCAAGTCATATGCAATATTTCTCATCTAGAATTAATTCCTTTTTCTGCCTTTCCGAGGAATTAAATCCAGAAAAATATCTATCCATCTCCAAAGTTCATGAAAACTTGTGGAGATATTCTTTGTAACCATATTGAGCTCTCATAAAAATATTGGTCATAATTAAATAGGGAAAATTGCATTTTCCTATTTTAAGCCAATATTTCAATTTGGGGCCTTTCCAAAGGAACTACCATTTTGGTAGTTAGGAAAAATCCAAAATAAATTGTGGAGCTTGTCCTATCCCTATCTTCACCATTTCCATCAAGATCTCAAGTTTCACCCATTAAACTTTGAGCACAACACCACTTTGCAAATTCTGTTCAGATTTTCAGTTTGCAAAGGAAGTGCTTGATTCCTTGATCTCCTTGGGCTGAAATTTTGCAGGGTGATTCATTATGATATATTACCCCTGGATACCAAAAATCAGCTCATTCCATCTAGCCAATCTTCCCCAGTAAATTATCTAAGATTCTGTTCAGATTGCATCATTGTGAAGGAAGTACCCTCCTGGATGATCAATTTGAGCTGAAACTTTTCCAGACAGTTCCTATGACCATATCATCACTCTCCACCAAAAATCATCCAAATCCATCTATCCATTTGACCCCTACTTCCTCATTTGCATTTCTGGCCAGGTTGGTGCTTTGTGAAGGAAGTGCCAGATAGCTTTGACCATTTGTGCTGAAACTTTGCCAAGTTAGTCACCTTAGTAGATGACTAACCCATGCCCAAAATCAAGCCAAGAGGTGCACTGTGGTGGCCACACCACATGACAAACAGTTTACTGCAGGAAACTATTTGACCAGGGTGTGGTCACATCAGAGCCCCAGTTTCTTGCCTGAGGGTTCAAGTCAACCCAGCGATGTGTGAAGATCGTCCCAGACATAGTTTGGCAGCGAGTAGAGCATGGCACTACCGTGGACACGTGGTGACCACGGGCAGAACGCGCCAAACGCGCGCCCTATGCACCCGAGCCCTCGGGAGCCTTCTCTGGTACGCCGCGGCTCGTCCGGGAGCATCGGCAAGCTCCCCACCGCGTGCGTGAATCTTCCAGAGCCCTCTTCTCCTCGTCCCGTAGCTCGTAGACGCTTCTGCCGATGCCGAGGTGCTGCTAGGTTGCCGCCACCTCGCCGAGCTCTGGAGACCTCCGTCCGCCGTCGCGTAGCTCCACCCCTAGCCTATATAAGGCGTGCCCCGAGCCCTCCTTGTCCACTAGCAAGCCTAGCCCTCTTCCTCGAGCGCGTAGAGCTCTTCCCCTCCTCCCTCGACCGAGCTCTGCCACCACCCATCCCCACCGAACCAACCCAGCCCCAGCCTCCCCCTCCTCTCTGCCTACGGCCGCCGCATCCCCTAGGTGCCCATGAGCCACCGCCGTTGCCATTTTCGCTGGGGAAGGCCCGCCGGAGTGGCGCCGCCGGAGCTCTTCGGCCGACGCGCTTCGAGCAGCAGCGAGGGTGCTGTAGGCTACCCCAGGCGAAGCCGCAGCCACCCTCGGGTGCGGCGAGGAGCGGCCGTGCCCCTGCGTGCGACGGCCGGCCCTGGGGAGCGGCGAGGCGGCAGCTGCGCTGGCGGCCGGCCAGGCCCATGACCTCCGTGTCGGTCGGGGTCAACGCAGACAGAGAGAGAGAGAGAGAGAAGAGATGAGGCGGTGCCCGCACGTCAGTTGGAGAGAGAGAGAAGTCAACCCGGGCCCAGGTGTAAGTCACTGTTAGCCGGGCCCGCGAACTTAAGTGAAAGCGTACTCCAGCAAATACGTTTTTGACCAAGTGAAAGCGTAAACCGCAGAAGGCGCTTTCTCTTTTTCCAGCCGGCGGCCGAACTGATTAAATAGTGAACGTTCACTCGTTAAGGCCCAAGATGGACGGTTTCTGTTTGTTTTTATGCCTAACGAACGAACGGACGTTTCTCCGCGACCGTAGCTCCGATTGAGGTAAAACCAACGCCCACGTCTTCAAATCGTCGAGCCCGTTCCGATGCCGTCGTTTTCATAATGTTTTCACACTGTGAAAATGACCTTTTGCCCTTGCCCTTCGATCAGCCCCTCCCAGTAGGAAACTTTTCCGGCAAATCTTTCCGGAGTTTTATCACACTTCCACCCGGCGTATTCCTTCACCCCCAGGCAAGCCAACCTCTTACCATGAGCTCCGGACTTGTGTGATGACTTTGCTTGCACCTTGTGTGTTCATTGTAGTACATCTGTATCACATGTTAGCCTGCACTTGCATACACCTGTTATGTCATCTGTTTTAGAGGTTAGCATTACTTTTCATCTAATATCATGAGTTGTTTTCATGCCATGTCCTGCCATGCTAGTAACAATATTTTGAATACCGTTATCATGTGAGAGCCATGATTTGAGTTCTTGCCATGTTGTCAACGTTGTAATAATTCTGCGATGCTGATGTTAAGTGGCTGTTCACACTTATAATTGTTAAGGTAATGGTGGGATGATGGAGATACAATGATAACCCTAGTCGGTTGATCAGAGTCACCTGTCCGGGCTTATCCGTGCAACCACATTTGCCGGTATGGGATGTCCTTGACTTGGTCTGATCGCGTGCTCTTTCACCGGTACCGCTCGACAGGGAGGGTTATGCGCGCGCGCTGCCCTGGCCCAGTAGGCGGCGATAACCTTGTGAGCCCAGTTGAGTTATTTGGGTACCCGTCCCCGTTTGGGACAGTTTTGTTTGGCCACGACGGTGGCAGGTGTCAGGAGTGACATAGGGGCCACCCAGGGCAGGACTCCGGGGGAGGATGATTGCCGGTGGTACGATGGAAGAGTCACGGGTCAGGCAGGTTTCGTTGGAGCAACGCTGGTCCACCCGAATGGGATCATGAGGTCAGTGCTCCATAGTGTGGGTAAAGTGCGCAACCTCTGCAGAGTGTAAAATCTATTCGAATAGCCGCGTCCACGGTATTGGACAGCCCGTCCAGACCTCGCTAGGTGATCAACCGTAATAATGATAATAATGGTGGAAGAACCTGCCCTGCATAGACATCAGATGTTGTCAGGAATATGGTATGATAGCCATGGGATGGCTATGGAAGAAATAGTCAGATGACCGAAAAATTTGGATTGGGCTGGGACCAGTTTCAGATTGGATCATGAGAATGTTCGGAGTATGGATTGTATACTTAATATGCTTTACTTCACTGTACTCTACTTCAGTAGTTATCTTGCTAGATAACCTTGTTAGGTCATGATGATCAATGCTGCTAGATGTTTAATCATGCCAGATAATCTTGCTATGACATGATAATTAAAAACGCTAGATAGGTATGCTATGCCATGTTTGATTCATGTTTTCCTGTTAATTCCATGCCATGTTTAGAATAAATTCTTCATAGCATAGGGTTTGCTTTGTCATCTGCTTGTTTGGATGCTATGTATTTGGTTGTCTTGCGAGTACATTCAAAGTACTCACCTGGCCTTGCACGTGGCCAGTTGCAGGAGAAGATCCGTTGTGCTAGATCGTAACCTAGCCAGTCCTGTGAGTTATGGAGCCCAGCCAGAGACGACGTTACCACTGAACCAAGACCTTTGCTGCCATTTTAGATAGCCTTGGAGCTATGTAATATTGTTGTAAGCAACAGTATTGTAGTACTCCATTTAATAAAGCCATTTTGTGCCTGGAATTGCTGTATCACGTCTTTGACGTGCGCCAGGTCTTATCCTGGGGCTGGCGTGCGTCGGCCCTCTATCGGGGTGCCACAAGACTTGGTATGAGAGCCAGGCTGGCTATAGGTTACCCTAGCACCAAACCACCCCTATCTTTTACCCGGTAGTGAGCCCAATAGATTTGACCCATCCCTGGCATCCGACATGGCCACTGTTGATCTACAGGCGGTGCAGTCAGAATGAACATGTCCCTGCTCAGCTGTCCACCCGCCCAGCCGTCCCTGGATTGGACCGCGACCCTACCCCGCTGTCGGTCGTGCCGGCGTATCTTCTACCCGGCACGAGAAGGATCCACGCCATGCTGGTGTGTCCCAGCCCGACTGCCTATTTAAGTCCCTCTCACCTGTGAGCCGCAGCCCTCTCCATCCAGTAAGCCAGATCCCCGCAAGAGACCCAGGCTAGTATCCTCAAACCAGCAGCCATGGCTAGTTCTTCCAAAATGCACAAGATCCATAGCCAAACCGTGGCCAAAGGTTATGATGGATTTCCGCCTATCCTTTCCACTATGCTCACCCAGGCCCATGGTTGTAATACTACCCCAGTGTATTTGGTGTTCCAATCGGAACCCGTCCCTCACCTTTGCCGGTATGAGGCGAAGGTGCTTCTCCGCCCAAGTCCAGCAAAGGATGGGAAGCCCTTGGTTTTTAAGGGCAAACCCATGCCCACCTCTGCTTTGGCCGTCCAGACAGCTGCTGCGGAAGCCATCACCCATCTTCGCTTCCAGTTTCCACAAGTAGCGGAGATGAGGGAGCTCCGCTATTTTCCCGCTTCGTCCGAAGCAGGCTGCGAGTTCTTCAGCGTAGTTGGAGAAGCCGACCCGGCAGTAGCTCGCCTGGTTTAGTTCATTGATGCCCAGGGACTGCTAATTGCCGGCATTATTCGAGAGTTCCAATCCATTGACCGTGACACCACCCGGGTTGTTACGGAAGCATACCGTGATGCCCGTCAAGCTGCATCCCAGACCACCCTTCCCCTGCTGCCAAACCCAGTGCCACCTTCGCAACTAGTGCCACCCTCACAGCCAGTGCTACCCTCGCAGCCCGTGAACCCATGGCAACCTGGCATCATCCACCCAAGTTATGTTGCTAGAGCTATTCGTCGTCTTCGTCGTCGAGATGTGTTCCGTCAAGTTCCAGCCGCAACCCAAGCAATTGTGCCCCAACCCATTGTGGTGTCCGACAATGAAGATGGAAGTTGGCTCAGCCTGCGTCCCCTAGGAGAGCCCCAGCAAGAGTAGGTCCATTTGTGGCTCCGGCAGCGAGCGAAGCCAGGAGATACCGCGAGCATGTGTGTTGCGAAGACTGTTTCTTCGTCCTCGTCTAGGATTAGGATCCTGTAGTTCGGAGTGAGTTGTTGCTATTAGCTGCTTAGTAAGGTTGTGCGCTATTGTGTGCTTGTATTTCTTGTACTTCTTGTGTCCGTGCAATGATATATATGCTTGTTTGCCCTATGTCTGTGGTTCGTCTGTCTCTCGGTTAAGCCAAAATGTTTAACAGAGCTGGCAGTGGATTTTTAACAAGATTTTAGTCAGTAGAGCACTTACACCTAATAACATTGGACTAGCCCAGAGTCCCTAATGAAATGCGAGCTGATGTAGGTGTATGTATACCAGGAGTACATACACCCACTAGCATTAAAACCCCTTAGTGTAATCTGCTCGATATATTTCTTTCCTCTATCTGTATTTTGCTACGATGTGCATTCCGCATGTGCTTGTGTATTAGTCTGAATTGATTGCATATGTATCGTGTGAGCAATGTCTACACGCCAAGTTCTTTCTCCTGAGTACAGCCGCCGCAGTACTCGGGTAGAATGCAAAGCCGCCCATTCATACCCATCTATGCTTACTCCATTTGCCAGTTTTCTGAACCCAGTGATCTGGAAAACCAGCTCTATCCAATAATTTTCCCCGGTCCTCAAAGTCTTTTCCCAGAACTCGGTTGCAATCTCGGAAAAATACTGAGAAATTTTATTGCAACATAAACCGTTACAACCCCTCCAGTCTAAGATCTAAACCCTGATTCTACCTCAACCCTCACTCATTGTGGACGTCATTCAGCGAGGAGCAACCAGCAGTGTGGCCTCCACACTGGTAGAGCTCCGCTGACCACACCGCACTAACCTCAGACCCAGCGGCGCCTCTGTCGCCGTCTTGTGTGATGCTGACCGGCCACCCCCTTCGCCCCGCTGCAGCCCACGTTTATTCCGCCGGCCTAAGATGGCATAGATGATCACCAGCCACCGCTCGGTTAGCGGCATCCCAACGATCATCGAGGATCATCGCACACAGCAGCAGCGAGAAGCCAACCAATGCTGCCAGCAGACTCACCATGAGGATAGCGATCAGCTCTGAACCCACGTCCGCCATTAACGCCTTGCCTCACGCTCCTGCAACCAGAAGGAAAAAGGAGAAGAGGAAGAAAGGTGAGGTAGGATGCGAGGTGGAAGGAAGAAGAAACTGCGGTCGTTTTATAGCCCAAGCCCGGTGTACGGTGAGCGAGGTCCAGGAGAACCGCGCGTCGCTCGATCATCGGCGTCCAGGAGGCGAATCCGCGAGCAGTGCCGACCGGCGCTGGCCCGCGATGGGAGTGCTCTCTGCGTTTGTCCCGTGCACGCCGCGCACTATCGCTGTAGGGTGCTTTAGGCCCAGGAGCTAGGCGTGCGCAGTGCCTAGCCGCACTCAGGACAGCGCGGGAGCGAGAGAGAGACGTTGGCTGGAGAAAGAAGAAGGAGGCTGCCAGTGGGCCCTAGGCCCACCTGCCAGCGAGAGAGGCCACTGTTCACTATGGTGTCCTGAGCATTTTTGGAAGAAGGAAATTCTGCTTTTTCTAAAAATGACAGGGCTACCAGCAGCCCCTACCGTGGAGTAAATCCCGCGATATCCAGATCTCGATCTGGGTGTACCAGTTGTCGGTACTTTTAATTCGGTTGTTTCAACCACAGGGTTAAAACTCAACCCAGAGGTTTTTCCAGGAGGAGTAATATTCATTTTGAGCTAACCCTAGGAATCTCGAGGACGAGATTCTCTTAAGGGGGAAAGGTTTGTAACACCCCAAAAATTGGGTTATCGATTTTTGTGCTGTTATTCCTTCCTAGCTTTCCTCTCCCGAATTTTTCCTCTGGAATCTGCTGAGTGACCAAGTGAATCCAAATAATCCTCAGCCCCTCAGTGCATTTCCATGCTCTTGTGCCAGTCAAGTTCCCGTCTGTAAACCCCGAACCTTATTTAAACCCTAGTTCCAAAATATCGGAACTAGAAATCCTGCCTTTGTGTTTACAAAGGAGCTATCATTTTTCTTGCTCATTTGATCCTCCTAAAATTTCCAGAGATCATCCTTCACTCATAAACCCTAGATATGCAAAAATATTGCCAAGTCATATGCAATATTTCTCATCTAGAATTAATTCCTTTTTCTGCCTTTCCGAGGAATTAAATCCAGAAAAATATCTATCCATCTCCAAAGTTCATGAAAACTTGTGGAGATATTCTTTGTAACCATATTGAGCTCTCATAAAAATATTGGCCATAATTAAATAGGGAAAATTGCATTTTCCTATTTTAAGCCAATATTTCAATTTGGGGCCTTTCCAAAGGAACTACCATTTTGGTAGTTAGGAAAAATCCCAAATACATTGTGGAGCTTGTCCTATCCCTATCTTCACCATTTCCATCAAGATCTCAAGTTTCACAAATTAAACTTTGAGCACAACACCACTTTGCAAATTCTGTTCAGATTTTCAGTTTGCAAAGGAAGTGCTTGATTCCTTGATCTCCTTGGGCTGAAATTTTGCAGGGTGATTCATTATGATATATTACCCCTGGATACCAAAAATCAGCTCATTCCATCTAGCCAATCTTCCCCAGTAAATTATCGAAGATTCTGTTCGGATTGCATCATTGTGAAGGAAGTACCCTCCTGGATGATCAATTTGAGCTGAAACTTTCCCAGACAGTTCCTATGACCATATCATCACTCTCCACCAAAAATCATCCAAATCCATCTGTCCATTTGACCCCTACTTCCTCATTTGCATTTCTGGCCAGGTTGGTGCTTTGTGAAGGAAGTGCCAGATAGCTTTGCCCATTTGTGCTGAAACTTTGCCAAGTTAGTCACCATAGTAGATGACTAAGCCATGCCCAAAATCAAGCCAAGAGGTTATGCGCGCGCGCTACCCTGGCCCGGTAGGCGGCGATAACCCTGTGAGCCCAGTTGAGTTGTTTGGGTACCCGTTCCCGTTTGGGACAGTTTTGTTTGGCCACGACGGTGGCAGGTGTCAGGAGTGACACAGGGGCCACCCAGGGCAGGACTCCGGGGGTGGATGATTGCCGGTGGTATGATGGAAGAGTTAGGGGTCAGGCAGGTTTCATTGGAGCAACGCTGGTCCACCCGAATGGGATCACGAGGTCAGTGCTCCATAGTGTGGGTAAAGTGCGCAACCTCTGCAGAGTGTAAAATCTATTCGAATAGCCGCGTCCACGGTATTGGACAGCCCGTCCACACCTCGCTAGGTGATCAACCGTAATAATGATAATAATGGTGGAAGAACCTGCCCTACATAGACATCAGATGTTGTCAGGAATATGGTATGATAGCCATGGGATGGCTATGGAAGAAATAGTCAGATGACCGAAAAAATTGTATTGGACTGGGATCAGTTTCAGTTTGGATCATGAGAATGTTCGGAGTATGGATTGTATACTTAATATGCTTTACTTCACTGTACTCTACTTCAGTAGTTATCTTGCTAGATAACCTTGTTAGGTCATGATGATCAATGCTGCTAGATTTTTAATCATGCCAGATAATCTTGCTACGACATGATAATTAAAAATGCTAGATAGGTATGCTATGCCATGTTTGATTCATGTTTTCCTGTTAATTTCATGCCATGTTTAGAATAAATTCTTGCATAGCATAGGGCTTGCTTTGTCATCTGCTTGTTTGGATGCTATGTATTTGGTTGTCTTGCGAGTACATTCAAAGTACTCACCTGGCCTTGCACGTGGCCAGTTGCAGGAGAAGATCCATTGTGCTAGATCATAACCCAGCCAGTCCTGTGAGTTATGGAGCCCAGCCAGAGACGACGTTACCACTGAACCAAGACCTTTGCTGCCATTTTAGATAGCCTTGGAGCTATGTAATATTGTTGTAAGCAACAGTATTGTAGTACTCCATTTAGTAAAGCCATTTTGTGCCTGGAATTGCTGTATCATGTCTTTGACATGCGCCAGGTCTTATCCTGGGGCTGGCTGGCGTGCGTCGACCCTCTATCGGGGTGCCACAACACACACACACACCATTTAGACTAGTAAGGTACACGTGCATTGCACAGATGAGATTTGGCAACCAAATTATGAATAAATATCACATTATAGCATGTAAGCTTTGAGTCATATATGCATGATGTAGATGTTCGTTTAATTCCTATAGTTCATCTCATTCAAAATCAATTAGTTTTGATAAAAAAGCTAATCTATTTTAAGATTCATGGAATTGTGCGTTGTAAAGCATAAAGTAAAAAACAAATAATGGCAATTCATCTGTCGTGGGAAACCACGGCCACCTATGGGGCCATGAGCCCCTTTTGGTTCGGCGGGGGGATGGGCACATTGCACAAAGAGCGGAGAAGCGTCACACAGCGCGACAAAGATCACACGGGCGGTTTTTACCCAGGTTTGGGCCGCCATGAGGCGTAGAACCCTACTCCTGGTTTGGTGGATTGATGGTGGAAAAATGGTGGAGGAACGCAGCGCTCTTGCCCGGCAAGGTCGCCTCGGGGCGAGAGCAGCTACGCGCGTATGAGTGTGCAAGGGTCCGGATCAGCCAACCTCTTCTACGGTTGACATGGGCCTCCTTTTATAGATCAAGGGGTCACCACAGTGGCAAATCAGTCATTACATACTGATTAGATAGCAAACAGTGCTATCATACCTAACTCTGCAGGCTGACAGAGCGCATTAAATGTGCCGCTCAACGTCACATCTCAGCTTGCCCGGCAGGCCCTACCGGGCTGTTTTGCCAGCTTCGCGCCTGCTTTGCTTGACACGTCTTAGGTCGGGTGTCACCTGGCGGTATTTTCAGTAGGAAGCGGCTGCCATGTGGCAAATAGCAGCCACTTAGTCACTTTGGAGCTTGACACCGCACTGATCGACGACGTGTGTCATGATGAGGTGGTGCGGTGGAGTGGTTTGCCTCCGTAAGCCCCGGCAGGCCTGCTGGGACGATCTGGAAACTTGCTTCCGGGGCAAACCCAACCTTGCTAGGCTCGCCTGTCCGGCAAGGGAGGTTCTTTCCTTAGCGATATCTTGCTTCTCTAGCTCATCTTGGTCTTCTTGATCTGCACTTTGGCCCTGCCAAAGAATTGATCCCTCATGCTTTGATCTGTCCTTGGTGTTGTAATCTTGTCCTTGGGCCTATGCACAGTCTGGGCAAAGGACCCAGGGTTTGTTGCACCGACAGGAGCCCCCGAGCCTGGCACGAATGCGCTGTTGGGCGTCGTCGGGGTAGGCCCTAACCAGTGCACAGGCAGGAGCGCAAGGGTGGCTTCGCCCTTTGAGATATTCTTTGCTTCTTTGCTAACCCGAGCTTGGGTCAGTTTTTGATTTTCCCGCGCCTCGTGTAATGCCAATTGCGGTGGGGCCTAGTAATGGCCCGTGAATGACTTTAACGCACGGGCGAGTAACTGCAAATTCACTCTTCCCACCATGCCCTTATCCGTAGCCACGTATGCTGCATGCATCAGGTGGGGTAGGTAACGGAGGCGCGTGGTGCGGGAGAGCATCAAGGCAGGGGCCCGGTCTTCTTGGATTGGTGGGGGAGGACGATGATTACTCGGCGGGGAATTAGCCTCCAGCCCCAGCTCGCCTATAAAAGGAAGAGCGGGGAGGAGCGGAGGCATTCATCCACACTCCTTTCCTCCTCCATTCCTGATTTCTTCTGGTTATGCCGAAAGGGAGAGCCTGGGGCCAGGTCCCGGGCCCTAGCTTAGAGCTTAGCGCGAGCCTCAGGGGGGCGCTCGGGCGGCGCGGTGGTAGCACCGGAGGTGGCGACCCTGGTGTTTTCATCGCGGGGTTGCCCGTGGCTTCAATTTTAGTGAGGGGCAACGCACACGACACCGCGCCGAGGCCCATAACGGGCACGGGGCGTGGTAGTCGATCGTGGCCTATTCCTCTTCTTCCTGTGGCGTCGGAGGTAGGTTGCAGAAGTGGTTCACCATTGGTAAAGGCGAACCCTGTCTCCCAGTGCACCGCCCATCTGGCGCATGGGAGAGCTCCTAGTCTCCATGCATGTCTCTTCAACGGGCGGTGGCTTCATATCTCCGGGCCGTCGGGGACGACCATGCTCTCTGTGGGGTTACCCAGAGCGTATGGCGCTCGCATCAGTGGGCGTGGCGGGAGCTTTGGGCGACGGCGGTGTAGAAGGCGGCGGCAACCCACGACGCGTCAAGAACGGGGGCGACCGTTTCGACGAGTCGTGTTTGCCGGTGACTCCGTCGTCTCTGCCTGGGCTTCCGGCAGCGCCACCATTTGCGTCTGCCCTCCGGTTCCTTCCTCCTAGTCTGGGAACGGCGCCATCCTGATCCTGGGGAGGAGCCGAATCCTAGCCAAGTCTTCCCTCCGCCTTCTTCATTTCTCTCTGTAGTTTCGAAGAAGGAGAGGAAAAAGTGAAGGCATCTCGGGCATTTATCCTTTTTTAATCTTAAATCTGCAGGCACTTGCCAAATTTTAGTTCAAATAATGTAATCTCTTGAATCCATGTTTGTGTCCTATAAGGTCTGTACTTGTTTGAAGCATATTAATGAAAAAGATAAACCTTGCCGGGGACTCGTGCATGTATATGTCCATGCAGAGGTGGGATGCCTCTATATTTATAAGTAAACGAGTTTCCCCCGGCAGGCTATCCTGCCGGTACCCTCTGTTTTGTTGCCGGGGAGTTAGGCCTACCGGGCACAAATCATGAAGAGGGACCAGCCCCCCCGCTAGTCCTTTTTCAACAAAGGCCACTGCGACCACCCTGACCGAAGCAACGTTTGAGTTAAAGGGCGGGAGCACCTAAGTTTCAAAGGGTAGCAGGGTTTTCTCATGCACAAGTCTTTACTTACAGAACATGTATGGATACAAGGAAGAACTTATCTATTTGGCTTGCCGGAGATCGCAGTGTAGGCTCATCTTCTGATCTCCTCTTGGGCTAAGTCCACTATAGGAGCTTGCAGTTTATGCAGATGAAAATGATGCCAGATGCAATCTTATCTACATGAACATGCGATGCTCATGATATGCTTATGCATGCATGCAACTTGTCGGGGGCCCCCAGCACTTCATTTATTTCTCTGTTGCTCAGGGTCTGCGCCTGGCTTTGTACAAGGGGTTACATGCAACTGAGGCAAGGCCTGTACAAAAGGGTGGCTGCCGGGCAGGGCCCGACAGCCGCGCCTTACGGGTAGAACTTGCGGAGATGCTCAATGTTCCATGAGATTTGCAATTGAATGCCATCTTCGGTCTCCAGGCGGACTACGTCAGGTCTGGTGACTCGTACTACCCGGTAAGGGCCTTCCCACTTTGGCGTCAACTTGTTTATACCCTTGGAGGATCGAACGCGCCTAAGGACAAGGTCGCCTTCCTCAAAACACCGGGCACGAACCCTGCGGCTGTGATAGCGGCGCAGGGCTTGCTGATAGTGTGCAGCACATGTAGCAGCCCGGAGATGGTTCTCCTCGGGAAGCACAGCGTCGTCACGTCGGTGCTGATCCTGCGCTACTTCATCATAGCCAAGCACTCGAGGCGACCCGTAAATGAGTCCCATGGGGATAACTGCTTCTGCCCCATAGACTAGGGAGAAGGGAGTCTGCCTGGTAGCTCGATTTGGTGTCATTCTGAGGGACCAAAGAACCACCGGCAGCTTGTCGATCCATCGCCTGCCGCACTTCTGCAGCTTATCAAATGTTCTTGTCTTGAGTCCTCGCAACACTTCAGCGTTCGCCCTCTCAGCTTGTCCATTGCTTCTGGGATGTGCAATAGAGGCAAATGAGATCTTGCTTCCGAGGGCATGAACATATTGCATGAAGGCACGGCTAGTGAACTGGGTGCTGTTGTCGGTGATGATCCGGGCAGGGACCCCAAAGCGGCACACAAATCCTTTCAAGAACTTGATAGCTGACTGAGCAGTCACCTTTCTCACGGCATCTACTTCCGGCCACTTTGTAAACTTGTCGATTGCAATGAACAAGAATTCAAAGCCCCGGCAGCTCGGGGGAAAGGGCTGAGGATATCGAGCCCCCAGACCAAAAACGGCCATGACAAAGGGATTGTCTGAAGAGCTTGGGCAGGCAGATGGATGTTCTTGGAATGGAACTGGCAGGCTTCACACTTGGTGTCTAGCTCGACCGCATCTTGGAGGGCTGTGGGCCAATAGAATCCTTGCCAGAATGCTTTCCCAACTAAAGCCCTTGATCCAATGTGGGAGCCGCACATGCCTTTGTGTATTTCCGCCAGCAGTTCCTTTCCTCCTTCCCGGCAAATGCACTTCAATTTCACACCGTTGGGCCTTCTTCTGTATAGTGTGTCATCGACAAACTGATACATACTGGCCCTTCGGGCTACTCTTTCAGCTTCTTCTTGCTCTTCGGGAAGTTCTCCGGTTTGGAGGAAATGGACTATGTGCCTTGCCCAAGTTGGAGCCTGGGGCTCGGCAACAAGGACTAGCAGCACCTCCTCATCTGCGGGAGCACGTTCCTCGACCGCGGGGACCAGTGGCCCGGCAGGAGGGTGCAGCCCGGCAATCGAAGGGGAGTTGTTTCCGGCAGGGTCCCTGCCAGGAGCTCCGAGGGGCTCTACCGGGAGAGGCTTACCGGAGTCCAATTTCCTCCTCTTTCGGGCCATTGTTGTCGGGGATACGGAGGGCTGAGTAAGATGGAGAACAAAAGCTCCTGGTTCCACAGGAAGCTTTTGCGCAGCACACTTTGACAGATGATCAGCGATGCTGTTTTCTGCACGGGGTACGTGCTCTGTTTGCAATCCGTCAAAGTGCTCCTCTAATCTCCTCACTTCCTCAATGTATGCCTCCATCAATGAGCTTTGGTAATCCTTGTTGACTTGTCTCACCACAAGTTGTGAGTCTCCTCGAATGATCAGCTTCTTGATTCCCAATTCAGTGGCAATCCTGAGCCCGGCAAGGAGCCCTTCATCCTCTGCTGTATTGTTGGTCACCTCCTCCCGGGGAAAATGCATCTGGACAATGTACTTCAAGTGCTCTCCAGTGGGAGCAATGAGAAGCACACCAGCCCCCGCACCTTGTAGGGAGAAGGCACCATTGAAATACATGATCCATTCTTGGGGCGCCTCCTTGCCGGGGACAACTGTTTCAAGCACTTCTTCATCAGGGGTTGGCATCCATTCTGCAATAAACTCTGCCAATGCCCTGCTCTGAATTGTTGATGTGCTTTCAAACTTCAGGCCAAAGGTGGATAACTCCAATGCCCATTCCACTATTCTGCCGGTAGCCTCTGGGTTTCGGAGTATCCTTTGCAACGGGAAGCGAGTGACAACCATGATCTCATGGGCTTGGAAGTAGTGGCGCAGTTTCCTTGAGGCCATGATAAGGCCAAAAATCAACTTTTGCACACCAGAGTACCTTGATCTAGCCCCCTGTAATAGGGAGCTGACGAAGTACACTGGGCGCTGCACTACTTTCTTCCTTGCCGCGTCCTTGGGGTTGCCTTCGCTGCCGTGCTCTTCTTTATCCTGATCCATATCTGACCCTGTCGGGCTGCTTTCTCTCTCTTTCCTGGACGGGACACTAGCTGAGGTTGCTGCTTCCTCTACTTCCCACTGCGCCACTTGTGCTGCACTAACCACTTGATTGGTGGCCGCCAGATATAGCAGCAACGGCTCTTGTGGTTTGGGAGCAACCAAAGTGGGCACAGAGGACAAGTAGGCCTTCAAATCTCGCAGTGTTGCGTCTGCTTCCGGGGTCCACTTCATGGGTCCTGCCTTCTTCAAAATTCTGAAGAATGGCAAGGCGCGTTCAGCAGACTTGGAGATGAATCTGCTAAGCGCGGCAAGCACCCCGTCAAACGCCTCACATCCTTCACTGTCTTGGGTGCTTGAATCTACTCGATAGTCTTGATCTTATCTGGGTTGGCTTTGATCCCGCGGTGGGACACAAAGAAACCAAGTAGCTTGCCGGAGGGAACACCAAACACACACTTCTCTGGGTTTAGCTTCAAGTTGATCTTGCGCAGATTAGCAAATGTCTCTTCCAAATCTTGGATGAGGGTTGATCTGTCCTTGGTCTTGACCATAATATAATCCATATAAGCTTCAATGTTCCTGTGCAACTGTGGTTCAAAACCAACCTGGACTGCTCTTGCAAAAGTGGACCCGGCACTCCTTAACCCGAAAGGCATGCGCACAAAGCAGTACGTGCCGCATGGGGTGATGAATGAGGTCTTTTCTTCATCTTCCTTGGACATAAAGATTTGATGATACCCAGAGTATGCATCCAGAAAGGATAGCAAATCACACCCGGAAGTGGAATCCACAATTTGGTCGATGCGCAGCAAGGGGAATGGGTCCTTCGGGCATGCCTTGTTCAGATCTGTGAAATCTATGCAAAGCCTCCATTTTCCATTAGCCTTGCGCACAACCACTGGGTTTGCTAACTATGTTGGATGTAGTACTCCTCTGACCAGACCAGCTGCCTCAAGTTTCTTGATTTCCTCGGCAATGAACTGCTGCCGCTCCAAGGCCTGCTGCCGGACCTTCTGCTTGACGGGTCGGGCATGTGGACAGACAACAAGGTGGTGCTCGATTACCTCCCTGGGAACACCGGGGATATCAGATGGTTGCCAGGCAAACACATCGATATTCGCCCACAGGAAGGCAACAAGCACGCTTTCCTATTTGTCGTCAAGGGTGGCACTGATAGTAAAAGTACCATCAACGCCAGCCAGCCCCGCCGGGACCTTTTTCACATGGGGTGTAGCAGCCTTGGACTTCTTGTTGTTGGAACTTTTAGGCACGTCATCCACAGGCATAGCATACCCTGAAGAGGTACACTTCCTGGACTCTTTGCTGGTGTCTCTGCTAGCCTTCTTCTTTCCTTTGATTTCCTTGGCGGGAACTGCGGCTTCCGCGGCCTCTGCTGCGACTGCGTCCCGGTACATCTTATCCACGCAAATAATTGCGTCCTTCTTGTCTGATGGGATGGAAATGACACCCACTGGCCCTGGCATCTTCAAAGTGTTGTAGGCATAGTGGGATGCCGCCATGAATTTTGCCAAAGCTGGGCATCCAAGGATTCCATTATATGGCAGGGGGTCGACCACATCAAACACAACCTTCTCAGTCCGGTAGTTCAACTCCCCTCCAAATGTCACTAGCAATGTGATCTTTCCCTTAGGATGACTCCTGCCGGGATTGACTCCTGGAAATGTGCCAGTAACCTTAAGCTCTTCCTCTGCTATCTAGAGTTTGCTGATAACCTTTGGGGAAATCAGATTCAACCCGGCCCCGCCGTCAACCAACATCTTTGTGACTTTGAGGTTGCGAATCGTTGGTGAGACCAACAACGGCAAGCACCCTACCGCAGTGGTGCGGTCAGGATGGTCCTCTTCATCAAAGATGATGGGCGTGCGTGACCACTTGAGCGGCTTCCGAGAATCTGCCACTGGCTCCACGGCATTGACCTCACGCGCCCACTGTTTAAGTTGGCGGTGAGAGGAGTGCAAAGATGCACCCCCGTCAATACACAGGGCGTCAGTGGCCTTCTCGAATTCCTGCTCGCTGGTTTCCTCTTCATCCCCTCCATCACTCTCAGCATTGCAATCCTCCTTCTCTCGACCCCTGGCAGGTTTTCCTTGGTTCCGAGGAGCCTTGCCGGGGTGATTTTCTTCACCACCCCGGCCCTTCCCGCCAATACCATTCTGACATTTTTCCTTATCACGCTTCTCATACTCAGCCCTTTGCTTCTTAACGAGCTGCTCAACCTGGTGACACTCTTGGAGATCGTGGCCCTTGGTCCGATGAATCTTGCAATACGGCCCATCGCCTTTCCCAGCCTTCTCAGCAGCCGCAGCCTCCCGGCAGTCAGTGCACACGGCAACTTCCTTGCCGGAGGCTTCGGTCTTAGCCTTCTTGCTAGTACTGGGCGTGCCCAATCCCTCAACGGTCATCACTTCCTTATCCTTATGCTTCTTATTGCGCTTCTTGTTCTTCTTCTTTTGACTGGTGGACTCGTCGTCATCCTCTGAGTCGATGTCGATGCAATCTTCCTCTCCAGGGAGTTTCCTCCCTTCCTCCACCCGAGCACATTTGTCCACCAAGGTGTAAAGCTCCTTCACAGTCTTGGGCAGCCGAACGTTCATCTTGGAACGTATCCTGCGGTTGCGCATGTTGGATTGGAAAGTGGCTATCACAGCTGCCGGGTGGATATCTGGGATATTTCTGTGTACTCGGCTGAATCTATGCAAGTACTTTCGTAGAGTCTCTCCTTCTTTCTGCTGGAGAAGCTGCAAATCGCTAGGCCGCCCTGGTTCGTGATGGCCACCCGTGAAGGCGCCAATGAACTCATGGCACAGGTCAGCCCAGGTCGAAATGGAGTTCTCCGGCAGGTGCATTAGCCAAGACCTCACATTTGACTTGAGTGCCAAAGGGAAGTAATTGGTGAATACCTTCTCATCTCTTCCCCCGGCAGCTTGAACAGCGATGGTGTAGATGCTCAAGAACTCTGTCGGGTTCAGCCTCCCATCATACTTCTCTGGAATCTCTGGCTTGAACGTGTGAGCGGATGGCCAACGGACTTGCCGCAGCTCATGGGTGAAAGCAGGGCACCCAACCTCGAAAGGCAGGTACCCGCCGTCTCTGAGTGCGGGTTCGTCGACGTCGAGGCCATCGCACCCATTGGACCGACGATGGTTGTCGCGGCGTCGCTCGACGATGACGCGCGCGCCTTCCCTCCGCCCGTCCTCCGGGGCTCGTCGTTGGCATGGACGCGCTCGAGGGTCAGAAGAGGCCATCGAGACATCATCTGGTTCTTGGTTTCGCGGCTCCTGTGCTGGCTGCCATGTTGGGGATTGCACCGTGGCGGTGGCCCCTTCCATACGGCCAGCAGCACAGGCCATCGTCGCTGCTTGGGGAGGCCGTGGCGGGCCAGCTCGCTGTGATCCTGTCGGGCTGTTGTGCCAGCTTTGCGCCTGCTTGCTTGACACGTCTCAGGACGGGTGTCACCTGGCGGTATTTTCTGTAGGAAGCGGTTGCCATGTGGAAAATAGCAGCCACTTAGTCACTTTGGAGCTTGACACTGCACTGATCGATGACGTGCGTCGTGATGAGGTGGTGTGGTGGAGTGGTTTGCCTCCGTAAGCCCTGGCAGGCCTGCCAGGACGATCTGGAAACTTGCTTCCGGGGCAAACCCAACCTTGCCAGGCTCACCTGTCCGGCAAGGGAGGTTCTTTCCTTAGCGATATCTTGCTTCTCTAGCTCATCTTGGTCTTCTTGATCTGCACTTTGGCCCTGCCAAAGAATTGATCCCTCGTGCTTTGATCTGTCCTTGGTGTTGT
The DNA here is from genome assembly GCA_011799875.1 of Thinopyrum elongatum. NCBI lineage: Eukaryota > Viridiplantae > Streptophyta > Magnoliopsida > Poales > Poaceae > Thinopyrum > Thinopyrum elongatum. Next base: position 365,362,609 of record CM022297.1, on the reverse strand, counting down.
AATCTTGTCCTTGGGCCTGTGCACAGTCTAGGCAATGGACCCAGGGTTTGTTGCACCGACATCATCTAGAAAAAAAATTGGGCAATTATGATACGGAAGATTCTAGAACAAAGGAGAAGTGCTTGTGTTTTGAGGTTTGTGCATTATGCTTAAGTTCAACCATGGAGTCTTCTAGATTGTACATGTGGCAAAATCTGGTGGAATGTAGATGATATCCAACAGCGAGTAGTGCTCGGATTTTCCATCTCTGCACCGTCGGATTGGCTTCATCCAACGACCATGTTTCAAAGTTATTCGCAAACTATATAGGGGTATAGATATGTGATGCGAAAGCCACCCATCATCTCCAATTTGAATGGTGTGTCCATGCACGGATGCAATGTGGCCAAACGATGCCTGCCATCGGTATCTCAAATTCAAATCAGTCTGACCTTGTTCAATGTGTATACAGTATAGCATGCTCATTTCCAAACCACACCATGCATATCTCAGTTATATTCATGCATGCATGGGTTTCAAACATCATGATCCCTTATTCAAATATTTGAATTCAACTTTACATTGATTATGACCTCACCTAGTCTTTTAGACCCACACAGTCGTCTTCTCTTTATATTTGTACCACTAACTTTCTGTCGTGCATGCATGCACACACACTACCACTCGGCATTATCCATCGCACACATGCAATCTTTTTCTTCAGGTCAGTCTCCCATGCATGCACACACACACCTCCCCCTCTTCATCACTTCGGGCATTCTTTATCTCTCACATGCATGTGCAACGATTGATGTTCCTCTACGTGTGTATATATATAGCTAGGTCTTTCCCAGTTTACCACACAAACCGATCGATCTATATATTAGTCAGGTCTCACCCTCTTTCCCACGTACACATCGATCAATCTATACCTCTCTATATAGGATTACATAGCTGATACACCCACGTTATCTATCCATCGTCCCCCTCTCATCATCCATGTCTTCCGCTTCATCTCTCAGACGCGCGCACAGTGGCGAAGACAGGGGGCGGCAAGGGCCCTGGCCTCCCTAACATCACTATATACTGAGGCTAATGTGATCAGTAGATCAATTGCTGGTAAAATGGTTTAAGTTGATGAATTGGCCCTCCCCGTAAAGGATTAGCAATGCTTGGCCCCCTAGCTCATTTATTTTTCGTGGATCCGCCACTGGGCGCAACCGTGCACGTTCTCGCCCCCTCTCTTTAAATATCGATCTCGCACTTGTGCACTCCTTCATAGTCTCCCTCCACTTGGCCCCTTGCACGATCTTCTAGCACCCCACCCCCCATATCCCAGTGCTTGTACTATCGTAGAGCTCATCCCTCTATCTATCTCTATCGATATCTTGCGCGGTCGACCCCTCCCCTCCCTTCTCGTATATCACCCCGGCCCCATGCACATACATGTATGTATATAGGCCTCTCCTTCACACAAATTGCATTGACACGTATTCCCTCACCATATCTTAGTATCTCTCACACACACGGACTACGTGTGCGAAAGAGAAGAGGTGCACACAACGTACTCGTTCCCACATACAAACGCGCGGGTGCACGGTGGAGCACACTTGTACAAAAAATGAGTGTGTATAAAGGCTTTAGATGATGTGCCACTAGTCTATATCTATACCTCTATATCTATATCTATATCTATACCCCTATATTGAGTGCGAATAAATTTGAAAGATGGTCGTTGGATGAATCCAACCAGACGGTGCAAAGATGGCAAATCCGAGCACTACTGGCCATTGGATACCATCTACATTCCACCAGATTCTGCCACATGTACAATCTAGATCGACTCCATGGTTGAACTTAAGCATAATGCACAAACCTCAAAACACAAGTACTTACTTTGTTCTAGAATCTTCCGTATCATAATTGCCCAAACTTATTTTCTAGTTGAATTGCCATTATTTGTTTTTACTTTATGCTTTACAACGCATAATTCCATGAATCATAAAATAGGTTAACTTTTTTATAAAAACTAATTGATTTTGAATGAGATGAACTATAAGAATTAAATGAACATCTACATCATGCATATATGACTCAAAGCTTACATGCTATAGTGTGGTATTTATTCATAATTTGGTTGCCAAATCTCATGCGTGCAATGCACGTATACCTTACTAGTACTTCCAGTCTGTGCAAAACACGTAAATTAGAATTCCAATGGCACGCTACACAGTGTCTCTCCCTTTTTTAGTTAATATATTATGATTAAAATGATGTGGGGGCATCCATGAAGCCACGTGGCACATGTGGAGGCATTGTCGCGACCTCCTTGTGTGGATTGATCACAGTGACGTGCTGCTGGTTCCAGAAGAATGTACTCGTCCTCTCTCACGCACACTGGCAGTACATGCACGAAGCGAAGATGTGCACGCACACACTCAATCCCTCGCACGCACACGCGGGTACACGGTGGGATGCATTTTTGTACGAAGATCCACCCCATGTGATCATTTGACACGTGTAAAGTCGTTCACTTCATTGATGGTCAATTAATACAGTGCATGCAAATTGAGTGGACGTGAGGGAGGAAGTAGTTGAGAAAGACATTACTACTCCACTGCGTGCATGCGAGTAGTTAAATCATGGGTTGCTACTTCCATTGGTCTCCTTCGTATTTTGTGCCAATTTTTTACCATAATTTTAAGTAACACAATATTTATGCATGTCATAAAAATTAATGTCATCGAAAGCTATGTTCAAATGTGATTCCAATGATATAATTTTTGGTGACATGCATTAACATTTTATTAGTTAAATTTTTGGTCAAAAATATTGGCACAAAATAAAAAGGGGGCCAATAAACCAGGACGCAGGCAGGATGATCAATTTTTGCCTGGGTTACTGTTGGTGGCCTTTGTATTTAAATATGGACGGAGTGGAGTAGTACTATCTTTATCTTAGCCTCGTAGGCTCTCCCAGCGCCTACGCTCGCCTCCCCGCCTCGCCCACCGGATCCCGCCATGGATAATCCCTTAGATCCCAGGATCCCGCGGGCTGCCCTCTCGCTGAGGCCCGCAGCACTGCCGCCTTTGAGCGAAACCCACATGTGTTTCAGAGGGGATCCATTGCTCTGGAATCACAGATCGGTGGCGCCGGAGGACATGCCAGGGCTGCGTTTCAGGTGGTGGGCAGCAAGGGCAAATTGGATCGAGGAAGCGTCGCATCGATTGGAGACAAGTTCGAAGGAGCTGCGCCTGGCGAAGCACAAGGCGGAGGCGCAAGTCGGTCTCGGGGGAGAGATGCTGAGGGATGTCAGCATCTGGCAGTGACGCGTTGATTTCGAGCTGGGGCTAATGGTAGAGATCATATTCACGGAGTCGGCTGTGGAGGAAAGAACGCGCATGCCTGCGGAATGGCATGAGCAGCCGGTGCAACTGTTCAAATGGGCGGTAGGAGAAGCCAAATCGCGGGACCAGCTGCGGCGGCGCCGCTGGGCATGCATCGTAGGCGAGATGAGCTACCCTCCTTCCCCACCAGCGATGCAGTGACATACTCAGTTGCTGCTGCAGTGAACTTGCGGCGCCATGGTGGTTTGCAACCCTAACAATCTATATGTATTGTATTCCTGTGAAAATACTTGGTCGTTTGGAAAAGATGGTAGTAATTGATTTATCACTAGGTTTTGAATGCTTGGTCGTGACAATCACCCAAAGCTACAACCAGAAGTCTCCATCGCGTAATACTTACGGTCGGTCGCACCAACAAACGGTCGGTTGGACCCGCGTCTCACCGAAGGGACACGCATCGGCTTGGTCTGACATGTACGACCAGTTACATCACTGACTTGTGTGACCGCATTTGAGCAGTAGTACTTGAAATTTGTGTTCCAGGAAACTCATCGGGAGCCGTTTCGGGCCTCAAAACCAAAACCATCAATTAATCTTTAGCTTGTTCCCATCGCATTCCAAAGTAGTACTACCATGCTATAATTAAGTGCAAACCTGCTCACACCTAGTACATATCAAACATGAACATGTTCCCACTATGCAGGTTTTATAGTACTAGTGCTAGTACTAGGTTATAAAAAGGGGAACTACCTAGCCAAAAATCACTCTACCTTCCTCCTCATAAGTCTTTCTTGTTCGTCCGTCCTTGCCATGGCCGGTGTGCAGAGCTCTAGGTCGAGAACTACTCGTAACAAGGGAGCGGCGACCAAGGCCGCGGAAAAAAAGAGAGGGCTCGCTGCCTCGCAGAGACCTCAAAAGATCTCTCACGGGCAGGCGAGGGCTCCCAGGAGCTCCCTAGCTGCGGAGGCGAACATGCAGAGCTGGCGGCGCTGGAGTCGTTATCCCTCGACGACATGCCCGATCAGCTCAATAAGCAGAAGGAGTTCATCGACGGCTTGGTGGAGCTGTTGAAGGAGAGCCTCGACGACATGCCCGCTGAGCTCAATGAGTAGGGGGAGTTGACCGCCAGCTTGGTGATGCTGCTGAAGGAGAGCATTGCCTCGGGTAAGAAGGCGACCGGCGAAATCCTGCAACTTCAGGAGGATAAGGTGAAGCTCTGCCACGAGCTCGACCTGCTGAAGGAGGAGAACGCCGGCTGGAAGAAGCTGCATGAGAAGAGTAGTTCCTCAGTGAAGATGTTGCACGCCCTCGTCATGGAACAGAAGGAGGAGTTGGCGAAGCTCCGCATCGAGCACCCGGTTGCTATCAAGGTATGTAATGCGGTTGTGGAACAGATGATGAAGGCTTGCGTCGAGAAATCCCGCGTCATGGACAGAATGAAGAAGATGGCGGAGGAGATGCGCGAGGAGATGGAGGTCGTGGATGCGATGAAGAAGTAGTTACGACTCTGCGGCCAGCAACCCTTCATGTAGTAGGGAGCAGTGCCCCAGAGTTGTGTGTGCGTCTTCCTTCTTTTTTGGGGGGGATAATCTTCCTTCTTCTTTTGCTCGTGTGTTTCTTCTTTTGCTTCGGGTGTTTTGCCGCACGTGTCACGTTCTCTGCGATGCATGAATAGAAAAATGCTAACGATGAGCGGCGCCGTGGGATTGATGACTAGCAAATTAGATCATTTTTGTTGCCATATCGCACTGGGCTGCGGTGTTTCGTGCTCCTCCGTCGTACTAGTACTCCAGTGGAAAACTTGAGTATACCACACGGTTCTTTGCTCCTCCTCAGGTCGTCGGCAACATTTATACGAGCAGTCAAATCACAAGGCCCCGCCTTCCAGCAGTAATGAGCCGTCAAATCACAAAGGCCATCGCCTCTCATGAAACCGACCAAGCGAGACTGCCCCGCTCTCTAGCCTTTTAAATGTACTAGCAAGATGCCCGTGCATTGCACGGAACATCAAGATGCATTTTTTTTATAAAACACCTATTGTGATTGACCCATGCGGGAGTAATCCCATGTGTAAAAACTAATGATATCTCGAGAAAAAAGGAGAGATAAGGTGAGGAGGAGTGGGGCGTGGTGGTGATTGGTGGTCGGACTGAGCGGAGGCATGGGGATGGACGACGCCGGCAGCGACCACCATGCCAGTTTGTTCCAGAGGCTTCCTATTTTAATTGCTCAACAATGAGGTTGTGGGAGATAAGGATGAACGAGAGAAGGCCTTGTCTGCAAATGTGGAGAGAGGTGAGGGTATCTTTTAGTTTAATTTCTATCCGTCAGATATAGATCGGATGGTCTATATTGCAAGATGGCAGGCATACCATCATCACCAACTCGGTTTTTTTATAAGAGATACTTTTGTATAGTAGTAGTATCGATGGATTGCGCCATGGAGCAAAACTAACAAGATGAAATTAAAGAAAAAAGGTGGTACATATAGAGAGCGCTCGTCGCCAAATTATGCATACAGTACTATTAAAAAAGCTAGTACGTGCTTAGATGGGGTGCTAAAGTCTATTAAAGAAATTAGCATACCTATTTAATTCTTTGACAACTAATCTCCTTCATGCTTTGGGTAAACTTCTCTCATTTAAGTTTTTTTAGAATTACATATCTCATTTAAGTGTTTTGCGTATGTGGCATGCTTAGAGCGTGGTTAATAATATAGCCAACTGCTGGCTATATGATGTTGGCCATATATATTGTACGTATATAATGTGAAGAAACGAGTGGTAGTACTACCAACTACAAGATGAACTGTAAGAAATACTAGTATGTACGTACTGAAGAGTTAAAGTAATGAGAAGGAACATAACATAGTTCTGCTGGGGGCTCAGCACAACACACTCCTCAAATAAAACTAAGCACCCTGAAATTAAACTAAGCAACTAATCCGGTAGACACTGCATTAGAACCACCATGAGCAACGACACTGCCACCTTACTCGGACTCCTCGTCCACATGCTCGACTTCGTCCTTGTCCCTCTTCCTCTTTAACCGCACACTTGGCTCTCGCTCTTCATCCAACCCTTGTAGATATTGAAACAAAGGTAGGCATCCATTGCAGCGTACTGGATGTGGTCTCTATCTAGTACATTCCACTGCCATGTAAGATGAAACTCGGGCGGAGGTTTCATCAGTTTACCGTACGAAGGATCAACCATGGCTCCTGCCAGGGTCAACATTGAAGGCTGACGGGAGGGCACCAGCCCATTCTTCTGGAGGTCGAAGGGTTGGCCTACAACGAGGCCTATCCGACTCAGGACTCTTCTGTCATTCGTAAAGTCTACAGTAATGAATTTGACTTTGCCGCCCGTGAGGAAGTTCTTAAAATCCTCGCACTCAACGTCGGCATGGCATATGTGGTAGACCAAGCAAAAGTTATGCATGCAAACCTGGATCATGGCATGCTTCTTCCTCTCTTCCTCCTTTAGATTATTCTCTTTTCCCAGGACTATGGTGTACTCAACATCTAGCCCAGCGACCCACTCATCACCATATGACTTTTCGAACATGCGTCTGAAGCGAGCAAGGCATCCTTTCACCATCGCGGAAGAACGGGTGTAGATGACGTCAAACTCATCACCGGTGATGGTTCTAACCTTGTACTCACCGCCGATCATGGAGATTTGGGACGCCATGGATTTGGGAGGAGGGTTAGGATTAGTGGAACTGCTGTAATGTGAAAGGACGGGACAACTAGGAGCGAACTGCCATAATGTTAAAGGACGGCCGGGGACGAGTAGGAGCAAACTACTAGTGGTTTTCCGATTGTAAAAATGCTTGAGTGGGTCATGCGAACGGCATGGTAGTGGCTTACCCGGTGGATAAATGGATTCATGCACAGTACTATGGGGGCCCAATTAGATGTCATGTCTACTAGACGCCCAATTAAATGGCTTCATGCATCTGCATGTTCGCACGTCAAGCGTCGGGAAAATTACAGGTGATACGAAGCTTTCCATGCTCCCATGATACGGGCTTCCGAGAGCCCTTGGATCTGAGATCGAATGGTTGCATGGCGTGATTCTAGACCTATGGGTGAATATCCTATCCTGGAGGGTTATTCTGCAAATTTTCAGCAACTTAGCATGCGACCATTCAATCTCAGATCCAAGGGCTGTCAGCAGCCCATATCATGGTCGCGCCTACCACGACCGTCGCCTCGCTCGCGTGGTCGCGCCCTTGAGATTTCAGACTGCTATAAATGAGCATTTTTTTACTACTTCGCATGCATGAAACTACTTCCTCCGTCCAGGTGCGAGGCTATCTGATGTTGGTATGTCATACATAGTCATCACTTAGTCACTCATACAACAAGGTTAGCTATAAGGTTGGCTATAAGAGTATTTTTTTTACTTCTCTCTATCTCTTTCTTCGTAGTATTTACTACATTTGCCAAGGAGTAAGGAGTACTATTACTTGGCACCTATATACCATGGAGGTGGTTAGGAATCAAGCGACTCACACCGGTCGTAGCACCGCAGTAATAATGATAATGACAAGTCAAATCACAGGGCCCCACCTGTCCAGCAGTAACGAGCCATCAAATCATACAGCCCTACGTTTGCAGCAGCCTACTCCCTCATCTTCTCGCCTCTCTATCGAACCGACTAGGCGGAACTGCCCTGCCTACCGCATGGGAAAAGCCCCGCCCTCGACTTTTAAATATAATTTTGTATCCATGGATTGCGCCATGGAGCAAAGCCTCAAGAAAACGGCAGAACACATGTATACAGCACGCCCGTCGCGTTCGCGTCGCACCCCAGACGGTCGGTCGGTCTGGCACGCCGCTCTCTGAATGGAACACGTGTCATATTGCGTTTGCACACACATGTGGGACCGCAATTGAGAACCGACCATAGGCACACTCCCCCATCCCCGCAAGTCCGCTGAGTTAATAGAAGAGAGAGACGAGCGATAGTAGTACTCGAGCAGTGTTGTAAACACGTCGGTGCCTGGACGATCCCTGCACGACACGGGAGATCAGTTCATCCAAGCATGTGACCAGACTCCAGCAGACGGCTGGATTGGCTATCGTCTACATATCGTGCAGGTTGTGTTGTACAGGGCTGTAGTTCTGATGAGAAATCTAAAAAAAAGGTTTCTTGTCATCTCGCAATATTAGGTGTCATGTGCTTCGGATCACTGCGAGGGTTAAACAGCGACAACTGCGTTCCTCCAAGGCGCTGGTCATTGGGGGCACATGCACGAAGACTACTCGGCTGCCATCTAGGTCAAGTCGGCTATGTTAATTAGGACATCTATCGATTGATCCCTTTTCTACGAGTTTGTCTTTAATTTGAGCTTTGATCCTCGTCTAGTTTGTCCGTCGGGATTCATGTTGTCTCCTTGGGGCAGTGAGGTTAGGGTTTCTTGTCATGTGGCATTTTTTCGTGTTACGTATATATGTTAATCCGGTGCTTCGGATCAAAATGATGACAACTGCGCCTCCGGGGCACGTGCATGAAGACTTCTCGACAGTCATTGATGAGGTCAAGCCGGCTCCGGTAGATAAAAGAAAACTACTCCACTATATAGGCAGGAGCCTCCGCGCTTGCTTGCTAGTGTTGCTCTCGTCACACTCTCTCGTCCTCTCCAGATCTAAACATGACAGCGGTGGCCACACTCTCTCTCTGCTCACCGATGGTCACAGATCCGGCCGGATCCCCTCCGCCGGTGAAGGTGAGAAGGTGCAATGTTCACGCAGTCGTCCTCGACGATGGCTCTTACCCACTGCCGGCGCGTCCCGATCAGCGTGCCTTGATGTTCTCTCCCATGCAGCGCCGGCTAGGGAGGGCCTCCGGCCCCTTCTTCCTCGCTGCCGTAGTGTGGGCAGATCCGGCCTCCTGCCGCCCACCTAGCGACATCCCGGCGACCCTCAGGTATAACTTCCTTCGAAACCGGCCTTGCTCTACTGCCCCAGCTCCTGACGTCGCTGCATTTGTATCTTTTACTATTTCTCAGCCCCCTCGTAGATAGGATCGATCGGCTGTTCGAAAGCCACCTATATTTTTACTGTTAAGAGGTAAAACTACTTCATGCAGTCAAATCTAGTACTACTTGGTTCAAACAGGGAAGAAAGGGGCTGGGGGGTGGGGGAAGATTTGTTACCTGGATCTAGGACTTGGTCGAAAGAGGAAATAATGGGGGCGAAAAGTAGCAGAGACTGGCTATCCAACTGGTCTCTTGGTCTAATAGGGAAATAAAGGGAAACGCAGTACAAACTCAATATAAACCGATCTATTAGTTGAAAAAGGAAAGAAAGTGGGGACTGGGGGACAAGTCAACAGAGTATGTCCAACACTAGATTTGCTAGCCTCACACAGTATAAGGTGGCTATACCGAACAAAAATGGGACCAACCCAGTTACCCAGATATCCTGTTCTGATGTTTGTTGCCTCGAGCCCCTCTTATGTAATGCCACTGGTAAAATGTAGCAGTCCCACTGTTAAAAGTAAGGACACGTTAAACCAATGTTGTTTTCAATGTAATGCCTCCAGTAATATGAATCAATAGCACTGTTTTTCATGTCCTGCTAAATTTCCCATTAAGATAAGTTGCTTCTTTTCGTTAGAAATGCAATTGTTCTGGTCCGCCTACTCTCCCATGCCCAAATACCAACTCTATAGCAGCTGTTAATGTAATGTTGCTGGTAAAATGAAGCAATGGCACCATTAAAGTAATGTCGTATTTAACGGTTGTCATAGTTAATCCTAATGCCCACACTAATATCTAGCAATGCTGCTGCTTTAGAAATTGCTGCTGTCCTTGTAGGATCGCCATTCAGATAAGGAACATGCTTCTTTTCATTTGATGTATGTTTCATCACTTGTTAGTCACCCTCCTTTCCACCTTTTTGTACAAACAGAGATATATATTTCATGCTTGATCTTAGTTGAACTGCACAAATGATATCCAAATTATAGTTGAACATTCCACGAGCTTCATGACCAACCTTGACGTTGCTCAATTTTATTGCAACTAATGAAGAAGAAGCTGCTAGCTCATGGGACATTGCTTCATTTTAGGTGAACTGCACAAAAAGGTCCCATGAATTGAACCATCCATGTTGGTGACTGGTGTCATCCCTTCTATGATGGCGTTGACTGCAGATATGGTTCCCATCACGAGGTATGTTCCTTTTTGGTCCTTCCGTTTGCCAAAGATCCTGCATGTTGACTCTGCTCTTGTGCTACTATTTTGGCACTGCCATGATAAAGCAGTAATGTTATTATTTTGCACCTTAATCTAGTGGCACTATTAATTTGAGGCAATGTTTTGGCACCGCTAGTGCCACTAATTTTTTTTATATATCGAAAGAGGGGGTTTCCTCCGATTTCATTAAAGAAACCCAACCATAGAGAACCATTATCCGACAACATCTCAGTGTAAACGAGCAGTTATGCAACTACTACTAGAACGGATTGAGTACTAGCAGGAGACAAGTTCGCCACATAAGCTAGGCAGGTAGGGAGACGCAGCACCAGCTCGACCAAGTTTGGATTACAACCCAAATGCTACCACAGAATCATCAGGGGGGAAGATAGGGACTGAAAGAGCAAGCTTTAGCATCCCAGTCTAAGCACCCCCGGCCTCCATCCTTGCGATGCACGGTACACCTCGCTTGCTACCTGCTCGACCCTAGGGCCACTGATAAAATGAAGTAATAATACAGTTAAAATAGACCGAGTGTCCTCTCTATCATTTCATTTCCAATGTAGATAAAGAAAGTGCTTCTCTTTGTTAGTATATGTTTCATCAACTAGTCCCATTGTTAATGTTTAAGTGTTTCTGCAAACCGGGGCACTTAATTTTAGTTGATCTGCACAAAAATAGAGATTGGAATGTCTTAAGGCCCCTCCTTGTACTACCGCTGTACACTGATGTTCATCACTGGCAGAAGGTGTATCGGGAAGAATTGGGTCGATTTCCAGTATGAGGCCTACCGTATGAGGCGTCACAGGGCCCATCTCGCCCTTGCAGCATGGCATACTGTGATACTATCGCAATATTTTTCCCATTAAGAAAATGAAGTTTCTTCTATTTATTAGTGTATGTTTCATAAACTAGTGCCACTATAATGTAATAACGCTTTTTCATTATCTGTGCAAACAGGGTTATTCAGCTGCATTTTGGTGGAACTGCACAAATGTACAAATGGAACCAGCATATATGCAGAGTGCGAGGTGCCAAGTAAAAATTACCGACACCAACCATGCTCCATCTAAGCATTGGCATCCACCACCAGTGGGATGGGTGCCGCTCTCTATGGACGGATCTTTCTCGGCAGCAAATCCTCTAATCAAATACTAGTAGCTTATATTGGCACTTTTCTAGGGAGTACTCTTTTCTGAAAGAAGCACCAATCTATTTTTATTTATTTGTACACAGTGTCACAACTTTGTTTTTGGTCCAGAGCTATTTTTAGGGTGATTGGCGTAGTACTCGGGGATTGATTGTAAGCATGATTTTCATTAGCCGTCACACTGATTGTAAGCATGAGTAGATGGAAGATTAGGTTAGTGCGAAGCTTACCTTAAGCCCTACCGCCGCCATTGAAACGAGGCGAGCGGCGAGGGAACCATGGAGAATGGCGGGGAAGCGACATCGCGCCATCCACCCTCCTCTTGCGGTGGGAGAACGAATACTCCTGTGGCTCCGGCTGGCACTGCACCCTCACGAACGGCACACCGTACTCGATCGATTCGTTATCCTCTGGATGCTCGACCTTTGACCTGTACGCCCACCACCTCCGCCTGATTTTCGCGTCGGGCGAATCTGTCTGCTCCATCGCCCAGAGGAGATACTCGATGAACTTGAAGGACTGTGGCGTGACTGCCGCCGGGGAGTACATCGCCGCCCTCATCGCCGCCATCTCGCTCTTTCGCACACATTGCCACATGGCCCTCACCGTCCTCGAAATCTCCCACTCATTGTCAAACCAAGTAAGGATCTCCTTCAACCTAGCTAACTTCACCTGGTCGCCGACGGCGATCTGCCCGATTCGCTGCTGCATCCTCTCCATAGATGTCCTTCTGAGAGGTCCGGTGCTAGCTTTGGAAGATGGGAGGAGAGACGGTGGTCTTGCAATGGAGAAGAGGGAGAGGCGAGACGGTGGTTTTGCAATGGAGAAGATGGAGAGGCGAGACGGTGGTTTTGGAATGGAGAAGAAGGAAAGGCGAGACGGTGGTTTTGGAATGGAGATGATGGAGAGGAGAGGGGGTGGTTTTGCAATGGAGAAGAGGGAGAGGAGCGTGCGGCAGCGATTTAGGATTGGACAAGAGGGCCGGCGCGTTGTGACTGGATCAAAATCAAAATCAATTTACCCTTCAATTAAGAAAGTGACCCCACATTAACTAGTCTCCCTTGTATTCTGGGTCATATTTGACCATGATTTTCACAAATAAAATATATGTTATACGTTGCAAAAATAATATAATTTGAAAGTACATTCAGATACGAACCAAACGATACAATTTTTGATGACATGCATTCACATTTTGCTTGTCAAATACAATACATGGTCAAACTTTGACCCAAAATACACAAAAAAAAATACTTCCAAGACCAGCGCCGCTCTTCTCCTCTTAAACCACCGCCACTCCTCTCCTGTTCCAATCCAAATCCAGCGTCGCTCCTCTCCTCTTCCATTTCAAAACCACCGCCGCTCCTCTCCCGTTCTAATCCAAAACCAGTGCCGCTCCTCTCCTCTTCCATTCCAAAACCACCACCGGCGAGTGAAGGTGCTGCGGAGAAGTAGATCGATGGAGGAGTACAACCGATACGTGTGTCTCACAGGCGGCGACCCTGTGAAGCTAGCTAGGATGTTGGAGATACAGTCTTGGTTTGACAACCCAGAGCAATTAGCGGTGACGGGGAAAGCGATGGCCAAATATCTGGAAAAGAGCGAAAAGGAGGTGATACACCGGGAGGGAGTCGCGCGGGAGTACATAGAGCTGCTCCTCTGGGCCATGGAGCAAATAGATTCACCGGATCCGGTCGTGAGGCTGCGGTGGTGGGAGTATCGATCCAAGATGGAGCATCCACCTGAGATTGAAGGATCGAGCATCTACACGGTGCCGTTTGTGAGGGTGCCGTGGCAGAGCGAGCCGGTGGAGTCTTCGTCGACCGAACCCAACTACAAGAGGAGAAAAACAGTTGGCGCGACGACGCTTCCCGCCATCCTCTCCCTCGCCGTTCACCTCGTCCCACGGGGCGACTGTCTGCCGCCGAGGAATAGGAGGGGACTCCCCCCCCAAATAGTCTGAGGAGGAGCTTAGGGTTGTCAGTATTTGCAGGTTGTGTTTTGTGTTTCAGATTTTAGAGTACTTTCAGATATGAATGTCTTTTGAATTTCATATTTGCAGTATTGAGCATATGAAGTATTTTATGAATTCTAGAGATCTATTTTTAGCACTTTAAAAAATGTAGTTTATAAAAGTGCAGACAATGTGATTCTCAGAGAAGAAACTGCAAGTTTCAGTTTCAGATAAGAAACTGCAAGTTTCCGAGGCAGAGCATTTATATTAACACGCCCTTTTCAAACAGGGATAACATCATGTTGGAAGTTCTATTCATGGTCGAAAATGGAACTACCAGCCAGTTAACATCATGCTGATCAACATTCATGCATAGCACATCTTCATATGATGCACAGTCAATAAGATATGCTATTTTCAAAATGACCACACAATGTTGAGTGTGTTGGAGGTGGTGTGCGTAGATGACAATGGGCACTCACATGTCAGAGGCAGAGGCAAAAATTTGTGGATATTTTCACTGCATCAGGTGGAATCAAACCCGGGTGCAGCAGCGGTTGGGGAGTGGAAATTGACCACTGGGCTACTCCAGTACTTTCGCTAGAAATTAGGCACAACATCTACCACTACTATAGCACGTCTATGGCCCTACCAGGTCCATGGCCGTACGCAAGCAAGTGCCTCATTGAAAAAATACTTCCTCCTAATGCTATACTGACGTTGGGGGCCACGGGTTTGTAAACGTAGTTACTAAAGGAGATAAATTTACAACGAAGCTAGTCATTGGGGAGCTGGCATGTATCATTTATTATCAGTGGGCCAACAAGTATCAGCTGGGTTGTGGGCTGCCTAGTCTAGGCTTTCTTTTTTAACATGTGCAGCCCACGACATGCCGGTTTGTATTTGTTTGAGGGGCGTCATGTATCGACCGGCCTATGGCCCTCCCATCCTTGGTTTTATTTGTTCTTAAACATCTGCAGCCCAACTTATGTATTTTTTTGAAGAAAACGCAGAGGTCTGTTCTATTTTTCTATATAAGAATAGGAACGCCAGGTCCAACTTATGTTTCCCTTCTAACTATATTATATATATTTAAATTATTTTATATATTATTATATATTATTGTTATTATCATCATATATTTAACAGATACTTACATATATAAGAAAAAATATCCCATGTATTATGAACTTATAAAAATAAATGTTTAACCATAAAATCCTGGTTTTTTTTTAATTAAGGTCAACCAAAATACAGGTGATTGTGTACAAAAGCTTGGTAAGATTTAAGGACCAATGTAAATAAAGCACTTATTATTTAAATATATTTATAACAAAATGCTCAGCCCTGTTTATTTTTTGATAACATTGCTGCGCCCAACCCAACATTATAATTAGAACCAGCCCCAGCAAAATCATGTATTTTGAGAAAGTGCAAATCGGCTGTAATTTTTTAGGAAAAATAAATGGGCCGCATGGACGCTACATTATTTGTTCACCCAGGCCAGCAAATTCATGTATTTCTAGAAAGTGCAAATGGGCTATAGTTTTTTTACAAAAAAAAATAAATGGGCCGCATGGACGCTACATTATTTGTTCACCCAGCGCAGCGAATGGACTGTAAATTCTAAAAAAATGGGTTGAATATGTGCGACATTTTTGGAGGCTGAAATGTGGGCCAATAGGTCAAAGCCAACGCAAGGCGTTGTCAACTTAGTTAACAAATGATTCTGACATCCAACGACCGGCATTCATCTTCAATCTCTCGTCTTCTTCCTCCAGCACCGCCGGGACCACCTGCTCCCACCTCCGGCTGCTAGTAGCTCTGCTTAGCACGCTTCGCTGCGAAGCGCTACCCCACCGCCGGCCAAGCCATCCCTCCACCCCTCCACACCTCCAGTTATTCTCCGTCGACTGCAGAACCACGCCGCACCAGAACCAGTTAACCCTCGTACACCTCTCCGTCTGTGACTCCACTGCCGCGTCTTCCCATCACCGGCTCGTTGCCGTCCGGGGCCTCGCCGTCGTCCACCGCCTTGGTGTGCTCGGCCCGGCGTGGTCAACATGGTCAACAAACGAGAGTCATCGGAAGAGGACTGTACGTGGAGAGGCTGACAGTGGGGACGCACCAGGTCCATGGACTCACGCATGCAACCGCCTCCTTATTACGCGAAAATAAAATTATTCCTCCCCCTGAAAGTTGGGACCCACCAGTATATCTTTGAAAGGAAGGAAGTTCCTCCTTATGTCTGCCCCTGATAGCTGGGACCCACCAACAACATCTTTGCACGCAAGGAAGTGCTCCTTATTACGGGCAAAAAATATATGATTCCGCCCCTGACCGCTGGGACCCGCCAGCTATATATTCGCACGCAAGGAAGTGTCTCCTTGCCCTCCCTGACAGCTGGGACCCACCCGGTCAAAGCGTACGTAGCATTGTCTGTGTACATACCGGTCGATTGGTCTGTCTGCCATGATGAACCGTGGCCGAGTAAGGAGCGGTAGCAGTTCAGGTAGTCCAGTCAAAAACGTATACACGTATGTACAGCCAGATGCTAAAAAATACGGCCACGTACGTATGTACGGGTGGGGTCTCGAACGCGTACTCGCGCATACGTACGGCCAGGGCTCGTGTACATGGAGAGGCAACGGACGGCAGCAATGGCGTCCTATTCATCGGAAGCCAACCGGCTGGGTCGGAATGGAGAAACTGTGTCGTGTTCATTGGGAGGCAACGGAATGCATCGTGTTCATCGGGAGGCAACGGAATACGTCATGTTCATCGGGAGGCAACCGGCTTGGACGGAACAGCCGAAACGACGTCTGGCGTACCGCAGAATGGAGGACACGGGCCTTCTTTTCGACCGCGTACGATCGAAACGGGGTCCTGTTCATCAGGAAGGGTCTGGCGTACCGCAAAACAGAGGAAACGGACTTGTGTTGGAGTGCCTACGGTCAAAACGGGGTCGTGTTGATCGGGAGGGGTGTGGCGTACCACAAAACAGAGGAAACAGACTTGTGTTAGAGCACCTATGGTCGAAACGGGGTCCTATTCATCCATCGTCTACTGCCACGCTCCAGCCTCCACGGGCTACTGTTCGTCCACCGTCGACCTCCTCCAGCCTCCACGGGCTACTGTTCATCCAGCCTCCACCGGCTGCTGTTCATAGAGCCTCTATGGGGTCTTGTTCATCCACCCCCAACCGGCTGGGGTGCGGCGGCCTCCTTGGGGTCCTGTTCATCCAGCGGCAACGGTCTACTACCACGGGGTCCTATTCATCCAACCCCCACCGCGAACTGTTCATCCACAGCCAACCAACCGGCTTGACTCACCACGTCTCGACTCGTTCTACGTACCGCGCACATGGTAGCAATGATCACTATTCATCGAGAGGCAACCAACACCGGCTGGCTAGCTACGTCTCGCACGGGGGCTCGATCGGCTTCAGTGTAAGCAGCAGTAGTGATCGATCGCTTAGTTCAGTTAGCAGCAGCAGCAAAGGAATCGCTCGGGTTCAGTCAGCATCGAATGAATCGCTCGGGTTCAGTTAATAGCCAAGGATCGATCACTCGGGTTCAGTAACGTGCGATCGCTCGGGTTCAGTAATGTGCGATCACTCGGGTTTAGTTAGCCAACGCCTCGCACACACGCGCGTACACGAGAGAAATGCGCAAACCTCCGTGCATCGCTCGGCCCCGACCACCCACCGTAACCGGGAACTCCCCGATATTTTCCTCGCCCTCGCTTCTACCATGATTTTTTCCGTCATGGACGGCCCAAAGAATGCCATGCAGCTGCGTCTCTGGCCCGCCCAGGACGAAAAGCCCATTTTCTGTCATGATTTTTTGTCATAGAAGTAGGAGCCCACCACATCTATGATGATACTGGGTTTTGTCACAATTATCGTCATAGAAGTGTCATAAGCATGACAGAAAAAAAATTGTTCGGCCCAAAATGTCACGGATGTGTCTTTTTTTTGTAGTGTCGCAAAGAAGTTTCTGACAAGTTCAAGGAGTTGAGTATGATGAGACTTTCTCACTCATAGAGATGCTAAAGTCTGTTGGAATTATGTTAGCAGTTGCTGCATTTTCAATTACGAAATCTGGCAGATGGATGTGAAAACAAAGTTTCCTTGACGGCTTCCGTGAGGAAAGGTTGTATGTGATACAACCAGAAGGTTTTGTCGATCCTAAGGATGCTAAAAGGTATGCAAGCTCCATCGATCCTTCTATGGACTGGAGCAAGCATCTCGGAGTTGGAACATACGCTTTGATGAGGTGATCAAAGCTTTTAAGTTTATACAAAGTTTGCAAGAAACTTGTATTTACAAGAAAGTGAGTGGGAGCACTACAACATTTCTGATAAGTATATGTGGATGACATATTGTTGATCAGAAATGATGTAGAATTTCTGGAAAGTATAAAGGGTTGTTTGAAAGGAGTTTTTCAAAGGAAGACCTGGGTAAAGCTGCTTACATATTGGGCAACAAGATCTATAGAGATAGATCAAGACGCCTGATAAGACTTTCACAGAGCACATACCTTGACATGATTTTGAAGGAGTTCAAAATGGATCAGTCAAAGAAGGAGTTCTTGTATGAGTTGTAAGGTGTGAAGTTGAGTAAGACTCAAAGCTCGACCACAGCAGAAGAAAGAAAAAGGACGAAGGCCGTCCCCTATGCCTCAGCCATAGGCTCTACATGGTATGACATGTTGTGTAACACACCTGATGTGTGCCTTGCCACGTGTCTGGCAAGGGGGTACAAGAGTGATCCAGGAGTGGATCATGTGATGCCCTGGCATAATCGTGGACTAATCATACACGCAAATGCACACGATCTAGCCTAAGGACTCACTTGAAGGAATCACAACACAACTTTAAAACATAAATAAAATTATACAAGCTTTATATTACAAGCCAGGGGCCTCGAGGGCTCGAATACATAAGCTCACATTCCAGCGTCAGTGGAGCAGATATCTGAGTACAGATATAAAGATAAAACAGACAACCCTTTAAAAGACGGGGCAAAACAAAAGCTACGATCGAAAAGGCGTAGGCCTCCTACCTAGGACCCTCCGCACCTACTCCTGGTCGTCAGCCAACTCGAAGAAGTAGCCACCCTCGGGGTACTAGTAGTAGTGATCGTCGACAGGGGCAGCTGTCTCCTGGGCTCCGTCATCTGGTTGCATCAAACGGATATGGGGGAAAAGAGGAAGCAAAGCAACCGTGAGTACTCATCCAAAGTACTCAGCAAGCAAGGATCTACACTACATATGCAACATTATCAAAGAAAGGCTGTATATGTGGACTGGGCTGCAGAAATGCCAGAATAGAGGGAAGGCCTAGTCCTATCGAAGACTAGCATCTTCAAGCATCTTCGAGCATCTTGCAGCATTTAGAAGAGTACAGAGTAGCATAATATAAAGTAGTAGTAGTGATAAGTATCAACCTCACCCAGAGATCCTTTCTTGACTCCCTGCGAGAAAACAATCCCAGAGCCCTAATATCCATAGTATCAACCTCGGCCAGAGATCCTTTCTCGACTCCATGCGAGAAAGCAATCCCAAAGCCCTACTATCCAATTCTCATCTCAAGTATCCAGTTCTAGTTGTATCGATCGGGATACAACTCCGAGCGTCCGTTACCGAGGATCCGGCTATGCATAGATTAGTTCTTCCCTACAGGGGTGCACCAACTTACCCACCACGCTCGCTTAACTCCGGCTGGACACACTTTTCTGGGTCATGCCTGGCCTCGGCCAAACGACACACCACAACCCTACCTAGAGCACAGCAGAGAGGTCCCCGCCGGTCTACATCCTAAGCGCTCAGGGGTCTTGGGCCATCGCCCTGTGCACTCCGGGTCGTTGCATGCAGGGTGGATACCAGCGTCGCCTCGGATTGCCGACACGATCCGACCGTGCCGCAATGCTGAACTGGACGTCTGACAGAGCTTTCGGCTGATGCCACGATGTAGAGTGCCCATAGCTTTTCCCGCGTGATGGTTAGTGCTATCGGGCCAGATGCCCACTCGGATCAAATATCCAAATCGTTAGTGGGTTGGTAGTGTGCGGTAATGAGCAGAGACTCACGATCGATGTGACCCCGTCGCCCCGTCTCGAGGACTTGCGGCATGGGCTAAGAATGCCCGGCCACTCCTCGTATTTATCTCTCGGGTACCCTCCAGGTCAACCCGACTTCCCATCACTCGCGGGTACCCCTCAGGGTCGACCCGCCTTTCCAAGTAACAGTTGTAAAGTCCAAGTATCCGTGTGTCCATAACATTAGGGAATCCGAGGTATCACCCTCGTTGGATTCCTACTCGATGTATCCGTCAAGGTGAACTTAGGAGGAATCACCGTTGAGGTTCACACTTGAGGTGTTGCACGACGGCATCGTTATCGGAAGTGGTGAAGGAGGAATCACCCTCGATGACCACGACCGAATAGCTATTCTACAGAGTTAACATCAGGAGTGCTAAGCGAGGTATCACCCTCGGCACTCGATGGTAACGCTGCAGTGTCGTACAACTAAGGGGGTGATGTGCGGTGCCGGGGCCTGGTTGTCGATCACGTTGATCAAGTCATCTGATAATCCAGCGGGGGCAACTAGGTCAAAGTGGTGTCTCTAGTGGGTCTCTAACCAGCCTATACTAAGCAGTTTAGGATAAGCAGGTTACAATAAACAGGCTATGCATCAGAATAGGATAACTCAAAGCAGTAGCAAATCTAATGCAAGCAGGAGGGAGAAAGAATAGGCGATATAGGCATGTTCAAAGGGGGTTGCTTGCCTGGTTGCTTTGCAAACACCAACGGGTCTTCGATGAGGTAGCCGATCATCGAGTCATCATCGGTCTCGGGGTCTATCGAGAGAGAAAAGGGGGAAGAAACAATAAATAAAGGCAGACAATGCAATCACAGAAGCATAGCATGGCAGCACGCTATTCGAGAGGTGCCCTAATGCAGTACTACGCAAGTTAGTGGGAGCGGGAAATTATTAGGGAGTGTTCTCCCAGCTCCGGGTGATTATCGAACAGATGAAACGAAGGGGAAAGTTCCATGTTCATCATGCTAGAGGCATGTGACGGGTATGAGGAAGGCATATTCGGATTCGTCTTGTCGTTCTGAGCAACTTTCATGTAGAAAGTTTTTCCATCCAAGCTACGGTTTATTTTCTATGAATTTACAAAGATTTAATCATTTTTTGGAATTTCAGAATTATTATTAATTCAAATTATCCAAAAGTGAAATTGCTAAAAGCACCCAAATTTGTACCCAGCTGTGGGCACACAGGGGCTGACTAGTGGGCCAGGTTGACCAAGTCAACCGCCCAGCCAGTGGTGGCTGACGTGTGGGCCCAACTTGCTGAGTCATCAGCTGACTGGGTCAGTCTTATCCGGTTAAATAGTGGGTTGGGCCCACATGTCATACATAGTAGACTAATTAGGTTATTAAATTAACTAACCAGGTTTAATTAGGAGGTGGGACCCCATGTCAGTGATAGAACGGTTTAATTTAATTAGTGCCTAATCTAATCTGAGTTTTAATTAGTGAGCGGGGCCCACCAGTCAGTCTCACAGGGTCTCGGGTTAGCGTTTAACCGCAAAGCCAGCCACCGGCGACCATTTCCGCGGCGGCGCGGCTCGGGTTCCGCCGGAAATCGGCCACAGACCACCATTTTGAACGCGGGAGGTCGCGTTCGAACGCGCGCAAAGTGGCACATCCAGCGGTGGTACTGGCTCGGCCGAAGACGGGCTAGGTCGACGGTGGTAAGCAGCGAGGCGGACGCCGGAGTTCAGCCAAACGTGGGATCGGCGAAGGAGGCTACGGGGAGGGAATCTAGCGGCACGGGCGGCCTCACCGAGCTGCCCTGAGCATGCTCGTGTGCTCGAGCGACCATGACAGTGCCTAACACGACGACGGCGAGCTTGGTGGTGGAGCTAGCTTCGAGTGATGATGGCAGCGGCGGCTACGGTAGCGGAAATGCATGGGAGAGGGAGGGGAAAGACGTGGCTGCTCATGTTGGTCCTGCAGGTGTGCGCTAGCGTGCTCGGGGAAGGGCGACGGCAGCGAATCGGCGCCGAAGACGAAGACAACCGTGCGGGGAAGACGAGCTCGGGAAGGTCGATGCAGCAGCGCCGAGCTCCAATGTGCGGCCTTAGGCGACATAGTCGAGGACGGGGAACACGACGGGCATGGCGGAGTAATGATCGGGGCACGGTGGCCGCGGGATCGAACGTCGGCGGCGGCGGGCTCCCGGGTGTGGCATGGGACAGAGAGAGGGGGGGCGAGTGGGGATGAATGGATGGGCTAGGGTTTCGCGGGAGGGGAAGAGGAGCACTGGGGAGTACTTATCGGCGTCGGGGAACCGCAGGATGAGCGACGCGCGGCGATCGGCGGCTCGGGCGCGCGCGCCAGGCGACACCTGCCCGAGGAGGACGATGACCGGCTGGGCTGGGCCGCGCGCTACTGTGCATTAGAGCCCAGCGCCGCAGTAGCGTAGGCCTTTTCTTATTTTATTTTTCTGTTTATTAACTGTTTTTCTTTTGTTTACTTAACAGAGGAAGAAAAGAATTGTTTGGGCATCAAAATTAACTTAGGAAAATTATGGAACTTGGTCCATAAATTCTAGAGCACTTTTATACACTGCCACAATGAGTTTGAGGATTATTTGAATCTGTTTGGATTTTTCATAAATAGAATAGCATTTAAAAATGCTGAAATTGCACTGGGTTAATTGAAATTGTTCATTTTAGCAAATAGGTGATGTTGTTTCACTGAACAATAAATTGTTTTGGAATATTTGCTAAAGGATGAACAATTTTTCAGCAACTTTTGAGCAACTTCAAATTGCACTCTGAATTTGAATTGATTTCAAAGGAGGAATTTGAATTGAACTGCTTAACCACTATGATCAAGCATTGCAAAGGATGATGACTTGGCATGATTAAGAGGTGATCACTGTAGTTGATACATGGGGGTGTTACAAATCTCCTCCACTACAAGAAATCTTGTCCCGAGATTTAAGTGGGGAAGTAAAGGGTAACTTCGGGAGAACTGACCCTTGTAGGGTTAATTATCTGGAGAACAGTTCAGGGAATGTGGCAGAAGTATCTCTCGAGTTGAAACTTAAGAAAACATCGAGAGCAAAGTATGAAAGTACAAATAGGAAGTTTCAAGCGGATGGACAAACGATCGATACCTGAACAGGCTGTGAGAAGGGGGTTCAGAGCATCGGGGATAGATCATCTCTCGGAGGGTGACTCATGATAACACACAAGGTCAAGTGCATAGGATACTTCGGAATTAAGGATGTACAGGAGAGTCAGGTTCCGATCCTGTGGAGTTGTGGTGAGGGTCGATCGAGAGTAGGGAGAACGGTGTCATCTTAACGGTCATGACATCAAGGTATGTCAGAGGATAGTCTGTCAGTTATGTCGGTAACAACGTCGGTACCAAGGGCGAGGGACGAAGAGAAACATTTTCTTGCTCATAAGAACGAGGCGGACCAATAGGCAAAGTTCTCGTCCATCGGGGGTTACCGGAATGTCATCAACAATATTAACAGGGTCTCACTCACAAGGTTACCGGGGTGTATTATAAGCAGGGAATTATTTCTGCTTATATCATATAGATCACAAGAAAGGTTAAACAAACCAATGGAAAGGAAAATGTGTTTATACACAAGAATTAAGAGTATATCCTTTCCAAGGAAAAGCAGAACATGATATACCTGACAGTACAGCAGGTACAAATTCATTTAGATAAAAGGGGCGAGGGAAAATCAAGATGTTACCCGTACAACGGTGCTTGGGTAATAGATCAAGAAACATTCGGCAATGTGCCTCCAATGTTCTTGTTGATATTCAAAATTCCACAGTCATGCTTCGAGGTAGCATTGGTATGGTGTTTCAAGTAAAAGGTTGGATCTGAAAAGCACAAGAGATATAAAAGAACAATTACAAGAATAGCAGGGAACTCAATGTCAGAGCCAAACATGACCAAGTCTGTGTTGGCAGGAAGTCAAGGATGTTGTCGATGATAAAACAAATCATCGAGGGGAAAGGATTGTATTTCTCCTCAGGAATTCGATTGATATCCTAGAACAAGTCAGTATATTGATGGTGATCATGACAAATTTTGTCGTGAGGCTCTACGGAGATGCAGTTGAACAACGACGGCATCCGGCAAAAGGAATGATGAAGCGAAAGGTTATTGAAACCACGGATATGACACAAGCTTGAAATCAAGCTTGTTGTTCGAGGTGAAATGATAAGATGAGGAAGATTGGCGTAAGCTTCGCTCATTGTCGAAAAGTTGTGCTCCGGGAATAAGAACCAGGTAGCACGGTTAAAATTTAGCACAATGATGGTATAGCCGATTAGGCTAGGAATGATCTGATGAAGTATTAAACTTCCCAGTAACAAGTACTAGGGATAATACCCGAAGGTAAATCAGAGTAGAGGTTGGACGGGTGAAATGATTTGCAGAGGACAAGTATTTTATCTTGTCCGGGAAATGGAATCAAGGAGAAAATATGGTCGGAACCACAATTGCAAAGGATCAATTCACAGATACAAGATGAACTTATACCAAGGGAACAATTATTTTTACGAGCAGCTTCCATGATGAGTTCTACATCGGGTCCATGGGCATGAACACAAAGGTTCAAGGTCGACTCCCACTTCTTCAATGCATAACCTTTCATTCACTCCTCATTTTTGAAGAAATTGTAGTGCTGAAATTATATCTGGCAAAACACCAGAAGAGTATGACTCGTGAAAACTCTCGGGTTCACACGGATTAGGGAAGGCATAGGTTCAACCTGTAGAGGCATCTTAGGAACATATAACACAAACTTAAAGAGCAAATAACACAAGCTCAAAGGTAGAGCATGGTTGACAAAAGGAGAGGATACAATTTACCAAAGGCATTATGTATCAGGGAAGAACTCACAAGGTGATTAAATATGAGGGGCACTATCGGATAATAATCCAGCAATGGGTCTGGCGGACCGCAAAGAATCTGATGTGAGTATCGATATTCCTCTAGAGGAAGAAATAATGCAAAGGCATCGGATTATAGAAATTTCTGGATAATTTCAAAGCTTAAATACAAAGAAATTATTATTTCCAAATCGGGGGATTAGAAGCAGAGGTTCTGATCAAAAGAGTAGTAAGTTGAATAGAACTAGATGGGCAATCAATCAAGGTTTGATTTGCCGAGAACCAGCACATGTCCGAAATGACGTCTGAGCCAAAGGGACGGATTCTAGTTTCTACTGGTAATTGCGACAATTCACAAACATATCGAATCAAAGGCTCAAAAATGACAATGACAAAGGATACTAATGAATATTGCTAAACATATGGAAAGCAACCATAATGCAAGCAGATAAATATTTGAAGAGCAATAGTTGGCAGAGGATTATCGGAAGATCGGATAGTATTTCAAAGAAATTTTGTGAAACACGTGAACAACTGGGGATGAAGGTACAAGCGGCAAGGATGTTATTCACGGGGATTATCGATAGTCAGGAACTGCAAAGCAGTGGGCACAGGGTCTCGGGAAACAACGAGGAGTATCTGCAGAATCTTCTGGCAAAGCAAGCGATCATCTGGAATGACGAGGCTCTCCGGGATGAAGTGGTTACGAGAACCTAAGGTCAGAGTTAGTAAAATCTTTAACCCGAATAGACGAGAGATCAGAGTCCCAGAGTAAAGACGAGGAATAAAAGATCCTAATACCACCCAATGGCAACGTGGGCCCATAAGCCACACAGCCAAGTTAGTAAAACAGTTTTGGATGACTAGACTCAACTTCGGCCAAGGAGTTGGAAAGGAGGATTCCTACAGGCAGTCGGCTCTGATACCAACCTGTGACGCCCCGGCTTAATCGTGCACTAATCATACACGCAAATGCACACGATCTAGCCTACGGACTCACTTGAAGGAATCACAACACAACTTTAAAACATAAATAAAATTATACAAGCTTTATATTACAAGCCAAGGGCCTCGAGGGCTCGAATACATAAGCTCGCATTCAAGCGTCAGTGGAAGCATCAGATATCTGAGTACAGATATAAAGATAAAACAGACATGCCTTTAAAAGGCGGGGCAAAACAAAAGCTACGATCGAAAATGCGCAGGCCTCCTACCTGGGACCCTCCGCACCTACTCCTGGTCGTCAGCCAACTCGAAGAAGTAGCCACCCTCGGGGTAGTAGTAGTGATCGTCGACAGGGGCAGCTGTCTCCTGGGCTCCATCATCTGGTTGCATCAAACGGATATGGGGAAAAAGAGGAAGCAAAGCAACCATGAGTACTCATCCAAAGTACTCAGTAAGCAAGGATCTACACTACATATGCAACATTATCAAAGAAAGGCTATATATGTGGACTGGGTTGCAAAAATGCCAGAATAGAGGGAAGGCGTAGTCCTATCGAAGACTAGCATCTTCAAGCATCTTCAAGCATCTTCGAGCATCTTGCAGCATTTAGAAGAGTACAGAGTAGCATAATATAAAGTAGTAGTAGTGATAAGTATCAACCTCACCCAGAGATCCTTTCTCGACTCCCTGCGAGAAAACAATCCCAGAGCCCAAATATCCATAGTATCAACCTCGGCCAGAGATCCTTTCTCGACTCCATGCGAGAAAGCAATCCCAGAGCCCTACTATCCAATTCTCATCTCAAGTATCCAGTTCTAGTTGTATCGATCGGGATACAACTCCGAGCGTCCGTTACCGAGGATCCGGCTATGCATAGATTAGTTCTTCCCTGCAGGGGTGCACCAACTTACCCACCATGCTCGCTTAACTCCGGTCGGACACACTTTTCTGGGTCAAGCCCGGCCTCGGCCAAACGACACACCGCAACCCTACCTAGAGCTCAGCAGAGAGGTCCCTGTCGGTATACATCCTAAGCGCTCAGGGGTCATGGGCCATCGCCCTGTGCACTCCGGGTCGTTGCATGCAGGGTGGATACTAGCGTCGCCTCAGATGGCCGACACAATCCGACTGTGCTGCAATGCTAAACTGGACGTCTGACAGAGCTTTCGGCTGATGCCACGATGCAGAGTGCCCATAACTTTTCCCGCGTGATGGTTAGTGCTATCTGGCCAGAGGCCCACTCGGATCAAATATCCAAATCATTAGTGGGTTGGTAGTGTGCGGTAACAAGCAGAGACTCACGATCGATGTGGCCCTGTCACCCCGTCTTGAGGACTTGCAGCAAGGGCTAAGAATGCCCGGCCACGCCTCGTATTTATCTCTCGGGTACCCTCCAGGTCAACCCGACTTCCCATCACTCGCGGGTACCCCTCAGGGTCGACCCGCCTTTCCAAGTAATAGTTGTAAAGTCCAAGTATCCGTGTGTCCATAACATTAGGGAATCCGAGGTATCACCCTCGTTGGATTCCTACTCGATGTATCCGTCAAGGTGAACTTAGGAGGAATCACCCTCAAAGTTCACACTTGAGGTGTTGCACGACGGCGTCGTTATCGGAAGTGGTGAAGGAGGAATCACCCTCGATGACCACGACCGAATAGCTATTCTACAGAGTTAACATCAGGAGTGCTAAGCGAGGTATCACCCTCGGCACTCGATGGTAACACTACAGTGTCGTACAACTAAGGGGGTGATGTGCGGTGCCGGGGCCTGGTTGTCGATCACGTTGATCAAGTCATCTGATAATCCAGCGGGGGCAACTAGGTCAAAGTGGTGTCTCTCGTGGGTCTCTAACCAGCCTATACTAAGCAGTTTAGGATAAGCAGGTAAGGTATCAATAGCAGGTTACAATAAACAGGCTATGCATCAGAATAGGATAACTCAAAGCAGTAGCAAATCTAATGCAAGCAGGAGGGAGAAAGAATAGGCGATATAGGCATGTTCAAAGGGGGTTGCTTGCCTGGTTGCTTTGCAAACACCAACGGGTCTTCGACAAGGTAGACGATCATCGGGTCATCATCGATCTCGGGGTCTATCGAGAGAGAAAAGGGGGAAGAAACAATAAATAAAGGCAGACAATGCAATCACAGAAGCATAGCATGGCAGCACGCTATTCGAGAGGTGCCCTAATGCAGTACTACGCAAGTTAGTGGGAGCGGGAAATTATCTGGGGGTGTTCTCCCAGCTCCGGGTGATTATCGAACAGATGAAACAGAGGGGAAAGTTCCATGTTCATCATACTAGAGGCATGTGACGGGTATGAGGAAGGCATATTCAGATTCGTCTCGTCGTTCTGAGCAACTTTCATGTAGAAAGTTTTTCCATCCAAGCTACGATTTATTTTCTATGAATTTACAAAGATTTAATCATTTTCTGGAATTTCAGAATTATTATTAATTTGAATTATCCAAAAGTGAAATTGCTAAAAGCACCCAAATTTGTACCCAGCTGTGGGCACACAGGGGCTGACTAGTGGGCCAGGTTGACCAAGTCAACCGCCCAGCCAGCGGTGGCTGACGTGTGGGCCGAACCTGCTGAGTCAGCAGCTGACTGGGTCAGTCTTATCCAGTTAAACAGTGGGTTGGGCCCACATGTCATACTCAGTAGACTAATTAGGTTATTAAATTAACTAACCGGGTTTAATTAGGAGGTGGGACCCCATGTCAGTGACATAACAGTTTAATTTAATTAGTGCCTAATCTAATCTGAGTTTTAATTAGTGAGCGGGGCCCACCAGTCAGTCTCACAGGGTCTCGGGTTAGCGTTTAACCACGCAGCCTTGTCAGCACGCCCGCGGCTAGTCGCCGGCGACCATTTCTGCGGCGGCGTGGCTCGGGTTCCGCCGGAAATCGGCCACAGGCTACCACTTTGAACGCGGGAGGTCGCGCTCGAACGCGCGCGAAGTGGCGCATCCAGTGGTGGTACTGGCTCGGCCGGAGATGGGCTAGGTCGATGGTGGTGAGCGGCGAGGCGGACACCGGAGTTCGGCCAAACGTGGGATCGTCGAAGGAGGCTACGGGGAGGGAATCTAGCGGCACGGGCGGCCTCACCGAGCTACCCTGAGCATGCTCATGTGCTCGGGCAAGCATGACAGTGCCTAACGCAATGACGACGAGCTTTGTGGCGGAGCTAGCTTCGGGCGGTGATGGCAGCGCAGCTATGGTGGCGGAAATGCACGGGAGAGGGAGGGGAAAGACGCGGCTGCTCACATTGGTCCTGCAGGTGTGCGCTAGCGTGCTCAGGGAAGGGCGACGGCGGCGAATCGGCGCTGGAGACGAAGACGACCGTGCGGGGAAGACGAGCTCGGGGAGGTCGATGTAGCAGCGCCGAGCTCCAATGCGTGGCCTCAGGCGACGTAGTCGAGGACGGGGAACACGGCGGGCATGGCGGAGCGACGATCGGGGCACGGTGGTCGCGGGATCGAACATCGGCGGCGGCACGCTCCCGGGTGTGGCGTGGGACAGAGAGAGGAAGGGCGAGTGGGGATGAATGGATGGGCTAGGGTTCCGCGGGAGGGGAAGAGGAGCACAGGGGAGTACTTATCAGCGTCGGGGAACCGCGGGATGAGCGACGCACGGCGATCGGTGGCTCGGGCGCGCGCGCCGGGCGACACCTGCCCGAGGAGGACGACGACCGGCTGGGCTGGGACGCGCGCTACTGTGCATTAGAGCCCAGCGCCGCAGTAGCGTAGGCCTTTTCTTATTTTATTTTTCTGTTTATTAACTGTTTTTCTTTTGTTTAGTTAACAGAGGAAGAAAAGAATTGTTTGGGCATCAAAATTAACTTAGGAAAATTATGGAACTTGGTCCATAAATTCCAGAGCGCTTTTATACACTGCCACAATGAGTTTGAGGATTATTTGAATCTGTTTGGATTTCTCATAAATAGAATAGCATTTAAAAATGCTGAAATTGCACTGGGTTAATTGATATTGTTCATTTTAGCAAATAGGTGATGTTGTTTCCCTGAACAATAAATTGTTTTGGAATATTTGCTAAAGGAAGAACAATTTTCCAGCAACTTTTGAGCAACTTCAAATTGCACTCTAAATTTGAATTGATTTCAAAGGAGGAATTTGAATTGAGCTGCTTAACCACTATGATCAAGCATTGCAAAGGATGATGACTTGGCATGATTAAGAGGTGATCACTGTAGTTGATACATGGGGGTGTTACAGATCACTGGACAGCGGTCAAAATTATCCTTAGAGGAATAAGGAAATGTTTCTCGGTTATGGAGCTGATAAAGAGTTCGGCGTAAAGGGTTACGTCGATGCAAGCTTTAACACCAATCCGGATGACTCTGAGTAGCAAACCGGATACGTGGAGTAGCCATTTGGAATAGCTCCAAGTGGAGCGTGGTAGCAGCATCTACAATATGACATAGAGATTTGTGAAGTACACGCGGATCTGAATGTTGCAGACCCGTTGACTAAAACCTCTCTCACAAGCATAACATGATTTAACCCCAGAACTCATTGGGGTTGATCACATGGTGATGTGAACTAGATTATTGACTCTAGTGCAAGTGGGAGACTGTTGGAAATATGCCCTAGAGGCAATAATAAATTGGTTATTATCATATTTCCCTGTTCATGATAATCGTTTATTATCCATGCTAGAATTGTATTGATTGGAAACTCAGATACATGTGTGGATACATAGACAACAACGTGTCCCTAGTGAGCCTCTACCGGACTAGCTCGTTGATCAAAAGATGGCTATAGTTTCCTAGTGATGGACATGAGTTGTCATTTGATAACGGGATCACATCATTAGGATAATGATGTGATGGACAAGACCCAAACTATGAACGTAGCATATGACCGTATCAAGTTTATTGCTATCATTTTTCTGCATGTCAAGTATATGTTCCTATGACCATGAGATCATGCAACTCACTGACACCGGAGGAATACCTTGTGTGTACCAAACGTCGCAACGTAACTGGGTGACTATAAAAGTGCTCTACAGGTATCTCCGAGGGTGTCTGTTGAGTTGGCATGGATCAAGACTGGGATTTGTCACTCCGTATGACGGAGAGGTATCTCAGGGCCCACTCGGTAATACAACATCACAAGAAGCTTGCAAGCAATGTGACTAATGGTTTAGCCACGGGATCTTGTATTACAGAACGAGTAAAGAGACTTGCTGGTAACGAGATTGAACTAGGTATGGAGATACTGACGATCGAATCTCGGGCAAGTAACATACCGATGGACAAAGGGAACTGCATACGGGATTAGTTGAATCCTTGGCATCGTGGTTCAACCGATTAAAGATCTTTGTGGAATATGTAGGAACCAATATGGGCATCCAGGTTCCGCTATTGGTTATTGACCGGAGAGGTGTCTCGGTCATGTCTACATTATTCTCGAACCCGTAGGGTCCGCACGCTTAACGTTCGATGGCGCTAGAGTAGTATTGGGATATTCTTGTTGGAGACCGAATGTTGTTCGGAGTCCCGCATGAGATCCTGGACGTCACGAGGAGCTCCGTAATGGTCCGGAGGTAAAGATTTATATATGGGAAGGCATATTTTGGCTGCCGGAAAAGTTTCAGGCATTATCGGTATTGTACCGGGAGTGCCGAAAGGGGTCCGGGGGTCCACCTGCCCCGGGGGCCACATGGGCTGTAGGGGGTGCGCCTTGGCCTATATGGGCCAAGGGCACCAGCCCTAAGGGGCCCATGCGCCAAGAGAGATGATAAAGGAAGAGTCCTAAGGGTGGAAGGCACCCCCTGAGGTGCCTTGGGAAGGGAGGATTCCTCCCTAGGCCTAGCTGCACCACCTCCCTTGGAGGAGGGGCCAAGGTTGCGCCCCAACCCTCCTCCTTGCCTCCTATAAATAGTGGGGGAGAGGTAGGGGGTGGAAACACCAAATCCCACGCCCCGGCGGCAGCCCTACCTCTCCCAAAACCCCGTTTTCTCCTCATATTTGTTCCGGCAGCATTTGGCGAAGCCCTGCCTGGATTGCACCACCACCATATCCACCACGCCGTTGTGCTGGTTGAGATCCCATCTACTTCTCCTCTCTTGCTTGCTGGATCAAGCAGGAGGAGACGTCACCGAGCCGCACGTGTGCTGAATGCGGAGGTGCCTTCCGTTCGGCGCTAGATCGGGAGTTCGCAGGACGGATCGTGATTGGATCACGAAGACGTTCGACTACATCAACCGCGTTTCTTAACGCTTCAGCTTAGTGATCTACAGGGGTATGTAGATCCAATCTCTCCTCTCATAGATGGTCATCTCCTAGATTGATCTTGGTGAGCGTAGGAAATTTTTTGTTTCCCATGCAACGTTCCCCAACAATTAATTCCTTTACCCAAATTTTAGTAGCCATCGTACTTCAACCGTCGCCCACACTCCTCCAGCACCGACCTTAAAGTAAAATTGCAGTAGCCGAGGCATTTGAACCATCTCCCTCCCTCGTCCACCACCATCTCCACCCACCATTACTAAAATTTTCAGTAGCCGCGGCGTATCCTCAAACACCATCCCACCCCTCCCCCCTCCACAGTCCCCCACCCGGCCCCCTCCCCCCCTCAAACCCTAGCTCGCCGCCGCCAACCCCTGCCGGTCTGCCCGTTCCTCCTAGCTTAGATAATAAAGTTTAGGTTACCCAGCGATTCCCATACCGTCGCCCCACTCCCCTGAGTTTTTAGATGAGGCATGCGGTGTCCCTCCCCGCTAGATCCACATCCCCTGCTCCAGAATGTCGCAGCCTAAGCTCGACCACGTATCCCGGGGAGCCCGACGAGCGTTCGGCCAAGAAGAGGTTTATCATGGCCTCTCCGGTGGACGTTGGCGAGGTGGCCGCCGTTCGCCCCGACCTGTTGATCCCGGAGCAACACCTCGCCGCAGAAGCCAGCGAAGACGTTGATTACGTTGCCATGCCGAAGGCTTCACGTCAGCGGGCTAGCGTATTACTGTATCTCGGGAAAGCTGTCTATGACATCAAGCTCGTCGACAGCGACGGCTTCACGCGGGCCATGTCACAGGTTAAGTGGTCCATCCCCAACCCCTCTGGTTCAACCGTCATCGATCTCTTCGATGGCCCTGCCGCTGATCTCCTCCTCCATGCGGTCAAGGATTTGCGATCCTTGTACGCCATTGAGCCCATTT
Organism: Thinopyrum elongatum; assembly: GCA_011799875.1. NCBI lineage: Eukaryota > Viridiplantae > Streptophyta > Magnoliopsida > Poales > Poaceae > Thinopyrum > Thinopyrum elongatum. The sequence continues at coordinate 365,329,902 of CM022297.1, read as the reverse complement.
TGTCATTTCTGAAGGACACGCTCTACGGCGGCGGCTTGGGATCCTCAATTGCCAAGTCAGATCTCATCGACCACGACCACGAGGAGGGCACCCACAAAGGTTCTTCCAAGGTGAAACAGCCCATCTGTGACATCAGAGAGCGCACCATGGGTCTGTGCTCTTCCAACTGGCAGGATCCCGTCCATGACATGTGAGGCAACATCCTATCAGCAAATCTTACCTTTTCTAGCTTGCCAACCCGTACCCTTTGTTGTAGTAGCATTTGCCATGCGGTGTTTTAACTGTGCCATGTTCAATTATTTCAGTTATGCAAAAATGTATTGTTCAATAGGGCTATGTGATGTTTAAGTATGAATTGTCCACTTCAGTTTCACGAATGGCTATATTTGGTTGTTTATAGTGAGTAGATGCCTTGTTTATCTGTATTTGGTTGTTAGGTTGGTTGCAATGAGCATTTTTTCAGTTATTGAGCAGATGCCTTGTTTATATGTATTTGGTTCTTAGGTTGGTTGCAGTGAGCATTTGTCCAGTTATCAAGCAGATGCCTTGTTTATCTGTATTTGGTTGTTAGGTTGGTTGCAATGAGCATTTGTCTAGTTTTCAAGCAGATGCCTTGTTTATCTGTATTTGCTTGTTAGGTTGGTTGCAGTGAGCATTTGTCCAGTTTTCAAGCATATGCCCTGTTTATCTATATTTGCTTGTTAGGTTGGTTGCAGTGAGACTCTGTCCAGTTTTCAATGGCTATATTTGGTTATTATACTAATCATTTATGCCTTGTTTATTTCAGTCATTCACAATGTGATGTTCATTATGTGCAAGTCGGAACTGTGCCACTCGATTGCATCAATACCAGTTTGAACGGCTATATTTGGTTCCAGTTATGCCTGGTGTAGTTAACACATGCCCTTTATTTCAGTTTTACACATTTATCCAGTGTGATGTTTAAGCATTACCTACGTTCTATTCATTTTCAACAATACCAGTTTGAATTGCAATATTTGATGGCTGTTAAGCCTGTTGTAGGTAACATTGCCTTCCATTTTATATTTGCTTTAACAGCATGCTGAAACTAACACATTCAAGCTATCATTTGGAGATGATGTTGTTTACCTTTGCTATATTTGTTTGATGTTAAGGTTGTTGTACTAATCATGCCTTTCCACTACTTATGCAGGACAACAACGGGAGTGGCCACCATTTTCCGCCGAGGTTAGTTTCATCCCTCGGCTTGTACTCCCCCCGTCGATCCATAATGTAGTGCATATAGATCCAGGCCTGGACACTTGTTGGCTTCTAATATTGACTTGTTGCTTGTAGGTACAGATGCCCTTGGCAAGGATCCACGCATCGACCCTTTTTGCGTATGGGGTAATGAGATATTCATGAACAAGCATCAAGTGAGGAAACTGATAAGGATTATTAGCAAAAAGATACGAACGATGGCAAGCAAATTATTTGTTTATGCTCTATCCAACACAACAGTGAGCTGTAGGATGGTAACTACAAACTCTGCAGCCTTCTCTTTTTACTGCCCATAATGAGTTGTTAGACAACAATGTCTGAATCTTTTTCGTTCGCAGTGGTTCCCGAAGCAGTTCACTCAAGATTACCTCGCAAAGTACATGATTGGTGGACATGCAATGAAGGTTAAAGTATTTCATCCAGACTACAATGAGCATCGAGAAGCCCTAGTGAAGACAGTGAAGGATGGACGGGCAGCCATCACAAGGGGTTGGCCTAGAGTCATGCGCGCATTACGCATGGAGGAGGGCACAATATGGGCATTCTGCTTCACCTTCTCCAGCAACCAGAATGTCTTTCGCCTCTATCTTTACAGTCTTTAGTACAACTGTGGTTCATCATTCTTTACTTGGCGCTTCTGTAGTTCTTCAGTATATGTACCTGTGCATCGAATTATGCATTCGTGGTTGAACCTATATTTGTAATAAACATGGTTGGATATGAAATAAGTGATTGCCTACTTTCAAATTCAAAACATGTGATTTTTAAATTAGGGATTAATTATGGATTACACTACACACGATTTGCGAAAGCGAAACATCTGCGATAGACATGGAGATCAGACACATTTCTAGGATCCAGTACGTGTGCGATCAATCTCTACTGCACACACGATCAGCCAAGAAAAAACGTGTGTGATTAACAACAGCATCGCACATAGTTCTTTCTTATTAAATGTTTGCGATAGTCACCTTATCACACACGCTTCGCAATTATGGACTGTTTATGATGTTGTGCGCATCGCAAACGTTTGGTCATAGAAGAACACGTGCGATAGGTCTTCATCCGACGCGGGTACGACGGATGAATCGTGTGGGATGTATTCAAGCTTCGCATGCAGTTTTATAGCGACAACTGTGTGCGCTCTTACATCGAATCGCATACAGTCGAGGAAAAGTAAATGTGTGTGATTGTCTGCTTCTATAATCGTGAACTGTTTGTGATGAGTCACGCATCGTAAACGTAGTACCACAGAATACCAACTGCGATGGCAATGCGAGCACAAATGAGTTGCAAGGATGGAGCGTTTCAGATATTCGAGATATCAGAAATAGTTTATAGGGATAACTATATGCATCAAGGCTCCCTATCCCCGACGGTTTTTGGGTCGTGTGGGAAGGACCCCCCCTATCGCAATCACTCACTTGGCGATGGTTCAAAACGCCATCACGGAAAGGGGTTAAAAACCGTTTGTATAGCACCTCGCTGTACCAGTGTAAGGAATCAAAGGTTCTGCCAGTGATTCAATACATACAAAGCCAGTTTCACAAAAAATATGAATTTATGTGGAATCATGATAGATGCATTAAAATATAAATGATACACATGGATCTGAAGATTTTCAAATTGGATAGGATGAAGTCTATACCACAAGCAAAGCATGGACTGACACCGGATTGCCATTGGTGTAGAAGTTAAAAGTGCTAACTAGATTATTGACTCTAGTGCAAGTGAGAGACTATTGGAAATATGCCCTAGAGGCAATAATATTTGAATTATTATATTTCCATATTCATAATTAAAGAATTTATATTCTATGCTATTACTGCTATGATCCTGGAATACATGATTCAGTGGAAAACTCATATGCACGTGTGGAATGATAAACGGTAAATAAAACATTCCTAGTCTTGCCTCTAGGACTAGATCAAGTGTTTTTGGTGATCACGTTTTCCGGACATTAGGATATCGTTTAAAGTGTTAAACGATAGTCCTGAAACAACATTGAGATTATGACGTTAGAAGAATGATCATATTGAATCGATCCAAATTTGTCTATTATGAATTGAATAATATCGTCTACAATCAATTGTAATAACACATAGTGTTAATGTGTGATTTTTCTCCTTAGATTATGAGAGCATCGTAGTCACTTCTTACCGTATGGTGAGCTTTGGGGTTGCTCAAACGTCACCTATAACACGGTGATCATAACAATAACTTACGGGTTTATCGAAAAGTTTGACAAGGGACTAGATAGCTCGAGAGTGGGATTTGCTCCTCCCATGATGGATAGATATTCTTAGGGCCCTCTCGGTATGACGACATCCATCATCGCCTGGCTAGACACGGGTGATTACGTCATGGGGATGCTGGAACACAACAACGAGAGAAAGGAAAATCGGTAACGAGGATTTCAGTATAATGAGCATGTGCTGACACAGGAACAATCTCTTCAGTGATGCTCAATCACTTTGGGTTTTAGGTGTTGGGTTTGGGTTTATCCTCACTGATGATTTTCTCTCAAAGTCCTCGGAGGATGGGATGCTCTAAATGACAAGTGTCAGTTTCTCTCGGAGCAGCCAACTAGCTAGTGGTTGTAGGGGCGGCTATTTATAGCCGGGAAGAAGCCCGACATGATAAGACATAAATGCCCTTCAATGATATGATCGTTAGGTGGATAGGATATTTTGGACAGCTGGCGCATAGCACAGCAACGGTCGGAAGTTTGAGCTCTCAAATTCCTCGGGGCTATCATGTTCCTCACTTGTAGGCAATCCGCACTGGCGAATTCCTAACTCCTCAGTCAGAACAAATTCCACAGAGAACAGAAGATCTTCGTCTCTGTCACTGAAGAACTTGACTGAATTGTATGAGATTTCCAATGGCTTCACTCAAAAGGATTGGGTAGGTGTAGGATTTGAGTTGAGCATCACTTGGAAACTTTTCCTTAGTTTTACCTCGACCCCCTTTAACAGTACAGTGTTTCCTATGACTCAAGAAAGGGAAAACAAAACTACGAAAACAACAGTCTTCATGCTTCATAATCCTCGCATCAATATCAAAGTCTTCAAGGTCACACCAATTTCCTCATTTTCAAAGTCTTCAAGAAAACCAAAGTCTTCAACTGAAGACATTCATTTTTAGGGGTCGACTTTCTTCGTAAATATCAAACTCCTCATAGACTTATAGAACCTGTGTACACTCACAAACACATTATTCCCTTAACCTATAAGTCTTCAATACACCAAAATCACTAAGGGGCACTAGATGCACTTACAATCTCCCCCTTTTTGGTGATTGATGACAAATAGGTTAAGTTTTCAACGGGGATAAAACATATGAAGTGTAAATACTAAAATTGAGGAATTTGATTGCAAGATATAGAGGAACTCCCCATGAAGATGTGCATATGAGGAATTTGCTTTGGATTGCAAAAGCACATTGTAGAGTAATATCATGGAGATCTCCCCCTATATCTTGTAATTCATACACGCATTTAACATATGATATGAAGTGCATGATGAAATATGGTGTCTGACGAAATTCAGCATGCGTGCAATAAGGTACTTGAGGAAATAAGCATGCAGAAAGCAGTTCAAAAAGAGACAGACCACCATAGGACTTAAGTTTACAACTCATCAGATCAAACACCTCAGAAGAGCAAGAGTTGTAACTTAACAAAAAAATAGCACATATATCAGACCCTCTTGAAGACTAACTCAAATTTCTCCCCCTTTGTGTAGGATCGAAAGTAGGTCTAGAGGGGGGTGATTCGACTACTTGACCAAATAAAAATCTAGCCTTTTCCCAATTTTAAGTCTTGGCAGATTTTAACAACTTAGCACAAGTCAAGCAATCAACCTACACATGCAATTCTAAGAGTATAGCAGCGGAATGTAAATCATTGCATATGAAGGTAAAGGGAGGGGTTTGGAGAGGCAAACATAATGTAGACACGGAGATTTTTGGCGTGGTTCTGATAGGTGGTGCTATCGTACATCCACGTTGATGGAGACTTCAACCCACGAAGGGTAACGGTTGCGCGAGTCCACGTAGGGCTCCACCCATGAAGGGTCCACGAAGAAGCAACCTTGTCTATCCCACCATGGCCATCGCCCACGAAGGACTTGCCTCACTCGAGTAGATCTTCACGAAGTAGGCTATCTCCTTGCCCTTACAAACTCCTTGGTTCAACTCCACAATCTTGACGGAGGCTCCCAAGTGACACCTAACCAATCTAGGAGACACCACTCTCCAAAAGGTAATAGATGGTGTGTTGGTGATGAACTCCTTGCTCTTGTGCTTCAAATGATAGTCTCCCCAACACTCAACTCTCTCTCACAGATTTGGCTATGGTGGAAAGATGATTTGAGTGGAAAGCAACTTGGGGAAGGCTAGAGATCAAGATTCTTGTGGTTGGATTGGAATGTCTTGGTCTCAACACATGAGTAGGTGGTTCTCTCTCAGAAAATGAGTAGTGGAAGTGTAGGCACGTTCTGATGGCTCTCTCTCTAATGGAGAGGAGGGTGGAGGGGTATATATAGCCTCCACACAAAATCTAACCGTTACACACAAATGAGCCAACTCGGTCAGACCGAATAGGTAAACTCGGTGAGACCGATCCAGTAAAAAATGTGAACGTTAGGCTTTTCGGTGGGACCGATATGATCAACTCGGTGGGACCGATGAGCTAGGGTTAGGGCAAAACTTGATCTCGGTTTGACCGATTACTTCAACTCGGTGAGACCGATTTCAGTAATAAGCAAACAGAGAGTTGGTCACGCAAACTCGGTGAGACCGATCGCTCCTTTCGGTGAGACCAAAACGTTACGAAAGGGAAATAGAGAGTTTGCATTGCGAACTCGGTGGGACCGATCGCTCATCTCGGTGAGACCAAAATGTTATGAAGGGAAACAAAGAGTTTGCAATCCTATCTCGGTGAGACCGAGATCCCTATCGATTAGACCGAACTGATTAGGGTTTTTGGCTTTGGCTATGTCAAGTGAACTCGGTGGCGCCGGATAGATCAAATTGGTGGGGCTGAGTTTGACTTTAGGTTTAGGACATATTTGGATATGAGAAGATGGTGAGGGCCGTGGAGCATTTCACTAAGCATTTTGAGCAAGTAGACCATTAAGCAACACCTCATCCCCTTTTAATAGTATTGGATTTTCCTATGGACTCAATGTGATCTTGGATCACTAAAATAGAAATGTAGAGTCTTGAGCTTTTGCCAATATTTGTCCTTAGCATTTTTAGGGGTCCACATCTCTAGTCCATGCCATGCCAATCATTGAACTATCTGAAATAATCATCTTGAAAAGTTATTAGTTCAATGAGCTATATGTTGTTATGAATTACCAAAACCACCCAGGGATTAGTTGCACTTTCACTTTGTCATCGAATGACCAAAAGGGACGGAAAAATGAGGATTAACTGACGGTGTCCTGGACTAGGGGGTACTCACCACGTCGTCTCCCGACCAGCTGGATCGGGTTGAGGACCCCCATGGCGGTTCTCTCATGGGCCACTTCGGGCAGCCCATGCCGCATACAAGGAAGATTCCACAAGACTTGATGATCAAGACAAGGACTCCTCTCCACCGATGTATTCGACTTGGACTCTTGTTAACCTAGGCCTCCGGTACATTATATAAACCGAGGCCGGGCTAGTCGATAGAGGATCATGGCATCTCATATGCTAGATCATTATGACATTACTCATCATACCCCTAGGGCTTAGATCACAATATATTTTCTCGAGGTAGATTAACTCTGTACCTTGATACTTCATCAATATAAACAAGAGCAGGACGTAGGGTTTTACCTCCATCAAGAGGGCCCGAACCTGGGTAAAACATCGTGTCCCTCGTTCCTGTTACCATTGATCCAAGAATCCACAGCTCGGGACCCCTACCCCGAGGTCTGCCGGTTTTGACACCGACATTTGGTGCTTTCATTGAGAGTTCCGCTGTGTGATCGGCAATGGATCAATGGATGGTCTGCAGATCAACTGCGACGTCGGCGTCTTCATCGCCGACTTGACTGGTCACCTCGGCTGGGCCGAGGACCAGGCTTCTCTTCGGATCGTCAAGATCGAACATATGTCCTCATCATCGTCAACTCCGATCTCTATCAATATCATGGAGGAATCATCCATGGAGCCCGGGGGCTCAACATCAACATTGCCCTTGTGTAGCCGTGCTATTTTTCTGGACAGCAAACTTGTATCCGCCGTCACCGCCTCCTTGAGCGTCGGTTTGACGATTGCTTTGGTAGAACAGTGCGGAATTGAGTATATAACAACCCTGTAAAATTTCATCGTGTTCCGATGAAGAAATCTCCGGGGATCTACTATATACCGGAGCCCTGTCGAATCTGGACGAGAATCTGGACGAGTTTGGAGCGTGGTGTCCAGCATCTAGCTCGGACATCCTTTGGAAAATCCAACCATTGATCGGCTGCGGAATTCCTATATCTACTGCCCCTCAAAATTTCAGCTCGATCCGACCGTTCAAACTCCGGGAAACCTCCGATGAGCGCATCGATTTTCAGATCTGTTTTCTGCGCGAATACGAATCCGACCCAAGTTCATCTTTCTTCATGAACGGGATATTGGACAACCTTTTTGGAGGAATCTCTTTCTAGGGTATTGTGTTTTGTTTCTGAACACATGCTCACAAATTTTGCTCCTATTCGGAGGTAACCTTCACCATTGCGCCGGTGTCAAACCAGCCCGACAACATTGCTGCACGGCAGCCGACCTGCGCCAGACGGGTCGTCGCTTCATCGAGCCGAACTCAACCTCTTCGAATCATTATCTCGGCAAGCCGAACAAGAGTTCGGCATCGTGAAGGGTAAATCATCACCAACATTGTCGCCCCACGAATTATACGGAGCGGGCACACCGGCATCGCCGCATGGTCACTTCATCAAGCGGGCATCGACCGCGTCACAAGATCCGGCCCGCGTCGGCATCACCGCACTATTGCCTCTTCAAGCCTGGACGCGACTTCGGCGTCCGAACACCAGGAGTCAACCCTGGCCGGACTCGCCCCTCACACCATCATACCGGAGGACGATTCCGAAGAAATCCTAGATACTAATCCAGCTAACCAAGCCATTGTCCACCACGCCGACCTGCTTCGACACCTCGGCTGGCATGGGGCTACAAACGTCACGCTACCGACCTGCCCCGTCACCTCGGCTAGACCGGGGGCTTCGCCATCTTTTCATCAACCTACTCCGGTGACTTCGGCGTCACCAGCCGACCAGCTTGGTCACGTTAACTGGACCGGGGGCTTCGCCTCGCCACATCGACCGTGCAGCATCACAAGCCGAACTCCTCACTCGGTCACCCCGGGCTTGGAGGCTGGGACCTTGGCTAGGCCGCGGACTACGTCTTCGTCCCGCCACGAACTAAGTCAACAATACCGAGCACATTAACCAGCTAAGTCGCCTCCATGCTTAGTTTTTTCTTTAAATTTTTTAATTCTTGTTCGGTTCGACCAAACATTATATTTGTGTTAAAACAAACAAATTGTTCGTTCAAACGATTGATTGTCAAACACACTTCTTTTTTTCTTTTTCGCCGAGCTCTTCATCACCTCGGTCGTGAGGGTTTTTGTCACCTCGGCTGGACCAGGGACTTTGGCTCGCCACATCGACCGTGCGGCATCGCCATTTCATCAAGCCGAGCTCTTCGCTCGGGCACCTCGGGACTGGCTTGGGGGCTGGGACCTCGACCCGCCGCAAGCTCGGCCCACGTCATCAACATCGAACACATTAATCAGCTAAGTCGCTTTCATGCTCAAAGTTTTTGAACTTTTAATTTGTGTTCGGTTTGACCATGCTTGCATATGTTGTTTGTTAAAATAAACTCCCTTTACCCATGTTAACTGGGGGCTCTTAAATTTATACGAGCCATTTTATAATGAATGTTTTTCTTCTTAGTCGTTGCAAAGTCTTTTTCGACCACTCCTTTTTTGACTCGAGTGTGTGGTTAATAGCCGGATAGCCTGGCATCTCTCTAAAAGCCGCTTGAGTTTAGTTCGCTAAAATGGCCTTGGAGAAGCACTCTGCCTTCGGGATAAGGAGGTTGAAGCCGAAGGCTGACCTACTTGATGTTTAGAGATCGGATGTGTCATGTTAAAGTACGACAGAAGCACGAATTTTTTTTAAGACCAATTTTGGATTGGCACAAAAACTTGTTTTAGTTCAGACGTAAAGTTTTTGCATAAGTTTTTTGGTTTTCCAGGCTTATGGCACTTTTAACCTATTTGTGTGTTTCCAGCATAAGTCTCACAGTATGACGCCGGACACATTTAAAGCTTCGGCAATATCAACGGGGGGCTGCGACTAGAGCCGAACCCACCAAAAGCCAAGGCACTCCGAGGAGTCCTCGGCAAAACGTTCTCGGATATTGCTTTATATGCACCAGTTTCGAATTGTGTCTTCGGTCAATAGTTGGGTTGCCTGGCTCCTGTGCTTGCCTCCTATGTTCCGCTTTGTTCGTCTAGGAGTGCAAAGGGAGAACCACTGCGATTGTACTTCCGGTTTAACTGGTCAAGTACCTCAGTGGAGAAAGTCAAAAACTGACTGTCACAATGAGCGTAAACTGGTCGGCGATCCGATGACCGTATTAAACAATGGGCCTTTCATAAGATTGGCCGAAGTGTTACTGGTTTGACCCCGGCTGATGTCGAACACTAACCGGGGGCTAGTAACTGGCCCCAAACTTCAAACTCCTATGACTAAGTGAAAGTTATAAAGCATGCATATCTGATTGCCTCATTTCCGCTAACACAACCGCCTCCGGGCACCGAGACGTCGGCTAAGGGTTGTATTGTTAGTACAGAAACACCCCGTGTAGCATCTACAAAGGGGTGGAAGCCGACGATGGGCCACTTTCAGGTTATAAACAGTCTCAATGGAGAATTTGCCTTCCATAATTATCGTAATAAAGCCATAAATATGCATCAATTTGACTTAAGATTTTGGCCAAGCTGGGTTGCCTGGCTCCTGTGCTTACCCCTACGTTCCCGATTGTTCAGCTAGGCGGTAAAGGGAGCACCTCTGCGATTGTTACTACTGGGTCATCCGGATTAGTACCTCATACTGGGTGAAGCCGAAAGCTAGCCATCTTAAAGGATATAATTGGTCGGCAACGATGGAAGCAAAATTTTTGGTTCATCATGGACCACAGAGTTCGGGAACTCTCCCCTAACTAAATCCTCAATATTTTTCTCCCACATTGATCGAAGATGAGGTTTCATGATCATGATCAACATGACAGCCTAGGAAAAGGAACTTATAATGGAACTATTTTTCTCATAAGATGTTTTATAACATATCTCTCCGTGTACCTTTGTTTATAAAACCATATGGCCGGATTGCCTTGTTTTCCATAAATCTTTGCCCTGATAACGGCTTTATAAAGTTGGAAAACACTCCTCGGCTACTGGCCGAGGAGGTTGAAGCCGATGGTCGGTCAACAAAGTTTTGTACAATGCGGATCCGAGCATTATTGATGTCAAGTACTTGGATACATAGAATCATTACACATAATTTGTGATTTTACTCCGGATATCAATCCTTAATTCGGCCACCCGTGCCCACATTAAGGCTCGGGGGCTACTGGGCTTCGGGCTTATCATTTAAAAATATTAAAGGGGCACGTCGATCCCCTGATCTGGTGTTGCCACCCGACCAGTGGCTCGGGGGCTACTGCATTGCCTATTCAACGCAGAAAATTCATAATGCCCAGTGTTCGGCTTGACCGAGCAATGGGCAAATGCGTCTTCGGACAACAATAGGTACCATCTTGGACCCATCCGGCATCACGCTAATAAATTACGGCAACTTTTCAAGACCCTCTCTCAAGGGCCCGTCCATCGATCACTATTTCCTCCAATATATTACACCGTGTTTTCCTAAGTATGCTGCAGAGCTAGGAATTGATCCTCAGGCCGATTTTGTGAATCGACCTGAGTCTCAGGGGCTACTGGGATCAACGGTTTTATGTTTTCCTTCGGGTGCATCTTGGATTTTTGGCCGAAACACACCTTGAGGGCAACTGGCTATATATCTCGGCAGAGAATAAATTGCACCAATCAAGAAAAATATATCCACAAAAAATCAGCCCACGCCTGAGGTAGTGCACCACCTCGGATGTAGTCCGGCATAAAGCTTGGATACAAGTGGCTGGCTCCATAGAGGGCATTTCCGGCATTAACTCAGCTGAAATGCTTCAACTTTTTGAACGAAGGTGATCTATGACACCTCGGATACAGTCCAGCGTTGGAGCTTGGATGCAGTCCGGCGTTGGAGCTCGGATGCAAGAGGACTCCGCCACCCGGGAACAACTTCAAACCCGAGGTATGGCGTAAAAATAACAAGGCATTGATAAGGCCGAAGACTTAAAGGGGCTCCTCGGATACCCGACGTGTAAACTCTTCGGATTCACTTCGGCGATCCTCAAGATCGAAGATGGGCAGATTTGTTGAACCAGTTTTCAAGACCGACGACCGAAGATGAAGAACAGTTCGGAAGAATCGAGGAGCGTCCCCAACTTGAAGACCGGTTCAGGGGGCTACTGACGGTGTCCTGGACTAGGGGGTACTCACCACGTCGTCTCCCGACCAGCTGGATCGGGCTGAGGACCCCCATGGCGGTTCTCTCATGGGCCACTTCGGGTAGCCCATGCCGCATACAAGGAAGATTCCACAAGACTTGATGATCAAGACAAGGACTCCTCTCCACCGATGTATTCGACTAGGACTCTTGTTAACCTAGGCCTCCGGTACATTATATAAACCGAGGCCGGGCTAGTCGATAGAGGATCATGGCATCTCATATGCTAGATCATTATGACATTACTCATCATACCTTTAGGGTTTAGACCACAATATATGATCTAAAGGTAGATTAACTCTGTACCTTGAAACTTCATCAATATAAACAAGAGCAGGACGTAGGGTTTTACCTCCATCAAGAGGGCCCAAACCTGGGTAAAACATTGTGTCCCTCGTTCCTGTTACCATTGATCCAAGAATCCACAGCTCGGGACCCCCTACCCCGAGGTCTGCCGGTTTTGACACCGACACTAATGCCCCTGAAGAATATCATCATGATGTCGATGGAGGAGCGCCAGCGTTGTTGGGGTCGTCCGTTGAGGTAGGGCCTGCCGCAGTGTCATTCAAATCTTCAGCTTCATCCGTCTCGCATGATAAAGAATATGAACTTGTGACGAGCTGAGGAACTTTGACTTTCTTGAATTTCTTCGAAGGTGGCTATGAGCAGTCAAAGTCCTGTTGAAATCCCATCTGCTTGAGATCTTCATCACCGTATAGATGAGATAATATAGCCCAAGTGCGATCAAAGATTTCATGAGCATAGTAGTGATTCTTCTTCACAGTGTTTTGCGTGACAGTCATATTCTGAAGAATTGAGCCAAATTGACGCTTGACCCACTTGTGATTACGATCGACCTTCTGATGAAGACTTAGAAGAAGCTCACGATCTGTCATCACTCGTGGAGCAGTGGCTTGAGGAGTTGGCTTTGAAGCTTTTGCAGCAGAATCTTGGGTTGCAGAGTCATCATTGGTGGAGTAAGATGCAGCTTTGCGAAACTGACCATCCAATGGACGAATGCCTTCATCAATGACAGCAGCTTTACCTTTTCCATCAACTGAAGAAATAGTCTGCTTGAGGACTTCAATAGGAGGTAAATAGCTGAGATGATTCTGACAATCTGCCTGGTAGTGAATTGAAGACCTGGTTCTGATGAACTTCATGATCCATGGAGCATAAGGCTTCAACTCAAATGGTGAGAGTGCAACATCCACCAAAGTCCTCATGAAGAAATCATGGTAGTTAATGGGAATACCATGTATCATGTTGAACAACAGATTCTTCATGATGCCAACAACTTCCTCTTCTTCAGAGTTGTGGCCTTTGATCGGACTGAGGGTTTTTGTCAGAATGCGGTAGATTGTCCTAGGCACATAAAGCAAATCCTTCACTAGGAAGGTAGTTCTTGGAGCTTGGCCTGCCTTCAAAGGCTTCATCAACACTTGCATTAGATGATTTGGAAGCTCAGGTTCTTCATACATGAGCCTGGCGCCTTCAGCAGGAGGACTGACTGGTACGGCATGAAGTAATTCAGAGGCCGGGGCTTTGAAGTGAGTGTTCTCGGTCATCCAGTCTAGCACCCAAGAGTTCACATTAGCCACATTGCCAGTGAGGTGCAGAGTGGCATAGAATTGAAGAATTAGCTCTTCATTCCAATCGCAGATGTCAGTGCAGAAATTTAGAAGCCCAGCTTCATGAAGAACATTCAAGACTGGCTGGAAGCAAGGAATAGACTCCATGTCAACATGAGGAATTTGACGATGTTCAAATACCTTGTCCTTATCAAACATAAGTGAAGAATAGAAGTTCATCTGACTGGTTGTCTAGAATCGCTTGTGTCGAAGTCTTGCTGAGTCATATGGATTGAAATCCATGAAGAAATGGTGCTCAACGAAGAAATCGTCAGCCTTGAATTTTGGCCGTTTAGCATGAGGGTTTTGCTACTTGGGCTGAAGATTAACAGTTGACGTTTTCACAGCCTCTTGGTTCAGAATCTCTTGAGCTGACGACTGAGGAATTGAGGGTTCAGGTTCTTTAGCAGCGGTATGTGTCTCCATTTCTTCAGTTGTAGTAGCTGAAATTTCTTCAGGAATAGAAAGGAGAGATGTTTGACATTCTTCAGATCCCGTGTGAATTTCTTCAGTTTGTACAGGGGACTGAGGAATTGGATGCAGAGGTGTGGTCAATGGTGAATTGGGGTGAAGTCTTTCCCAATAATCATCATTAAGCACAGGAGTGGTAGAACCGATATCCACGACTTCTTCCATTTCCTCAACGCCTGCCTCTTCGGCTGTGAACTGAGGCATGGGCGATGATACCAGTGGGGTTGAAGGGATATCTTCCACTTCAATTTCTTCATCCAACTGCTCTGAGGTAGCAGCAGAAGGATTTTTTTATCTGTGTCATTTGGAATGACATATTCCTCACCATAGGGAATGAGCTCCTTGGACGGTACAACAGAAATTGGAACAACATCAATTGGGTTAGTGAAGGAACTTGTCAAAGTCCTCACTTTCTTGGGAGCTGAAGACTCTGCAATCGTTGATGCTTTCCTCTTTTTCACAGCTGCCTTTTCTGCAGCTTTGGTTTTCTTCACTTCTGATGCAGAAGGAAGAGATGGAGCCGGTTCAGTTTCTTCAGGCGCAACATTAGTGGTTGCCCTGGCAATTTCTTCAGGAACTGGAATTTCTTCAGCAGCCCTGGTATCCACAGTTTCTTCAGCAGCCTGATTTTCATCAGCAGCACTTTCAGTTTCTTCAACAGACTGAGCAGAAGTATCAGCCTGAGGATTTTGTTGTTGTGATGGTGCTGCAACATTAGGCTTGAGGGTTTTGGAAAGCTTGACAAATCTGACTTTGGCTCCCAGCCAATCGGCATAATATCTGTCAAATTCATCACTGAGGCCTTTGATCTCCTTTTGTAGAGATACAAGTTCTTCAGGAGACATGCTCAGAACATTTTTCTTCAGAAAACGCTCCTTCTTGTACTGAGCCTTCTTAACTTGCCTTCCCTTTTCAAATTTCCATTTTTCTTCACTAATGAATGCAGTCAGCATGTGACTTTGACCAGGAGTGAGGTCTAATTCAGGCAGTGGAGTGTTTGGATCTTTGTGCCAGAGATTGATGAAATCGAGGATCTTCTTCGGATCCAGCATGAGAGGCACATAACTCCCTTTGGCTCTAGCAGCCCTTTCTTGCCTGTCCCTGATGATTTCAGCAAGTTCTTCATCATCAGCTTCGTCGTCATCAGACGGAACATGGAATGCCACTTGCTTCTTATGAGGACTTGGCCTCGTTCCACGTCCAGCAGTGGCCTTTTTCTTCAGTAGAGTTGGACCAGTTGAGGACCGTGGTGGAGCTGAGGAACTTGCAGATGCTTTAGAAGCAATTGAAAAACCTGCAGTCCATTGGCATGTTGCAAGATGCACTGATGTTGAGGACTTAGCAGCAACAACTGAGGATTTTGTGGCAACAGAGGGGATTGGCACAGCCCTTGAAGAAGTTGCCTGAGGAATTTGCTTTGAGGGCTTTGAGGAACTTGCTCGTGAGGGCATTGCTGTTGAGGAACTCGGCTTCACAATAGATTTCTTCGGCATGGCCTTTTTAGGCTTACTAGTAGAGGCCTCAGCAGCAGCAGCGGCAGAATCTTCATTAAATTTCTTCACTGCTTCTTTTGCCACTTTAGCCAATTTGGCTTGACGCTTAGCCCATTCTTTGGGAAATTCCTCACCGCGCCTGATGCTTGAGGGATCAGCTTCTTGGCCAGGTGCCAATGGAGGTCTTGGACATGGAGGGTTTACAGCGAATTTCTTCATGTACTTTGGAGTGACGTATCAGTATTCCCTCCATTCCTTAGCCCATCTCCTTTCAATCCTCTGTATGCGCACTTTTGCGCTGATTCTTGTTTTCTTTGCCATGAGTTGCTTCATCAGGTGTGCAATATTCATCATATATGTCTTCAAGGATCTCAAAAGCAGTGTTTGTTTCAGGCCTCTTGCCTCCCTTCTGAGGTCTCTTCCCATCTGCCATTTTCCTCACTTGAGGATTTTGAACAATGGATGTTTCTGAGGAAGTATGCAACTTATCTTCGAGGAACGCTGCAAATGAATTAAGTTGATGAGAACCTAGTGATTCAGCAGCGGACATTCTGTACCTGTGAACAGAGTATAGGTGCGAAGAATTTGGAGAGGTCATATGCGTTCTCAGAAATTTTTCAAAAAGGTATCAAGTTTGAGGAATTTGACCATAGGTGTCTTGAGGAATTTCACTAAGCGTTCTTGACTTAGGTTCCAGAGTTGTATAGATTTTGAAAATCCACACAATTGAGGAATCTTGAAGAAAAACATATCTTAGAGAAACAAATCAAGATACAGAAGCATTCGGGTGTTTATGGAATGGGAAGTTGAAGAATAAACACCTTTTGAAGATTTTGTGCAAATCATAAGAATCAAAGCAGGGCAGTAAAATTAGATTTTATTTACCCTGGATGTCGGAGTAAATGACCATGGGTAGCCCCATCAGCTCCCTTTGGTATTTCAAGACATCAGGGCAGGCTGCGCCCCTCAAACATCAAGGACAAGGGCCGCCTTCTTGAGGCCGGCTGGTCCAAGCACCGGTTGCCGGGAGGCGGCGGAGTCCACTAGACGGCCATGAAGTGGGCCGACTCCTGGCAGGCGGCCTCCTGGGATGCTGAGTCCTAGCAGGCGGCCCCTCGCGCCCTCAAAGTCAGCGCCAACATAAACGTGATGAGACAGGGCATGGCTACAGTACAGGCCTGCCACCCCCGAATCCAGGGCAGAGCGTGACCACAGTACTGCGTACCGGGCAGGCATCCTGCGCCCAACGCAGGACTGTTACCATGCCGCTCATGACATCACCCATGGCAGAGGAAGCCATGCTCCCGTGACGGGCGGTCAGTACGGCCCGCAGGCGGCGGGCCCTACTTGTCCGTGACAAGCCAGAAGGCGGCGAGCCCAGACCAGTCGGCTCAGTGGGAGGCCGGCTCCCAGCAGGCGGCCCTCCTCCTCCCTCGAAGTTTGTGCGCCATTAACCAGATATGATGGGGTATGGCTACAGTGAGTTCCCGCCAGGCGGCGGGACTATATCCACGCTCCCCCTGACGAGGCCTTCGTCATCAGGGGCAGTGCTACAGCATAAAGCAGTCAACGCGGCCCGTGGACGGCGGGACCCACCTGTCGGCTGAGATCACGGCAGTCGGCGGACCCACCAGGCGGCGGGCCCCGGCGGTCGGCGGAGAAGCCGGCGACCAGTGACGCTGATTGCCGGGCCCCGCATCTGGCCAGATTACCGTTGTACCCCTGGGGGGTAGGCTTATATAAACCCCCAAGGTCACCCCATGCAGGGGGTCGGCTCCTTGGCAGAGGCCTCGTCGAGCACTCACAGCACCACACACACACGCAGAGAGAGTGGAGTAGAGCTAGCCTTGCCCTTCTTCCTCCTCCAGCCAGGTAGCTCAAGGAGCAAGCTTGTAGCCACCTGTTGAAATAGTGATCATGCGGAGACCCCGCAGAGCAGGACTAGGGGTGTTATCTCCTAGGAGAGCCCCGAACCTGGGTAAGATTCGCAAGCGTACGTGGTCTTGCTCACTCCCGCTTCTAGAGCCCGGCGACGTACTTTTGTCCCCATCCACGATAAGCCATCCCCTGGCATTGTCGCACGATATCCCCGACATTTGGCGCCCACCGTGGGGCTAGGTGCACCGTCATCCGGAAACACATTCTGGACGGGAACCCTCTTCCTCCCTGGCGATCGCAGCCAGCCCGGCACGCCCGACGGCGTTTGCGCCGACACGCTGCACGGCGTGGAAGTTGTTTGTGCCGCAAGCAACCACACTGATCTCATCGGCGGGATCCGCCTCTTCGACGAGCCCGCACTCGATGCGGGCGCAGCTAGCTCCGAGAGCTGCCTTGTCGATCTCCTCGGCAAGCTTCACATCACCGACGAGCCGGTCTCCGACCCGGAGTCCGTTGGCTCCACCGACCTGCTCGTCGACATGGTCGTCGACGCTGACGTCGCGCTTCCTGATGCCTTCCCCGGTGACGTGGTGATCTTCGATGATCCACTTCCCGCTGCAAACAGCAGCGCCGGCACCAGCACCGTCACTGAGGTGCTGGTCATCAGCCACGACGGAACCTCCGACCAGGCCGGCCGGGACCCGTTGCAGGTGGCAATGCGGGACCTGTCCGCTCCCGTAGCACCCGGTGCGAGCGGTGAAACGCTGGAGGCATGCCGTATCGCACTTCTCGACAGCGCCAACAAGTTGGCGGCCATGAGACGCCTCACCGAGGCTTACCACCGCGAGATCGACCGCGCCGTTTGCGGCACACCGGTTGCTGACGAACCCAGCCGTGTGGGCACGGTCCGGCAGCGCGGCGCCGCCATCGCCAGCATGTTGGGGGCCGACCGCCTGGTCTACGCCACGCCCATGGAGAACTTGCGTGTCGCCCAGGCAGCGGCAGACGAGCTGGACCGTCTGGAGGGCGACGAGCGTCGCTGCATGACGGAGCGCGTCCAGCAGCTCATCGACGCGGCCGCCGCGCAGCAAGAAGCCGGCCGCCGCATGGTGGAACCCGGCCTACAGGCTGGGAACCTTCCCCCTCGCCGGGAGCACGACGCGACCTCCCGGACGCCGACAGCCGGCGCCCGCGACTGAGGAGACCCAGAGCCGGTTGCTAGCCGCAGCCGCACCCACATCTCCATTGAGCGCGACCAAGACGGCCGCCGACGAGCAGTAGAACGGCAGGACGATCGTCAGCCCCCTCCCCCGCGCAGGGAGAGGCACGCCTCTCCGCCGCCTGTTGAGCATCCGACTCTCGGGCGCCGGCTGGGCCCCCGCGAAGGAGTCGGAGAGAACGACGCCCGCAACCGAATCGACCGCTTGGCTCGGTCCCTGGCATTGGAAGAAGAAGATGCAATCGGCCCGCCATGTTTCGGCCCCCGCATTCGCGACGAGCCCTTCCCCAAAGGGTTCTTGCTCCCTCGGGACACTCCTAAGTACAACGGCTCTGTGAAGCCGGAAGATTGGCTGGTCGACTACTCCACTGCCGTCAACATAGCGAATGGCAACAAGCGTGTCACCGTGAAGTATGTTCCGCTCATGCTCCAGGGCACGGCCCGGACATGGCTGAACAGCCTCAAGCCCTACAGCGTCAATAGCTGGCTAGACCTCACCGAAGTTTTCATCCGCAACTTCACCAGCACCTACAAGCGGCCGCCCAAGCCTCGCCAGCTCTCCCTGTGCATCCAAGGCCCGATCGAGTCCACCCGCGAATACTTAACGCGGTGGGCCGAGCTGCGCAACTCCTGCGAAGGGGTTCATGAGGTGCAAGCCATTGAATACTTCACTGCTGGGTGCCGAGAGGGCACCCTACTCAAGCACCGGCTCCTCTGCGACAAGCCGGCCACGCTCGATGAACTGTTGATCATAGCGGACAAGTACGCCACTGCCGACTCCTCCATGAAGTCGGAACTCCGAGTGGATGCGTCAGGAAAGATGCTCCCTCCGGCCCCTCAGACACCGGCTGGTGATTCCAGTCGGCGCCAACAGTCAAACGACAATAAGCGCAAGGCCCCGCAGCCGGCTACTACCAGTCGGCAGGTGGCGACAGTCGAAGACCAGCAGCCAGAAGAGCAGCCCGGCCCCAAACGCCAGAAGGGCGGCAAGCCTGCCTGGTTGCCCGCCTTCTCGTTTGAGCAAACCCTCGACACTCCCTGCAAGTTCCACAGCGGCGCGAAGCCATCCAACCACACCACCCAAAAATGCCACTGGCTCACCCGCATCGCCAGAGGCGAAGGACTGCCTCCGCCGCCTGCTGGCCCACCGCCTCCGCCTCTCCAGCAGCTGGCGGTCCGACCAGTCGGCGCGATCCAAGAGGAGTTTCCTGAAGAGCATGGAGCTTATGTTGTCTTCACCAGCGTGACTGACGACAGGCACAGCCGGCGTCAACAGCGCCGAGAAGTGAATACTGTCGCCTCTGAAGCCCCAGAGTTCATGCACTGGTCGGAGAAGCCGATCAGTTGGAGCCGAGCTGACCACCCGGAGGTGATTCCTTCTCCGGGTTCCTATGCCCTGGTGTTGGATGCCACCTTCGCAACAGAGAGGCGGGCTGCTCGTTTCTCCCGAATTTTGATAGACGGCGGTAGCAGCATCAACATCCTCTACCGCGACACCATGGAGAAGTTGTGCATCAAAGAGAAACAGCTCCAGCCCAGTCGGACTGTCTTCCATGGCATTGTGCTTGGCCTATCCTGCTCACCAATCGGCAAGATCAAGATAGATGTCCTCTTTGGAGACAAGAGTCACTTCCGCCAAGAGCCAATCTGGTTCGAGGTGGTTGACCTTGAGAGCCCCTACCACGCGTTGCTTGGCCGGCCTGCTCTGGCCAAGTTCATGGTGGTCCCCCACTACGCCTACCTCAAGATGAAGATGCCGGGCACCAAGGGCATTATCACCATAGCTGGCGACTACCAGAAGTCTGCCGCCTGTGCCACTGCCAGCAGCCGGCTGGCCGAGTCCCTTGTGATTGCTGCCGAGAAACGGCTCCTTGACCGGGTTGTGGCCATGGCCGGCGGGCATCCGGACCTGTCGCCAGATCCCAAGGGGTCATAAGCTCAGGGCTCTTTCCAACCGGCCAAAGAAACCAAGAAGATACCCTTGGACCCGGAGCACCCGGAGAGGTTCGCTGTCGTAGGAGCTTGCCTCGACAGCAAATAGGAAAGCGAGCTCGTCAATTTCCTCCATGAGAATCGGGACATCTTTGCGTGGTCTCCAAAGGACATGCCGGGTGTTCCGACGGATTTCGCCGAGCACAAGCTACATGTTAGAGCAGATGCAAAACCAGTCAGGCAACCCCTCCGCCGCCTGTCGGAGGAGAAGAGAGGAATTGTTGGTGAAGAGATAGCCCGGCTTCTAGCAGCCGGCTTCATTATGGAAGTATTCTTCCCAGAGTGGCTAGCCAACCCAGTCCTTGTACTAAAGAAGAACAACAAATGGCGCATGTGTATTGACTACACCAGCCTCAACAAAGCTTGCCCGAAGGATCCGTTCACCTTGCCTCGGATTGACCAAGTGATAGACTCCACAGCCGGATGCGAGCTATTGAGTTTCTTGGATGCCTATTCGGGGTACCACCAGATTAAGTTAAGCCCGGCCGACCGCCTGAAGACCGCCTTCATCACACCATTCGGAGCCTTCTGCTACCTGACCATGACATTCGGCTTGAGAAATGCCGGTGCCACGTTCCAGCGTTGCATGCAGAAGTGCCTCCTCAAGCAACTCGGCAGAAATGCCCACGTCTATGTAGACGATATTGTGGTGAAGACGGAGAAGCGCGGTACCCTCCTGGAAGATCTCAAGGAAACTTTTGATAATCTGCGCCATTTTCAAATCAAGCTCAACCTAGAGAAGTGTGTCTTTGGAGTACCAACCGGCCAGCTCCTCGGTTTCCTTGTCTCAGAGCGCGGCATAGAGTGCAACCCTGTCAAGATCAAGGCCATCGACAGGATGGAGAGGCCCACCCGACTGCGAGACGTTCAGAAGTTCACCGGCTGCTTGGCATCCATCAGCCGCTTCATCAGTCGGCTGGGCGAGAAGGCTCTTCCCCTGTACCAGCTGATGAAGAAAACCACTCATTTTGAGTGGAACGACAAGGCGGACGAGGCGTTCCTCCAGCTCAAGAAGATGTTGACCACGCCGCCCGTCCTGGCCGCCCGGCTGCCAAGAAGCCCATGCTTCTCTACATTGCCGCCACCAGCCGGGTGGTCAGTACAGTTATGGTGGTAGAGCGCCAAGAGGATGGCAAGGCGCTGCCGGTCCAGAGGCCCGTCTACTACTTGAGTGAGGTGCTGTCAGCTTCCAAGCAGAACTACCCCCACTACCAAAAGTTGTGCTATGGCGTGCATTTTGCCGCCAAGAAGCTCAAGCCATACTTTCAAGAGCATCCCATCACGGTTGTCTACACCGCCCCGCTTGCGGAGATCATAGGCAGCAGAGACGCATCGGGTCGAGTGGCCAAGTGGGCCATCGAGCTGGCCCCCTACACCATCTTCTACTAGCCTCGCGCCGCCATCAAGTCCCAAGCACTGGCCGACTTCCTCGTCGACTGGGCCGAGACCCAGTACCTGCCGCCAGCTCCAGACTCCACTCATTGGCGGATGCACTTTGATGGCTCGAAGATGCGCACTGGTTTGGGAGCTGGCGTCGTCCTCACCTCTCCCAAAGGCGACAAGCTCAGATACACGCTACAAATCCACTTTGCCGGCTCCAACAAGGTGGCCGAGTACGAGGCGCTGGTACACGGACTCCGGCTGGCCAAGGAGATTGGCATCCGCCGGATTCTGTGCTACGGCGATTCGGATTTGGTGGTCCAACAGTCGTCCGGCGACTGGGACGCCAAGGATGCAAATATGGCGAGCTACCGCTTCCTCGTCCAGCAGATCAGCGGATATTTTGATGGGTGCAAGTTCCTTCACGTGCCACGGGCCGACAACGAGCAAGCAGACGCCCTGGCACGGATCGGCCACCAGGCAAGCCATACCAGCTGGCGTGTCCCTTCAGTGCCTCCGCAAGCCGTCTATCAAGCCTTCCCCGGAATCAGAATCCATCTTCGTGTCGGCTGCTCCCGAAGCAGTCGGACCCGGCCCGGGGGTTGCAGCAGCCGGCCCGGGGACTTCGGCAAGCGGCTCGGGGACTGCGGCAGTCGCACCCGGCCCAGGGACTCTACAACCCGGCCCGGGGGCTGCAGCGGCCGTCCCGGGGACTTCAACAACGCAGCAAGACGCGGCCGACTCCACCCCACCACCTCCAGACCCAACCGCCCTAGTTTCAGTAACTGTAATGACAGTGGATGAAGTCAAAGCACCATCATGGGCGCAGCCCATCCTCAACTTTCTGGTAAGCGGAGAGCTGCCAGTTGATGAGATCTCGGCCCGGCAGGTGCAACGCCGGGCAGGAGCCTACACGATAGTAAACAAAGAGCTTATCAGGCGCAGCGTGACCGATGTTTTCCAACGCTGCGTCGAACCAGAGAAGGGCAAGGCAATCCTCAGAGACATACACCAAGGCGAGTGCGGCCACCACGCGGCCTCCAGATCCCTTCTCGCCAAAGCTTTCCGCCATGGTTTTTTCTGGCCGTCTGCTTTGGAGGACGCCAAGGATCTGGTCAAGAAATGCAAGGGGTGCCAAAAATTCAGCTCCAAGCAACATCTGCCGGCTTCTGCACTCAAGACCATCCCCCTTACCTGGCCCTTTGGCATCTGGGGGCTGGACATGGTGGGCCCATTCAAGACAGCACGCGGTGGCATGACCCATCTGCTAGTCGCTGTGGACAAATTCACCAAGTGGATTGAAGCAAAACCAATCAAGAAACTAAATGGTCCGACTGCTGTGACCTTCATTGCAGATATCACCGTCCAGTACGGTGTACCACACAGCATCATCACCAACAAAGGCACTAACTTTGCCAAAGGCGCCTTGGCCCGTTTCTGCTCGACGCAGGGCATCCGACTGGACTTAGCGTCCGTTGCCCATTCGCAGTCAAACGGCCAAGTAGAACGAGCAAACGGCCTCATCTTATCCGGCATCAAACCCCGACTGGTAGAGCCACTGGAGCGCTCGGCCGACTGCTGGATCGACGAGTTGCCGGCCGTCCTCTGGAGTCTCCGCACCACTCCGAACAGATCAACCGGTTTCACTCCCTTCTTCCTCGTATACGGGGCCGAGGCCGTCATCCCAACTGACATCGAGTTCGACTCGCCTCGCGTCACCATGTACACGGAGGCGGAGGCGAAGGAAGCACGAGAAGACGGCATCGATCTGCTGGAAGAAGGCCGGCTGTTAGCACTCAGCCGGTCCGCCATCTACCAGCAGAGCCTGCGCAGCTACTACAGTTGAAAGGTCAAGCCACGATCCTTCCAAGAGGGGGACCTTGTGCTCCGGCTGATCCAGCGAACAGCCGGCCAGCACAAGCTCTCGGCCCCTTGGGAAGGCCCCTTCATTATCAGCAGAGCCTTGGGCAACGACTCCTATTACCTCATCGACGCGCAGAAGCCCAGGGCGCGCAAAAGGAACGATTCCGGCAAGGAAGCAGAGCACCCATGGAACGCAAATCTTCTCTGAAGATTTTACAGTTAAAAGCAGTATGTACCACGCTACCTTTTGTACTAAGGGCAAAGGCACCGGGTCCCTCGAGGAGCACTCGGGGGCTACCTTTCTTATCTATATGATAAGTTTCATGCCTGTGAGTATGTTATTTCATTCCTACGCCCGGCACCGGGTCCGACCAGTCGGCCCGGGGGCTTGCCGCCTTGTACTATGTTGGCTCTACCTGCAGTCGGACAAGTAGTGTGCCGGCATCTAAGCCCACCCTTGCCATAAGCCGCAGCTCGCAGAGCGACTGTCTGGCAGGCAAGGGTCAAAGGCAGGAAATGGTGCTCACATGAAAAATGGGCTAAGGACGAAAGCACCCACATAGCCCAAGTCGGCTCCTCGCCTAACCGTCCGGTTGCTGAGCAGCCAGCCGGCCGGCTTCTTACTTAAACCGCTATGTTCTAAGCGGCCAAAGTACTTGTCTTCCCAAAATGGCCAAGTACTTGACCCGGCTAGCAGACCGAAGAATGGCTGTCTGGCCGGCAAGGCGGCAGCCAAGGGAAAGCGGCAAAGGAAAAAGCCAAAAGAACAGAAAGCAAGACAAGTCAGAGCTCGGCGAAGCACATCTTGTGCGAGAATTAAATCACATAGCAAGAGGCCCTCGGCCAGCATTCAACAAAGTTTGAATACACCCAGCGGGTGGAACTGCTTGAATTTAACAAAGTTTGTTCTAAAGATTACCAAAGCAGGAAAAGATAAGACAAGTTGGCAGCCTAGGCCAAATGAGCAACAGGCGGGTCCGGCAGGTTGGTGGAGTCGGCGGCGCCAGCTGGTGGAGTGGCCATCTGGCGAGTCTCGGCTTGGTCGCCTTCAGCAGTAGTCGGTGCACTCGCACGCGGCTCGTTGCTCGAGGCCCGATCAAGCTGAGGCTGGGCGTCCACTCCGCCCTCCGATGCGTCGCCTTCACCATCCTCATCTTCCTCGTCCTCGCCTTCATCGCTTGAGGCGATTTCTTCCGCCGAGTCCTCGCCGTCATCCGGATTCAGCCTGAACCAGTCCATCGGCACCTCGGCACCCTCCTCGTCCAGCTCGGGGAAGAAGACGCCGATGTCGGTGTACTCGGCGATCGCCACCGCACGGTGGGTGAGCGCAGGCCCCGCTGCCACCAACTCTTCCATGGCCTCCTACCGGAACGTGGCCAACTGGGCTAGGTCCAGCCCAGGATACCACGCCTTGACGAACTCCAAGGCTCTTCGGGCGCCTGCCCGAGCGGAGGAGCCCCTCCAAGCCTTGAAGCGGCCGATTGCCGCCTCCAACCAGTCGGCGGTCCAACTGGGGGTGCGTGGAGCTTGGCCACCTGGCCAGAGGGCGGAAACCAGCTGAGACCCGGCACGCTGAAGGCGGCGGAGCAGATGGTGAATCGGCTATAAACGTATCCTGACGGCCAGGAGCTGCTCATTCATGTTCCGAGGCGCGTCGGGCGGGATCTCCACTCCTTCCCTCCTATGCCGGTTGCGCCGCGCCTCGATGGCCTGGCTGACGGCGATGGCGTGGCCAGGAAAGAAGTCTACGCAAAAGAAAAACAAAGATCAGAAGCCAACTCCCGATGCAGTCGGCAGCTATTCCAAAGAAAGAAGCTTACCATCAATCATATCCTCAATCTCGCCGTAGCCAGCGGCGAGGATCGCCTCCTTCTCGGCCCACTTTGAGCGTTCGATCTCAAACTCGGCCTGAAGGGTGCCTTCCGCCTCCTTGAGCTTCTGGAGCTCCGCCTTGTGCTGGTCCGCCTGGTCCGCCAACTTCTTGGCCAGACGGTCGCGCTCCAGGGCCGCCTTATGATGCTCCTCCTCCTTGACGTGTAGCTCGGTCTGGACTTCGCCCAGACGCTGCTGCAGTGTGGCGTTGGCTCATGCAAAAATGAGAAAGAGAGGACAATCAACAAAGATGACCAAAAAAGGAAAGTGGTTGCCAGAAGATCTGGCTCGACTGCTCAGCAGTCGGCCTGAATCTCGGGGGCTACACCCAGCAGGTGCGCTGACGCGCCCCCGCGAGGAAGTAGACAGAAAGCTTACGCCGGCTTTCGGTGAGGTCGGCGGTCCGCTTAGCCAACTCCTGGACCTGGGAGTTGAAGGTGGCTGCGCGGATGTTGTGGTAGTCCTGCAACGAAGACAAAAGAAGAGAAAACAAGTTAGCACTCGGAACCTACCTTAAAGTTTCGAGCCGCCTGCTCAGCAGCCAGCCCTGGAACTCGGGGGCTACACCCAGTGGGTGCGCTGGCGCGCCCCCACGGAAGACTGCAAGAAGAAGCAAAAAACAAAGCAAAGAAGCATACCCGAACGGCCGTCCGCGTCGCCAAGAACGCCTTCGTACACTGCTGGAGGGCGGCGCCTTGGGCCTGGAGCTGGGCCTGAACGTCCTGCGCGGCCTTGTTCAGCACGTCCGTCCCGCCCCCAGGCGTCCATTCTGGTGAGGTGGCATTGGTGGCCTCTGCGTCTAGGGCCGACGAGCTCGCGGCCCTGACCTCCTGCGCCCGCGGCGCCGAGGCCGCCTTCGCCGCACGCCGGCACACCGAAGGGCGGACCACGGGAGTCGCCCCCACCACCAACTCGACACTGACCGGCGGCGCCGGTGGCACGTTAGGCCGATTGCCTCGGGCCCCGGCAGTCGGCGCTTGCGGGGGCACCTCCGCCTCCGAGACGATGGCGTCGCCTCCTCCCCTCTCCACGACCGGCTGGTCATCGCCGGCTCCTCCAGTCGGCACCGGGATCTCTGGCGCTGGCGGCACCGCGCGCAACGGAATGACAAGTTGCGGGGCCTGGTCGCGCGCGGTTTCTTCCGCTTGCGCCCTAGCGGCGGCGTCCGCCAGCGCTGCCTTGGCCGCCTCCGCCTCCTACCTCTCCGCCTCCTCCCGTTCCTCGCGCGCCTCCCGTGTGTTCCTCTCCGTCGCCGCCCGGAGGTCGGCGAGCGGGTCCACGCGGCGGGTATTGGCGGAGCCTTCCGCCTCCCCGATCACGAAAGCAGCGGCAGACCGCTCAAGAGTGAGTGGGGCCCTGATTCAAGCAAGACAAGAGAAAAACTCAGAAAAAGTTTGCAAGGAAGAAGAAAGGAAAACACAGCCAAGCACTTACGCGGACACCATCGGGGGCTGCTTCGGGGCCCTCTGGAACTGGGCCGCTCTTGCGGCGGCCTCTTGCCGCCTGGTCGCGGCGGCCGCGTTCTTGGACTTCTTCGGCCGGCTGCCGAACAGCAACGAGCCGGCCCGACGCTTTTTTGGGCCGCCTGGTGCGGTCGGCGCGGCCGAGGAGCTCGCGCCCGCCCTATCGGTGCCATGCGGGCGGCGCGGCTCGTTCTCCTCCTCATCGTCATCCGGCCAGTCCTCAAGGCCGCCTCCTCCCCCGGAGCCGCCTGCTCCACCGCCGCCACCTGTGGCGTTGTCCTCCTCCATGGCGGCCGCCCCCAAGTCGGGGTCTTCCACATCGCTCCTCGTTCGATCCGGCATATACTCCTGACCTGGATCCAGAGCGTCGGTGACCGACTGGGCCGGGAGGACCTGCACCATGGCCGACTGGTCAGGCGGCAAAACAAGAACTCGGACCAGCAAAGAGAAAAGAATTACAAGACTCACCGCAGGCGGCGGATGTGCGCGGTTGTACGGCCGCATGCCGAACCGCCAGTCCACCTCTGACAGCTTGCAGTTGGAGATATAGTTGACCAGCCGGACCACCTCCACGTCCGGCTGGTCCCGTGTGCACATCTGGCATGGGTCCCGGTGCCCGCTCATGCAGCTGATGATGTGAGGCCGGGCTTGGAGGGGGAGCATTCGACGCGTCACGAAGGCAGCCAGCAAGTCCGAGCCCTTCAGGCCCTCCGACTCCGACATCGCCTGAAGTCGGGCAAGGGCGGCGGAGGAGGCGGCCGACAGGGAACTCGGCCTGTACTGCCAGTTGGCGCACGGCTCGGCTGGCGGGCCGGCTACTTAGGCCGGCAAGTTGACATAGTCGCTTGTCGGGTGGATGTTCTTGACGTAGAAATAGGATTTCTGCCACAGCTTGGCCGACTGCAGCAAGGAGATGGGCGGGAAGCGGTTCCCGGTGCCCGGGCGCCGCACCGCCACACAGGCTCCGCATTGAGCCGCCTGGCCCTTGGCGGCGGTGCCCAGCTTGAGGTAGAAGCACTCCCCCCAGAGTTCGAGAGTGGGGAGAGTGCCGAGGTACCCTTCGCACATGGTGACGAAGGCGGCCAGCAGCACCACCGTGTTTGGCGTGAGGTGGTGCAGCTGGACTCGGTAGAAGTCAAGGAAGGAGCGGAGGAAGTCGCTGGCCGGAAGGCCGAAGCCGCAAAGGAAATGGGACCGGAAGACGACGCGTTCATCGTCCTCCGGCGCCGGCGAGATTTCTGCTTCGGGGGGAACGCGCACCTGCATGTTCGCCTCCCGGGGCAGCCGCCGTGTTTGACGGAGGAAGGAGAGATGATCATCATGGATGTTGGAGCCGTCCCAGTCGCCGGCTCATGAGCGCGCCATGGACGAAGGAGCTCATCGCAGGCGCGGCGCGGTGGCGAGCGGGTGAGGCTGCGGCGGAGCAAGGAAGCCACAGCGAGAGGACGCTCGACGATGGCGGGCTGCGGCAGCACTTCGACGGCAGCGGAGAAGATGAAGAACGGCGAAGGGAGAGGAGGGCGCGCATGCATCTGCCGCCCCCCTCCTCCCCCTACTTATAGCCCCAGGTGGCGAAGCTGAGGGGACGGGGGCGTGGGGGATTGTGGGATTAACTACGCCCACTCCCCCACGTTCCCACTATTGTGGCACCGGTAAAGGCGCGTATTAACTACCACAGAAGTCCAACTGTCCACCTCGGCCGCAGAGAATCCGAGAGCGGGCCGAGGCACTATAGTGGCGGGCCCCAGCCTGCGGCGCCGTCCCGTCACGCGCGTGGGCTGGCAGGCCGGCTTGACCTGATGACGCCACGTGGCCGACATGCGCGGGCGGCAAGCCTAACGTCTGGCTAGCATGCCACCTGGTCCCCACCACGACGTTTCAAAATCGCCAGGCAGCCTGCCTGGTCATGGCCGACACCTACCAGCCGGCACCTCGGAAGACGGACGAAGCAAAATACCAGACGACCCGGAATATGAAGCTGTTGAGGCTTCTCGCCCCTTCAGCCGCAGCGCCTCATCAGCTTCGAGGACTACTGTCGGAGTAAATGACCACGGGTAGCCCCATCAGCTCCCTTTGGTATTTCAAGACATCGGGGCAGGCTGCGCCCCTCAAACATCAAGGACAAGGGCCGCCTTCTTGAGGCCGACTGGTCCAAGTAGCCGGTTGCCGGGAGGCAGCGGAGTCCACTAGACGGCCATGAAGTGGGCCGACTACTGGCAGGCGGCCTCCTGGGATGCCGAGTCCTAGCAGGCGGCCCCTCGCGCCCTCAAAGTCAGCGCCAACATAAACGTGATGAGACAGGGCATGGCTACAGTACATGCCTGCCACCCCCGAATCCAGGGCAGAGCGTGACCACAGTATTGCGTACCGGGCAGGCATCCTGCGCCCAACGTAGGATTGTTGCCATGCCGCTCATGACATCACCCATGGCAGAGGAAGCCATGCTCCCGTGACGGGCGGTCAGTACGGCCCGCAGGCGGCGGGCCCTACTTGTCCGTGACAAGCCAGAAGGCGGCGAGCCCAGACCAGTCGGCTCAGTGGGAGGCCGGCTCCCAGCAGGCGGCCCTCCTCCTCCCTCGAAGTCTATGCGCCATTAACCAGATACGACGGGGTATGGCTACAGTGAGTTCCCGCCAGGCGGCGGGACTGTATCCACGCTCCCCCTGACGAGGCCTTCTTCATCAGGGGCAATGCTACAGCATAAAGCAGTCAACGCGGCCCGTGGACGGCGGGACCCACCTGTCGGCTGAGATCACGGCAGTCGGCGGACCCACCAGGCGGTAGGCCCCGGCCGTCGGCGGAGAAGCCGGCGACCAGTGATGCTGACTGCCGGGCCCCGCATCTGGCCAGATTATCGTTGTACCCCTGGGGGGTAGGCTTATATAAACCCCCCAAGTCACCCCATGTAGGGGGTCGGCTCCTTGGCAGAGGCCTCGTCGAGCACTCACAGCACCACACACACACGCAGAGAGAGTGGAGTAGAGCTAGCCTTGCCCTTCTTCCTCCTCCAGCCAGGTAGCTCAAGGAGCAAGCTTGTAGCCACCTGTTGAAATAGTGATCATGCGGAGACCCCGCAGAGCAGGACTAGGGGTGTTATCTCCTAGGAGAGCCCCGAACCTGGGTAAGATTCGCAAGCGTACGTGGTCTCGCTCACTCCCGCTTCTAGAGCCCGACGACGTACTTTTGTCCCCATCCACGATAAGCCATCCCCTGGCATATGTCGCACGATATCCCCGACACTGGACGAAGAACACGACGAACTGGGAGTGGAGTTGGAGAAGTTCGTCTGCTCAGATCTCTCACGCCCTAACTTGGCAGCGAGAGACAGCTACGGCGGCGGCAGAGTGAAGATTTCCGCGGCCGGCGCGAGTACGACGGCGACGAGGTCGAGGCAGTGAAGCTCTTCCTCACCGGCGACGATGGAGAGTAGCGGCGGTGCTAGGTCTGAGAGCTCGAGCGAGAGGGTGGTCGAGCGGAGTAAATGAAGACAAAGGAAGGGAGGGGGTATTTATAGCCACGGTGAAAAACAGCCCGTCCGAAATTTTTGGACGAACATGCCCCTGGCCCTTACTCTTCTAACGACATGTGTCACCCACGTACAGAGTGGTGGAGATCGTGGGCGATCGTGAGTGAATATTTTAATCCGTCGTGGGACGCGGAACGGTTTGAGCGGCAAAAGCCGAAAATTCAGATATGAAAATTTTAAAATTTCGTTCGCAAATTCTTCAGCTATCAAAGACTCAGTGAAGACTTTGAACGTGTTTCAAATAGAACGCACATGAAGAATTTGTGAACAGACTGAGTTGAGTTTAGCATAGAGGGGGAACGGGTCCGATCACATTCACTTAGAGAAAAAATCAACTTGAAGAATTAGCAATAAGTGAATGCTGTTGAGGACATGAAAAACTCATATATATATATATATATATATATATATATATATATATATATATATATATAGTCAATGAAGAACACCAGTCAATTTTTTTTGAAGACTTTGCAAGTTGAAGAATTTACAAAATGAAGAAAAACTCAATTTTAAAGATTTTCAACTTTTGTTGGTGGCGTGACCCATCGTATAAGAATGATTATTTCAGATACCGCGTACAATTGTCGTAGGGCTATGAGAATCAAATTCTTCGTTAATTTCTTCACACTTAGAGGGTTAGTCTTCATTGATTGAAGAAAAAATGTTACTTCGTGTGTTACACATCTAAGTCACCAATTTTGCATAAGTGTTAGGATGTGTGTCCTTTCAAAGAACATTCGAAGATTCTAAGATATTTAGCTCACACCGCAACTTGCTAAATCTCTTCTCATCCAAGGGCTTGGTGAAGATATCCGCTAGCTGTTCTTCAGTCTTCACGTGATCAATAGAGATGTCGCCTTTCAACACATGATCTCGAAGAAAATGATGACGAATCTGGATGTGCTTTGTCTTCGAGTGCTGAACTGGGTTATGAGCAATTTTGATGGCACTCTCGTTGTCGCAGTAGAGTGGCACATTCTTCATGTTGATGCCGTAGTCCTTGAGGGTTTGCTTCATCCACAGCAATTGAGCACAGCAAGAACCAGCAGCAATGTACTCAGCTTCAGCAGTGGAGAGTGATATGCAGTTCTGCTTCTTCGATGACCAACATACTAAAGATCGTCTGAGGAAATGGCATGTGCTTGATGTTGACTTGCGATCCACTCGATCACCAGCATAGTCAGAGTCAGAATATCCAATAAGATCAAAAGCCGAGCCCTTGGGATACCATAATCCAAGTGTTGGAGTGTGAGCTAGATATCGAAGAATATGTTTCACAGCCTTATGGTGTTATTCCTTCGGTGTAGCTTGAAAATGGGCACACATGCAAACACTAAGCATAATATCTGGCCTAGATGCACATAGGTACAATAAAGAGCCAATCATGGAACGGTACACCTTTTGATCGAAATCAATACCATTTTCATCGGTGCATAGATGGCCATTTGTGGGCATAGGGATTTTGACGCCTTTGCAATCTTGCATACCAAATTTCCTCAGAATGTCCTTGAGGTATTTCTCTTGAGAAATGAAGATGGCATTGCATTGTTGACGAATTTTAAGACATAAGAAGAATTTCAATTCTCCCATCATGGACATTTGATATTCCTCACTCATCATATAAGCAAATTCGTCACTGTAACGTTGGTTAGTACAGCCAAAGATAATATCATCAACATATATTTGGCACATGAATAATTCATCATTATATGTTTTGGTGAAAAGAGTTGGGTCGAGTGAACCGGGTTTGAAGCCTTCCTTCATGAGGAATTCCTTCAGCGTATCATACCACGCCCGAGGGGCCTGCTTGAGGCCATAGAGGGCCTTATTGAGCCTGAAGACTTGGTCAGGATGCTTAGGATCTTCAAAACCTGGGGGTTGAGCAACATATACTTCTTCCTCAAGCTTACCATTGAGGAATGCACTTTTCACATCCATTTGATATAAGATGATATTATGATGGTTAGCATAAGCAAGCAATATGCGAATAGCCTCAAGTCTAGCAACAGGTGCAAAATTTTCATCGAAATCAATTCCTTCAACCTGTGTGTAGCCTTGAGCTACAAGACGAGCCTTGTTCCTCACCACTAGGCCATTTTCATCTTGCTTGTTGCGGTAGATCCATTTGGTACCGATGATATTGTGCTTGCATGGGTCTGGTCGCTTGACAAGCTCCCACACATTGTTCGGCTCGAATTGATGTAATTCCTCTTGCATCGCTTGAATCCACTCAGGCTCCAGAAATGCCTCATCAACTTTGGTGGGCTCTGTGATAGAGGCGAAAGCAAAATGCCCACAAAAGTTAGACAAATGTGAAGCTTTTGAGCGTGTGAGAGGACCTGGTGCGTTGATGTCGTTGATGATTCTCTCAATCTGTACTTCATTTGCAACGCGAGGATGAGCAGGTCGACGACTTTGATTTGGCTCAACATTTTCTTTAGAGCCATTTTATTCAGATGCACCAGCATGATTTTCTTCATGATCTGGAATGACTTCTTCAGTAGATTCTTCAGTAGGTATGACATCCTCAGTAGCCTTTAGCTTGATGGATTCCTCAGGAGTCATTTCATCTAGCACAGGAGGTAGGTGCTCTCTTTGCGAGCCATTAGTTTCATCGAACCGCACATCTACAGTTTCAACAACTTTGTTGTGATAGGTGTTGAAGACTCTGTAGGTGTGCGAGTCCTTTCCATAACCAAGCATAAAACCTTCATGTGCTTTCGGTGCAAATTTAGAATTGTGATGGGGATCTCTAATCCAACATTTAGCACCGAAGACTTTGAGATAACTCACATTGGATTTCTTGTCAGTGAGGAGTTCATATGAAGTCTTCTTGAAGAATTTGTGAAGATATACCCTGTTGATGATGTGGCATGCAGTATCAATTGCCTCAGGCCAGAAGCGACGAGGTGTCTTGTATTCATCAAGCATGGTGTGAGCCATCTCAACAAGAGTCCTGTTCTTGCGCTCCACAATGCCATTCTGTTGAGGAGTGTATGGGGCAGATAACTCATGAGTAATACCAAGTTCATCAAGATAGTCATCAAGACCAGTATTCTTGAACTCGGTCCCATTGTCACTACGTATATGCTTGATCTTTACACCAAAATTCGTCGAAGCCCTTGAGGAAAATCGTCTGAAGACTTCCTGCACTTCAGTTTTGTAAGTAATGACATGCACCCATGTGTAACGAGAATAATCATCAACAATGACAAAGCCATATAGAGATGCTGCATTTGTTAGTGTGGCATAATGAGTAGGGCCAAAGAGATCCATATGAAGCAATTCAAAAGGACGAGAGGTAGTCATGATAGTCTTCGAGGGGTGCTTGGCTCTGGTCATCTTTCCAGCCTCACAAGCCCCACAAAGATGATCTTTGAGGAATTTGACACCCTCAATGCCAATGACGTGCTTCTTCTTCACAAGCGTGTGTAAGTTCCTCATGCCAGCATGACCCAGTCGTCGATGCCATAGCCAGCCTTCTGAAGCTTTTGCAAGTAGACATGTGGTAGGCTGTGGTCCTGCAGAGAAATCAACAATATACAAGTCTCCTCTCCTAAAGCCTTCGAAGACTTTGGAATTGTCAGATTCCATGAGCACTAAGCAGCGATATTTGCCAAAGACAACAACCATATCAAGATCACAAAGCATTGAGACAGACATGAGGTTGAATCCGAGGGACTCGACAAGCATGACTTTGTCCATGTGTCGATCCTTTGAGATTGCAACCCTACCTAGACCCAATACCTTGCTTTTGCCTTTGTCAGCGTAGGTGATATGCTTCAAATGTGATAGAGATAAAGGAGAGTCCATCAGTAAGCTCTTGTCACCGGTCATATGATTAGTACATCCACTGTCGAGGACCCACTCAGTAGCTTTGGGTAAGTCATCCTGCAGATGAATTAGTGCTTCTTACGAACTCATATACTTCAGAGTGAAGAATATGACATCAAATTCATCAGACATAATTTCATCAATTAATGCAACATATGTATATATAGCAGTATGAGGATGAGAGAAATGAATAAATCATTTCTTCATGATTAGCTTGCGTCCTTTCAAGCATTTTCAGGTCTCCAGCAAATTCTTCAGACGATTTAGTTTGTCTGGAGACCTGACCCTGCATAAGAGATTAGTTCTTTTTCTTCACCACCCACATCTGGAGGGGTGGCAAAGCGTTCATCATTCTGCGAGCTCCATAAGAGAAAGGTGGCATTGAAGCCAATGCGCTTCGTTTCACGGGAGAGGGGTTAGTATAGGCATATGAATAAGCAGAGAAATTCTTCAAGGACTTATGAACATAATGATTTGAAGAGTAATGCACATATTCATAGCCCTTAGATTTTTCCTGCGAAACAGAAGTGTTAGCACAATGATGTTCATATGAGGATTTGGATCCATGTGAGGAATTTGATCCATATGAGGAATTTGGTCCATATGAGGACTTGGATCCATTTGAAGCCTTTGGTCCATATGAAGAATTTGATCTGGGGTTCCTATTCTTCACAGCTGGTGTCATGATGACATTTACCTGAAGACTTTCAAGGCACCTTTTGGGAACCCAGATTTTCTTCATAGGAGGACCGTTCCTGCAGTTAGTTCCAACATATCTAGCAAATACTTCACCATTCTGATTTTTGAACAGTTTATAGTTGGAGTCAAATGACTCATCAGACGAATATGAGGATTCACAAGTAAATCCAGATAAAGTGGATGGATCTACGGGAGGTCCCTTCGCAGCAACCCATGAGGTTTTGGGATACTGCTCAGGTTTCCAGTAGGTTCCATCAGCATTGAGTTTTCTCTCAAAGGCAATACCCTCTTTCCTAGGGTTCCTGTTCAAGATCTGCATTTTGAGCACATCACAAAGAGTCTGATGCCCTTTGAGGCTTTTGTACATGCCTGTCACATACAATTCCTTCAACCCTGCATTTTCGTCAGTGATACTAGTGGTATCCTCAAATGAGGAATTTGTGACCACAGAGATAGTTGAAGAATTTGCAGCAATAGAAGCATTTGAACTTTCAGGTGAAGAATTAGCAGTTTCACGTTCAATGCATTTCAAACATGGTGGAATAAATTCTTCCTCAGCGGAACTGATCTGTTGAGCAAGTAATGAATCATTTTCCTTCTGAAGATCTTCATGACTCACCCTTAGCTTCTCAAGATCTTGCTTTCTTTGAAGAAATTCATAAGAAAGCTTCTCATGATCGGCTAAGAGAGTTTCATGACGATTTTGAAGGTTGTCAAACTTAGACTGTAGTTGCTGAAGATTATCAGTCAGTGTTTGAGTTCGATCCATTTCCTCACCTAACAGATCATCGCTTTTGTCTAGCATATTTTGAACCTTTTCCAAAGCCTTTTGTTGTTTAACAGCAATATTAGCAAGTTTGGAATAGCTGGGTTTGAGGTTTTCATCAGATTCATCCTCACTTGATTCAGAGGAGGGATATTTGAATACCTCGGCACCTTTTGCCATGAAGCAATAGGTGGGAGCATAGTCATCGTTGCCGTCATCAGCAGTGTTGGGGAAGCCATTTTCCTCAGTGTTGAAGATGGACTTGCTGACATAAGCAGTAGCGAGGGCTAGGCTCGCCACACCAGATTCTGACTCCTCAGATGCCTCCTCTTCCTCATGTTCCTCAGATTCAGCTTCAGGGTCCATTTCCTTGCCAATTGAATGCCCGAGCCTTCTTGGAACTGCTCTTCTTGTGAGATGAAGACTTTGAAGATTTTGATGATGAGGACTTTGACAATTTCTTCTTCTTCTTTGAGTCATCTGAACTATCATCCTTGTATTTCTTCTTCTTTGATTCCTTTGCCCACTGAGGACAATCAGTTATGTAGTGACGAGGTTTCTTGCATTTGTGGCAAGTCCTCTTCTTGTAATCACGGGATGAGGAATCTGATCTAGTGTCATCACGTTTTGAAGATTTTACAAAGCGACCATGCCTTGAGAACTTCTGGAATTTCCTCACGAGCATTGCTAGCTCCTGACTTAGTTCTTTAGGGTCACCAAGGTTGCTATCAGAATCTTCACCTTCAGATGAGGAAACTGCCTTGGCCTTCAGTGCGCGTGATCTTCCCTAGCTTGGCCCGTAGAGATCTCTCTTTTCAGCTTGTTGGAATTCATGAGTGTTCAGCCTCTCAAGGATATCAGCAGGATCTAGTGACTTGTAGTCTCCACGTTCTTGAATCATCAGTGCCAGTGTATATAATGAAGAATCGAGTGACCTCAGCAATTTCTTCACCACCTCATGGTCGGTGATGTCAGTGGCACCAAGTGCTTGAAGCTCGTTTGAAATGTCAGTGAGGCGATCAAAGGTTTGCTGGACATTCTCATTGTCGAGTCTTTTGAAGCGGTTGAAGAGATTGCGAAGAACGTCAACTCGAGAATCACGTTGAGTTGAGATTCCTTCGTTGACCTTGGACAGCCTGTCCCAGATAAGCTTTGCAGACTCCAAAGCACTCACTCTGCCGTACTGTCCTTTGCTCAGATGGCCACATATGATATTCTTCGCTTGAGTGTCGAGTTGCTTGAATCTCTTCACATCAGCAGTGTTCACGGAAGGAGTGACAGAGGGAACGCCATTTTCCACAACGTACCAGAGATCGTTGTTAATTGCCTCAAGATGCATGCGCATCTTATTCTTCCAGTAGGGGTAGTCCATCCCATCAAAGGTAGGACACCCAGCCGAGACCTTGATCATGCCTGCAGTCGACATAACTAAAACTCCAGGTGGTTAAAACAAAATCACACAGAACAAGGGAGTACCTTGCTCTGATACCAATTGAAAGTGCGTTATATTGACTAGAGGGGGGTGAATAGGCGATTTTTACAAATTCGTCACTGAGGAAATACTACTTGAGGAATTTGCTAAGTGACGAACTACAAGCAGCGGAATAAGTACTCAGGTGCAAGCATAACATGGCAGTAACACGGTCATCATGCTGATATGAAACAAGCACATAGCACAGGTAGCGTGTAAACAGGATAAGCAGGCTGAAGACAAAGTGACTGAAGAAATAGGA
This sequence comes from Thinopyrum elongatum, assembly GCA_011799875.1. Lineage (NCBI taxonomy): Eukaryota > Viridiplantae > Streptophyta > Magnoliopsida > Poales > Poaceae > Thinopyrum > Thinopyrum elongatum. The sequence continues at coordinate 365,292,203 of CM022297.1, read as the reverse complement.
TTGAGGAAATTGAGAAAGTCTTTAGTCAAAGCCTTCAAACAGTAACGATTAAGTACACAGCAAGTATGCGAGGAAATGAAAGGGTTGAGGAAATAGAACCAGTAGCTTGGTGAAGACAGTGATTTGGTAGACCAGTTCCAACTGCTGTGACAGTTGTACGTCTGGTTGGAGCGGCTAGGTATTTAAACCTAAGGACACACAGTCCCGGACACACAGTCCTCACCGTATTCTCCTTGAGCTAAGATCACACAGACCTCGCCCAATCACTCGTGGTAAGTCTTCACAGGTGACTTCCAAACCTTCACAGACTTGGTCACTCGGCGATCCACAATTCCTCTTGGATGCTCTAGACCATGACGCCTAACCGTCTGGAGGATGCACAGTCCTCAAAGGTAACAAGCGTCGGTTCCACACAGGAACAATCTCTTCAGTGATGCTCAATCACTTTGGGTTTTAGGTGTTGGGTTTGGGTTTTTCCTCACTGATGATTTTCTCTCAAAGTCCTCGGAGGATGGGATGCTCTAAATGACAAGTGTCAGTTTCTCTCAGAGCAGCCAACCAGCTAGTGGTTGTAGGGGGCGGCTATTTATAGTCGGGGAGCAGCCCAACATGATAAGACATAAATGCCCTTCAATGATATGACCGTTAGGTGGATAGGATATTTTGGACAGTTGGTGCATAGCACAGCAACGGTCGGAAGTTTGAGCTCTCAAATTCCTCAGGGCTATCATGTTCCTCACTTGTAGGCAATCCGCACTGGCGAATTCCTAACTTCTCAGTCAGAACAAATTCCACAGAGAACAGAAGATCTTCGTCTCTGTCACTGAAGAACTTGATTGAACTGTATGAGATTTCCAATGGCTTCACTCAAAAGGATTGGGTAGGTGTAGGATTTGAGTTGAGCATCACTTGGAAACTTTTCCTTAGTTTTACCTCGACCCCCTTTAACAGTATAGTGTTTCCTATGACTCAAGAAAGGGAAAACAAAACTACGAAAACAAAAGTCTTCATGCTTCATAATCCTCGCATCAATACCAAAGTCTTCAAGGTCACACCAATTTCCTCATTTTCAAAGTCTTCAAGAAAACCAAAGTCTTCAACTGAAGACATTCATTTTTAGGGGTCGACTTTCTTCGTAAATATCAAACTCCTCATAGACTTATAGAACCTGTGTACACTCACAAACACATTAGTCCCTTAACCTATAAGTCTTCAATACACCAAAATCACTAAGGGGCACTAGATGCACTTACATCTATGAGTTATCGAACCTACGGGGTCACAAGCTTAAGGCAATCACAATCTGCTGAGTGTTAGTAGGACGGGAGTGATGAGAATATATTTTTGAAATTGTTTCAGTAATATTCGGAATAGTTCTGAGAGGATCCGGAAGCGTTTCGGGGTCATCGGAAGGGTTTCGGTGAATATCGGGTAATACCGGGTATTACCGATAAATATATATAAGTGGAAAATGTTTCCGGGGATGTTAAATCATATATAAAATGGTATAAAAGTATTTAGAACTATTTTATATTTAACTAAATATCAACGGGCCTTAAAAGACCAAGAGGTGGAAGGCAACTTGGGCTACAAAGGCCAAGTGGGGAGGCACCTGCCTTCCCTAAGGAAGGAGGCCGAATTGGAGTGGGGGAGGAGTCCAACTCCTCCTCCCTTGGCCGGCCAAAGGGTAGAGACTTTCCCTCCCCTTGGGGTGCCCCTCCTCTTCCCTCCAACCTATATATACTAGAAGATTTCCACCCTTTTGAGACACAAGTTTTGGAGCCTCTTCTAGTTCTTCTAGTTCTAGTTCTAGTTGGTCCCAGTTGACCAATTTGAGCTAGACTAATCCTCTATTCCTCATAATTAGATTCCCTATGTGGTTCTAATCTCCTCCCTCTAATTCTCCGGCGACGATTAGCTCTGGATAGCGAAGCGCTGCCGGATCGTGAAGGCTGCACGCTTGCAACCAAGTAGAGAGGCCGTGCTTCCGGTCTTCCGTTCGAGGGACTGTTCGTGGGCGATTCGCGGAGTCGTTCATCAACGGTTCGAGGGACTCCAGGTACGATCTACACCGACACGTTCTTCTTCCGCTGCAACTCGGTGATGGTAATGATCGCGATCCCAACCCGTTATGCATCTTCATATTGATCTTGGGTGCGTAGGTGCGATTTATTTGTTTTCTACTACGTTTCCCAACAGCGGTTGCCTCCTTCTTCGGGCTTCCTCATGTCGCTAGGCCTTGCGGTCCCCCAACCCAACCTTCTTCCTGGTTCTCCTTGGTGAGCCACCCCTGGTGTATGACACCGTTAGGCACCGCCTCGAAGGCTGGTTCACGCGGTGGCGGAGCCTCCCCTTCTTCCTTCTTGTCTTGGCCCTTCTTATTTCTATGGAGGAGGTCTTGGAGCAGTAATGGAGGTGTTGTGATCTGATCTTGGACGAATGACGGCTCGATGAAGATGATTCCCAACGGCTAAGGTTGGAGGTGTATATATAGGGCCTTCTTCAGTTCTCCTCTATATATGTGACTTCCTCCTCCTTCATCCCAGGGCTTGAGGGGAGCCAAATGCTCTCCCAAAACGTCCCCTGTTCGACAAGAATCGCGTAGGAAAAAACCAGGATGAAACCAGAGCAAAATCGGGAAATTTATGGCCAAAATACGAAGATGTAGGGGTACAATACGACCGACGATACGACCGGGCATGGTCGTACCGTGCGCCATCGATCGCTCTGGACCCTTAGGTAAAGTGGTCGCCATTTCTTCACACGAACTCGGATTTCGACGTTCTTAGACTCGTTGTATTCGTATGAGCGACGCTGAGGCACCTATGTATTAAATCTTGATTTTGAGCACTTTGCAATAATGTCATCTTTGACACTTCCAAATGCCTAAGTCTTGGTGTGTGTAAGGCCTCTTTGTTGATCCGAACCTTGCCTTTTTCATCGTGTTTGGTCCTTAGTTGCTACAAAACAAATAAAGAAGACTAGTAAAAACTAAATAAAACCCATAACTATGCAATGCTCACAATGCAAAAAGTGAAACTGGAAATCATAAATAATAGACATGTAATTGGCTCGATGGGACATGATATATGAGGATAATATGCAACAAATGAGCTATAAAAATGCGTAAAAAATGGAGCCATGAGTAGCCATAGCTAGGTGGTCCATTGACCTGTTTTTTTATTAATTTTGTTGTTTTTGTACTGGCATGACAAATTATGAATATATTGATTTTTTTTGTTCTGAAAAAGGAAAGAGAAAAAAGTTACAAATTAGATATTTTGGAAAAAAATAAAGAAAATACGATACATCAGGGAGTATATTATACCTTTCTCATCATTTTCTCACCGTACGTGCGCAAGAATAGTTCTGAACTTGTCATCACCAATCAAAATATACACCCATGAAATAAAAATATACAACAGTGAGGAAAGAAAGTGTATCATTCTCATTTCTGACAGTATATAAAATAAGAAGTGCTCAATTTTAACCGAACGCGGAATAAAATCCCTATCGCGCTGGGGCGCGCATATTCTTTGCTTCTGCCCTTCCCTCCTCCGCCTCCGACAAGTTCCCCACCTTCATCGCCGTCGACCCGCTCTAATGGAGGCGGAGCAGCAGAAGCCGCAGCGCCCGCGGCGCAAGGCGCAGAAGCGCAGGATTGACGACGAGGCCGCCGCCTCGGCCGCCGCCGCCGCAGCGGCTGCCGCCGTCTCATCGCCGCTCGGCAGCGCCGATGCCGACGACGACAACGAGGACGACGAGGGCTCCGTCGGCCCCGAGATCTGCTGCCGCCAGTCCCAGGCGGCGGTCGCCCGCGAGGTCCGCACGCAGGTCGACGCCCTCCACCACTGCTTCTCGTGGCGCCACGCCGACCGCGCCACCGCCAAGCGCGCCACCAGCGTCCTCGCCGAGCTCGCGAAAAACGGTAATCCCCCAACCCTACGCCGACCGTGCCGATCCGTACTCTTCCCCACCCGTTCAGGCGCCGTTACTGAGGCGGATCTGCTTGCTGCTTTTGCCGCAGAGGAGATGGTGAACGTAATCGTAGAGGGGGGCGCCGTGCCGGCGTTGGTGTGCCACCTGAAGGTGCCCCCTATGGTGGCGGCGGTGGAGGAGGAGCAGCAGCCGCGGCCGTTCGAGCACGAGGTCGAGAAGGGGGCTGCCTTCGCTCTCGGGCTCCTAGCCGTAAAGGTTAATTCGATTAGTTTTCCTCTTTGCACTTTAGCTGATTTTGCTTACATTCCATTGCAATTGCTTGAATTGTTCTTATAATCCAAATTTTCTGGGCCTTGGCCGGCTCAAGGCTCATACAACTTCCCATTTCGTAGCAAAATGCAAGAGAAAAACAATTACCACTCTCTTCCCTTCCCCTAATCTCTTGTCTCTCTGTAAATGCAACTTCATACGCCTTCATAAGAATCTAGGTATACCTGGGTTCAAGCAGACTAGGTTTCAACCTTGCCTAGTTCTCTTTAGGCAATCCATAAATATTATTATTAACTTTTCTTCAACATGACTACTTCATTGTTATGATTTTAGCTATGTTACTCTCAGAATTTAGTCATTTATTACTTTTTGTGTTGGTTTACCAGCCTGAACATCAACAACTTATAGTTGATGCTGGTGCCCTACCCCTGCTGGTGAATCTCCTAAGAAGGCATAAAAATGCTACAAATTCGAGGGCAGTTAACAGCCTTATCAGAAGAGCAGCTGATGCAATTACCAACCTTGCTCATGAGAATAGCAACATCAAAACTTGTATCAGGTTTTGTTCTATCCACTGCCCACTAGTCAATGCTGCGTTTCCATGAAAGTTTTCTGTGCTTGCTGATGGTTTTGTTCTACTGCAGAATTGAAGGCGGAATCCCACCTCTCGTTGAATTGCTAGAATCACAGGATATTAAGGTGCAGAGGGCAGCTGCAGGGGCCTTGAGGACTTTGGCGTTTAAAAATGATGAAAACAAAACCCTGGTAAGAATATAAGAAAGTTTAAATTAATGAAACCAACATTAATGTTAGATTTTAACATCAGACTTTCATCCACATTCACCCATGTATATTATTTCCTTACTTCTATATGGTAAATCTTCCTCTTAACTCCTTAATGCAGATCGTTGATTGCAATGCATTGCCAACGTTAATCTTAATGCTGCGGTCAGAGGATGCTGCAATTCACTATGAAGCAGTAAGATACTGAATATTCATATATTTTCATCAAATACACTTCTTTGGTTGAACCCCTCTTCATTTTTAGTGCGGCACTTGTCATGTATCTATTACAGGAAAATATTGTTCTGGTTTTGAACCTTGCTATTTCTCTTTGTTTTCTACAATCTTGAATAACAGTTATCCTAAGGCCTCATGGAATGTAAACTTCAAAATGTATTGTCTTGATTGGCTTAATGGTGAACCGTAGTACTATATATTGCTTGGGAAACTTCCAGGTCAAAATTTCTGTTCAAGTTGCAATGTAACTTAGGTTAGCTGGCACAGCGGCACTTACCTTAACTTACTTATCGACTTATCGTTATACTCCATTTACATTATGAGCAATGCAATTATGGTGCACTATATCGATATTGATGTGCATTAGAACCCAATTCCTTAAGTGTATTGAACTGTTGTCTCTTATTATTATTAAATATTAAATAAAGGATAGAGTAATTTCTTTGTCTAGAGATTCTAGAGCTGCAATAAGGGCTCATATTGTCATCATGTTAATAAAAAGTGGTTCAGTGGTATGTTAACGAATCGGTCGATTACGAAAACTAGACTTTCTGTCTCTTGGACTTCTTATTCTTTTGCTTAGGTTCAGCCGAGGTAGTGGACAAACAGTGGGGAAGAAATATGGCGGGGGAGAAATTTCTTGTGATTGTGAGCAAGTAGAATTGCTTGACTTCAACAAACAAATGGAAGTTCTATCTATCAATATCTATGGTCTTGACCGTCATGATTAACCTCCTTTCATAATACTCCCTACCCCCAGGGAAGTTGAATCCCCGCTGCCTCCTTGAAAGAGAGATGTCCTGAACCACTAGATGCTAGCAGTGAAAAATTGAGTGTACGCCTAGGCGCGCTTAAGTGATGAGCGGAGGCCTACCGCTTTGCTTTTGTGGTAAGCATTGAAACAAAGCGCTCGGACGCCTAGGGTTAGACAAAGGATAGCGGGGGTGAGAGAAACAGAGGAGAGCAAGGCAACCCTGCGCCGCCAGATGTGGGGCTTTCTTCTTCGGCCTCACCACCCATTTTCTTCCCCGACCTAGCGCCGCTGGACCTCGAGCTCCCCGTCCCCGACCTCGCTGCCAGTCCTCCCCCCTCTCCCCCAATCTCGAGCTCCTCCTTGTCTAGGCTGGAGCCTGGTGATTTCTCTCCAACCTCACCGCTGCCAGCTTGCTTCCCCTTCCCTGAGCTCGAGCTCCTCCTCATCTCTTCTTCCCCAACATGCTTGCGATTTCAGGCTTAATACATGACTTGCATGTTTTGAAAATTGTTTTTTGGGTACCCTTTTTCCTGTCCATATGACGTCCGTACAGAAAGCTTAAGCGTGCCTAGGCGCCGTTTAAGCCCCCGCTGAAGCTGTCATTGCACTAAGCGGAGGCACAACGCTCGCTCAGTGCCTAGCGCTTAAAAAAAAAACCTTGGACGATAGGCAACAAAAGAGTCAGTGCTTTGATACATCATTTCTGATGTCCAGAACCGCAGCTATTGGAAGAAAAGATGCTGCCTGAGGAAGTGAATGAACTAGTTCTTACTTCTGTTTGGTGCGAGATCCCATGGCGGTAGAGGAGAGCTTTCTTTGGAATAGTCTGACCCAGGGAGAATAGAGTTATTACAAGTGAGCTAATTAGATCAAATCTCATCAACATACATTACTTTAGGAGAAACTGAGAGCAGCACAGATATGAGAAATCTTTACCCCCCAAAACAATGAGAAACAGGATCTAAAAATATTGTCTATTCATGATGATTCGGTTTCAATCGATAAGGTAGCTGGACCAATGTGATCTACCAAGAGTGTACCTCGAGGCAGTGTGCCTTGAGGGGTCGTAGTATCTGGTAACCAGTCTACTCAAAGAATGAGAGTGGGATCATCACATCATTGCTAGAAGACTGGTGTCATTTCACTCACAAAAATGTGCAGGATAGCTCAGTTGGTAGAAAAATGAGTTTAGCGCTATTAAGAAAATCATATAAAAATAAAGCAAAAAAAGGAGAATAGAACTTGGTGAGAGCTATACTTGATTGCACAAATGAACCTAGTGCATGATGGCAGCTAGTATAGAGGCAAAGCATCCTTGTAATCCGTACTGTGCTCTGCCACACCATTTTCTGTCGCATTACTAAAGATAGGCCTAGTTAGTGCAATTGAACAAGCTGAGGCCTTGAGGGAGCCTGTAATTTTGAAATTGAAGTTAAGGACCTTAATGTCACAAGTGGGCTTGTTTGAGGAACTCATTTTTCTGTCACATTATTGAAGATGGGCCTAAGTAGTACAATTAAGCAAGCTGAGACCTTGATGAAGTCTGCCAGGCTAAAATTGACGTTAAGAACCTTAATGTCACAACCCAACTAGGAAGTTTGAGCACCTGTCCTGCGGCTTTATATGTTTGATGCACACAACTTACTTTTTAGATGTTACAAAAGAAAAGCTATTCCACATCAGCCAATTAGAAATTTGGAACATTAACACCTTTAACTTACCAATGGAGTTACTGATCTTGTGGAATTTATACAAAGAAAATGATCTGACTATTTGCTTCTATCAATTACATATAGATTTCTATATAGATTTATACTTTTGCCAAATGCAAAGGCTGTCCTCATAAAGTTCTCAGTATACAACATATATCGTGACAATTTTGCATGAAATCACCCTAGTCGTGGAACTAGCCATATGTATGATATTGTTTTTGCTGTGCATGCCAGCAAGTACTAAATACACTCTGTTGGCGTGGCAGGTTGGTGTCATTGGAAATTTGGTCCATTCATCCCCAAATATCAAGAAAGAGGTTCTTAATGCGGGGGCCTTGCAACCTGTAATTGGGCTATTAAGGTATGATGATCGTCGTATGCAGCTTATGATGATAGTTTTAATTGTATCTGTTAATAATTAAATTCATCTAACTTACTGTATTTATTTGTTGAGTTCTGCTAGAGTACTGCTGAAAGTTCAAATTCTATATACTTTACTATTAGCTGTACATGAGCAATACACACTCGATTACTGATTACACCATTGTGCATGTGTTCCTGGATGCGGATTAATTTTGTTGCTTTAAGGTCAAAAAAATATGTGATTATAATGATATAATCTTATGAAATTTTCAAGTGTAAGCTTGCGTGTAGCAAATTATCTTCTAACCCAGATTCCATATCCATCCGTATTGTAACACGAGAAGCTGTTTTATTGTAGTCCCAATCTTAGTATATGAAGGCATGGTATTACCCTGAGTCTGCTCTCCAGCTTAAAGAACCTGTGCTTCATCTTTTCTTTTGCAGTTCCTGCTGTACGGAAAGCCAAAGAGAAGCTGCTTTGTTGCTAGGGCAGTTTGCTTCGGCCGACTCTGAGTGCAAGGTGCTTAAGGATGCTTCATTTGTTGTTAGCTCCATATGACGAGTGATGAAGTGGAAGAGTAAAAATAAAATGAAGTACCTTTTCCTATATAATACTCTTGTGCCACATATAATTGATTGATTGTGTCTACCTACTTACTAAATATGTTGTTTCGTACGATAAAGAGTTAGCCATGGTGAATCAAAAGAATACAGAATTGTTTTTTGAGCTATCCTCTCTAAATATGCATGTATGGGGTTTGGCAGGTCCATATTGTGCAACGGGGGGCAGTCCGACCACTAATTGACATGCTACAGTCAGCTGACTTCCAACTCAGGGAGATGTCAGCCTTTGCCCTTGGGAGGCTTGCACAGGTTATATTTCTCATTCTATACCCCCCTTGCACACAACAATATCAATCTGATTGCTTATGTTTGTCAGCGGGTTTTACTGCATGTATTTTAGGGAGGTATTGTAGCAGTGAAAGAGAAACAACAATGACAATCCTTACCCCCCTTCATAAATTCACTTATTCACCTGACATAGTGACAGAGCACTTTCTCAACTTTGCTGCTTCCCTTTTTCTCTATGTTGATTTTACATTGGTATGCAGTATCCCCTCTTAGAAAGATTGACATGAGAGTGACCACAGGTTATGTTTAATGTACCATCAATAATAGAAGCCATGCAGCTCATTCTCTTTATGTGTGTTAAATGTCCAGACTAACTGTTCAGCATCTGCCTCTCAAATGGTGTCTGTTTAGATTTGTACTTTTGTTTGTATATGCTTCTTCACTGTATCCATTGTCCTGCGACAAGTAATTGTAACCCAGCATAGTTTGGCATATCTCTTGAACATGCACATTTCTGAATAGTCCTGAAGGAAAAGACACCATTTTCTCCCTGGCAGATTCTTCGGAGTGAAATGCCTGTTTGACATGCATGATGAAGTCACCCCGTTCAAATACAATCATTATTAGAATTGACGAAATTGCACAAGAGATAACTTCTCCGCCAGATTATTTGATTAGTTTTACTTTTACGTGAGAGATAAACCCCGTTCAAATACAATCAGATCAATTTAAACTGCAGCATTGCACACGTGCAGATTGATATACAGTTTTACAGATTCTTGTACATAAATTGAAATACAGTTTTACAAATTAAACTAACATCTTTGATCTACATAAGCCAAAGGCTGAAACATAAGCCCCAATGGTCATTGTCATATGGCGTATCATGTTGGATATACTCCGTATTATTTTTTGCCTACCAGGTGTCATCTGGACTCCATGCAGTACATTGCTACATTCTGTATTTGTTAGTGAGCAAGAGTTTAGATATTTTAGTGTCAGGCACATGCCAAGTCATTCCCTTCTCATTTTCTTTCTAAGCTGTAAACATTCCAATCATGGGATTGGAAAATAAAAAAGTATTCTATTAGTTTTAATGTGTTATCTTTTTGTTTGGAGTGGGCATGTTTTATTTACTTCTTATCTTGATTAACCTGCATGGCTAATTTGAAAAAAAATCTTTTGTTTCACAGGACACACATAACCAAGCAGGTATTGCATACAATGGTGGCTTGTTGCCTTTACTAAAGCTTCTCGACTCAAAAAATGGTTCTCTGCAACATAATGCTGCGTTTGCTCTTTATGGAGTTGCCGACAATGAGGTAATTTTTTATTGTTCAAAATATTGGTTTCTACTTACTATTTCATATTTGTTCTTAAAAGGGAACGAACTCATGTAGTCATGTTCCATTTCTGTTTTATGTAAGCTTCTTACTTTCATGTATCCATAATAACTTTCTTCTTGTAGGATTATGTCTCTGACTTCGTTAAAGTAGGAGGTGTCCAAAAGTTGCAGGATGGCGAATTTATTGTCCAGGTATGTCAACCATCATAGCATAGACTGGTACTTTCTTAGTAAATTTATACCTGAGTTTGGTTAAGCACTTTTTTTCAGGCTACAAAGGACTGTGTAGCTAAGACATTGAAGAGGCTAGAGGAGAAGATAAATGGACGAGTAAGTTCTGCTCACTGATTCTTTTTTCTTTTATTTGCCAAGCTGTGGTATCTACTCCAGCTGACTCACGCGCGATCTTTAACAGGTATTAAAACACTTGGTTTATCTCATGAGAGTAGGAGAAAAGTCTGTGCAGAGGCGTGTTGCTCTGGCTCTCGCACACCTCTGTGCCCCTGAAGATCAGCGAACAATTTTTATTGATAATAATGGTATGAACAATTTGACATCTTAAGTGTTCCTTGTCTCATTTGTGTTTTGTTCTCCATGAATTAAATTCTGCCTTAATTCAGGTCTCGACTTGCTTCTTGATCTTCTGGTTTCGGTCAGCTCGAAACATCAACAGGATGGTTCTGTAGCACTATACAAATTAGCCAACAAAGCTGCAGCACTCTCTCCGATGGATGCTGCACCTCCATCTCCAACGCCACAGGTTAGTAGAAACTAAAAAAAGGGTGATTTGTCTTTACTATGTAGTTATGCTATTGAAGTGAATAAGGTCTTCACAGTGCTTGGAAAAGAGATTTGTCTAACAAAATTGTCGTAAAAAAATATAGTTCTAGGGATATATGCTAGTACTACGTTGGAGCTATTAGCAAGATCTGAATTAAATCAAGATCATATGTGCACAAACTTCCTTAAAATGTTATTTCCTACAAATCGTGACATGTGCAACCTGTTGGACACAGATGTTCTGTCATGTAACTTTATACTGCTTGGCAGTCTGTTCTTAGTAGTTGGCAGGCTTTACCTTGCCCTACCCTGGATATTCTTAATGAGGTTTCCCCATAAATCAACTCCTAATACCGATGGATTGGTCCATCCATAATTCTGGCTATTGCTATTACTAAATGTACTTCTGACTGTAGGTTTATCTTGGAGAGCAATATGTGAACAGTTCGACACTTTCAGATGTCACCTTCTTGGTGGAAGGTTCGTGACGTTTCTGCACCCTGCCTTCACAGAAACTACTTTAGATAATTGCTGTTTTTTCATTAGGACCATAATAATCACCTCCCTTGTGATTCGCAGGAAAACGCTTTTATGCACACAGAATTGCTTTGCTTGCTTCTTCAGATGCATTCCGTGCAATGTTTGATGGTGGATACAGGGTTAGTCTCGACGTAACATGATAGTCCTTTTTTGGTTGGAAGATGTGGATCTTGCTTGCTAGTTGAACAATTTCTGTTTACAAGAAACTCACTATTTTCTCAACCAGGAAAAGGATGCAAGAGACATAGAAATTCCAAATATCAGGTGGGATGTGTTTGAACTCATGATGAGGTTAGTAAATCATTGATCATTCTTGTTCCTTGGCCATGGCCCATGGGTAAATCTGCGTGTTAGTTCCTTTCTCTACGGGACAAGGCCTGCAATTGAAGTTTGGAAGCATCTTCTTTGTTTTGTGCAGATTTATCTATACAGGGTCAGTCGAAGTAACCAACGAGCTTGCTCAAGATCTTCTTAGAGCTGCAGATCAGTATCTGTTAGAAGGCCTCAAACGCCTATGTGAATATACAATTGCGCAGGTGATTTCAGGAACATTACCCCCAAGTTCTATGTTTGAACCGCTGCCGACTGGGTCTAATTGATTGTATTGAATATCTTGCAGGATGTTAATTTAGACAACGTCTCTGATATGTATGACTTATCGGAAGCCTTTCATGCCATGTCACTGAGACATACATGCGTCTTGTTTATTTTGGAGCAGTTTGATAAGATCTGCACCAGACCCGGGTGGGTATCTTAACTTAGGGCCACCACATTTGGTACATAATGTAACGCGCTTCAAGCAACAAAAATCCTAATCCTTCTAACTGGCCATCTTGCAAATGCAGTTTCTCTCAGCTAATCCAGCGCATCATCCCTGAGCTCCGCAACTTCTTCGCTAAGGCGCTAAGGCCAAGTCACCGGAGTGCGCAACCATGAGCCCTGCCAACATTCGTTGATAACACCACCACCTGACAGATGCTGCTGGAAATCTTGTACAGCTGAAGTTTCTGGTTCTGGGCATTGGGTACTCGGCTCGGTGGTAAGGTTAACTATTCAATCTATTATGGTTTGCATGATGGTCAGGTCCTCAATTGACACCAAGCAAGAATGTAACATCCTCCTATTCGATTGAACAATGGCGATCATGCTAAGAGAAGTGTATGGTTATAGAGAGACATGTGGTTTGCCTAGATGCAGTCAGACCGGCCTAGTCTGTGATAGGTTTAGTTGGTTGGCCTTGACCGGATTTGTCGGGTCTCGCCGTAGTTACTGAGTTACTTAGGGTTACTTCCAGTTCGCAGTTCCGATTATGTCCGTGTATGTTGTTTGGAGATGTTAAGCTCGAGCGGTGTAATGCTGTAGCATCAATCTGTGTTCTCCATGTTAACAACCGTGCTGATGTTCAAGACTAGTGCTCAGAACTCGTGGGCTGTTTCATGTCAAATTGCCATGTGAGGTTATATTATAGCCTTGCTCAGGTTGTTCGTTTTGGCGTCTTTTTAACTTCACATGGAGGTATATATCTATCAATTACAAAAGGAGAAAGACATGGCGGCCTCTAGCAAGCACACATTTAGACTACAAATAATCTGTTCCACGTGGAAACTTGTTTGGCATTATGGTAGACATGTTTGACTCCCGTCTATTTATCGGTTGGCTAAGCAGCCTTGCGAATATGTTTTTTTTTGCGGTTCATTTTGTGAATATGTTTTTGATAGATAAATAACTCAACGTACCTTAGAGCATCTCCAACAGCCGCGCTATATAAGCGCCGCGATGCAAATTTGTGGTTTTTAGCACGCGCGCAATCGCTAACCTAGCTCCAGCGGAGGCGCAATAACCGCGCGCGCGGCATAAAGAGTTCAGCGCGCGGTTCGAATCGCCATCGCACGCCGTTTATTTGGTGCGCCCGCTTCCGTGCGCCGCACACTCGAGCTTTTGCGCCGCACTCTCTTCGCCGCTTCACTTTCGCCCTGCCCGCGCCGCCGCCGGCGAATTGACCCGATGGACGGCCGCGCCGGCACCCCCCTCACCCCTTCCTATATCTGCGACCCCTCCGCCGCCACCGCCGCCGCAAACCCTAGCGCGAGGAGCTTTGGCTTCGCCTCCGCCGGTGCTCCTCCAAGCACCGGTATCACGCGCGGCCTTTTCATGCCGCCACGGACAACCTCGGCGGCGGGTGGCGTCGCGCCGGCGCCCGCCGTGAAGCCACGTGCCCCCCTCTCGAAGCTCCCGAATGCGGCGAAGAAGGGCAAGGCATCCGTGAAGAAGAACAAGGCGGCGGACGGCTCCTCTAAGCCGTCGAGGAAGAAGCTTGCAGGGCGTGTGACGGACGCGGCGACTACCGAAGCGCTGGCGAGCTCACTTGTTGAGCCGGCGGCCGACGCGCACAAGGTGTTCGATGAAATGCCCCCAATGTATAAAATTTCGCCAACTTTTTTTGTTGTTGTTTTTTGAATGCATACATATGGATAGCTAATTTGATTCGTTGTATATACTTTGAAGTTTCAACGATGAGGCATATATGCCAACTATGGGTGTTGGCTCCAACAATTCTCATTGGTCTCAAACCAATGACATGCATTTCGATGATCATGAGTTTGAGGTGGACGAGGATGGTGAGGGCATCGTCGACGCACCGAAAGGAAGAGGAGGCAACTACACCAATGATGAAGACATCTTGCTATGCAATACTTGGTTGCAAGTGTCGAGGGATCCCTCCGTTGGAGGTGATCAAAGTAGAGATGCATATTGGCTCCGGATGAAGGAACACTTTGATGTGCACAACAAAAGTGGAATTGACCGCTCCGGAAGATCTCTTCGCTCCCGGTGGTCGACAATCAACCGAGATTGTCAAAGGTGGGCGGCCGCACTTAAGGCGGTTGACAAGTTGAACCCAAGTGGCACTAATGATATAGATAGGGTAAGTGCCATTTCTTCCATGTTCATCATGCTTCTTCTTGGTGTTTGTAGTGCTAACTTGTTTTTTTTGTATGTAGCTCAATATTGCACAAACTTGTTCAAAGGAGAGGATAAGAAGACCAAGAAAGGGAGACCATTTACCTTGCCTCATTGCTATGAAGAATTGAAGGATGATGATAAATGGAAGAAGCGTGATTCTATCGAAGCAACAAACACAAGCGAACTATTGATTTGGATAATGATGAGGAGGAGGCATCAAGTGATGACGGCAAGAGAAGCCCTACACCAAACTCGGTTTCATACTCCAAGCCAAAAAGACCGGATGGATGCAAGAAAGACGCAAAAGAAAAGAAGAAGAGGAAAGGAGATGACGAGCTCAAAAATGCTATGGAAGCTATTGTGAAGGCAAGAAAGGAAGCGAACGAGGTGAGGAAGATGGCAAGGAACCAAGATGCCGCGGCCGAGGAGAGGAGGTTGGCGGCCGAGGAGATGAGGGTGGCGGCCGAGGAGAGGAAGGTGGCATTGGAGGAGAGGAAGGTGGTCATGGAGGAGCGAACTAGGTTGTTGGAATGGGAGAAGTACTTGTTTTTCATGGACACATCTACCCTCAACGAGGCGCAAAAGGAGTACGTCAATCTTGCCCGTGAAGAAGTCTTGATCCAAAAAAGAGCCATGGTTCGCGGTGGCATGGGCGGCATGGGTGGCGGTGGCATGGGCGGCATGGGAGGCGGTGGCATTGGCGGCATGGGAGGCGGTGGCATGGGTGGCTTCGGAGCTACCATGGGCGACATGAGTGGCATGGGTGGCTTCGGAGCTACTGTGGAGGCCATGGGAGGCATGGGTGGCTTCGAAGCTACCATGGGAGGCATGAGCTTTGCGTCTCTCATGGGAGGCATGGGAGCACCTCCGGGCGGCATGGGCGGAATGTCTTCCGGTGTGCCTCATCACACACCTTCCGTTGACGATCTTGCTAACACCTTCCGAGCTCCCGATGATGATGCGGCGCTTTAAAATAAAGAGGAGGAGGAAGAATCGTCTTCGGATGAGGAAGATGAATCGGAGGAAGAGGAGGACGAAGACGAGAATGAGGCATGATTGTTGAGATGTGCCATTCGTTTGTGTGAAATTTGTCATGAACTTCGTTCAGATTTTGAACTTGGTTGGATGATGTTGTGGGCACGAATTTGAACTTTTATGTCATAAACTTGTTTGTTTTCATGTTTCAAACATCATCATCTCCAAAACTCAACATATGGCAAGCGTCGGCTGCTCGCGCGCGCTGCAGTTTAGCGCGCCTACTGGAGCGGCTCGCGCGCGCTAAACTTTGCAGCGGCCGCTGAAGCAAGTGCACCACGCCGCGCAAAAACAGGCGATCCACGCGCTGCAAAAGGTTTTTTAGCGCGCCGCGCGTAGCGCGGCTGTTGGAGATGCTCTTAGAGCAACTCTACCCGAGTCGCCATACTGGGTGGAGTTCCTTAATAACTACTTTTATGGTGAGTGGGCTGCAAAATGAATCGCGGACCCAGACTTTGTCACTCCTGCCTTCATATTTGGAGGAGATAATTTGGAGCGCACTCCATCCTGAAAGTGACATGCGTGACAGACATTTCTGCTCTCGCTCCTTCTTCGCGCTCGTGATGTCGTTGCCCCTGCATTGTCACAGCGACGACTTTGGCTGTCCCTGTTGCCGACGCCGTGAACTCTACCTCGACCCCCGTGTCCCATTCCATTGGTGCCCCGTAGGATACCTGCGCCTCTTGCATTGCCTGCATCATCCTGCCGCCGCCTAGGCCATCACCTCGCCAGCTTGATCGCTGACGACTTGGGCACACTGATGAATGACCCTCCATTGCCATTGCTGACATTGACTCTACCCTCCCCCCTCCCGCAACCACTACAACGCAAGGTCGGTGGAGGCTGGACGCCTAGCACAAAGGGCAGTCCGAAGCACAAGAATGTGTTGGGCTCCGTTGCATCTCGTAGGCTCTCCCTCCTCCCTTCGTTTGGCGAAATTCAATGGACGAGGTTGAGGGAACCTATGAATGGCGAAGTGTTCGATGAAATGCCTAGTTGATAAAACATCATTTTCCTTGTGTCTTTCAACTTGTTCACTTCAATTGTGCAAAGTGACAATGCATGTTGCACAATTTTTTGTGTGCAATGGTGTCAAGATTAGTGAGTTGATCAACGTAAAGGAGTTGCCGGCTCAAGTGATGCAAAGGAAGATGGACTTGGCAGAGAGGAGGTAACAAGAGAAGTTGGAGCGATGGGAATAGATTAACAAAAATAAAAAAGTGCAAGGAAGAGATGGAGACACATAGGCTTCAATTTGAGAAGAATTGATTGATACATGAAAAGGTGGCCAAGGAGAACAGATTCATGATGTTGGATCCAAATACCATCAACGAAACGACAATAACATTTTCGGAGATTAGGCGGTCAGGGATCATGTCTTCTAGGATGCCATGTGTTGGAAAACGTAGTAGAAAACAAAAAAAAATTTGCACCTACGATAACCAAGATCAATATGAAGATGCATAACGGGTTGTGATCAACGATCGTTACCAACTCCGGAGTGCAGCGGAAGAAGAAGAGTCGGTGTAGATCGTGCTCGAAGTCCATCAGACGTTGATGACGATCCCGCGAACCGCCCTCGAACGATCCCTCGAACCGAAGACCAAAAGCACGACCTCTCTACTTGGTTGCACGCGTACGGTCTTCACGATCCGGCAGCGCTTCACCGTCTAGAGCTAATCGTCGCCGGAGAATTAGAGGGAGGAGATTAGAACCACGTTGGGCTTCTAATTATGAGGATTATAGGTGGCTAGGGCTAGCTCTAATTAGTCTAGGACCAACTAGAACTAGAACTAGATCAACTAGAAGAGGCACCCAAAACTTATTCTTCAAAAGGGTGGAAAACATCTAGTATATATAGGTTTAGGGGGGAGGAGAGGGCAGCCACCAAGGGAGGGAAACCCTCCCTTGGTGCACCGGCCTAGGGGGGGAGTCCAACTCCCACCCCTAGTAGGATTCAGCCCCCCCACAAGGAAAGGGGGGCGCCACCTCCACTTGGGCCTTTATGGCCCAAGTCTCCTATTCCCTCTTGGCCTTTTAAGGCCCGTTGATATTTAATTAATATATAAAATACCTTAAACATTTTCAGAGCATTATATATATAGTTTAACATCTCCGGAAACATTTTCCACCTATATATAATTAATCGGTAATACCCGGTATTATCCGATATTCACCGAAACCCTTCCGGTGACCCTGAAACGCTTCCGGAACCTCTCGAAACTATTCCGGATATTAATGAAACTATTTCATAAATATATTCTCATCACTCCCATTCCACTAACACTTAGCAGATCATGATTACCTTAAGTTTGTTACCCCGTACATTCAGTAAAGCATAGACATGAACGACTTTCGTTCAATGACCGATAGCAGAACCATGGACATCCATATCGGTCCCTATGATTACACGAATGATATTCAAGTGAACCTTTGGTTATCATGTGATGTTCCCTTCACTTCGCGATACTTTACAAAACCCGGTGTGCATCGGTATCCTCTTGGGTCATCACCATGCCCACTATACCGTTGCTCCCGTTACTGGTTTTGTTCTTCTTTCTCGTTGACGTGTTCCGGCATCCCCGTGACGTAGTCACCTGTGTCTGGCCAGACGATGATGGATACCGTCACACCGAGAGGCCCTAAGAATATCTCTCCATCGTCGGAGGAGAAAATTCCACTCTTGAGCTGTTCGTTCACTTGTCAAACTTTCCGGTGAACCTGAAAGTTGTCGTTATGATCACCTTGTTACAGATGACGTTTGAGCAACCCCAAAGTCCACCGTCTGGTAGGAAGTAACCGAGACACTCTCATGGTCTGAGGAACTAAAGTACACATGCTAACACTCCGTGTTATAACAGATGATTTCAAACGATATGATCACAAAGTATAACATACAAGATTGGGTCGATTCAATATGATCGTTCTTCTAGCGTCATACCCTCAATGTTGTTTTAGGACTATCGTTGCACCTAATTATATCCTAAGATCCGGAAAACATGATCACCAACAACACTTGAGCCAGTCCTAGAGGCTGGACCGGGAACCTATTGTTTGACCGTTTATCATTCCACACGTGCATATGAGTTTTCCACTGAATCGCATATTCCAGGATCATAACAGTTATAGCATGAAATATAAACTCTTAATTATGAATAATGGAAATATAATAATACAATATTATTGCCTCTAGGGCATATTTCCAACAGTCTCCCACTTGCACTAGAGTCAATAATCTAGTTGCATAACACTTAACAACTTATCTTGTGTTATTAATACATTGCTTGTGGTAGAGCCTTCGTCATTAGTTTGACACACTCAAAAACTTTGTGATATTTCTGCTAGTATTGTCTGATTCCTAGATCTTAATCCATATAGTTTTTCAGCCATAATATTTTATTCAAAATAAAATATTACTGTATTTATGATCATAATAATCTTATGTCAAGACTCTTCTTGATCATATCTTGAATTAACCCATTTTATAAAGATCCTTCTTGCATTACCTTTATGGGTCACTTACAACTCTTGCAACATTTATTCAGACAAAACATTTATATCAAGACATTTCTTGATTCGGATAAAATTGAAACATCTCATGTTTTCAAGACATATATCCTTATCGTTTATAGATTCAATAAATTTGTTCATAAATAATTCTGAATTATTATGGCCCAATCATAACAACTATGAAGTTTGATATTCATATATTCTTAATAATGAATTTCAACTTCAATACCTCAGAATAAACATTTATTCTTTTGAGTTCCTTGATATTTTATGTACTAACTTTTAGTAAATATACTTTGGCCATTATATATCTCATAACTTATCAAGACAATTTTATCTTCCAAGCTTACCATTCATAAGCATCAAGTTATATGACATTTAGAGAAAACAATTTTCTCTATTTTAAAACTCCTTTTAAAAATATATAAACTTTGTTTTAGCTTAACCAGACACCTTAATCTATCTTCATAGATTCTTTCATGCCCAATTTTTTTGTTTTACATTTTGATGGAAAAAGTGTTTCAAAATCATTTTGTTATGTGCTTTAGGAACTTTATATTGTTTCTATTCCATAATATGTCATATACATACAGGATTAAAAACTTTATATAGGTCCCACTGAGTTCTACAAAACTATTTTGTTAGTACTTAGGAGCTTTATATTATTTCTATTTCATGATATGTCTTACATATATATGACCTAGAAATATTGTATAACTCCCACTGAATTTTACACAAAAATACTTTTGGACAAGTCCAAAACTTAATGCTAGTTCAAATCTTCAAACGGTTTTTGAAGTTTGCACATTTATCCGGTTATCTTGAGGATAAAAACTTTTTCTGGTTGTATCATCCATACATCCTTTTCCCAATTTAGGAAACTTGTTTTGAAATCCTTCTTTTACTCCACACTCCTTGAAGTATTATCAAGTTCTAAACTTGTCAGAAAATAACAACTAAGTTTCAAACTTGATTGTATATGAATTTTCATTCCGGTGTGCATGGCCAAGGGCCATTCCTTATGAGCTAGGCGCCACCTTTGTTTCTTTGTAGTGTTTACGTTCATCTTCTTACAAGATGAAAAGAACTTTGTTGTGTCATTTCATAAATTCAACGATGTTCTTGATCATGTTTTAGCTTTTAGAATTTTCTACATCTAATGTAGTAACTAACGGTATATCTTGTAAATATTTTATCGGAACAAATCCCGATTAGTTTTGTACCGTTAAAAGATTCACTAATCTTTCAAGCTATAACATCCTCCCACTTATTCTTTTGACAAGAAAACCCTTTTCCATGACAAACATTTTGTCTTTCAGATATTTCAATGGGAGAAATCATATAAACCTATAAATCAACTGTCATCTAGTTAAATAATGTTCATATCTCATGTGATTTCATTTAACAAGATTCATACGTGGGTTTTCTATTTTAGTGTATATTTTGCTGTTTCAGTTATACCCCGATTATAAATAGCAGATAGAATAATTTCATGATCATTCAAACGATCTTGCTAAACTTATGACTTTAGATCTATTTCTTCAAATGAAGAATCCAATATCAATTGTCATAAGATCCTTATCTTCAATTAATAATTTGAACTCTTCAAATAAATTCTGAAATTCTGTTGAACTATCAACATATTCCAGTCTAAGTAAAACATTTTTACTTATTTTAATGAAGTTAAACTATCCACCATACTCTGTTTCTGTCTATCGGTTTTATACATCATTATGTATTTTATCGATCATGATGATCGAATACTTCATCTATATGAAGATTATTCCCGATGTATCCAAGCAGAGATATATTCATGTGGAACTTATCAGTCTTAAGACGTTTAGCATAAATGTTGTAATACTTTAAATCAAGATTTCATGAATAAACCATCAAAACTTGTGGTAAATCCAAAACATATTCTTATAATTACTTCAACAACTATTGTTCAAAACTTTATAAGAATGCCCATTGCATAATCCAAAACATAATGTCTTATACAACCCTGGAACGTAATAACTATTATTCGATCCTAAGATAAATCTTGAAGATAGACTCCATCAGTCTTGAGTAGCGATCCCATCACCATCCTTGACTATCATCTTGTCTTTATTTCTTCTCAACTTGTGAGCTTTCTGTAGTTCTTATATTAGATTGCAAATTAAAAGCAATCGATTAGTATCAAATACTTATGACATACAGAAACAAGTAAAACAACATTAATATTGTATAACTTTTATACCTTTGCCTGAAGAACCGTTCTTCTTATCTGCTAAGTACTTCTTGCAGTTCCGCTTCCAGTGACCCTTTTGTTTGCAGTAGAAACATTCAGTCTCTTTGTTGGCTCCGCCCTTGTTCTTCTTCTGGGAAGCGGTCTTACTGGCACCAGTAGATTTCTTCTTGGACTTGTCCTTCTTCTTGAAACTGGTAGTCTTGTTGACCATCAACACTTCTTTGTTCTTCTGCATCCCAGCTTTCGCAGTTTTGAGCATAGCAAACAACTCATTTGCACTTTTCTCCATCCCGTTCATGTTGTAATTCATGATGAAACCATTGTAAGATGGGGGGGTTGAAGCAAGCACAATATCTGTACTGAGTGTTGGCGGAATTCCAAATTCCAGTGAAGCAAGCCTATCAACATAGCCAGCAAGCTTCACTATATGCTCACTCATTGAGGAACTCTCTTTCATTTTGCATTCTATCGGGGCATTGGTTAATTCAAACCGTTCGGTCCTTGCCTGTTTCTTGTACAGAACTTCCAGTGACCCAATTATAAATTGAGTGGTGGATCGTTCAAAACGCTTCTGTAGTTCAGGATCCATGCAAGTTAATATGAGGCACTGTACTGACTCATAGTCATCACTACGAGTAGCATAAGCAACAACTTCTTTTGGTGTAGCATCTTTTGAAGGAGCTTCACCTAGGGGTTAATCCAGCACGTACTCCTTTTTAGCACTCCTGAGAACAAATCTCAGGTTTCAGATCCAATCCGCATAGTTCCCACCATTTGCAGCCAACTTTTCATTCTCAAGCATAGGGGCTAAGTTGAACATATTGCGAGCCATCTACAACGACAAACATACAAATTATTTTAGACATAATTCATAATTAATTTATAGCACTTATTGTTTAAACAAGTTTTAATATAAATTGCACTCCCACTCAAATTAATATCTCTCATAATTAATTGTGAGTGATTCAAGATCCAAGTCTAGTTCTCAGCCATTGATGTGTGCATCACTGATGACGAGAATTTTGACTGGTGGGCAATCTTTTGCCGATCATATCTCCATATGACTTGTTCATCTTTCGATGCTTTGTGCTCCGAGCTCAGAACTATTCTGCCAGAACTTCAAGACAACCGAGTGTTATCTGCATGCATGGTCTGACCATCCCCGCCTTACACCTCACGATCCGTTTGTGCTCATGTGTACATGTCGCACTCCGGAACGCTACGTGTTATAGACGGTTGCAACACTGGGAAGAGCACCTTTTATCTTGATATTTACTGTGAAAGATCACCCTAATAATTGACTACTGCGCAATCAAAGGGCGCAAACAACAAAGGGATAAACATCTCAGGCAATTCATAATAGCATGATATGGTATAGCCCTGGGCGCCGGGAGTCCTCCATGATCGTCTTCAATCTCCAGTTGAAGTGATGTGACGGCCAATATTTCGTTACCGAGGCAACTGTTTCAAAAACATTGTCGTAGCGGCAATCTCAGTAAACGTTATCGTGGTGACTGTTTCAGAAAACGTTGCTGTGACACCAAAATATGAAAATCTATTGTGGCACGAAATTATAGCTCCTCGTCTCGCGCCTGGTACACCTTCTCCTCGTCGGGGTCCTCCGAGTATGTTTTGCCACCATCACCTGTAACCTATCTCTATGGTATTTACATTAAGGTGACAATCCCGTGGCTCCAGCCATCATGCCGCGACACGCATGCCACTTAACATTACAACATATAACCATCTCATACATAAACTCATTATCATGACGAAGGCTATACCACATCATATGCAAACCCTGCAAAACCAAGTTAGACGTCTTCTAATCGGTTTTAGCAAAATTTTAGTTGTGTGGTTAACCAGTTTTAGCAATTAAGACTAGCTACCTACGCAAGCACAACAAGGTGATGTTCTTGATGCTAGATTAAGTTTCGGGGTGTGTGAAAGAGAGACTTAATTAAAAGTCTCGTCCCCCACACTAAACTTCGTCAATACGCGTGACCCCCTAGAAGATCATCCATCTTCGGCACACTCTTGTGTACGTGATGGTTCACTATTCTCGACTATGATGTAGCCCAAGGAACTGTTAGCAGATCGTCCACAACCATAGTCGAACGATTGTCAGAACCTTGTAGCAAAACTACATCATTCTGTCGATGAACTGAACCGAAGCAACACTCGTGGGAAGCATAGCAAGAACATCAACCCTCACATATCAGATGTGATCTAGATCGCAACCTGCATCTACTCATAAACCAGCTCATGATGACACTGTTGGGAAACATAGTAGAAAACAAAAAAATGCGCACCTACGATCACCAAGATCAATATGAAGATGCATAACGGGTTGTGATCAATGATCTTTACCAACTCCGGAGTGCAACGGAATAAGAAGAGTCGGTGTAGATCTTGCTCGAAGTCCCTCGAACGTTGATGATGATCCCGCGAACCGCCCTCGAACGATCCCTCGAACCGAAGACCGAAAGCATGGCCTCTCTACTTGGTTGCAAGCGTACGGTCTTCACGATCCGACAGCGCTTCGCCGTCCAGAGCTAATCGTCGCCGGAGAATTAGAGGGAGGAGATTAGAACCACACTAGGCTTCTAATTATGAGGATTAGAGGTGGCTAGGGCTAGCTCTAATTAGTCTAGGACCAACTAGAACTTGAACTAGATCAACTAGAAGAGGCACCCAAAACTTATTCTTCGAAAGGGTGGAAAATGTCTAGTATATATAGGTTTAGGGGGGAGGAGAGGGCAGCCACCAAGGGAGGGAAACCCTCCCTTGGTGCACCGGCCTAGGGGGGGGGGGAGTCCAACTCCCACCCCTAGTAGGATTCGGCCCCCCACAAGGAAAGGGGGGCGCCACCTCCACTTGGGCCTTTATGGCCCAAGTCTCCTATCCCCTCTTGGCCTTTTAAGGCCCGTTGATATTTAATTAATATATAAAATACCTTAAACATTTTCAGAGCATTATATATATAATTTAACATCTCCAGAAACATTTTTCCACCTGTATATAATTAATCGGTAATACCCGGTATTATCCGATATTCACCGAAACCCTTCCGGTGACCCCGAAACGCTTCCGGAACCTCTAGGAACTATTTCGGATATTAATGAAACTATTTCATAAATATATTCTCATCACTCCCGTTGAGCTAACACTCAGCAGATCACGATTACCTTAAGCTTGTGACCCCGTAGGTTCGGTAAAGCATAGACATGAACGAAACTCCTTCGTTCAATGACCGATAGCGGAACCGTGGACATCCATATCGGTCCCTATGATTACACGAATGATATTTGAGTGAAATTTTGGTTATCATGTGATGTTCCCTTCGCTTTGCGATACTTTACAAAACCCGGTGTGCATCGGTATCCTCTTGGGTCATCACCATGCCCACTATACCGTTGCTCCCGTTACTGGTTTTGTTCTTCTTTCTCGTTGACGTGTTCCGGCATCCCCGTGACGTAGTCACCTGTGTCTGGCCAGACGATGATGGATGACGTCACACTGAGAGGGCCCTAAGAATATCTCTCCATCATTGGAGGAGCAAATTCCACTCTCGAGCTGTTCGTTCACTTGTCAAACTTTCGGGTTAACCTGAAAGTTGTCGTTATGATCACCTTGTTACAGATGATGTTTGAGCAACCCCAAAGTCCACCGTCTTGTAGGAAGTAACCGAGACGCTCTCATGGTCTGAGGAACTAAAGTACACATTGTAAGTGCATCTAGCGCCCCTTAGTGATTTTGGTGTATTGAAGACTTATAGGTTAAGGGACTAATGTGTTTATGAGTGTACACAGGTCTATAAGTCTATGAGGAGTTTGTTATTTACGAAGAATGTCGACCCCTAAAAATGAATGTCTTCAGTTGAAGACTTTGGTTTTCTTGAAGACTTTGAAAGTGAGGAAATTGATGTGACCTTGAAGACTTGATATTCATGCGAGGATTATGAAGTGTGAAGACTTTTGTTTTCATAGTTTTGTTTTTCCTTTCTTGAGTCATAGGAAACACCGTACTGTTAAAGGGGGTCGAGGTAAAACTACGGAAAAGTTTCCAAGTGATGCTCATCTCAAATCCTACACCTACTCAATCCTTTCGAGTGAAGCCATTGGAAATCTCATACAGTTCAGTCAATTTCTTCAGTGACAGAGACGAAGATCTTCTGTTCTCTGAGGAATTTGTTCTGACTGAGGAGTTAGGAATTCGCCAGTGCAGATTGCCTACAAGTGAGGAACATGATAGCCCTGAGGAATTTAAGAGCTCAAACTTCCGACCGTTGCTGTGCTATGCGCCAGCTGTCCAAAATATCCTATCCACCTAACGGTCATATCATTGAAGGGCATTTATGTCTTATCATGTCGGGCTACTCCCCGGCTATAAATAGCCGCCCCCTACAACCACTAGCTAGTTGGCTACTCCGAGAGAAACTAACACTTGTCATTTAGAGCATCCCATCCTCCGAGGACTTTAAGAGAAAATCATCAAGTGAGGAAAAACCCAAACCCAACACGTAAAACCCAAAGTGATTGAGCATCACTGAAGAGATTGTTCCTGTGTGGAACCGACACTTGTTACCTTTGAGGACTGTGCATCCTCCAGACGGTTAGGCGTCATGGTCTAGAGCATCCAAGAGGAATTGTGGATCGCCGAGTGACCAAGTCTGTGAAGGTTTGGAAGTCACCTGTGAAGACTTACCACGAGTGATTGGGCGAGGTCTGTGTGATCTTAGCTCAAGGAGAATACGGTGAGGACTGTGTGTCCGGGACTGTGTGTCCTTAGGTTTAAATACCTAGCCGCCCCAACCAGACGTACAACTGTCACAGCAGTTGGAACTGGTCTACCAAATCACTGTCTTCGCCAAGCTACTGGTTCTATTTCCTCAACCCTTTCATTTCCTCGCATACTTGCTGTGTACTTGATTGTTACTGTTTGAAGACTTTGACTGAAGACTTTCTCAATTTCCTCATCCCTATTTCTTCAGTCACTTTGTCTTCAGCATGCTTATCCTGTTTACACGTTACCTGTGCTCTGTTTTGTTTCATTTCATCATGATGACTATGCTACTGCTATGTTATCCATGTACCTGAGTACTTATTCCGCTGCTTGTAGTTCGTTGCTTAGGAAATTCCTCAAGTAGTATTTCCTCAGCGACGAATTCATAAAAATCACCTATTCACCCCCCCTCTAGTCGATATAACGCACTTTCAATTGGTATCAGAGCAAGTTACTCCCTTGTTCTGTGTGATTTTGGTTTAACCACCTGGAGTTTTAGTTATGTCGACTGCAGGCATGATCAAGGTCTTGGCTGGGTGTCCTACCTTTGATGGGATGGACTACCCCTACTGGAAGAATAAGAAGTGCATGCATCTTGAGGCAATTGACAATGATCTCTGGTACGTTGTGGAAAATGGCGTTCCCCCTGTCTCTTTTTCCGTGAACGCTGCTGATGTGAAGAGATTCAAGCAACTCGACTCTCAAGCGAAGAATATCATATGTGGCCATCTGAGCAAAGGACAGTATGACAGAGTGAGTGCTTTGGAGTCTGCAAAGCTTATCTGGGACAGGCTGTCCAAGGTCAACGAAGGAATCTCAACTCAACGTGATTCTCGAGTTGACGTTCTTCGCAATCTCTTCAACCTCTTCAAAAGACTCGACAATGAGAATGTCCAGCAAACCTTTGATCGCCTCACTGACATTTCAAACGAGCTTCAAGCACTGGGTGCCACTGACATCACCGACCATGAGGTGGTGAAGAAATTGTTGAGGTCACTCGATTCCTCATTCGATACACTAGCACTGATGATTCAAGAACGTGGAGACTACAAGTCACTAGATCCTGCTGATATCCTTGAGAGGCTGAACACTCATGAATTCCAACAAGCTGAAAAGAGAGATCTCTACGGGCCAAGCTATGGAAGATCACGCGCACTGAAGGCCAAGGCAGTTTCCTCATCTGAAGGAGAAGATTCTGATAGCAGCCTTGGTGACCCTGAAGAACTAAGCCAGGAGCTAGCAATGCTCGTGAAGAAATTCCAGAAGCTCTCAAGGCGTGGTCGCTTTGTAAAATCTTCAAAAGGTGATGACACAAGATCTGATTCCTCATCCCGTGATTACAAGAAGAGGACTTGCCACAAATGCAAGAAACCTGGTCACTACATAACTGATTATCCTCAGTGGGCAAAGGAATCAAAGAATAAGGATGATAGTTCAGATGACTCTAAGAAGAAGAAGAAATCTTCAAAGTCCTCATCATCAAAATCTTCAAAGCCTTCATCTCACAAGAAGAACAGTTCCAAGAAGGCTCGGGCATTCATTGGCAAGGAAATGGACTCTGAAGCTGAATCTGAGGAACATGAGGAGGCATCTGAAGAGTCAGACTCTGGTGTGGCGAGCCTAGCCCTCGCTACTGCTTACATCAGCAAGTCCATCTTCAACACTGAGGAAAATGGCTTCCCCAACATTGCTGATGACGGCAACGATGACTATGCTCCCACCTATTGTTTCATGGCAAAAGGTGCCAAGGTATTCAAATATCCCTCCTCTGAATCAAGTGAGGATGAATCTGATGATAACCTCAAACCCAGCTATTCCAAACTTGCTAATATTGCTGTTAAACAACAAAAGGCTTTGGAAAAGGTTCAAAATATGCTAGACAAAAGCGATGACCTGTTAGGTGAGGAAATGGATTGAACTCAAACACTGACTGATAATCTTCAGCAACTACAGTCTAAGTTTGGCAACCTTCAAAGTCGTCATGAAACTCTCTTAGTGTGGCGCCCCCGGCTCGATCGTACACTAATCATGCACGCAAACGTGTACGATCAAGATCAGGGACTCACGGGAAGATATCACAACACAACTCTAAAACATAAATAAGTCATACAAGCATCATAATACAAGCCAGGGGCCACGAGGGCTCGAATACAAATGCTCGATCATAGACGAGTCAGCGGAAGCAACAATATCTGAGTACAGACATAGGTTAAACAAGGTGCCATAAGATGGCTAGCACAAACAGGGATACAACAGATTGAACAGGCGCAGGGCCTCCTGCCTGGGATCCTCCTAACTACTCCTGGTCGTCGGCGTCCTGGACGTAGTAGTAGGCTCCGCCCTGGTGATAGTAGTCGTCGCAGGTGGCGTCTGGCTCCTGGGCTCCAACATCTGGTTGCGACAACCAGCAAGAAGGGAAAGGGGGAAAGGAGGGGGAAAGCAACCGTGAGTACTCATCCAAAGTACTCGCAAGCAAGGATCTATACTACATATGCATGGTATATGTGTAAAGAGGCAATATCGGTGGACTGAACTGCAGAATGCCAGAATAAGAGGGGGATAGCTAGTCCTGTCGAAGACTACGCTTCTGGCAGCCTTCGTCTTGAAGCAATAGAAGAGATTAGTTGGAAGTTAACCAAACAACAACGTAAAGCATAATCCTACCCGTCGATCCTCTCGTCGCCACCATGCGAGAGAGCGACCACCGGGTTATATCTGTCACTTGTAAGGGTGTGTTTTATTAAGTATCCATTTCTAGTTGTCATGAGGTCGGAATACAACTCCGGGTCGTCCTTTTACCGAGGGACACGGCTATTCGAATAGATAAACTTCCCTGCAGGGGTGCACCACATATTCCCCAACACGCTCGATCCCCTTTGGCCGGACACACTTTCCTGGGTCATGCCCGGCCTCGGAAGATCCACACGTCGCAGCCCCACCTAGGCTCAACAGAGAGGTCAGCACGCCGGACTAATCCTAGGCACTCTGGGGTCTGGGCCCATCGCCCAGTGCGCTCCTGCACGTTGCGTACGCGGCCGCGAGCAGACCTAGCAACCCACACGATCACGGCGGTTATGTTAGCGCGGTCCAACACGGCGCGCGCCGCTCAGTCGCTGACGTCAAGAAGGCTTCAGCTGATACCACGACGCCGGGATACCCATAACTACTCCCGCGTAGTTGGTTAGTGCGTATAGGCCAGTGGCCAGACTCAGATCAAATATCCAATCTCGTTAAACGTGTTATTATGAAGTAAACGCGAACGCCGACCAGGGCCTGGCCCACCTGTCTCCTAGGTGGTCTCAACCTGCCCTGTCGCTCCGCCACAAAGATCCACACAAAGGGCCGTTGGGACAAAGGTCCTTTCAGCCCCCAATCCGTGAATCACTCGCGGGTACTCTTCGAGCCGACCCGACTTTAGTCACCATTTGTATAGCATGTATATATGTATAGTATACACCCGTGATCACCTCCCGAGTGATCCCGGCCCGATAGTATAGCAAGGCAGACTGACAAGAATGCAGGGCCAATGATGACAAACTAGCATCCTACACTAGGCATTTAGGATTGCAGGTAAGGTATCAACAACAGTAGCAACAATGACAGGCTATGCAGCAGAATAGGATTAACCGAAAGCAGTAACATGCTACACTACTCTAATGCAAGCAGTATAGAGGAGAATAGGCGATATCTGGTGATCAAGGGGGGGGGGCTTGCCTGGTTGCTCTGGCAAGTAGGGGTCGTCAACAACGTAGTCGGTCGGGGCACCAGCAGTTGCGTCGGTCTCGTAGTCTACCGAAGAGAAGAGGGGGAAGAAACAGTAAACACACGGCAATAATGCAACAGGGATGCATGACATGTCTAAACGCAGGGCCAGGGTGATATACAGCCTAACTAAGCGATTTAGTTAATTTAGGAATTTATTCGGATTTATTTAATTAGGGTTGGACACTATTCATTTATCGAAATCGGTCTAATTGTTCAACGTTCTCATAGCTGCGGGCGTCTGACGGAGATACCGAGGGCGTATTCGGGTTCGTATCGTCGTTCTGAGCAAGTTTCATGTACAAAGTATTTTCATCGGAGTTACGGTTTAAAAGATATGATTTTTCAAAGTTTAAATCAATTTCTGGAATTATTTAATTAATTAAATTCGAATTATCCAAAACAGTGCGAGGATGACGTCATCGCGACGTGCTGCTGACGTCAGCAGTCAACAGCGGCTGACCGAAGTCAAACCTGACAGGTGGGACCCACCTGTCAGCCTCACAGTAGGTTAATTAGGCTTAAATTAAACTAATTAGGATTAGTCAGGGGGTGGGCCCCATTAGTCAGAGGCTAATTAGTCAGCTAATTAACTAATTATTTTAATTAATAGTTTTAATTAGTATTCTTATTTATCTTAAAACGTTTAATGGGCGGGGCCCACACGTCAGCGACCCGGGCGGGCCACGTCGGCGTGGACTGGGTCAACGGGACCTAGTGGGGCCCAGGGTCAGTGGCACGGGCGGTGGGGCCCGCGGGCCACGTCGGCGCTGAGTCAGCGCGGCCACCGGAGTGCGCCGGCGAGCTCAGGCGCGGCCGAGAGCTCCGGTGAGCGCGGGTTTCGCCCACAGGGCACCCCAGGGGCTGGGGCCGGGCGCGTTGGAACGTGCGGAGCACGCCGCACGCGATGGTGGTGGTGGTTGGCTCGGGGGTGGCCGGAGAGAGGCCGGCGTCGACCCGAGGCGGAGCACGGCTCCGGTGAGCGGTCGGGGACGGGACTAGGAGGGTTCGGCGCGGGGGTTTTTGGCGCCGTTCGAAAGAGCCGGATGCCCCGCGTCGAGCAGTGGCACAGGTGTCGCCAGGGATGACTGAAAACGACGGCGGCGCCCAACTACGCGGCAACCGGAGCACGGCAGCTACGGTGGCTAGTTGCAGTGCGCGAGGGGACGAACGGGGAGGAGCAGGAGGTAGGGAAGGAGCTCACGGTGATGGTCGCCGTTCAAATGTGCTCAACGGGGAGGCGGAGCAGACGGGGCGATGGAGATCGCCGGCGGGGATCCGAGAAGGGGGACGACCCAGGGAAGCAGCTGGGGGGGGCCCCCGGCGTCGGTTCCTCGGCGTAGTCGAAGCAGCGGCCGCCGGCGAAGCTTGGGGACACGTCGTGGAGACGAGAGGTGGGCGGTGGTCGCGAGGTTCAACCGAGGCCGCCCATGGCTGCGCTCGGAAGCGATGGCCGAGGGGGAGAGTGGGCGAGGGGAGCCAGGGGGGGTCCGGGGCGCTGCCCTTAACGAGGCAGTCGCGGCGACGCGCTCGTGCGGAGAGGGGGGCCAGGGCGTGCGCGCCGTGTGCGCACCAGGCCTCGACAGCGGCACGGGGGGGGGGTTAGCATCTAATGTGTTGGGGTGGGGGCCGGCACTGTGGCCACTCAGGCCCAGTGGCCGTGGGCCTTTTTCCCCTTTTCTTTTCTTTTCTGTTTCTCTTTCCTTTTCTTTATTCTCTTTTCTCCACTGTTAATGTTTAGGCCCCAAATGGTTTTTTGTAAAAAGTGTGACCTATTTCATAAATACCAGCGCATTATTCCTTAACACCTAAAATTAGTTTGGACAAAACATAATTCCATATTTATTTCAGATTTAATAAATGGTTATTAAATATTATCTTTATCCACTGTTTGAGGTTGTTCGAGTCACTTATCCAATTCCAATGATGTTGGTTTCAATTTTAGAATAGCCTCTGGAATATTTGCCACTTATCTGACATTTTAGTTTCTATGTTGGACAACTTTTATATTCCACTTACATTTAAATTTGAATTTGACTTAGGAGTTGAAATGCAATATGATGCTAATGATGATTATGCACTATTAATCATGATGACATGGCCTCATCAAAAGGGTGATCACTGTAGCTTAATACAGGGGGTGTTACACTTAGCCGATCATGAGAAGCTTTCTTATGAATTTCTTCAAAGAAAGCAAGATCTTGAGAAGCTAAGGGTGAGTCATGAAGATCTTTAGAAGGAAAATGATTCATTACTTGCACAACAGATCAGTTCCGCTCAGGAAGAATTTATTCCACCATGCTTGAAATGCATTGAGCGTGAAACTGCTAATTCTTCACCTGAAAGTTCAAATGCTTCTATTGCTGCAAATTCTTCAACTATCTCTGTGGTCACAAATTCCTCATCTGAGGATACCACTAGTATCACTGACGAAAATGCAGGGTTGAAGGAATTGTATGTGACAGGCATGTACAAAAGCCTCAAAGGGCATCAGACTCTTTGTGATGTGCTCAAAAAGCAGATATTGAACAGGAACCCTAGGAAAGAGGGTATTGCCTTTGAGAGGAAACTCAATGCTGATGGAACCTACTGGAAACCTGAGCAGTATCCCAAAACCTCATGGGTTGCTGCGAAGGGACCCCCCGTAGATCCATCCACTTTATCTGGCTTTACTTGTGAATCCTCATATTCATCTGATGAGTCATTTGACTCCAACTATAAACTGTTCAAAAATCAGAATTGTGAAGTATTTGCTAGATATGTTGGAACTAACTACAGGAATGGTCCCCCTATGAAGAAAATCTGGGTTCCCAAAAGGTGCCTTGAAAGTCTTCAGGTGAATGTCCTCATGACACCACCAGTGAAGAATAGGAACCCCAGATCAAATTCTTCATATGGACCAAAGTCTTCATATGGATCCAAGTCCTCTTATGGATCAAATTCTTCACGTGGATCCAAGTCCTCATATGATCATCATCATGCTAACGCTTCTGTTTCACAGGGAAAATCTAAGAGTTCTGATTATGTGCATTATTCTTCAAATCATTATGTTCATAAGTCCTCGAAGAATTTCTCTGCTTACTCATATGCCTATACTAATCCCTCTCCTGTGAAACAAAGCACATTGGCTTCAATGCCACCTTTCTCTTATGGAGCTCGCAGAATGATGAACTCTTTGCCACCCCTCCAGATGTGGGTGGTGAAGAAAAAGAACTAATCTCTTATGCAGGGTCAGGTCTCCAGACGAACAAAATCTGAAGAATTTTCTGGAGACCTGAAATGCTTGAAAGGACGCAAGCTAATCATGAAGAAATGATTCATTCATTTCTCACGTCCTCACACTGCTATATATACATATGTTGCATTAATTGATGAAATTTTGTCTGATGAATTTGATGTCATATTCTTCACTCTGAAGTTTATGTGTTCGTAAGATGCACTAATTCATCTGCAGGATGATTTACCCAAAGCTACTGAGTGGGTCCTCGACAGTGGATGTACTAATCACATGACCGATGACAAGAGCTTACTGATGAACACTCCTTTATCTCCATCACATTTGAAGCATATCACCTACACTGACAAAGGCAAAAACAAGATATTGGGTCTAGGTAGGGTTGCAATCTCAAAGGATCGACACATGGACAAAGTCATGCTTGTCGAGTCCCTCGGATTCAACCTCATGTCTGTCTCAATGCTTTGTGATCTTGATATGGTTGTTGTCTTTGGCAAATATCGCTGCTTAGTGCTCATGGAATCTGACAATTCCAAAGTCTTCGAAGGCTTTAGGAGAGGAGACTTGTATATTGTTGATTTCTCTACAGGACCACAACCTGCCACTTGTCTACTTGCAAAAGCTTCAGAAGGCTGGCTATGGCATCGACGAATGGGTCATGCTGGCATGAGGAACTTACACATGCTCATGAAGAAAAAGCACTTCATTGGCATTGAGGGTGTCAAATTCCTCAAAGATCATCTTTGTGGGGCTTGTGAGGCTGGAAAGATGACCAGAGCCAAGCACCCCTCGAAGACTATCATGACAACCTCTCGTCCCTTTGAATTGCTTCATATGGATCTCTTTGGCCCTACTCATTATGCCACACTAACAAATGCAGCATCTCTACATGGCTTTGTCATTGTTGATGATTATTCTCGTTACACATGGGTGCATGTCATTACTTACAAAACTGAAGTGCAGGAAGTCTTCAGACGATTTTCCTCAAGGGCTTCGACGAATTTCGGTGTGAAGATCAAGCATATACGTAGTGACAATGGGACCGAGTTCAAGAATACTGGTCTTGATGACTATCTTGATGAACTTGGTATTACTCATGAGTTATCTGCCCCAAACACTCCTCAGCAGAATGGCGTTGTGGAGCGCAAGAACAGGACTCTTGTTGAGATGGCTCACACCATGCTTGATGAATACAAGACACCTCGTCGCTTCTGGCCTGAGGCAATTGATACTGCATGCCACATCATCAACAGGGTATATCTTCACAAATACTTCAAGAAGACTTCATATGAACTCCTCACTGACAAGAAACCCAATGTGAGTTATTTCAAAGTCTTCGGTGCTAAATGTTGGATTAGAGATCCCCATCACAATTCTAAATTTGCACCGAAAGCACATGAAGGTTTTATGCTTGGTTACGGAAAGGACTCGCACACCTACAGAGTCTTCAACACCTATCACAACAAAGTTGTTGAAACTGTAGATGTGCGGTTCGATGAAACTAATGGCTCGCAAAGAGAGCACCTACCTCATGTGCTAGATGAAATGACTCCTGAGGAATCCATCAAGCTAAAGGCTACCGAGGATGTCATACCTACTGAAGAATCTGCTGAAGAAGTCATTCCTGATCATGAAGAAAATCAGGCTGGTGCATCTGAAGAAAATGGCTCTGAAGAAAATGCTGAGCCAAATCAAAGTCACCAACCTGCTCATCCTCGCATTGCAAATGAAGTGCAGATTGAGAGAATCATCAATGACATCAACGCACCAGGTCCTCTCACTCGCTCAAAAGCTTCACATTTGTCTAACTTTTGTGGGCATTTTGCTTTCGTCTCTATCACAGAGCCCACCAAAGTTGATGAGGCATTTCTGGAGCCTGAATGGATTCAAGCGATGCAAGAGGAATTACATCAATTCGAGCTGAACAATGTGTGGGAGCTTGTCAAGCGACCAGACCCACGCAAGCACAATATCATCGGCACCAAATGGATCTACCGCAACAAACAAGATGAAAATGGCCTAGTGGTGAGGAACAAGGCTCGTCTTGTAGCTCAAGGCTACACACATGTTGAAGGAATTGATTTCGGTGAATCTTTTGCACCTGTTGCTAGACTTGAGGCTATTCGCATATTGCTTACTTATGCTAACCATCATAATATCATCTTATATCAAATGGATGTGAAAAGTGCATTCCTCAATGGTAAGCTTGTGTAAGAAGTATATGTTGCTCAACCCCCAGGTTTTGAAGATCCTAAGCATCCTGATCAAGTCTTCAGACTCAATAAGGCCCTCTATCGCCTCAAGCAGGCCTCTCGGGCGCGGTATGATACACTGAAGGAATTCCTCATGAAGAAAGGCTTCAAACCCGGCTCACTCGACCCAACTCTTTTCACCAAAACATATGATGATGAATTATTCGTGTGCCAAATATATGTTGATGATATTATCTTTGGCTGTACTAACCAACATTACAGTGACGAATTTGCTTATATGATGAGTGAGGAATATCAAATGTCCATGATGGGAGAATTGAAATTCTTCTTAGGTCTTCAAATTCGTCAACAACGCAATGGCATCTTCATTTCTCAAGAGAAATACCTCAAGGACGTTCTGAGGAAATTCGGTATGCAAGATTGCAAAGGCGTCAAAATCCCTATGCCCACAAATGGCCATCTATGCACCGATGAAAATGGTATAGACTTCGATCAAAAGGTATACCGCTCCATGATTGGTTCCTTATTGTACCTATGTGCATCTAGGACAGATATTATGCTTAGTGTTTGCATGTGTGCCCGTTTTCAAGCTACACCGAAGGAATCACACCATAAGGCTGTGAAACATATTCTTCGATATCTAGCTCACACTCCAACACTTGGATTATGGTATCCCAAGGGCTCGGCTTTTGATCTCATTGGATATTCTGACCCTGACTATGCTGGTGATCGAGTGGATCGCAAGTCAACATCAGGCACATGCCATTTCCTCGGACGATCTTTAGTATGTTGGTCCTCGAAGAAGCAGAACTGCGTATCACACTCTACTGCTGAAGCTGAGTACATTGCTGTTGGTTCTTGTTGTGCTCAATTGCTGTGGATGAAGCAAACCCTCAAGGACTACGGCATCAACATGAAGAATGTGCCACTCTACTGTGACAACGAGAGTGCCATCAAGATTGCTCATAACTCAGTTCAGCACTCGAAGACAAAACACATCCAGATTCGTCAT
Source organism: Thinopyrum elongatum (assembly GCA_011799875.1). Classification (NCBI taxonomy): domain Eukaryota; kingdom Viridiplantae; phylum Streptophyta; class Magnoliopsida; order Poales; family Poaceae; genus Thinopyrum; species Thinopyrum elongatum. The sequence continues at coordinate 365,255,885 of CM022297.1, read as the reverse complement.
CATTTTCTTCGAGATCATGTGTTGAAGGGCGACATCTCTATTGATCACGTGAAGACTGAAGAACAGCTAGCGGATATCTTCACCAAGCCCTTGGATGAGAAAATATTTAGCAAGTTGCGGTGTGAGCTAAATATCTTAGAATCTTCGAATGTTCTTTGAAAGGACACACATCCTAACACTTATGCAAAATTGATGACTTAGATGTGCAACACATGAAGTAACATTTTTCTTCAGTCAATGAAGACTAACCCTCTAAGTGTGAAGAAATTAACGAAGAATTTGATTCTTAGAGCCCTACGACAATTGTACGCGGTGTCTGAAATCATCATTCTTATACGGTGGGTCACGCCACCAGCAAAAGGTTGAAAATCTTCAAAATTGAGTTTTTCTTCATTTTGCAAATTCTTCAATTTTCAAATTCTTCAACTTGTGAAGTCTTCAAAATTTTCGACTGGTGTTGTTCATTGACTATATATATATATTTGAGTTTTTCATGTCCTCAACAGCATTCACTTATTGCTAATTCTTCAAGCTGACTTTTCCTCTAAGTGAATGTGATCGGACCCTTCCCCCTCTATGCTAAACTCAACCCAGTCTGTTCACAAATTCTTCATGTGTGTTCTATTTGAAACCCGTTCAAAGTCTTCACTGTGTCCTTGACAGCTGAAGAATTTGCGAACGAAACATTAAAATTTTCATATCTAAATTTTCGTCTTTTGCCGCTCAAACCGTTCCGCATCCCACGATAAGATTAATCTATTCACCCACGATCTACCACGATCTCCACCTCTCTGTACATGGGTGACACATGTCGCTAGGATGGAAAGGGTCAGGGGCATGTTCGTCCAAAAATTTCGGACGGGCAGTTTTTCACCTCGGCTATAAATACCCCTCGCCCTCCTCAGACCTCATTTACTCCGCTCGAACGCACTCCCCTCGCTCGAGCTCTCTGACCTAGCGTCGCCGCTACTCTCCATCGTCGCCGATGAGGAAGAGCTTCGCTGCCTCGACCTCGTCGCCGTCGTACTGGCGCCGGCCGCGGAAATCTTCACTCCGTCGCCGCCGTAGCTGTCTCTCACCGCCAAGTTAGGGCATGGGAGATCTGAACGGACGAACTTCTCCACTTCCACTTTCAGTTCGTCGTGTTCTTCATCTAGGGTAATTAAAATCTGATTTTACTGCCCTACTTTGATTCTGATGATTTCACAAAATCTTCAAAAAGGTGTTTATTCTTCAACTTCCACATCCTTAAACACCAAGTTGCATCTGTTCTTGATTTGTTTCTCTAAGCTATGTTTTTCTTCAAGATTCCTCAATTGTGTGGATTTTAATCTATACAACTCTGGAACCTAAGTCAAGAACGCTTAGTGAAATTCCTCAAGACTCTCCTGGTTAAATTCCTCAAACTTGATTTCTTTTGAAAAATTTCTGAGAACGCATATGACCTCTCCAAATTCTTCGCACCTATACTCTGTTCACAGGTACAAAATGTCTGCTGCTGAATCACTAGGTTCTCATCAACTTAACTCATTTGCAGCATTCCTCGAACATAAGTTGCACACTTCCTCAGAAACATCCATTGTTCAAAATCCTCAAGTGAAGAAAATGGCTGATGGGAAGAGACCTCAGAAGGGAGGAAAGAGGCCAGAAACTAATACAGCTTTTGAAATCCCCGAAGACATCTATGATGAATATTGTACTCCTGATGAAGCAACTCATGGCAAGGAGAACAAAAATCAGCGCAAAGTGCGCATACAAAGGATTTAGAGGAGATGGGCAAGGGAATGGAGGGAATATCACTATGTCACTCCTAAGTACATGAAGAAATTCGCCGTTAACCCTCCATGTCCAAGACCTCCATTGGTACCAGGACAAGAAGCTGATCCCTCAAGCATCAGGCGCGGTGAAGAATTTCCCAGAGAATGGGCTAATCGTCAAGCCAAATTGGCTAAATTGGCAAAAGAGGCAGTAAAGAAATTCAATGAAGATTCTGCTGCTGCTGCTGCTGAGGCCTCTTCTAGTAAGCCTAAAAAGGCCATGCTGAAGAAATCTGCTGTGATGCCGAGTATCTCAACAGCAATGCCCTCACGGCCAAGTTCCTCAAAGCCCTCTAAGCAAATTCTTCGGGCAACTTCTTCAAGGGCTGTGCCAATTCCCTCAGTTGCCACTAAATCCTCAGTTGCTGCTGCCAAGTCCTCAACACCAGTGCATCTTGCCACGTGCCAATGGACTACAGGAATCTCTATTGCCTCAGGAGCAACTGCAAGTTCCTCAGCTCCGCCACAGCCTTCAACTGGTCCAATCTTGCTGAAGAAAAAGGCCACTGCTGGACGAGGCCCAAGGCCAAGTCCTCACAAGAAGCAAGTTGCCTTCCAAGTTTCGTCTGATGATGATGATGCTGATGATGAAGAACTTGCTGAGATCATCAAAGACAGGCAAGAAAAGGCCGCTAGAGCCAAAGGCAATGCTGTGCCACTCATGCTGGATCCTAAAAGGATCCTTGATTTCATCGATCTATGGCACAAGGATCCAAATACTCCTTTGCCTGAATTGAACCTCACTCCTGGCCAGAGCCACATGTTGACGACCTTCATAGCCGAAGAAAAATGGAAATTTGAGAAGGCCATGCAAGTCAAGAAAGCTCAATACAAGAAGGAGCGCTTTCCGAAGAAGCATGTTGTGAATATGACTCCTGAAGAACTTGTGAATCTACAAAAGGAGATCAAAGCTCTCAGCGATGAATTTGACGCATATCGTGCAGATTGGCTAGGTGCCAAAGTCAGATTTGTCAGAATGGCCAAGGGGTTCAACCCGAATGTTGCAGCTCCATCGCAACAACAAATTCCTCAGGCTGATGCATCTGCTCAGCCTACTGAAGAGAATGCTAGCACAGCTGATGAGAATCAGACTTTTGAAGAAACTGAAAGTTCCAGGGCTGCTGAAGAAATTCCAGCTCCTGAAGAAAATGCCAGGGCAACCTCCAATGTTGCACCTGAAGAACAACTCAGGTCAGCTGAAACAAATGAAGCTGCGCCTGAAGAATCTGAACACGCCAGGGCAACTGCATCAGTTGTGCCTGAAGAAACTGCACCACTTTCATCTGCTCCTCCTGCAAAGTCATCACAGATGAAAGATATCCACCTTCCTTCTGCATCAGAAGCGAAGAAGACCAAAGCTGCAAAAAAGGCAGCTGTGAAGAAAAGGAAAGCATCAGAAACTGCAGAGTCTTCAGCTCCCAAGAAAGTGAAGACTTTGACAAGCTCATACACCAACCCCATTGATGCTGTTCCTATCTCAAGCATGCCATCAAAGGAAATTGTTCCCTTTGGTGAGGAATATATCATTCCAGATGACAGTGATGAAGCGAATCCTTCTGCTGCTACTTCAGAGCAGTTGGATGAAGAAATTGAAGTGGATGATATCCCTTCAACCCCACTGGTATCATCGCTCGTGCCTCAGTTCACAGCTGAAGAGGCAGGCGTTGAAGAAATTGATGAAGCAGATGAGGATGTGGACATTGGGTCTACTACACCAGTTCTCAATGATGACTATTGGGAAAGACATCATCCAAATTCTCCATTGACCACTCCTCTGCAACAAATTCCTCAGTCCCCTGTGCAGACTGAAGAAATTCATACGGGCTCTGAAGGACATCAATCCTCACTTCATTCTATTCCAGAAGAAGTTCCAGCTACTAATGCTAAAGAAATGGACACCAAGACTGCTGCTGATGAAATTGCTATGGAAATTCCTCAGTCTGTGGCTCCAGAGGTTGTGCGCCAAGAGGCTGTGAAGACTTCAACTGTTAATCTTCAGCCCAAGCCACAAAATCCTCATACCAAAAAGCAGAAATTCAACGCTGATGATTTCTTTGCTGAGCATCATTTCTTCACGGACTACAATCCCTATGACTCTGCAAGACTACGACGCAAGCGCTTTTGGACAGCAAGTCAAAATGAACTTTTACTCTTCCCTCCTGTTTGGTAAGAACAAGGTATTTGACCACGAGCAAATTTCTCATGTGGATATGGAGTCGCTTCCTTGCTTCCGTCCAGTCCTCAGTGTTCTTCATGACGCTGGGCTGCTTAACTTTTGCACTGACATCTGCGACTGGAACGAAGAACTCATTCTTCAATTCTACGCCACACTGCATATCACTGGAAATGTTGAAGATGTGAATTCATGGGTGCTAGACTGGATGACCGAAAATACTCATTACAAAGCACCGGCCTCTGAATTGCTTCATGCCGTTCTAGTTAGTCCTCCGATTGAAGGCGCAAGACTCATGTATGCTGAACCTGAACTCTCAAATCACTTAATGCAAGTGCTGATGAAGCCTTTGAAGGCTGGCCAAGCTCCAAGGACCACCTTCCTTGTGAAGGAATTGCTCTATGTGCCAAGGACGATTTATCGCATATTGACCAAAACCCTCAGTCCAATCAAGGGCCACAACTCTGATGAAGAAGAGGTTGTTGGCATCATGAAGAATCTGCTGTTCAACATGATACATGGCATTCCCATTAACTACCATCATTTCTTCATGAGGACTTTGGCCAATGCTGCTCTGTCACCTTTTGAGTTGAAGCCTTACGCTCCCCGGATCATGAAATTCATCAGATCAAGGTCTTCAATTCATTATCAGGCTGACTTTCAGAATCATCTCAGCTACTTGCCACCTATTGAAGTCCTCAAGCGGACTATTTCCTCAGCTGATGAGAAGGGCAAGGCCGCTGTTATTGATGAAGGCACTCATCCATTGGATGGACAATTTCGCAAAGCTGCATCCTATTCCATCAATGATGACTCTGCAACACAAGATTCTGCCGCCAAAGCTTCAAAACAAAATCCTCAAGCCACAGCTCCGCGTCTGATGACTGATCATGAACTTCTCCTCAGTCTTCATCAGAAAGTTGATCGAAATCACAAGTGGGTCAAACGTCAGTTTGGTGCAATTCTTCAGAACATGACAGCCACTCAAAATACTTTGAAGAAGAATCACTACTATATGCATGAAGTCTTTGATCGCACTTGGGCTATTCTGTCGAATCTCTATAGTGCTGAAGATCTCAAGGAGATGGGATTTCAACAGGACTTTGACTGGTCTCAGCCACCTTCGAAGAAATTCAAGAAGGTTAAAGTTCCTCAGCTTGTTGCCAGTTCATATTCTTCATTGCGCGAGACGGATGAAGCTGAAGACTTGAACGACACTGCGGCAGGCCCTACCTCAACAGACGACCCCAACAACGCTGGCGCTCCTCCATCGACATCATGATGATATTCTTCAGGGGCGTTAGTCCTCATTTTTCGTCCCTTTTGGTCATTCGATGACAAAGGGGGAGAAATTTGAGTTAGTCTTCAAGCAGGTCTTATATATGGGCTATTTTTCTGTTAAGTTACAACTCTTGCTTTTCTGAGGTGTTTGCTCTGATGAGTTGTAAACTTAAGTCCTATGGTGGTCTGATACTTTTGAACTGCTTTCTGCATGCTTAATCCCTCAAGTACCTTAATGCACGCATGCTGAATTTCGTCAGACACCATATTTCATCATGCATTTCAAATTCTTCATATCATATGTTAAATGCGTGTATGAATTACAAGATATAGGGGGAGATCTCCATGATATCACTCTACAATGTGCATTTGCAATCCAAAGCAAATTCCTCAAATATGCACATCTTCAGGGGGAATTCCTAAATATCTTGCAATCAAATTCCTCAATATCAGTATTTACACTTCATATGTTTTATCCCCGTTGAAAACTTAACCTATTTGTCATCAATCACTAAAAAGGGGGAGATTGTAAGTGCATCTAGCGCCCCTTAGTGATTTTGGTGTATTGAAGACTTATAGGTTAAGGGACTAATGTGTTTATGAGTGTACACATGTCTATAAGTCTATGAGGAGTTTGTTATTTACGAAGAATGTCGACCCCTAAAAATGAATGTCTTCAGTTGAAGACTTTGGTTTTCTTGAAGACTTTGAAAGTGAGGAAATTGGTGTGATCTTGAAGACTTGATATTCATGCGAGGATTATGAAGCGTGAAGACTTTTGTTTTCATAGTTTTGTTTTTCCTTTCTTGAGTCATAGGAAACACCGTACTGTTAAAGGGGGTCGAGGTAAAACTAAGGAAAAGTTTCCAAGTGATGCTCATCTCAAATCCTACACCTACCCAATCCTTTCGAGTGAAGCCATTGGAAATCTCATACAGTTCAGTCAATTTCCTCAGTGACAAAGACGAAGATCTTCTGTTCTCTGAGGAATTTGTTATGACTGAGGAGTTAGGAATTCGCCAGTGCGGATTGCCTACAAGTGAGGAACATGATAGCCCTGAGGAATTTAAGAGCTCAAACTTCCGACCATTGCTGTGCTATGCGCCGGCTGTCCAAAATATCCTATCCACCTAACGGTCATATCATTGAAGGGCATTTATGTCTTATCATGTCGGGCTGCTCCCCGGCTATAAATAGCCACCCCCTACAACCACTAGCTGGTTGGCTGCTCCGAGAGAAACTAACACTTGTCATTTAGAGCATCCCATCCTCCGAGGACTTTGAGAGAAAATCATCAAGTGAGGAAAAACCCAAACCCAACACCTAAAACCCAAAGTGATTAAGCATCACTGAAGAGATTGTTCCTGTGTGGAACCGACGCTTGTTACCTTTGAGGACTGTGCATCCTCCAGACGGTTAGGCGTCATGGTCTAGAGCATCCAAGAGGAATTGTGGATCGCCGAGTGACCAAGTCTGTGAAGGTTTGGAAGTCACCTGTGAAGACTTACCACGAGTGATTGGGCGAGGTCTGTGTGATCTTAGCTCAAGGAGAATACGGTGAGGACTGTGTGTCCTCAGATTTAAATACCTAGCCGCTCCAACCAGACGTACAACTGTCACAACAATTGGAACTGGTCTACCAAATCACTGTCTTCACCAAGCTACTGGTTCTATTTCCTCAACCCTTTCATTTCCTCGCATACTTGCTGTGTACTTGATTGTTACTGTTTGAAGACTTTGACTGAAGACTTTCTCAATTTCCTCATCCCTATTTCTTCAGTCACTTTGTCTTCAGCCTGCTTATCCTATTTACACGTTACCTGTGCTCTGTTTTGTTTCATTTCATCATGATGACTATGCTACTGCTATGTTATCCATGTATCTGAGTACTTATTCCGCTGCTTGTAGTTCGTTGCTTAGGAAATTCCTCAAGTAGTATTTCCTCAGCGACGAATTCATAAAAATCGCCTATTCACCCCCCTCTAGTCGATATAAGGCACTTTCACACATGCTAACACTCCATGTTATAACAGATGATTTCAAACGATATGATCACAAAGTATAACATACAAGATTGGGTCGATTCAATATGACCGTTCTTCTAACGTCATACCCTCAATGTTGTTTTAGGACTATCGTTGCACCTAGCGATATCCTAAGATCCAGAAAATGTGATCACCAACAACACTTGAGCCAGTCCTAGAGGCTGGATCGGGAACCTATTGTTTGACCGTTTATCATTCCACACGTGCATATGAGTTTTCCACTAAATCGCGTATTCCAGGATCATAGCAGTTATAGCATGAAATATAAACTCTTAATTATGAATAATGAAAATATAATAATACAATATTATTGCCTCTAGGGCATATTTTCAACACCATGAAGCGGCCAACACACATGTGGAGGGAGCGGTGCAATCTTGGAAGAAGACGGTGGTGCTGACTGACACATAATTTCGTGTGGTTGAACGTGTGCACGGTTATTACTTTTGGTTGGACTTTATTCTTCTATGACGGTTCGTCTTTTGTTCATGCATTTGAAGTTTATGTCATATATAAACTTGAATTTTAAAATGAAAAATACGGTTTGATTTGCAATGTTGAATTGTGCGGCAACGAAAAGTTAAAATCCGAAGCGTAAGAATGTACCGGGCTTCGCCGCGTCCTACACGGCTCCCCCCTCCTCCCTTCATCTGGAGAAATTCAATGGAAAAGGTTGGGGGAACCTATGAACGGCTAACACACAGGACGAGGGAGTGGTGCGAATTTGGGAGGAGACCGTGGTGTGGGCAACAAATGATTTTTCATGTGGTTGAGTGTGTGCATGGTGAATGCTTTTGGTCGAACTTTGGTCTTGTATGATGCTTAGTCTTTTGTTCATGCATTTAAAGTCCATGTCCTACTTAAATTTGAATTTAAAACATGAAAAATATGGTTTGATTTGTAATATTGTTGACGTGTGTGGTGGTGAAAAGTTCTAACCTATATCTATGCAAAAACGAGGATCAATTAGAGTGTATATGCACAAATATATGAGAGAGAACACTATGAGTGCTGCAAGTTTAGAGTGGGCCAAGAGTGCCAAACATATTTCTGGGGTGGCGGGGAGGGTGGTGACGGGTGGGCTAACCCACCTCGAGTATGCCGACGACACCCTAACCTTCATCAGGAATTCAGAGGAGGAAATCATCAACCTTAAGTTTCTTCTGATGTGTTTCGAGGCTATGTCGGGCCTCAAGATTAATTTTGAGAGAAGTGAGGTGATTGTAATTGGAGGGGACTTGTAGTCGCAATTAAGGGCGACCCATATGATGAATTGTGAGTTGGGGGTCCATATATACCAGTCAAGTATCTTGGGATGCCCATCTTGAATGGATCCTTGACGATCATGGACCTTGAGCTGGTAGTCGACAAGGTGTTAGGGAGGGTTAAACTGTGGCAGGGAAATCTTTTAGCCTCGGGCAGTAGGCTAGTGCTCATAAACGACAGCCTCACTGACACCCCCATGTTTATCATGGGGTTCTATCTTTTACAAGACGGAATTCATGAAAAATTGGATAGGGTGCGATCTAAATTCTTGTGGCCTAAAGAGTTAGGCAAACAAAAAATACCATATGGTTAAGTGGGACGTCATTTGCTCACCAAAAGAAACAGGCATGCTTGGAGTTATAAATTTCAAAATCATGAATTGGTGCCTGATCGCGAAATGGTGTGGAAAATCATAATTGGACAAGGGGGTCTACGGCTAGATAAACTAAATACCTAGTCGAGGGAGGAACGGACTTTCGGCCAAATATTAAGCTATCCCAATTCACGAGGGGGGTGAGAAAGGTTCGATCACTACTTGGATTGGGCATGAAATTTGAAGTGAATGATGGTAGAGTGGCACTTTTCTAGTTGTTCGGTGACAGTAATGATTGGTGTGGATGTTCGACATTCGAGATGAAGAAACACCACCGGCTAGGGAGCCACCCTCGTCTCACTGCGAGTTTTGGGGTCGGAGCCTCATCCACTGGGAGTTCTTTTCCACTCCGTGTCGCGTTATTTGGGCATGGCTGACCATGTATTCATTTGCGTCATGTTTTATACGTAAGCGTCACCCTAACCTTTTATTTTAAACTTATAAGGACCTCATGTTTAAGGCCGGAAAGATCCCTCCGCTCTAATTTCTTTTAACAACCTAAGTTTTTTCTTTCTTTTTATTCGGATCAACAACCTGAGTTGCCTCTGCAACCTTCAAATAAAATAATTCCCAATCCGTCCCAAAATTACAAAGTTGAGACATTTATTTTGAGACGGAGGAAATAATAAAGTACCCTTTAAAAGTTGCTGTTAGTACCCTAAAAAAAAGTTGCTGTTAGTTCACCAACCGAAACGAACTATCGATAAACCTGTGCATTGCGTTGTCAGCCTCCAGCACGGCTCAACTCTGGATAATGTTTCCGACTAGGCGCCACGCGAATGAAGTGGAGGACGCATCGGTCTCCTCCTATTCCTGCTGCTACTGGTCTTGGCCGTCGTATCAGGGCCCATCCTCTCTATCCCCACCCCCGCTAAAATACTCGACAAATCACGCCGATGAGACGACGACAAATAGCGTTCTTCCCTCTCTTGGCCTTTTCCTCTTCGCACCGACAGATCAATATATACAATACTACTCGTAGTATTTCTTTTGAGAGAGAGACGGATCCATATAGTACCAGTAGTAGCTACTGTAGCAAAAACCAAGAACCAAAGGTAAGGAGCACTGACCGTTGCATTTCGTTCTCGAAAGCATACGTGCTAGTTTGCCATTTAATCACTTTATTAATTAATGAACCAAACAGCATGGATGGTAAGTTGGCCTTTGAGACAAACAAGAGCCGCACCGGTCATTACTGTCCTGTCAGCAGATAATGACATGTCTCATATATAATATCCCCTTCATGATTAATATAGATAAAACACACCACGCACATGACATGACACACCACCTCCACCTCATCCTCCTCCCCTCTCAGGCAGCATCCAAAGAAGCAGCTAGCTTTGCTGCTGCTGCTCCAACCGAAAAGGCGAGGGCACGGAGGAGCGTGAGGCCGCGAGCTCGATCTCGAGCTCGACCTCGACCCTGAAGAAGAAGGCCTCCTTCCCCTCCCCCGAGCTCAAGCCTAGAGCAAAGCTGTAAAAATCTCTATCCACCAAGTCTCTCCCTCCCCCACTCCCGTGCGGGTTGTTGGCCACTAGTAGATCTCAAGTTGCGGAGCGTAATGCTATCCTACCTACCTGCTTACTAGCTCGCTGCGGCATTTGGGTCTAGATGGGATTCCGGCCCAATCTGCTGTGCTCATCTCTTTCGAGCGAGCTAGGGTTGGTCCCGGAGGAGCGCAGGAGGGTCGGGGAAGCGGAAATCTGCTTGCCCGCGTGCTCTTATGGGGTGGTACTTGGGGTGGGGGCACTGGATTTGGGCGCAGCTGCATCAGGAAGGAGTGTTTCTTGCCACCTCTTTCTGGTTGTTTATTCCCTCCTTTTGGTTGAGGGTTTAGGATTTCCGTTTATAAATGAGGCGAAATATACCAAAAATAGAAGAGGAATAACCCTCTGGATATCCCAAAAGGGAGCAACACCCAGCTCCCTACTTTGTACTAGTGCTTATCTGCTGAAGCAGCTTCATAGTCGCAGAAAAGGAAAAGGAAATAAGCGGATCCATGTTGATGTTTGTGCGTAGTATATTCTTGCGTGTATTTGACACACTCCTTAGAGAGCGCCAAGACTTTGAAACTGCATTTTCGATTGCTACATTGTGCAATGAGAGGGGTAAATTTAGAGCAATGCGTGGAGGTAGCTTCTTTTTTTTTTTTGCGGGGAGGTAGCTTCTAAATTTAGCATATTCTTGGTTTGGCTCTGCATCTTACGAGAATAGACGCGGCTATGGGTTTTGGTGCAATGCTATAATCCTGGGAAAATTAGCTTCAGCCTTCCTTTTCATTGTCTGATGTCCATCGTTAAATATCTGTGTGGTTGACTGGTTGTACATAAACTGTCATCAACTTTTTTGCACACCTTGAGCTTGTCTACTATTTTCTCTACAGAAAGTCATGTTGATTAATAACTTGCTTCACCTTTTACAGCACTTATGTCTGCCTATGGAGTCGTCTACAACTGATGCCAGTGATAAGCATTTGGAGAGCTACCTGACATTGGGTTTGACAGTATCACAGTCAAAGAAAGGGGATACTAAGTTTCCAAAGGTGCTGTCGCTTCTTGCCACATATCTGGGCCGATCAGTTCAGAAGAATGAAGAATTACTAGGTTCTAATGGAATAAAGGAGTCGGCCACTATTTTTCATGGCCAGAAGGTGCCAGATCTCAGTATACAGCTCTATGCAGAACGCATTTTCAAGTATGCTGAGTGCAGTCCGTCCTGCTTTGTGTTGGCACTCGTCTACATGGAGAGATATCTACAGCAGCCTAATGTGTACATGACGCCCTTCAGCGTTCATCGCTTGCTAATTACAAGTGTCGTGGTTGCTGCCAAATTCACAGATGATGCGTAAGTACCTACCACAACCGCAGTTCAGCTGTATTCTTTGCATATCACAAGCATGCACAGGTTTCCCAGTAATAACTTTCTCAATGCATGTCCTGCAGGTTTTTCAACAATGCATTCTACGCTAGGGTGGGAGGGATCAGCACAATCGAGATGAACCGTCTCGAGCTGGATTTGTTGTTTAATCTGGACTTCAGGCTGAAAGTGAACCTAGAGACGTTTGGGAGCTACTGCTTGCAACTGGAGAAACATGCATCGGTGTCACCGGAGAGACTGCCGGTTCAGGTTCATTGTGTCAAAGGATCTAAAGATTTGAGCTATAGCAGCAGTGGTAGCGCCGATGAGTTTTGCCAGAGCAAGCTTGTTCGCCAAAGCTACAGCAGCCAGGCTCTCCAAGGATGTAGCTGACCAATCTATTTATGGCCTAAAGTTTTGCAAAGCATGTGACCTGATTACTGATAATTCTTTTAGATCTGACATTTGTGCATTCAGATTGCATTAAGTTGTTCTGGGGGTGTTTGATTAGTAGGGCTTCGATTCTACTCCCTCTGTAAAGTAGTGATCTAAACGATCTTATATTTCTTTACAGAGGGACTATTTTACTTCTGTAACACTGTAATTCTTGCAAACCACTTTGTTTAAAATGTTCACAATCTAGTCGGGAAACAACAGGTCTGAACATTATTCAGTCCTGTGATATCCATTGCCGCGGTTTAACTGGATCTGTTGCCAAGTAACCTGTTGGCAAGATGAATCTGGCTTTTCCAAGATATGTGAATGGCATGTGTTCTTTCTCTGTGCATCTTCTGATTCAGTTGAGTCACATAACAGGATCTGTGATGATTTTCACTGGCATTGTTGCAACAAGGAATTTACAAAACGAATTACTTTCCTGAACACGAGACTATGACTATGAGAGACATCGCCAAAGCATGAAAACAGAACCAACACCTCAGATGCACATTCGAGTCAGAATATTTGAGTGATGCAGCATATCATTCGATACAGATGCTATGAAATGACTGGAACCCTAGTTTTGTTTTTCGAAACGGAGGCAAAAGTTTTGCCTCATCGATTAATTAAGAAGAAGTGAATTGCCCAGTTAATTTACGGACGGACCCCAGTTTTGTTTTGTTATCTGTAAGTAACGTAAGCAACTGGTTTTATGAGGGGAAGAAACCATCCAGACTGGTGTTTTTCTGTCTGATATTCAGCTTTAAACTTCCGTGTGTGTTATCTGGGCAGTCCTCGAACGTTATCCCTTAATTAGACTACTAGAGTTGATATCTGGGCAGTCGTAAAGAAAGCCACAATTCTAGTCATGAGGGGATTGTAAAATTAACTACTCCCTCCGATCCATATTAATCGAGAGGGGATTGTACTACAATTTAGGTGCAAGGAAAGGAAAATTCATATTCCTACGTTTTTCCTCCACTTTTCCTATGAATCAAAGAAGAACTTGTCACCAGAGTACAAAGATAAAACAATACAAATAATGTGATAGTAGTACACATGCATATTTATTACTATTTATTATTCAGGAGAAAGACAAAGCACAGCAGTAGATAGAGTTGGATCAAAATGCTTATATAAAGCAAAAGCATAGTTTGTCAAGATGGGCTCCTCATGATGGACAGATGAAACAGCAACATCAACATGCTTGATTCTGACAGGCCGTTTTTTCCCTTTGGGTGCATCTTCACGCTCCACGATCACGGTGGTGGCAGTCAGGGAATGGCTATCAGTAAAAGGATCTGGAGTAAAATATCCTTGGATCACGCAGAAGACAATGCCACCAGCAGAGATGCTGTCCTCCTTGCTAATACGCTCAAAGCTCATAAATCTTCTGTCGGAGAACTTCTGCCAGGGAAATTCCAGCAAGATGGGAGCACCAAGGATAAACTTTCCATCATCATCTTGAACCAACTCATAGGCCTCAAGACCTTCATCCCAGCAGGCATATATGAAGCCCTCCGCAAATATGCATCGCCCATTCAGCAAACCGATTTTGCCGAGCCACCTGCTCATACTTGGTGGTTCTACAACAAACCACTGACCACCATGCCTCAAGTCACACAAGAAACACCTCTCCGTGTCAAAATCTGAGATCAGAAATTTGCCGTCGCCTATGTCTACAAATCCAGAAACCTTAATCTCTTGCCCCAAATCCAAGTCCCCCGATGTTCTGCGATGGACCCACTCTAAACTCTGCTTATCAAGAACATACACAGCCATCAACTTTTCACCTATAGCCACAATATCTCCACCAGCTCGGAAGACGGCCGAAAAATAGATATCACGCTGTTTGCTCCCATACCATTTGCTCTGGAGTAGAACATGCCGTTTGCTCTCAAGTTGTTCATCACGCTGTTTGATCTCAAGTTGCTCGTAGGTCATGCTGCTCAGATCAACCTTGTACTGAGTATGGTCTGGAAAAGAAGGGATGACAAACAACTGGGATCCGTCATGCACAAAATGCCAGGTTGCAGGGAAATCTACACTGACACCTCCATCTCTAATTGTGTCTAGACACAACTATGGTTCTAGCACACTTGCATCACATCTCAACTTTCCTCCAGTAGTAGAGATCTGATATAAAACAGAATGCTGATCAACCTGGCATATGAAATACAGATCACATTTGGTGACCACTTCACAGTCTATGAGACTATCTGCAGTCCAAACCAGTTCACCTTTTCGTTGCAAATAATTCCTGCAGGTAGAAATTGCAATTGTTAAAGCACAAAAGTGTGATAAATGCTTCCAGAGTAGCAAAAGCCCACCAACTAATTTAAGAAAGGCTGTTTCCAATGAGTTTATTCTATACAATTTAGTTTCACATAACAAAACCATCAACTAGAATATTGTCGACCACAGTCTAGTATTCAATTTTGTGCAATCAGGACCAATTTTTGATTGTTAGTTTTTTCGTAAAACCATGCATGTGATTAGGTTCAAAACTCAGTTGTCGCAAATGCATTAGGTGTATGATACACCCAATACCCAAACTTGAAAGTTTATGATCAAATCCTCCCTGGTGGATTTTCAAGGGTCCATGCAACTTCCTTAAAGTTTGTAAGAATTGGATATCAGAGAAAATAATGTACAAGACATCTAAAAATTGTACTTGAACAAAATTACATAGCACTCAGGCACTTCGGTGATAAATTACAGTCACCTCAGACAAGCAATCCCATCCGCCACTTTCCTATTATATTGTTCAATACTTTCACAGAGAATTTTATGAATTTCGTCAACTCGAAGGGTTGCCATTAGTGTTTCTTGACTCTTTTTTCGGAAGCAAGGGAAAAAATAATGCGCTTTATTGAAAACATTATGATTAAAGAAAACAATTTTCTACTCGAAGGGTTGCCATTAGTGTTTCTTGTCTCTTTTTTCGGAAGCAAGGGAAAATATAATGCACTTTCTTACACCCTTTTCCCCAAAAGTGCAGATCAAATGCTCCTTCTCCCCAAAAGCGTGCAGGAGTATATTATATTTTAAGTGCTACAGAGAAATAAATAGCATCACCGAAGACATGATCAGAAAGTTGTGCTTGAATAACTGAAGACGAGAAAATCGAACCTGCAGCATTTAAGAAGTTCTTGGGAATCTTCAACAGGGTGGTTGAACCCTCCGAACATTGCAGGCAGTGAGGTATCATCCACCTTGTAATTGTATGCATCGTCAGTATATGCCCTGGTTCACCAGCGAAATATACAAAATCAAATAAATGACAGCACAGCAACTTCTTAATAATTTTCTTGCAGTAAAGTATTCATCAAATGATGTCCACTAAAGTAGTGATTCATCAAGAACAACTCGAAGCCCCACTTCCAGCTTTTGTTCAAGCGGAAACCAACTTATATTGGAACTTAGAAGGCAGGCACACTTACTGCAAAGTGGCAAAAGTGTCATAGTGATTGTACTGATACGATTTTTCTCTGAGCATGTTCACCCTGCGGCATGTGGAGTGCAAGACCTCGATGCTGTGGACAGGGCTGCCTTCACCGTCCGATTCGGCTACGCTCCCGACGCGGAACGTGGTGATCATCGCATGCCGCGCGGCGCAGCTGCACGCCTCGTACATGTTGATCCACACCGCGCACAGCATTCGGCCCGCGAGCTGAACGATGAAGCCCCGCCCTTCGTCGTAGTACGGCCACAGCATGTCGACCATCACCGGCGGCTCGAGCGGCGCGTCCTCCTCCTCCTCCGGCGAGTACTTGTAGGCGAACAGCGTGGTGCCATTGATGAAGTAGATCGCGCCTTCCTCCTGGACATGCACTGCCCTGCCGGAGATGCATTCATATTCGGAGGCCTTGTCGGTGGTACGCACACGGGTCAAGGAGCCGGTGGCGCAGTTGAAGCAGAAGAAGGTGCCGTCGACGAGCGACAGCAGGATGAACTTGTCGTCGATGACGCCATAGCCCGGGAGCCAGGTGAACATGTATTGGCGTACAGGCTTCAGCCGTCCCGGGGAGTGGTGGCTGGCAACCTCCTCCCACTCCCATCCGTCGCCTCCTTTGGCAAGCCTGTGCACGATGAGGCGCCAACTGGACATGTCCGCGCTTCTCTCTGCCAGCACGGCTGGCACCCAGAGCTCGCCGTGGGCCGAGACGGCGTGGTACGTCCAGGAACGGGAGGGGTGCCAGTGGGGACGTCGACTTGTTGACGAGATCGACGGCTACCGCCTTCGGCGGCATGTCCAGCTCGCCGGCACGCATCAGGTGGGGCGGAGGGTAGTGGGTGCAGATGACGTCCAGCCGGCGGCCTCCGGGAGCCAGCGCGGCCGTGGCCTCGGCGTAGACCGTGGTGGCCGATGACCCGGCCCGACGAGGTCACGCGGAAGCGGTGCAGGCGGAGGTTGTGGAGGTGCTGGTCGGCGCATGTGCAGCCGACGAGGACCGACCACTGGGGGCGGTCGTCGGCGCCGTCCAGGATGTGTCGGTAGTCCATGCCGAGGGCGTAGCGCTGGATGCTGTCCGAGCAGTTTAGGCGCCAGCGACAAAAGCATCGGAAAAGGTCGCAATAGGGGACTGCCGCCGCCGTCTGTCCATGGCCAGCCGCCGCCATCGATCAGAGATTCAGAGACTAGCTATTGCCAGGTTTTCCTCTTTTCTTTTCAAAATACCCTCCTCTTTCGCCGATTATACTAAAGACTGGGGTGTGTCTGGAGGGTGAAAACAATGAAAAAGCAGCGGGGACCGGACGGAAGCGGTTAGTCTCCGATTGATGGCGGCGGCTGGCCATGGAAGCGGTTCGGGAGCGCTCCGCGGATGACAAGTGTGGCGCGCGGAGCGCTTCCGCGAGGGAAAACCAGCCGCGCGGTTGGTTTCCGGTTTTCCCTTTCCGGTTGTTGGTTTCGTGCGTTTTGCAGATTAACCCTTCAACTATCAGAATTTTTCGTTTTTCCCTTTCCGCGCAATAACACAAACAAAATAAAGGCCAACCGCGTCGGTTCCCTGTCTCCTTTTTGTTCCTATTATATTCCCGGGAAATAGAGATTTAGGGGGTAGTTACGGGCGGGGGCTACCAACACTATCAAATATGACCTTTCAAGTAAGAAAAAAACAGCAACTATTTCATACAAACGAAGAAAAGGCATGGTTTGGCGCACGGTCGTGATGACCGCAGAGGCATCGTTCAATCCTGTGAATGCCTATGTGTGAATTCTCTATAGGCACAAGTGTATTCTAGCAGAGGAATGGTTTGTATAACTTTACTAAATTGGAGCGTGTTGGTCGTGCAGCGTGTTGGTTCGTGCCGCGCGTTGTACGTCGTGGGGTCACACGGCGCCTCCGGCGCGGGGGAATCTCCTGCTCGCCTTCGGCTCGTTTAATTTTCATAAGCATCTTGAAGGGGGGCATAGGTCGAAGTGTGTGTTGGATTGTGCCGCGCGTTGTCTGTCGTGGTGTCACACGGTGCCTCCGGCGTGGGGGAACCTCCTGCTCGCCTTCGGCTCGTTTAATTTTCATAAACATCTTGAGGGGGGGCATAGGTCGAAGTGTGTATTGGTCGTGCAGCGTGTTGCTTCGTGCCGCGCGTTGTCTGTCGTGGTGTCACACGGCGCCTCCGGTGCGGGGGAACCTCCTGCTCGCCTTCGGCTCGTTTAATTTTCATAAACATCTTGAAGGGGGGGCATAGGTCGAAGTGTGTGTTGGTCGTGCAGCGTGTTGGTTCGTGCCGCGCGTTGTCCGTCGTGGTGTCAGACGGCGCCTCCGGTGCTGGGGAACCTCCTGCTCGCCTTCGACTCGTTTAATTTTCATAAACATCTTGAAGGGGGGCATAGGTCGAAGTTTGTGTTGGTCGTGTAGCGTGTTGGTTCGTGCGCGCGTTGTCCGTCGTGGTGTCACACGGCGCCTCCGCGCGGGGGAACTCCTGCTCGCCTTCGGCTCGTTTAATTTCATAAACATCTTGAAGGGGGGCATAGGTCGAGTGTGGTGTTGGTCGTGCAGCGTGTTGGTTCGTGCCGCGCGTTGTCCGTCGTGGTGTCACACGGCGCCTCCGGCGCGGGGGAACCTCCTGCCTCGCCTTCGGCTCGTTTAATTTTCATAAACATCTTGAAGGGGCATAGGTCGAAGTGTTTGTTTGGTCGTGCAGCGTGTTGGTTCGTGCCGCGCGTTGTCCGTCGTGGTGTCGCACGGTGCCTCCGACGCGGGGGAACCTCCTGCTCGCCTTCGGCTCGTTTATTTTCATAAACATCTTGAAGGGGGGCATAGTCGAAGTGTGTGTTGGTCGTGCAGTGTGTTGGTTCGTGCCGCACGTTGTCCGTCGTGGTGTCACACGCGCCTCCGCGCGCGGGGAACCTCCTGCTCGCCTTCGGCTCGTTTAATTTTCATAAACATCTTGAAGGGGGCATAGGTCGAAGTGTGTGTTTGCGTCGCTAGTGTTGGTTCGTGCCGCGCGTTGTCCTTCGTGGTGTCACACGGCGCCTCCGGCGCAAGGGAACCTCCTGCTCGTTTAATTTTCATAAACATCTTGAAGGGGGGCATAGGTCGAAGTGTGTGTTGGTCGTGCAGCGTGTTGGTTCGTGCCACGCGTTGTCCGTCGTGGTTTCACACGGCGCCTCCGGCGCGGGAGGACCTCCTGCTCGCCTTCGACTCGTTTAATTTTTATAAACATCTTGAAGAGGGGGCATAGGTCGAAGTGTGTGTTGGTCGTGCAACGTGTTGGTTCGTGCCACGCGTTGTCCGTCGTGGTGTCACACGGCGCCTCCGACGCGGGGGAACCTCCTGCTCGCTTTCGGCTCATTTAATTTTCATAAACATCTTTAAGGGGGGGCATAGGTCGAAGTGTGTGTTGGTCGTGCAGCGTGTTGGTTCTTGATGTCTGCTAGAACTACGTCGGTTTTTTCCCAGAGAGGGAGGGATGATGCAACACAGCGATGGTAGGTATTTCCCTCAGTGATGAGACCAAGGTTATCGAATCAGTTGGAGAACCGCGCAACACCACATAAATAGCTCCTGCACATAAAGAACAAATACTTGCAACCCGACGTGTTAAAGGGGTTGTCAATCCCTTTCGTGTAACGAGATAGATAAAATTGTGGTAGATTGAAAGATGCAAATAAAAGCAAATAAAATTTAGCGAGGTATTTTTGGGGTTTTAGATTAATAGATCTGAAAATAAAAGTTGCAAACAAATAAAAGAGCGAATAGCAAAATAGATCTTGAAGGCAAATATATTAAAGAAGAGACCCGGGGGCCGTAGTTTTCACTAGTGGCTTCTCTCGAGAAAAATAGCAAACGGTGGAAACAAATTACTGTTGGGCAATTGATAGAACTTCAAATACTCATGACGATATCCAGGCAATGATCATTATATAGGCATCACGTCCAAGATTAGTAAACCGACTCCTGCCTGCATCTACTACTATTACTCCACACATCGACCGCTATCCAGCATGCATCTAGTGTATTAAGTTTATGGAGAAACGGAGTAATGCAATAAGAACGATGACATGATGTAGACAAGATCTATTTATGTAGAAATAGACCCCATCTTGTTATCCTTAATGGCAACGATACATACGTGTCGTTTCCCTTTCTGTCACTGGGATCAAGCACCGTAAGATCGAACCCATCACAAAGCACCTCTTCCAATTGCAAGATAAATAGATCAAGTTGGCCAAACGAAACCCAAATATTGGATAAGAAATACGAGGCTATAAGCAATCATGCATATAAGAGATCAAAGAAGACTCAAATAACTTTCATGGATAAAAAGATAGATCTGATCATAAACTCAAAGTTCATCGGATCCTAACAAACACACCGCAAAAAAGAATTACATCATATGGATCTCCAAGAGACCATTGTATTGAGAATCAAACGAGAGAGAGAAAGCCATCTAGCTACTAACTACGGACCCGAAGATCTACAGTGAACTACTCACGCATCATCGGAGAGGCACCAATGAGGATGATGAACCCCTCCGTGATGGTGTCTAGATTGGATCTGGTGGTTCTGGAATTTGCGGCAGCTGGAATTGATTTTCGTCGACTCCCCTAGGGTTTCTGGAATATTGGGGTATTTATAAAGCAAAGAGGCGGTGCAGGAGGCCCCCGAGGTGGGCACAACCCACCTGGGCGCGCCTGGGCCTCCAGGCGCGCCCTGGTGGGTTGTGCTCCCCTCGAAGCACCCCCCAGGTGCTTCTCCGGCCCACTGGATGTCTTCTGGTCCAAAAAAAATCCACAAAAAGTTTCGCTGCATTTGGACTCCGTTTGGTATTGATTTCCTGCGATGTAAAAAGCATGCAGAAAACAGCAACTGGCACTGGGCACTATGTCAATAGGTTAGTACCAAAAAATGATATAAAATGATTGTAAAACATTCAAGAATGATAATATAACAGCATGGAACAATAAAAAATTATAGATACGTTGGAGACGTATCAGCATCCCCAAGCTTAATTCCTGCTCGTCCTCGAGTAGGTAAATGATAAAAACAGAATTTTTGATGTGGAATGCTGCCTAACATGTTCATCACATATTCTTTTATTAATAGCATGGACATGTGGACTTTTATATGGTTCAAAGCAATAGTCTAGTTTTGACATGATAACTTAAATACTCAAGCATATCAACAAGCAACCATGCCTTTCAAAATATCAACACTAAAGCAAGTTATCCCTAGCCCGTCATGCTCAATCATTGATCTATTCATGAAACACACTCGAATATTAGCTACACCCAATGCTCAAGTATGATCATAGTGCCCCTTAGTTGGTGCTTTGTAAGAGAAGATGGAGACTCAAATTAAAAATAAAAATTGCATAAAGTAAAAGAAAGGCCCTTCGCGGAGGGAAGTAGGGATTTGTAGAGGTGCCAGAGCTCAATGACGATGACATGTACCTAGGGTAGGGTAATAGGCCTGACCTAGACACCCTTCCCCGAGGACACTGCTCTAAAGCCAAGGGCATTCAAAGGATAGCATCATCTACCGACTGAAATCACCACAGGGTGCAACCCACTCGACCAACAGTTCACTCGGATAACCCAATTCCATTCGACCGGGGTGTACTCACTCGACCACATCAAAAACCACTCAGAAGACAGAAGGTTTAAAGTCACTCAGGATGGCAACGGTCAGGCGTTCACTCCGTAGTCTTAATGATCATTTATTTGCCTTTATTGCTGGCGTTATCAGTAACGTCCTGTATTTATGGACATTGAACCCCTTGTAACGTGGGACGGATGGGGTCCTGGCGCACTCTATATAAGCCACCCCCCTCCACTGGCACAAGGGTTCGCACCCCCTGTAACTTCACGCATAATCCAATCGACCGAGCCTCCGGGCACCGAGACGTAGGGCTGTTACTTCCTCCGAGAAGGGCCTGAACTCGTAAATCTTGCGTGCACAACCTCATCGTAGCTAGGATCTTGCCTCCTCATACCTACCCCCTACTCTACTGTCAGACTTAGAACCACGACAGTTGGCGCCCACCTTGGGGCAGGTGTCTTAGCGACTTTCTAGTGAGGTTGCGATTTTTTCCGATTCCCATCATCATGGTTTCGGGTGGAGGTTTGGCTGAGGGCCACGAGATCCGTCTCGGCGCGCTCGTCTTCATCGCCGATGACTCCGCCTGGCTCCAAGAGGCCCCCCTCGACGTCGAGACATTCCCCGTCCGCGGGGCGACGCACTTTCGTGCGTGTGTCCGCGGCGTCCTTCTGCGGCAGCCGTCGTCCCAATACCGGTCGGTTCCTGCGGCGTCTTCGTTCCCCGCTGTTCACCGTCGCAAGCGATCCGGTTGATCGCCGCTTCAGCGGTGGGTGAAGCATGCAGTGGCACGTCAGTCGGCCACCCCTCAAGTCACGGCGATCGAGCCCGATGAATCTCTCTACGGCCTGTTCGATCTGTCGACTGGCTCCGTCGAGACCCTGTCCGAGTGCGACAGCAGCGATCCTGCGGCGGAGGTCCTGATGGTCGACACGCCGCGTAGCACACCTGGCATGCGTCGCAATGGAGGCGGCGACGGCGGTGGCGATCCGTCATGTGTTCACGAGGAATACCACCCCGAAACCCTCTCTTCACAGCGAAGGGAGGAACTTCACCGCCGTAACGAGGAAGCACTCCACACGCCCATCGTCGGAGAGACCTCTGAGGCTCGGGCCTTGGAGGCAGCGCGCTTGGCCACTTTGGCTGAACGTACTCGACTAGAAAATCTTCAGCATGCACTCGACGAACGTGCTCGGCAGCAGATTCCTGAGTCCAGTCGACGGCGGCAATTGTTCCCTCCTGAACCTCAGGTATACCACACTCCTATTTAGAATCTTGCAGCTGCAGCTCGTATAGCAGAGTCCATCCAGCCATCCCAGTCGGAAGCTGGACGAGGTTTGATGCAGATCCGGGCTCTGCTCCGGGCGGGAGGAGACCAAAACACTGCAGTATCTCAGTCGCGTAACAGAATCCATAGCAGATCTGTGGTGGCTGACACAGTTCAATCGGCTCACAGCCCAAGATCGCCTCCGCGGCATGAGGGGCGGGTGCATCGCCAAGATCAGCACTTGGGTCGGAACCACGAGCAGTACGATCATCGGCTCGGCCGTAATGACCGCCGTCGAGCACCTACGCCCCCTCCGAGAAGCGGATCATATGTGCCCCGGCACTATGATGACAGGTGCCCGTACAGCGGAGAGCGAAGGACGCCGGTCGACCCAAGAGAGCCAGGGTTTGATGCGAGGTTAATTTTGGTGCAAGGTTTGGTCGACAGGAACCGAGCACACAGAGAGGGGCAAGGCAGAGATCGCCCGAGTGGAAGCAGAATACATGTTTCGGGTCCCGAGTGTTTTAGCAGAGCCATCAGAGCCGCTGAGATCCCCCCCAACTTCAGGTTGGCGACTGGGGTTAGTAAGTTCACTGGTGAGTCGAAGCCTGACACTTGGCTGGAAGATTACCGAGTGGATGTTCAGATTGGTGGTGGAAATGATGAGGTAGCTATGAAACATCTTCCTCTCATGCTGGAAGGATCGGCCAGAGCATGGCTGAATCAGTTGGCTCCAGGCAGTATATTCAGCTGGGAAGAGTTAACCCGAGTGTTTGTCAGGACATTCGAGGGCACATGCAAATGACCTGCGGGGTTGACGGAATTGCAACATTGTGTACAGAAGCCGAATGAAACTCTGAGGGATTACATCCAAAGATGGACCACTTTACACCACACAGTAGAAAATGTATCCCAACACCAAGCAGTTTGTGCCTTCAAGGAGGGCGTTCGGTATCGAGAGCTTAACGTGAAATTCGGTCGGACAGGAGATATGTCTCTGACCCGAATAATGGAAATAGCCACCCGGTACGCTAATGGTGAAGAAGAGGATCGACTCCACAGTGGGAAGGACAAACCAGTCGCTCAAGACACCGGAGGAGGTCGGAAGCAGAAATGCAAAGCCGAGCCAGCAGGTCCAGGTGAAGCTGCAGTTGTAACTCAAGGAAAATTCAAGGGAAAGCCCAAAGGACCCTGGGTCCCCAAGAAGGTGAAATATCAGGTAGGGAATGATGTGTTGGACTTGCCATGTCACATTCACACCAAGAAGGATGAAGAGGGTAATCTGATTTATCCCAAACATACCACTCGACAATGTCGGCTCCTGATCCAGCAGTTCCGAGAGAAACAGCCCAATGAAAAGGAAAAAGAGTCTGACAAGGATGGTGACAAGGAAGAAGATGATGACGGTTTCCCTAACGTCAATTCCACTTTGATGATTTTTGCTGACATTGAAAGTAAAAGTCGACTGAAAGTCATCAACAGAGAGGTAAACATGGTTGCTCCGGCAACGACGACATATTTGAAATGGTCAAAGACTCCCATCACATTCGACCAATCTGACCACCCACCGCACGTCGCCACCCCCGGGAGGCAAGCGTTGGTGGTCGACCCAGTCGTTGGGGGCACCCGACTGACCAAAGTCTTGATGGATGGTGGCAGCGGCTTGAACATTTTGTATGCTGAGACCCTTCGTGGGATGGGCATTCCGATGTCCAAGCTCAGTGAGAGCAACATGCGGTTCCACGGTGTCATTCCAGGGAAGAAAGCTGATTCACTCGGCCAGATCACTCTTGACGTGGTTTTCGGTGACTCAAAGAATTACCGTAAGGAGAAGTTGACATTTGAAGTTGTGGATTTTCACAGTGCCTATCATGCTATTCTGGGCAGAACTGCATATGCCCGTTTCATGGCTTGACCGTGTTACGTGTACCTCAAGCTGAAGATGCCTGGCCCCAGGGGCGTGATCACAGTCACTGGTAATCGGCAACGAGCAGAAGAGTGCCTCCAGAAGGGCTCTAAGATAGCCGATGAACAGATGGCAGCAATAGAAATGGAAGAATATAAGAAGACTGCAGATCCGAGTGATTTGTTGCGTGCTAAGAAGCCTGCTTCAGAGTCTGCATTTCAGTCGTCCGGTGAAACAAAGCCTGTTCACATTCACCCGACCGATCCCAGTGCTGCTCCGACTCATATCTCAACAACACTCGACAGCAAATAGGAAGAAGCGCTCATCCAGTTCCTCCGTGAGAACTGGGACATCTTCGCATGGAAGCCGTCTGACATGCCGGGTGTACCCAGGGGACTGGCTGAGCACCGTTTGCGAGTCGATCCAAATGTAAAACCCGTGAAAGAGCATCTTCGTCGGTCCGCTGCGGAGAAGAGAAAGGCAATCGGTGAAGAGGTGGCTCGGCTTTTGGCTGCTGAGTTCATCCGCGAAATTTACCACTCCGAGTGGCTCGCCAATGTTGTCATGGTTCCCAAGAAGGACGATTCACTCCGTATGTGCATTGATTTCAAGCATATCAATCGGGCCTGCCCGAAAGATCATTTTCCTCTCCCCCGCATCGATCAGATAGTCGACTCGACTGTGGGATGTGAGCGATTGTCCTTCCTGGATGCATATTCCGGGTACCATCAGATCCGACTGTATGGACCTGATGAAATAAAAACAGCTTTTATCACCCCATTCGGGTGCTTTTGCTACATCACCATGCCCTTTGGTCTCAAGAATGCTGGTGCCACATTCATGCGCATGATACAGAAGTGTCTGCTAGCTCAAATCAGTCGGAATGTGGAAGCATACATGGATGACATCGTGGTTAAGTCGCGCAAAGGTTCCGACCTGCTGACTGACCTTGCCGAAACCTTTGCCAATTTGAGAAGATATGATATCAAGCTTAATCCGTCGAAGTGTACACTTGGAGTTCCAGGTGGAAAGTTACTCGGTTTCCTTGTTTCCGAACGTGGGATCGATGCAAACCCAGAGAAATTTGGTGCAATCCTCCGAATGAAACGCCCTGTGCGTGTACACGACGTTCAGAAACTTACTGGTTGTTTGGCCGCTTTGAGTCGATTCATTTCTCGTCTCGGCGAAAAGGCATTACCTCTTTACGGACTGATGAAGAAATCTGATATGTTCGAGTGGACTCCGGAAGCTGACGTAGCGTTTACAGAGCTCAAAGCTCTGCTTTCCACCCAGCCGGTGCTTGCTGCTCCAATCAGCAAAGAGCCTTTACTACTTTATATAGCAGCCACTAGACAGGTTGTCAGTACAGTACTCACAGTCGAGCGGGAAGAAGAAGGCAAAACCTACAAGGTTCAACGCCCAGTGTACTATATTTCTGAAGTCTTAACCCCATCCAAGCAGAGATATCCACATTATCAGAAGCTTGTCTATGGAATTTACTTGACCACAAAGAAGGTTGCACATTACTTCTCAGATCATTCGATTACAGTCGTCAGCGACGCTCCGTTGTTAGAAATTTTGAACAACAGAGATGCAACTGGTCGAGTGTCAAAGTGGGCGATTGAACTCCTTCTGCTGGATATCAAGTTTGAGGCAAAGAAAGCGATCAAATCTCAAGCAATAGTAGATTTCCTCGTCGAGTGGATTGAACAGCAGTTACCGACCCAGGTATAGTCGGAACATTGGACTATGTTCTTCGACGGGTCCAAGATGTTGAATGGTTCAGGCGCTGGAGTAGTCCTAGTATCTCCACGAGGCGACAACCTCAGATATGTTCTCCAGATTCACTTTGATTCCTCCAACAATGAAGCTGAATATGAGGCACTCCTGTACGGGTTGCGTATGGCCATTTCACTCGGCGTCCGCCGCCTAATGGTTTACTGTGACTCAGATTTAGTGGTTAATCAAGTGATGAAGGAGTGGGACGTCAGGAGCCAAGCTATGACTGGTTATTGCAATGCGGTGAGAAAGTTAGAAAAGAAGTTTGAAGGGCTAGAGCTCCACCATATACCCCGACTGAAGAATCAAGCAGCTGATGACTTGGTGAAAATAGGTTCCAAGCGGGAGCCTATTCCCAGCAATATGTTTTTGGAGCATATTCACGCACCATCAGTTCAAGAAGATCCCTTCACTGAAGAGCCCCCACAGCCTAAAAGTTCCACTGATCCGACTAAAGTTGAAATCCCAGCTGTGGTCGACTTGATCATGGAAGTTTTGATCGTTATTCCTGATTGGACAGTGCCGTATATCGGATATATTCTCAGGAAAGAGCTTCCAGAGGATGAAGAAGAGGCTCGCCAGATTGTCCGTCGATCCAAAGCCTTCACAGTAATGGGGGGGCAAGTCTATAGAGAAAGTGTCACTAGGGTCGTTCAGAAATGCATCACTCCAGAAGAAGGCCGAATGATCCTCGATGATATTCACTCGGGGACCTGTGGTCACCATGCGTCTTCTCGGGCCATTGTGGCCAAAGCGTATCGAGCAGGGTTTTATTGGCCACGGGCAAATGAGATGGCAAAGGAAATAATTGACAAATGTGAGGGCTATCAGTTCTACTCCAACATATCCCACAAACCTGCTTCAGCCTTGAAGACCATTCCACTCGTCTGGCCATTCGCTGTTTGGGTTTAGATATGGTAGGACCTCTGAAGACTGGCAGGAGTGGTTTCACCCATGTGCTTGTAGCAGTCGACAAGTTCACTAAATGGATCGAAGCTAAACCTATCAAAAACCTGGATGCAAGTACTGCTGTCAGCTTCATCAGAGGGTTAACATTTAGGTATGGAGTCCCACACAGCATCATCACGGATAATGGGTCGAACTTTGATTCTGATGAGTTCCGAGCTTTCTGTTCGTCCCAAGGTACTCGGGTCGACTATGCTTCAGTCGCCCACCCTCAGTCGAATGGACAAGCAGAAAGAGCGAACGGTTTGATTCTCAAAGGGCTGAAACATCGATTGATGCACGACCTCAAACATGTGGCCGACGCTTGGGTAGATGAGCTACCGTCAGTCCTTTGGGGATTAAGAACAACACCAAATCGGTCGACTGGTCAAACCCCCTTCTTCATGGTCTATGGGGCTGAGGCTGTGCTGCCGAGTGACTTGCTTCACAATGCACCCCGAGTAGAACTTTTTTCAGAAGCCGAAGCAGAATGAGCTCGAGAAGATGCTGTTGATCTTCTGGAAGAAGAAAGAGAGATGGCCTTGATCCGGTCGACCATTTATCAGCAAGACCTTCGTCGATTATATGCCAGAAATGTGAAGGGTCGAGCATTTCAGGAAGGGGACCTTGTGCTCCGAGTGGACCAGCAACGGCCTCACAAACTTGCCCCCACTTGGGAAGGTCCCTTCATCGTCACCAAGGTGCTCCACAATGGAGCGTATCACCTCTACAATGTGGAGCATAATAAAGACGAGCCACGCGCTTGGAATGCGGAGCTACTCCGCCGTTTTTATACTTAAGTGTTCAGACTGATGAGATGTAATAAAGAGTACCTTTCAGTTCGTTTATCAAAGACATGGTTTTACAGTCTCCTAAATGATTGTTGTTACTAATACATGTGTCCGAAATCCCCCAGTGGGTGGCTTAGCCGCGAATCCGATTCGCCTAAGTTCAAAAAAAATCCTACCGAGTGATGAGCAACCCTCTCACTCGGGGGCTTAGCCGCGAATCCGATTCGCCTAAGTTCAAAAAATCCTACCGAGTGATGAGCAACCCTCTCACTCAGGGGCTTAGCTGCGGTCCTGTACTAGCCTAAGTTTGTAATATCCTACCGAGTGATGAACAACCCTCTCACTCGGGGGCTTAGCTGCAGTCCTGTACTCGCCTAAGTTTGTAAAATCCTACCGAGTGATGAGCAACCCTCTTACTCGGGGGCTTAGCTGCAGCCCTGTACTCGCCTAAGTTTGTAAAATCCATCGAGTGATGAGCAACCCTCTCACTCGGGGCTTAGTGCAGTCTGTACTCGCCTAAGTTTGTAAAATCCTACCGAGTGATGAGCAAACCCTCTCACTCGGGGGCTTAGCTCAGCTCTGTACTCGCTCAAGTTTGTAAAATCCTAACGAGTGATGAGCAACCCCTTCACTCGGGGGCTTAGCTGGCAGTCCTGTACTCGCCTAAGTTCAAAAAATCCTACCGAGTGATGAGCAACCCTCTCACTCGGGGGCTTAGCTGCAGTCCTGTACTCGCCTAAGTTTGTAAAATCCTACCGAGTGATGAGCAATCCTCTCACTCGGGGGCTTAGCTGCAGTCCTGTACTCGCCTAAGTTTGTAAAATCCTACCGAGTGATGAGCAACCCTCTCACTCGGGGGCTTAGCTGCAGTCTTGTACTCGCCTAAGTTTGTAAAATCCTACCGAGTGATGAGCAATCCTCTCACTCGGGGGCTTAGCGTGAAGTCTCTGTACGCCCCTAGGTGTAAAACCTACCGAGGGATGAGGCAACCTTCATCGGGGCTTAGCACCTCTGCCAGTCCTGTACTGCCTAGTTTGTAAAATCCTACCGAGTGATGAGCAACCCTCTCACTCGGGGGCTTAGCTGCAGTCTCGTACTCGCCTAAGTTTGTAAATCCTACCACAGTGATGAGCAACCCTCTCACTCGGGGGCTTAGCTGCAGTCCTGTACTCGCTAAGTTTGTAAAATCTACCGAGTGATGAGCAACCCTCTCACTCGGGGGCTTAGCTGCAGTTCCTGTACTCGGCCTAAGTTTGTAAAATCCTACCGAGTGATGAGCAACCCTCTCACTTGGAGGCTTAGCTGCAGTCCTGTACTCGCCTAAGTTTAAAAAATCCTACCAAGTGATGAGCAACCCTCTCACTCGGGGGCTTAGCTGCGGTCCTGTACTCGCCTAAGTATAAAACATGCTCCATCCTGATCTGCAAGGATGACGAGGTGCAGGTCGTCCGCGATCCTCTCCTCAGAACTGCATCACCAGAACAAAAGTCTGTTCCGAGTGAAGATACAAGTTCCACTCAGAAATAAAAACAAGCATATTCAAGGGAAAACTAAGTTCGGACGAAGGAGTTTAAAGTACTCGGGCATCAGGCCCGAAGGAGTTTAACGGTTACAAAATCACTCGGCATACCGAGGCAAATTGAATCGGATCATAAAAGTTTTGTTCACTCCGCAGGAGGGCTGGCAGGCTCGACGAACTCGTCCAGGTCGATTCCATCTGCAATTCGAGTAGCAGCAGCAATAAAGGTCTCCATGAAAGACTGGAAGTCAAGTTTCTTGGTATTGGCAACCTTGATTGCTGCTAGCTTCTCTTCTCTGGCTTCCTTGCAATGAACACGAACCAGGGACAGAGCTACGTCAGCACCGCATCGAGCAGAGGACTTCTTCCATTCCTGCACTCGACCAGGAATCTCGTTGAGTCGAGTCATCAGAGACTCGAGGTCATTTTGGAGCATTTCCCTTGGCCAGAGCGCGGTGTTGATCCGCGACACCGCAACCTTCAGTCGAGCAAGGTAATCCATGGCGCTGGCAAGGCGAGACTCCAGTCGGAGCACGTTCATGGCAGCTTCATCTTTAACAGGGGAGTTGATGGGGTCCAAGCTCGTCTCGACTCGCCCAGTCTCTTCCTTGAAGTCTTGACATAATTCTGCACTCGCAGAGAAATAATGAGTCGACAGCAGTATGATGAGTCAATGAAAGCAAACCAATCGGACAGAGAAAAGTACCTTCAAGCATGAGGAATAATTTTTTGATGAGTCCTCCCAGATATTTCTCCAGCTCGTCCCTCCTGCGGGTGATGTCTTCCACTTTGTCGGTCAAGGTCCGTTTGTCCTTCTTCAGACGAGTCACCTCTTTGTTGGCTTCATCAAGAGCAGCCTTCAGCTTGGTATTCTCTTCCTCCAACTTTCCGACTGAGGCCATCTTTTGGTCGGCAAGTGCCGTTTTGTCTTCGGCGGTTTTCTTCGCAGCCGCAAGGTCAAGGTCCTTCTTCTCCAAAGCCTGTCTCATTGTTTCTAGAAAGAATAACATTCGAATCAGAAAAAGGAGGAGAAAAGATGGCAAGAGAACCAGTCGACAAGATTTCCTTACCAGTAGCGTCATCCTTAGCCTTCTGCAAGTTATTTTGAGCCAACTCCAGATCAAGATTGAGCTGGATTTGCTTCTGCTCCAAGTCAGCGAACCGGGCTCCAAGATCACAAGATTTCTGTGTTCAGAAGATAGTCAGTCGGCAGACACAAAGATTGGTTGCTTCCGAGCAATAAAGTAGCAAGTTCAAATAGTTCTAAGACTACTGCCGAATCAAACATTCGACAATAGTCTCGGGGACTACACCCAGTGGGTGCACTCAGCGTGCCCCCACTGGTCCGACTTTTTCAATCGACTTGGTCCATCCAGTCAAAAAAAAAACTCAGACCATAGCCGACTGCCCGCAGTCAACTACGGTCTCGGGGACTACACCCAGTGGGTGCACTCAGCGTGCCCCCACTGGTAAAGGTTCCACTCGGCATGATCTGCCCAGACCGAGTGGAAAAGTTCTGTTCAAAGACCCCCGCCGAATCAAACATTCGACTACGGTCTCGCGGACTACACCCAGTGGGTGCACTCAGCGTGCCCCCACTGGTAAAGGTTCCACTCGGTATGATCTGCCCAGACCGAGTGGAAAAGTTCTGTTCAAAGACCCCCACCGAATCAAACATTCGATGGCGGTCTCGAGGACTACACCCAGTGGGTGCACTCAGCGTGCCCCCACTGGTTCAGAGATTCAATCAACACAACCTAGTCAACTCAAGTGGAAAAACTACTCAACAGAAATTAAAACACCCAGTGGGTGTACATACGGACAATGGGTGTGCAATTAAGGTTCCAAAACGCTCATCCACGGACGTCTTGCGGATAAAGCAGCAGTATCTAAATATCACATCCTAACAGAACAAGCGTCAAGATGGAGTTCAGTCGGAAGTAAGCTAACCTGGACATTGGCCTGAAGTGCTGAGCTAGCATCATAGGCAGCTTGACTGGCCTCGCGCACCACTTTCATCTGCTCCATCATAATGCCTGCCTGGCGTATAGCTTCCTTGGCAGCACTCACTTGGTCTTCTGGGATGTGATGGGCGGTGAAAAGAGGAGTCGATGTATCAGTTGCAGTAGCTTGAGAGCTTGGGGCATGAAGTTGCACAGATGAAGCAAGGGCCTGCACAGTCGACATTGAAGGACGACCACTCGACAAGGGATTCGCAAAAGTAACAGAGGTACGGTTGAAGTCCCCGGATTGCTGGATAGCTGGTTCTGTCGCCGGCGTCGACTGAGGCGTCTTGCTAGCTGGTACCTTTTTGACCGAGGTCCTACTCCTCCTTCCCACGAGCTTCTGTGGCTCATCTTCATCGTCGTCTTGAAGTTCAATAACATTTTGTGGAGCTGCAAAAGAATCGACCACAAGAGTTCAGTCGACTGTAGAATCGGCTAGCAAAGAAAAGACGAGATAACAGGGGTCATACCCGCTTTGGATGTGACCGCGTCCTCCATCTCCTCGTCACCATCATCTTTGTAAGCAGAAGTTCCGGAGGTAGCAGCGCTGCAAATCTCAAGGTTCACTCGGTCAAGCAAGTGAATGGGTCGACAACTGATATAAGATTCTTGGAGCAAAGGGTGAAAACGAAACACTTACGCAGAGGTGACGGGAACGTCAACCTTGATCTTGGGCAAGGCCTTCCGTGGCTTTGACGGCGTGGTCTTGAGCTGCTTCGGAGCCTTCTCAGTCGGCACCGGAGAAGATGTCCGAGTGCGCTTCGAAGTCTATCCAGTCGGTGCTGCCACTTTACCCCGGATACTTGCTGGGTCGTGCTTATGCTTGGAACGCTTTTCCATGTGAGGTGGAGATTCGACCTCCTCACCACTGCTCGAGTTTTCGTGCTCTTCATCACTCTCGCCATCAGAGTTCCAGTCGTCGCTGTCGCCTCCGCTCTCTTCTCCTTCCTGGATCTGCTCCCCGTTGGGCATCGAGTACATCTCAGTATATATCTGCGAAGCAAAGAATTGAACAAGCATCAGTCGGTTCCAAAGACAGTTTACAAATTAGAGTAAAAGTCACTCGGCATCGAAGGTCAGACCTTGTCTGGTTCGTTATCAGCGTCGAGTGGCGGAATTCTCCTGGACCCCCTAGGGTTGTCTTTGTTTCCAGTGATGCCCTGCAGCCACTGCGCCACCGTCTCCTCGGCAACTTCCTCCGGGTGGATCCGAGTGGTATCATCAGCACCCGAGTACATCCACATAGGATGATCGCGGGCCTGGAGCGGCTGGATGCGGCGAGTGAGAAACACCTCTAGCAAATCCATGCCGGTCACACCATCGCGGACAAGTTGGATTACTCGTTCAACCAACATAGTCACCTCCACCTTTTCTGCTGGAGTCACTTTCAAGGAAGAGGGCTTCTCAATTCGCCCCATGGTGAAGGGGGGAAGGCCAGTCGACTGACCAGGAGTTGGTTTGTCCTTACAATAAAACCAGGTCGACTGCCACCCTCTGACCGAATCGGGAAGAGTCATAGGTGGAAAAGTGCTTTTACCTCTCATCTGGATCCCTAGACCTCCGCACATCTGGATCACGTGCGTCCTCTCATCACTCGGATTAGCCTTTTTCACAGACTGTGAGCGGCAAGTAAAGATGTGTTTGAAGAGACCCTAATGCGGTCGACAACCCAGGAAATTCTCACACATGGAGACAAACGCAGCGAGGTATGTGATGGTGTTCGGGGAAAAGTGATGAAGTTGGGCTCCAAAAAAGTTCAAAAAACCTCGGAAAAAAGGATGAGGGGGCAAAGAAAAACCACGGTCGACGTGGGTCGCGAGGAGGACGCACTCACCCTCCTGCAGCTGCGGCTCGGTCTCATCACCTGGCAGCCTCCAGGATCCATGAGCAATCAAGCCCCCCTCAACCAGATCCTCCAGATCCTCTTGCTGAATCATGGATCGAATCCAGTCGCCCTGGATCCAGCCGGGCGGCAGGCCAGATCTCGACGACGATCCCCCCCGACTCGTCTTCTTGCCCTTCGCTGCCGCCGTTGCTTTCTTCGCACGCTCCAGGGCTGCCGTCTTCTCCTTCCCCATCGCGGCAGGCTGCGCTTGGACGGGGCGGCGGCATCGAAGGTGGTGGTGAATGCGGTGGAGAAACAGGGGAAGAAGAAGGGGGTGGAGAGCACAGTGCCAGACGCATTGGCCCGGACGCCTTATATGGGCCTGCTCCGAGTGGCTGACTCGTGGGCCCAGGCAATCTAGTCAAATCCCGCAACAGTCGCGCGCTCGATACGTGGCGAAAAAGGTGGCACAAGAATCGAGGCATCCCTGCCTAATCTGCTCCGTTTACTGTGGTACTCTCCGTCCCGCGCGCTTCTCCAAATTTCGAATCCCGTGAGATCCGGGAGCGGCAGTGTGACCAATCGCGCTGAGGATTTTATACCATACCAACACTCGGAGCTTATCAGCAAAATTCACTCGACAACCTCTGAATGGACCCAGGCGACTGAAAATGAAGTTGAAGTTTTTACATAGATCACCGACCCGGTTAAAATGCCTCTGAAGCATATAAATCGGGTCGGAACCATCTTCAACCCCTTCTCCACTCGGACCCAGATCCATTCGGGGGCTAATGACGATGACATGTACCTAGGGTAGGGTAATAGGCCTGACCTAGACACCCTTCCCCGAGGACACTGCTCTAAAGCCAAGGGCATTCAAAGGATAGCATCATCTACCGACTGAAATCACCACAGGGTGCAACCCACTCGACCAACAGTTCACTCGGATAACCCAATTCCATTCGACCGGGGTGTACTCACTCGACCACATCAGAAACCACTCGGAAGACAGAAGGTTTAAAGTCACTCAGGATGGCAACGGTCAGGCGTTCACTCCGTAGTCTTAATGATCATTTATTTGCCTTTATTGCTGGCGTTATCAGTAACGTCCTGCCTTTATGGACATTGAACCCCTTGTAACGTGGGGCGGCTGGGGTCTTGGCGCACTCTATATAAGCCACCCCCCTCCACTGGCACAAGGGTTCGCACCCCCTGTAACTTCACGCATAATCCAATCGATCGAGCCTCCGGGCACCGAGACGTAGGGCTGTTACTTCCTCCGAGAAGGGCCTGAACTCGTAAATCTTGCGTGCACAACCTCATCGTAGCTAGGATCTTGCCTCCTCATACCTACCCCCTACTCTACTGTCAGACTTAGAACCACGACACTCAAAGCTTAAATTGAGAGATAAAAACATTTTGAGAGGCATACTTTTCTCACCAACGAAAACGACTTAGAGCTCCCAACACTTTCCATGCTAGATATATCATAGGCGGTTCCCAAACAGAAAATAAAGTTTATTCCCTTTTCCACCATTTCTTTCACTTTCCATGGCTAGCCGTATCCATGGGTGCCCTCCATACCAACACTTTCCAAGGAATTTATTATTTGACAACATAAAGTAAATTCATTTTTCATTTCGGGACTGGGCATCCCTAATACCTTTGCCGTACTCTCGTGCAATGACAAGTGGATAAACACTCATCGTGAGAATAACACATCTAGCATGGAAAATATCGGCCACCCCTCACCGCCTCGCGAGCAGTACGAGCACACAAAAGAGAAATTTATTTTGAAAATTAGAGATGGCACATACAAATTTGCTTAGAACGGCACGGAAATACCGCATATAGGTAGGTATAGTGGACTCATATGGCAAAACTGATTTAAAGGGTTTTGGATGCACAAGTAGTGATCATACTTAATGCAAATGAAGGCTAGCAAAAAGATTGAGAAGCGCCCAACCAAGAAACGAATAATCTCGTAAGCAAGCATTAAGCATAAGTAACACCGAATAATGCACCATAAGTAAGATATAATTTCATTGCATAACTATTGACTTTCGTACTTGCATAGGGAATCACAAACCTTAACACCATTATTCTTACTAAAGCACAATTACTCATCAACATGGCTCACATATTATATCGTCATATCTCAAAACTATTACAAAGAACCAAGTTTATTTTGTCCAATGATCTTCATGAAAGTTTTTATTATATCCTTCTTGGATATCTATCACTTTGGGACTAGTTTCATATGTTGCTTTTAATAAGCTCAAACAAATATAAGTGAAGAACATGAGCATAATATTTCTTTCTCTCAAATTAATCTAAGTGAAGCAAGAGATAATTTCTTCAAAAAAATAACAAAGCACACCGTGCTCAAAAAGATATAAGTGAAGCACTAGAGCAATTCCAAGGCTCTAAAAATTTAAGAGAAGCATAGGAGCAAGCATAGCATAGTTTTTGGCTCTGTCAAAAAGGTGTGTCCAGCAAGGATTCAAGACTTAAAATAAAAAGAAAAATAAGAAAAGACTCAGATCATACAAGACGCTCCAAGCAAAACTCATAATATGTGACGAATAAAAATATAGCTCCAAGTAAAATACCGATGGTTGTTAGAAGAAAGAGGGGATGCCACTCGGGGGCATCCCCAAGCTTAGTTGCTTGATAATTCTTGAATATTATCTTGGGGTGCCTCGGGCATCCCCAAGCTTAGCCTTTTGCTAATCCTTATTCCTTCATCCACCGTAATATCACCCAAAACTTGAAAACTTCAATCACACAAAACTCAACAAAACCTTCATGAGATCCGTTAGTATAAGAAAACAAATCACTACTTTAAGTATTGTTGCTAACCCATTCATATTTTATTTTTTCATTATATCTACTATATTCCAACTTTTCTATGGCAAAAAACTCTTCAAAGAAAACCATAGAATCATGAAAACAAGCACACAACGCAAGGAAAACAGAATCTGTAAAAAACAGAACAATCTGTAGCAATCTGGATATTTCGAATACTTCTGTAACTCCAAAAATTCTGAACAATTAGGAAAACGTAAGAAATTTGTTTATTAATCTTCTGCAAAAAGAATCAACTCAAAATCACTCTTCTGTAAAAAGTAATAAATATTTTCGTGAGTGCAAAAGTTTCTGTTTTTCAGCAAGATCAAATCAACTATCACTCAAATCACCCCAAAGGCTTTGCTTGGCACAAACACTAATTTAAACCACAAAACACATCTAACCAGAGGCATAATTGGGTATTTTATTGAAAACAGCAAGAAAACCAAAAAGCAAAAACATGCAAGTTGGGTTGCCTCCCAACGAGCGCTATCGTTTTGCGCCCCTAGCTAGGCATAACGCAGAGGATCTAAGTGTTATCATCTATGGTCTTTGCCACTTTAGTAAGGGTGTTTTCAAATCCGGGAGGCTCTTTGCGCTTCCCTAAATTTTCTGGGAAAGAAACCATCTTGAAATCTAAAATATCCAACCGTTTATTGCAAAGGGTAATCAAGGTGTTCATACGATTGATACTACCATTGAGGTGTTTGAGGGGTTCATTATATTTTTGCAATTCAAACATATGCTTGTGCAAATCACCAAGTTTGTCCAAAATTTGAACTCCCTCTGGGGTGAAAGAAAACCCTTTATTTTGTGGTGGAACCCCCAAAATTCCTTCTAAGATTTCATAGGCAGCATTAACATCAAGCTCGATAAAATTCCCCTTTTGCTGCAAAATCTAAAAGTTGTCTATGATGCAAAGACAATCCTACATAAAAATTACGAAGCAAAATTTTTGTGTCTCCTTTTAAGTTGCAAACATGGTAGGATTCCATTAGCCTATACCAAGCATCTTTCAAATTTTCTCCTTGTCTTTGTTTGAAGTATAAAACTTCAAAATCTGGTAACAAAGGAGGAGTGGTCAAACTAGCCATTGTGACTAGAAAGCAAGAACGCGAATAGATCTGACAAGAAAACGGTGAACGAAAAAGAGGGCGAATAAAACGGCAAATTTTTGTGAAGTGGGGGAGAAGAAAATGAGAGGCAAATGGCAAATAATATAAATTGCAAGGAGATGAGATTTGTGATTAGGAACCTGGTTGACGTTGATGATGTCTCCCCGGCAACGGCGCCAGAAACTCCTCTTGATGTCTGCTAGAACTACGTCGGTTTTCCCTAGAGAGGGAGGGATGATGCAGCACAGCGACAGTAGGTATTTCCCTCAGTGATGAGACCAAGGTTATCGAACCAGTAGAAGAACCACGCAACACCATGTAAACAGCTCCTGCACGCAAAGAACAAATACTTGCAACCCGACGTGTTAAAGGGGTTGTCAATCCCTTTCGGTAACGAGATAGATAAAATTGTAGTAGATTGAAAGATGCAAATAAAAGCAAATAAAAGTCAGCGAGGTATTTTTGGGGTTTTGGATTAATAGATCTGAAAATAAAAGTTGCAAACAAATAAAAGAGCGAATAGCAAAATAGATCTTGAAGGCAAATATATTAAAGAAGAGACCCGGGGGCCGTAGTTTTCACTAGTGGCTTCTCTCGAGAAAAATAGCAAACGGTGGAAACAAATTACTGTTGGGCAATTGATAGAACTTCAAATACTCATGACGATATCCAGGCAATGATCATTATATAGGCATCACGTCCAAGATTAGTAGACCGACTCCTGCCTGCATCTACTACTATTACTCCACACATCGACCGCTATCCAGCATGCATCTAGTGTATTAAGTTCATGGAGAAACGGGGTAATGCAATAAGAACGATGACATGATGTAGACAAGATCTATTTATGTAGAAATAGACCCCATCTTGTTATCCTTAATGGCAACGATACATACGTGTCGTTTCCCTTTCTGTCACTGGGATCAAGCACCGTAAAATCGAACCCATCACAAAGCACCTCTTCCCATTGCAAGATAAATAGATCAAGTTGGCCAAACAAAACCCAAATATCAGATAAGAAATACGAGGCTATAAGCAATCATGCATATAAGAGATCAAAGAAGACTCAAATAACTTTCATGGATAAAAAGATAGATCTGATCATAAACTCAAAGTTCATCGGATCCCAACAAACACACCGCAAAAAAGAGTTACATCATATGGATCTCCAAGATACCATTGTATTGAGAATGAAACGAGAGAGAGAAAGCCATCTAGCTACTAACTACGGACCCGAAGGTCTACAATGAACTACTCACGCATCATCGGAGAGGCACCAATGAGGATGATGAACCCCTTCGTGATGGTGTCTAGATTGGATCTGGTGGTTCTGGAACTTGCGGCGTCTGGAATTGATTTTCATCGACTCCCCTAGGGTTTCTTGAATATTGGGGTATTTATAGAGCAAAGAGGCGGTGCGAGAGGCCCCCGAGGTGGGCACAACCTACCTGGGTGCGCCTGGAGGCCCAGGCGCGCCCTGGTGGGTTGTGCTCCTCTCGGAGCACCCCCCAGGTGCTTCTTCGGCCCACTGGATGTCTCCTGGTCCAAAAAAAACCCACAAAAAGTTTCGCTACGTTTGGACTCCGTTTGGTATTGATTTCCTGTGATGTAAAAAACATGCAGAAAACAGCAACTGGCACTGGGCACTATGTCAATAGGTTAGTTCCAAAAAATGATATAAAATGATTGTAAAACATCCAAGAATGATAATATAACAGCATGGAACAATCAAAAATTATAGATACGTTGGAGACGTATCATTGGTCCTATAAGAAGTTCATGATATTCTATAAGAAGTTCACAGCTCAGGAGAAAATTTTTATACAGGTCGTGCAAAAGCCAAGCTCCTTTGCCTGGAAAGGCACGGGTTTGAAGCATGTGCAGTCACATGTGCGTAGCAGCTAGCCATGGTTACGGAATTAGAAACCAATTTGATAGACGCATTTTTTAAAAGCACGGGCGTGAAGTCTCTACAGTCACCGTTCTGTACCAAGTAGGGTCATGTCTTGTGTACTCATGAAGGCATGGTTGTGGCTCTCTGTCTTGCAGTGTTTCGAGTCACAGGCACGGTCGCGAAGCCCACAAAGGCATTGTGTCGTATTATGCAGAGTCACGTTCGTGTGTCTTTGTGTTCCAAATGATTCCGTTGACTCGTTAGCAAGGAGAGGCAAGGGCGTGAAGCCCACGGAGGCATGGTTTGGTCTTACCCAGAGTCATGTTTGTGCGTCTATTATGGAAACCTAACGGAATTGGGTTCAGATGTCAACTTTGTGAGACACGTAATGGTCGCTTCGATAGACAGAAAGAGGCACACGTTTATTCGCGCATTTCCACACGACTGGGGACTATGACATAAAGTAGCATAAACATAAAAAGGCATAAAAGTAGATTGATTTTATCAGTTGGGAGCTCCTTCATGGCTGTGCACAGCACAAAAACAAACAAAGCCTACAGACAGTGCAAAGAGTACAACGGTTGTTTGACAACGTTTACACAAAACGCGAACTCCAAGAACTCCAACAACAAATAACTCCAAGAACTTGAACAACCAACTCAAGACCTATTTTCAGCATGCACATCTGAATGGATCCGTCAAATCCAGATATTCAACACTTCTGCTTTCTAATTCTGTAAAAGCGTGCCTGCAACTTGATGATAACCTAAGACGAGCGCATTTAGAAGCCTTTTGGCCCACTTAAGAACCCTTTGTTGCTCTTTGTAAAATGCTTCCGTGAACTCTGCAGGAGGCGAGCGTAACTTAATGTAGATGGTGTCAAGCTCCTTTGCACTCAGAACAAAGAACGTCGCAAATTCAATGTTACTCGGGGAGGGATCATAATCTTCCAGCGTTACTGTCTTCAGACAAATGTCGTGATGTTTGAGAAACTGCCGGTGCTTAAGACGCCATTTGTTTTTTTCACCATGATGAATGAGTCCTCCCTAAAATATACATGAAAGTTGCAAATACTTGACACGTATAAAAAGAGATAGTCCATCGAAAGACCGAATGAAACAATTAATTATACCAACTCCGTCCCGAAAAGCTTGTCATACACTTGTCTAGATACGGGTGCAATGATTCCAGTCAAATGTAACACAAGCTTTTTGAGATGGAAGGAGTACTACACTATGAACGTTTGTGAAGATAATCACCTCGAGAAAGAAGTTCTGCAGATTTGGAAAGAACTGCAACAGGGGAACAACCAAGTCGACTATATAAGGCATGCAGATAAATAAGGTCTTGACAGATTGCCGCAATGGTGTTAACCTCAATGCCCCCAAACCCTTCATGAAAATTAATAGAAGATGGATCATAAAACTAATATAATAAAGGTTGGATGACATAAAACTTGTTTCCACTGAAACAAAATGCAGCGGCAAGTATTGGGAAAACTCAGTACCGCAAGGCATGTCACACCACAAGCATCCGTGAATTTATCCAGTACAGTTGCAGAGACACCGATTTTCACCAAGTCCTCTCTCTGCATGAAGCATAAAACATAGATCATCAAATTAATAGAAACAAAGACCGGAACAAGTACAGCTGAAAGTATCGTGGAAAGTCAGTACCTCGACAAATTTACTGACTTTCACAAACACAAATTAACCCAGCGTCTCCAGTTTAGGTGCAGAGACGACGATTATCCAAAAGTCATCGACCTGAATATCGTGGATCAACCGTTGAAGTGAAGGGGCATCCTCAATAATGAGTTCGCCGTGTGCACAATGAACGCCGATGCTTACAAGGTTAGACGAGTTTATTGTGATGCGACGAACTCCTCTACTGCAAACAAGCAGGAGGGACTCAAGTGCAGGGCAACTAGAGTAGATTATGCTTTGCAGCGAGACGTCTGATATATAAACTTCCACAAGCGAGAGTCTTTTGACCAGTGGTAGCTTAAGCGTCCCTACGTAATTGTCTGGTATTTGGCAAAGAGCAAAGGCGAGGGTGTGCAGAGAGGAGGAAAACTGAAACACGGACTCCGGCGCTGAGGGCGTAGATGAAGTGCATACATCCAGTAGTGTGACCTCTTGCGTCAAGAATCCTGGGAACAGGTAGTAGAACTCAAGAACCTGGATATTGTTGAGCTTTGAGGATTGGAGCCAGGCATCAACGGTGGAGGGTCTGCACTGTAGGTAGCACGCCGAGATAGAGAGGCGGCTAACCGAGCCCTCATGGCCGGACAGGATGGATTCTGGAAGACTCACAACATCATCGACAGAATTTCGAGAGCGCCAAGTTCCGGAATAGCATTTGCGGACGCGCTCCTCGGTGAAGGTGGACAACTTAGATATGGTCTCGATATGAACTGTTTCAAAATCCTTAAAAAGACGAGCGACAGAGATCTTGCGGCAGTCGAGATTCAGAGGAGCAATGCGCCATAAAGGACGCCACCGACGTGCGAGGATTCGAGTACGGATGCCCTCCTTGATGGGGAGACGAGAGATGATCTCACCGAGGACGGCGTCCGGGAGGTCGCTGATGAGGTTCGGACGAGATTCCTCTTCTTCCTCCTTGGATAGAGGGGGCGCACGCTCGCCGCTTCCCTCCCCTCCGACGACCAGCACACCACCAGAAGGCAGCGTCGCCGGTGGCACCACTCTCGCCCTCTTAGAGCTAGGAGCAGCGCATTCCATCTCCACCTCCATTGCTGGTGACGCGTCGCCCACGACCAGTGCTCAGTGCGGTGGATCTGGATAAATGGATTGCAGCCTGTCAATGCACGAAGCAACTTAAATACCGAGGGAGAGGGGAGGGGTTCAGATTAATTACCTCTTTTTTTTACGGGACGGTCCAGGTTAATTACTACTCGTAACAAGTAAATGGTAGATGGCTGCTTGAAACATTAAATTGAGCCACGACTTTGATGGTACGAGATGCACTGTTGTACACGCAGACCAGGCACGGGCGTGCCCCTCCGTGTTTTAATTATTTACGGCCGTCAGCCACCAACACAAAACCCCAGATGAAGGCGTTGACGATTCACAGCAGCCTCGATCTCCTGGTACTAGAAACACCAGACTTGATATCCGTCTCCACTGCTGGGTTTCTCCCCGTTTCCTGGAAAGGCTGTGTGTGGAGGATCCAGATAGAGAGTTAGGTTAGGTCATCACTGCGCACATCCAAAAAACAGAAGAGCCTAACTGAGGAGGAGGAGAAGATCTCAAAAAAATAAATGAGGAGGAGACACAGTGCAGGGACACAACTACAGATGTCACTGCTGCCGCGCAGTTTTTAAAAGCACGGGCGTGAAGTCTCTACAGCCACGGTTATGTACGTTCGTGACTTGTGGGCGTGTACATTCGTAACTTTCTGTGTTTCAGTGTTATGGGTCATAGGCAC
Organism: Thinopyrum elongatum; assembly: GCA_011799875.1. Lineage (NCBI taxonomy): Eukaryota > Viridiplantae > Streptophyta > Magnoliopsida > Poales > Poaceae > Thinopyrum > Thinopyrum elongatum. The sequence continues at coordinate 365,213,239 of CM022297.1, read as the reverse complement.
GGGCGTGAAATCCACAAAGGCATCATGTGGTATTATATAGAGTCATGTTCGCTTGTGTTTGTGTTCCAATGATTCCGTCGACTCGTTCAGACGGAGAGGCACGGACAAGAAGGCCATGGAGGCATACTTTAGTATTAGGCAGAGTCACGTTCATGCGTTTATTGCGGAAACCGAACACAAGATAGAGAGTTAGGTTTGGTCTTCACTACGCACATCCAAAAAAACACAAGAGCTTAACTGAGGAGGAGGAGAAGATCTAAAAAAAAACAAGGAGGAGACACAGTGCAGGGACACAACTGTAGATGTCACTGCTGTCGCACGGTTTTTAAAAGCACGGCCGTGAAGTCTCTATAGCCACGGTTATGTACGTTCGTGACTTGTGGCCATGTACGTTCGTGACTTTCTGTGTTTCTACAGTCACCGTTCGAGAGACGCTGTTTTTAAAAGCACGGGCGTGAAGTCTCTACAGTCACCGTTCTATACCAAGTAGCGTCATGTTTTGTGTACTCATGAAGGCATGGTCGTGGCTTTCTGTGTTACAGTGTTTCGAGTCACAGGCACGGTCGCGAAGCCTACAAAAGCATTGTGTCGTATTATGTAGAGTCACGTTCGTGTGTCTTTGTGTTCCAAATGATTCCGTTGACTCATTAGCAAAGAGAGGCAAGGGTGTGAAGCCCACGGAGGCATGGTTTGGTCTTACCCAGAGTCACGTTTGTGCGTTTATTACAGAAACCTAACGGAATTGGGTTCAGATGTCAACACTTTCTGTTTACTGTGTGAGACACGTAATGGTCGATTCGATAGACAGAAAGAGGCACACGTTTATTTGCGCATTTCCACACGACTGGGGACTATGGCATAAAGTAGCATAAACATAAAAAGACATAAAGGTAGATGATTCTGCCGAAACGCTCACAGACAAAGGCAAGGATGTGAAGTGATGGCAGAGGCACAGTTTGTCACGTACCAGACAGACGGTAATGCCTTCGGCATTCTAGAAAAATACAAGAAGTTAACTAAGGAGGAGAAGCACTACTCTACCTCCAACACAGGCACGGTTATACATGCATTGTGTGCATGAAAGGTACATACGAGAGGCATGGTTGTACATGCAACACAGGCACGATTATACATACATCATGCTTCCCTCTATTGCAAAAAACAATCTACTTTATGTCTTATTATCATGGTGCCACACAGCATTTTATAGTTCCGACGACTGTACGAAGGCACAAAACTTCACATTTGACACAGCAGTAGATCAGAATAAGGATAACCGTGCCTCTGTTCTAAAAAATGGAGAGGTCACTCGCTCACCATGACATGTTGTAGCATCAACACAAGAAGAGATAAAACTAGATTCATTTTAGCGCTTGGGAGCTCCTTCATGGCTGCAAACAGCACAAAAACAAACCAGCCGATGCACGGTCCAAACAATACAACGGTTGTTTGATAATGTTTACACAGAACCAGAGCTCGAAAGATCACGAAAACAAATAACTCCACAAGCTTGAACAACTAACCCCACACCTGATATCAGCATCCACATCTGAATGGATCCGTCAAATCCAGATAGTCAACAGTCCTGTTTTTTAAATCCGGACCGACACCGCTACAACTTGATGATAATTTAAGATGAGCGCATTTAGAAGCCTTTTTGTGCCACTTCAGAACCCTTTGTTGCTCTTTGTAAAATACTCCCGTGAACTCTGCGGGAGGGGAGATAAACTTAATGCTGATGGTCTCCAGATCCTTTGCACTCAGAACAAAGAACCTCGCAAATTCAATGTAACTCTGGGAGGAAACATAATCTTCAAGCGTTACTCTCTTCAGACAAATGTTGTGATGTGTCAGAAACTGCCGGTGCTTAAGATGCCATTTGTTTTTTTCACCACGACAGCAAACCGTCCCTAAAATATACATGAAAGGTTGAAAATACTCAGCGTATGTAGAAAGAGATAGAGACCATCAAAAAACCAAATGAAACAATTAATTCAACCACCTCAGTAACAAGAAGTTTGACATAGACTTGTCTAGATATGGATGTATCCAACAATAAATCATGTGTAGATACGGGTGCATCCATTCCAGTCAAATTTAAGACAAGCATTTTGAAATGGAAGGAGTACTACAGTATGCATATTTCTGAAGATCATCACCTCGACAAACAAGTTCTCGAGTTTTGGAAAGAATTGCAACAATTCAACGACGATGTCCACTTTATGAAACATGTAGATAAGCAAGGTCTTGACAGATTGCCGCATTGATGTTAGACTAACGGCCTCCAAACGCTTCATGAAAATTAACAGAAGATGAGTCATAAAATTAATACAATAAAGGTTGGATGACATAAAACTTGTTTCCTCTCAAACAAAATACAGCTGGGAGGATTGTGAAAACTCAGTACCGCAAGACATGTGAGACCAGACGCATCTGTGAATTTATCCAGTTCAGGTGCAGAGACACCGGTTACCTCCATGTCCTCACCCTGCATGAAGCAAAGACCATAGATCATCAAATTAATAGAACAAACATCAGAACAAGTGCAGCTCTGTTCCAGTATCATGGAAAGTCAGTACCTCAAGACGTGTGAAGGGAGACGAGAACACGAATTCACCCAGCGTCTCCAGTTTAGGTGCAAGACAACGGTTATCACCGAGTCATCGACCTGAATATCGTGGATCAACCGTTGAAGCAAAGGGGCATCCTCAATAATGAGTTCACCGTGTGCACAACAAATGCCAATGCTTACAAGGTTAGACGAGTTTATTGTGATGCGACGACCTCCTCTACTGCAAACAAGCAGCAGAGACTCAAGTGCAGGACAACTAGAGTGGATTATGCTTTGCAGCGAGACATCTGATATATCAACTTCCACAAGCGACAGTCTTTTAAACAGTGGTAGCTTAAGCGTCCCTACGTAATTGTTTGGTATTTGGCAAAGAGCAAAGGCGGGGGTGTGCAGTGAGGAGGAAAACCAAAACACGGACTCCGGTGCTGAGGGCGTAGATGAATTGCATACATCTAGTAGTGTGACCTCTTGCGTCAGGAAATCTGGGAACAGGTAGTACAACTCAAGAACCTAGATATTGTTGAGCTTTGAAGATTGGAGCCAGGCATCAATGATGGAGGGTCTGCATTGTAGGTAGCATGCCGGGATAGAGAGGCGGCTAACCGAGCCCTCATGGCCAGACAGGATGGATTCCGGAAGACCACAATATCAGTGACAGAATTTCGAGAGCGCCAAGTTCTGGAATAGCATTTGCGGACACGCTCCTCGGTGAAGGTGGACAGCTTAGATATGGTCTCGATATGAACTGTTTCAAAATCGTTAAAAAGATGAGCGACAGAGATCTCGCGGCAGTCGAGATTCAGAGGAGCGGTGCGCCATAAAGGACACCACCGACGTGCGAGGATTTGAGTACGGATGCCCTCCTTGATGGGGAGACGAGAGATGATCTCACTGAGGACGGCGTCCGGGAGGTCGCTGATGAGGTCCGGACGAGGTCCCTCTTCTTCCTCCTTGGATAGAGGGGGCGCACGCTTGCCGCTTCCCTCCCCTCTGACGACCAGCACACCACCAGAAGGCGGCGTCTTTGGTGGCGCCACTCTCGTCCTCTTGGTGCTAGGAGCAGCGCATTCCATCTCCACGTCCATTGCTGGGGTGGCGCCGCCCACGACCAGTGCTCAGTGAGGTGTATCTGGAAAAATGGATTACAGCCTGTCAATCCATGAAACGACTTAAATACCAACAGGGAGTGGAGGGGTCCCAGATTAATTACCTCTTTTTTTTACGGGAGGGTCCGGGTTAATTACTGCTCGTAACAAGTAAATGGTAGATGGCTGCTTGAAACATTAAATAGAGCCACGGCTTTGATGGTACGAGATGCACTGTTGTACACGCAGACCAGGCACGAGCGTGCCCCTCCGTGTTTTAATTATTTACCGCACACATTCATTAGAAGAATCTGTTCGACGCCGGAAGCACGGTTCTACAATCAACTTGCCTCTATGAGCTGCAAAATTTTCCATGGGCACGTTAACAATGAAGTCACTAGAAGATTCAAGGCCGTGCTTCTGCCTTGCAGATGATTCTACTGAAACGCTCACCAACAGAAGCAAGGAAGTGAAGTGATGCACTGTTGTACATGCCACACAAGCACGACCGAATTCCACGTGCTTCAGTAGCAAGTAAAGACGTGATTCTCTCACAGGAAACGCCGTGAACCTACTGCCAGCCACTATATCCATTTGTGAAACAGAAACAGAAACACAACCATGACCCGTTGTGTTTGAAATTTTTGCATCATAGAAGCATGGCGTGAAGGCACATGAGGCACGGTTGGACACGCAATGCAAGCACGATTATCTGCCCTATATTTCAATTACTTACAGACATGCATTCATAACAGAAGAACTGGCGTGAGAATAGACGATTTTCTAATTGCTTCAATTATATTTGTAAACAAATGGTCATTAAGTCCTACAGAGTGACGGGTGACTGTCTGTGTTACAGTTCTTTTCATTGTAAGATTTTAAGTCAAATGCACGAAGGCGACTTTCTGTGTTTAGTAGCATCACGGTCCTTTACGCATGAAGGCAGACTTTCGGTGTGGCAATGTTTCAGGTCACAGGCACGGTTGTCAAGCCCACAAATGCATGACCTGGTATTATCCAGAGTCACGTTCGTGTGTCTTTGTGTTCCAAATGATTCCGTTGAACCGTTCACAAGGACAGGCACGGTCGTGAAGCCCAGGGAGGCATGCTTTCATTTTACGCGGAGTCATGTTCGTGCGTTTATTGTGGAAACCCAACGGTTCGACGGGCGTCTCCTCGTATTCGGGTGTGAACGCCACATGGCGTCGCTCCGGAAACCCAATGGTTCGACGGGCATCTCCTCCGGTGACGCCGCTCTGGCTCGTCGCCCGAGGCGAAGCTCCGGCTATTTAAGCCAGACGGAGTCTCGAAACCCTACCCACATCCCCTTCCTTCCTTTGTCCGTCGCTAGGCCATCCATTCCTCTTGCTGTTCTCTATCCTGACCCTCTCCGCCATGGTTGGGCAGGACGAGACTACTTCAGAGCACCGTGTCCAGACGTAGGAGGAGACTGCAGCTGGTGAGGCTTCCTCATCTGTAAGTTCACTCTGCTTCCGCTTCATTTGTTTTTTCTTTCTTTCGGCTACTTGATTTAGTTGTGAAACATGAATTATTGTGGTGAGCTTCCTCCTAAGTTGATGAGGGTGCGTCTTGCCATCAATCTGAGACCTTCTCATTTGTCCAGGTGAAGAAGCTGCTCGAGGCTGCGGAAGCTGACTTCTTGAAGGCCGTGGAGAACTGGACGAAGTTGTACGACGAGAGCAAAGCCACCATTGCAGATCTTATGGATGGGAAGGCGAAGCTCCTCCTTCAACGCGACCGGCTGAAGCTGGAATCATACGTTATGAAAAAGGAGATTGAGGAACTGCGTGCCCAGCAACCGAAAGAGAAGTCTCGTCAGACTAAGTAGACAGCAGCGACCCTGATCGTTGTATCTGAAGCTATTAAGCAGTGGACTAAAAGTTTCTTATTTTGTCTTGCGTTACCTCGTTGTTAGTAACTTTGATAACAAATGTGTTTTGGTTTCCTGTGTCACGTTCATTCGATGTTTATGGGTTCAGATGTGAGCATTAACTGTTTACTTTGTGAGGGAAAGAATGGCCAATTCGAGAGACGCTGTTTTTAAAAGCACGAGCGTTAAGTCTCTGCAACCAAGGTTCTGTACCAATTAGAGTCATGACTTGTGCACTCATGAAGGCGTGGACGTTCTTGGCTTTTTGTGTTTCAGTGTTTCGGGTCACAGGCACGGGCATGAAGCGCTCAAAGGCATGGTGTGTGGTATTATATAGAGTCATGCTCGCCTGTGTTTGTGTTGCGAATGATTTCGTTGACTCGATCAGAAGGAGAGGCACGGGCGTTAAGCCCATAGAGGCGAACCTTTGTCTTACGCACAGTCGCATTCATTCTTTAATTGCGGAAACCAAGCGTATCTGGGTTCAGATGTGCACACTCACTGTTTACTCTGTGAGGCACGGAATGGCCTATTCGCGCGACGCTGTTTTTAAAAGCTTATTTCCTTGTTTTTAAAAGCACGGACGTGAACTGTCTACGGACACGGTTCCGTACTGAGTTGCGTCACGCTTCTTTCTTGATGTTATGTATATTATTCGATAAAGGCATGGAGGTTCGTCGCTGTCTGTGTTACAGTGTTAAGGGTCACAGGCACGGGCGTAAAGCGCACAAATGCATGGTTTGGTATTATATAGAGTCACGCTCGCCTGTGTTTCTGTTCCGAATGATTCCGTCGACTCGATCAGACGGAGAGGCACGAGCATTAAGCCCACAGAGGCATAGCTTAGTCTTATGCACAGTCACGTTTGTTCTTTTATTGGGGTAACCCAGCGGAATGGGTACAGATGTGAACACTCACTGTTTACTTTGTGAGGCACGAAATGGCCAATTCAGGAGACGCTGTTTTTAAAAGCACGGACGTGAACTCTCTACGAACACGGTTGCGTACTGAGTTACGTCACGCTTCTTTCTTGATGTTACGTATATTATTCGATAAAGGCGTGGAGGTTCGTCGCTGTCTATCTTACAGTGTTAAGGGTCACAGGCACGGGCGTAAAGCCCTCAAAGGTATTGTTTGGTATTATATAGAGTCACGCTCGCCTGTGTTTGTGTTCCGAATGATTCCGTCGACTCGATCAGACGGAGAGGCACGGTCATTAAGCCCACAAAGGCATAGTTTTGTCTTACGCACAGTCACGTTCGTTTCTTTAATTGGGGTAACCCAGCGGAAAGGATTCAAATGTGAACACTCACTGTTTACTCTGTGAGGCACGGAATGGCCTATTCGAGAGACGCTGGTGTGGTATATTCTTTGCATGGTCGTGAGTCCCACAAAGGCAGGGCGTGGTATTGTGTCGAGTCACGTTAGTTTGTCAGTGGACTAAAAGTTTCTTATTTTGTCTTGTGTTACCTCATTGTCAGTAACTTTGATAACAAATGTGTTTTGGTTTCCTGTGCCACGTTCATTGGAGGTTTATGGGTTCAGATGTGAACATTAACTGTTTACTTTGGAGGGACGGAATGGCCGATTCGAGAGATGCTGTTTTTAAAAGCGCGGGCGTGAAGTGTCTACAGCCACGGTTCTGTACCAAGTAGCGTCATGACCTGTGCACTCAAAGGCATGGTTTGGTATTATATAGAGTCACGCTCGCCTGTGTTTCTGTTTCGAATGATTCTGTCGACTCGATCAGACGAAGAGGCACGGGCGTTAAGCCCACAGAGGCATAGCTTAGTCCTACGCACAGTCACGTTCGTTCTTTAATTGGGGTAACCCAGCGAAATGGGTACAGATGTGAACACTCACTGTTTACTCTGTGAGGCACGAAATGGCCAATTCGCGAGACGCTATTTTTAAAAGCTTATTCCCTTGTTTTTAAAAGCACGGTCGTGAACTCTCTACGGACACTGTTCCGCACTGAGTTGCGTCACGCTTCTTTCTTGATGTTATGTATATTATTTGATAAAGGCGTGGACGTTCATGGCTGTCTATGTTTCAGTGTTAAGGGTCACAGGCACGGGCGTAAAGCCCTCAAAGGCATGGTGTGGTATTATATAGAGTTTTGTGTTTGTGTTCCGAATGAGTCGGTGGACTCGGTCAGAAGGAGAGGCACGGACGTGAAGCCCATGGAGGCATGGTTTGTTCTTACCCGGGGTCGCGTTTGTGCATTTATTACAGAAACCTAACGGAATTGGGTTCAGATGTCAACACTTTCTATTTACTCTGTGAGACACGTAATGGTTGATTCGAGAGACAGAAAGAGGCGCACGTTTATTCACGCATTTCCACACGACTGGGGACTATGACATAAAGTAGCATAAACATAAAAAGACATAAAGGTAGATTGATTTTATCAGTTGGGAGATCCTTCGTGGCTGCACACAGCACAAAGACAAACAAAGCCTACAGACAGTGCAAAGAGTGCAACGGTTGTTTGACAAGGTTTACACAAAACGCGAACTCAAAAAGGTCACAACAACAAATAACTGCCAAGAACTTGAACAACCAACTCAAGACCTATTTTCAGCATGCACATCTGAATGGATCCGTCAAATCCAGATATTCAACACACCTATTTCTTAAATACTGACGCACGTGGCTGCAACTTGGTGATAATCTAAGACGAGCGTGTTTAGAAGCCTTTTTGTGCCACATCTGAACCCTTTGTTGCTCTTTGTAAAATACTTCCGTGAACTCTGCGGGAGGGGAGACAAACTTAATGTTGATGCTCTCCAGATCCTTTGCACTTAGAACAAAGAACGTCGCAAATTCATTGTTACCCCGGGAGGGAACATAATCTTCCAGCGTTACTGTCTTCAGACAAATGTCGTGATGTTTGAGAAACTGCCGGTGCCTACGACGCCATATGTTTTTTTCAGTACGACAAATCAACCGTCCCTAAAATATACATGAAAGGTTGAAAATACTTAGCGTCTATAGAAAAATATAGAGTCCAAAGAAAAACCAAATGAAACAATTAATTCTACGACCTCCATAACAAAAAGTTTGACAGACTTGTCTAGATATGGATGTATCCAACAATAAATCATGTGTAGATACAGGTGCATCCATTTCAGTCAAATTTAAGAAAAGCATTTTGAAATGGAAGGAGTACTACGGTATGCACATTTTTGAAGATCATCACCTTGACAAACAAGTTCTCTAGTTTTGGAAAGAATTGCAACAATTCAACGACGCTGTCCACTTTATGAAACATGTAGATAAGCAAGGTCTTGACAGATTGCCGCATTGTTGTTAGACTGACTGCCCCCAAACGCTTCATGAAAATTAACAGAAGATGGATCACAAAACTAATAGAATAAAGGTTGGATGAAATAAAACTTGTTTCCTCTCAAACAAAATGAAGCTGGAAGTATTGTGAAAACTCAATACCGCAAGACATATGAGACCACACGCATCCAGTTCAGGTGTAGACACAACAGTTACCTCAACGTCCTCACTCTGCATGAAGAATAGAACATAGATCATCAAATTAATAGAACAAAAATCAGAACAAGTGCAGCCCTGTTCCAGTATCATGGAAAGTCAGTACCTCAAGACATGTGGAGGCAGACACGAACACGAATTCACCCAGCGTCTCCAGTTTAGGTGCAAAGACAACGGTTATCACCGAGTCGTCGACCTGACTATCGTGGATCAACAGTTGAAGCGAAGGCGCATCCTCAATAATGACTTCGCCATGTGCACAACAAATGCCAATGCTTACAAGGTTAGACGTGTTTATTGTGATACGACGACCTCCCCTACTGCAAACAAGCAATAGGGACTCAAGTGCAGGACAACTAGAGTGGATTATGCTTTGCAGCGAGACGTCTGATATATCAACTTCCACAAGCGAGAGTCTTTTGACCAGTGGTAGCTTAAGCGTCCCTACATAATTGTCTAGTATTTGGCAAAGAGCAAAGGCGAGGGTGCGGAGAGAGGACGAAAACCGAAACACGGACTCCGGCGCTGAGGGCGGAGATGAAGTGCATACATCCAGTAGTGTGACCTCTTACGTCACGAATCCTGGGAACAGGTAGTAGAACTCAAGAACCTGGAGATTGTTCAGCTTTGAGGATCGGAGCCAGGCATCAACGGTAGAGGGTCTGCACCGTAGGTAGCACGCCAGGATAGAGAGGCGGCTAACCGAGTCCTCATGGCCGTACAGAATGGATTCTGGAAGACTGACAACATCAGCGACAGATTTTCGAGAGCGCCAAGTTTTGGAATAGCATCTACGGACGCGCTCCTCGGTGACGGCGGACAGCTTGGAGATGGTCTTGATATGAACTGTTTCTCCATCGTTAAAAAGACGAGCGACAGAGATCTCACGGCAGTCGAGATTCAGAGGAGCGGTGCGCCATAAAGGACGCCACCGACGAGCGAGGATTCGAGTACGGATGCCCTCCTTGATGGGGAGACGAGAGATGATCTCACCTAGGATGACGTCCGGGAGATCGCTGATGCGGTCTGGACGACATCCCTCTTCTTCGTCCTCGGATCGACGGGGCACACCCTCGCCGCTTCCCTCCCCTCCGACGACCAGCACACCACCAGAAGACAACATCGCCGGTGGCGCCACTCTCGCCCTCTTGGAGGTAGGAGTAGCACATTCCATCTCCACCTCCATTGCTGGGGTCGCGCCGCCCACGACCAGTGCTCAGTATGGTGGATCTGGAAAAATGGATTACATCCTGTCGATCCACGAAATGACTTAAATACCGAGGGGGACGGGAGGGGTCCAGATTAATTACCTCTTTTTTTTTCCTGTAAATGGTAGATGGCTGCTTGAAACATTAAATAGAGCCACGACTTTGATGGTACGAGATGCACTGTTGTACACGCAGACCAGGCACGGGCGTGCCCCTCCGTGTTTTAATTATTTACGGCACACATTCATTAAAAGAATCTGTTCCATGCCGGAAGCTCGGTTTTACAATCATGTTGCCTCTGTGAGCTGCAAAACTTTCCACGGGCACGTTAACCATGAAGTCACTAGAATTTGATTCAGAGATATTCATATTCATATTGATTCAGAGTAGCACACAAAGATCCAGAGTAGTATACATATAGATATTCATAAATAATTTCAGAGTAGCACATAGTACCATACACATTGATTCTCATCCAGATCTTACAAAGAACACATCTTATAGATAGAAAGGAAGATAGATAGATAGATACATAGAGAAAACAGATCAGTCATAACACTGGAAGAAACGATCCCACTTTGCCCTAGTAGCTGGATGAGGAGCCATGACTTCTCTTCTCCTCGCCCAAGCAACGATCTGCATGAAGCTCCTTCCCCTTCCACTAGGTAAAACAAGCTCAAGCTCTTCATCATTGCACTTCTCCAGCACCTTATCGGAGAGCCGGCGGTTGTACTCTTGCTCCTGCTCATCCTGGGCGGCCACCTCTTCCCTCTGCCTGCGCCTCCTCCTCCACCTCCTCTGCTGTGCTGTTGGAGGCCTCACCTCCATGGCCTCTCCCTCCTCCTGTGTTACATCTCCCATGTCAGGATCAGGATCCATCTCTAGGGTTTGATGTGGGTGGCGGCTGATGGAGTGGCTGGGAAAGGGTGGCCGGTGTGGGGAGGGGTTTATATTGACAGTGGAGGAGAGACGCAATGATGGATTCGTGAGACGCTGTTCTTAAAAGAACGGGCGTGAAGTCTCTACAACCATGGTTCTATACCAAATAGCCTCATGACTTGTGGGCTCACGATGGCGTGGACGTTCGTGGCTGTCTGTGTTTCAGTATTAAGGGTCACAGGCATGGTGTCGTATTATATAGAGTCACGCTCGCCTGTGTTTGTGTTCTGAATGATTCCGTCGATTCGATCAGATGGAGAGGCACGGTTGTTAAGCCCACAAAGGCATAGTTTGGTCTTACGCACAGTCACGTTCATTTCTTTAATTTGGGTAACCCAGCGGAAAGGATTCAAATGTGAACACTCACTGTTTACTCTGTGAGGCACGGAATGGCCTATTCGAGAGACGCTGGTGTCGTATATTCTTCGCACGGTCCTGAGTCCCAGAAAGGCAGGACGTGGTATTGTGTAGAGTCACGTTAGTTTGTCAGTGGACTAAAAGTTTCTTATTTTGTCTTGTGTTACCTCATTGTCAGTAACTTTGATAACAAATGTGTTTTGGTTTCCTGTGCCACATTCATTGGAGGTTTATGGGTTCAGATGTGAACATTAACTGTTTACTTTGGAGGGACGGAATGGCCGATTCGAGAGACGCTGTTTTTAAAAGCGCGGGCGTGAAGTGTCTACTGCCACGGTTCTGTACCAAGTAGCGTCATGACCTGTGCACTCAAAGGCATGGTGTGGTATTATATAGAGTCACGCTCGCCTGTGTTTCTATTCCGAATGATTCCATCGACTCGATCAGACAGAGAGGCACGGGCGTTAAGCCCACAGAGGCATAGCTTAGTCTTACGCATAGTCATGTTCGTTCTTTAATTGGGGTAACCCAGCGGAATGGGTACATATGTGAACACTCACTGTTTACTCTGTGAGGCACAAAATGGCCAATTCGTGAGACTCTATTTTTAAAAGCTTATTCCCTTGTTTTTAAAAGCACGGTCGTGAACTCTCTACGGAGACGGTTGCGTACTAAGTTGCGTCACGCTTCTTTCTTGATGTTATGTATATTATTCGATAAAGGCGTGGAGGTTCATCGCTGTCTGTGTTACAGTGTTAAGGGTCACAGGCACGGGCGTAAAGCCCTCAAAGGCATGGTTTGGTATTATATAGAGTCACGCTCGCCTATGTTTGTGTTCCGAATGATTCCGCCGACTCGATCAGACGGAGAGGCACGGTCATTAAGCCCACAGAGGCATGGTTTGTTCTTACCCGGAGTCACGTTCGTTCTTTAATTCCGGAAACCCAGCGGAATGGGTTCAGATGTGAACACTCACTGTTTACTCTGTGGGGCACGGAATGGACTATTCGAGAGACACTGGTGTGGTATATTCTTCGCACGATCGTGAGCCTCAGAAAGGCAGGGCGTGGTATTGTGTAGAGTCACTTTAGTTTGTCTTCATGTTCCAAATGATTCCGTTGAACCGTTCACAAGGACAGGCACAACCGTGAAGCCCGGAGAGGCATGGTTATGCTTTACACAGAGTCACATTCGTGCGTTTATTGCGAAAACCCAACGGTTTTGATGGGCGTCTCATCGTATTCGGGTGTGAACGCCATGTGGCGTTGCTCCGGAAACCTAGTGGTCCGACGGGCGTCTCCTTCGGTGACGCCGCCCTAGCTCATCGCCTGAGGGGAAGCTCCGACTATTTAAGCCGGACGGAGTCTTGAAACCCTAGCCACGTCCTACTCCTCCCTTTGTCCGCCGGCAGGCCTTCCATTCCTCTTGCTGTACTCTATCCTCTGACCCTCTCTGCCATGGCTGGGCAGAAGGAGACTACTCCGAAGCGCCGTGTCCTGTCGCAGGAGGAGATCCCGGCTGGCGAGGGTTCCTCATCTGTAAGTTCACTCTACTTCTACTTCTGCTTCATTCGTTTTTTCTTTCTCCTAATTTGATCAGGGTGTGTCTTGTTGATACTAATTTTCAGTCAATTGGAGCTAGGGTTAGGCTGCGTCATGAACTCGTTCAGAACTCCCCTGCCGCATAGTTAAGGAGCAACTCAGAGTCGAGAAAAAGGAAGGGAGCGGTGAGCGGGGTGTCGTCAGGAAGATCTAACAGCTCCCGTGGCGATGGTTCGCACAAGCAGAATCATCTCGGACGCGATCAGTCTGAGACCTACGTTTGGGTCCTAGTTAAGCAGGATAATCCGGTGGACGTCATCAACTACTGGAAGAATCTGTACGAGCGCAAAAAGGCCGAGAATGATGAGCTGTTGAGGGTCATCGAGGCCTGCAGGGAGTTCCGTGAGGAGAGCCGTCGTGAGATAGCGATGCTGGAGAAGAACCTCTACAGCTGGAAGGAGCTGCACGACGAGAGCAAAGCCAGCATCACATGTCTTAGGTATGAGAAGGCGAAGCTCCTCATTGAGTGCGACCGTCTGGTGGATGAATCAGAGGGCTTGAAAATGGAGATCGAGGAACTGCGCGCCCAGCAACCCAACGAGAAGTCTCTAGGAACTAAGTCACACATGCAGTTTCATCTCGAAGGCGATCAGCCTGAGACCTCTGTCTTTGACCAGATGAATAAGATGCTCGACGACACCATTGCCTTAATTAATAAGAATGATGCGGTTGGCATCATCAAGTCCTGGAAGAGGCATTACGAACTAGAGGCGGCTGCGAATGCTGAGCTGTTGAGGGCCGTTGAGCACTGGAGGAAGCTCTATAAGGAGAGCAAAGCCTCCGTCGCAGATCTTATGAATGAGAAGGCGACACTCATCGTTGAGCGCGACCGGCTGGTGGAGCAATCAGAGGGTATGAAAAAAGGAGTATGAGGGATTGCGTGCCCAGCAAACAAACAAGCAGTCTCTGGGGACTAGGTAGATAGCAGCGACCCTGATCGTTGTACCTGAGGCAATTAAGCAGCGGACTAGAAGTTTCTTATTTTGTGTTGTGAAATTTCGTTGTCAGTAAATTTGTTAACAAATGTATTTTGGTTTCCAGTATCGTTGTAATGAGGCAATGTTAGTTCGCAGTGGATTGAAGTTTCTCTTTTTTTCTTTCGTAATATCGTTGTGTGGAAACTTTTGTAACATCATGTGAACATTAACTGTTTACTTTGTGAGGGACGGAATGGCCGATTCGAGAGACGCTGTTTTTGAAAGCACGGGCGTGAAGTCTCTACAGCCACTGTTCTGTGTACCAACTAGAGTCATGACTTGTGCACTCATGAAGGTGTGGACGTTCCTAGCGTTCTGTGTTTCAGTGTTTCGGGTCACAGGCACGGGTGGGAAGCCCACAAAGGCATGGTGTGGTATTATATAGAGTCATGTTCGCTTGTGTTTGTGTTCCGAATGATTCCGTCGACTCATTCAGACGGAGAGGCATGGACGGGAACCCTTGGAGGCACGGTTTAGTATTACATAGAGTCACGTTCGTGCGTTTACTTCAGAAACACAACGAAATTGGATTCAGATGTGAACACTCACTGTTTACTTTGTGAGGCAATGAATGGCCGATTCGAGAGACACTGTTCTTAAAAGCACGGGCAAGAAGTCTCTACAACCATGGTTCTGTACCAAGGAGCAACTGTGAGACGCATGGAAGTGAAGCAATGAGGGCCACGCTTTTAGTAGTAGAAGAGGCACTTTATCAGCTGGCATTGCTCCTTTGTTAGGAGCACAGTCGGGTGGCTGTAGAAGGCATGTTTTTCAAGCAGAGAACGAACGTCACGGTGCCCCGACAAGGTGAAAGCATGGTTGTGAGTCTACAGTGTCACGGCTTGAATCCTCGAGACGCATCTGGGTGTGGCCTGTTGAGTAGAAACACGGTTGTGCGGTCACCAGAGGCACTATGTAAGGCATCGGGAAACACGTTTGGTTGACCGTGGTGGTGGCTGTCTATGCTTTCAGTTCTTTTCATCTCTCCTGTGTCGTAGCAGAGAGGCATGGTTGTATTCTTACAACATCCACCTTCATAAAGCAACGGCTGCAGAAAATTACAAGCAAACCTGTCGCCCTTATAATTTTTTCTCTGCTGAGTAATAAAAATACCTAAAGAAGCAAAATCTGTTCTGCTTAAATTTGTTTTGTTTCTATAACTGCACCAAATAAACTTACAAGCCATTTTTATAACCACAGTACAAGGAAAACACAAGAGCTTAACTAACGAGCACAAACAGTGCAAGGGCTCAACTGCAGCTGCCTCAGTGCGTATGGTAGGTACATACGAGAAGCACTGCTCTACCTACAACACAGGCACGGTTATGCATGCATTGTGTGCATGACAGGTACATACGAGAGGCACTGTCGTACATACAACACATGCACGGTTACACATACATCATGCATCTCTCCATTGAAAAAATAAATCTACTTTATGTCTTTTTATCTTGGTGCCACAGCATTTTATAGTCCTTCGGCCTGTACAAAGCCGTAAAACTCCACATTTGACACAACAGTAGATAAGAATATGGATGACCGTGCCTCTATTATCAAAAATGGAGAGGTCGCTCGTTAACTACAAACAAAGAGGCACACGTTTTCTCGCACGTTTCCACAGGGCTGGGGACCATGACATGTTATAGCATCGACTCAAAAAGACACAAAACTAGGTAGATTTTAGCAGTTGGGAGCTCCTTCATGGCTGCACGCAGCACAAAAACAAACAAGCCTACACACGGTGTGAAGACTACAACGGTTGTCTGATAAAGTTTACATAAAACCCGAGCTCAAAAGATTGCAACAACAAATAACTCCATAAGCCTGAACAACTAACACCAGACCTGATTTTAGCATCCACACCTGAATGGATCCGTTAAATCCAGGTATTCAACACTCCTGTTTCTTAAATCTGCACGCACGTGGCTGCAACTTGATGATAATCTAAGACGAGCGCGTTTAGAAGCCTTTTTATGCCACTTCAGAACCCTTTGTTGCTCTTCGTAAAATACTCTCGTGAACTCTGCGGGAGGGGAGATAAACTTAATGCTGATGGTCTCCAGATCCTTTGAACTCAGAACAAAGAACATCGCAAATTCAATGTAACTCCGGGAACATAATCTTCCAGCGATACTGTCTTCAGACAAATGTCGTGATGTTTGAGAAACTGCCGGTGCTTAAGACGCCATTTGTTTTTTTCACCACGACAAATCAACCATCCCTAAAATATACATGAAAGGTTGAAAAATACTTAGCGTCTATAAAAAGAGATACAGACCATCGAAAAACCAAATGAAACAATTAATTCTACGACCTCCGTAACAAGAAGTTTGACATAGACTTGTCTAGATATGGATGTATCCAACAATAAATCATGTGTAGATACGGGTGCATCCAATCCAGTCAAATTTATGACAAGCATTTTGAAATAGAAGGAGTACTACAGTATGAACATTTCTGAAGATCATCACCTCGACAAATAAGTTCTCCAGTTTTGGAAAGAATTGCAACAATTCAACGACGATGTCCACTTTATAATACATGTAGATAAGCAAGGTCTTGACAGATTGACGCATTGTTGTTAGACTAACTGCCCCCAAACCCTTCAAGAAAATTAACAGAAGATGGATCACAAAACTAATAGATAAAGGTTGGATTAAATAAAACTTGTTTCCTCCCAAACAAAATGAAGCTGGAAGTATTGTGAAAACTCAATACCGCAAGACACGTGAGATGACATGGATCCAGTTCAGGTGCAGACACAGCGGTTACCTCAAAGTCCTGACTCTGCATGAAGAATAGAACATAGATCATCAAATTAATAGAACAAACATTGAAACAAGTGCAACTCTGTTCCAGTATCAAGGAAAGTCAGTACCTCAAGACATGTGGAGGGAGACACGAACATGAATTCACCCAACGTCTCCAGTTTAGGTGCAGAGACAATGGTTATCGAATAGTCATTGACTAGACTATCGTCGATCAACCGTCGAAGCGAAGGGGCATCCTCAATAATGAGTTCGCCGTGTGCACAACAAATGCCAATGCTTACAAGGTTAGACGAGTTTATTGTGATGCGACGACCTCCTCTACTGCAAACAAGCAGGAGAGACTCGGGCAACTAGAGTGGATTATGCTTTGCAGCGAGACATCTGATATATCAACTTCCACAAGCGACAATCTTTTCACCAGTGGTAGCTTAAGCGTCCCTACGTAATTGTCTGGTATTTGGCAAAGAGCAAAGGCGAGGGTGTGGAGAGAGGAGGAAAACCGAAACACGGACTCTGGTGCCGAGGGCGTAGATGAAGTGCATACATCCAGTAGTGTGACCTCTTGCGTTAGGAATCCTGGGAAGAGATAGTAGAACTCAAGAACCTGGATATTGTTCAGCTTCGAGGATCGGAGCCAGGCATCAACGGTAGAGGGTCTGCACCGTAGGTAGCACGCCGGGATAGAGAGGCGGCTAATCGAGCCCTCATGGCCAGACGGAATGGATTCCGGAAGACTGACAACATCAGCGACAGAATTTCGAGAGCGCCGCGTTCTGGAATAGCATTTGTGGACGCGCTCCTTGGTGACCGCGGACAGCTGAGATATGGTCTCGATATGAACTGTTTCTCCATCGTTAAAAAGGCGAGCAACAGAGATCTCGCGGCAGTCGAGATTCAGAGGAGCGGTGCACCATAAAGGACACCACCGATGAGCGAGGATTCGAGTACGGATGCCCTCCTTGATAGGCAGACAAGAGATGATCTCACCTAGGATGGCGTCCGGGAGATCGCTGATGCGGTCCGGACGAGATCCCTCTTCTTCCTCCTCGGATCGACCGCTTCCCTCCCCTTCGACGACCAGCACACCACCAGGAGGCGGCATCGTTGGTGGCGCCACTCTCGCCCTCTTGGAGCTAGGAGCAGCGCATTCCATCTCCACCTCCATTGCTGGTGACGCGCCGCCCATGACCAGTGCTCAGTGAGGTGGATCTGGAAAAATGGAGTACAACCTGTCAATCCACGAAGCAACATACATACCGACGGGGAGCGGAGGGGTCTAGATTAATTACCTCTTTTTTTTACGGGAGGGTCCAGGTTAATTACTACTCGTAACAAGTAAATGGTAGATGGCTGCTTGAAACATTAAATAGAGCCACGGCTTTGATGGTACAAGATGCACTGTTGTACATGCAGACCAGGCACGGGCGTGCCCCTCCGTGTTTTAATTATTTACCACACACATTCATTAGAAGAATCTGTTCGATGTCGGAAGCACGGTTCTACAGTCATCTTGCCTCTGTGAGCTGCAAAATTTTCCACGGGCACGTTAACCATGAAGTCACTATAAAGACCGTTTCAAAGTTAAGGAGATTCAAGGCCGTGCCTCTGCCTTCTAGATGATTCTGCCGAAACGCTCACAGACAAAAGCAAGGACGTGAAGTGATAGCAGAGGCACGGTTTGTCACATACCACACACACGGTCATGCCTTCGTATGAAAGTGATACGAGACGCACTGTTCTACCTGCCACACAGGCACGGCCATGGCAAAGACACGGTTTGTCACATACCACAAAATGGTCATGAAGTGATATGAGACGCACTGTTCTACATGCCACACAGGCATGGCCGTGATTCCACGTGCTTCAGTAGCATGTAAAGACGTGATTCTCTCACAGGAAACACCGTGAACCTACTGCTAGGCACTATATCCATTTGTGAAACAGAAACACAAACACAACTGTGACCTGTTGTGTTTGAAATCTTTGCATCACAGAAGCACGGCGTGAAGGCACATAAGGCACGGTTGGACACGCATCGCAAGCATGATTATCTAGTCTATATTTCAATTACTTACAGACATGCATTCATAACATAAGAACAGGCGTGAGAACAGGCGAGGTAGAGTTACCAAGAAAGCCACGGTTATGCGCCCCCCCAGAAGCACGACCCAGATTCTGTGCTTAAAATGTTTCCATGCAACGACGATGGGCGTGACCATGCAACCGTGAGAGTCACGGTTGAACACTTACCAGTGCCATGGCCGTGGCTGCTTGCCCTTCAGTTATTTTTATCTCTCCGTGTCGCAGCAGAGAAGCATGCTTGTATACTTACAACATCCACGTTCAGAAACCCACGGCTGCGGAAAATAATAAGGAAACCTGTGCCTCTTATATTTTTCTCCGCCGAGTAAAAATACATAAAGAAGCAAAATGTGTTCTTATTTAAATTTGTTTTGTTTCTATAACTGCAGCAAATTAACTTACAAGCCGTTCTTATAACCACAGCACGACAAAATAAACATTCGACACCCGCCCACCCTCCTCACCGATCACTTGATGTTTCATCGCTCCACATGCGGCCTTGTTTTTGAATCTTCAGCAATCCATTCTTCCTTCTCCACCCTTCTGCGTAGCTATTCAACCTATTTACCTATAAAATTAATATACATAAAAAGCAAAAAACAATGAGAAAGATGGCGGTCATCACTGTTTTTTCCTTATGTCCTGTTTAAGCTGCATTATTACCTTTTAATTTTTTTATTCGTACTGTTCTCCGGTACCAAATAGTCTCCATTCAGATCTTTCCTTTCTGGAAGTGGACTGCGCAGATTACGTGCCTTGTCCCGGGCTTCCCTGCGTGCATTCTGTGTGCCTAGCTTGTGTGATGTTGGATTCTGGCGTAGATGCAAGACTTTGGTAAATGCTGGCTATTGTCAGTGGGGTGGTTGGAGTTGCTGGCTTTTGCCGTCTTCCTCCTGGGCTTGGAGTGCATTCTCCTGAGCCGTTTGATGTCCTCGATGGGGTTGTCAGTGTTGTCGGCCATTTCATTGACCTTGCCCTCTTCTCCTGCTGCAATTTCCTATTCTCCTCTCCAATCCTCATCCTCTCCTGGACTTCTGGGTTTCCGGGCAGTTTGTTTTCCTGTGACCCTTTTCTCCACAATGGACGCACTTGGATGTGGCTTTGTTGCCTTTTCCTTTCTTCTCAGAACCAGCTTTGATTCGATCTCCTTTTTTCATGCCCTTTGAGCCACCCATGGGAGGGTTCTTTAGACTTTTGGCAAGAATGCCTGTGTCTGGTTCCTCAGCAAGTGCCGCCATGACTTTTATTTTCATATCTTGCCTGCACTCATGCAGCACACCGTATGCTTTGTCTTTTCTGCAAGCATGTGAACAAATATCCGACAACTCAGCGTAAGCGAGGCTGAATCTCATAGTTTCATCGTCTTGTGCGGTCATGCTATTATCTTGACTTGTAGACAGCACTTTCAAGCTCTGTGATAGATTCTTAGTCCATCTGGGGATGATGAAGGATTTTGGAAGATGATCGACCATGCCTGTTTGGTCCATCACC
Source organism: Thinopyrum elongatum (assembly GCA_011799875.1). Taxonomy (NCBI): domain Eukaryota; kingdom Viridiplantae; phylum Streptophyta; class Magnoliopsida; order Poales; family Poaceae; genus Thinopyrum; species Thinopyrum elongatum. Next base: position 365,192,761 of record CM022297.1, on the reverse strand, counting down.
TTAAGCACATGGCAGCACTGAATGCCATCCCTACTCATTTTCTTGCAGCTGCAACTGTATATTTCCTTTTGCTCATCCACATCTACCCTGAACTCAGACCTATCAAATTCCTCGCCCGGATATGGTTTCTACACTTTTGTTCTAGGCTCAATAATCCTTTTTAAAAAATATTGCCTCCCCTTTGCCAGGTCAGAGCACTTGTAGCATGTCCGGTTCCGTAGCTCCAGCTGGAATTTCCTGAAAATTTCAGTCGTGTATATTTCACTTGCTTCTGTTTCAATCAGAAAACCCGTCTCTCGTGATGGCGTCTTCTCAACTGTTCGGTGCCTTTTCTTGTCAAGCGTTGCAAGGCAAGTTTGCTGAATCATGTGATACGCACCAACAAACCTTGCTATAGTGTCCTTGTGGCTGACATAATTCGTCCACATCAAATTTGTGCTCTCACTGCGTGTGGTTGTTGACGAGAAAGGATAGAAGCAGTCCTTGAAGTAGGCTGGCACCCAGAAGTTTTGGAGTTCCCATAGCGTGTTCAGGTGTTTGTTGCCTTCTGCCTTGTGCACAGAAATTGCTGCTTTCCAAGAACGCTCAAACTCGTCTTGATCTAGTGAGTTTTTGACGATTCGAAATAAATCATCAGACATCCCTGGGTGCTGCGCAAACACTGTTGCGTTATTTTCCTTCATGTTCTTCCTAATATGCCACCAGCAGAACCTGTGCCTTATTCTGGGAAGAGCTTCCTTTATTGCAGTCTTCATCGCCTGGTCCTGGTCTATTATTATGTATTTCGGCTCTTTTCCTCCCATTGCCTCGACAAACGTGCTTAGGAGCCATTTGAATGACCCTATTTTCTCATCCTTTAAAAGGCCTACTCCGAACAGGACGGTCGACCCATGGTTGTCGACACCTATAATTGGTGCAAATGGCAAGCCATATATATTCATAGAGAATGTCGTGTCAAAAGACACGTAATCTCCATATAGATCATAATTCATCTTGCACAAGGAGTCTGTCCAGAACAGGCTCCGCACTGTATTGTTGCCGTCTGTCTCTTCCACATGGTGGAATCTCGCCCTCTTCCTCTGCATATCGGCAAACAGTTTCATGGTGTCCCCGATATCAGTATTGTGCTCTCTAGCCCTGTCCCGGCATGCAATGTTGCTTATGTCAATCATGTCGAACATAATTTCTCGCCTCGGTTTCCCCATCGCAGTAAAAATCTGCATAACCTTCCTTGGCTCTAACCTCGCCTTTTGCAGCACTTGTATAAAGAATTTCTCCTGAGGTGTCATCTTCTTATAGCATCTCATGAACTTCAGCATCCAATCAGATGGGTGAAGTTGGTGGTTGTGCTCTAGGCGTACGTTCTTCAGGTACCATTTCCTCCTATCTGTATCCCTCTTGGCTATTATTTGGACTGGGCAGCCTATCCGGATCAAGTAGCTGCTCCTTCTCCCCTTAACAAGTCTCTCAGTTGTTTCATTCTGCCCTTCCTTGGTGCACTGGAACACCTGCTTGTCAAGCTCCCCATCAAATGTCGATCTTCTGCTCGTTGATCGCTTCACCGCAAAGCCAACCCTTCTCGCATATCTGCAGAAAAAGAAGAAGGCCTCATCCAATGATCCGAATGGCATACCACCCTCTGGTTCGAGCGCTTCGGTGACCTCCTGAATCGTTGGGTATATGCCTTCTTTGAACATGTCGTCCATTTCTTTCTCTACAATCGTCAGCGGCGCCATGATGATGCTGTCTACCGTGTCTTCGTTCGTCTGATTGCATTCACTTCTGACGACATCAGATTCATCGCCAGCCACAGGTCCATTTACAACAGAGCTGCTACTGCTCTGTTGTTTGCCAAATGCAGGAGTGTCATTTTTGCATGCCACGGTCAAATCCATGAATGATTCTGCTTCTCCACTCTCGCCTTCTGGAATGCTGCTCCCTGCTTCTCCGGCACTCGTGCATCCAAGGGACTGTGCTGCTTCTACCATGCAATCTGTGCTGCCGCTGTATACTACTTGCTGCTGTCAACGTTGTGTTACCTTCATGATGGATGGAGGACTATGATATTTCTTTGCCTCATCTGTTATCCCCTCCGCCAAGTCCTGAACACATGGCACGAAACAAAATTAGGTGTCCAGAGCCTGTTGAAGCATATGCATTTTTTTAATTTGTAAACAAAAGATTTATATGATTCATCAGGGCTCATCTGGTATACCAAAACCACACCCGTGCCTCTTCTCCAAGTATAAGTGGTATACCAGAGGCACTATTCAAATTATACCGAGCAGCACAGATGTGGCCATGCTACACATACATCTGGACCAGAGGAACAACTGTGCTTCTGTTTGCACCATACAACCAGAGAGGCACAACAACAGTGCTTCTGGTGGCATCATATACAGGAGAACAACTGCACATACAGCCGTACCAGACGGACAGCCGTCCTCCCGTTTTGCACTTTACCCTGTTCTTGCAAAAGACTGTTTGTGAGGTGAATTGAAAAAGCATAGTTCCGACGTCACCTTTGTTTTCCCATACCTCTCTTGTCCAGCAAATCTTGGCGACATCCTCCGTGCATTGGTGGTTTCACTGACGATTCTGAATGCCATCGGAGATCCTTTGGAAGGACCCCTCATGTTGAACGCCACAGGTGATCCTTTCAAAGGCCCTTGCCTTATGTTCTCAGTGAACTGTGGACTACCGTGATGCTTGCTTCCTTGCTCGTAAGCCTGTGCAATATATTATAATTTAATATACCATGCGAAAACACTGAAAAATTTGCTAACAAAAAAAATACATTTGCTTTAAATGTTGTTGCGCGTTCGTATTTGCTGTCATCTGTATTGCTTTCTGGTGCTGTTGTACGGTAAAGTTTATTCCTCCTATGTTTGATTTTGTCGTTGGGCTCTTCTTGTTTGTGCAAACCGTACTCAATCCTTCAACATCAATGCTTTTGTTGCCAATGATCCTTCTGCTTGCATCAATGGAAATTCTGTTACCCTGTACCTCTTCACCGTGACCGCCTTCAAAAGTTGGGCCGTCACAATACCTACTCTGCGCCTTTGCGGACATCTGTGTCTTGAAACCACAAAATAATTAGATGCACGTGCGAGTATTACGAAGAATTAGCACGTAAAACTTCCACGCATGTTCAAAACCAGCGTTTGAAGTTTTCATCATTACCTGCACAGTCTGCTTAGTGGAGTTTCTGCTGCTTAGAATGCTCCTCTTCGCAGGTGTCTGTTGCACACCATGCTCCTGGTTGGGACGTTTGCCAAGAACTTGTATCTCACTCTTGACTCCAATTATTCCAGCCCGCATGGCATGTGCCTGTTGGACGGCATCTGCATCCTTGATCTTCTTCTTGTTTTGTAGTACTTTCTTTTTCTTCCACTTCTCGAGACTCAACTGCAGAGTAGATGCACAGGATAAACAGATATTACAGAATTCATCCAGGAGATATTAATCATTTTTTGTTAATGATCTACTCTTTGGTGTTCAGTGGTGGCACTTTGACAGCATACGTTGCAGAAATGAAAGACCAAATAACCCCAAATGCTAATGTTCAACTGCCTTACTATTACCTTCCTCCCATAATCCTTGCCAATGTCGTTCAAAGACCGACCGTCCCTGTTGTCCTGATCAAATGACGCAGTCCTGAACATCTGCCAGAAAAAGAGACATAATAAAAATAAACGTTATGCACCTGCAGTATCAGTGTTGTTACCTTTTCCAAGTCGATCTCAATCGTTCTTACTAACCTTTTACACTTACCACACAACAGAGATATATTTTTAGTTCTATAGAATTGATATATATATATATATACATATTTTAATTTTTAATTAAACTGCAACCTCAACCAAAGTGAGATCCTGATGCTAGTTTGCTTGTGCAACACTTAACACAAAGATAACCATGAATCCTAACAAAAGGAACAAGCTGATATTACAAGGATGAGAGTACAAAAAACAAAAAACAAACTCAAATCAGAGCTGCAGTGTCAAACCAAATAGTTTTATTCTATGAATCCCGACCACAACGAATTCATCAACAATGTACAACCAAGCAGTTTCGTACTATGCATTCCAACCTCAGGTATTTCATCAACACCGTCACAGTGATTCTAAGCAATAACATTTACGGAACATAATTTCTGTCTGCAGCTTCCCGAGGACCAACTTAGGAAGTAACATCGTAATATTTTTTAACAGAAGCGTAATGTTGAATTAAGAACCACACTACCTACTGCCGTAAAAGGACTTGGAAACTGAAAAACCATCCAGCATGTACCACGACAACATAGATATAATGAAGTGAGGTTTCGGCATAGACCCAAAACCAGCATCGCGAAAATTGAATCTCGTGTATCAGGAATCGCCACGCGAAGGTGCGTTGATAATTTTTTTACTAAACTTTGATTGCCGAATCTTATGCGCTGATTGTTCGGAACTCACACCTTTCGAATTTGTGGGGGGATCTGCTTCCCTACAGTTTGTCAGCGATCTCCTTGGATAGTTTTGAATCTAGAAGAGAGAGAGAGAGAAAGAGAGAGTCTGCTTCGATTTTTTGCGTGCAGGAAAAGAATCACCTAATAGGTGGGGCAAGTTTTGCGGCGCATGAGAGGTGCACATGTTTCTCGGCGTGACGAGATGTGGTAAGTCGACTTCACTTGACCGTCGAACTGACAAGTGGGCTCTCAATTACTACTTCCTCTAAATCTCTCACTAACTTGTGGGGTCGGCCGTACATGAGTTCTACGACTACCTCCATCTGGCGTGAGAAGATGTGGTAGGTGGACTTCATCGTCGTACTGACATGTGGGCTCTCAAATAGTTCCTCTAAGTATTTGACTAACTTGTGGGGTCGTCCGCAGATGAGTTCCAAATCTCTCTCCATCTAGCGTCGGTGGCGACAGGCGAAGGATATTCTAGCTCTCCAAAGGAAAACCTATAGTCTCCTCCTGATCCCTCCACAGCGCTCGCTCTTCCCTGAAAAATTATCGGTCTCCTTCATCTCACACGCCGTGGATCTCCTGCTCAGGTAATCCATTGCTTCCTCTCCATGATTATCCCACCGATTCATCGTTTGAACAAAAAAATTCCGGTGCTAGCAATTCCGCGGGCTGGGTACACATCGCATGTGCGCAACACGACAGGTGGGGCACGATTTAAATATATGTTCCGGATCCAATTATTTTCAGCTGGTCCGTGCTCAAACTGTTGCACCTTGTTAAAATTCAGACTCAGCTGACCTCACTTTAATCCTGCCAGCTGCATGTTTGCGCCGTGGTTTTGCTAAGTTGAGTTATATCTCCAGCCATGTAAAACTTAAGGACTCTCGTGACCACAGATTATATTAGTTGCAGAGCTCAATGAGACTGCAGTCAAAATTCACTATGCTGATCCCAAACATGAGGTCACAGGTTAAATGATTGTATAGATCCGCAATTTATAGGAGGGATCCAAAGGACTTACGTTCGTGTTTGCAAAGCAGTTACTAACTCAGAGTTAGAATCCGTCTTAGCTAACCGAGCTGTTGATGATGGTCTCACATGGTCTGCTAACAACTGTCTTACGTAGCTGACCTGGTAACGATGATGTCTCATGACCTCTTATGTAGAGTTCGATGAGATGGACTCCACCCCACAGCTGTCAGAGACTCAGTCTCAGTCTGTCGATGGCACAGAGATTGTCATGCAAGATTTCATGGTTCATGACCAACTAGAGATAGAGAGACTAAGGATCGAGTTAAAACGTGCAACGCACAAAAAGCTTGTTGAGGAGTACAGGAGAAAGAAGCAGCTTGCTGCCTCGAAGTAGGTGTTTTTTTTCATGCATCTCGCGTGTGTCGTTGAAATTTCTTTGGAAATCAATGCCTCTCATTCTAGCTGCATTTTTAATCACGGCTTAAATATTTGTGTCTGTTTTGCTGACTCGACGTTTATATGTAAGCTTCTCCCAGAAAAGCATGTGGTTCAACAATACATTTGTTAAAGGTCATTTCTTATCTTTGTCCACAGGGCTGTTACAATGGCTGAATATGAAGAAGAGTTCAGCACAAAACTAAGCTTGCAGAAATTCATTACTGTCTGTGAGAAGCTAACAGAACCACAAAAGCAGCTTCTCAGAGATATTGGTTTTGGATACCTTCTTGATCTGTGCTGCCGCGAGCTTCCGAGGTGTTTCGTTCGCTGGCTTGTCCGCTATTTTGATTGCCCACCCAGGTGTTTCATACTGCCTAGTGGATACAGATTCTTTATCAACTCATACACCGTGCACCGGATCTTAGGAATTCCACTGGGCTGGCAGATTATCCCTAGAAAATGCTCAGAAGCTTTCAGATGTCAGGTTAAGTCTGAGACTTGGTGTGCTGGGCACGCTCCAAACATCAGAGAGTTAACTAATCTCATGACCCCGGAGCTGACAGGAGAAGTGTTTCAGCGGGTTTTCGTGATGTTTGCGACAACGGAATTTCTATGCCCAACGACATATGATTGTGTTAGCCCCGACTACTTAGCCGCTCTAGAAGGACCAGCAAGTAACATATCATCATATGATTGGTCCAATGCTGTCACAAAGAAGTTGGTGGCATCACTCCAGACCTTCAAGGACAAAGGATTCACAGGCGCCCTGTGTGGCTGCCTCTTGATTCCAGTGGTTCGTTCATTAACTTTTATATTTCTTTATACCCAGAAGCAGCTACGAGAACATGATTCATTTTTACCTCTTCCCCCTTGGAAGATAACATATTTTGAGTACCTGGATACGAAGATTATGGACCTCAAATCTGATACTCGTGCAAGGCTTGTCACATGGGATACAGAGGCCATTAAGAATTATGCTAACATAGACAGCCTGTCAACAGAGGACGAAATTTTTGGGAAACACACGGTGAGTGAACTTTTCATCATTTTCCTTTGGTGAAGTTTTCAACTCAACATAATGACTTAGCTGCCATATATTAATTTGACTTGATTGTCATTATTTCCTTCCGAATGGCAGCTGGAAGACATTAGGCGCACGCCTTTCCACCCACCACCTAACTTCAAGGGGCCGTTTTTTCAAATGAGTCCCAGACTAGAGGCCTACATAGAAGAATTTGTGCCTCAAGAAAAACTTTGTTCCGTAAGTGATTTCCAGCTTGTGCACTTGATTTATGTTTGAAATGATGTTCTCTAAGTTTTTACGAAACAAATACATGTCTTCCCTGCGTTAGCTAATGTGTGCTACCATGATGCTTATAGCTCCGCTTCCCTACGGCGGGTTAGACATACTTCATAAAGTAGGTTACGAGTCTTCGTCTAGTTGGTTTCCTGTGACTGCTGGAAAATGTAACCTGTGCTTGCTGCAGGGTATTAGATGTGCTTCCTATAGTACGTTAGCTGTGCTTTTGTGTTAAATATAGCAGTGCTTCCTTGCGGCGGTAGGTCAACCATGCTTCGTACAGTACGTCGGGTATGCTTCGTCCAGTACGTTTGTTGTGCTCCTTCAAGGAATGTGTTGACTATGATTCATGGACTTTGTTAGCCGCGCTTCCCACAGCACATCACGTGTGCTTCTGCGCACATTATACATGCCTTTTCTACAATTCTTGACAGAATGTACAGTAGGTCAGAAGTTATTTTTCATTTTCGATATTAATAATTTCTGATGTTTTTTTTTCAATTCCAGGCCAAGGTGAAAATTGGCAAAGTTATTAATGAAATGTACACAAAACTTTTCTCACAGTTTCAACCAGTTCTCGAGCAGAAATTGGAGAAGCTCCTCTCTCTTGGTAGGGATCTTAGTGCAAAAGAAATCAAGACCTACGACCGGGGCGTTTATTGTAACTTGCAACAGGACAACTCGAATGAAAAAGAAACTTTTTCATCGCTCCCTTCAACATATTCTACGCTTCCATGTTCTAGCACAACAAGCAGTCACAGTTCTTCTAGCAGTGGCTCGACCAGTGTCCTTCACGCCACATCATACTCCCTGGAAAATTTAAAGGGTTGCTGCGATACCCCTGACCCAGACTCACAGAATCCGTACGACAAGGAGCAGTCCCAAATTTATCTATCTTCACTCCTAAAATCATCAACTCAGATTAAGTTGCTATTGGAGGTGAACGAGATCGACTACAACAAAGAGGACATTGATGAACAAGCCAAGATTCATTTGGATAAAGTGCATAACCATCTGCACAACTGCCTTGATGGCTTGCTGGTTCATGAGCCCTTCATGTCAACATCTGAGATGTTGGAGAGGGGGCAATTATACTAACAGGTGAAAATTCATCTGAGTTTTCTGTACCGACTAAAACCCACAATTATGGAGGATCTGCAGACCACAACTCTCTGACAAACCCACTAGAGAAGCTCTTGGAGAAAATAGCAAAACCTATTGCAACTGAACCATCAACCTCGCACTCTGCGGTTGACAAACAATTACTGACCGGTCCAATCTCAAACGATACACTTGAAGCACCTGTTTATCTGATTGGGCAAACGTCAACAACTATTGCACGGTCCATTGGTTCTGATAGCGCCCACAACAACTCTTCAACCAACACAAAGAGCCTCACTGTATCCCAAACTGCACAAAAGTTACACATTGTTACTGAACAATGTTCTTCTTCGCTGCCAGAAGCTAAGGTCCATGTTGTTTCAACTTTGAGAGATGAGAAGAACATTGCTGAAACTGAATGCTCCAGAGCCAGTTCCTCCCTTGCTCCTACAGTAGCCATCCCCAGTGATTCTGGCAGCGGTTCTGGCATAGTACTGGACACGGGAAAAGCACTTCCATCCACTAGCGATGCTCCATTCGTTGCTGCCGCATCTTTCGATGCGGAAGACAATATCATTGCAGAAGAACATGAACAATGTACCAAGCAAGCACGTATTGATCCCACAGACTGCATCCCTGTTACCACAAGCTCACATCCGCCAAAACCAGAAGCACAAACGGCAGCTCACAAGAGATCCTTACAGCAGTCAGAAGATCCAGGAAACGAGAGTACGGCGCCTCCTAAGAAAAGAGTTAGGATACTGGAGCCTCCACATAATTCAACAGAAACTGCAACCAATCAGTCCCTACATGCTGACAATCGCAGAGGCCTCCTTGATTGTGGATTCATTGATGATGATAAAATATGGTCTGGCCCATCTATCTATGAACAACTTGACAGAGTCATTGAAGAAAAGAAGAAGCAACCCTTTCATAACCAAGTAGCATCCCAACAATGCCATCCTGATACTGTCTCGCACTTGGCCAAGAATTCAAGCTCGTCAGCGAGATCTTCCCTTTCTAACTATCCAGAGCCACCTATGCCCAGCAGATCAGGCTCAATGTCAGGCGGTAGCCACCTCTCACAGGCTTTTGATACGTCATACTCTACAGGTTTAACTCAAACTGTCTTGTCCGAAAGTTTGCCAGCAACTACTTTGTCCCAACACTACCACCAACCAGCTCCTAGTTTCAAAACCCACTTCTACCAATGTCCTAGTGCTCAGAATAATGGCGGTTCAAACAGCAGCCAGCACTCACCTTATGCAATGAACAACCAAAGTCACAAACAGAACCAGCAACAAACCCCTGTCTCTAATGTCCACTACTCCCAACACAATGATGTTCAGAATAACAGCAGTCCATGGTGCCAACAACGCCAACCTCAAGAGCAGAACCATCAGCAACCACGCAGAGGCAAGTCTCATGGGCAAAGTTACAGTGCCTTACAACCACAGTTCAACAGCATGCGGTATCCCGGCCATCCTCTACAGCATTTACCAACAGATATTCCTTCGAGCTCAACCGGTCATCCAACTGTCAGAACATTAGCACTGCACATGCAGTACCAACCACAAGGCCCAATGGTCCAAAGAAACAACAATTATAATGAGGGACACCTGCAACTTAGTAATGGTCAAATGAACTCCGGTGGTCATGTCTTCCAGCCTCATCAACATCATTCTCAGCTAGAACAGACTCGATTCACTGACGAAGCGAATGACCATCAAGATCACTGCCAAGTTTTGGAAATAAGAGATTCTACAATCGAGGAGAAAGACGTGTATGAAACAATCGTCGACAATACGCCAGGCATTGGTTAAAATAATAGGTAATGAATTGGTTGTTCCTCTTACAGTAAAGTTTTGGTCCCTTCTTTTACTACTGTAATGTATTCTGCCTGAAGCTATCATATTCAAGTGTTTTGGCTCAATTCTTCTACTACTGTAATTGAATACTCATCACCTCAATGCTATATAAGAAAATCATACGATTTAAAATGCATTTATTTTTTGGCAGCAAGAGGATATGCTACGTCGAACGACGTTGGGCCGGTCATCGAACTTTAGGTTTGTCAATGAAGATCTACGGATATATCAACTCATTCGTGGTCGACGCTTACTCAATGTTGCTGATGAAAGGACAGTTTTACGGACCGCCAACAATTTTGCACAAGCATATAATGTACATGGACGCTTCTGTAAGTTCTTGCTTCTCATAAATAATAATAATAATAAACCACATTTACTACTACTACCACGCTGAGTGACATAGCTTCAATTTTCTGCAGGATAAATTTACAGTTCTAGGAGCAAGCACTGAACTACTGAAGGAACACATTGTAGAAAAAACTATTGGGTACAGGCTGCCCAACAAATGTAACATCGTGAGTTGACCCTACTCACTCTATCTGTCCAGTGTTCGTCTTCATTTCTACCAGTTTTTGTTGTTACACTGATATTATTTCCTGTTCATTGTTTTAGGTCTTAATACCTATGAGAAAGAAACCACATTTTATCTACCTCATCATCATGAATCTTGCAATGCGTCGCTTCAAAATTCTATGCCCTTATATCAATTGCGATGGTATAAAGGAACACTCAGACATTGTCATCGAAAACTTCAAGAGAGCATACCATTCTACTTACAACACCCATCCGCACACCATAGCCTCCTTTCGTGTTAAACCTGTGCAGAGTGTATGTAACTCAGACAGAGAGTGAGTTTCTTGAACTGTAGCTCTACCTCACCATCATTTTTTTGTTCCACTACATATCCCATATCTACTGTTCACCTTCTAATCAGTAACATAATGCTCTCAATTTTCAGGGCTGACAGTGCTATTTACATCATGCATTTGATGCCGCTCATTAGTTTGAATAATAATTCATTTTTTATCAATAATGTAAGTTCACTCTCATTGACAAGACATCAACATAAGTTCATCCGAGCCAGCTGTACATTATGTTTTACAATAAATTTTATTAGTTTGTACGGTTATGTGTTTGCAGATCTATGTGAAACCGATGAGAGAACAACTAACTTTCAAAATGATGACATCCAACTACAACACAGGCCCTGTATTTGAGGCACTGAGCATCGTCTTTCAGCAACACAATATCCAGCGCGAAAGAAGAAGAGTTGGAAGAAGATGACTACTGCTTAACTGTGCCTTAATTTAGCTGGAGCGATCCGAACATTGTTTCAGCTATTTCGACTCATGTAATCATAACAGTGTTTCAGCTATTTTTATGTCGGTCCAAGATATCTGTTATGGATCCCATTAAACACAGCTGTGCGTTCAAATGTTCTAGTCTTCAAATCCTCAACAGCAAACATTATAAATAAAAATCATATTTTTCCAAAAGAAGTTGTAAACATGATATTCAAGACATCACTTCCTTGAACTAGACCACCACTCACTTCGAGTAGAAATAATAAAAGAAACAATTGGAACAGAGAGGAACAACGCTTTCTATTCGTAAGCATCTGACGAAGGTGGTAAACGACTCACCTGCAATAATGCGGGTCACAGAGGCACGACAGTGCCTCTTATCCACATAGAACGTGCCTCTCTAACATAGACAACTAAGCTGAAAAAATAACAACACACACACACGAGTGCGCCACCAGTTAACACAGGACCGTCCCCTCGATAGCTTAATACCGGTCCCTCTCCAAGCCAACGAGTCAGGGAAGCACGACCGTGACTCAAGGTAACGAAAGAAGATCCATCCTCTGGGATTGACGACTAAACTGAAAAAAATACCAAAACAGAGGAACGACCGTGACTTCAATTGTAAAAGGTCTGCGACCTCACAAGTATCACCGACGAGCCTCTTTGAGCGAAGCAGTGAGAGCAAACATTTCGAAAGAAAGGCACGACCGTGCCGTGAATAACAACATAGACGTGCCTCTCTGAGCGAACATGTCAGAGGAAGCATTTGCGAACGACAGACAGAACTCTGACTCAACATAACATAGGGCATGCCTCCACTAACTCGACAGACGTGACTCCACTAGCAGACTAACTAGAAATATTACAGAACATACAGCCATGACAGTGACTCATACTAAGATAGCGCTATGCCTCTCCGAATTTAGTACCCACAGGAAGGACAATGCCTCTACCAAACATACGACAGTGCATCCACTACCTTCACGGCCATGCCTTTCCCAATCAAAGTACCACCACAATAATTGGAACACAGAAACACAACCGTCGCTAACACAATACTCCCACAGCAACTCTCACACTGGATAACCGTCCCTAAAACAAACATCATATATTGAAACAGACAGCACAAAGAGGAAATCTGAAGAATCTTAAACACACTCAAGCTCTGCATAAAAGCATTTCAAACACACAACCACAGCCGTATATTCGATATAAAAACAACCATGCCAAACACAGTACGAACACAAAAGATTATAGTAATGCCAACCGGAACAAGCTATTAATATAAGAACTGAAGCAGCTAGCCATCTAAACCACGGACGAAAACACGCACTTCTTATCCGCACTAATATAGACGACTCAGCTAAAAAAATAGAAACACAAACCCACGACCGTGCCTACTGATAACACCGGAGCGTGCCTTTCCTAAAACAAGGGCAATGCCTCCCTGTGCAGACGACTGTGCGCTGTCTAGATTCACGAACATGCACATCTGAGTGATCCTCTTAATACATCTCATCTTATACCAACACGTAGCATCGAATCATAGAGGAAAATATTCTTGAAGGCATCCAAACAAGAAAAACATAATAGAACAAAAATAAACTTAAATTTCCAAACTAGTCAACTCCATCCGGTTGAAGTAAAACCACTACAATTATAATTCATCAGTCGATGTAATATTACCCCATACAATAACTAGCAATTAACCAATTCATCAGACGATCTATCTTCGCAGCACTTCCACCTGGAGTCCTGCTCAGAAACGTCCTCGCCATCTGAGATCAGGAAGACAGCGACGATGCAGGATGTCCCTCATTGACAGAAACCGGCGGTATAGCTCATAGCTCATATACCCTTCCTGCAGGAAAAGCAAATGAAAACATAAATTTACAAAAAAAACATACTGTTCTTGCGACAAAGGCAGAAACTAACGAAAATGAAGTCTTCACTTACAATAGCTCCATATTTCAGGTGATCAAAGGTAAGTGGCTTCCAATCCCAGTAGTGACGTAGAACTTCTGGAAAAGAGGACTCCAGCTTTGAGTAAGATTCATCAATGATGGCTCCTGCTAAGTCCTCCATGGAGTCCCTTTCTTCGCCGCCCTTGATCATGAACTTCTCTTCGATGTCGATGTGGTACGCTTCTGGAATTCTGATGAAATCTTGAAAAAGAGCATCTCTAACATTCCTGACATCCACACTAGAGAAAGTTATACCTCTATTCTCAAGGAAATCCTTCAGGGTAGGGCACTCCGTCCTGGCCTTGAAGAAGTGATAGACCAAAACATGATTCCGCATAGCCAGTTGCATGACGGCGACTTTTCTACGCCCATAACAATCCTTTCGTGTGAACTCCATGCCAAGAGCAACAAACTTGTACTTCTCCTCATGCAACCAATCCTCGTACAAGGCAATGGTCTCCTCCACCTTGTAAGGCTCGTTCATGTACCACACGTCGAGCTTGGTGTTACCATCGGCAACTATCGGATGGTACTCGATAGTGTTCAAGAAGTCGTCCATGGCAGCGAGCAGCAAGGTGCCAATGGAGATTCCTGAGACTCTGTGACGAGGTTGGGAAGTGGTGAGGACGGTGGGAACTGCCTGATGTTCTGTGGCTACAATGCGACATGGTGACCTAAAAAACACGGCCATTATTTAACCTTGGCGAAGGACGTTTCAGTTACCATGCGCATTAACGTGTGAACTAGGAACAGCGAATAGACGGTTGTGCTTCTGTAGCTCGTGGAACCATGCGCTTCCTAAAGTCACGACTGTGCAAAATATTTGATGCCATGGAGAAATTGAGGAGCCTCTAACTTTATTTTACGGTAACTGACACACTGAATAGTCACATCGAACAGCTGCCACATCGGTCATTGATTCCTCCTTTGAACAAAGACCACCGATAGAACAATCCAATGAGGCAAACGAAGAGCCTACCGTAGACCTTAGATCCGAAGGCCAAAACTGATCCGTGCCTCATCTAGCTAGATTCACACCATCTCTCCCTCGGTAAGCTAATAAAAATGATCCAATCAAAGCTATAAGAGCTACGACAGTTTTTACAACTGTTTCATGTCAGTTAAGACCACAGAAGCACGGGCATGATGAATAATAAGGCACGCAGCAACCATCTCAAAACTTCGACCGTCTCTAATCTTCGACCGTCCGTTTTGAGCACCAATATTCATGCTGCCTGGCTGTGGTTTTTTTATTCGCTAGCATCTTATGTTAGTCGGTGGGACGCTACCATTTTTTTAAATTTTAGTGTAGTGACACTGCTAAAAAGAAGATACAGGACTCAAGCCACTACAGGCACGTGGATGTAGGCACCGGAGGCATGAAGTGAGGCCTCTATAGCAACACACGTGGAGCCTCTCGAGGCACGGGTACTAACCCTCTGCATGCACAAGAATGTGGTAGCAGAGGCATCCGTTCGCATACCTAGATAGAGAGGCACGGTTGTGAAGTCTCTAGAGCCACTGGCGCGTGGCACCACAGGTACCGATCCAAGAGAGTATCACGCAGTATATGTATATGTATGAAGCCTCTACAGGCGGGGACGTGAGGCATGGATATCAACCTTCTAGATGCACAAAAGTGTGGTGGCGGACGCATGGGTCCGATTACTGAATTAGAGGGGCACGAAAGTGAAGTCTCAAGAGCCATGCGTGTGTGTAACCGCAGGCACGTAGAGTGAAGGAGGGTTTCACGCGAGGCACGTGGATGCAGGCACGGGACACACAGACGTGTAGATTCCACAGGCACGGGCGTAGGACTTTTCAAGACCTCCCTCGGTATCACCACAGGCATGTAGAGTCATAGGCAGCGTGTCGTCGGAAACATGTGAATGCAGGCAGCGGAGGCACGGAACTGTAGCCTCTACAGACACGGAGTTCCCGCTTCGCGAGGCACGGATATGGCCTTGCAATTGATGTTCTCGAGCCACGGGTACAAACCCTCTGGGTGCACAAAAGTGTGGTGGCAGAGGTATCGGTGAGAATACTCAGTTGGAGAAGCACGGTTGAGAAGTCTCTAGAGGCACAGCCGTGTGACACCACAGGCACATAGAGAGTCATGACGTGTCTCACGTGAGACAAATGGATGCAGGCAGTGAAGCCACGGGAGAAGTCAGAGAGCAACAGTAATACAGTCTCCTGAGGCATGGGCGTGTAGCACCGCAGGCACGACGAGTCACAGGCAGTGTGTCGTCCGAGACACGTGAATGCAGGCAGAGGGGGCACGTAATTGAAGCCTATACAGGCATGGAATTGCGGCTTCTCGACGCACAGGTACGGCTTTGGAATTGGCGTTCTCAAGGCATGGGTACAAACCCTCTGGATGCACAAAAGAGTGGTGGCAGAGGCATCGGTGAGAATACTCAGTTGGAGAGGCACGGTTGCGAAGTCTCAAGAGGAACAGCCATGCGACACCACAGGCACATAGAGTCATGGCGTGTATCACGTGAGGTACATGAATGCAAGCAGCGAAGCCACGGGAGAAGTCAGAGAGCCACAGTTTTGAAGTCTCCTGAGGCACGGGCGTGTAGAACCACAGGCACGATGAGTCACAGCCAGCGCGTCCCCTCACGCACGGGTGTCTGGCACCACAGGTACGTAGAGTCACAGGCAGCGTGTCGCCTGAGACACATGAATGCAGGTACAGGAGGCACAGAACTGAAGCCTATACAGGCACGGAATTGCGGCTTCTCGACGCACAGGTACGGCTTTGGAATTGCCATTCTCGAGGCACGGGTACAAACCCTCTGGATGCACAAAAGAGTGGTGGCAGAGGCACGGTTGCGTAGTCTCAAGAGGAACAGCCGTGTGACACCACAGGCACATAGAGACATGGCGTGTGTCACGTGAGGTACATGGATAGAGGCAGCGAAGCCACGGGAGTGAAGCCTCCACAGACACGAATGTCGGACTTCTCCAGGCATGGTCCTGAAGCACACAAAGACAGGAAACTGAACCATCTAAAACACAGACGCACAGACGTGCTTCGTGTACACAAAGATACATGCCTCTAGCATTCCAACGCCATGCATCTCAGGATGAACAAATAAAAGGAAACATTGAAAACTAAAATGCCAAATCCATACGTCTGCCTTCATGCACAATGTTGCCTCGTACGTTAGCAGACGTGCCTCTCTTGTGCGAACGTGTAAAAGACAACAATACAAACACGAACGCACGACGCTGAATATAAGCCAAACACAAAGGGCGCTTCTCCCAAACAATACATGTGCGCCACTTCAACGGATTCTCTAAATGTACCTGAACTCGCGCAAACGTCAACAATGAACTTGTAACATAAAAAAACATAAAAAATTATATTCCCATAACATGAGACAAGCCAAACATGATACTGTGAAAATAAAACCAAAATCCCAAAACGGTACTCCATAGGATTGAACTAAAAGTACTCATTAATTATACAAAAAAAGAAATGAAAGTCTTCCAGGAGTCCATTCTGCTCACAAACGTCCACACAAACGTCCACGGTGACCATTCTACTCAGTTGGAGCTCTGCTCAGAAACATCCATGGCGTCTGCAGTCGGGAAGACAACGAGGATGCATCATGTCCTTCATCGACAGAACTCGGCGGTAGAGCTCGTAGCTGACATACCCATCCTAAAACAAAAAGCGGATGAGAATGAAGATATAGGTAAAGGAAAAAAGTTACTATTGTTGCAATAAAACAAAAATATAAAGACAGAAAATCAACAAAAATGAAATTTTCACTTACAGTTGCCGCATATTTCAGGTGGTCAAGGGAAAGCGGCTTCCATTCCTAGTAGTCATGCTGACCTCGTGGAAAAGATGACTTCATACTCAAGTAAGATTTGTCTATGATGGCTCCTGCCAGATCTGCCACGGAGTCCCTTAGATTGCCTCCTTTGATCATGAGCTCCTCTTGAAGGTCGATGTGATACTCTCTTGGAATTTTGAGGAAACTGTTTGCGAGAACATCTCTATCGTTCCCGACGTCAACACTAGCAAAAGTTATACCTTTGTTCCGAAGGAAATCCTTCAGAGCAGCGCACTCCGTCTTGGCCTTGCACAAGTGATAGACAAGAACATGCTTGCGCATCGCCAGTTGCATGACGACGACTTTTCTGCTCCGATCAAAATAATCCTCTCGTGTGTACTCCAAATCAAGACCAACAAACTTGTACCTGTCCTCACGCAGCCATTCCTCATAAAGAGAAAGAATCTCCTCCACCTTGTAAGGCTCATTGGTGTACAACACCTCGAGCTTGGTGTTACCGTCGACATCTATAAAGAGACGCTCAGTAGTGTTCCTGAAGTCATCCATGGAAACGAGGGTGAGAGTGACAATGGAGTTTGACTGTGCTTCTCCGGCGTCACTCGTACGTGGCGAGGATGATGGGAACTACCTGCAGTTCTGTGGCGAGAATAAGACGCGATAACCTCCCGGAATAGACCACTATTTAACCTTGGGGAGAGACGACTCAGTTACCATGCGCCCATTAAATTGCATCAGGAACCGTGAATAGACGGTTGTGCTTCTGCAGCTTGTGAAACCATGCACTTCAAAAGTCACGGCTGCCACGCTGTAATCGAGAAGCCTCTA
Organism: Thinopyrum elongatum; assembly: GCA_011799875.1. Taxonomy (NCBI): domain Eukaryota; kingdom Viridiplantae; phylum Streptophyta; class Magnoliopsida; order Poales; family Poaceae; genus Thinopyrum; species Thinopyrum elongatum. The sequence goes on along the minus strand of CM022297.1, from coordinate 365,174,712 downwards.
GATTAACTCTAGCACGGTATCTAGCACATTGAATACTAACAACCAATAGCCATCCCATCGGTCGCCAGCACATCTTTTGACCGAGAGAAGAATGCGAGGAGGCAAACGATGACCCTGTCATGCAACCTAGATCTCTCGAATACATATACTACACGGAGAGTGAACCAAAATAGAAGCACGGTTTGGCTAGCAGAAAAGCCACACGTGTGCCTCCACTTTGTTAAAGACAAACCTCAGTGATATCGACGGACCTGCATCTCTATGTCTGCGTACCACCAAAAACATTGCCAAAACAAAGGCACGGCCATGCTTCTGACATACGTATAACTGTGGGCTATCATACATATTCCCGCCTGAACCCAACGAACATTTGAAAAACAGTGGCTCTCTGGGTCAACAAGTGGCTGAAAAACATTTGCAAACGCAGAGTCATGAACCGTGGCTCCACTTCATGTGCAACAGTGCCTCTCATTGGGAACGATCATGCCTCTCCTGAATTTTCCTCCCCCGATGTATCGATCATGCCTCTCCTGCTTCAACGACCGTGCATCTAATAACGTCATTACCGTTCCTCTCGTAAAGACACACCCAACCCTATCTGATTAAACATGTGATTAAAAACAATTAAATCACAAAAGCACGAGTATGCTTTTCAGCTTGTATAACCGTGCCTCACAAAAGTCTGTGAGTCACGATAGGCATGTAGAAAAGTCCGGTGGGAGGCAGCACAGTTGGACAACTCCAGTGGGAGGCAGCTGGACGAGTCAAACGTCTCGTGTCCCCATAACACCTCGGAATGCACACACCATCTACAACTAGCATTCATTCCATTTCGCAGAATAAAAAATAAAAAAACAAGCACTCATTACTACTCTTGCTCTCTCGCGTCTCCTTTATATTTCAATCAGCTCCGACTCCCTCAGCCACATCACAACCCATCTGCCTTCTCTGTCGTCTGCTTCTAGGGTTCGTGCTTCTTTGCCGCACACAATCTGATTTCAAACAAGTTATTATAGAGTTTTTATTGGGTCTCTCGATTAATTTCTAAGCCGTGCTTCTCTCGTAGATATCTCGTGGGTGCTTGCCCTAAACTTCCCCTACCCCAATCTCTGTTCGTCGACGGCCGCTGTTCTTCTTTCCCAGGAAAAAAGCATATGCGCAAGCAGCATGCTCCGATCCGTATTTACGTTTTGAAAACGATATTTAAATTATTATTGTTTTACGTTTAGGTTTTTCATTTGATAGTTATTGAAGTATTAGATCCGGTACAATGACTTCATTCTCTAAAGGAATATAAAAAGCGTTTGCAAATCTAAACAAGTGATCTAAACTCTGTCATACTGCTTTTCTGGAAGGAGTAGATGAGAAGATTTATGGTAAATTTGTAGTTGTTGTCTGCCTTCGTACCAATATTTTTAATATGGCTAACATAGTTGAAGCTTGTTTTAAATTATAGTTGTTGTTATTGTTGTTGTTGTTTTTGTTGTCTACCTTCGTACCGATATTTCTAGTTGTTGTCTACCTTCAACGTTGAAGCTTGTTTTAAATTGTTATGATATTCTTGTTTTCTTAACATAGTTGTTCTGAATTATTTAGGTATGGTTTGCCCTACCTGCCGCCAACCAGGCGGCCCTTGCGACCCACACCCTGAAATTCTCCAGCACTTTGAGGTTGTTCTTGATGAAAAATGCTGGAGCCGCATGGTTAGTAAGCATTTCTAACATATTAGTTGCTTACAACACAGTAGAAACCGTCACTGTTCTCATACCCCTTTGCACCTACGCTAGGTTCCCCTGCTGTCACTTCTTTGCACCTATCCTGTGTTTTCTTTTTTCCATTAGTTTGCCTGCCTATGCCTTAATTATTATAGTGCATCTTCAGTTCTAATTAAAATTCGCCAACCTATGCCAAAAATCTGTATCCATTAATTTATCATACCATTATGTTGTTATCTTTAATTGTTATCAAAAATTCAGATGCAAGCTAAGAAAACTTTTAACATTAATGATCCGTGAGTACAAATTTATACTTACAGGTTGTTATTTTTACTATTTTTTCCAGTATGTACCTTGTAATGTCAGAGCTTTTCTCGCTGAATACATTGATGAGAGGAAGGAAGAAGCAAGAATATTGCATAAAGAGCAGGTAGAGCCAGCCCTTCTTACACATGAAGGAAAGTCTTACAATGCTTTGTTTAAGCATAGGGCGAACTACACAAAGTTCTGCGGTGCTGAGTGGTGCACCTTTGCAGATGATTATGAACTACGTGCTGGAGACCGCATAGAATTTGAACTACCAGACGAGGGACTCAATCTGGAAATACAAACATATCGGGATGACAAAAGGCTGCTTGCATTACCCCACGTTGGTAGGTATTTAATATTCCAAAGTTATCTTCCTTTGTTGTATTTTTATATGCATGCATCGAACTGAATAATATTAACCCCGTGTTGGATATAACTTTATCTAACTTTGAATACTTGATATTTTTCTAGCTCTCGACGATCTTTATTCTGACGATTTCGACCACGTTCAGTGTTGTGTCTACTCTAAGGATATTGAGCTTACCTACGACCAGATACGATTCTTTCTACAACGCCTTTTCGGAGATACTTTCATCCGTTGCCGTCCATTTGTCCACGTGTTGACTCCCACTAACACCAAAGACTGCGTCATGGTTTGTTACAACTGTCCTTGTTAAAATACCAAAGATATTTTGCTTATATGTAAAATAAACGATATTGACGTAATTTTGCTTATATGTAAAATTATAAAGAACCTATTTATTAATCCTAAAACAACAAAACTTTTGTTGCTCTCTTAATATATTGTTTTATCTGTTTACTGACAAACCTGAACATGCCAAGAAATATATTAGTTTCAATATGGAATTTCTTAATGATTGCACACTCACTGTATTCAACCATTCTTTTATTTAATGTCCAAGTGGCAAATCAACGGTTTTAATTTCTATTTAATTTCGCTTTCTTCTAGAAAATTCTGAGGAGCGTTGTCTCGACACTGAAGAGATGGGTGGACATGCCAACCAATGGCAAGGTGACCCTTGAAGCTCCTGATGAACCTACCCATGTCATCACTCCTTCGTCGTACTACATCTGCAAAAAAGACGGCATGATGGTAATAGAAAAGTCTTCTTTCAGAGACTTCATATCAGCTGCATCCTTTGTTGAAAAGAACATTGTTCTGATCACTTTCAAAGAGCGCCATGATCGTTCTGTGTCCATCATCATTCAGTGCATTCCGTAGATTCCGTTGGAACCAGCTCCTAAAATGGAAGAAACAGTGCATCTCCAAGGATGTTCAGTGGTCGTTTCATGATGATGCCTCCCAGGAGCAAAACACTGGTTACTATAAGTTTGCTTATTAGAATGGTAGTAATGTAACTATTATGGACCAAGTGGTTGCTTGAACTATTGGAATGATCTTTTGGAACTTATGTAGCTCTTATGGACCCTCAACTCGCTGTTTGAACTATCGGAATGATCCTTTGGAACAAATGTAGTTCTTATGGACACTCAAATAGCTGGTTAACCTTTGAAAAATTCACAATTCCAAAAACCAAAAAACAAAAACAAATCATTTTCTGTTAAACTCTGATTCAAAAATCAAACAAATCAAGAATCAGTTTTTGAATCAAAACCTATAGCAATGCCATGTTATCAAACTTATTCAAACCATCTAGTGAAACATATCTCAATTAAACACCAAACATGACTCCATTTTCAAGTGCAAACTATGTTTACTTCACCAACTTTTCCTAAACACACAGTTGTGCACCGAATAACATAACAACAGTGCCTCCTTGACCAAGGAATGTTGTTAACCGAAAAAAAAAGTTTCGACAACAAAGGCACGAACATGCATCTGCTGAGTGTTCTACCGTTACACGACTACCTTCACATCCAAAGATGGAATACACACATATGGATCACGCACGCAGCACGCGACGAATAAAAACATTTCAATGAACAAGATAAGTGAAAATCTTAAAAAAACTGATCCAACAAATGCCTGTTTCCGTAAATCTACCCCTGGAACCGTCGGATGACTACCAACTGCTCTTTGGCGGTTTCCTTTTTTGCACGACAAAGTAAAGATCCCTTTCATTTTACTGAGTCCATTTGCATCGTCTTCCTCGGAAGTTTCTCATCGGTCGCAGTTCACCACCGCACACCTGCAGCCATGGACGACGGGAAACTAACAACACTCACCAAACACGTCACTACCCATGGTACAACCGTGCTGGAGGTGGTGTACACCAACGACCCAAAGACCGTGGAGCGAATCATCAAAAAGTACGAGGAATGGCTAAAGGAGGAGAAGAACAAGTTCGTCGGCCTCGACCTCGAGTACACACGTAAGAGCAGTTACATACGATAAGGGAACTACTATTATGATAATTTAGATTGAATGAACCTATGTTGTAAATATGATTGTTGTTGCTCAAAGATGCTGTGTGTACTGTATTACTATTTTACGTTTGAACACAGTGGTGTGCTCATGTACAAATGCATAGTACGTTTTGCATGTCTAAATGCAATTAGTAAGTTATCTCCTAGTATTGAGCAAACATATGTTGTATCCATGATTATAGAAGGAGAAATATGTCGCACGATATTGTATTATAATTTTCATACTTAACCTGTACAAGATGCATCATGCATTTACAAGAATATGTGATTGTATCGTTGTTAACTTTCTGTAAAATGCTTATTCAACATTGGCGTGAACAATTCATAAATATTGCAGAAGAACATTCGGTACACAGATGCAATGGACAAGAACTTTGTTAGTTTAACCACATTAAAAAAAAATTAAAATCACACAACAACCATTTCACATCAAACACTGCTCTGTCCATTCAGAACATCCTTGCTATTGCACACAGGTTCCTCTCCGTACACCAGTTCTGCAGGATGCCACAAAACTACACTACTGTGTGCAACTGACCTATGTACAACCGTGGCTCTCTAAATGTCTATTCGAACCCATGCCTGTGGTGCCACACGCCCGTGACCCTAGAGACTTCACACCTGTGCATCCACAACCGAGCCACTCTAACCAAGTATTCGGACCGATGCCTCTGCTGCCATACTTCCGTGCCTCTAGGAACTTGACAGCAGCAAGAGGGTTCATACCCGTGCCTCCACACAACCGTGCCTATACTGACTTCACTTCCATGCCTCCGTTTGCTCAATCCACGCCCCTCACATGAAACCCACAGTAACTCTACATGCTCCACACGCGTGATCACCCGTGCAACTTTGGTGCTGCACACACGTTCCTCTCAGTACAGCCCTATGTTGCCGGATGCCACCAACCTATACCTGTGCCTCCTGCCTATAGAGGCTTCACTCACGTGACTCTGGTGCCCACACACCCGTGCCTCCCGTAACACACACCGTGACTCTACAAGCTATTCACGCGTGATTGCCCGTGCCTCTTTGCTGCTGCACAGACGTTCCTGTCTCCACAACCCATGCCAGAGGAAACACAGAAAAAACAAAGGCACACACGTGCCTCTAATCTATGTATAACTATGCCTCCAATTAACTAACATCCGTCCAAAAAAAACATCTAAAAAAGAGATGCACTGCCATGCCTCTTCTACAAACGAAGTACAACAATGAATAGTTAGGTTCATATCGTTTCATATATCTAAATAACATTACACTGTAGCATAGATTTTTAAACAAAATCCATTATGTTCAAAGCCTATAACTAACATCACTGCGGCAGAAGATTGAAGATAACAAGAAGCCTCCCATCATGCTCTTTGAAAGTTATGAGCACCAAGCTATTTACTCCAATAGACGATGCCTGGAGAAAATCACTGAATCCTTCCTTTTTGAACACCGTTCTATTACCCAAGCCAATGAAGTAGGAGCAAGGAGTGCTCACATATATATCATCATCACGAGATTCCAAAGTAACTTCAAGAGTTAAATCGCCAGTTCTGGGAAATGTCACAAATTCCTTCAAACTACTCACAACAATACCAGGAATAACCTGACAAAAACATCAAACTATTAGAAACAGAACAAAAATTAAAAAATATAAATAGAAGAAATAATAAAAATAAATAAATAAACATAAAAAAAGAAAAACAGTGGAAAATAAATCTGACCATATGATGACCATTAACATTCATGGAATTAATCCTGTGAACAAAAGGACAACAGAGTATGTACTCGTCATCAAAGAGTTGATGTGTCATGAAATACATCTGCTGATAATTGAGATCAACACCACGGGTGTAAAAACAACTACCAACAAGTTGCTTCTCGGAGTCACTCAAACCATCAAGAGCTACAAAATAAAATTACACAGGTTCAAGGGAACAGAAAAATCATGTGAAATTAAACAAGCTAAAAACTTCCTTAAAAATAAACCTTACCAACAGATGGTAAAGGGGACAACGCATCTCCACGACCAAGACGATAGAAATCAACACCAATCCATGTTCCATAATGCTCAAGCCTAACGGTCATTATATCACGAGGACGAACACCATAATCACTGACCAATCGTTCCCAGGAAGGACCATGGAATTTGCTCCTCACCCGACCATGACTAAACAGAACACCATACAAATAACCCTCATTGCAGTGAAGAGCAAGATCAGTATCTTTGTCACCCCTCCTTATGGCTAAAGCCCTACACTCCTCGATGTAACTAGCAAAAATGAGCTCTAACACTGCATGGAACATACTGCACAATGAATCAAAACAAGGATCATAATCAAAATCAAAACAGCATGAGCAGCACCAAAAGAAATAAGCGTGTGTGCAAAAAATTAAACAATTATAAAATGATATTCTTACAACACGCCTCGAACAATGCCGATCCAGAACCACACTGAACCCATCTACAGAAGAATCAACAGAAGAACACGGGCCACCCGGCATACGACAAAAAGGACAAGCCATACCTGCAAAGAACATAATGATTATCAAGAACTAATTCCAAAAACCGAGTTGAAACTTGACATCTGATAGTGTTGGAAGCCCCCACCCGTAACTACCCCATAAATCTCCATATCCCGGAAATATAATGGGAACAAAAAGGGAAACAAAAAGGAAACAGGGAACCGACGAATGCAACCGGTAGGAAACGACGATCGTGCGAATGGGGAAGCGCCGTCCACGGTAAAGAAGGACCGCCGTAAGCAGGCGACAAGCGCGGCGGGCGCGACGGCGGCCGACGTAAGCACGCGACAAGAGCGGCGGGCGCGGCGGGCGACGACGACGACAACGAAAGAATAGTCCGCTGCGACAGTTCGACCACACCAGAAAGAAACAGATCTCAAAACAAATCAAAAGTGTATTACAAAACATTAAAAGTACAAGGACTAAAGTGAAAAAAGGAAAACCAGAAAGGAAAACCGGAAATCACGGGAGAGCCCGTCAGCACAACAAGTGTCGCGCACAGAGCGCCCCGGAAAAGTCTCACGAGTGCTCCGCACGTGACACTTGTTGCGCGCGGAGCGCTCCCCGACTAATCGTTGCGGGGAGCGCTCCTCAACTAGTGATTTCGGAGTTATTTCTTTTTTTCGTATCGATGGAGGAGAGTTCGACCCAACAGTCCCTACTACTAGATCATGTTTTGAGAGGAAACCTGAGAGTGATCGGCCCGGTCCCCGACCATTGGATCACGCGGTCTCAGCCCATTAGATCAACCATTTGAAGCGCGCCCTTGTTTGCAACAACACCTTAATTTGTGAGATTGTCTAAAAAAAAAGCCTTAATTTGTGAGAGCAACTAGTTAACGAGCGCTCCTTCGGAGCGCTCCGGGTGCGACAAATGTCGCGCGCGGAGCGCTCTTGCGAGGGAAAACCAGCCAATGCGGTTGGTTCCCGGTTTTCCCTTTCCGGTTCGTGGTTTCATGCATTTTGCAGTTTAACCCTTCAACTACTTGAATTTTCTGTTTTTCCCTTTTCGCGCGATAACAGACAGAAAATAACGGCCAACCGCGTCGGTGGTTCCCTGTTTCCTTTTAGTTTCCCTTATTGTTCCCATTATATTTTTGGGAAATGAAGATTTATGGGGTAGTTACGGGCGGGGGCTTCCAACACTATCAAATGTGACCTTTCAAGTAAGCCAAAACAGGAACTTTATCATACAGACGCTTGGACGGGAAAACATGTTAACGCACGGTCATGAAGAGTGCAGAGGCATGTGTCAATCCTGTCAATGCCAATGCTTGAATTCTCTATAGGCACGGGCATATAGTAGCAGAGGCATGGGTCATATCACTTTACTGAATTGGACCATAGCGCCTCCGTCGCGGGGACCCTCCTGCTCGCCTTCGACTCGTTAAATTTTCATAAACATTTTGAAGGGGGGCATAGGTCGAAGTGTGTGTTGGTCGTGCAGCACGTTGGTCGGGTAGCGTGTTGTCCGTCGTGCTGTCACACGGCGTCTCTGGCGCGGGGAACCTCCTGCTCGCCTTCGGCTTGTTAAATTTTCATAAACATCTTGAAGGGGGAGCATAGGTCGAATTGTGTGTTGGTCGTGCAGCATGTTGTCCGTCGTGGTGTCACACGGTGCCTCCGGCACGGGGAACCTCCTGCTCGCCTTCGGCTCATTAAATTTTCATAAACATCTTGAAGGAGGAGCATAGGTCGAAGTGTGTGTTGGTCGTGCAGCGTGTTCGCCGTGCTGTTGGGAATCGTTGCATGGAAAACAAAATTTTTTCTACACACACGCAATGATCTATCCATGGAGATGCATAGCAACGAGGGGGAGAGTGTGTCTACGTACCCTCGTAGACCGTAAGCGGAAGCGTTTAACAACGCGGTTGATGTAGTCGAACTTCTTTGCACTCCAATGATGTCTGCTAGAACTATGTCGGTATTTCCCCAAAGAGGAAGGGATGATGCAGCACAGCGACGGTAGGTATTTCCCTCAGTGATGAGACAAAGGTTATCGAACCAGTAGGAGAACCATGCAACACTACGTGAACGGTACCTGCACACAAATAACAAATACTCGCAACCCGACGTATTAAAGGGGTTGTCAATCCCTTTCGGGCAATTACACCAGAGATGGCTAGTGGATGGGAGTAAGTTGTAATAGATTGGATAAATGGATCTCGAATAAATGCAAAATAAAATAAAGTGCAGCAAGGTATTTTTGGATTTTTGAAAATATAGATCTAAAAAAAAGCAAATAAAAATAGACCGCAAAGGCAAATATATTAAAAAGAGACCCGGGGGTTGTAGGTTTCACTAGTGGCTTCTCTCGAGAAAAATAGCAAACGGTGGGAAAACAATTACTGTTGGGCAATTGATAGAACTTCAAGTACTCATGACGATATCCAGGCAATGATCATTATATAGGCATCACGTCCAAGATTAGTAGACCGACTCCTGCCTGCATCTACTACTATTACTCCACACATTGACCGCTATCCAGCATGCATCTAGTGTATTAAGTTCATGGAAAAACGGAGTAATGCAATAAGAACGATGACATGATGTAGACAAGATCTATTTATGTAGAAATAGACCCCATCTTGTTATCCTTAATAGCAACGATACATACGTGTCGTTTCCCTTTCTGTCACAGGGATCAAGCACCGTAAGATCGAATCCATTACAAAGCACCTCTTCCCATTGCAAGATAAATAGATCAAGTTGGCCAAACAAAACCCAAATATCAGAGAAGAAATACGAGGCTATAAGCAATCATGCATATAAGAGATCAAAGAAAACTCAAATAACTTTCATGGATAAAAACATAGATCTGATCATAAACTCAAAGTTCATCGGATCCCAACAAACACACCGCAAAAAGAGTTACATCATATGGATCTCCAAGAGACCATTGTATTGAGAATCAAACGAGAGAGAGAAAGCCATCTAGCTACTAACTACGGACCCGTAGGTCTACAAAGAACTACTCACGCATCATCGGAGAGGCACCAATGGACATGGTGAACCCGTCCGAGACGGTGTCTAGATTGGATCTGGTGTTTCTGGAACTTGCGGTGGCTGGAATTGATTTTCGTCGACTCCCCTAGGGTTTCTGGAATATTGGGGTATTTATAGAGCAAAGAGGCGGTGCGGGAGGCGGACGAGGTGGGCACAACCCACCTGGGCGCGCCTGGGCCTCCAGGCGAGCCCTGGTGGGTTGTGCTCCCCTCGGAGCACCCCCAGGTGCTTCGCCGGCCCACTGGATGTCTTCTGGTCCAAAAAAATCCACAAAAAGTTTCGCTGCGTTTGGTATTGATTTCCTGCGATGTAAAAAACATGCAGAAAAAAGCAACGGGCACTCGGCACTATGTCAATAGTTTAGTACCAAAAAATGATATAAAATGATTGTAAAACATCCAAGAATGATAATATAACAGCATGGAACAATCAAAAATTATAGATACGTTGGAGACGTATCATTCGACCGATCAAGTACCGAACATACAACACCTTCGCGTTCTGCACACGTCCAGCTCGGTGACGTCCCTCGCCTTCTTGATCCAGCAAGACGTCGAGGTAGTAGATGAGTTCCGTCAGCACGACGGCATGGTGACGGTGATGATGAAGTGATTTCCGCAGGGCTTCGCCTAAGCACTACGAAAATATGACCGGGGGTGTAAGCAGTGGAGTAGAGGGGAGGAGGGAGCAGCCAGGAGGGCGCCCCAAGTAGGCCGAATCCTACTTGGGGTCCTCCCAAGTGGCGCGCCCCCTGCCTTATTTGTCGGAGGGGGAAGGAAATGGGGGGGAGGAGGAAGGAAGGGGGAATCCTATTCCCTTTCTTTCCTTTCCTCCTTCCCCTTTCCTTCTCCACCTTGGCCGGCCCATATGGGGGCGCAGCAGCCCCTTGTGGCTGGTGTGTTTCCCCTCTTGGCCCATAAGGCCCATATCTTTTGCCGGGGGTGCCCGGAACCCCTTCCGGTGACCCCCGAAACACTTCCGGTGTCCGAATACCATCGTCCTATATATCAATCTTTACCTCTTGACCATTTCGAGACTCCTCATCATGTCCGTGATCTCATCCGGGACTCCGAACAACATTCGGTCACCAAATCACATAACTCATATAATACTATATCGTCAACGAACGTTAAGCGTGCGGACCCTACGGGTTCGAGAACTATGTAGACATGACCGAGACACCTCTCTGGTCAATAACCAATAGCGGAACCTGGATGCTCATATTGGCTCCTACATATTCTACGAAGATCTTTATCGGTCGAACCGTTATGACAACATACGCAATTCCCTTTGTCCATCGGTATGTTATTTGCCCGAGATTCGATCGTCGGTATCTTCATACCTAGTTCAATCTCGTTACCGGCAAGTCTCTTTACTCGTTCCGTAATACATCACCTCGTGACGAACTCCTTAGTCGTTTGCTTGCAAGCTTATGATGTGTATTACTAAGAGGGCCCAGAGATACCTCTCCGAAACTCGGAGTGACAAATCCGAATCTCGATCTATGACAACTTAATAAACACCTTCAGAGATACCTGTAGAGCATCTTTATAATCACCCAGTTACATTGTGACGTTTGATAGCACACAAGGCATTCCTCCGGTATCCGGGAGTTGCATAATCTCATAGTCGAAGGAATATGTATTTGACATGAAGAAAGCAATAGCAATAAAACTGAATGATCATTATGCTAAGCTAACGGATGGGTCTTGTCCATCACATCGTTCTCCTAATGATGTGACCCCCTTATCAAATGACAACTCATGTCCATGGTTAGGAAACCTTAACCATCTTTGATCAAGGAGCTAGTCTAGTACAGGCATACTAGGGACACGGTGTTTTGTCTATGTATTCACACATGTATTATGGTTTCCGATCAATACAATTCTAGCATGAATAATAAACCTTTATCATGAATAAGGAAATATAAAATAACAACTTTATTATTGCCTCTAGGGCATATTTCCTTCAGTCTCCCACTTGCACTAGAGTCAATAATCTAGATTACATTGTAATGATTTTAACACCCATGGAGTCTGGGTGCTGATCATGTTTTGCTCGTGGAAGAGGCATAGTCAACGGGTCTGCTACATTCAGATCCGTATGTATCTCGCAAATTTCTATGTCTCCATCCTTGACTTGTTCACGAATGGAGTTGAAGCGTCTCTTGATGTGTTTGGTTCTCTTGTGAAATCTGGATTCCTTCGCCAAGGCAATTGCTCCAGTGTTGTCACAAAAGATTTTCATTGGATCCGATGCACTAGGTATTACACCTAGATCGGATATGAACTCCTTCATTTGCTACTTCCGAAGCAGCTATGTACTCCGCATCACACATAGATCCTGCCACGACGCTCTGCTTGGAACTGCACCAACTGATAGCTCCACCATTCAATATAAATACGTATCCGGTTTGTGACTTAGAGTCATCCAGATCAGTGTCAAAGCTAGCATCGATGTAACCATTTACGATGAGCTCTTTGTCACCTCCATAAACGAGAAAGATATCCTTGGTCCTTTTCAGGTACTTCAGGATGTTCTTGACCGCTGTCCAGTGATCTACTCCTGGATCACTTTGGTACCTTCCTGCCAGACTTATAGCAAGGCACACATCAGGTCTGGTACACAGCATAGCATACATGATAGAACCTATGGCTGAAGCATAGGGAATGACTTTCATTTTCTCTCTATCTTTTGCAGTGGTCGGGCATTGAGTCTTACTCAACTTCACACCTTGCAACATAGGCAAGAACCCTTTCTTTGACTGATCCATTTTGAACTTCTTCAAAACTTTATCAAGGTATGTGCTTTGTGAAAGTCCTATCAAGCGTCTCGATCTATCCCTATAGATCTTGATGCCCAATATATAAGCAGCTTCACCGAGGTCTTTCATTGAAAAATTCTTATTCAAGTATCCTTTTATGGTATCCGGAAATTCTATATCATTTCCAATCAACAATATGTCATCCACATATAATATCATAAATGCTACAGAGCTCCCACTCACTTTCTTGTAAATACAGGCTTCATCGAAAGTCTGTATAAAACCATATGCTTTGATCACCTCATCAAAGCGTATATTCCAACTCCGAGATGCTTGCACCAGTCCATAGGTGGATCGCTGGAGCTTGCACACTTTGTTAGCACCTTTAGGATCGACAAAACCTTTTGGTTGCATCATATACAATTCTTCTTTAAGATATCCATTAAGGAATGCAGTTTTAACGTCCATTTGCCAGATTTCATAATCATAAAATGCGGTAATTGCTAACATGATTCAGACGGACTTAAGCATCGCTACGGGTGAGAAAGTCTCATCTTAGTCAACTCCTTGAACTTGTCGAAAACCTTTTGCGACAAGTCGAGGTTTATAGAAAGTAACATTACCATCAGCGTCAGTCTTCTTCTTGAAGATCCATTTATTTTCTATGGCTTGCCGATCATCGAGCAAATCCACCAAAGTCCACACTTTGTTCTCATACATGGATCCTATCTCAGATTTCATGGCCTCAAGCCATCTGTCGGAATCTGGGCTCATCATAGCTTCTTCATAGTTCGTAGGTTCACCTTGGTCTAGTAACATGACTTCCAGTACAGGATTCCCGTACCACTCTGGTGCGGATCATGTTCTGGTTGACCTACGAGGTTCTGTAGTAACTTGATCCGAAGTTTCACGATCATCATCATTAGCTTCCTCTCTACTTGGTGCAGGCATCACGGGAACGGTTTTCTCTGATGTGCTACTTTCCAATTCGAGAGAAGGTACGATTACCTCATCAAGTTCTACTTTCCTCCCACTCACTTCTTTCGAGAGAAACTCCTTCTCTAGAAAGGTTCCATTCTTGGCAACAAAGATCTTGCCTTCGGATTTGTGGTAGAAGGTGTACCCAATTGTTTCCTTAGGGTATCCTATGAAGACGCACTTCTCCGATTTGGGTTCGAGCTTATCAGGCTGAAGCCTTTTGACATAAGTGTCGCAGCCCCAAACTTTAAGAAACGACAGCTTAGGTTTCTTGCCAAACCATAGTTCATACGGTGTCGTCTCAACGGATTAGATGGTGCCCTATTTAACGTGAATGCAGCTGTCTCTAATGCATAACCCCAAAACAATAGTGGTAAATCGGTAAGAGACATCATAGATCGCACCATATCTAATAAAGTACGGTTATGATGTTCGGACACACCATTACATTGTGTTGTTCTAGGTGGCGTGAGTTGTGAAACTATTCCACATTGTTTTAAATGAAGGCCAAACTCGTAACTCAAATATTCGCCTCCGTGATCAGATCGTAGAAACTTTATTTTCTTGTTACGATGATTCTCCACTTCACTCTGAAATTCTTTGAACTTTTCAAATGTTTCAGACTTGTGTTTCATTAAGTAGATATACCCATATCTGCTCAAATCATCTATGAAGGTCAGAAAATAACGATACCCGCCGCGTGCCTCAACACTCATTGGACCGCATACATTGGTATGTATTATTTCCAATAAGTCATTAGCTCGCTCCATAGTTCCAGAGAACGGAGTTTTAGTCATCTTGCCCATGAGGCATGGTTCGCAAGTATCAAATGATTCATAATCAAATGATTCCAAAAGCCCATCTGCATGGAGTTTCTTCATGCGCTTTACACCAATATGATCTAAATGGCAGTGCCACAAATATGTTGCACTATCATTATCAACTTTGCATCTTTTGGCATCAATATTATGAATATGTGTATCACTACAATCGAGATTCAACAAAAATAGACCACTCTTCAAGGGTGCATGACCATAAAAGATATTACTCATATAAATAGAACAACCATTATTCTCTGATTTAAATGAATAACCGTCTCACACTAAACAAGATCTAGATATAATGTTCATGCTCAACGCTGGCACCAAATAACAATTATTCAGGTCTAAAACTAATCTCGAAGGTAGATGTAGAGGTAGCGTGCCGACGGTGATCACATCGACCTTGGAACCATTCCCGACGCGCATCGTCACCTCATCCTTAGCCAATCTTCGTTTAATCCGTAGCTCCTGTTTCGAGTTACAAATATGAGCAACCGAACCAGTATCAAATACCCAGGCGCTAATACAAGCATTAGTAAGGTACACATCAATAACATGTATATCAAATATACCTTTGTTCACTTTGCCATCCTTCTTATCCGCTAAATACTTGGGGCAACTCCGCTTCCAGTGACCAGTCCCTTGGCAGTAGAAGCACTCAGTTTCAGGCTTGGGTCCAGCTTTGGGCTTCTTCCCGGGAGTGGCAAATTGTTTGCCATTCTTCTTGAAGTTCCCTTTCTTTCCCTTGCCCTTTTTCTTGAAACTAGTGGTCTTGTTAACCATCAAAACTTGATGCTCCTTCTTGATTTCTACCTCCGCAGCCTTAAGCATTGCGAAGAGCTCGAGAATTGTTTTGTTCATCCCTTGCATATTATAGTTCATCACGAAGCCTTTGTAGCTTGGTGGCAGTGATTAAAGAACTCTGTTAATGACACAATCAACTGGAAGATCAACTCCCAGCTGAGTCAAGTGATTATAATACCCAGACATTTTGATTATGTGTTCACTGACAGAACTGTTCTTCTCCATCTTTCAGCTATAGAACTTGTTGGAGACTTCATATCTCTCAACCCGGGCATTTGCTTGAAATATTAACTTCAACTCTTGGAACATCTCATATGCTCCATGACGTTCAAAACATCTTTGAAGTCCCGGTTCTAAGCCGTAAAGCATGGCACACTGAACTATAGAGTAGTCATCAGACCGCGTCTGCCAGACGTTCAAAGTGTCTACATTAGCGGGAGGGGGCTTGTCACCTAGCGGTGCATCAAGGACATAATTCTTCTGTGTAGCAATGAGGATAATCCTCAAGTTACGGACCCAGTCCGTGTAGTTGCTACCATCATCTTTCAACTTAGCTTTCTCTAGGAACGCATTAAAATTCAGGGGAACGGTAGCACGGGCCATTGATCTACAACATAGATATGCAAATACTATCAGGACTAAGTTCATGATAAATTAAGTTCAATTAATCAAATTACTTAAGAACTCCCACTTAAATAGACATCCCTCAAGTCATCTAAGTGATACGTGATCCAAATCAACTAACCCATATCCGATCATCACATGAGATGGGGTAGTCATCAATGGTGAACATCTCTATGTTGATCATATCTACTATATGATTCAGGTTCGACCTTTCGGTCTCCAGTGTTCCGAGGCCATGTCTGTACATGCTAGGCTCGTCAAGTTTAACCCAAGTATTCCGCATGTGCAAAACTGTCTTGCACCCGTTGTATGTGAACGTAGAATCTATCACACCCGATCATCACGTGGTGTCTCAACACGACGAACTGTAGCAACGGTGCATACTCAGGGAGAACACTTTTATTTTGAAATTAAGTGAAGGGATCATCTTATAATGCTACCGCCGTTCTAAGCAAAATAAGATGCATAAAGGATAAACATCACATGCAATCAAAATATGTGACATGATATGGCCATCATCTTGTGCTTTTGATCTCCATCTCCAAAGCATCGTCATGATCTCCATTGTCACCGGCTCAACACCTTGATCTCCATCGTTGCATCGTGGTCGTCTCGCCAACTATTGCTTCTACGACTATCGCTAACGCATAGTGATAAAGTAAAGCAATTACATGGTGTTTGCATTTCATACAATAAAGTGACAACCATAAGGCTCCTGCTAGTTGCCGATAACTTACAAAACATGATCATCTCATACAACAACGTATATCACATCATGTCTTGACCATATCACATCACAACATGCCCTGCAAAAACAAGTTAGACATCCTCTACTTTGTTGTTGCAAGTTTTACGTAGCTGCTACGGGCTTCTAGCAAGAACCGTTCTTACCTACGGCAAAAACCACAACGGTGATTCATCAAGTTTGCTGTTTTAACCTTCTTCAAGGACCGGCCGCAGTCAAATTCGATTCAACTAAAGTAGGAGAAACAGACACCCGCCAGCCACCTTTATGCAAAACTAGTTGCATGTCTGTTGGTGGAACCGGTCTCATGTACATGGACATGTAAGGTTGGTCCGGGCCGCTTCATCCCACAATACCGCCGAATAAAAATAAGATGTTGGTGGTAAGCAGTATGACTATCACCGCCCACAACTCTTTGTGTTCTACTCGTGCATATCATCTACGGATAGACCTGGCTCATGATGCCACTGTTGGGAATCGTTGCATGGAAAACAAAAAAAATTCTACGCATACGCAATGATCTATCCATGGACATGCAAAGCAATGAGGAGGAGAGTATGTCTACATACCGTCGTGGACCGTAAGCGGAAGTGTTTCACAACGCGGGTGATGTAGTCGAACTTCTTCGCGCTTCAACCGATCAAGTACCGAATGCACGTCACCTCCGTGTTCTGCACACGTTCAACTCGGTGACGTTCCTCTCCTTCTTGATCCAGCAAGACGTCGAGGTAGTAGATGAGTTCCGTCAGCACGACGGCGTGGTGACGGTGATGGTGATGTGATCTCCGCAGGGCTTCGCCTAAGCACTACGAAAATATGACCGAGGGAGTAAACGGTGGACGGGGGCGCCGCACATGCAATGATCCATCCATGGAGATGCATAGCAATGAGGGGGAGAGTGTGTCTACGTACCCTCGTAGACTGTAAGCGGAAGTGTTTAACAACGCGGTTTATGTAGTCGAACTTCTTCGTGCTCCAACCGATCAAGTACCGAACGTACGGCATCTCCATGTTCTGCACACGTTCAGCTCGGTGACGTCCCTTGCCTTCTTGATCCAGCAAGACGTCGAGGTAGTAGATGAGTTCCGTCACCACGATGGCGTGGTGATGGTGATGGTGAAGTGTAGCGACCCGACCTCAAACGGTCAAGCCTCTGTGTATCTGTGCCATCCCTGGATCAGTATGCTGGCACACACAGTACATCAATGTATATATCAAAGTGCAATCACATGTATAAATAACGTAAAACTGATATATACCTCATAATTGTCAGCGGAAACAAATAGTCGGGTGTGGAGTCCCATCAACGCCATCGGCAAGTTGAGTGTAGACCGTAACCCTGTACCGTACTCTTACTCGTCGGAAGAAAGTATCTGCAACATGATACGTTGCAGCCGTGTAGGTCAGTACATTGAATGTACCGGCAAGATCACAACATGAGAAAACAGATGATAAAACTATACTATATGCAAATTGGCTTTGTGGCTCTGTGTCTGAGTTTTGTTTTGCAAAAAAGCTGGTTTTATTTTCCCTACATCAAAGGAATATCAGGAGTCTGTACTACAGAGTTTTCTATCATGACATGGTTCCGCCAACCGATGTCTCATAGCCCAGAACAATCATAATTTGCCCACAATTAAGTTATCAGTCCGGTGTTGAGAGTTCTGAGATAGATCCAAGTCCAGAGGCTCAAATTGTCCGTAACCGGGGACACGGCTAATCGATTAGGTTTTAACCCTCTGCAGAGGTTTGTACACTTTACCCGCAAGATTCGATCCCTCCCACTTCGTCCTCGCACTTCATGATGTTTGAGAACAGGACGATCGAAACATGGTCTTCCAAAGAGTTCCTCTAACCTCTGTCCGGTGCTCATCCAATCCTACCGTAGTTCTACATCTACTAGCACCGTCCCAGCCAGAGTCACCACTAGGGTCAACCAAGCCAGAGCCCATAGTGACTTGCGGTTGCACAGGTAAGCTTCCGGGCATGAAGTATTCTTCTGTCTCTTTGAGTCTGGGTGAAGCATTCCGCAAGATGTCATGGCGCTTCTCCATGCATCCCGGCCATCCACTGGTTTCTCCAGGGTGCCCGTCAACCGTCCTTCACCCAGTAGTGTGTATTGAATTCTTGTCTCGAGTCTTGAAGTGTTGAGGCCTCGAAGGTGCAGTCCTTGCAGATTCCAGCATGGAGTTGTCGTCATTGACGTAGAGTCCTCCATTCTCACACCACTCCCGAACACTCGTACCAACCCCGTCTACTATAGCGTAGCATTTAAACTACATAACATCCCGGGCTTGGTAATCAGGGAGATGGGTTCCTACCTCATGCATTCTACTCAACTACAAGAATTCAATATCACTACTGGAGGGATTATTGAAAGGGTGCTACTACATGCAAATAAAACATAGGTATGAAAAACATGGTCAAAGTGAACTTGCCTAGTATTACTTGATGAAGATAAAACGCTCTCAGAAACTTGATAAACTAGTCGTCACTCTCCGATGAAATCTATACAAGCAAGCATAGTATTCACATAAGCAAACATTCTAGCACTCAATCATAACAATCAAAATAACAATGAAGTCGAAATATGATCGAAGGCAAAAACCAAATAAAACTCCAAATCACTCAAAGCAAAGCATAACACTAACCTACAACACAATCAACTCTACTAACAGCAAGTAAAAAGCCTAAAAAAATTACTTAACAGAGAGTAAAAATAATTATTCACTAAATAACAGAAAGTATTTTTTTCCTATAATAAAATTCTAGCAAAACAATAAAATAATACTATTACTACTACTAGCAATATAGTCATGCAACAAACAACACCTAGAATCTCAAGAGTACTAAGTCTAATAAATCCTAAAATTTACCTACTGTTAAACAACAGAATATATGCTACACTAGCGAAAAATAGAAAAAGAAAATAATTAAAACTAATTAATAATAATTAAATTACAAACAGGACTAAAAACAGAGTAAACAGTACTGTTTACAATAAAAAGCTAATTTAAATAAATCACTAGCATGCAAACTAAACACTACTGCGTAGCTAGTCTAATAAGAAACCAGTAGCAAAAAGAATCGGTCAAAAATAATATTCCTAACTCAAAATAGCTCAAATCTAGTGATTTGAGCAAATTCATACAAGCACAAATTTAAACTTCTCAAATATGAAATACAATTGTACTAACAGAAACTTCATAAAATTTGTGATCCAACGCAGTTGGAATCACTCAAAAATACCTCGTATATAATTAACTATGGATTTTACAAGATTGAAACTATTCTGTTTTAAAAACAGAAAAAGGCAGGTCGGGGTTACTGTAGCAGTCCGGTGATGGGGTTCTGGTGGAGCTCCGGCGACGTCCTCCGGTGGTCCGGGGCGGTGGCTGAGGGGCCGGGTGGGGGCGGCGGAGCGAGGGGAGTCCGGTGGTGGGGTCGGTGGGTGGCGGGGGTGGCTGGAGGTGGCGGGGCGGCAATGGCGGCGGTGGTCCGGCGAACTCCGGCGAGCTCCTGTGGGCGGCTCGGGGCGGGGAAGAGGGGGCTAAAGGCGGGGATGGATTGCGGGGTGCGGTATTTATAGGGGTGGGAGGTCGGTTTGGAGGAGGGGGCAAGGGATTTCACGAATCCCGCGATCTCCGGCGGTGGCTGGAGATCGAGAGGATCTCGCCTGGAGGAAAGAGATGATCCTGTTCGGATCGGGCCAGATTTGGCCCAAAAAAAAATAGTACCTTCCTTTTTTTTAAATAACCCGCGAAGAAAAATCATTTTAGAAAATAAAATAAAAATAAAATATAGGAGTATTATATATCAAAATTCTCAGAAAAATAAGCCCAATTTAATGGGATAGTTTTCACGGACAAATACAATATTTTTTAAAAAAATCATTTTTTTTAAATTCAAACAAAAATCCAAATGACTTTCAAAACTCATCAGAAAAATTCTTCCAACATTTTTGGGGTGTCATGTTAATCCCTCTCAACACTTTTGTTTCAAGTGTTCTTTGTCAGAAAAGTTTTTGAATAATATTCAAATGCCACTTTGAGTTAAAAACAAAATTTAAATGACAAATTCAAATGAAATTTTTTTCTTTACTTCCCACTCTCTTTCATTGAAGAAATCATGAGGATCATTGAGTGGCATGAAGTTTGAAATATCTCCAAATTCAAATATTTTCAAACAGAAACAAATTTTTTTTTGGAAAGTCCTTTTATTCCCTCTCATTCAAAACTTCAAAACTTTAAAATTCCACTCAATCAATCACTCAACAATCAATCAAACAATCATATATTTTAATTATTATAACATTCCAAAATTTAGAATTTTGGGATGTTACAAACTACCACACTTAAAATGAATCTCGTCCTCGAGATTCGAAGAGGCTAGCAAGAAAAGGTTAGGGGTTGGGGTCTTCTAGCAAATCTTTTGGTCGGAAAGGTCAGGGGTGCTACCACACTTAAAAGCAAGGTTACAGTTCCAATAAACTCAGATACTTCCTCTGGAGTGCCGACAATATCTGTCTCTTCACATATCTTACAATAGCTCCTTCATTAACGCTCTTCTGTCAGAAGCATAGCGTTTTCCTCAAAATCTTGGGTCGCTACGTCAAAGATGAAGTTCGTCCGAGACTGGATCTTCTTAGCTGATAGGTCTGCGTCCATTATAGACAACTATCGAAATACTCATGGTGGTCTACCATTAATGGTTTCTGCAGAAAAAGGGCCTTGGCTTTATTCTCACCGTATAATCTATGATTGGCAACAGCTGCCATGTACATGGGTTTATCATCATACCATTCTAAGGCTTAAGCAAGGCTTCAACGAGTGTTGTCACTTTACTATGGGTAAGTCTCTCAGATTTACCATTCCAAATATCAAGAGCGAATGATAAGAGTAAGTCGGTATGGTGATCAATCCATTCCGCACCCAGATCATTACCCTGTATAAGGTTTAGCGAATCTCGTATTTCTAACACTCGGGCATCCTCTCAAGCATTGCAGAATTTCTCTTGTCGATGAACTGAGTTTGGATAAATCCATTGATTCTGCCAGCTGAATAAAACATCTATCGTTCTTCACAACTCTCGGGTTTTCGTAACCTCCTAAGAAACGTCTGCTGATCAATTCACAACTTCTTCCAAAATTCTTCCTTCAACAAGATTGTGCTTGTGCCTTGGTCAAATCCTGGGCCTGTGGGTTATGGGTCCACTTCAATACTTGCACAACTTTAACTTATCCTGGGAGTTACAATTGTTCCATATTACAACATTACATCTCCTTTAAATCCAATAGTACTCCATTTCTTCATACTCTTGGGGTAACCATCATAATCAAACTCCAACTTATTTGGTCCAGCTCCCTTCTATGGACCGTCATGAATAACACATTTCTTTCTTCATTGATCCTGTGGCTTTACGGAGTACTACCACACTTAAAATGAAATGCACTAGTTCATCCATAAATCATATTATTTTCATATCAAATCTTTTATTACATCCTTAACCATTTCTCAAAATTCCAATCTCAAAAGTACTTTATTGCAAATGCTGCCATCCACATAGTTTGGTATGGTCAAGCATTACTTCCAATTTTATTCATTTTTTTCCTCCTTGAGGATTCTTCAGTCCCACTGGAATTGTGCGACATGCTCCTTGAAATCTTCCATCTTTTGCTTCATCATGGTGGACATGAGCTTCATCTCCATCATCTCTGCATGCACCTCTCTCAGGTATTCCTGAGTATGACGGAGTCTTGCTTCCAATATGTCTCCGATCTATCGTATGGCTTCCATGGCAGCTTCACGAACAGAGTCAAAGAAAGTTTCTCGGGGTACTCGGGAAATGTAAAAGTATTACCCCATAGTCTTTGGGCAAACTCCTTTCACCCGGTGAAGGTGTACCTACACATACCAAAGTTCCACTCCATTCTCGATGAAGGGATAACCCTTGTAAACTGCATCTCCTTCCAGGTGGATGTGCTTCATCATATCCTTCAAGACTTTTGGGTAATCATGATCACTAGTCAGGGTCATGGTCATTTCCGGTCCCTTGAGGAATGACTCATAAAGGGTCGTCATCTGCAGTTGTAAAACAAAAATGGTACTCAGAATAAGGTATGTATCTCCTTGGGTAAACATTCATATCATCCAAACAAAACTTCAAACTCAATTTCCAACATCCAGTTTATGCATCACAACTCATTTTCTTCCATGTTCACCCACAATATTAATTTCCAAGATAAAACATAACAACTCCTTAAAGCCTTTCAGCATATGACATATCAACTTTATTGAGTCATGAATTATTACAATCTCTGAGTAATCTATTACATAACTCAACTCCACATTCTCATGAAAATAAAAGTGTTTTCCATACCACACTTATTATTGATATCAACATCTCCACTACTCAGCTCCAGCTTTCTCCTGATCTAAACATTCCCTAGCAAAATGTCCTGCTTCCTTGCAACGAAAACAAATAACTTTCGACATGTCTCGGGGCTTCTTGGTGATGGTGCCTGCTCCTTGAGTTCCTTGCTTCCTTTCGAGACAATCATTGGCATAATGCCCGACATCCTTACATTCAAAATAGGTAATATGACTCTTGTCGCTCTTTGCAGAAATTGGGTTGTTCTGAGGATGCCTTCATTTTC
Source organism: Thinopyrum elongatum (assembly GCA_011799875.1). Classification (NCBI taxonomy): domain Eukaryota; kingdom Viridiplantae; phylum Streptophyta; class Magnoliopsida; order Poales; family Poaceae; genus Thinopyrum; species Thinopyrum elongatum. The sequence goes on along the minus strand of CM022297.1, from coordinate 365,151,366 downwards.
TCTTCCTGGATTTCTCCGTGATGATCAGAGCTTCTATTTCCCGAGGGTCAAAGTTCACTTCTGCTGTCGGGAAGTCTCCGAGATACTCTTCTCTTTCCTTTGTGCAGTGATGTGAAAAATGTCCTTCTCCACATGAATAGCAAGCATGACCGTAAAATCTGTTTAGGCCTTCACCATCAGGGTCTTCAACAGCTTCCTTCATCACAGGTGTTTCTAAACTTTCCATGAGGGCTTCTTTCTGCTGATTGATAACTTCTTGTACCTTGGGGTAAAGGTGACACTGAGCAGGGTAGTGCGTAGTTCCTTCACACAGGAAACAAGTAACCTGCCCAGTCGGGCATTCTTCGGCTGGGTGATTTTCCTCACAATGAGGGCATCCATCCTTGTGTTCTTCATGGGTGTGTCCTATTTCTCCGCAAATCTTGCAGGCACAAGGTTTCTTCATCGGGTTATCACAGTGCTTCCGGATAAGACGAGATCTCAACAGAGTCTTCTTGAATTCCTCCCAAGTTCTTGCTCCGTTACATCCTTGTATGGCTTGATGCATTTTCCACCAGGTTGCAGCACTTTCTGTAAAGTACCGAAGAGCATATTGAACCTCATACTTCCTTGAAATCAAATTTTTCTCGAAGTGATCCTCCAAGTTTTTAATCCATAGCTCTGCCTCTAACTGAGTCACAAGTCCAGAGAATACCAGTCCAACTTCATTCGTCATCTATTGGGTCCAAGGGTTTTAGGGTGAGAAGAGAGAAGAATCGAGGGATATACACACAATACAAACAATAGTTTTGGAGAAACGGGTTTTATTTGTGGCTATCAGAAAAACATCAAATGAATGACAGCTCACAAATCATCGCATCTAACGTAAGTATATAACAGGGGTCTGGTCTTCTAAAGGTTAAATAAATCTTCAGAGTCTTCAATTTCTTCGAGTCTTCAGAGTCTTCAACGGTTGTAGCTTCTTTCTCCGAAATGTATGGTGAAATACTCTTTACTCTGAAGTGGCCATCAGTTGTCCGATATCTTGTTCTTCTTGGAGCGGCTTCAGTTGATCCTTCGTGTGGTCAAAAGGGTAAAGGGTATATTCTAAGTATTTGAGGTAAGAGGGAGTTTGTGGTAAAATCAGAAAAGATGAGAAATAAGGGTCTTTTAAAAAAAAGTTTAGAAATATCCTGTCCTAGGGGCTTTCCGATTTCTAGGGTCACGTCCTATAGTCAACATGTGCTCTGATACCATATCTGTAGCGACCCGACCTCAAACGGTCAAGCCGCTGTGTATCTGTGCCATCCCTGGATCAGTATGCTGGCACACACAGTACATCAATGTATATATCAAAGTGCAATCACATGTATAAATAACGTAAAACTGATATATACCTCATAATTGTCAGCGGAAACAAATAGTCGGGTGTGGAGTCCCATCAACGCCATCGGCAAGTTGAGTGTAGACCGTAACCCTGTATCGTACTCTTACTCGTCGGAAGAAAGTATCTGCAACATGATACGTTGCAGCCATGTAGGTCAGTACATTGAATGTACCGGCAAGATCACAACATGAGAAAACAGATGATAAAACTATACTATATGCAAATTGGCTTTGTGGCTCTGTGTCTGAGTTTTGTTTTGCGTAAAAGCTGGTTTTATTTTCCCTACATCAAAGGAATATCAGGAGTCTGTACTACAGAGTTTTCTATCATGACATGGTTCCGCCAACCGATGTCTCATAGCCCAGAACAATCATAATTTGCCCACAATTAAGTTATCAGTCCGGTGTTGAGAGTTCCGAGATAGATCCAAGTCCAGAGGCTCAAATTGTCCGTAACCGGGGACACGGCTAATCGATTAGGTTTTAACCCTCTGCAGAGGTTTGTACACTTTACCCGCAAGATTCGATCCCTCCCGTTTCGTCCTCGCACTTCATGATGTTTGAGAACAGGACGATGAAACATGGTCTTCCAAAGAGTTCCTCTAACCTCTGTCCAGTGCTCATCCAATCCTACCGTAGTTCTACATCTGCTAGCATCGTCCCAGCCAGAGTCACCACTAGGGTCAACCAAGCAAGAGCCCATAGTGACTTGCGGTTGCACAGGTAAGCTTCCGGGCATGAAGTATTCTTCCGTCTCTTTGAGTCTGGGTGAAGCTTTCCGCAAGATGTCATGGCGCTTCTCCATGCATCCCAGCCATCCACTGGTTTCTCCAGGGTGCCCGTCAACCGTCCTTCACCCAGTAGTGTGTATTGAATTCTTGTCTCGAGTCTTGAAGTCTTGAGGCCTCGAAGGTGCAGTCCTTGCAGATTCCAGCATGGAGTTGTCGCCATTGATGTAGAGTCCTCCATTCTCACACCACTCCCGAACACTCGTACCAACCCCGTCTACTATAGCGTAGCATTTAAACTACATAACGTCCCGGGCTTGGTAATCAGGGAGATGGGTTCCTACCTCATGCATTCTACTCAACTACAAGAATTCAATATCACTACTGGAGGGATTATTGAAAGGGTGCTACTACATGCAAATAAAACATAGGTATGAAAAACATGGTCAAAGTGAACTTGCCTGGTATTACTTGATGAAGATAAAACGCTCTCAGAAACTTGATAAACTAGTCGTCACTCTCCGATGAAATCTATACAAGCAAGCATAGTATTCACATAAGCAAACATTCTAGCACTCAATCATAACAATCAAAATAACAATGAAGTCGAAATATGATCGAAGGCAAAAACCAAATAAAACTCCAAATCACTCAAAGCAAAGCATAACACTAACCTAGAACACAATCAACTCTATAACAGCAAGTAAAAAGCCTAAAACAATTACTTAACAGAGAGTAAAAATAATTATTCACTAAATAACAGAAAGTATTTTTTTTCCTATAATAAAATTCTAGCAAAACAATAAAATAATACTATTACTACTACTAGCAATATAGTCATGCAACAAACAACACCTAGACCCTCAAGAATACTAAGTCTAATAAATCCTAAAATTTACCTACTGTTACACAACATAATATACTCAACTAGCGAAAAATAGAAAAAATAAAATAATTAAAACTAATTAATAATAATTAAATTACAAACAGGACTAAAAACAGAGTAAACAGTACTGTTTACAATAAAAAGCTAATTTAAATAAATCACTAGCATGCAAACTAAACACTACTGCGTATCTAGTCTAATAAGAAACCAGTAGCAAAAAGAATAGGTCAAAAATAATATTCCTAACTCAAAATAGCTCAAATCTAGTGATTTGAGCAAATTCATACAAGCACAAATTTAAACTGCTCAAATATGAAATACAATTGTACTAACAGAAACTTCATAAAATTTGTGATCCAACGCAGTTGGAATCACTCAAAAATACCTCGTATATAATTAACTATGGATTTTACAAGATTGAAACTATTCTGTTTTAAAAACAGAAAAAGGCAGGTCGGGGTTACTGTAGCAGTCCGGTGATGGGGTTCTGGTGGAGCTCCGGCGACGTCCTCCGGTGGTCCGGGGCGGTGGCTGAGGGGCCGGGTGGGGGCGGCGGAGCGAGGGGAGTCCGGTGGTGGGGTCGGTGGGTGGCGGGGGTGGCCGGAGGTGGCAGGGCGGGGCGGCAATGGCGGCGGTGGTCCGGCGAACTCCGGCGAGCTCCTGTGGGCGGCTCGAGGCGGGGAAGAGGGGGCTAAAGGCGGGGATGGATTGCGGGGTGCGGTATTTATAGGGGTGGGAGGTCGGTTTGGAGGAGGAGGCAAGGGATTTCGCGAATCCCGCGATCTCCGGCGGTGCTCCGGCGGTGGCTGGAGATCGAGAGGATCTCGCGTGGAGGAAAGAGATGATCCTGTTCGGATCGGGCCAGATTTGGCCCAAAAAAAACAGTACCTTCCTTTTTTTTAAATAACCCGCGAAGAAAAATCATTTTAGAAAATAAAATAAAAATAAAATATAGGAGTATTATATATCAAAATTCTCAGAAAAATAAGCGCAATTTAATGGGATAGTTTTCACGGACAAATAAAATACTTTTTGAAAAATCATTTTTTTTAAATTCAAACAAAAATCCAAATGACTTTCAAAACTCATCGGAAAAATTCTTCCAACATTTTTGGGGTGTCATGTTAATCCCTCTCAACACTTTTGTTTCAAGTGTTCTTTGTCAGAAAAGTTTTTGAATAATATTCAAATGCCACTTTGAGTTAAAAACAAAATTTAAATGACAAATTCAAATGAATTTTTTTTCTTTACTTCCCACTCTCTTTCATTGAATAAATCATGAGGATCATTGAGTGGCATGAAGTTTGAAATATCTCCAAATTCAAATATTTTCAAACAGAAACAATTTTTTTTTGGAAAGTCCTTTTATTCCCTCTCATTCAAAACTTCAAAACTTTAAAATTCCACTCAATCAATCACTCAACAATCAATCAAACAATCATATATTTTAATTATTATAACATTCCAAAATTTAGAATTTTGGGATGTTACATGTAGTGATTTCCGCAGGGCTTCGCCTAAGCACTACGAAAATATGACCGGGGGTGTAAACGGTGGAGGGGGGCGCCGCACACGGCTAAACAATTGTCTGGGGTGTGCTAGGCGCCCCCCTCCCACATATATATAGGTGGAGGGGAGGAGGGAGCAGCCAGGAGGGCGCCCCAAGTAGGCCGAATCCAACTTGGGGTCCTCCCAAGTGGCGCGCCCCCTGCCTTATTTGTCGGAGGGGGAAGGAAAGGGGGTGGGGGGGAGGAGGAGGAAGGAAGGGGGAATCCTATTCCCTTTCTTTCTTTTCCTCCTTCCCCTTTCCTTCTCCACCTTGGCCAGCCCATATGGGGGGCACACCAGCCCCTTGTGGCTGGTGTGTTTCCCCTCTTGGCCCATAAGGCCCATATCTTTTACCGGGGGTGCCCGGAACCCCTTCCGGTGACCCGATAAGTACCCGGTGACCCCCGAAACACTTTCGGTGTCCGAATACCATTGTCCTATATATCAATCTTTACCTCTCGACCATTTCGAGACTCCTCGTCATGTCCATGATCTCATCCGGGACTCCGAACAATATTCGGTCACCAAATCAGATGACTCATATAATACTATATCGTCAACAAATGTTAAGCGTGCGCACCCTACGGGTTTGAGAACTATGTAGACATGACCGAGACACCTCTCTGGTCAATAACCAATAGCGGAACCTGGATGCTCATATTGGCTCCTACATATTCTACGAAGATCTTTATCGGTCAAACCGTTATGACAACATACGTAATTCCCTTTGTCCATCTGTATGTTACTTGCCCGAGATTTGATCGTCGGTATCTTCATACCTAGTTCAATCTCGTTACCGGCAAGTCTCTTTATTCGTTCCGTAATACATCACCTCGTGACCAACTCCTTAGTCGTTTGCTTGCAAGCTTATGATGTGTATTATCGAGAGGGCCCGAAGATACCTCTCCGAAACTCGGAGTGACAAATCCTAATCTCGATCTATGCCAACTCAACAAACACCTTCGGAGATACCTGTAGAGCATCTTTATAATCACCCAGTAATGTTGTGACGTTTGATAGCACACAAGGCATTCCTCCGGTATCCGGGAGTTGCATAATCTCATAGTCAAAGGAATATGTATTTGACATGAAGAAAGCAATAGCAATAAAACTGAACGATCATTATGCTAAGCTAACGGAAGGGTCTTGTTCATCACATCATTCTCCTAATGATGTGATCCCGTTATCAAATGACAGCTCATGTCCATGGTCAGATAACCTTAACCATCTTTGATCAACGAGCTAGTCTAGTAGAGGCATACTAGGGACATGGTGTTTTGTCTATGTATTCACACATGTATTATGGTTTCTGATCAATACAATTCTAGCATGAATAATAAACATTTACCATGAATAAGGAAATATAAAATAACAACTTTATTATTGCCTCAAGGGCATATTTCCTTCACGTGCAGTGTGTTGGTCATGCAGCGTGTTGTCTGTCGTGGTGTCACACGGTGCCTCCGGCGCGGGGAACCTCCTGCTCGCCTTCGGCTCATTAAATTTTCATAAACATTTTGAAGGGGGAGCATAGGTCGAAGTGTATGTTGGTCGTGCAGCGTGTTGGCCGTGCAGTGTGTTGTCCGTCGTGGTGTCACACGGCGCCTCCGATGTGGGGACCCTCCTGCTTACCTTCGGCTCGTTAAATTTTCATAAACATCTTAAAAGGTGTAACATCCCAAAATTCTAAATTTTGGAATGTTATATTAATTAAGTAATAATGATTGCTTGTGTGATTTGTTGTGTGAAACTGAGTGGAATTGAAACTTTTTGAAAGTTAAATGAGAGGGAATAAAAGGACTTTCCCAAACTTTCATTCTTGCTTTTGGTTCCATGGAATTCAAAATTTAAATTTCAAAACAAACCCTAGAGTGAAGATAACATGACTTCTTCCATTTGAAATAAAAATGGGTTTTGAAAGATTTTAATTCCATTTGAAAATAATTCAACTCAGAAGCTTTATGCCACTCAAGGATTTCCGATGAGAGAAGATAATAGGACTTCTTCAAAATTTATGAAATAGAGTGGGGAGTAATGAGTACCACTTTCAAAACTTATTTGACACACTATTTGGAATTTTCCCTTTTCTGTTGGAATTTCAAAACACATCAAATTATCTGAATATAAAATAAATGAGTGAAGGAAACATGACCCATCAAAATTTAGAGAAGATTTTAAAATTATTTTGATAAAGAAAACAGAAAACTATTAGAAAAAGGTATGAAAATCAAATTCAAATCCAATTTGAAGTTATTATAAAAAATAATTTTTTTAAAAGTAATTTACTTGCCTATGAAAAATATTTCATATTTTTCTTTGTAAAATTCTGAGAATTTTGATATATAATATGCCTATGTAAAATTTATTTTATTTCCTTATTCAGTTTTTATTTTTTGTTTTTATTTAAAAAAAAAAACTGCATGTGCGGCCCGTAACTAACTGTCGCCCAAATGCGCAGCATAGTTGCAGCGGGCGCCCCCATCATTTTTTTCTCCTACATGGGCGCAGTGTATGCGCGGCCGGCCGAACCGCCGAAGGCCTTTAGGCCCATGCGAGGCACCTCTTTTCTCCCCGTTTTTCTTTTTCGTCTACGTTTAGTCCCACATTGCCTAGCCATTGACCTCTAAGCCTCTCTTCAACCTATAAATATAAACCCGTAGAGCCTCCAAAAATCATCCGACTCAGGTTAAATCAATATTTCGGTTTGACTAGCTTCCTAAAAATAAATATTATTTCTTTGATCCTGCGGGAATTCTGGAAGTCGTCTCCTCTCTTCTCTGCGTTGTGAGGGTATTCTCGTCGTTCGTATTTTTCTTTATATCCCGTAGTGTATTATTTCTAGACTAGTATATGGTAGAAAAATCAGATTATCAATTAGTCCCTGTATTTATACATTACACCTAGAATTATTTTAGCCGTTGCTATTTTTCTTCCGTAAAACAGTTTGGACTTGATTTTTCAAAGCCTATAGTTTCGTCTTGATTCCACCTATCCAGTGAACCTATCACATCAACTTTTTGAAATTTTCAAATTTTGAATTTTTTTAGATTCATATTCAAACTTCTTTTGATCATATCTTTTATCCGTAACTCCGTTTCCGATGAATCCAATTGTGTCGTATTCGTGTCGAATAAATCCTTCTGTTTGCACAACTAGTGTTATCTTTTCAACATATAATTTTGATCATAGTCAGATTACTCTACTAGTACACCAAAGAGTTGTCACATAACATTCTAAGCAGATTCAATGCTATGTTGAATTACCTGTATCTTTTGATCCGTTATTTCCAATCTTGTAATTCTTTTTCCTAGATATTCATATTGACTTCCTACATCCAGTAGCATCATTAGTTTCAACTTTTGAACCTTTCAAATTTGAGCGATTCCAATTTGAATTTGGACCTTTATTTGATCATATCTTGTAAACTGTAGCGCCACCACCATACTTTTTCAACGAAATTAGGATATGATCTTGCAAAATAATTTGATTTGGTTCTTTTGGAGTTTTTGCAATCTTTCTTTGCCTTTTATTTTGGATATGTGAGTGATTGCTTGAGTGTGGTTATAATTGCTTGCTTACAATAGATTGATCGGAGTGTGATGAGTAGAACTATCAAGAATTATGAGTGTGAAGAATCTTGATCAACAGTACAAGGCAAGTTCACACTTTGATCATATTTTTTCTATACCCAGTTTTTAGTATGCATTAGTTTCACCCTTACAAATTTGCATGAGTAGGATTGGGAGTTGTGGCATTGCTATGCAGTTCATGAGGTAGGAACCTATGACCTTTGATCATCCCGGGAAAATTTTGTTATGCTTATATTGGGAGATCGAGTCTTGTGGGGAAAAGTGCGCAAACCTCTGCAGAGTGTACAAACTAATCATGATTAGCCGTGTCCCCGGTTATGGACAACTTGAGTATCTAGAAGTGAATTATTGATTGATCTCATCACTTTATTTAATTAATGTATTGGGTTATTAATAATTTGGGAATTTTGGGATGGAGTTAGAGGAACCTTCTCAATAATGGCATAAACTGGTAGTAAAATAAAAATTTATTCCTTTGTTGTAGGGAAAAATTAGCTTTATGCAAAATTAAACTTAGAGCCTCCACCAGCCAAATTTGCATATAGAGATAGTCTTTTCCATCATTATTCTATAGTGTGACTTTGCGAGCATATTTCATGTGCTGACCTACACGTCTGCAATGTCTCATGTTGCATGAATTACACGACGAGTAAGTGATACGTTAGGGTTACGATGTCTACACTCAACTTTGTCGTTGGTGTTATTGGGACTCCACAACATGTGTTGTTATTTCCACTATATGGATTGAGGTAATAGTATTTATGTTACTTTATACATGTGATTAAACTCTGTTATAAATCCTCGAGTACTGTGTGTGTCAGTATACCGATCCAGGGATGACACTTAAGCACAGAGACTTCGATCCATTCGAGTCGGGTCGCTACAAAAGGGGGGCATAGGTCGAAGTGTGTGTTGGTCGTGCGGCGCGTTGGTCGTGCAGCGTGTTATCCGTCGTGGTGTCACACGGCGCCTCCGGCACGGGGAACCTCCTGCTCGCCTTCGGGTCGTTAAATTTTCATAAACATCTTGAAGGGGGGGCATAGGTCGAAGTGTGTGTTGGTCGTGCAACGCGTTTTTCTTGCATTTGGTTGGTTGCTGAAGTTCATGAGATGCTATAAGAAGTTCACAGCTCAGGAGAAATTCTTTATACAGGTCCTGCAAAAGCATCTACAGTCACGTGTGCACGGGTGTGAAGCATCTGCAGTCATGTGTGCGTAGCACCTAGCCACGATTGAGGCACTTGAGGTATGTGCATGCATGCACATGTGTGAATTCTCCGGAGGCACGGGCATGTCGCCTCCGGAGGCACGGGCGTGAGGCATCTGCAGTCACTTGTGTGCAACACCTAGCCACGGTTGAGGCACTTGAGGTATGTGCGTGCATGCACATGTGTGATTTCTCTGGAGGCACGGGCATGCCGCCTCCGGAGGCACGGGTGTGAAGCATCTGCAGTCACGTGTGCGCAGCACCTAGCCACGGTTGAGGCACTTGAGGTATGTGCATGCATGCACAGGTGTGAATTCTTCGGAGGCACGGTCATGTCGCCTCCGGAGGCACGGACGGGTGGTCTCCAGAGTCATGGGTAGGGATTCATTTTGGGAGTCACTGATGTCGCACAGTTAAAAAGAGGCACTGTTGTTTATAGTGTAGTGGCACTGTGATGATGTTCTCTTTTCAACATGAACACGCAATTTTTAACGAGATTACATATAAATATGAGTCATGGTTAAAATTGTTTTGTCACGTTTGGATGGAATTAGCCTCGCTGGCTAAATCAAAAGCTTTAGTCTTCATTCTTGCTGAAGATCTTGCTAATCTCATCACCCATTTTATTAGGTTTGACTTCATTCATCTCGCTAAGTAAAAGAATGTACAGTGCCTCTGCCCTCCAGTCTTCCACTTCATCCTGTGAAATTTTGCCGAGAAGAAAAATATATTCTTAGAGTTGGAGCATAAAAGGTGTATATAAGTAAAAAAAATATATTCCAATATTTTCTATGTATTGTGTCCAGAAGATTTTCATTGAAAACTTACCCTCAAATAATCTATGTCTTCGATGAAGTTTTCACCATTGTGGAGGAATGCAAGCTTTAGAACAAAAAATGGTGATTCACCCTTTTCTACCACTGGAACATCTTGTACAGTATGAAACTACCATCTTGCATTCTTGGGATTCATTGTTTGTTCTAGTATGACGTTGAAGACTTCTTTAATCCTAGGTACCTGGGAATTGCATTTTGTAATTGTTTTAATATTGCAACTTGTAAAACTAAAAAAATCATTATTTAGAAATGCTTACGATTGCTGACTTATGAACATGATGTTCCTCAAACTGTTTTTGCCTTTCCTTTTCAGCATTGTCGATTTCCTGAAGAATTCGATCTACTTCAATTGGCTCCAAATATTCTATGTCTACCTTTTCTTTCTCTAATTCCTCAGGAGTTGCTTCTCGAGGATTAATAATATGAACTTTCTTTTTATATTTGTCCAGCATATATAGGACGTAGTGGTGATCCTTCTCGAGTGGTATGAATATCTGCGTACAAAATATTTGTTGCTTAGATGACAGTTTTGTCGGTGTACTAAAGTTTGGGTCCTTTAGTACCCCATACTTGTGCACGGGTAGTTGTAGCCGTACCAGCGGCAAGGCCTGCCGGAGGACAGCTGGAAGCAAATGCGAGATTATCAAGGAAGTATTCAGGCCAATGATCAGAAGACCGAAGACCGGGGGCTTGGCTCCCGGCAAGATCTTTGCCGGGATGGCCCGCGAAGTCCCGCCAAGATCCTTGCCGGGATGACCCGGCAAGATCCGCACCCGACAAGGTTCCGCCACCCTGTCTCCGTTCCAGTGCAGTGACCAACCTGTCATTTGGGTTTTGTCCTCCTGGTTGCGTGGCATGATTCTAGTGGTGAACAGGCTTAAGCGGTGCTGATGGGATGAGCCCTTTTTCCGTCCCCAAGAAAGTAAGGACACCTAAACGGAGCATTTAATGCGTTTGTCCTAAATCATTTGTGATAAGTGTGTAAACACTGTAGCTACTTTACATCTCAATGTATGTACCGAACACCACTGTTGGTGACCCCTTGGACGTATAAAAGGAGGCCCAAGGCGTAGCTACAGAAGGAGGACACTCTCTATCCCATTCTGCATGCGTAGCTGCTGCTCGAACGTACTGTTCATTGCAAGCGCTCCTGGAGCTTGGGCTTAAATTTCCACAATAAACTAAAGCAGGAGTAGGGTATTACGCTTCTCAGCGCGACAAGTTTTTCAATCTTCTCATCCTTGCTGCGGAGCTTGGCAGCAAGTGCCTTCTCGCGAGCGGCAAGGTCTTCTTCCTGAGCATCAAGCCCGACACGAAGTTGTGTTAAGCGAGCTTCCTCTGCAGCGGCCCGCTGCGCGGCCTCTTCCTGTGCCTTCTCAGCGTCAGACTGCTTCAAGAGGAACTCGTTCCAACTCTGGCTCAATTGTTCCCGTCCAGTCATCAGTTCCTGAAAAGCCTCAGCGTACCAGACTCGCGTTTGCTCGACGCGCTTCTGGAAATCCGTCTCTGCTGCTTCAGTAACTGCCGCCCTGGAGTCCGGTTTCTCTTTTCGGGCGCGGTAAAGGGCCTGGAGCTTCTGAAAGTTGTTGCTCATGGCTTGGAGGAGCTGTTCTTCCTCGGACCTGCTGCTGCTGGCGCATGGCTCATCAACAATTTTGAGCCTGGCGGCAGTGATGACATCTTCATCAAAGATTTCCCCTTCAGTTGACACCCCGTTAAGCAGATACATCAAAGACGGGGGGACCTCGGATGTTGACAGTTGATCTTCGACCACCGTCTCATCGGCAAGTGGGGATCCCATGGCCGGTGTAGCGCTAGGCGCTCCTATGGCGGGAACGCCATCAGTATGGTCGCTGGTCTCCTTGCCGGTCCTTTTAGCAGACCTTGGGCGGCTTTTTCCTGTGCGTCCTTGGCGGCTTCGTCAGCAGCGATCTTGTCAGCCTCGGCGGCAGCATTCTTGGCGGTCTCCTCGATGACGATGTCAACATTCATTTGTTCCATTGAGGGAAGATCTGAAGACCAGGGAAAGAAACAAGGTAAGACCGAGGTTGAAGTTCAAGAAGACAAAAATAAAGAAAGAATAACAAGTACTCAGAGGCAAGTGGTTTACCTGTGTTGAGCTGTTGAGAGGTGGGTTCTCCTTTCCCGGCAACATTGGTTGCCGGTGTAGGACCGCCGGTGCCCATGCTTGCCGGCTCCTCTTCGACGCGAACGGGCTCGTCGGTGGAAGCCCTTGCCGGGGATTTACTTCTGGGCGGTGTGGTTGACGGAGGCGGCATGTCAGGACGGCCTCCGATGGCTCTTCCTGTTGCCGTTCTTCTCCTGCAAAGCCTGGCGATGTCAGTAACAAAGATAAAACATCTCCACGCCCGCCAGCAGGAAAATGAGTAGTGTACTCACGCTGGGGGCTGGGCTAGGGGCTGCGAGGAGGACTGAGCTCCGGACTGATGACGATGTGCTCTGGCGCATCCACGGTGCTTGCCGAGGGCTCATCACCCATTGAAGTCTTTGTCCTCTTCGCCATCCTTTGCGCCAATGTTTCTGTATCCCTGCGGAGACAAGCCAAAGCAAGACAAGTGAATTAAGCAAAATCAAAACTCAGAAATTAAGAGACGCGACGGGACCCTTACTCTTCAATTTCTGGACTGAAAGCGGAGAGGTCGAAGTCAACCTCCACTTCAGTGTCCGTGTGAGGGGGCGGAGAAGGGATCCTGGGTCGCTTGGCTGTCCCAGAGGTGGCGGGTCGGCGTGATCCTGTTGCTTCGGCCATTAGCGCTGTTCCATGAGACGCCCCCGTCGTTCTAGCTGTTGCCGCGACAGTGCATCTCGTACGTCGCGTGGGCTGCTATTGAGCTTCTTGCCACTGCGCAGCCTTGCCGGCCGCCTTCTTGCCAGGAACCTCACCGCTCGAGGAGGGTTGGTTTTCTGGGATGCCAGAGGCAGCTTTCTGAAGAACGCGCTTTTTCTCCTCTGGAGCTAAGGGCTCCTCGTGCAGCTGTTCCTCAGCTGTGTCCTCGCCAGAAGGGCCCCCGGCAGCCGTGTCGCTCTGTTCCCCAGCAGCCTCATCCTGCCCGGCAAGGTCCTCTTCGGACATCACTTCTTCTTTGCCGGCTTCCTCTTCCGTAAAGCCAACGCTGCCGGCCTCTGCAGCAAGGTTTGCCTCTTCCGCCCTGCTAGCGATGTACACCACCTCTTCATCAACGGTGGGACGGATAAGGTTGGTCTCTTCATGGATGGCTCTCTCCGACAAATTGTCGAAGAACGCCTATGCGCGCTCTGCAGATGGTTCGACCCAAGTTCCGTCAAGGCCGTGGGCGTTACACGCCGGCATCATGGCGATGATTGAGGTCAGAGCAGAATTGTTGCACAGAGGGATTATGTTCGCCGGCAGCTTGAACTTCCCGTCAGGCCTAAACAGTCTGTGGCAGAGGGCTGTATGCTACATAACCTTCAAGTTGTTGTTCAAACCTGGACGCAGCCTCATGATATCTGCAGCATTCTAAAATTCCCAGGCTGGTCTCCCTTTGTTATGCAAGGGGGCGATGCGGCGTCGAAGGAAATCAGCGCCAACCATTTCTATTGTCAGCCCGGCAGCCTTGAGACGGTGGATTCTGGTAATAGCAATTGTGAGTTTCTCATCTTGAGGATCGAGGGAACTCCAATTGTTGCCGCGGACCACTTTCGATTATCGGGGCAGACAGAAAGGCTGGAAATCCTCCTCCTTGATCCAGCACCATTCGCCCCGCCATTCATCCCACTTGCTATGGTAAAGCCCTTCTGGGTATATCTCCTTATTCCAGGCCCGTGGAATCTAGCTGATAGAACCAAAAAGGGCCTCTTCTTTCTTGATCCGGGGAATGAAATAGTGGCGGAAGAGGGCTGTGTTGGGGATTATTCCGGCAAAGTTTTCGCAGAGATGGGCGAAGACTGACATACATGTCACGACATTCAGTGTGAAATCCAAAAGATGGAAGCCATATGTGTACATGATGTCGTTCAAGAAATCAGAAAATGGAGGGCTGAGCCCACAATAGAAGAATGCGACAAAGAAATGAAATTTATCTGGGCCGCCCTTGGAGGAAGCAGGATTCACGCGGGTGGCGAGATGAGCTTTCGTCTCCCTCCCCCACATGCACAGATACCGCTCCTTCAGGGCGTTCGCATCGAGCGTCGGGGCGAAGACGGCGTGTTCCTTCCGCATCTTCACCAACTCGCTCTCCTCGACGGCTTTCACTTCTTTACCCTTGCTCGCTTTGGGCGGCATGGTGTCTATGGAAGCAAAGATCAAGGATGATGAGGGCGTGGAGGCGGTGGATGGATGCGAGAAGTTCTGCTTTGAGTTTGAGGAAGAAGACGGTGGCGGTTTCCAGATTGGAAAGGATGGGAGGTAAATGAGCGGCGCCTCTACAGATTCCTTTTTATGGGGAAGGCGCGGGGCTGCCTCCTTTCTAATCAATATAAATGTGCTTTCGCAAGCGCACTGTTACTACGGTCGTTCCACATGTTCCCACGTCGCGCGTTTATTACGCGCCGTGGGGAAATGCGGTAAACAAGATAATAGCAGCTAACTTCTACCACGCGTGCCCGTGCACTGTTTGGGCCTAGCCCAACAATGCCACGCACCCGTGTATGGCCTAGGCCCCGAGGGCTCCTGTCGGTGTACTAAAGTTTGGGTCCTTTGGTACCCCATACTTGTACGCGGGCAGTTGTAGCCGTACCAGCGGCAAGGCCTGCCGGAGGTCATTTGGAAGCAAATGCGAGATTATCAAGGAAGTATTCAGGCCAATGATCAGAAGACAGAAGACCGGGGGCTTGGCACCCGACAAGATCTTTGTCGGGATGGCCCGCGAAGTCCCACCAAGATCCTTGCCGGGATGACCCGGCAAGATCCGCACCCGACAAGGTTCCACCACCCTGCCTCCGTTCCAGTGCAGTGACCAGCCTGTCATTTGGGTTTTGTCCTCCTGGTTGCGTGGCATGATTCTAGTGGTGAACGGGCTTAAGCGGTGCTGATGGGATGAGCCCTTTTTCTGTCCCCAAGAAAGTAAGGACACCTAAACGGAGCATTAATGTGTTTGTCCTAAATCGTTTGTGATAAGTGTGTAAACACTGTAGCTACTTTACACCTCAATGTATGTACCGAACGCCACTGTTGGTGACCCCTTGGACGTATAAAAGGAGGCCCAAGGCGTAGCTACAGAAGGAGGACACTCTCTAGCCCATTCTGCATGCGTAGCTGCTGCTCGAATGTACTATTCATTGCAAGCGCTCCTGGAGCTTGGGCTTAAACTTCCACAATAAACTAAAGCAGGAGTAGGGTATTACGCTTCTCAGCGGCCCGAACCTGGGTAAAATCTCCCTTGCATTGATCGTTGGATCTGCTCTTTGTGCATACCTCTCTCCCTGCCGAATCGTAAAGGGATCCACGTGATCCCATAGGTGCCGCACGCCGACAAGTTTAATATAAAGGAATATGATAAAATGCATATTTTTGATTTTGTTGTGGAGTAAAGGGATGTTACCATGTTTGCTGAAGAGAGCTTCTGTTGATGTTCTTTGAGATACATGGGAACCAGTTGATTCTTTGTTCTTTGCAATGCAGTTTTAAATTTGCTAGAAGTAGTTTTGTGATTCTTTAAATTCAGTATATGCTGCAAACAATAATTACGATAAAAAAATTGTCAGAAAAAACAACTTTGTATCAATATAAAGAACAGGCGTTGCATTATAGACAAGTTTGTGCTTTTAAAAAATTTACCTCTGCAAAGTTTGGGCCTAATATTAGTCTATCACTCTCTTTTGAATTTAGTCTGCTTTCATAGATTTCTTCTATATCATCGAGCACTCTCTTTTCTATATGATGTGGTTTGTTCATCTGTGCTGGTCTTGGACCAAATACTGCCTTCAGTTGGGCTCCAGTAAGTTGCGTGCTTTCGCTTTCTCTACGAATGCGCTTAAATACAATTTTGCTGCGACAGAAAAATAAAATAATTTTGGAGGTGAGAGTCACTAAGAAACAGAATTTGATATTCTTTTTGGCCTCGGTCCAACTATTTTGAGGTGCAATAGAAAAGAACTCACTTTTTGAATTCCTCCTGCTAGCTATCGCTCATAACTATTTGGAAGAGCTCGGAAGCCTTGTTTGTGTGTTGGAAAGAATGTGAATGTTTTGGGTATGGATTTGTGCTTCGTCCTTTTTTCCTTTTTTATTGCATCTGTTTTTGTCAGAGGAAGCAGATATGTAATATGTAAGCTTTCATGATACTAAAGACATTGGTCAACCATGGGTAGGTCATTACAAAAAGAGATAACCAGAAATAATTTTCTTACCTTTGCTGGTGGAAAAGAACTTTGAAGTTTCTGGTTTAAAATATTTGATTCTTCCAGGTAGTTTCTCGCACTTTACTTGGTTGGTTTGACCAAATATGGTTGTAAAAAGGAACTGTGGTTTCCACTCGGCATCTACCTTGCTATGCTGCATGAAGGTCATTGGATATTCTTTTAATTTTCTTTGTTGAAATAATTGAAGAATTCAAGAAGTGCTGCTTCTAAAATAAAATTGTTGCTCGTACTATTAACTTACATGGAAATCCTCATCGTCCTTTGTCAGATCAATGCCATTCCAGTGTTTTACAAATTGGACCATGAAGTGTCCGCATTGGGTACCCTGCTATTTTGGCACGCAAACTCTGTTAGGTGTTTCTGCTACCCTTGACCAGTTCGGTTCACTGTTGGCTTCTATTTCTGCTTCTCCGTAATGCTTCTTCATGAGTCCATACATCCTTTTAATTTGTGATTACGGTTTGGTTTTATTATTGGATATTGCCGTTAAGAAAGGTAATGCAAGAATTAAAAAACCAAGGTTGAAAGGACGTACCAGTTCTGGGTGATCTTTATGGTGTTTTTTCCATGAATTATTTTTTATGTGTCTGTAATTCAATGAGTCAAGTATGTCGATGGAGCTTGTGTACTTGTTCAGCACGTACAATGTGAAGTGATGAGCTGTGTTGTGAGGCATCATAATCTGCGGTGTTTGGAGACAGAGTGAGTTAAAGATCATTGTTGTCAGGAGAATCAAATCACATGTAAATGTGCAATCTTTAGGAAGAATGAATTATGTTTGTATATTTCTATTAAGTGTCAATTCTTAACTTACCAGCTTTTTCTTTAAAAGTTCTTTCCCTCTTACAAGGGTTACAAACTCTTTCAATGCTTCTTCCTCATTGAATTCTTGTAGTCCTCCTTCTTTTCCAAGATTAAGACCGAGCACAAGCTGCGACAAAAAAGTTGTGTACTTTTAGTTAAAACATATAATCACTGAAATGATGCAAGTGTTTTTTTGTCCAATTGGACTTCATACGTTTGCAAATTCTACGGAGAGTATGGCTTTATCGGTTGTGTTGTATTGTTGCTGCTTTGTCCATTCTTCGACTAATGCGTTTGCGATGGAGCCCTCCATCTGTCCATCTCTTCTTCGTAGCTGTTGCATTATGTTTTCTCCTGTAATCCAATCGGGTCGCTTTGAGCTATTATATACGTTTAGACTGCAAGAAAAAAAGATTTATACATTAGTTAGGTGGCTTTAAAAAGGAGCATCACTTCTTTGTTTTTTGTTTTCACAAGAGAAACTACTTATTGTCCGCATTCTTCCTGTCCTTCTTCTCTGATTAGGAAATCATGAAGTGCCAAGGCCTTGTTCATAAAATTGAAATCTCCTAGCACAAATGTAGGAATCTTTATTTTTCCATGGAGGCTGCTCGATGGCTTCACCGGCCTCTTCTTGATTGAGATTTTCTTTGCTGAGATGTTCTCAAATGATTGAGCCATTGAATGTTCTCCTGATTCTTGTTGCAAGCTTGCTAGATACTGCGTGCCTTTTTTATTGAATTCACACTCTTCGTGCTGAATCCGTGTTGTTTTGATTTCATCGAATTTATGTCCAAACTTTGTAAGTTCATTGTATTGCTTTAGTTGGTCCGGGTCAAGACTTAAAAGAAATTCAGCAACTTCTTCATGCTTTTTCGTCATTTTGGGGATTAAGTCGAAAGAGACGGTGCTTGAGGTGCCTTGCTGATCATTTGTCAAGCCTGTTTCTTTTTGAAGGAGAACATGTTGTTTGTTCTGCTCGGAAATCTGTTCTTGTCTAGTTGGTATGTCGTTGCTTCTGTCATCCTCCTTTAAAACAGTGCCTGTTTGTTCAAGTTGCTCTGTGCTCGGGATATTGCTGTTAATTTTGCTCGTCAGTGGTGACCGTTGCCTCTTCAGATTGTTGTGGTATCTTGTCGTTTGGGGGTGGTTGATCTGGTTCTATTGGTGGATCCTTCTTTTTGCGGTCTGTGCAAGATTCTTTGACGATGATGTGGCTACTCACATGCATAAGCTCTTTGTGTTCACTGCATATATCAATAACTTCTTACTCTTGGGTGGTTCTCACATGCATAAGATGTTCCTTGGGCTCGGAATTTGGCGGAAACTCTTCTAGTACGAAACATTCTGTCCATTGCATTTCTTTGTCTCCCATATTGACTTCATATTTCAGCATATCTGTTAGAATCAAAAAATAGTAAAAAAAATCTTATTAGTATTTGGTAGTGTGACAAAATTGTAAGGTTTTGTTTCTGAAAAGACTAACCTGTTGTACACTTGATTAATGATAGTGCGGTATTGCCTCTGTGTTGACTGATTAGTTGATATAGAATTTTTTTCCTCAACTCTGGTATTTGTTCTACCTCTAACGCCGCTGTTGTTCCATCTTTGGAGTAGTGCTTCACGTTCATGTACATATAGAATGCGCAGTCCATTCTGCATGTAGAGGAATGGTAGTAGTAAAATTGTTGCATTTGAGAAACGGAAAGAAGAGAAATGTTGGAGGAATGGTAGTAGTAATTGTTGCATTGAAAAAAAAGAAACAAGGCAATTGTTGGAGGAATGGTAGTAGTTAATGTTGCATTGAAAAAAAGAAAGAAGAGAAATGTTGGAAGTGTTTACATGTCTTCTCCCTAAAGTGGCACCTGCAGTTTGACATTTTGAAATGGTCGATACTTCTTTGTGAAAGCTGGAGCTCTGTGCTTACGTGCTTCCAGATTTTCATTAATTTGCTGGTTACAGCGTTGAAGAATTCTATTGTGCCTGGATATGCAATTAAAGAGTCAAGGAGTGCAAAGCGCTGTTTTTCCATGTTAACTGTAACAGTGAAGTAGTGACTGATAGTTTCGTCTTTCTTAAACCCGCGCATCGAAAATGGTAGAAGGAACTGCAAAACACAAAATAAAAAGAAAACATTTGGAAATCTTCTTAGATTTAGACATGAGTTGTCGGTCATGAAAGAGAACTTTGCATATCATACGTAATTGGATTTTCTTTTGTAACAGCTGATCTCCTTACCATGTTATAATCTTGCAGTTTTTCTTCTTCTTCTTCTATGTTGAAAAATGCTCTAAGCCTGGCAGGTAGTAGTTTTTTTTCTTCTGATATGTGCTTGATCCTTATTTTTGTAGCACATTGGATCTTCGTTGTCGGCTTCCTTTATTTAGTGCTGCTTGTTTTGTCATACATACACAAAGGGAATTTGTCAGTTCAGTTATAGGCGAAGTTTATCTATTTATAAACTGATATTTATCATTTTAAACATGATTCTTTTGCCGTGATCTTTACTTATAGTGTTGCTTAATGATAGAATCTTTCTCCCTGTGCCATTGAGTTGATTTCTCAAGATCGTTAGCATGGGCTCGATTGCTTCGCTGCTCACTGGGTTACCGACCTTAAAGCTTTCGGCGACATGACCTAGATTGACATCTAACCTGTCCGTTGTAATGAAAAGCTCATCTCTGCAAAGTATATTTAGAAAAATATTTTAGTTTACATGGAATACAGGTAAAATCATTGTATGTAAGAATGTGTTCTGTGTTAGTTACATGAACTTACCTTTCTTTCTTTGTCCATGGCTTGCATACAACGATGTATAGGTCTTCGATGGCTTTGTTGACGGCATCACTATGTTTGCCCCCTTTCTCCTTTGTGTCTGGGATGATTTTGAATTTAATGTAAATAATTTCAAGTCGCAAGATAGCAATTAAGTTTCCCTTGTCTTGCTTGTTTCGCTGCTAGAAGATATGCCTTGTCCAGTGTTGTTCCTTTCTTGTTCTCGTTCTGCTTCTGGCTGCATGTGATGTTGTCCTTTTTGCGTTGTACATTCGAAGCTGGATTCATTAGTACCCTTTTGTCCAGTTTCTGATGCGTCCTTGTTTGAGTCGTCTGTGCTTTTCTTAGCATCATGTTTTTGCTTGTCAAGCGTCATGTCTTGCTGGTGGTCTTTTCTGTCTTGTTTTTCAGTCTCCGCCTGGTTGGCAGCAACCTCTTTGCCAGGAGAATCGCCGTCGTACGACGGTGTAGGGTTTTCTTTGATAGTGTCTGATTCTTTCTCTGAAATATCATAACCAAGTTTTTGCAGAACAATCTCAGTGTTTGCTTCATTGATTGTATCTGTGTCGTTGCCTTTTTCATGTTTCTGCGTTATCATGGAAAAAGCATTAAATAATTTAATTTGCTACTTTATTTTAATTATAGCAGCTGTGACAGGAAAATAGCGAAGCGTCCCGTGCGTGTTTTGAACTATGTGATTCTGAAGTGGTGTTATTTTATTGAGCTTAAGCTATAATTTTATAGAAACATTTTACGCAACTTCACCTCTTTAGTTGTCATTGCTGCTGCTGACTGTTCCACCCATTCTTTGTTGAGTTGAGGTTTTTGGGCATCCTCTTGTTCTTTCTTTTGGTGTTCATCGCCACTGTCCTTGTTTTTGTCTTGAAGCAGTTTAAACATAGAGGTGGCTAAGTGGGAGTGCATTTGAGTTTTCATGGAGCTACTTTATATTTTCGTAGAATCAGCTTACGTAACTTTACCTTTTCAGTCGTTGTCGCTTCTGTCATTTCTGCTACTGTTCTCGTTGCTGTTGCTGACTGTTCCACCCATTCTTCGTTGGGTGGAGGTTTTTGGGCATCCTCTTGTTCTTTCTTTTGTTGTTCATCGCCACTGTCCTGGTTTTTGTCTTGCAGCTGTTCAAACATAGAGGTGGCTAAGTGGGAGTGCATTTGAGTTTTCACGGAGCTACTTTATATTTTCATAGAATCAGCTTACGTAACTTTACCTTTTTAGTCGTTGTCGCTTCTGTCATCTCTGCTACTGTTCTCATTGCTGCTGCTGACTCTTCCACCCATTCTTCATTGAGTGGAGGTTTTTGGGCATCTTCTTGTTCTTTCTTTTGGTGTTCATCACCATGTCCTCGTTTTTGTCTTGCAACTGTTCAAACATATAGGTGGCTAAGTGGGAGTGCATTTGAATTTTCACGGAGGTACTTTATATTTTCATAGGATCAGCTTATGTAACTTTACCTTTTCAGTCGTTGTCGCTGTTGCCTTCTCTGGTACCTGTTGTTCGGTGAGTGAATATTTCGGGGCTTTGTGGCACCCCGGCTCAGAGGAAACCGGAACGCCCCGTATTCCAGCCCAGAGACAAGTCTTCTGGAATACGACACTGTTGGCATAGAACAAATCAGCTCTTTATTACTATGAATAAGGTTACAAGGGTACATGGATTACATCGGTGCGGCGATACTACGACTGCCCAGGGTAGCTCTATGCTAACAGTGGAACAATCTAAGGAAGCGGAGTATCCTCTGCAGCGGAACAACGACGACGGTGGTGAACTCCACTCCGCAGGGACTCTGGCTGGAACGCGTATCCTAGCTCGCAAACTCGGAATCCTCGACAAGCAAGCAATCATGGCATGACCTACAAACTGGCATGACACGCCAGGTGAGTACTTTGAATGTACTCGGAAGCTCACAACAACCAAAGCAGTCAAGATAAGCAATAGCATGGCACTTACAGGTTAAGCAGGTGTAAACATGATGATGCTAGAACAATTTAAGCATGGCATGGCATATACTACATGCAACAGGTTGCAACTTACTCTGTCGTGAGGTTACCCCGTAACCCTCACCTGTAAGAACTTACCATCGAGTGTGCCACATGATGACCTCGGGACCAACCAAACTTGAAATTTCAATACCGTAGTGATAACCTGATCACAAGGAGCTTGGTCTTTACCGAGATCACCACATAACACCAAACCACGGTGATCCTCTCGTGATCACGATCAACCAACATCGGTATCCTCGATACCATGGTGATCCTCTTGCGATCACATAAAGATCAACCAACTTCTTTCACATCGAACCGGGTTGTTATAAGCAAGATTATTATACTGTTGACCCATAGTGTGTCCTACTACGAACTGTGCCCATATCCGAGGACACGGCTATCGATAGATTATACACTCTGCAGAGGTTAGTACACTGTACCCACACCACGGAACTCGTGGCCTCGTGCTCCCATTCGGGTGGACCAACGACGTTCCGACAAGACCCAATCTATTGCATGGCACTCTCCCAGCCACTCCGACAAACTCTCCTTTGGGCTATATCATGGGTGACCCCTGTGTCCTTCCGACACCTGCCACCGTCGTGGCCAAACAAAACTATCCCAAACGGGGACCTGAGCTCAATACCAAAACTGGGTTCACAAGGTTATAGCCGCCTACCGGGCCAGGGTAGCACGTGCTCATAACCTTCCCTGGTTGGAGGCACCGGCGAGAGGCATGACAATAGACCGAATAAGGGCTGCCCCATCCCAGCAAGTGTGGTTGCACTGGTGAGCTCGATTCGGTCCGCACTATGACTCAGCCAACAGGTGTTCAAGTTTGATTAACATCCGGTTAAATTTGAATGATGATGTGCTGAGTCATGATAACAGGATGAACCACAACAACAGATAAAGAAACATGCAGACATGTCATGATCTTAGTATGATCTACTGCCAGTGTTAACCATGAGCATAATGCTACCAACGAGTACCTGGTAACTAGCAAGAAGCACATAGACAGATTATAAGGATGAGCATAGAACATAAGGATATATAGTAGTTTCAGACAGAATAACATGCACACATTAAATAACTATTCAAGTAGGAAACCATAGCTACTGCAAATCCATCATGCAAGTGGCTGTCATGGCTTGCCTGGGTACGAGGAATCCATCGGGGAGTAGTGTGGAGGGTTCATGGAGAAGACTGCCAGAAACAGTTCTCTCTGGGAGGGGGCTGTTTACGGGCAAGGGCAAAATGGTCATTTTCATAGTGTGAAAACATTATGAAAATGGTACCAACGTGACGTGCTCGAAGAGACGAAGAAATGGGCTTTGGAATCACCACATTTGGAGTTAGGATAAAAATATATGAAGGGTTGAAGACCAGGGACCATTCTGTAAATAAAATATTCACAACCAGGCCCCTGGCAGCTCGACGGGTCGCGCACTCCAGCGAAATACGCTTTCCCACAGGGAAAGCATAAAGCCCGGAATCCGCTTCGACTTATCCAGCTAGGCAGGGACAGGGCCGGCCTCTGGGTCGCTGACGGGTGGGGGCCGCTGGGCCCATCGTCCAGCTGGTAGGGCGACGCCGTTGTCTTCGTCTCCAAGCTCCAGTGCCCGACGGGGCAGAGCAAGGGCGCGACTCCGGCGACGCTTGCCGGCACTACAGGCCGCCATTTGCGGCGCCCGGACCACCGGCGTGCTCGGGGGGCGGAGCCGCGTCGGATGGACCGTGCCACGGACGCTGGAGACCGCAGGAAAGGACGGGACATCGGCCGGGGCGGACAGCAGCGTCGGCCACACTTGGGCGCGCGGCCAAGGTGCTCCAGCGACGAAGATAAGAGGTGGGAGAGGCTCGGTGAGCAATGGAGTTTCCTCTGGTGGTTGTGGAAGGACGAGGGAGGGGGCATGGGGCTCCAATTTAGGCGAGGATCGCCAGCGGCCATGGCGGCGATGGGGGTTGAGGAGGAGCCATCGAGCTCGGGGAAGGGGCTAGTCGGGACCAGAGGAGGGTGGGGAGGCTGGTGGTGTGCTCAGAGGGGCTCGGGGTGGCCTATTTATAGGCGGGCGACGAGGGTGGATAGGATCGGCCGTCGTGGCGGCCCTATCACCGCACTGGTGCTCGTGGCGAGCTGGCGAGCGAGGGGTGGTTGCCGACCTGACGAGCTGCAGAGCGACGCTGCGCAGGCTCGTTCGGGAGAGCTCGGAGATGGCCGCATACGGCGGCGCATGTGCGGGCACAGTGTCGGAGTAGAGGCGCTCGTCGCGGCGCGGTGAGGAAGAAGACGGAGGGGGTGAGGGTTCCAGAGATAAGAGGACAACGAGGGGAAGCTGCTGGACATGACGAAGCTCGCGAAGCCGACGAGCAGAGGAGGGGCCCAAGCAAACGACATCTAGCTCACGTCCATGGCATGCCAGGGCGGTGGTCACCGCGTGAACATGTTCGGAGGGGACACGAGAGGCTGGCACACCTTGTCTGGAGTGAAGTCCTTGCTCCCCAAGGTATCACAGAAGTGATAGATCATCAAGAGAAGTCACGGGATGATGTGAGGCTTCTCTGGACTTTTGCTGTAGCAAACTTTATTGCTCAACTACGATCAACAAAGATGTGTTAAGAAGTAAATAAGATGTCTGGGGGTGTTAGGGTAGGAAGGACTACTATCCTGTGAAGTTTGGAATGATTTGCATCAAGATTTAATACAGTTGCTTAACAACTGCATAATCTGGTCCAGAATACAAATCATGAAGTGGCACTCTAAGAGTTAATTGGATTGAGCTGAAATTTGGTGGCTAGGAGTTATTTGGACACATGAACATACTGTAAAAATCTCATACCATTTGGACACACCAAAATGGTACTTCCTTCACAGTGGTCCTCTCTGGACATAAGCTAAGAGAAATTCTAGAGAAATATTGGATGAATGAAATGAGCCCATATTGGGTATAGGGATGTCATATAGGTAGAAGCATGTTCTGGAAATTATTCATGAATTATGGAGCAATAAAAACTATAGTTGCTTCACAACCCAGAATAATTACCAGAAACAAAGATTTGATGCTGTGATCACATAGATGAGTGAATGATGCTCAAATTTGGTGGAGAGCTATGATTTGAGCATATGAAGAATCTTGCAAAATTTCAACTCATTTGGATATGCCTAGCTTGCACTTCCTTCACAAGGTCCCTGTTTGAACAGAAACTTTGAAAAATTGCTCAGGAATATTTACTAGGCAAATGAAGTTGAAATTTGGCATGTGGCAATAATATGGATAGGAAAGAGTGCACAAAAAGTTTGAGAGCAAGCAAGCAAATATAATGGGTACTTGCTTCACAAACGGCCAGCTAGGGCAGAATCAGAAAAGAAATATTGGTGAAATATTTTTGAACATGGCAAGGAAGTATTTTGACATATCTGAGGAAGATATATCCCAAAGGATTTATGAGAATAATCTGGGAATCTTTGGGATGACATAAATGTGGGTTGCTTCACAACCCAGAGCAGACAGGGTTATTCTTTTAATAGAAAAAAAGAATATTCCCAAGAAAAAGAGTATTGGGATTGGTCCAAGATGAAAATGATATGGTCTTGAGATGGTTTTGAGATTGACGAGCCACTGGGAGAAGAATCGAGGGTGATCTCTCCATGTTTCAAGACCACTAAGCCACTGAAAAGCAAAACCAGACCAAAATCGAAAGAAAAAAGAAAATGGGCAAAATCCAGGGTGTTACAGGCTTGGTCTTCTGTGGCGTTGATGTCTACCATTTAAAGAACATATTGCCCTTGTTCATTGGCCTCCTCTTGCTCATTGGCCTCCTCTGGCTATGATAGGAATAGAGTGGAATGTCAAGTGCGTATTTTTGAACTATGAGATCGTGAAGAGGTATTATTTTATTGAGATTTGTGGTGGTGTTTGCGGAAGTTAAGCAAACACTTTATGTGACTTCACCTCTTTATTTGTTGTTGTTGCTGCTGATTGTTCTACCTGTTCTTCATTGAGTGGTTTTTTTTGGGCCTTCTCTTGTTGTTCATTTTGCTGTTCATCGTCACTGTCCTCGTTTTTATCTTGCAGTTGTTCAAACATAGAGGTGGCTAAGTGGAAGTGCATTTCAGTGTGCACGGAGCTATTTTATAATTTCATAGTAGCTTGTTATGTAACTTTACCTTTTCAATCGTTGACACTACTGACGTCTCTGCTATGTGTTGTTCGGTGAGTGAATATTTCGCGGATTGGTTTTCGGTGGCATTGCTGTCTACCGTTTGAAGAACATGTTCCCCTTGGTCATTGGCCTCCTCTGGTTGTGTTTGATGGTCTTGATTGTTGGTGGTCTCCTGAGCTTCTTGTGCCTGTTCCAACACAAAAAGTAATTAAATGGGTGCATTTCTGACTGTGCAGTTGCAGTTATTTTTTAAATATGTTATAGGGACAGGATTTGTAAGACCTCTTTCTCTGAAGTGGCAGGACTGTCTACTGCTAGAAATACGGCTTCTTCTTGTTTCGTGTTGTCCTCGTGTTCTTCTTGTTGAATATCTATGCCAGTGCTTTCGTTTGTTTCTTTTTCCTGTTTAATAAAAAATTGAAATTATAGATTGAACTTCATTTATGTCCGAACTACATATGAACTTCATCGTTGTAACAATATTTTTTTATGTCATAGAAACAAGCTTTGTAACTTCACCTCTTCAGCCATTGTTGTTTGAAGTTCTCTGTGTTTTTGAGTTTCCTCTAGTTGTGCTGCTTGTTGATCTTCGAGATTAACGTAGTCGTTTGTTTCCTGCATTTGTTCAGAGAAAAGGGTGATCCATCTCTTATAATCCTTGTATTTTAGTGGCATGGTGTAGTAGGTAGTTCAGACATCATAAATGATTTGAAAAGGGGTTTTTGTTGTTGAATTTTACCTTTGTGTTGATGATTGGGTTATTCGTGCCTGCGTCGACTGTTTCTTTGTCAGGTGTAACAGTCTCGAGTTTGTCATCGGCTGGGATGGCTTGGGCTTTCTCCTCTGTATTTGTGATGGTCATCTGCAATGTTGTGGCACTGGAAATCTCTTGTACACAAACTTCCTGTTCGGTGACGCTTTCATCCGTTTGAGGTTCATCATGGGATTCACTTCAACACGGTTCACCTCTTGCTCTTGCAGTGCTTGTGATACCTGGAGATCAAACAATACGAGTTTGCGGTGCATTTTCTTCCTGCCACTATGAGTTTCCGGTGTGGGTAGTGGGCTGTGGAAGTTTACCTCCTCCTTGTTGTTTTCTTCTTGTTTATCGTGTGTGATGCTAACGGTTGATTGTGGGTCAGCTTCTTGTGTTTTGTTTGCGGGACTGCTGATTTGATGGTTGTCCAGCTGAGCCTATATTTTGTTGTTTGCAGGTTTGTCAGTTAACTTATAACTCTATCCAGTTTTGAAATTAAAAAGGGATGTTCATACTGATCTGTTCACTAGTTCTGACGTCAATCGTATCTTGTGCTTGTCTTGGGGTCATTGTTGTTGTAGCACTATCTGTTGTGAGGTTGCTTGCTTTGTTGCGTTCATTCTTGTTTTTGGGGTTGTTGACATCATCCTGCTGTTGGAGTTCATCTTCGCCTGGCGTGCTGTTGGCACGTGCCTGAAAGTATTCACACAGTTTTTTAGTTCAGGTATGAAAACAGGGCTTTAGAGGCAGATGGCATCATGCATTACTATTATTTACCTGTTTTTCTTGTTCACGGCCTGCATCTTTTTTTTGTGCTCCTGCTTTTGTTCCTTGGTTTTGCTGTCCTTCGGAGCTTGTGTTAGTTGGTATGTGCTTCTCCTTCTGCTGCTTCTGTACCTGTTTCTGGCCCTTTATCTGTCTCTTGTCAATTCCCATGTCCCTTGATTTTGTTCTTCTCTTCGTCTTCTTCTTCCTTCTTTCTCTTACATGTTTCTACTGCTTCTGTTCTGGCTACGACTTCTTTCATGCGGTTGCTATCGACTAGTGTACTTGTGGCTCCTGCATCTGCTTGCTCTAGCACCTACAGGGTCCCCTCGTCTGTTAAGTTCTTTCTTGCATTCCAAATCATGTCCTGAAGGTCTCTGTGTTGTTCGAAAGCTTTGATCAGGGACATTGTTTGTTGCACCAATGATTTCTTGGCTTTTTCATCCAATCTCTCCTCTTGATCAGTGCATTGGTGTTCAGTCCTGGTGGTTATTCCAGGTAAATGTTTTGCTTCGGCAAGCACTTTTTCCAACATTTCATTTATCCTTTCGAATCTTTCTTCTGTTCCTGTGCTAGTGCTTGTGTCGGGTTCCCTGCTTCCACTGGTGCTAACACGTGCTTCGTGCTGGCGCTTGGGTGGAGGTGCTAGCAGTTTGGTCGTGTGCTGGTGCTACTGTTGTTTATGATGCTGTGCTGGTATCTGTTGTATTGAAGTCGAAGGTGATGCTGTGCTGGTCTAGAAGATCCTCTCTGCTATTCCTTTCCATGTCTGCATTGTTTCGGTAGAATGGAAACTGTTTTTAAAAGGAAGGCTGGATTTATGTACAACAAAGTTATACATGTATCTTGCCAAATTCATAGTCATCCGGTCGTGCTTTTCCATCCCTTTTCATGTCTGCTCTAGCTATTTTCGCTAGGTCACTCTCTTTGAGATGGTTTGCTCGTGGTAATGAGGTATTATCCATTCTCTTGGCAATGTTCCGCATGTCTCTCCTGTCGGTGGGTAGGAGCAGGGAGTCGAGGTACATGATTACTGGTCCCTGTACCAAACCATTGATGTGCTTTTTGTTCTTTTTTCTTGATCTAACATCCTGTGCTCCTGCCATTTCATGGCTCCTGCCTTAATTCTTTCAACGATTACCTCGTAGAAATCCATCTGTGCCATTTGTTCATAGTCCATGTTCTTGACCATTATCGCTTGTTTGCTGAAGATAGTGGCGCTTGTCCCGTGATACGTCTCCAACATATCTATAATTTTTTATTGTTCCATGCTGTTATATTATCATTCTTGGATGTTTTAGAATCATTTTATAGTCATTTTATATCATTTTTTGGTACTAACCTATTGACATAGTGCCATGTGCCAGTTGCGCTTTTTTGCATGTTTTTTACATCGTAGGAAATCAATACCAAACGGAGTCCAAACGCAGCGAAACTTTTTGTGGATTTTTTTTGGACCAGAAGACATCCAGTGGGCCGGAGAAGCGCCTGGGGGTGCTCCGAGGGGAGCACAACCCACCAGGGCGCGCCTGGAGGCCCAGGCGCGCCCTGGTGGGTTGTGCCCACCTCGGGTGCCCCCCGAACCGCCTCTTTGCTCTATAAATACCCCAATATTCCAGAAACCCTAGGGGAGGAGTCAAAAATCAATTCCAGCCACCGCAGAGTCCAGAACTACCAGATCCAATCTAGACACCATCATGGAGGGGTTCACCACTTCCATTTGTGCCTCTCCAATGATGCGTGAGTAGTTCTTTGTAGACCTACGGGTCCGTAGTTAGTAGCTAGATGGCTTCCTCTCTCTCTCTCTTGATCTTCAATACAATGGTCTCTTGGAGATCCATATGATGTAACTCTTTTTGCGGTGTGTCTGTTGGGATCCGATGAACTTTGAGTTTATGATCAGATCTATCTTTTTATCCATGAAAGTTATTTGAGTCTTCTTTGATCTCTTATATGCATGATTGCTTATAGCCTCGTATTTCTTCTCCGATATTTGGGTTTTGTTTGGCCAACTTGATCTATTTATCTTGCAATGGGAAGAAGTGCTTTGTA
Source organism: Thinopyrum elongatum (assembly GCA_011799875.1). Classification (NCBI taxonomy): domain Eukaryota; kingdom Viridiplantae; phylum Streptophyta; class Magnoliopsida; order Poales; family Poaceae; genus Thinopyrum; species Thinopyrum elongatum. The sequence continues at coordinate 365,121,548 of CM022297.1, read as the reverse complement.
GTTGGTTCGATCTTACGGTGCTTGATCCCGGTGACAGAAGGGGAACCGACACGTATGTATTGTTGCTACTAAGGATAAAATGATGGGGTCTATTTCTACATAAATAGATCTTGTCTACATCATGTCATCGTTCTTATTGCATTACTCCATTTCTCCATGAACTTAATACAATAGATGCATGCTGGATAGCGGTCGATGTGTGGAGTAATAGTAGTAGATGCAGGCAGGAGTCGGTCTACTAATCTTGGCCGTGATGCCTATATAATGATCATTGCCTGGATATCGTCATGATTATTTGAAGTTTTATCAATTGCCCAACAGTAATTTGTTCACCCACCATTTGCTATTTTTCTCAAGAGAAGCCACTAGTGAAACCTACGGCCCCCGGGTCGCTTCTTTAATATATTTGCCTTTGTGATCTATTTTCCTTTGCTTTTATTTTCAGATCTATTAAATGAAAAATACAAAAATACCTTGCTGCACTTTATTTTATTTGGCGTTTGATCTATCAATATTACTACTCTCTCACGTCTGTTTGCCAATTTTTGGCGCCGTTGCCTGAAAGGGATTGACAACCCCTTTTACACGTCGGGTTGCGAGTATTTGTTATTTGTGTGCAGATGTTGTTTACGTAGTGTTGCTTGGTTCTCTTACTGGTTCGATAACCTTGGTTTCATCACTAAGGGAAATACCTACCGCCGCTGTGTTGCATCATCCCTTCCTCTTTGGGGAAATACCGATGTAGCTTCAAGCAGCATCATCCCGCAGACAACGTTGTGGAAAAAAATAAGGAAAAATATTTTAACTGATTTGCTGTTTGATTCTGGGTTGTCTAGTTTCACCAATTTTTCTAGCTTCTTGAACAGTTCTCTGGGCGAGAAATCTGGACGTTTTAAGCCAAGGTCTGACATCAGTTCTTTCATTGAAGTTTGGCAAGTCCGTGGCCTTGGTGTTGACTTTTGCGTGCCGTTCGGGTATCCAAAGACCTTGTGGATAGCTTCCTTGGTAATCTTGATTTTTTTGTCTTCGGTAGCATCACCGAAGGTTATTGTCATGCTTTCTGTGTCCAGATTGTCATAGATGTGTGCTGCAAGCAGTCTGCAGATGGAGCCCGTCATTTGGCAGTGCTCTATGCTGCCAAATCCTGCCGTCCTAACATCTTGCTTGACGTTCTTTAAGTAATTTCCATGCTTTCTTGACATGAGCGAATGCTGCTCCTGCTTTCATTAGGCATTTGTCTTCATTTGTTGCTACCTCGTGTTCGTCAACTGTTGGTGCTGCCAATTCTTTTCCGCTTGTCTTTCTCCTCTTTACGTCCTCCTGGCTTGACTTGGGCTATTTCAGAAAAAAGCGTTTTGTTAGAAAGGAACGTTTGATTTTGAGTGATGAATAGTGGCATTCAAAATTAGTATATAAGTGTATTTTTACATTGTCGTCCTCTTCTGCATTACTGTCGTGCTCTTCGGCATCGTCGCCGTTTATAGGAATGAAATCTACATCATGTTATTTGTCATCATCGGCATCATCGGTATCTGAATCTTTGCTGTTGGCATCATCTTGTTCTTCTTCTACCCTTTGTCATTTGTTTTTCTTCTTTCTTTCACCTTGTTTCTTCGTGGCAGATGGTGCTATTGGCGGGAGTACCATCAGAGGTATTGGCTGATGCTGCAAGGTACTACTGTCGACGATGTTTTCAATATTGTCCTTTTAGTTTTGCCTTTTTGCTCCAGGAGTAAAAACAGTGCTGGTATATGATTTTCTCTTTTTTTTGCTTGTTGCTAGTTGTTTACTCTTATTGAGCCTGGTGTAAGTTACCATTTCTGCTGCTGGTGCTTTGTTCTTGATGTTTTGTTGTGTGCCCTTTTCTGATGAATGAGGAGAGATGCTGTGTCTTTCTACGATTTCAATATCACCGTCTTTGTGCTCTGCATAATGATCAGGTAAAAAAAGGATATAGTTTTGTTTGAAAAAATGATACAGATTTAAAATATATATCTTACATGATTATGCATAAGGAATATGAAACTCCTAAAGGGGATTTTTAGTTTCTTTTTCTTGGGTTAAAAATGGTAATTAATACTCATCCTAATTGAGTTAATCAGGGGATAGAAATTATGAAATATGGTTATAAGTGCAGCTGAGCAAGTGAAGTTAGGATGAAGCATTTTCTGAGAGAAAAATGCACACTCCAAGTGATATTCCATAATGGGAGGAATATCATTAAGCAGAGTGGAAGATTTACTGGGTAAGATAAACTATTTTTGAATTAAAAATAAGATAGTGTGTGAACATTTTTAATGTTTTCTAGAAAGAAATCTATAAAAGGGGCAGGTAGTTTTATTTGTAGAATAGTTAAGTTATTATTGTCAAGGAGAGCAGTTAAGTTATTATTGTCTCTATATAGTTTTTGGTAGATCGACACTGGACACTTTGCTTAAACCTTTGACAGGAGCTTGCTGGATTACATGCTCTTCCTCAGGGTCTTCGTCGGTACCTTGCTGGATGTTAGGCTCTTCGTCAGGCTTTCTCATTGCTGCATAAAAATGGCCAGGTGTTAGAAGCAGAGTTGAGTGTCACAGAAAAAAAGAGATGCGTTGTGTGAAAAAATAATTGTATGGATAGAGAGGCACATGTTGTTTCACCCTAGAAGCATAGGTACACCTATTCTTGGTTCATGGTTTTTCACACCAGAGGCACTTAATTTGAAAACAGTTACAATCAAGGGACATACAAAATCTCATGTAATTACCAGGTTTGACCTCTCAGGATGCTTGCAGGGTTTGAATCTATTGAGGTATTCTAGTTAGTGATATGGCAGGTATAGTATGTTTAAGCACATATCGTCTGGCGAAAATTCTGTAGCGGGGAGCAGTAGCATTTCTATTAAATCTCATGTGTACGCTAGTTCAATTTATTAGAAAAATTGATTTAGGCTACTGGAAAACTCGGTTGTAGCGGTGGCTAGGGTTGCTGACCCTGGAAGTGGAGAAATCACTACGATCTACCCTGTGGAATGGAATGGGATAGATTGATAATTACATTCGATTGCTTGTGTGGGGTTTCTCGCCTCCATCGACTTATTCTGTCGTTGCTCTTTTTTTGTTGCGATCTCCGCTGCCGGTGTTGAAGTCCTCGCCGTTAGTCACCGGTGCCGGCGGGGGACTTGGTGTTGTCACGAGCAGCGTTTGACGGTCTGTATCTCGAAGTGGAGGGCGGTTGGCGAAGTGTGGTGGCGGTTGTCCGGTGAGGCGAACTCGATTTTGAACTTGGGTTTGTGTGCAGAAGGAAGGAGGAGATCGTGCGGGAGTGACGAAGTTTTCGAGATTTACTATGCGAGAGGGGAAACAAGAATGTAGAATAGCGAGGGAGAGATGGAGACGATGGAACCGTCTCTAATCTTCGACCGTCCGTTTGAGCATCAAGATTCGTGTTGCCTGGCTGGGTTTTTTGTTTGCTAGCTTATTAATAGTCAGTCTATGGGATGCTAGCATTTTTTTTATTTTAGTGTACTGACACTGGTAGTGCGGAAGTGAAGCCTCTACAGGCATGTGGATGCAGGCACAGGAGGCACGGAAGTGAAGCTTCTACAGGCACGGGCGTGGTGCTTCTCGAGGACTGGTTTGGTATCTACCCTCTGGGTGCACAAAAGTGTGGTAGTAGAGGTCCGAACACTCAATTAGAGAGGCACGGTTGTGAAGTCCGTAGAGCCACAGGGGTGTGGCACCATGGGGCATGTAAGAGTCATGGCAAGTGTCACGTGAGGTATGTGGATGTAGGCACGGGAGGCACGGAAATAAAGCCACCGCAGGCACGGACTTGGGGCTTCTGGAGACACGGGTATCAACCCTGTGGATGCACAAGAGTGTGGTGGCAGAGGCATGGGTCCGAATGCTCGGTTACAGAGGCACGGTTCGAAAGTCACAGGAGCCACGTGGGCATGGCACCATGACCACGTAAGATTCATGGCGCGTGTCACATTAGGCACGTGGGTGCAGGCATGGAAGGCACAAAAGTGAAGCCACCATAGGCATGGACGTAGGGTTTCTCGAGTCACGGGTGTGGACCCTCTGGATGCACAAAAATGTTGTGGCAGAGGCGTGGGTCCGAATACTCAGTTAGAGAACCATGGTTGTGAAGTCACGCGGGTGTGGCACTATGGGCACGTAAGAGTCACTGCGCGTGTCACATGAGGCACGTGGATGCATGCACGGGAGGCACGGAAGTAAAGCCACTGCAGCAATTGACGTGAGGCACTTAATTTGAAACAGTTACAATCAAGGGACAAGGGACGTAGAATATCTCATGTAATTACCAGGTTTGACCTCTCAGGATGCTCGCAGGGTTTGAATCTATTGAGGTATTCTAGTTAGTGATGGTAGGTAGGTTACGTTTAAGCACATATCGTCTGGAGAAAATTCTGTAGCGGGGAGCAGTAGCATTTCTATTAAATCTGATGTGTACGCTAGTTCAATTTGTTAGACAAATTGATTTAGGCTATTGGAAAACTCGGTTGTAGCGGTGGCTAGGGTTGCTGTCCCTGGAAGTGGAGAAATCACTATGATCTAGCTCGTGGAATGGAATGGGATAGACTGATATTTACCTTCGATTGATTGTGTGGGGTTTCTCGCCTCCATCGGTCTATTCTGTCGTTGATCTTTTTTTGTTGCGATCTCTGCCGCCAATGTTGAAGTCCTCGCCGTCAGTCGCCGCTGCCAGCGGGGTACTTGGTGTTGTCACGGACAGCGTTTGACGGTCTGTATCTCGAAGTGGAGGGCGGTTGGCGAAGCGCGGTGGTGGTTGTCTGGTGAGGCGAACTCGTTTTTGAATTTGGGTTCGTGTGCAGAAGGAAGGAGGAGACCGTGCGGGAGTGACGAAGGTTTCGAGATTTATTGTGTGAGAGGGGAAGCAAGAGAGTAGTAGAGGAGGGAGAGATGGAAATGATGGAACCGTCTCTAATCTTCGACCGTCCGTTTGAGCATGAAGATTCGTCCAGCCTGGCTGGGGTTTTTTTGTTCGCTATAGCATTTTAACAGTGATGTGAGGAGTGTGGCATCACATGCATTGGTACGAATACTCAGTTAGAGAGGCACAATTGTGAAGTCTCTGGAGCCATGGGCGTGTGGCACCACAAGCATGTAGAGGGACGGTGCATGTCACTTGAGGCAGGTGGATGCATGCACCGGAGGCACGAAAGTGAAGCCTCTATAGGCACGGACGTAGGGCTTCTCGAGGCACTGGTATCAACCCTCTGGACACACAAAAGTGTGGTAACAGTGGCTTGCGTATGAATACCCAGTTAGAGAGGCACAGTTGTGAAGTCTCTAGAGCTACGGGCGTGTGGCACTACAGGCACCGGAGGCACAGAAGTGAAGGCACTACAGGCACGGATGTGGGGCTTCTCGAGGCATGGGTATGAACCTTCTGGATGCTCAAAAGTGCGGTACCAGAGGCATGCGTCCGAATACTTAGTTAGAGAGGCACGGTTGTGAAGTCTCTAGAGCCACGGGCGTGTGGCATCACGGGCACGTATGAGTCACGGCGCGTGTCACGTGAGGCACGTGGATGCATGCACTGAAGGCATGGAAGTGAAGCCTCTACAGGCACGGACGTGGGGCTTCTCGAGGCACTGGTATCAACCCTCTGGATACACAAAAAGTGTGGTAGCAGTGGCATGTGTCAGAATACGCAGTTAGAGAGGCACAGCTGGGAAGTCTCTAGAGCCACGGGCGTGTGGCACTACAGGCGTCGGAGGTAAGGAAGTGAAGGCATTACAGGCACGGGCGTGTGGCATCACGGGCGCGTAAGAGTCACGGTGTGTGACACGTGAGGCATGTGGATGCATGCACCGGAGGCATCACAGGCATGTAAGAGTCACGGTGCGTGACACGTGAGGCATGTGGATGCATGCACTAGAGGCACGGAAGTCAAGCCTCTATAGGCACGGACATGGGGCTTCTCGAGGCAAACGGGTATCAAACCTCTGGATGCACAAAAGTGTGGTATCAGAGGCATGCGTCGGAATACACTGTTAGACAGGCATGACGTGTGTCACGCGAGGCACGTGGAATGCATAGGGATGGAAAGTTATGCCACTACAGGCACGGACGTCGGGCTTCTTGAGGCATGGGTATCAACCTTCTGGATGCAGGAAGTGAAGCCACTACAGGCACTGCCAGAAACTGCACTTCGCTCTCATAAATATATACAGGAAGCCCCAGCAATGCAGTTCGTCGTGTTGAAGCAGGAAGTTTTGTTACTTCTGGAAGCCATGTAGTATCGTCAAAATAGAAACACACAATGCAATTCGGTCGCACAAAGCACGAAGTTCTCTCATACAAGCCAGGAAGTTCGGATTAGTTAAACAAAACTACAAACTAATTTAAAAAAACAAACACGCGTGTCTCATAGATAAAATAACATATACGAGCTGTTATTACAAACCATATATCAGAGTAAGATGAAGCATTTGATACGCGAAAAGGTACTTATTACAATCCCCCTCAAAATCTTAACCAATCACATCAAACGTTATTTCAACAATACGATCCCAACTTCAAAAAAGTTGACGACAATGACTTGACGAGACCTCAGCCCACTATCAATGACGAATTCCTTCCAGCCTTTCTCTAGATACAACCGCCCATCAACGCCAACACGATACTTAACTGGTTTTGGGTGACCTTCGCCGAGAACAACTTGAAGAATACCCGCCTTCTTAAGGCGGAGATACTTAATAGCTCAATGGGGGATTTTCTACAGAAATATTAATGGAACTATTAGAGGACGAACATCACAACGAACCAATATGGAGTGCTGAAAATGCACAATGGAGCCATTAGCAGTACAGACAAAACATAAATGCAGTGTGCAACATGCTAATATGCAGTACAAGTCTAACTTAAATGCACTTCAAGCAAGGATGCAGTGCAGTGCGTATCACACAACTACTCAGTCCACACCTCCTAACCTTGTAGTACACAAACACACACAAAAAGAAAACTCGGTAGTGCAACAAACCTCCATCTACACTAACAAAACCTACAAACAAGATACAACAACATTGTGCAATACACTTTAATAGACAAATGAGATGCGCTTCTATAGTAATAGCAGTTCAGAGTAGTGTGGGAATAATATTCAGATCAAATGAAAATTACCATCTTGTAATGAGTCTCCACATCTGTTGGTGTGAGGCGATGGACAAATGGGCTGCTGCGGCCAAGGCCACGGCGAAGCAGAGCAGAATAGAACTGAACGAGGTTGATCTCGTCCAGATCCAATCCTTCGCTGAAAACCTTGCCGTACGCAATCTGCTTTGCTCGCCCAGATCGGCACAAGACCTTGGCCCCCCCGGTGAGCACGCCGGGCCTCACTGCAAGCCCTGCAGTCGCAGTGCGTCGGCACACCACAACCATGTCCGCAGCATGAGAGTTGCGCACAGGGGCCTGGGGCCATGGCAAAAAACATAGAAACCAGAAAGAAAGAAAGGAAGGGCTCTTTGAAAAGAAATGCAGATGCGGCTACAGGGGAAATGAACTGCAAAGGAGAGTTAAATATATATAAGAGGAATCCAAAAGGTCTAGGCACACCAGGAAAAAAACAGGGAAATTAATGAAAGGTACGTTACCAAAAAAAGAGGACAATTAATACAGCTTACATTACCAATAAAAACAAAAGACAAAAAACTATGTACCTTGGTTGCTCAGTGCACTACTGCATCCCACACCACGCAAACGCACCTCATTATTATATATATTTATGTAAAAACACAATTTCAACAAACGATTAAACACATATGCAAAAAAGGTGCATGCAGTTCAACAACAAAAAAGGTGTCATCACACTAAAAACAGTAAGTTCCAGCCGATCAAAACATTCAGTACTAAATAAATCAGCTTCTAGCAGGCAGCAAAATTAATAAGCACTACGACAAAAAATGCTATGAAGCATTAGTTCGCATTTTTTTAAGCACTGACAAGGTAAGGATAAAAGTACCAGTACTCCAAAGGAGTAAGTACATTTAGAGAGCATTAGTTAGAGAGGCACGGTTGTGAAATTTCTAGAGCCACAACTGCATGGCTCTAGAGGCATGGGTTCGAATAGGCATTTTAGAGGGCCACGGCATGAGGTACGAGTGTGTAGGTACTAGAGGCATGAGAGTGAAGCCTCTACTTGCACGGTCGTGGGGTTTCTCGAGGCATGGGTATCAACCCTCTGGATGCCAACGCAGTGCACACTATCTACGCGGGCAGTGCAGTACGTGCTTAAACGAAGTACGCAAAAACAATTGTACGTTCTTAAACGAACGCTTTGACGGTTGTTTTTTTCAGGAAACTGCGAGCACTGCCACTCGGCGGTTGCCACGACGCACTGAAATGGTGAGGGCATGTCCACTACCCCCACTACCACGGCGAGCCCGCGTCCAACCGCCACCTCCATGACCCAAACCACGCCACAAAAAGGCAACTCCGTTTCCATTGCCGCTCTATTCCGAAAACACCATTGCCGCTCCATCTCAACTAGCAACTCCCCACAACATCTTTGTCTCAAGCCCACCATCACTGGAGGAGGGCAATGGTGGAGGAACCATCTTCCAAGCGTCTCCGTGGTGAGACGTCCGGCCAGACCAGCGAGGTCGAAGACGTTCAGGTCCACGGACAGAAGCTCGACTATACCAAGTGCCTCAAGAAGGTTGACCTCCACGGCAAGGAGATGCTGGATGTCATATGCACCAGCAATCCAGATGAAGCCGACAAGATGATCAGCAGGATCAGGAAGAGGGTGGGCGGCTTGTACCCTCGGTACATTGGCGTTGATGTGGAGTATACCAGGGAAGACGAGCCTCCACAGAGGGCAGCACTTCTACAGTTGTGCGTGGAGGAACTCTGCCTGGTATACCACATCACCGCGGCAACGAAATGGTGAACCATCCAACTCATTCAACCTCTTGATGCATCTGTTTAATTAGTGATGCACCCTTGAAATTTGATTAAACTAGTTTATGAACTTGATGTACTAGTGAAGTTTCTGAAGTAGATGCAAATAGAATAGATTTTGAACCTGACGCACCAGATTAGTTTATGAATTTGATGCACTAGATTAATTTATGAATTTGATGTACCAGATTATTTTCTGAACTTGATGTACTAGTGTAGTTTCTGATCTTGATGCAATACTATAGTTTGTGGAATTGATGTAGTAAACTAGTTTCTGAACTTGGCCTGATGTTTTTTTTATCAGCAAAAAATGTAAAGAAACTTGGTTAAGCACTGGTATATGTTATTTTATTCAACAAGGAAAACTAAACTAGTACTAAGCAATAGAAAGATCATTGACTCAACTATAAATACCAAAAGAAAAATAACATGTTGTGCTTGAATTTAATTTCTAAACTTTGTATACTATTTTCTGAAATTTATTCATCCATGAATTTTACTATATAAGCATGTACTTGATGGATTCATTTTCAATCTGTCTTCCCCCTTGCAGGCCCAAGGGCCTCCAGCCGCTCCTTAAGGAGGAGCAGTTGTACACCTTTGCCGGCTTCGGCATTGAAGGTGACAAACAGAAGCTGCAGAAATCTGGTTTGGAGATCAACCCCGACAAGTACATCGACATCCAGCGCAAATGGAGAGTTCCATTCAAGGAAAGAAAGAGGCTCCACTCTTTGGCTGATGTTGCAGGCAGTGTGATCGACCCATTGTACAACAACATGAAGAAAAAGATCGACAGGGAAGGAGACCATAAATTGTGGGGGATCAGCCCACTGCCAGATTACCTCATTGAGTACGCTGTGACAGATGCGCACGTTACCTACGAGTCATGGAAGAGAATTGAAAACATCAGAGAAGGTGTGGAGAGCGCAAAAGAGGCGGAGAAGAATTATGACAACCCCTACTACGACTACGAGTGATGACGAAAACATCAAAATCTGGCCTTGGAGTTGTTTGTGCTTGTCCTTTCTATTGTTTCAAGTTCATACTTTGCTTCTGTTAGAATGAACCAGTTTCCTAATGTCATGTGTACCAGGTTAAACAAGTTTGCTTATGTCAAGTTCATAGTTCATTTATATGATTGAACAAGTTATGTAGCTTGCTTGCTATTATGTTTATCCAGCAATCATGTCATATTGAAGTAGTTATGTTGCTCTTCACTGTAAGAATAATCACAACAAAAAAGGTGTCATCACAGTAAAAACAGTAAGTTCCAGCCGATCAAAACTTTCAGTACTAAATAAATCAGTTTCTAGCAGGCAGGAAAATTAATAAGCACTATGACAAAAAATGCTAAGGAGCATGAATTCGCATTTTCTTAAGCACTGACTGGCTAAGGATAACAGTACTAGTACTCCAAAACACTAAGTACATTTAGAGAACATCCATTAGAGAGGCATAGTTGTGAAATTTCTAGAGCCACTGGCATGTGGCTCCAGAGGCATGGGATCGAATAGACATTTAGAGAGCCACGTCATGAGGTACGGGCCGGTGTGTATACACCAGAGGCACGAGAGTGAAGCCTCTACATGCAGGGTAATGGGGCTTCTCGAGGCATGGGTATCAACCTTCTGGATGCATAATTGTGAAGTCTCTAGAAGTAGAGGTATAGGTTGGTGGCATGCGGTAGCACACGGCTGTACAGAGAGAAACGTGTGTGTAACATGAAAGATGCACATGCGATCACGCGTGTGGAGCACGTAGAGTCATGACGCTTGTCATGTGAGGTGCATGGATGGAGGCATCGGAGGCACAGAAGTGAAGCCACCACAAGCATGGTTGTCGGGATTCTCGAGGACTGAGTTGGAGAGGTCCGGATACTCAGTTAGAGAGGCAAGGTTGTGAAGTGTCTAGAGCCATGGGGGTGTGAGACCATGGGGCATGTAAGAGTCGCGGCAAGTGTCACGTGAGGCACGTGGATGCAGGTACGGGAGGCATGGAAGTGAAGGCACCACAGGCACAGACTTGGGGCTTCTCGAGGCACGGGTATCAACCCTGTGGATGCACAAGAGTGTGGTGGCAGAGGCATGTGTCCGAATGCTCAGTTAGAGAGGCACGATCGTGATGTCTCTGGAGCCACGCAGGTGTGGCACCACGACCATGTAAGAGTCACGGTGCGTGACATGTTAGGCATGTGGATGCAGGCACGAAAGGCACAGAAGTGAAGCCACCACATGCACGGACGTGCGGTTTCTCGAGGCAAACGGATATCAACCCTCTGGATGCAAAAAAGTGTGGTACCAGAGGCATGCGTTGGAAGACTCATTTAGAGAGCCACGGTTGTGAAGTCTCTAGAGTCACGCGGGTGTGGCACCACAGGCACGTAAGAGTCATGGCAGGGGCGTGGGGTTTCACGAGGCACCGGTCTCAACCCTCTGGATTCACGGTAGTGTGGTATCAAAGGCATGCTTGCGAATACTCAGTTAGGGAGGTAAGGTTGTGGATGCACAGGAGTGATATCTCTAGAGGCACGGGTGTGTGTCACCACATGCATCGGTTGGAATACTCATTTAGAGAGCCACGGCTGTACATAGGACAGATGCACAGAGCGGTGTAGGTTGGTGGCATTCGGCAGCACACGGTTGCACAGAGAGGAATGTCTGTGCAACAACAAAGAGTCACGAGCGATCACGCGTGAGGAGCATGTAGAGTCACGGCGCGTGGACATGAGGCACACATGTGTAGGGAGGGACATGGGGCTTCTTGAGGCATGGTTATCAACCCTCTGGATGCACAGTTGTGAAGTGTCTAGGGGCACTGACTGTGTTTGAATACTCAGTTAGAGAAGGAACAAGGAACTACATGAATAAAAAGAGTTGGTTGGTTCATGATCACAATACGATGTACGGTTAAACCATTTTCTGAGGTTTTGATGGAGTTAGCCTCACTTGCTTATCAACAACTTTCAGTCTGCGTTGTTGTCGAAGATCTTTCTAATCTCATCACCCATGTTCCTGGGTTTGATTTCATTCTGTTTGCTATGTAACAGCCTGTATAGTTCTTCTGCTTTCCATTGATCTGTGTCATCCTATGAAAAGTTGAGCAAAAGAAGAAGAAAATACACATCAGAATTAGTTCATGCAGTTGTACTATATCTAGCAGATTTAGTGCGGGTTTTCAGTGAAAACTTACGTCAAAATTATCTATGTCTTCGACGAAGTCCTTGCCATCATAGAGATAGGCGAACCTTAGAACAGCAAACGGAGTTTCACCTTTGTTTACTTATGGGACGCCTTTTACAAAATGAACATCCCACCTACCCTTTTTCTTTTCAAATTGTTCATTGAGTAATACTTCGAAGACTTCTCTAAACATGGGCACCTGGGAATTGCATTTTGTTTTTGTTTTAGAGAGACATGTAGGCAATTTGAAAAACTGAAAGATGATGTTATTTACAATTCTTACCAGTTTGTCTTTATGGTTGTGGTATTTTTATGCTCCTTTTCTTTTTTCTCTTCATTGCTTTCCATCTCAGCAATTGCTTTACTTACTCGATCATCATGCACATCCTGGTCACGTAGATTTTTTAGGTGTTGTTGCTTCTTTAATTCTTCAGGAGAGGTTTCTTGAGGTTAGATAATTTGAAGTTTCCTTGTATATCTGTCGAGCACAAATAGTATGTACCGGTCTTCCATTTTGAGTGGCATGAATACCTAAGGTACAAAAGTTTTATTGTTAGAGGAGAGTTTAGAGTAAAGTATTATGTTGAAATGCTTATTTTTATTTTGTTGTACGAAAAACACTATTACCATTTTTTGCTGTTGAGAGCTTCTTTGCTTGACAGTGTTTAAGATACATGGAAACCAAGTTATCCTTGTCTTCTTTGAAATTAGCTATAAGGTTCGCGAGAGATTTTGTTGTATCCTTTAAATCCAGTATATGTTGCAGGCAATAAATAAATACGAGAAAAACGAGTTAGAAAAAACAGATCGGTATCAAGAGATTAAACAGCGGTTGCAAAAAGACGAATTTAGATGATCATTGTGGTTTTTTGAAATTTACCTCTGCAAAGCTTGGGCCTAATATTAGTCTATGTCTTTGGTCTGAAGTTTGCGTGCTTTCCCATATTTCTGCTAACTCATCTAGCATCGTCTCTTCCATACTTTGATGTTTGTTCTTCTTTGCAGGCCCAAATACCTCCTTCAGGTTTGATCCAGTAAGAGATGTGTTGTTCCTCTCTGAATGTTGCCGCAAATATACATGTTTTCTGCTTACAGGCACGACAGTAGAAGAAATTTTTGTTGAGAAAGTCAGTAACTAACAAACTGAGAAACAGGAATTTAAGGTTTTTTTAGTTTCCTAACTTATTTGTGTAATTGCCGCCTCAATTCAACTAATTTCAGGTGCAAAAGGAATCAAGTCACCTTTTGAATTTGTTCTACCATGTGTCACTCATGACTATTCGGTAGAGCTCAGTCGCCTTATCCCCGTGTTGAAACGAATGTTCATGTCACGGGTATTTCTTGCTGCTCCCTGATTGATGCTTGTTTTTTCTGTCTGGCTCTGTCAAAACAGATAAAAATTTATGGCTGTTGTTTCTAAAAGTAATATTGAAGCTCTTGTCGTGTTGAAAAAATAGTAAAAAGGAAAATAGTTATATTACCCTTCATGGGCGAAAAAAGGTTCATAGTTTCTGGTTTGAAATCTTTGATTTTTCCAGGAAGTTGATGCTATTTTATTTGGTTGGTTTTCCCGAATATGAGTGCGAATACGTACTCTGGTTTCCATTCGGCATCCACCTTGGTAGGCTGCAGGCATGTCATTGTATGGTTTATAGTTGCATTGTTCACAACTGTAAATAAACTAATTACGCTAATAAAGAAATCAAGTTATTCGACGTGTATGTACTATTAACTTACATGAAAATCTTCTCTGTCCTTCACCAGTTCATTCCCATTCCAGTATTTCGCAAATTGGGCCGTGAAGTGTCCGCATTGTGTTCCCTCTTGTTTTGGTGTGCAGATCCTGTAAGGCCTTTCTCCTATCCTTCCCCAGTTTGGTTCGTTATTGTCTTTTAGTCCATGATACTTGTTCATCAGTACGCACATCCTACTCATCTATGATTACATTTTGGTTTTGTTGTTTGGGTGCGGCATTGAGAAAAGTAAGCGTATCATATTATCACGAGGAAAAGAATAAATCAAGGTACAAAAGTACATACCAATTTTGTTCGATGTATATGGTGTTCACTGATAACCCAAAAGTATAGGGGATCGTTTGTAGCCTTCTTCGATAAATAAGAGTGTCGAACCCAACGAGGAGCTAAAGGCAGAACAAATATTCCCTCAAGTTCTATCGACCACCGAGACAACTCTATGCACACTTGACGTTTGCTTTACCTAAAACAAGTATGAAACTATTTTGCAAGAATAAAACTACAAGTACTTTGCGAGAATAAAACTACGAATAAATTGCAAGGTAATAAAAGTGGATAGCTTTTGTCAACAAGAAAGTCATTTTTCCCTAGGCAATCGATAATAGGTACCGGTAATCATTCTCGTAATTTTATATGAGGGAGAGGCATGAGCTATCATACTTTCTCTACTTGGATCATATGCACTTATGATTGGAACTGTAGCAAGCATCCACAACTACTAAAGATCATTAAGGTCATGAAACCCAACCGTAGCATTAAGTATCAAGTCCTCTTTACTCCCATACGCCATAACCCACTTATCCACGTTTGGGCTGCTGTCATCCCCCGCAACACTAACAATAAACAAACCATGAACATATTGCAACACCCTACAGCGGGGGCCCCTCATGTTTGCGCGAGATGGATGGCACCGTAGGACAGCACCATAAATAAAATATACAATCATACCAACCAAGATCACGATTAACCCACAGGACAAAACAGATCTACTCAAACATCATAGGATAGCCAAATATAATTGGGAAATAATATATGGAGTTGGGCACCATGTTTAAGTAGATATTACAGCGGGGAGAAGGGCTGTTACATCGCTGCATAGAGGGGAGAGAGTTGGTGTTGATGGTAGCAAGATTGTTGATGTAGATCGCTGTCCCGATCCTTGCCCTGGCGGCACTCCGACGCCACCGGGAGAGAGGGGGAGAGAGCCCCCCTCCTTCTTCTTCTTCCTTGGCCTCCCCCCTAGATGGGAGGAGAGTTCCCCCTCTGGTCCATGGCCTCCATGGCGGCGGAGGGGCAGGAGCCCCTCCGAGATTGGATCTCCCTCTCTGTTCTCTTCTGTTTCGCGTTCCCCAGATCTGGCCCTTCACCGTTTCTTATATTCCCGAAGATCCGTAACTCCGATTGTGTTAAGATTTTAACACGATTTTTTCCCATAAATTATCTTTCTTGCGCCAGAAGAAGGGCTCTAACCAACTTTCAAGGAGGGCACAAGACACCAGGGCGCACCCTGGTGGGTTGTGGGCACTATGGGCCTCCGTTTGCGCTGATTCAACCTCCCAAAAATAACATAAATTCCAAAATAATTCTCCATAAATTTTTATCGCATTTGGACTTTGTTTGATATGGATTTTCTGCGATACAAAAAACATGCGAAAAACAGGAACTGCCACTGGGCACTGGATCAATAGGTTACTCCAATAAATCATATAAAAAGTTGCCAAAAATATGTGAAAGTTGTATAATATTGCCATGAAACAATCAAAAATTATAGATACGACGGAGACATATCAGCATCCCCAAGCTTAATTCCTGCTCGTCCTCGAGTAGGTAAATGATAAAAAAGATAATTTTTGATGTGGAATGCTACCTAGCATAAACTTGATCATATATATAATCATGGCATGAATATTAAGACACGAGTGATTCAAAGCAATAGTCTATAATTTGACATAAAGACATCAATAATCAAGCATCCCAACAAACAATCATGTCTTTCAAAATATCAACGCTAAAGAAAGCTATCCCTACAAAATCATATAGTCTTGCCATGCTCTGTCTTCTTAACACAAAGTATTTATCATGTACAACCCCGATGACAAGCCGAGCAATTGGTTCATACTTTTTAACGCGCTTCAGCTTTTTCAACCCTCACGCAATACATGAGCGCAAGCCATGGATATAGCACTACGGGTGGAATAGAGTATAATGATAGGGGTAAATATAGAGAAGACAAAAAGTAAGAAAGTCTCACATCGATGCGGCTAACCAACGGGCTATGGAGATGCCCATCAATTGATATCAATGCGAGGAGTAGGGATTGCCATGCAACGAATGGACTAAGAGCTATAACTATATGAAAGCTCAATATGAAAACTAAGTGGGTGTGCATCTAATCCTATAATGAAAAATTCCCACTAGTATATGA
The DNA here is from genome assembly GCA_011799875.1 of Thinopyrum elongatum. Classification (NCBI taxonomy): domain Eukaryota; kingdom Viridiplantae; phylum Streptophyta; class Magnoliopsida; order Poales; family Poaceae; genus Thinopyrum; species Thinopyrum elongatum. The sequence goes on along the minus strand of CM022297.1, from coordinate 365,105,254 downwards.
AAGTGACAACATAGGAGACTCTCTATATGAAAAACATGGTGCTATTTTGAAGCACAAGTGTGGAACTAGCATGCCCCTTCTCTCTTTTTTTTCTTTCTTTCTTTCTTTCTTTTCTTTTTTTCTTTTTCTCTTTTTCTCTTTTTTTTTCTTTTTTATATTTTTTTTCTCTCATTGTCCGGAGTCTCATCCCGACTTGTGGGGGAATCATAGTCTCCATCATCCTTTCCTCACTGGGGCAATGCTCTAAAAATGAATAATTGATGATCATCACACTTTTATTTACTTACAACTCGATACCTATAACAAAGTATGACTCTATATGAATGCCTCTGGCAGTGTACCAGGATGTGCAATGATCTAGCGTAACATGTATAAAAAATGATGCATGGTGGCTGAGCCACAACTACTATGTCAGCTATATGATCATGCAAAGCAATATGACAATGAATGCTCAAGTCATCAAAACGGAAGCGGTGGAAGTTGCATGGCAATATATCTCGGAATGGCTATGGAAAGGCCATAATAGGTAGGTATGGTGGCTGTTTTGAGGAAGATATAATAAGGCTTATGTGTGATAGAGTGTATCATATCATGGGGTTTGGATGCACCAGCGAAGTTTGCACCGACTCTCGAGGTGATAAAGGGCAATGCACGGTACCGTAGAGGCTAGCAAATTGCGGAAAGGTAAGAGTGCATATAATCCATGGACTCACATTAGTCATAAAGAACTCATATACTTATTGCAAAAGTTTTTCAGCCCTCGAAGCAAAGTACTACTACGCATGCCCCTAGGGGGATAGATTGGTAGGAAAAGACCATCGCTCGTCCCCGACCGCCACTCATAAGGAAGACAATCAATAATAAATCATGCTCCAACTTCATAGCATAACGAGAGACTATACGTGCATGCTTCGGGAATCACAAACCTCAACACCAATATTCTTACTAACCACAACCGTTTACTAGTACCTCCCACATATTCCATCTCTATATCGCAAAACTATTGCAAGGAATCAAACATATCATATTCAGTGATCCACAAGTTTTATGTAGGATTTTATGACTAACCATGCAATTGACCAATTCCTGTTGACTCTCTAAATAGGTATAAGTGAAGCATGAGAGTTTAATTCTTTCGACAAAAGATCATGCTCTAATAAATATAAGTGAAGCAAAAGAGCATTCTTCAAACAACAGTTTTCTATGTGAAGAGAAACAGGCAATCCAAACTTCAAATGATATAAGTGAAGCACATGAAGCATTCTATAAAGCCATACTCAAAAGATATAAGTGAAGTGCAATGAGCATTCTATAAATCAACCTTGGACTATCTCATACCAGCATGGTGCATAAAATAAAAATGAAAACTAAACGCAAAAGACGCTCCAAGATTCACACATATCACATGAACGAAACGAAGACGAAAACATACCGATACTTGTTGAAGAAAGATGGGATGCCTTCCGGGGCATCCCCAAGCTTAGACACTTGAGTCTCCTTGAATATTTACTTGGGGTGCCTTGGGCATCCCCAAGCTTGAGCTCTTGCCTCTCCTCCTTCTCCTCATATCGAGACCTCCTTGATCTTTGATCACTTCATCCACACAAAACTCAACAGAAAGCTCAGTAAGATCCGTTAGTATAATAAAGCAAATCACTACTCTAAGTACTGTTCAAAACCAATTCATATTTTATTTTTGCATTGTAGCTACTGTAATATAACTTTTCCATGGCTTATACCACCGATAAAAATTGATAGTTTCGTCAAAACAAGCAAAACAATGCATCAAAAACAGAATCTGTCTTAAACTAGGACAGTCTATAGAAATCTGAACACCTACCATACTTCTGGTACTCCAAAAATTCTGAAAAACTAGGACAGAATAAAAAAATTGTATATAAATACTGTGCAAAAAGTTTCAGAAACTTTCGGCGTTCCAGTAAAAAAAAAATCGCGCACTACAGCCAAAGTTTCTGTTCCTGCACCGCACAAACCAACAAACAATCTAATCATCCTAAAGGCAAATCTTGGCACATTATTTTTATAATACGATGGATTTGTACAAGGGGATAATTATTTTTGTGAGAATTTTCATGAAAAATTTACATTGTTTCCATGGGCATGAACACAAGTGTTCAAGGTCGACCCTCACTTCTCCAATGCATCACCTTTCAATCGCTTCTCTTTTTGTGAAGTTTTAGGTTCCCCTCTATATATTTTTTGTTTTTAAACTTTATAAAAGCACTCAACAGAAATAACTGACTCTCTAAAACTTCCGGGTTGTCTCCCTGGCAGCGCTTTCTTTAAAGCCATTAAGCTAGGCATAAAGTGCTCAAGTAATGAATCCACCCGGATCCCAAGGTATATCAAAGCCAATTTTAATTAACAATGATTTGGCATTTAGTAGTGAGCACAAAGCAACATATATCATTCAATGACGAAGTCTGACTCTCTTCCTATGCATCGGCATGTCATAAAAGAACAATTCATGCACATCAAGTAAAGGCTAATACATAGCATAAGCAGTTTCTTGCAATTTTATCGTGTTGGAAACATAGAGAGGTGGAGATATAGTTCCTCTCTCATAATAATTGCAAGTAGGAGCAGCAAGCACATGCATATTATATTCATCAAAATCATCATGTGTAGCGGTAAAAGGCAACCCATCAACATAATCCTTAAGAAGTGCAAACTTCTCCGATATAGTGTAGTTTGGAGAATTCAAAAAGATAATAGGACTATCATGTGTGGGTGCAATAGCAACAATTTCACTCTTAACATAAGGAACTATAGCAAGTTCATCTCCATAAGCATAATTCATATTGGCATCAAGACCACAAGCATAGCAATCATCAAGTTCATCAAAAAGGGATATTTCAAATGAATCAACGGGATCATAGCAATTATCATAGCATTCATCCTTCGGTAAGAACGAAGGGACATTAAACAATGTGTGAGTTGAAGAGTTACTCTCATTAGAAGGTGGGCACGGGTGATCAATCCGCTCTTCCTCCTTTTGTTCTTCACTCTCCTCATCATCTTTTTCATCAAAGGAGCTCACAGTTTCATCAATTTCTTCTTCCATAGACTCCTGCAAAATATTAGTCTCTTCTTGGACAGCGGAGAAGTCCTCAATATATGGTTTAATATAAGCATTAGAAGAATAATTTTCATAGCAATATTTAAGTATGGCAAAATTTTCAGATTTGTAAAGAGTAGCATCATACTTTTCAATCAAAGAAGCAATTTCATAAGCACCCTTAAAAGCAACAAATTCTTCAATTTGTTCAATATCATAATCATTATAAACACCCTTGGCATAAGAAGATAAAATTCCATTATCTCTAAACTCACATTGATAAGGAAGGTGTTTCTTAGGGTCTTCAGAACAACAAGTAAAATCATGTATTTCACATAAATTCCAAGCATAGCATTGCATAGTATTAATTTGATGTAGTAAAAGTTTCCCTTTTTGAGATAAACGGTGTCGCACAAAACAAGCATGCTCATCTAATGATTTTCCCTCAACTAAGCTAGTTGGGTTTTCAGCACGAGCACAAATGGATCGAAGATGATCCAAATAGAAAGCTTCAGTAGTATGATAGATTTTGGGTGGTTCTTCAACCATTGGTTTAGTAGGTACAACTAATTTTTTTGGTATTTTATGTTTCCTACCCATAACTAAAGATAGAAAACAAGAGCACAAAATAAAAACTACTTAGTGATAAAGCAAACAAGCACACACGAGAATATTCACCCCATGCTATTGCTCCCCGGCAACGGCGCCAGAAAAAGGCCTTGATAACCCACAAGTATAGGGGATCGTTTGTAGCCTTCTTTGATAAATAAGAGTGTCGAACCCAACAAGGAGCTAGAGGCAGAACAAATATTCCCTCAAGTTCTATCGACCACCGATACAACTCTACGCACACTTAACGTTTGCTTTACCTAAAACAAGTATGAACCTATTTTGCAAGAATAAAACTACGAGTACTTTGCGAGAATAAAACTATGCATAAATTGCAATGTAATAAAAGTGGATAGCTTTTGTCAACAAGAAAGTCATTTGTCCCTAGGCAATCGATAACAAGTACCGGCAATCATTCTTGTAATTTTATATGAGGGAGAGGCATGAGCTAACATACTTTCTCTACTTGGATCATATGCACTTATGATTGGAACTCTAGCAAGCATCCGCAACTACTAAAGATCATTAAGGTCATGAAACCCAACCATAGCATTAAGTATCAAGTCCTCTTTACTCCCATACGCCATAACCCACTTATCCGCGTTTGGGCTGCTGTCATCCCCCGCAACACTGACAATAAGCAAACCATGAACATATTGCAACACCCTACAGCGGGGGCCCCTCACGTTTGCACGAGATGGAGGGCACCGTAGGAAAGCACCATAAATAAAATATACAATCATACCAACCAAGATCACGATTAACCCACAGGCAAAACAGATCTACTCAAACATCATAGGATAGCCAAATATCATTGGGAAATAATATATGGAGTTGGGCACCATGTCTAAGTAGAGATTACAGTGGGGAGAAGGGGTGTTACATTGCTTCATAGAGGGGGAGAGAGTTGGTGTTGACGGTAGCAAGATTGTTGATGTAGATCGCCGTCCCGATCCTTGCCCCAGCGGCACTCCGGCGCCACCGGGAGAGAGGGGGAGAGAGCCCCCCTCCTTCTTCTTCCTCCTTGGCCTCCCCCTAGATGGGAGGAGAGTTCCCCCTCTGGTCCATGGCCTCCATGGCGGCGGAGGGGCAGGAGCCCCTCCGAGATTGGATCTCCCTCTCTGTTCTCTTCTGTTTCGCGTTCCCCAGATCTGGCCCTTCAACATTTCTTATATTCCCGGAGATCGGTAACTCCGATTGCGCTGAGATTTTAACACAATTTTTTCTATAAATTATCTTTCTTGCGCCAGAAGAAGGGCTCTAACCGACGTTCGAGGAGGGCACAAGACACCAGGGCGCGTCTGGGGCCTGGGGCGCGCCCTGGTGGGTTGTGGGCACTGTGGGCCCCCGTTTGCGTTGATTCCACCTCCCAAAAATCACATAAATTCCAAAATAATTCTCCGTAAATTTTTATCATGTTTGGACTTCGTTTGATATGGATTTTCTGCGATACAAAAAACATGCAAAAAACAGGAACTGGCACTGGGCACTGGATCAATAGGTTAGTCCAATAAATCATATAAAAAGTTGCCAAAAATATGTGAAAGTTGTATAATATTGCCATGAAACAATCAAAAATTATAGATACGACGGAGACGTATCATTCACTCCAAGACCTATCGGCGTAGTATACGTAGTTCATTGAGTCAAGAATGTCGATGCTACTTCTGTACTTGTTCAAGACATAGAGCGTGAAGTGGCCGTCTGTGTGACGAGGTATCATGATCTACGTTGAGAGAAGATCCTTGTTGATGTAAAATTTAAATTTCATTTAATTGTTGAAGCTTAAGGAGAATAAGTCATGCATTCAGTAATAATTCTGAACTTACCATCTTCTTATGTAGGAGGTTTTTACCTCTCACAAGGACTTCAAATTCTTTTAGTGCCTCCTCCTTGTTGAATTCTGATAGGTCTCCTTTTTTATAATTGAGACCGAGCACCAACTGCAAGAAAGAGAGTGTGTGGTTTTAGTTAAATATTTTATCATAGTAATGACGGTGGTGTTTTCGTGGGAGAGGTATGCATACATTTGCGAAATCTGCAGGGAGTACAATTGTATCGTCTGAGTTGAATTGTTTCTGTTCTGTCCATTCCTCCAATAACACGTTTAGCATGGAGCCCTCCATTTGTGCATGTCCTTTTCCTGCCTGATCCTTCATGGATTTTCCAGTAATGTAATCTTCTCGCTTTGAGCTTTTATATAGCTGTAGTCTACAAGCAAGGAGCATTTACAACTAGATGAGTGAATGGTTAGTTGGATTTTAGAGGATCTGCAGTTCTCTGGTAATTGTTTCCATGGAAGAAGGAGAATCTACTTACCCTCCGCAATCTTTCTATCCTTGTCGGCTCATTAGATATTTATAGAGTTCTATGACCTTTTCTTTGTAAATGAAATCTCCTGGAACAAGTGTTGCAACGTTGACTTTCTCAAAGAGCTTGCTTGTTCGCTTCAATGGCCTCTTAATTGATATTATGTTTGCTGAGCTGATCTCAGATGATTGAATCGTTGAGGGTTTTGGGGAACTTGTCTGCACTCTTGCCAGATGCTTTGCGTTTTTCTTGTCGTAAACTAACTGTGCCTGCTCGTTAAGCTGCAACTGTGCCTGCTTGTTAAGCTGCTTAGATGTTGGTGTTTCCTTATGTGTGTTGTCGTTTTTGATTCTCTGTTCTACTGAGATTACAACATCGTGTTTCCTATTTTGAAGTATCTTTTGTTGTAAATCCCTCTCTTTCCGCTTCTTTTCTTCTTGTGCATGTTTTGCCTCAGGTGATGTTGCTGATATGCGATCTTCGCCAATAGAGGTCTTGTTCTGTTCGGAAAGCTGTTGTTGGCGAGTTGGTATGCTCTTCATCCTGTTGTCCACTTTTAAAGGAGTGTCTGTTATGTCTTCGGTCTTTTTATCTGGGGGTGGTCTGTCTGGTTCTATCGGTGGATCCTTGCGTTCGTCTTCCTTTTGTAAATCAGTGTCTGGTTGCGCATGTTGTTCCCTCTGTAAATCAGCATCTGTTTGCGCATGTTGATCTGTGAATGTTTCTTCAGTCACTTCGGTAGTATCCTTGCTGCTTACATGATAATCTTCTTTCTCCTCGTCGCTGCTTGTGTCATTAATTTCAATAACTTCTACCCCTTGAGCGCTTGTCCCAATGGGCTCGGGAGTTGGAGGAAACTCTTGTTCTAGTATGTCACAATCTATCCGTTGCATTTCTGTCTTCTATATCGACTTCACCGTTGAGCATGTCTGTTAAAAAAAACCTATTGGTATGTCTCTGAAAATTAGATAAGCAAAATATTACCTTTTTGTCTTTAGAAAGACAAACCTGTGGTGTAGTTTATTAATGACAGTGCTGTAGTATCTCTGTATTGGCTGATTATTTGATAGAAAATTTTCTTCCTCAACTCTGGGACTTGTTCTTCTGTTAGTAGCACTGTTTTTCCATCATCGATGTAGTGCTTCACGTTCATGAACATATAGAATGCCAAGTCCAGACTGCAAGTAGAAGGATGATTGGTTATTGCCTAACGTACTATGTTTTTATGAATTGTATTAGTAAATGTTACAGTGAAAAATAAAAGGAGAAAGGTTTGTAGTGCTTACGTTCCTCCCTGAAGTGGAACCTGCATTTTGACCTTTTTGAAATGGTCGATAGTTCTTGGTGAGAGTTGGAGACGTGTGCTTATTTGCTTCCATATCTTCTTTACTCTGCTTGTTACTGTGTTGAAGTAATCCATTGTGCCTGGATATTCAGTTGTTGAAGAGTCAAGGAGTTCAAAGCGCTCTTTTTTCATGTTAACTGTAACGGTGAAGTAGTGACTGATATTTCCGTCTTTCTTAGTCCCGCCTATGCAAGCTGGTAGAAAGAACTGCAAAATGCAAAATAAATAAATAAGGAAAACACTTTGGGATCCTTCTTTGATTTAGTCATGATTTGTTGATCGTAAAAGGGAATTGTAGAGCCGTGATTGTATCTCTTACCTCTAACATGTGATCTGCTTACCATGTCGTAATCTTGCAGTTGTTCTCCTTCTTCCAAATCGAGGAATCTTTTAAGCCTTTTAGGTATTGTTTTATCTCTGACGTGTGCTTCATCTTTATTTTTGAATTCCAATGGATCTTTGTGATTGGCTCTGTGTATTGATTCCTGCTTGTTTTGTCACATATGCGCAAAAGAAATTTGTAAGTTTAATTGAACACAAAGGTTGATTGATCGATAGACTGATATTCACTGTTGAAACTTGAGCTTTTGTCGTGATGTTTACTTACAGTGTGGTATATTGATAGAATCTTTCTCTTTGTGCCCCTGAGTTGCTTTTTCAACATCAGTAGCATGGGATGCATGGCTTCGCTGCACACTGGTTTTCCATTCGTGAAGCTTCATGCCATTTGGCTGACCGTTACATGTGAGCTCTTTGTTTTCATGAAAATCTCGTCTCTGCAATATGTATATATACACATAAAATGTTTAGGGGGGGGGGGCGAATCATTGAAAGAAATAATTCTTTGGTGGTAACATGAACTTACCCTTTCTCCTCTGTCGCTGTCATGACATTGTTGTACAGGTGTTCGATGCCGTTGCTCATGTGATCACTATCTTCTATCCCTTCCTCTTTTGTGCCTTCCTCAATGACCAGGTGTTGCATGATCAACGGTTCACGTTCTGTTTGAGTGCCGTCCTGGGTTACTGTCATGCTTGTGGCAACAACCTCTTTGACAGCACAATCTTCCTTGTCCGATGGTGCAGCGTTTTTCTCGATGTTGTCTGACTCTTTCTCTGGAATATCAGCTCCATGCTTTTCCAATGCACTCTGACCCTTTGCTTCTTTGCTTGTGTCGGTGTGCCTGTCTTGTTGAGGTTTCTGTGTTATCATGCAAAAGCGTGGTTAAAAATAAATAAATATGCTCGTTATTTTCATTGTAGTTTAGTGTCTATTCCCTAAGAAAAATACTCAAATGTTGTATGGCCCATAATAGGTCCTATTCTTCTACCTTTTCCAGGTAGTTCGAAATCAAATCTCTTTAGAAAGAGGATCTTTTGTCTCATGGTAGCCTGCTCCAGTCCCCTTTTGAAACTTTCATTATTGTGTAAGCCATACACTTCACATGTTTCTAGCGATTCTAGTGTGTCTTTGAACTTTTTTAATGTAACTTCACCTTTTCAGTCGTTTCCGCCGCTGATGTCTGTTCGTCCTTTCCTTCGTTGAGTGGAGGTTTTTGGACCTCCTCTGAATCTTTGCCTTGTTGTTCATCGGTGGTGTCATCATTTTTGTCTTGTGGTTGTTGAGACATAGAGGTAAGTAAATGAGACTGCATTTGTGTCTGTGTTCACTCAATTTCTAATTTCATAAAAGCAGCTTATCTCACTCCACCTTTTCGATCTTTTGCGCCATTGCCATCCCTATTATTTCTTGTCCGGTCAATGAAGGTTTTCTGGCTTGGTCTCCAGCGGTGACGCTGTCTGTCGTTGAAAGAACATCTTCTGTTTGTTCCTTGCCCTTATCTTGTTGTGTTTGTTGGTCTTGAATTTTGGTGATCTCCTCTATTTCTTGCATCTGTCGGAATGCAAAAAGTAATTAAAACGTGTCTGCATTTCTGTCTGTGGATGTATTTTTTTATATGCTATAGAAACAGGTTTTGTAGCTTGACCTGTACATTCATTGTCTCTGGTGCTGTGTCTGTTACTTCTTCTTCGTCTTCTGAAGTTTTTGGACATTGTCGAGCGGCAGCAGCACTTCCTATCGCTTGTTGAGAGACATCTTCTGCTTCATTTGTTTCTTTCTTCTGTTCAATCAAAAAATGTAAATAAAGTTGGGACTTCATCTGTGTCTGCATAACTTTTTCCTTTTAATGTTATAGGAACATGTCATGTAACTTCACCTCTTCGGTCTTTGATGCTGGTGGGATCTCTTCTGGATTGTGTTTGTCAGGTGAAGACTGCTCTTTAGTTGGGGTACTGGGTACTATTTGAATGACAATTTGCCCTTGTTTTTTGGCTTGCTCCGCTTGTACTCCTTGTTGTTCTTTGACATGAGCGTTCTTGTTTGTTTCCTGCGTCTCATGAAAGAAAAGCGTGATTCATTCCTTGTAATTCTTGTATTACTGTGGAGGTTGTACTGGATAGTTCATTCCTTATAAATCTTTGAAAAATGGTTCTTGTTGAATTTTACCTTTGCGGCGGTGGTTGGGATATTCGTGTCTGCATCCACTTTTTCTTTGCTATGTATACCAGCCTTGGGTGTGTCATCAACTGGTATGTCCGAGGCTTTCTCCCCTGTATCGGTGATCTGGAATGTTGTGGCGCTGAAAAGCTCTTGTCCATCAACTATCTGTTTTGCATGGGCAACCTCTTGTTTTTGCTGTGCTTGTAATACCTGAAGATGAAACAATATGAGTTTGTGCTGCACATGATGAGTTAATGGTATTGGGTAAAGTGGGTTTGGAAGTTTTACCTCTCCTTTGTTGTTTTCTTCTTGTTTATCTTGTGTGCTGTTAACGGTCGATGGTATATCAGCTCGTGCCTTGTTTGTGGGACTGCTGAGATGATGGTTGTCCAGCTGAGTATATATTTCATTGCAAATTTGCTAGTTAACTCAAAACCATATCTAGTTTAGAAAGAAGAAACTGATTTTTATACTCACATGTTTGCTGGTTCCGATCCTGTTCATCTCTTGTACCGCTCTTGTGGTCGTTCTTGAGGGAGCATTATCTATTGTGGGGTTGCTTGTTTTATTTCTTTCATCCTCTTGCTCGGTGTTCTTGACATCATGCTGCTGTTGGCCTTTATGTTGGGCTGGCGTTCTGTTGCCGTGTCCCTGACAGTATGAAAGACATATTTTTTAAGTTCAAGTTTGAAAGCATGGCTTTTGAGTCAGATGGATGATGTATTGTTCTCATTTACCTATTTCTCTTGTTGATGCTCTGCTTCTGCAGCTACTTTTCTACCTTGGTTTTGCTGTTCTTTGGTACTTGTGTTGGTTGATACGTGATTCTTGCTCTGCTCCTTTTGCACCTTGTTCTGTTCTTTTGTCTCCCTCTTGTTAATTCTCGAGGTTTGTGTTCTTGAATTTGTTATTCTTTTCTTCCCTTGGTGTTTCTTTATTCTGCTGCGGCTATGACTTCTTTTGTGCGGTTGCCATCGACTAGTGTAGTTGTGGCTCCTGCATCTGCTAGATCTAGCACCTGCAGGGTCGCCTCGTCTGCTAAGTTCTTTCTTGCGTTGCAAATCATGTCCTGAAATTCTTTGTGTTGTTCAAAAGCTTCAATCAGGGACATTGTTTGTTGCACCAGTGATTTCTTGGCTTTTTGGTCCAATCTCTCCTCTTGATCAGTGCATTGTTGTTCAGCACTGGTGGTTATTCCGGGTAACTGTTTTGCTTCATCAAGCCCTTTTTCCAACATTTCATTTATCCTTTCAAATCTTTCTTCTAATCCTATGCTGGTGCTTGTCTCGGGTTCCCTGCTTCCACTGGTGCTGACACGTGCTTCGTGCTGGCGCTTGGGTGGAGGTGGTAGCAGTTTGGTCGTGTGTTGGTGCTTCTATTGTTGTGCTGGTATCAATTGTATTGAAGACGAAGGTGATGTTGTGCTAGTATAGAAGATCCTCTCTGCTGTTCCTTTCCATGTCTGCATTGTTTCAGTAGAATGGAATCGGTTAGAATGGAAACCGTTTTTACAAGGAAGAACGGATTTATATACAATAGAGACATACCTGTATCTTGCCAAATTCATAGTCATCCGGTTGTGCTTTTCCGTCCCTTTTCATGTCTGCTCTAGCTATTTTCGCTAGGTCACTCTCTTTGAGATGGTTTGCTCGTGGTAATGAGGTCTTGTCCATTCTCTCAGCAATCTTCCGTATTTCTTTGCTGTCGGTTGGCAGCAGCAGGGAGTCGAGGTACATGATTACTGGTCCTTGTGCCAAACCATTGAGGTGCTTTTTGTTCTTTTTTCCTGATCCAACGTCCTGTGCTCCTGCCATTCCGTGGCTCCTGCCTTAATCCTTTCAACGATTACCTCACAGAAATCCATGTTTGGCATTTCTTCATAGGCCATGTCCTTGACCATTATCGCTTGTTGGCTGAAGATAGAGGCGCTTGTCCCACAGACAACGTTGTGGAAAAAATAAGGAAAAATATTTTAACTGATTTATTGTTTGATACTGGGTCATCTAGTTGTACCAATTCTCGTAGCTTTTTAAACAGATCTCCGTGTGAGAAATTTAGCCTTTTGAGGCCAAGTTCTGAGACCAGTTTCCTCATTATATCGGTGGAAGTCTGTGACCTTGGTGCTGATTTCTGCGTGCCATTTGGGTATCCAATGTGACGCCCCCGGCCTAATCGTGCACTAATCATACACGCAAATGCACACGAACAAGCCTAAGGACTCACGGGAAGATATCACAACACAACTCTAAATCATAAATAAAGTCATACAAGCTTTATATTACAAGCCAGGGGCCTCGAGGGCTCGAATACATAAGCTTGCGTACAAGCGTCAGCGGAAGCATCAGATATCTGAGTACAGATATGAAACAGAAACAGAAAGGCCTTTAGAAAGGCGGGGCAAAATAAAACACTACGATCGAAAGGCGTAGGCCTCCTGCCTGGGACCCTCCGATCCTACTCCTGGTCATCAGTCAACTCGCAGAAGTATCCATCCTCTGGGTAGTAGTAGTAGTCGATCGACGGGGCATCTGTCTCAGGGGCTCCGTCATCTTGGTCACGTCAAACTGATATGGGGAGAAAAGGAAAACAAAGCAACCGTGAGTACTCAGAAGTACTCAGCAAGCAAGGATCTACACTACATATGCAACATTTTCAAAGGGAGGCTGTATATGTGGACTGGGCTGCAGAAATGCAAGAATAGAGAGAAGGCCTAGTCCTATCGAAGACTAGCATCTTCAGAGGTCTTGCAGCAATAGAAGAGAGAAGAACAGTACAATATAATGTAGCAGTATCATTAAGTCTCATCCTCACCCAGAGATCCTTTCTCGACTCCCTGCGAGAAAGCAATCCCAGAGCCATACAGTCATCAACCTCGTCCTGAGATCCCTTCTCGACTCCCTGCGAGAAGCAATCCCAGAGCCATATATCCAAGTATCCAGTTCTAAAATTGTATCAATCAGAATACAACTCCGAGTGTCCTTTACCGTAGGACCGGCTATCGATAGAAGTATTCTTCCCTGCAGGGGTGCACCAACTTACCCAACACGCTCGATTAACTCCGGCCGGACACACTTTCCTGGGTCATGCCCGGCCTCGGCCAAACGACACACCGCAGCCCTACCTAGAGCTCAGCAGAGAGGTCCCCGCCGGTCTACATCCTAAGCGCTCAGGGGTCTTGGGCCATCGCCCTATGCACTCCGGGTCGTTGCGAGCAGGGTGAAGCCAGGCACCCGAAGGGCGCCGGTCCGTCCCGGCCGCAAGGCTGAACTAGACGTCTGACAGAGCTTTCGGCTAATGCTACGATGCAGAACGCCCATACTATGCCCACGTGATGGTTAGTGCTATCAGGCCAGAGACCTGCTCGGATCAAATATCCAAATCGTTAGGACTAGGGGCTTGCGGTAACGAGTAAAGACTCACGAAAGATGTGACCCCGTCGCCCCGTCTCGAGGACTTGCTGCAAGGGTTAAGAATGCCCGGCCGCGCCTCGTATTCACCACTCGGGCACCACACTGGCACCCGTCTTCACAACACTCGCCTCTCAGGCGCACGCGGGTACCCCTCAGGGTCGACCCGCCTATCCAAGTAACAGTGTAAAGTCCAATTATCCGTGTGTCCATATCATCAGGGGAATCCGAGGTATCACCCTTGTTGGATTCCTACTCGATGTATCCGTCAAGGTGAACTCGGAGGAATCACCCTCACTGGGTTCACACTTGAGGTGTTGTACGACGGCGTCGTTATCGGAAGCGGTGAAGGAGGAATCACCCTCGATGACCACGACCGAATAGCTACTCTAGAGAGTTAACATCAGAAGTGCTACAAGTGGTTTCACCCTCGGCACTCGATAGTAACGCTGCAGTGTCGTTACAACTAAGGGGGATGATGTGCGGTGTCGGGGCCTGGTCTTCAATCCCGTTGATCGGGTCTTCTGATGATCCAGCGCGGCAGTCGGGATAAGTGGGGTCACTGATAGGTCTCTACCCAGCCTATACTAAGCAGTTTAGGATATGCAGGTAATTATCAACAGCAGGTTACAATAAATAGGCTATGCATCATAATAGGTAAAGCAGTAGCATCAGCAATTCTAATGCAAGCATGAGAAATAGAATGGGCGATATCGGGATGATCAAAGGGGGGCTTGCCTGGTTGCTCGGCGGCAAGGGCAAGGTTGTCAATGGTGTCTTCGGTCTCCGGAGCTGCGTCGGTCTCGGGGACGACGTCGAGGTCAGGGGCTATCGAGAGAGAAGAGGGGGAGGAAACAGTATAAATATAGAGCAAACATGAGCAACACAAAGCACGACATGACAATGTGCAGTGTCGGGTGTGTCCTAACGTATGGTTGCACGTCACCGAGGAAGGAGGAATCCATCCGGGAATGTTTTCCCGGTTCCGGACATTTGTCAGACAGATGACCGGAGAGGGACGGTTGCATGTTCGGATAGTTAGGGACGCGTGACGGACGAACGGAGCGCGTATTCGAATTCGTCTCGTCGTTCTGAGCAACTTTCATGTACAAAGTTTTTCCATTGGAGTTACGGATTATTTAATATGATTTTCTAAAGTTTTTATTAATTTCTGGAATTTATTTAATTTATTAAATCAACATTATCCAGAACAGTGTCTGCTGACGTCAGCATGACGTCAGGACCAGTGGGTCCCACCTGTCATACTCTGTTAGGTTTAATTAGGGTTTAGCTAATTAATTACTGATTAATTAAACTAACTAATTAATTAGACTAATTAAACAGGATTAATTAACTTAATTAATTTACTAATTAATTAATTAATTAACTAATTATTTATTTAATTAACTATTTCTATTTTCTATTTTTTTTTCAAACAGTTCTGGGCCGTGGGCCCCACTGGTCAGGGGCAGCGGGCGGACGTGTCCGGGCCAGCCTGTGCGGGCACCGGACATGTCCGGGCTCGCATAGCGCGCGCGCGGGCTCCGGACGAGCGGGCGGCGGGCGCGGACGGAGGGGACGCAGGCGGCGCGGGGGCCGCGGCGAGCGCGGGCACGGGCCAGCGCAAGCGGAGCCGGAGGCTGGGGCGGCGGATCCGGTCGGCGCCGAAGCAGGGGAGGCCGGAGTGGCGCGGGCGGCGGCGTGGGGTGGCGCGGCCGAAGCGGGCGGGAAGCGGCGAGCGGCGGGCGCGTGCGCGCGCACACGGAGACGGAGGCGAGGCGAGCGCGCGGTGAGCGGGCCGGGCGCGGCCGGAGCGCGCGCGCAGTGCGGGGGCGCGGGCGGCGGCCGGAGGCGGGGAAGGAGGAGGGGGAGGAGAAGGGGCCTCACAGCGGCGGTAGGGCACTGGCAGCGGGGCGCGGGGAGGATGGTGGGCACGGCGAGGAGGCGGCGCCGGCGGCGGGGTCCGGGCGGCGGCGGCGGGCACCGGGGAGGATGGAGGAGGGGATCGGGGGGGAATGGATCGGGGGTTGGGGTTAGGGTTCGGGGTCCAGGGGGATTAGGGAGAGTGGGGGTGGGCCGGCATGGGCCAGCTGGGCTAGGGCCCAGTTGGGCCGGGGGGAGGGGGTGTTTCTCTTTTTCTTTTTCTGTTTTGTTTTTCTTTTGTCTTTTCTTTTTCTTTACTGTTTTGCAAAATGTGTGGCCCCCATTAGAGTTTTGTAAAATATGAGAGCTGGCCCACAAATCACAACACAATATATCCTACAACCAAAAACTAGTTTGGGGTAAATATCTTTTCATATTTATTTTAGATTAAATAAAAGGTAATTAAATACTGTCTTTAGTCACTGTTTGGGGATGTTTGAGTCACTTACCCAACTCCAATGATGTTGGTTTCAATTTTAGAATTGTCTCTGATTTATTTGCTATTTAATGAACAATTTTGTTTCTATGTTGGACAACTTTTATTTTCCACTTTCATTTAAATTTGGATTTGACTTAGGACTTGAAATGCAATATGATGCTAATGATGATTATGCACTGTTGATCATGATGACATGGCATAATAAAAAGGGGATTACTGTAGTTAACCACTGGGGGTGTTACATCCAAACACCTTGTGGATGCCTTCCTTTATTATCTTGATTTCCTTTTGTTCACCAGCGTCACCGAAGGTTATTGTCATGCTTTCTGTGTCCAAATTGTCGTAGATGTGTGATGCAAGTGGTCTGCAGATGGAGCCCGTTATTTGGCATTTCTCTATGCTGCCAAATCCGGCCGTCCTAACATCTTGTTGGTGACGTTCTTTAAGTACATTCCATGCTTTATTGACCTAAACAAATGCTGCACCTGCCTTGATTTTGCATTTGTCTTCATTTGTTGCTACCTCCCATTCATCATCCATTGGTGCTACCAATTCTTTTCCGCTTGTCTTTGTCCTCTTTCTGCGCTTCCGGTTTGATTTTCGCTGTTGAGAAAAAAAAAGGTTTTGTTAGAGAGGATCATTTGGTTTTCATGGGTGAAAATTGGCAACAAAAATTTGTAGAGAAATGTGTTTTACATCATCGTTGCTGTCCACTGCGGCGCCACTATTGTCCTCTGCGGCATCATCGCCCTCTGTAGGAATGAAACCATCATCATGTTTTGTGCCATCATCGGGAGTATCACACTCTGGCTCTTTGTTGGCATCATCCTTGTCTTCTTCCACCCGTTGTCATTTGTTTTTCTTCTTGCCTTCAGTTAGTTTATTCGTGATGGGTGGAACTGCTGGTGGGAGTACCATTAGAGGATTTGGCTGCTGCTGCAAGGTAGTACCGTCGATGATGAGTTGAGTTTTGTCCTTTCTCTTTTGTCTTTGTGCTCTAGGAGGAACAACAGTCTTGGTTTCTGATTGCCTCTCTTTTTTGCTGCTAGTTACTTGTTTTTTTTGCCCTCCCTGCTGTAAGCTAGCGCTGGCACTTGCTCAGGTGATTCGTTGTCCATGTTCTGCTTCGTTCTTTTTTCTGACGGGTCAGGAGAGATGCCTCCCGCTTGTGGAAATTGAATATTAAGTTCAGACAGTATCATTTTAATATCTCCGCCTCCATGACCTACATGATTATTATGTAACAAAAGGAGGATGTAGTATCATCGAAAAAAATGGGATATAGTTTTAAAACTATGTCTTCCACCATTGTACATAAAGAATCTGAAACTTAATCTACATAAACTCATAAAATAGCCCTTTCCTTCCATTTCTTGACCTAAAAAGGCAATCAATCCATTCTTTTCATGTTATATCAAGTCATCCTCTCCCTTGGTTTGGTCAATTAGTGATAGAAATTAGGAACAAGT
Source organism: Thinopyrum elongatum (assembly GCA_011799875.1). Taxonomy (NCBI): domain Eukaryota; kingdom Viridiplantae; phylum Streptophyta; class Magnoliopsida; order Poales; family Poaceae; genus Thinopyrum; species Thinopyrum elongatum. Next base: position 365,088,171 of record CM022297.1, on the reverse strand, counting down.
GTGAGCAATATGGCTGCTGGGAAGTTCAGTGAAGTGAGGGGAAGTGTTTTTTGATAGGCATAATACACTACAAATGATATTCTGTAAATTGGAGGAATAATTGTAAGATTTAGAGGATAAGATAAAATGTTTTTGAATGAATAATAATACATTGTGTGAAAAATTTCAATGAAGTGTAATTTTCCAGGATTGTGTGGAGGTAAGTGGTTAACTTACTGTTGTTGCTATATAGTTTTTATTATATGGATTGTGTGAGCCTTTTATAGTACCTTGCTGCACAACAGGCTCTTCCGCATGTATCATGTTTTCCTTGTTATCAGTCCTTGCTACATAAAATGGCCAGGTGTTAGCAGCACTAGAAGCAGAATTGAATTTCACAGCAAAAGAGGAGATGCATCCCGTGGACAAAAAAATAGCATTGTTAGAGAGGCACAGGTTGTTTCACTCTATAAGGACAGGTAGACCTATTCTTGAGCATGGATTTTAATATCAGAGGCACTTAATTTGAAACAGATACAATCAACGGACATATAGAATCTCATGTAAGTATCAGGTTTGATGTCTAAGGATGCTCTCAGGGTTTGAATCTACAGCGGTGTCCTAGATAGTTCTGGCATGTACAGTATGTTTTAAGCAAATATCTTGCGAGCAAATTTCTGTAGCGGGTAGGGGTAGCATTCTATTGCACACGTGTCTACGCTATTTCAATTTTGTTAGACAAGTTTAAACAGACTATTCAAAAACATGGTTGTTGTGGCGGCTCGGGTTCATGTCCGTGAAAAAGGGGAAAATCACTTCGATCGACCTATGGTAATGTAATGTAATGGATTAATATTTTACCTTCGATTGCTTGTGAGGGATTCGTCGCATCCATTGGCTGGTTTTTGTCCTTGCTCTCTGTTGGGATCTCCGCCGCCGGTATTGAGAGCACAGGTCCTCGCCGTCAGTCGCCGCCGCCGGGAGAGGATTTTGGTGCTGTCGCGGGCACCGACCGACTGTCTGTATCTCAAAGTGGATGGCGGCTGGTGGGTGAGGCGAACTCGTTTTTGATTTTTGGTTGGTCTGCTTGTTTGGACAATGGGGGCAGAAGGAGAGAGGAGGGTGTTCAATAGAGGGGAACTGGCAAAGTGTTCGAGATTTTCGGTGCGAAAGGAGAACCAAGAAGGTAGTAGACCGAGAGAGAGAGAGAGAGAGAGGGAAATGGTCGAACCGTCTCGAATCTTCGACCGTCCATTTGGACATCAAGATTGGTGCAACTTTCTGTGGGCTTCGATGGGCTTGTTTTTTGCTTGCTTGCTTAACTGTCAGTCGGTGGGACGCTAGCATTTTTTGATTTTAGTGTAGTGACACCCATGGGGGCATGGTTTGGCGTTACCCAGAGTCATGTTCATAGTTCTTTGTGTTCCAAATGATTTCGCTCGCCAGTTCATTTGGAGAGGCATGGACATGAAGTCAAAGGATGCACGCTTACCTATTAGATAGAGTCACGTTCGTGCATGCGCGTGTTACAGACGTTTTGTTTGACGTTTCACGGTGAGACGCGTGGAAGTGAAGCCACCAGCGCTCACCCTCCCATGGAAATGGTCGAACCGTCTCGAATCTTCAACCGTCCGTTTGGACATCAAGATTGGTGCAACTTTTTGTGGGCTTCGATGGGCTTGTTTTTTGCTTGCTTGCTTAACTGTCAGTCGGTGGGACGCTAGCATTTTTTTATTTTAGTGTAGTGACACCCACGGGGGCATGGTTTGGTGTTACCCAGAGTCACGTTCATGGTTCTTTGTGTTCCAAATGATTCTGCTCACCAGTTCATTTGGAGAGGCATGGACATGAAGTCAAAGGAGGCACGTTTACCTATTAGATAGAGTCGCATTCATGCCTGCACGTGTTACAGACGTTTTCTTTGACGTTTCACAGTGAGACGCGTGGAAGTGAAGCTGAGCTATTTTATGAAGAGGCTGCGACTGTCCCTCTTAAGGAGGGTAACTTTCATGGGACGCAAGCATGGACGTGAAGCCCAAGGAGGCATAGTTTGGTATTACGAAGAATCTCATTCGTGCTTCCTTGTGTTCAAAATTATTCCGCTCGCTGGTTCACTTGGAGAGAGGTAGGGACGTGCCCATGGGGGCATGGTTTGGTATTTCCAAATGATTCCGCTCACTCGTCTCTTGGATAGGCATGAACGTGAATCATGCGGAGGCACGTCTTCTTATTAGCCAGAGTCACGTTCGTGCCTGCCTGTGTTACATACGTTTTCTCTGGCGAGTCACTGTGAGGTGCGTGTAAGTGAAGCCGAGTTGGCACGGTGTTACTAGCACAACAGGCACATTCGTGACTCTGTCTATCAAATGTTTTCTCGGTCGAGATGTTCCTTTGTTGTAGGGACAGACGTGAAGCTGTAGGAGGCACATTTTCAAGCAAATGACGCACGGTGTCCCGACGTGAGGGTGCAAGAGGCGTTGACTGTCCTATTTTATGGAGAGGCTATGACTGTGCCTATTAAGCACAAAGTCAGGTTCATGGGTCTTTCTGTTTGAAATTATTCTGGTGACTCGTTTCCTTGGAGAGGCATGGACATGCATCCGGTGGAGGCACGTTTTACTATTATGCAGAGTGACATTCATGCCTGCGCAGTGTTACTAGACTAGCAGGCACATTTCTTCCTTCCTTCCTTGTTAGAGGCGGTTCTTCTTCAAAAAAATAACGCACGGTGCCCCGACATTAAGGTTAAAGAGACGTTGATGTGACTATTTTAAGTACACTGACGTTCGTGGATTTTTGTGTTGCAGAACTTTCGGCTTACAGGTGTTTACGTGACTACTAGGTAGAGTCACATCCATGCGTCTTTGTGTTCCAAGTGATTCCCCTTAGTCGTTCACTTGGAGATGCAGCGACGTGCAGCTCACGGAGGCACTTTTTCCTGTTATTCGGAGTCACATTCGTGCCTGCTTGTGTTACAAGCGTTTTCACTAACGAGTCATGTTGGAGACACGTTTTTGAAGCAAGGCAGTCATGGTCAAGCTTCCGTCTACCAGTCTGCTTCAAACTTCCAGTCGCCTGGATCCCACGGAGGCATGGTTTGGTATTACATAGAGTCACGTTGGATGTCTTTGTGTTCGAATTGTTTCCGTTGACTCGTTCACAAGGAGAGGCACGGACGTGGAGCCCAAGGAGAAGAGGCAAGATTTTGTATTACGCAGAGTCACGTTCGTGCGTTTTGTGTTCACAATGATTCCGCTGACTTGTTCACTTGGAGAGCCACAGACGTGAAGCTCAAGGAGGCATGGTTTCGTATTATGTAGAGTCATGTTCGTGCGTATTTGTGTTCACAATGATTTCGCTGACTCGTTCACTTGGAGAGCCACGGACATGCAGCCCAAGTAGGCATGCTTTGGTGTTATGTAGAATCACGTTCGTGCGTATTTGTGTTCGAATTGATTCCATTGACTGTTTACAAGGAGAGGCACTGATGTGGAGCCCAAGGAGAAGAGGCATGATTTTGTATTACGTAGAGTCACGTTCGTGCATTTTGTGTTCACAATGATTTCGCTGACTCGTTCAGTTGGAGAGCCATGGACGTGAAGCCCCCGAAGGCATGGTTTCGTATTAGGTAGAGTCACATTTGTTCGTTTTTGTGTTCCCAGTGATTCCGTTGACTCGTTCACAATGGTAGGCACGAACATGGATCCCAAGGAGAAGAGGCATGATTTGCTCGAGCTTCTGTCTACCAGTCTGCTTCAAACTTCCAGTCGCCTGGATCCCACGGAGGCATGGTTTGGTATTATGTAGAGTCATGTTGGATGTCTTTGTGTTCGAATTGTTTCCGTTGACTCGTTCACAAGGAGAGTCACAGACGTGGAGCCCAAGGAGAAGAGGCAAGATTTTGTATTACACAGAGTCACGTTCGTGCGTTTTGTGTTCACAATGATTCCGCTGACTCGTTCACTTGGAGAGCCACGGACATGAAGCTCAAGGAGGCATGGTTTCATATTATGTAGAGTCACATTCATGCGTATTTGTGTTCACAATGATTCCGCTGACTTGTTCACTTGGACAGCCACGAACATGCAGCCCAAGGAGGCATGCTTTGGTATTATGTAGATCACGTTCGTGCGTATTTGTGTTCGAATTGATTCCGTTGACACGTTCACAAGGAGAGGCACTGACGTCGAGCCCAAGGAGGAGAGGCATGATTTTGTGTTACGCAGAGTCACGTTCGTGCATCTTTGTGTTCACAATGATTCCGCTGACTCGTTCACTTGGAGAGCCACGGACGTGAAGCCCCTGAAGGCATGGTTTCGTATTAGGCAGAGTCATGTTCGTCCGTTTTTGTGTTCCCAGTGATTCCGTTGACTCATTCACAATGATAGGCAACAGTGGATCCCAAGGAGAAGAGGTATAATTTTGTATTACACAAAGTCACGTTCGTGCGTTTTGTCTTCACAATGATTCCACTGACTCGTTCACTTGGAGAGGCATGGACGTGAAGCCCGCGAAGGCATGGTTTCGTATTAGGCAGAGTCATGGTCGTGCGTTTTTGTGTTCCTAGTGATTCCGCTGACTCGTTCACTTCGAGAGGCGCGGACGTGAAACCCACGGAGGCATGGTTTTGTATTATGTGGAGTCAGGTTCGTGCATCTTTCTGTTCCAAATGATTCTGCTGACCCCATTCACTTGGATAGGTATGGTTTGGTCATACGCAGAGTCACATACATGCATTTTGTGTTCCCAATGATTTTGGTGACCCGTTCAGCCAATGGAGAGGCACGGACGTGCGGCCAGCGGAGGAATGGTTTTGGTATTACGGAGAGTCACGTTCATGTGTCTTTGTGTTCTGAATGATTCCACTGACGGGTTCACTTGGAGAGTCACAGCCATGCGTTCCAGGGAGGCATGGTTTGGTATTAGGGAGAATCACGTTTGTGTCTGCGTGTGTTACAGACGTTTTCAATGACGAGTCACCTTGAGACACGTGCAAGTTAATTCGCGGATTTAGTAAGATTTTGATATAAATATTATTTCTAAACAAAAAATGGGACAACGAAAAATAGTAGGAATTTGACAGTAACTTCTCTGGAATACAGACGGACGCAGATAGTAAATTTACTTTGAGAGTGATGAACTTACCTGCAAAGAAGGCATGTTCGTGAAGTGAAGCACAAACATGCCTCTGTGGGCCAAATGTTTTCAGTGAGACGAGTTAACTGTGTTTGAAATGTCTTCTATGGAATCTATACGGACGATTAGGAAGAAGTTGAGTGGCTATAGTGTGGACAAACGCACGGGGAGACGAAAGGAGAGTACTGGTGTTTTCTAGGCGTGCAGAGTTCGAGGTATTTAAGAGAGATTGTGAGAATTCGAGGCGTCGGTTACTCCGTTTGACCGTCTGACCGCTGTGCATATGTTATAAAAGGTAGCTACTCATGGAACACTCCACGTTTGTACTCGTCCACAATTCTCCAGAGACAGGCACCTCTTTCTTGCTGGTAGCTCCTTGCTTGTGCCATGGCCGGTAAGAGCGCTTCTGGGTGGACAAATAAGCAGGCAGCAAGGACCAAAGCCACGAAAGAAGAGAGAGGTGTCGCCGCTACGCGGTAGCGGCAACAGGGATATCCAGCCCCATTGCCCAGGTCTCGAACGATCTCTCGCGTGGAGGCGATTGGTCTCACAAGTGCGTTCGCCATGGAGACAATCTCAGCGAGATGGCAGTACCGAATTCCTTAGCCACCGACGACGTGCTCGATGAGCTAATGAAGCAGCAGGAGTTCATCGCTCGCTTGCAAAAGTTGGTGCAGCAGAGCAATGCCTCGGTGGAGAAGTCCACTGGTCTCATCTTTCAAGCTGTGGGTGAGAATGAGAAGCTTGCCAACGAGCTTGACCAGAAGGAGCAGGAGGCCACCCGCTGGAAGAAACTGTATGAGGAGAGCAGTGCGTTGGTGGAGAAGCTGACAGGCGTCGCGGGGGAACTTATGGATGAGAAGGCGGAGCTCCTCGTCAAGTACAAGTGCCTGGTGGAGGATTCCTTTGCTGCTGTCAAGGAAGGTCATGAGGCAATGAAGAAGGATATTGAGGATATCTGCGCCTAGCAACTCATCAAGAAGGTTGCTGGAGTGTAGGTAGAGAGCTTGGAGCGGGTCATTTTTCTGCGTCTTCCTACTTATTTTATCATGTTCTCTTGTCCGTGTTTCTTCCTTGCGTTGCCGCATGTGGTCTTTTGTACTGTCATGAATTTGTAAGGCATTTATGAGTTGCATTGTCGTCGTGTTATTTCATTTGTTGGTAGATGTAGATGAGTAGCACTACAAAAAAAATACACTTCCGTGATGATACGTGTTTGTCATAGTAGGTCACATTTTCTGTCATGCATGTACATCCATGACGATTTTATGACAGAATCAAGATAGTCATACCTGTGCTGTCGTAGAAGTGTTCCATGACATTACCAAAATTATCATCACGGAAGTGTCCACTTCCATGACGATAAATGGCGCATCATGGAAGTGCTTTCGTCAAGGTTAACCAACACGTGGCATCCACCGTAACGGGTCACTGTTAAGTTATCGGGTTCCGGTTTGAATCCAATAGCCCGTTAACAGCCCAGACCAATGGGGATTTTCCACGTGTAAAATTCTCAATGGCCAGAGGAACCACGTGTCGGCTCACCGTTGGGACAGATGTCATCCACTCATTGGACCGGAGGCACCTATGATACGTCGACACGTGGCACGGCCCAACAGAGGCCCATTCCGGTGAAAAGGCCGGCCTGTTTGACTTGGTCAAAAGGTAGCGGGCCGGCCCACGGAAAGCCTGTTAACGGCCTGTTCGCATATAGCCCATTTACAGCCCGCTAACTCACGGCCCGTTACGACCTATCCGAATTAGGCCCAGTAGCGTCATCTGGGCCGTCCAATATGATTCCATCCCGATGTAACTTCTGGCCCATGTATGGCCCATGACGTCTTTTGGCCCATATGAGGCCCTTTGTAACTCTTGGCCCATTAACGGCGCGTGGTGAAACTGGCCCGTAATGAACAGTGTATCAGTTTATACCCATTAACGGCCCATTATTCCATTGGGCCGTTTCCAGCCCGTGTTATCTTTCGGCCTTCTCAGGGCCCATTTATTCTTGGTATGATTTGCAGCACTCGATTACTTACGGTCCGTTACTGGCCTGTTCCGGTTGTGGGCCAAATTCAGCCCATGGTTAAAGTCGGTCCGTTTGCAGCCCGTTAATCCGTTGGGCCCTTTTCATAGCGTCATCAAATACGGCCGATTAACGACAGACCATTATGGTCGGCCCATGAACGGACGATTCCAACTCTAACCCGTTTACGGCCCATAATGCGGTCCGTTATTGGCCCATGTTTGGCCAATCGATCATACGACCCATAGAAGGCCCATTGATGCTACGGCCCGTAGAAGGCCCTTTGTTTCTACGGCCCGTAGGAGGCCCATGGTCACTACAGTAAATATGTAGCCCATGGTTATTGTGGCCTAGTTTAAAAAAATAGGTTATTGCGGCCACTAGCAAACCGCGGAAAAAGAACTGCACTGACTACAAGCAAACAAATAAACAAGACAACAAGGAAATAAATAAGCAAGCAACTTACGCTAGGCTATCACGGCTATTACACATATTACATACACTGGGCATCAAAGTTCGCCACCAGTGCAAATATGGGGAACAAAGCAGCATATTACATACACTGGTTGTCAAAGTTGGCGACCAGTGCAAATAAATGCCGCAGCAAAACAAGCCCAGCACTGAAACCACTTCACAAGAGCTCAAGAAACAATATCCTGGGTATCCATCATGCTGGCAAGATGCTTAGCAAGCTTATTAGCTTTCTCTTGTTTAGCGCTTAAATCCTCCAGCGATTGCTGTTGCACCAGAAAGTATGCATCTGAATTCTACAGGGACTTCCTCAATCCTGGCTGTTACGTTTTCATGCTGTACTATCCGATGGAGCACCATAACCTTCGCCTTCATTTCTCCTAGGCTCCTGAACAACATAGCAAATGTCTGATAGTCTGGTTTCAAAACCATGCATATCTTGACGACATCGAACAATGGCTGTCCTTATTTCACAAAGGGTCTCTGTTAGGGAATGGACTTGTGTCTAGAGCGCAGATATAACATTGTTTTGAGATTGCATATCTTGATCATGAGGCAGTTTGGACGAGATTGCCTTAACAACCAACCCAGTATTACGCAGGAACATGCTTTTGGCACTGTTAGTGTACAGGTACTGACCCACTACAACAAGAGGTGACATTGCGGTTATAGTTGCCTCGTCACCTTAAGAAGGTGGCGGTTCCACCATTTGTTCCATAGCTTGCTGAAAAGTTGAGTTTTTACATTAGTAGTACCAGAACTGAAGATATTAAGGAGGCAGCAAAACCAAACAAAATAGCTTTGGTCTATATACAGAACTTATTCTGGTGAACCCGTGTAAAATATTAGTTGTATTTTACTGCAAAGTACATAATAAAACCAGGTTCCAAACATATGACCATGTACCATGGCTAATGTATTGTCTATTTCTTCACATTGTATTGACAGCTAAGGATAAAGAGACAAAGTTTATAATACGGTAAGCATAGTATGACATCATTCATATCACAAAACAACTGAGAACAGACAAACAGGCAATTGTAACGTTGTGTGGGCAAGTCCAGCACGGAACTAGATTACAGATCAAGATCAAAGGAACATCACTCCTATCTTTTAAACCTTGTAAGGTGCAATGATACACTAAGACAATTGTGTATATAATTGAAAAGAGTAATAGACATTGGCTACAAACTGTGCAGTTCAATGCACAAGTCAGAGTAAGTAGTAGTTAAAAGGCATGAGGATTAAGGACTTACAACAGCGGCTTTGACTGGTGTAGTCATGCCCTTCGTCTTGCTAGTGTGACAGTCCTTGAAGATTTCCACAGCATTTGGTTCAGGTACTTTTTGGTCCTTGCGGGCTTTCCTCTGCATTTGGAACAAGTCAATATAGATCTGATAATATGGCACAACGAAAAGAGTGAAACAACAGCTAATTACAAGAGCCTCGCAGTGTGCAATATAGCTACGAGATCCTGTCATCTGTTGGAATTTCACTTTCGTAGGGTTGGCCTTGTTCTTTGAACAGTTCACCTACAAGAAGATAGATTTGTGAGGCACATGCGTAAATAGGAGTTCACCATGTGATATGATCACATATATATAACGTACTTGATACTTTGGATCAGACCAGTGTTTAACGAGGCCTCTCCAGTCTTCATCCGATATATTTTCCACTAGAGATGTTTGGGAAAGTTCACTGTTAGCCTTGCCTTCAAAGTGAGTTTTCCTCAAGTTATACCAATACTGTCGCAGAGCAGACTTGAAAATATGGGTGCAAGCTTGTCTGGTTGCATCATCTTGGCTATCCAACTTGAACCTCATCTGTTGAAAATTATGGGAGTCTCATTATCAGCAACCTAGAAAGTATGGGACAGAGCAAGACGATATTACTAGTTTCCATACATAACCATACTTATAGATAAATGGTCGAGGAAGGTGTTGAACTGGGTTTCGTCTTTGTCATTCCTGTACTGAATCCATGTTGGGAGGATACGTGCATGACACCTAACGGCAACCGCTGCCTCTGATACTAACTTGGCTGACTCTGTAGCATCATGTGGCCTTTTTAAACCTGCCTCAAAACGGATCTCCATTCTTCCTCCTCTAGATTTAGTTAACCTATCGAGCATTATCCCTGATGTTTGTTTCCTCTTGCGCCTAGGTGCTAGTCCAACAACGAACATAGGAAGTGTAAGTGTACATCAAACTGTGAGACTACATATAAAGAAGCATGCAACTGTAACTTGACTCCAGCAACTACCTTCTAGCTGTTGAAGCTCACAAGGTTCATCTGATCTTGCCAACTCGTCTTGTGTCAAGAGTGCTTCGGAAGTAGTGTCAAGTGGCAAGGGAGCTTGGGAACGTGCTGCTAGCTGAGTTGACAAACGAGTAACTCGTGCAGCTGGTGGTACTGTGGAAGGTGTTGCAACAACTTGGGTTGTCGCTACTTGTTTGGTGGCAGCTATTAGTTTCTGTTTGGCTTGTTTTGCAGCTCGTGTAGCATGGGATACCGCGTTTGTACAAATTTTCGTTGGACTTTGACCTTCTATTGCACCATCAGTACCAGCAGAATCTGCATAATTCTTCCGCTTCCGGTTCCATGTGTCCTCAGTACTAACACCATCCCCTGCCATTCTGTGTTCCTTCCTCTTTCTCTGTGCCATGTCAAGTCAAGCCGACAAGAAAAAGGAATAAAAATTTAGTTCTTCAGAACAAATTGATGCGTGATACAGACGAACTGAACTTTGATGTTAGACAACCACATGATAGGAGGATGTAATGTGTATGAAAAATAGGACGACATGAGATAATCAGAACTATGATGTGTAAACTAAGCAGAAGGCATTTCAATAAATTAGAAGCAATGCAATGGAAGGTAGACACCATACAAATATCGCTCTGCCAAGTTAACAGTGTCTCGTCATAACTGGTGTTTAAACAAATGTGAAGCAGTACAAGAAATAAATCATATGCAAGATGCAAACAACATCACACTACCAAGTTAAAGGTCTCTCGTCATTAGTGCCATTGCATATTCACAACATTGCATATTCACAGCTTATGATGTGTAAACTAAGCAGAAGGCATTTTAACAAATTAGAAGCAATGAAAGCTAGACACCATATGTAAGACGCAACGAATATCACTCTACCAAGTTAAAACTATCTCGTCATTAGTGCCATTTCAACAAATTAGTAGTACAAGCTAGAAAATAATGCGAGATGTAAACTATATCGGACTCCCAAGTTAAACGTGTCTTGTGAAAAGTGATTGTTGCAGGTTACACAACAGTAGTACTTTGATGTAGAACATGGTGTGATAGACAGATATTGTATGTTCTAGAAACAGGAAGATGTGTCTTATTCACAAGTATAATGTGTAAAGTAAGCAGATGGAATTCAAGAAAATTAGAAGCAATAGAAGCTAGACATCATACATAACATGCAACCACATATAACAGTGCCATGTTAGAGGGAGCACCTGTGATGGTGGACAAGGGGGGACGTGCTCATGATCAACACAGCTACGTTGAGTGTCTATGCATGTGTTGTCTTCCAAATCTTGTTGGGGGGATGGCGAAGTAGAATGTGTAGAGGCCCTCCGTATGGAAGAAGCACCTTTATCCACTGCCTTGCTAATTTCCTTCTGCTTTATTGATTTTGCATTGTCAAGTAAAGCCGACAAGAAAAAGCAATAAAATTCACTCTTCAGAACTCATTCATGCATGATACTGACAATCACTACCTTGATGTAAGGCAAACACATGATAAGAGGATGGAATATGTATGAAAAACAGGATGGCATGGCATATTCACAACTATTTGTGTAAACTAAGCAGAGGTAATTTAATCAAATTACAAGCAATACAAGCTAGACACCGTATGCAACATGCAAGACAATATCACACTGCCAAGCTAGAGAAAGCACCTGGGATGCCGGTTTCGCCGGAAGACCGCCATCAGTCCCTGCCTTATTTTTTTCCTTCCTCTTTCTTAATTGTATTGCCTTGTCAAGTCAAACCCATAAGAAAAATGAATAAAAAATCGCTTTTTAGAACTCATTGATGCAGGATGCTGACGAGCACTACTTTAATGTAAGGCGACCGCATGATAGGACGATTGAATGTGTAAGAAAAAAGGACAGCATTGCATATTCACAGCTATGGTGTGTAAACTAAGCAGAAGGCATTTCAACAAATTAGAAGCAATGAAAGCTAGACACCATATGAAAGATGCAATGAATATCACTCTACCAAGTTAAAACTATCTCGTCATAAGTGCCATTTCAACAAATTAGAAGTAGTACAAGCTAGAAAAGAATGCGAGATGTAACCTATATCACACTCCCAAGTTAAACGTGTCTTATGATAAGTGATTGTTGCAGGTTACACAACAGTAGTACTTTGATGTAAGAACATGGTGTGATAGACAGATATTGTATGTTCTAGAAACAGGAACACGCGTCTTATTCACAAGTATAATGTGTAAAGTAAGCAGATGGAATTCAACAAAGTTAGAAGCAATACAAGCTAGACATCATACATAACATGAACCACATATAATAGTGCCAAGTTAGAGGGAGCACCTGTGATGGTGCACTAGGGGAGACGTGCTCATCATCAACACAGTTATGCATGTGTTGTCTTGCAAATCTTCTTGGGGGGTGGCGGAGTAGAATCTGTAGAGGCCCTCCGTTCGGAAGGAGCACCTTTATCCACTGCCTTGCTAATTTCCTTCTACTTTATTGATTTTGAATTGTCAAGTAAAACCGACAAGAAAAAGCAATAAAATTCACTCTTCAGAACTCATTCATGCATGATACTGACAATCACTACTTTGATGTAAGGCAAACACATGATACCAGGATGGAATATGTACGAAAAACAGGACGGCATGGCATATTCATAACTATTTGTGTAAACTAAGCAGAAGCCATTTCAACAAATAAGAAGCAATGCAAGCTAGACACCACATGAAAGATGCAACCAATATGACTCTGCCAAGTTAAAAGTGTTCCATCATAAATGGCGTTTCAACAAATTAGAAGCAGCGCATGCTATAAATCATATGAAAGATGCAACCAATATCACACTGCATATACTAAAGGTGTCTCGTCATATTGATTGATGCAGGATACAGAAAAAACAGTAGTTTTATGTAAGGACATGCTTAATAGACAGATGTACTATGTACTAAAAACAGGAAGGCATGTCACATTAACAGGTATAATGTATAAACTAAGCAGAATAGCACATCCAATTTAACCAGATTGGAAGAATTACAATCTAGACACCATATGCAACATGCAACCTCATATCACGCTGCCAAGTTAGAGCAAGCACCTGCGATGGTGGTGTAGGGGAAATGTGGTCATCAACTACAGAGCTACGTTCACTATCTTCATCTAGCTTTGCTGTTTGTTGAGAATCATGTGGGGAGGCTGACACTGCATTCTTTAAAAGAGGATCTTTTCTCACAGTAACCCACTGGGGTGACTGTCTCATCATAAATGATTGATGAGGGATACACAAGAACATTAGTTTGATGTAAGAACATGGTTAATAGACATATGTACTAGTATGTACCAAAAACAGGAAGGCATGTCATATTCAAAGGTATAATGTGTAAGCTAAGCAGACGCAATTTAACCAAATTGGAAGCAATACAAGCTAGATATCCGGCTGGAGTGGTGAGCATGATCATCGAGGACCTGAGAGCCTGGTGGGAGGCGCACCATCGTGGCTTTTTAGTTGGCTTCCAGGTGATTCCTATCTGTGCTAGGCTTGTCACTGGCTCGGCCAGTGCCCTGACTAGCTATTTGTCTTCTGTTGCTCCCGGGATGGTGGTTCATGTAAAAAATATCTTTCCTTATCTTAATAAAGACCGACTTCGGCCTTTCGAATACAAGCTAGACACCATATGCAACATGCAACCACATATGACACCGTGAAGTTAAAGCAAGCACCTGGGATGGTGGTTCATGGCGAGCGAGATCATCAACTCCAGAGCTATGTTTACCGTCTCCATCTGCTGACACTGCACCCTTTATAGCGCCCAAACGTGTCTTGCCTGCCCACGAAGAAAGCAGGAGCGACTTCTCTCTTTTATTTCGTGCTTCTCTCAACAGTTCGGCAGAGGCTGGAATACCCATGCATAAAAAAACAATAGTGAGAGTATGGGTGAAGTGTGTGCAGAACTAGTGCAATGTAAAAGTAGCAGATAGCAGGTGGCTGAAAAATAAATGACAGCAGACATATGATAGCTCTACAGCAGTGCATGGCAAACAAAATTAGATTCTACTCCGTATGATTTTGTAATATATGAGCACAGGGATGGCTGGGAAATGCAGGTACTCCTCCAGCACACCACCACATGTGGTCCTATCAAAATAACAGTCGACTGAAAATAAATAGCTCAGTCGATTTTTTTTATGAACCGTCTGATCTACAAGGAACGGGCAGATGGCCTTCGTCTACTCCCCGCCAGTCACTGTTCACGATCTTTCTCGAACCGCCAGTGACCACCGGCCCAGACCCCTGCCTCCGCCGCCCCGCCCTCCCCTCGACCTCACACCACCACCGTGCTTGGCAGCGCCCCCCGGCCATCCCTTTAAGCCCGACCGACCTCCAGATCGGGTGCCAGCAGCTCCTAGGCCCCACACACCCCTAAGATAAACACCGAGGTGCTGCTTCCCCGGCGTAATAGGCGGACTAGCGCCTGTTACGCCGGGGAATGCTTCCTTTAATTGGGAATCAACTGACCAGGAATTGAAATCCAGGGGGACGATGGACCTCTAGCTAAGGTGAAATAGTATATGAGGAGAAACCTTGTGCATCGCGAGTTACTAGGAACATCTAGTATCAGGAAGAAGGTGTAGGAAGAAGCGGTCAACTAGTGTCTTCTGTGGGATGAATACCATGCAAGCAGACACGTAAGATTTGCACGAATAAGGGAAGAGGAGTACCATTTCCGGTTGCCAGTGCTGTGTCCTCATGATATCGCGGCGATGTTCTTCTTTTTACCGGGGGAACCGGTGTTTTGGAGGAGGGTGGAGCCTTGGATGAACCCATGGCCAAATTGTTGACTGTGTAGCGGTGGCCGTCTGTCGGCGGAGGGGAAGCAGATCCGAGGTGGCGAAGGACGGCGTAGCGGGAACAACTCCGGTGCGGTGGACGGTGGTGACCTTGGAGCGGCAGCGGTGAGGCGCAGGATGGCGTGGTTGAACTGGCTTGGGTATGGCGCACGTCGGCGTCCTGGAGGCAGCTCGGCCTCGGCTTCAACTACTAGCCGTGGAGGGCGTTGCGGTTGCGGTTGCGGTGGACGACGACGTCGGGGTGTCGGCTCCGGCGTCATGGAGGAGGGCGGCGGTTGATGGGTGGGATGGGGTGGCGGACGGAGGACGACGAGGTTTCGCGGCTGGTGGAGAGGTAGTTTTGGCGCCCACAGAGTACGAACGGGGAATCGGATGGGGGGGGGGGAGCTAAGGGGGAACCATGTTTTGGTCTGGGACGCGCTTGTTTTTGTTTTTTTTTCAATAGATGGGACGCGCTTGTTTGAAATTTGGGGAAAGTACAAACTTTGCCCCCCTCTTAAATTTTGGACCTACTGCGGGTCGGGGGTAGGACGGTAATCCCAGGTGTCCCAAATAGTGGGCGGGAGCAATTTCGGCCGAGCGAATGTGTGTTTAGGCGGCCACGGTGTATGAATATTTTTCGGAGGTGGTTGCGTGGCGTCTAGATGAAGTTACAAACCTACCCCGGTTTAGACCTATAGAGGTCGGGCCGGTAGGCTTCACGGGTCGGAGTTAGAAAAGTAATTTCCTTCTACCAAACATTGGTCTGACGCGGTTTCAAGCGAGTAGAGGCTCTTTTGGTGCTTCGTTCGAAATTTTGAAACAGAAGCATTCATGTTTAGAGTACTCTTGAACTTTGAGGATTGATCTAAATAGACAACATTAAATTTGACCTTGTATGTTTGAAAACCTCATTAAATTATGCGCTTCGTTTTGAAATTTTGACACTTGAAAATCCTATAACTACGATTATTTTGGAATGGAGGAGGTAAATTTGAATTTATTTTGTACACGACTATATATGCTATTATGTACAAAAGCAGAGCAAAGATTGGTGCCCCCATAATTTAGGTATGATTTACAAATGCCATGATCTCGAATTCAAATAATTGAATGGACTTCATGTTGAATTCGAATTTTTTAAACCACCTTAAGTTGAATTCAAATGTATGCTAGTTCATAGCTAGCTATTTGTAATGTTCATTGTGTAACTTTTGTATGTATAAAGTGCTTTACACACACAACATGAACTATACTCACGTTTATATTCGATTGCTAAAGCGATGCATTGTCTGGAGTTCAAAATACTAACTTTGTGGATCAATTATGTCGAATAATAACATAGACATGCTCAAATTCGATAGAATATAGATGTCTGATGGATCAATGACCGTTCCTTACGCGAATTACAAATATCATGATCCCATCCTAATATTTGGATACAATTTATATTTTTAATCAATGTGTACATCAGTCTTTTACGTCACTCTCCATAGGCACCTCCTCAAACACACGTTGACTTTCTCTCTCACACATACGCGCACACGGTGTATATTTATTGGTGGTCTCTCACACATGCTCACACACTCTCTCCCGAGGTATCTTTCTCACAGACATGCTCACGATATAACCCTCCCTCCCTCTCGCAACCATTTATGACTGTTTTCACTAACATTTATCACAAGCACTCTTCCTCTCACAAGCATACACACGCACAATCCCCATCGACCCTTTCTATAAACATAGACCTACCTATGTGTCTCCCGCACGCACATTATCTTTAGGCCTGTCTCGCACGCATTGTCTCCACCTCTCTTCCTAATTCACGAGTATGATTCTAGCAGAGCATTATGTAGGATGCCCCTTAAAGTTAGGTTGGATGAATAGTAATATTAGAGATAAGGGGTTACCTTAGTCCGAGGACCTAGGGTTACAAATCCTAGCCGGCTTTGTCAATGGACACAGAGTCCTTCACGACTATGGTATCTTTGTCTTGTACGACTAGTCTTCCATGGGTCTCCCTAAATGCGTCACGGGCCGACCAATGTGGCGCAGGACGGAACCGAACCAAGGGCCTCACCTCGGCCCACCAGACCTCACGCGGTGACACACCCTCTGCCCCCAGGTCTCGTTATCTTCTCACACCCACACATACCAACACAGACACCACACAAAATATTTTCTCCTCGTGCCTCTATCCCCTCCCCCCTTGCATATACACACTCAAGGGCATCTCTCGTCGTGACATCCTATTCGTCTCTCTCTCTCTAGACCTCTCTCATTTCTCGTGCTATCTCTCCCACGTCCCCCCCGGCCCCTCTATCCATGCCTCTCTCGAATACGTAATACATACACATACCTCTCTAGGCCCTGCCAAATACGTCAACTACACATTCACATATGTTACATCACGTACCCCATTGATCTAAAAAGCCCTCTCTTCATGTTTATTTCGCATACAACATTCCTTTTGAATAAAACCACACAAAGTGTGGCCAAAAATTTATTTTAGAATTTCTACATATATACAACATTACAAAGTTATATGGAGGAGTATGAACGTTAATTTGCATTGCATGGTGCACCCAATGATATTTATTCCGCACTGTGAATTTTTATATTTTTATACTATATATAAAGTTAGTCATAATAAAGAGAAATGAAGAGCATCTCTCTCTCCATCGCATACACCCCCTCTATGCCCCTTTGATGTACGCACACAAACTATATCCAGGTCCTCTAAAAGTACGCCCCTAGCACATTCACGCATGTTTCATCTTTCTCTCGTGATATATACAGTGACGATCATTGTATTTGAAGCGAAAGCACGATACGTACATTGGACTTCAGAATCAACTCATTACAGTCACCATTTACGTTTTGTGGTTATTATACAGTCATGGGCTCACCGTACAGCTCTGTATTTGCTCAAGACACGACTAGTTAACCAGTTAAATGTTCCACGTGTCACCTCTAGTGTTGCATCACATTATCTCACTACCATTGGGCCCACCTGTCGGCGTGTATAAGAATGAAAACAAACAATAAAAAAATATTGGATGGTGGTTCGAAGTCATGACCGCGGGCACAGCGGACAAGATGGCCTTGTATTGGTATGCTGAGCCATCTGTTTTAACACACAGGAGCTGGTGTGGCGATTATACACACACACACGCATGCACACGAACTGCATGCACGCAACACTCACACTCACACACGCAGCCACGCACGCACACAACACTCACACGTACACACACAGCCACGCACGCACGCAACACTCACACGCACACACGCACGCATGCATGCACACACCACAGGACCAACACACACTCTCACGCTCAAGTGTTCAACCTACACGTGCATGCGCACACATCAGGCCCTGACAGACACATACACAACCAGGTAGTTCCGCGCACGGGTTGGAGTCTTGTCACGCCTGCGTAAATTTATGTTTATCTTACCTTTTTCCTATGCGAACTGACAGGTGGGACCCACAAGGAACGTGGTCAATTTAACCAGTCAACATAGTTCCACGCAGACTATTTGGCCGGTCAACAAAGTGCAATCCGATGCTGAACGGTGAGCAGGTGACCGTATAATCACCGCAAAACGTATATAGTGACAGGCGTATTCTGAAGTCTGGTGACCGTATTACGCTTTTCGCTTGAAATACACTGACCGCCCGTGTATTTATCTCTTCTCTCGCTCTCTCTGTGGAGCTGAGTAGGCCAACATGCCAGTGCCTAAATTGGCGCACGCCACCCCATTATTGCTGTCCTGGTTTCGTAAGAGCGAACAAGCATTCACGTCTACTGTAAAAACTATAGATATGAGTTACAAATGCTATGAAGACGAATACAAATATTTGAATCCACTTTATGCCCAATTTCTCTCTGTAGGCCCTCCAAAAGTACATCTCTACACGTTCTCGCATGTTATATCTAACAACTATGCAATACAGCACTACTACTACACTCTAACACAATAAATCATATGTGTTTTTCGTTTTACTAGATCTCATATTGTTACTTAATTATTCAATTTGCATACATTAAAATTGCCTTTGAAATGTATGGCTAGTATCATCTACCGCGCGGGAAAAATCCCGCCCTTGCCTGTTTAATCGGGTTTGTATCGATGGATCGTGCGAAACAGCAAAACTATAGTAGTACTACAGTACAAGTAATAGTTCACTGGGCCGCCGTGTCGTGTACTCCTCCGTCGTAAGAGTGGAGCGCTCGCTTTCATAAATGTTATAGTCCCTTTCACCGACATGTGGGACATCAAGCAACCAGGTCCACGTGCCATACCGAAATAACAGTGCAGAGCAGCAGGGGTGAAGCACCCCAGTCATGGCGTCGGTGTAGTAGTAATGAGCAATGAGGCATCAAATCACAAAGCTGCACCTTTCCCGCAGTTAAGTTGGAGGGACGAAGTAATGCTAAAAAAAGAAGTTGGAGGGACAAAGCAACCATCATTTCACTCATTGCTGAATCCGCTTCTCCCTCATCTTCTTCAAGTTAACCACGTGTTGCTTCTGCCGTTGTTCTGCCTCATGTGGGACGCGGATCGGCTTGGTAAAGCACTGACACGTGGGACCGCCTGTTAGCAAACCGCCAGGCCAATGTCCTCTAAAAATAAGAAACCTCCCCCGCCTTCCGTGCGGCAAGATCACCTCCTTTTTACTAATCTTGATACTATAATTTTTTATATCAATATAATCGAGATTTGTATAGATAGCACACAGGAGCAAAACCAAGTGGTACAGTTAAGGGCATCCACAATGTGTAGCCAAATGTGAAAATAGCTTTTGGCATCGATGGGAACCATTGTGGACGGTGCTGCCAAAGCCAAAAAGATGGAATCAAAGCTCCCTAATTGATTGATTGAAGGAATAGAAAAATGCAACCTCTCTCCTCTTTCTCCCGTGCTTGGACGCATGTACAGTATAGAGCACAGAGTCTACTCCCCTGTCCCTTCTATCACAAATCACAAAGCAGTGAGGCATCAAACCACAAAGCACGGACGAAGCAACTATCATTTCACTCTTCGCTAACTCCGCTTCTCCATCATCTTCTTCGAGAAACCACCTTACCGCACTAAGCTGGACGGACGATGCTATTGTGTAGTACTAGTACATTTACGCATCCTTTGGTTCAATGGACTTCCTGGATGCAAAGAAGGCGGTTGTCTCGGCTTGCAGGCTGCACTTGCGAATGACTTACTGTGGTCTCCCTCAACGGTGTTCTCCGTCGAACGCACTTCGCCAAACCACAACGTTCGAGATATCACCGACATCACCGCAGTGGGGAAGGAAGTCAAATAGTTACTACCTCCATTTTTTTTGTACATGATATGCCCATTTTGCATCATGTTTTCCTACTGTTATTTATGATGTTTTTATGCATAATAATGCTTTTTGGAGTAATTCTAATGCCTTTTCCCTCATATTATATAAGGTATACACAAAGAGGGAGAATTCCGGCAGCTGGAAATCTGGACCTGAAAAAGCTACTTCAGGCTACCTATTCTGCACAACTCCAAATGAGCTGAAACTTTACGGAGATTTTTTATAGAATAAATGAGGAATATTGTTGCCAATAAGTACCAGAGGGGGCCCACCAGGTGGGTTGTACCCACCTGGGCGCGCCAGGGAGCCCAGGCGCGCCCTGGTGGGTTGTGCTCCCCTCGGCCCACCTCCGGTGACCATCTTCTGGTATATAAGTCATTTTGACCTAGAAAAAATCTGGAGAGGACTTTCAGGACGGGGCGCCGCCGTCTCGAGGCGGAACTTGGGCAGGAGCACTTTTGCCCTCCGGCGGAGCGATTCCGCCGGGGGAACTTCCCTCCCGGAGGGGGAAATCATCGTCATCATCATCACCAACAACTCTCCCATCTTGGGGAGGGTAATCTCCATCAACATCTTCAACAGCACCATCTCCTCTCAAACCCTAGTTCATCTCTTGTGTTCAATATTTGTACCGGAACTATAGATTACGGCTTGTGGGTGACTAGTAGTGTTGATTACATCTTGTAGTTGATTACTATATGGTTTATTTGGTGGAAGATTATATGTTCAAATCCAATATGCTATTTAATACCTCTTTGATCTTGAGCATGATTATCATTTGTGAGTAGTTACTTTTGTTCTTGAGGTCACGGGAGAAATCATGTTGCAAGTAATCATGTGAACTTGATATGTGTTCGATATTTTGATAGTATGTGTGTTGTGATTCCCTTAGTGGTGTCATGTGAATGTCAAGTACATGACACTTCACCATATTTGGGCCTAAGGGAATGCATTGTGGAGTAGTTATTAGATGATGGGTTGCGAGAGTGATAGAAGCTTAAACCCTAGTTTATGCGCTATTCCGTAAGGGACCGATTGGATCAAAAAGTTTAATGCTATGGTTAGAATTTATTCTTAATACTTTTCTCGTAGTTGCGGATGCTTGCGAGGGGGTTAATCATAAGTAGGAGGTTTCTTCAAGTAAGAATAGCACCTAAGCACCGGTCCACCCACATATCAAATTATCAAAGTAGCGAACACGAATCAAACCAACATGATGAAAGTGACTAGATGAAATTCCCGTGTACCCTCAAGAACGCTTTGCTTATTATAAGAGACCGTTTTGGCCTGTCCTTTGCCTCAAAAGGATTGGGCTACCTTGCTGCACTTTTATTACTACTACCGTTACTTGCTCGTTTCAAATTATCTTGCTATCAAACTACTCTGCTACTTACAATTTCAGTACTTGCAGACATTACCTTGCTGAAAACCACTTGTCTTTTCGTTCTGCTCCTCGTTGGGTTCGACACTCTTACTTATTGAAAAGGCTACAATTGATCCCATATACTTGTGGGTCATCAAGGCTATTTTCTGGCACCGTTGCCGAGGAGTGAAGCGCTCTTGGTAAGTGGAAATTTATAAGGAAAAATTATTACTACGTGCTGAAATTTATTGTCACTTGTTACTATGGAAAACAATCCTTTGAGGGTTTTGTTCGGGGTATCTTCACCTCGATCGGAACCACAATTAATTACCCCTCAACCTACTGCACCTACTGAAAATATTGAATATGAAATTCCTTCGGGTATGATAGAACAACTGCTAGCTAATCCTTATGCCGGAGATGGAACCGAACATCCTGATATGCACTTGATATATGTGGAAGAAATTTGTGGATTGTTTAAGATTGCAGGTTTACCCGGAGATGAAGTTAAGAAGAAGGTTTTCTCTTTATCTATGAAGGGAAAGGCATTGGCATGGTATAGGCTATGCGATGATATTGGATCTTGGAATTGGAATCGATTGAAATTGGAGTTTCACCAAAAAAATTATCCTATGCATCTAGTTCATCGTGATCGGATTTATATATATAATTTTTGGCCTCGTGAAGGAGAAAGTATCGCTCTAGCTTGGGCGAGGCTTAAGTCAATGTTATATTCATGCCCCAATCATGAGCTCTCAAGAGAAATCATTATTCAGAACTTTTATGCTCGGCTTTCTCGTGATGACCAATCCATGCTTGATACTTCTTGTACTGGTTCCTTTATGAAGAAGACCATTGAATTCAGGTGGGATCTTTTGGAAAGAATTAAACGCAACTCTGAAGATTTGGAACTCGACAAAGGTAAAGAGTCAGGTATTAAGCTTAAGTATGATTGTGTTAAATCTTTTATGGATACCGATGCTTTTCAAAAGTTTAGCACTAAATATGGACTTGACTCTGAGATAGTAGCCTCCTTCTGTGAATCATTTGCTACTCATGTTGATCTCCCTAAGGAGAAGTGGTTTAAATATCACCCACCTATTAAAAAGGAAGTTAAAGAACCGGTACCAGCTAAAAAGGAAACTATTGTTTATAATGTTGATCCAGTTATTCCTACTACTTATATTGAGAAACCACCTTTCCCTGTTAGGATAAAGGAACATGCTAAAGTTTCAACTATGGTCAACAAGAGTTATATTAGAACACCTAAACCTAATGAACAAATCAAAGTAGAACCTAGTGTTGCTATGGTTAAAGATCTCCTGGAAGAAAATATAGATGGGCATGTTATCTACTTCTGTAATGAAGCTACTAGAATTGTCAAACCTGATAAAACAGATAATCATAGCCCCGTTGTTGGTATGCCCATTGTCTCAGTTAAAATAGGAGATCACTTTTATCATGGTTTATGTGACATAGGTGCTAGCGTGAGTGTTATTCCCTTTACCTTATATCAAGAAATTATGAATGACATAGCACCCGCAGAGATAGAAGACATAGATGTTACTATTAAGCTTGCTAATAGAGATACCATATCACCAATCAGGATTGTTAGAGATGTTGAAGTCTTGTGTGGGAAAATAAAATATCCTACTGATTTTCTTGTTCTTGGTTCCCCGCAAGATGATTTTTGTCCCATTATCTTTGGTAGACCCTTCTTGAACACCGTTAATGCTAGAATAGATTGTAAGAAACAAACTGTCGGTGTCAGCTTTGGTGATAAGTCTCATGAGTTTAACTTTTCCAAGTTTAGTAGAAAACCTCATAAAAAAGAATTTCCTAGTAAGGATGAAATAATTGGTCTTGCTTCTATTGCTGTGCCTCCTACTAATCCTTTAGAACAATATCTGCTAGACCATGAAAATGATTTACATATGCATGAAAGAAATGAAATAGATGATATTTTCTTTGAACAACGTCCCCTGCTTAAACACAATTTTCCTATTGAAACTCTAGGAGGTCATCCTCCACCCAAAGGTGATCCTGTGTTTGAATTAAAACAATTGCCAGACACTTTGAAATATGCTTATCTTGATGAGAAAAAGATATATCCTGTTATTATTAGTGCTAACCTTTCAGAACATGAAGAAGAAAGACTATTGAAAGTTCTAAGGAAGCACCGAGCTGCTATTGGATATACTCTTGATGATCTTAAGGGAATTAGTCCCACTCTATGTCAGCACAAAATTAATATGGAACCTAATGCTAAACCCGTTGTTGATCACCAACGCCGGTTAAATCTGAAGATGAAATAAGTGGTAAGGACGGAAATATTAAAACTTCTGGAAGCAGGTATAATCTATCCTATAGCTGATAGTAGATGGGAAAGTCCTATTCATTGTGTCCCTAAGAAGGGAGGTATTACTATTGTTCCAAATGATAAGAATGAACTTATTCCACAAAGAATTGTTACAGGCTATAGAATGGTAATTGATTTTAGAAAATTAAACAAAGCAACTAGAAAAGATCATTACCCTCTGCCCTTTATTGATCAAATGCTAGAAAGATTGTCAAAGCACACACATTTTTGTTTCCTTGATGGATATTCTGGTTTCTCACAAATACCTGTTTCTCAACCTGATCAAGAAAATACCACTTTCACTTGTCCCTTTGGAACTTATGCTTTTAGACGTATGTCTTTTGGTTTATGTAATGCACCTGCTACCTTTCAAAGATGTATGACTGCTATATTCTCTGAATTTTGTGAAAAGATTGTTGAGGTTTTCATGGATGACTTCTCTGTTTATGGGAAGTCTTTTGATGATTGTTTATGCAATCTTGATCGAGTTTTGCAGAGATGTGAGAAAACAAATCTTTTCTTGAATTGGGAGAAGTGCCACTTTATGGTTAATGAAGGTATTGTTCTGGGACATAAAATCTCTGAAAGAGGTATTGAAGTGGACAGAGCTAAGGTTGATGCAATTGAGAAAATGTCATGTCCTAAAGATATCAAAGGTATTCGTAGTTTCTTAGGTCATGCTGGGTTCTATAGGAGATTTATCAAAGACTTTTCTAAAAATTCTAGGCCTCTTACGAACCTTTTGCAAAAGGATACTCCTTTTGTTTTTTATGATGATTGTTTAGAAGCCTTCAAAACACTCAAGAAAGCCTTAATTTCTACACCTATTGTTCAACCACCTGACTGGAACTTGCCTTTTGAAATTATGTGTGATGCTAGTGATTATGATGTTGGTGCTGTTCTAGGACAAAGAGTTGATAAGAAACTAAATGTTATCCATTATGCTAGTAAAACTCTAGACAGTGCCCAACGAAATTATGCTACTACTGAAAAAGAATTCTTAGCAGTTGTGTTTGCTTGTGATAAATTTAGATCCTACATTGTTGATTCTAAAGTGACTGTTCACACCGATCATGCTGCTATAAAATATCTTATGGAAAAGAAAGATGCTAAACCTAGACTCATTAGGTGGGTTCTCTTGCTACAAGAATTTGATTTGCATATTATTGATAGAAAGGGAGCTGAGAACCCCGTAGCTGATAACTTGTCTAGGCTTGAAAATGTCCTTGATGACCCACTACCTATTGATGATAGTTTTCTTGATGAGCAATTAGCTGCAATAAATGTTTCTAATAACACTCCTTGGTATGCTGATTATGCTAATTACATTGTTGCTAAATATTTACCACCTAGCTTTACCTACCAACAAAAGAAAAAATTCTTTTATGATTTAAGACATTACTTCTGGGATGACCCACATCTTTATAAAGAAGGAGTAGATGGTATTATTAGACGTTGTGTACCTGAGCATGAACAGGGACAAATCCTACGGAAATGTCACTCCGAAGCTTAAGGAGGACATCATACGGGAGATAGAACTGCTCACAAGGTATTGCAATCTGGATTTTATTGGCCTACTCTCTTCAAGGATGCTCGTAAGTTTGTCTCATCTTGTGATGAATGCCAAAGAATAGGTAATATCGGTAAGCGTCAAGAAATGCCTATGAATTATTCACTTGCTGTTGAACCATTTGATGTTTGGGGTTTTGATTACATGGGACCTTTTCCTTCCTCTAATGGGTATACACATATTTTGGTTGCTATTGATTATGTTACTAAGTGGGAAGAATCTATTCCAACTAGTAGTGCTGATCACAACACCTCTATTAAAATGCTTAAGGAAGTTATTTTCCCAAGGTTTGGAGTCCCTAGATACCTGATGACTGATGGTGGTTCACACTTTATTCATGGTGCTTTCCGTAACATGCTTGCCAAGTATGATGTTAACCATAGAATTGCATCACCCTATCATCCTCAGTCTAGTGGTCAAGTTGAACTTAGCAATAGAGAAATAAAATTAATTTTGCAAAAGACTGTCAATAGGTCCCGAAAGAATTGGTCTAAGAAATTAGATGATGCACTTTGGGCTTATAGAACAACATATAAAAATCCTATGGGTATGTCTCCTTATAAAATGGTTTATGGGAAAGCTTGTCATTTGCCTCTTGAGTTAGAACATAAAGCATATTGGGCAATTAAAGAACTCAACTATGATTTCAAACTTGCCGGTGAAAAGAGGTTATTTGATATTAGCTCATTAGATGAATGGAGAACCCAAGCTTATGAAAATGCCAAATTGTTTAAAGAAAAAGTTAAAAGATGGCATGATAAAAGAATCCAAAAGCTTGAGTTCAAAGTTGCAGAATATGTTCTTTTGTACAACTCTCGTTTCAGATTCTTTGCAGGAAAACTCCTCTCCAAATGGGAAGGACCCTATGTTATCGAGGAGGTTTATCGGTCTGGAGCTATCAAAATAAATAATGCCGAAGGTACTAACCCAAAGGTTGTTAATGGGCAACGAATAAAACATTATATCTCAGGTACGCCCATTAATGTTGAAAGTAATATTATCCAAACTATGACACCGGAAGAACACATAAAAGAGTCCTTCCGGAACACTCCAGAATCATGAAAAAGAGGAGGTACGTGATACGGTAAGTAAACGGACTCCGAAAAATCCGCAAAAATATTTTTTGTCAGTTTTGGAATATTTAGAAAATTAGGAAAATAAGAAGCAACCAGGAAGGCACCCCTGGTGGGCACAAGACACCAGGGCACGCCTGGCTTGCCAGGCGCGCCCAGGTGGGTTGTGCCCACCTCGGGTACCTTCCTGACTCCGTTTTTCTACCATTTGCTTGTTTCCCAAGATGAAAAAATGTTTATATACCCCCGAACCAATTAACCACCGTATCACGGAGAAATCTTTTGTTGCTCTTTTCTTGCTGTTTTCTGACAGATCTGAAAATATGTCATCCCAAGACTCTAAGGGCGAGAGCTATGTTGCTGATTTTATCGCAAATCCCAAGTCTTATGGGGACGTGGAGCATTATGGCTGGACTTCGGAGGAAGAGGAAGACTATTATCCCAGAGAGAAGGAGGAGACAAGCTCGGATGAGGACGAGGCCCCATTGCCTCAACCTGGAGACATGCATGTGGAATTCAAGAAGTCAAGCCTCCCCAACAAAGCAAAGAGGCCTAAGGTTCAATTTATACCCTTCCGCCTTTTGCAGGAAAATAAGCAAGATTTATGCAAGAAGGTACTGGAGCTTGAGCAGGAGATCGGTGAATTGAAGGAGGGAAATTCCGTCCTCAAGCGTAAGCTGAAGAAGAAGGACAAACCCTCCACTTCATCACCACCTCCTTCTTCACCACCAAAAGAAAATTGAGTATCTGGTATGGGCACTCCCCTTGGCTTCCGCCAAGCTTGGGGGAGGTGCCCCGGTATTGTATCACCTCCACTACCTTTTACCTTTACTTTTCTTAGTTCGATCTTTTGCTTTAGATGAATAAAAGTTTAGTTCGATCCTTTCTTTTTGAGAGCTTTCTTAGTGATCTATCCTTGTAATCGAGTGCGAGAA
Source organism: Thinopyrum elongatum (assembly GCA_011799875.1). Classification (NCBI taxonomy): domain Eukaryota; kingdom Viridiplantae; phylum Streptophyta; class Magnoliopsida; order Poales; family Poaceae; genus Thinopyrum; species Thinopyrum elongatum. The sequence continues at coordinate 365,060,836 of CM022297.1, read as the reverse complement.
ATAAAATAAAGTTTAGTTTGAGTTTTTGCTTTCTTTACTTTCTTGTTGCAATAAAAAGAAAAGAAATAAATGAAAAGATCATATGCTAATCCTATGGTAGGTGATAACACCACATAAGGAAAAGTATAAGTAGAAAATTTTATTAGAGATTGACGAACATAGCATTAGTCAATGATGCAACTCATGAAAGAATTAATAAAGGAAGAGAAGATTCACATATAAATACACTATCATAGAAATCTTTTGTGATTGTGAGCCCCCATCAAAATATTATATGCCAAAATTGTTGACTTTGGACAAGGAAGACAACTTAATGATTTATGTTTGTTCATATTCACATACAAGTTATATTGTCATAGATCCTTCAACATGTGGTGCTTGCCCCCCATCCTTGCTAGCCAAAAATTCCGCACTAAGTAGAGATACTACTTGTGCATCCAAAAATCCTTAAACCCAAATCTTATTTCCAAGAGTCCACCATACCTACCCATGGATTGAGTAAGATCCTTCAAGTAAGTTGTCATCGGTGCAATAAGGCAATAAAAATTGCTTCTAAAAGTGTAAGGTCATTTAGTGTAAGAGAAAATTGAGCGTTGTACGAACTTGTGATGGTGAAGAAATAAAAGCGACAGACTGCATAATAAAGGTTGCCATCACAAGGGGCAATATAACATGACGTTCTCTTGCACTAAGGGGTTGAGCATACAAACAAATAAGCGCATGGCAACCTCTGCTTCCCTCTGCGAAGGGCCTATCTTTTACTTTTATGTATTTATTTTTATGCAAGAGTCAAAGTTCTTCTCTCTTTTCCTTTTATTTTTCTCCTTTGGCACGCATCATGTGGTGAGGAAAGATCTAGGCACATATGTCCAGTTGAATATGGGTAGCATGAGTTATTATTGTTGACATCACCCTCAAGGTGAATACGCTGGGAGGCAAAACTAGAAAGCCCCTATCTTTCTATGTGTCCGGTTGAAACGTTTTGATCATGTGTATGCGGTGAGTGTTAGCAATCATAGAAGACTATATGATGGTTGACTATGTGGACTTGCCTAAAGGCTGCGATACCTAACCCTTCCTAAAAAGATGATGAATTGTAGTTGCAAAGTTGACTGAGAACATAGTTTGTTGGTTTCTAATAGAGTTTATGCTTTATACTTCGATAGTGTGATGAATTGTTACTTATTCATGAGAAGTCTATGATAAAAGTTCTATGATAAAAGTTTTATGTTAAAGTTTGTTGCTGTTACAATAATGCACATGATGCTTCTATGTCCGTATTTTGTTTTTATCGACACCTCTCTTTCTAAGCATGTGGACATGTTTTTCGATTTCGGTTTTCGCTTGAGGACAAGTGAGGTCTAATCTTGGGGGAGTTGATACGTCCATTTTGCATCATGTTTTCCTACTGTTATTTATGCATAATAATGCTTTTTGGAGTAATTCTAATGCCTTTTCTCTCATAATATGCAAGGTATACACAAAGAGGGAGAATTCCGGCAGTTGGAAATCTGGACCTGAAAAAGCTACATCAGGCTACCTATTCTGCACAACTCCAAATGAGCTAAAATTTTACGGAGATTTTTTATGGAATAAATGAGGAATATTGGAGCCAATAAGTACTAGAGGGGGCCCACCAGGTGGGCACAACCCACCTGGGCACGCCAGGGAGCCCAGGCACGCCCTGGTGGGTTGTGCTCCCCTCGGCCCACCTCCGGTGCCCATCTTCTGGTATATAAGTCATTTTGACCTAGAAAAAATCAGGAGAGGACTTTCGGGATGGGTCGCCGCCGTCTCAAGGGGGAACTTGGGTAGGAGCACTTTTGCCCTCCGGTGGAGCGATTCCGTCGGGGGAACTTCCCTCCCGGAGGGGGAAATCATCGTCATCATCATCACCAACAACTCTCCCATCTTGGGGAGGGTAATCTCCATCAACATCTTCAACAACACCATCTCCTCTCAAACCCTAGTTCATCTCTTGTGTTCAATCTTTGTACCGGAACTATAGATTGCGGCTTGTGGGTGACTAGTAGTGTTGATTACATCTTGTAGTTGATTACTATATGGTTTATTTGGTGGAAGATTATATGTTCAGATCCAATATGCTATTTAATACCTCTCTGATCTTGAGCATGATTATCATTTGTGAGTAGTTACTTTTGTTCTTGAGGTCACGGGAGAAATCATGTTGCTAGTAATCATGTGAACTTGATATGTGTTCGATATTTTGATAGTATGTGTGTTGTGATTCCCTTAGTGGTGTCATGTGAACATCAACTACATGATACTTCAGCATATTTGGGCCTAAGGGAATGCATTGTGGAGTAGTTATTAGATGATGGGTTGCGAGAGTGACAGAAGCTTAAACCCTAGTTTATGCGCTATTCCGTAAGGGACCGATTGGATCCAAAAGTTTAATGCTATGGTTAGAATTTATTCTTAATACTTTTCTCATAGTTGCGGATGCTTGCGAGGGGGTTAATCATAAGTAGGAGGTTTGTTCAAGTAAGAACAGCACCTAAGCACCGGTCCACCCACATATCAAATTATCAAAGTAGCGAACACGAATCAAACCAACATGATGAAAGTGACTAGATGAAATTCCCGTGTACCCTCAAGAACACTTTGCTTATTATAAGAGATTGTTTTGGCCTGTCCTTTGCCTCAAAAGGATTGGGATACCTTGCTGCACTTTTATTACTACTACCATTACTTGCTCGTTTCAAATTATCTTGCTATCAAATTACTCTGCTACTTACAATTTCAGTACTTGCAGACATTACCTTGCTGAAAACCGCTTGTCTTTTCCTTCTGCTCCTCGTTGGGTTCGACACTCTTACTTATCGAAAAGGCTACAATTGATCCAATATACTTGTGGGTCATCAGTACACAAGGCCAGTATCAAAATTACAATTTGCAGAAGGCCACTAGGCAAAATTGATGGGGTTTGCCTCGTACTAGCAACCAAGGACATTAATATACCCTTGCATGCATGCGGAAGTAAGAAGGTTGGTTTGCATGGCGCTGCATTAATCAAGCAATGAGGAGTGAGATGGTTAGCTCTTTAGGCGTTGGAGAAAAAAATATGCATTAATTGACACGTCAAACAAGGATTTGTATCGATCAATCCCACGAAGGAAAACCCCGCCTTTCTTTTTTAACACAAGTAGTACGTACGTCCTTGTATCCTGTTTGGGTCTAGGCCTTGCATTGCCATACTTCACCACACATTTTTGCCAAGCTTACCTAAAGTTTTCAAAATGAAAAGGAGGTACACTTGCGCACGGCTGTCGCGGTCGCACCGCACCCTCACACAGTCGCTCCTGCACGCCGCAAACCCAACCAAGGGAACGCACCCTCACTGACACGTGCTACCGCATGTGATCAAACCAAACTCAGCCATCCTACCACTGACACATAATTTTCGTTCATACAGTATGTTTATCCAACCGCATGTTGGGGAAGATCCGTACAGCCCGTGCGATGGTCTGTTGGGGAAGAAGAAGCGGTGAGGAAGAACAATGGTTAGGAGACGTAGGATATTCATCCAACCGCCTGAAATGGTCGACTGACCCAAATGATGAAAGTCAGGTGACTTGCATAAATATATGTTTTTACACAGCAAAAGATCCCTAAAAACAACAACATAAAGAAAAACTATCACTACTCACGAAACGAGACGACCTCATCATCTTTGGCTGCTGGCGCGAACCAGCTGTAGCTACCGACGCGTGTCTCCGCACCATGGTTGTCCTCGGCCTCCACCTACTCATTCACGCGGAGCATGCGGGCGCTCTGCACGGACGCGAGCACCACCCGGTTCAACTCCAGGACGTCCGATTCCTCCTGCAGTAGGGCCTCGATGGCAGCGGCATCCACGCGCTCCGCGTCAAGTTGAGCCTCCGCCACCCGGTTCAAGTCTAGGACGTCCGGTTCCGCCTGTAGGAGGGCCTCGATGGCAGCGACATCCATGCGCTGCACGTCAAGTTGAGCCTCCGCCACCCGGTTCACATCCACGACATCCGGTTCCGCCTGCAGGAGGGCCTCGATGGCAGCGGCATCCGCGCGCTCCGCGTCGAGTTGAGCCTCCGCCTCCCGGTCCTCCTTTAGGATCGCCAGGTTGAACCGCTGGTCCGCCTGCACCATGGGGGACCCGGACACCGGCACGAAGTCGACGTGCATCGTCTCATACGCATTGGGGGCCTTCTGCGCCGCGACCTCTGCCATGAACATTGGATCGGCTTCCTCCTCCTCGGAGCTTGGCTCCAGAGAACTCGGGGATTGGCCCACCTCAAAGCGAGCTTGGGAACGGAGGTCTGTGGCACCGACCGCCACCGTGATTTCTGCGCGGCGCTCCGGCGTCAGCATCTTGTAGTACGTGATCTTGCGGCGCACCATGGCTTTCCAGCGAACTAGGGGACAGTTGATGCGGGCTAGGGGATCGAAAGGTGGGGGAATGGGCTGGAGAGGTGGTGTGGTTTTGGGGCAGTGGTGACCGGCCGGCAAGTAGTTGGCGTAGGCCGAGCAGCGAAGGTTTTGGTGTGAATAGTGGTTCCGGTGATGACCGGTCAATTGATTTTGACTGTGCGGAGTTTGCAAAGTCGGACGGCTGGAGCCTGGAGAGTTGTGGGGTGGGATGGGACCAAAGTTTCGGAGTTTCATGTGGCAGATGTCCGGACCTCCCCACCGTTCCTGTCGATGACGAGGCGGTGGCTTCGTAAATCTCAAGATGACTAGCAAGATGCCCGTGCATTGCACGGAACATCAGGATGCATTTTTTTATGATATCTCGAGAATTTCATCGAAAAATGGTATCTCGAGAATTTCATCGAAAAAATGATATCTCGAGAAAGATGAGAGATAAGGTGAGGAGGAGTGGGGCACTGTGGTGATTGGTGGTCAGACTTAGCAGAGGCATGGGTATGGAGGACGCCGGTAGCAGCCACCATGCTAGATTGTCCTAGAGGCTTCCTTTTTAATTACTCAACAATGAAGTTGTGGGAGATAAGGATGAACAATAGAGGTGCGGGTATCCTTTTGCAAAATTGCCATAGTTTGCTTCCTATCTGTCAGATATAGATCGGACGGTCTATATTGCAAGATGGCACGCACACCATCATCACCAAGAGTAGAGATAAGAGTAGAGATAGAGGTATGACGGCTTAGTCTCTCGAAAGTGCTCACAGGGGTAGAGTGTGCGTGTGTGCGTTCATAGGGGTGAGTGTATGCGCGCATGTATGAGCGCTTGCGCCTGTACCGTGTTAAAAAAAGGATTACTCGAAGTATGCAAGTTCATACATCACTCTTGTCGCATTCGCATTGCACCCCGGCACGCTGGACCCTCCACGTCGCTCAGCGAATGGAACGTGCTTCGTCTTGCGTTTTCGCTCGCTTGTGGGACCACAGTTGAGAGCAAACTGACGTCCCTCCCCCTCCCCCGCCCGCGTCATTTATACTACTAGAAGAGAGAGAGGTCGGCCGAGTGTTACTAGTACTCCCTCCGTTTTATGCGGAGTAAATAAAAACGGTGGGAGTATACTACTAGTACTATGAGCACTGCATACTCTACTGCAGATGTTGTCAGTACTCCACTAGTACTACTACTTCTACTACTATTGGACAGGGAGCTTAAAAAAAGTTACTATTGGACTGGCTATACGTGGCGAAATCCTAGTAGGAAGAGCATGCGCGAGAACAAGCACATTCACGTGTTTGAAAACAAATTGGAAACCATCTCTGTTTGAATACAAATCTAGGAGTACGCACGAATCTAACAATATTGATTGGGCGTTGTTGAATGTTGATACTTTTTTCTGTAAGTTTGATCAAAGTAGAGATACTTTGACTACACATAAAACTTATATGTAAACTAGAAAGGATTGGAGGGAGTATATTGTACGTTCAAAAGCGAAACAAACATTGAATACCCTTTATATATGATTTGCTGATGCTATGATCACCGGTTCAAAATTTTGAATCCACCTTAGGTATCACACATGCACCCACTCGTTCTCTCTTGGTTTCATCTCGGGGTCTGGAGATCGATTGAAAGAGGACTAGGGTGGGTACAGTACGTTCGTTTCGCTTTTGAACGTACAATATACTCCCTCCAATCCACACAGTCCCCCAGTCATTTCTATCATAAAAACACACCAAACCTTTATCTCCTTGCACGACACGCATTTGATCTCTCAACATCAATCGATCTCATCAACATGTGTCGGGGCATGAACCTAATGGGATGTCAAAACTAAGATGGGAAGCGAAACGTAGTGGAGGCAAACTGAAATCAATCGATCTCGTCAAGATGTGTCGGGGCATGAACCGAATGGGATGTCAAAACTAAGATGGGAAGCGACACGTAGTGGAGGCAAAGTGAAACTTTAAATGAACCGTTTGTCTGTATGCATGTCGGACAAATTACAACATTGGTAATACAAGCATGGTCTAGGCCCACATGCGAATGATACTCGGCGGAATGTTCAAATGAGGCATGCGGGAGGATGGACTCGACCGAAGGGCGGCATGATCGATGGAGAAGAGGGTTGGAGAGGAATGAGAAATAAGCAACACCACATGATTATACTTGAACGGCTCAAATAAACATTAAGTTGTCTCGTTTTCCCTTCCATCTTGGTCATGGAGTAAGATACTCCCTCCGTTTTTATTTACTCTACATATTAGGTTTGAATGAAGTCAAACTTCATAAAATTTGACCAAATTTATAGAAAAAATGTGAACATTTACAATAGCAAATCTATATGATGTGAAAGTATATTCAATAATGAATCTAATGGTATTGATTTGTTATTGTATATGTTATTATTTCTGTCTATAAACTTTGTCAAAGTTTACAAAGTTTGACTTTAAGCAAAGCTAAAATGCGGAGTAAATAAAAATAGAGGGAGTACGCAGGGACTAGTATATAGTTACTACTGCGGGAACATGGTAAGTTGGACCCCTAAATGCGGGCACGGACCGGGCACACCTCAATTATTCCTTCAAACAGTCAGACACCTACATTAGCACACCATCCGGCTACTTAATCAAGTGTTACGCTTCACTAGTTGAAAAGGAAAAGGGTGGTACCGTACCCAAAACCACCACACTTGGGGCTAGGGTAACAACTTGGTACTATACCACATTTGAACCAGGGCACAAAAACCACCTGTTCTGCGCCTAATGCGTAACGCGGAGCACTGACGCTCGAATTTGGCCGGGAAAACAGGGAAACCGACATGTGGGGCACACCTGTCGGGATGACATGGCGTAGACTAGTCCAATGGAGGAGCTGGCCCACGACCTTCTCGCCACCGGCAACCGTTCATGTGGGTCGTGGGGGCCAGGAACGTGGCGCAGCTCCCGCACCGCCTCTGGACACGGCGACCGCGGTGAGCGACATGCTCATCGTCACTGGACACGCTCGGCTTCAGGGTGCCGAGGGTGGCGTTAGCGCTGTGGCACGACCAGCAGATCAACAACCGGCTCGTCGAGGATGCACGGGGCGCCGAAGTTCGCGCGTGCCGCGACGCGTCCGTGGAGTGTTCTAGCGCGGCCAACTGCATCCCCAGGACCTGAGACCATGCTGGGTCATCTTGCTTTTTCAATGACATGTGGGGATCTCATGAGAGCAAAGGGCATCTCCAACATTGCCACGACCACAGCTGGCTACCCTGGCACACCAAAAACCCTCGTCCCTCGCGCCGTCGCGCGGTGCGTTCCCTGCCGGCGCCAGCTGCCCGCATTCAAGCCGTCCGTCCGTATGCCATCATTAAGAGGCTCGGTGCCCGAGGAACCAACTCCGGCGACTTAATGATGCACCCGGACGCTTGGCCTCACCGGAATGCGCTACTTAAAGCGGCAACGCCCAGCTAAACTCCACACCATAGCGCATCCTCTTGCTGCCTGGCATGGTGGCACCACATCCACCATGACCGCGAGCACGAACGCTCTGCGGGAGAGCTTGTCTTTGGGGATGAAGCTCAAGGTCGCCGCCCTCTCTCAAGTCGCTGCTCGCAACGCAATAGCGGCGTAGCCGGACGCAGATGCGACCACACAAGCGGTGGCCACACTGGCGGCCGACGACGGGAGCACCGTCAGCCACACGTCCTACTTGTGGTCGTCCAACGTTCGGTGGCGCATGTGGCAGGTGAAGCGACAGACCATCCACTTCCATCATCATAGACCTCACGTCCACCGGCACCGTCGAGGTCGGGGACTCCTCCGAGGATGAGTAGGGCATGGGAGGCGGCAGGGCATGGTGTGCCAACTGGCCGATCCGTCTCCCGTGTTCTACTCTTCCTCGCCGGAGACCGCACCTTCACTTGACGGGTCTTGAACCCCGCCCTCGTACATGGAGATGGCAGATGGAGGACATCAATCGTCGCCGTAGAAAAGGTTTAGGGTTAGGTTTCTTTTATTTTTCTGTCCTATAAAAGTTAGAAATGTAATGAAAATCTGCCGTGTTTGCATGAATCTCGTCCGGTGTATATGTACTTCCACAATAATAGTAAGATATATTGTAGGAGTATGAAAATATATGGAATGATGATTCATTTTTGTGTGTATAAACTTAGAAGGTTTAACCCCAGACAAAGCTAACATGAGAAGTAAATAAACACATAGGGTCTACATACACAATTTATCTTAGGCTCTCCAATAGTACGTCCACTACACATTCACGCATTTCACATCTTTCTACATCTACGGGAACCTACGAAACGGTTAACGTAAATTGCCTCTCTCTCCCCCCTGATTTTCATGGTGGTGGGCCCCTCCCTCCCCCCAAGCTCCAATCAACAGCCCACACGTTTCACATTACGTTAATTACGTAACTGGGATTACGTAGGTGTAGCATTACTCGTCCTAAAAAACCAACTAAGCCAACCTCCCAGCATATCGTGCGGGAAAAGACCTGGCCACGCCGTTTTAGTCAGGATTACCGGATTACTAGTAGTAGTATCGATGGATCGCGCGAAGCACCAAGTTTAAAAGGAAAAAAGGCGGTACACTCACAGCACGCCTGTCGCGGTCGCATTGCACCCCTCACACGGTCGGTCCTGCACACGGCTCACGCAAACAGAACGCGCTTCGGCTTGCCTCTTTACTGACACATGGGACCGCACTTGGAGAAACCGACCATGCGCCAAACTCCCCCGCCCACCGCGCGAAAATTACCCCCAAATCCTAAATTCAACCGCCCTTCGGCCAACTAGCCAATAATATTCCCCAAACCCCCCTCCCCCCGGCCCCCTCCACTCCATTTGCTCCGCCAAAGCCGCCCTCCCCGCCGCACTGATACATCGGCACCGCGGTTCATCGAGGGGACGCACGGCGATCCTCTCGCTCCCACAGTACGCTCTCATAGACTGCCGTCCTCTAGCCGCGCTGCCACCACTGGCGACATTCTTGTGGAGACGCACGGCGGTCAGCTTCTCCCACGGTACGCGCATTCTAGACTGAGGCCCCGTGCATGTCAGAGTAGCGCTGAATGTTAGCTGATAGACGCTGTTAATCTCACTGTTTGCCAAAATAGTTTACAGTCAATATGCTTTGCTTAAGAAGCTTCCTTGCCCTGTTTTGCACTCAATCTGCTTAGCTGAGATGGCATGCCACGCCCGATTAGTTGCTAAAATATCCTGCCATATATTTATAGTGACGTAGATTGCCATGGTCCAGTAGCCAATCTGTTAGGTGAAATAGCTCTACACCGTTTTATACTCGATCTTTGTTGCTGAGATGGCCTTCAATGGCTGTGTGCTCGGCCTCATTGACTGCTGAAACAGCCTGCCATAATTTAGCACTCAAATCTGTTTGCTGAATTAGCTTTACATATCTTTCGTTACTTAGATCTGCTTGTCCAAATATCTTGCCATAGCTTTAGACATCGACCTAGGTATTTTTTTTCTGGACTTCATAAAAAAGCATATATGTTTTTCCTGTAATATCTAGTAGAATAACTAATTTGTATGTCTAACAGATGGACAGGACTTGGATAACTTCTGCTCGAAGATTCTCTGCTGCATATGTCGAGGGGGTTAAAAACTTCATGAACTTTATCAGAGCGGAGGACGGTGGTCTGAAATCAGATGTGCTCTGCCTGTGTAGCAGTTGTATGAATTCAGTTACAAGACCCCAGTCAACTGTGCAAAATCATCTACACTTGTATGGGATGTCGGTCACATATACTAGGTGGGTTCATCATGGTGAAGCTGTGAACGTCAATGTTACTGACTATGTGGAAGCAGCAGATCACCATCTTGATCTGCCTGATGGTCAGGTGGAAGAGGAGGAGGAGGTGGTGGTGGCAGAGCCAGTGAGTTTGACCAACATTGAAACAATGCTACGAAATGCTCGCGCATTTCATGAACTTTCACCTGCAGAAGAAAACCGGTGGGCCCGCATGTTGAAACAATGCAACGTGGCTGTCACCCCAAGAAATAAGCTGTCAGTATTCTCAGCTATGGTCACCTTTCTTCAGGTGAAGACATCTAAGCGGATGATCAACAAATCATTCGATGCGATGTTGGCTGCTTTCCGCAAATCTTTCCCAGATGCATCTGAGCCGCCACACACCTACAGTAAAATGAAGAATTTCCTTCGTGCAGTTGGAATTGGATATGATATGATCCATGTTTGTAAGAATAATTGTGTTCTATTCCGGAAGGATTATGCTAACTTAAGTGAATGCCCAAAATGCAAATCATCAAGATGGAAAGATGGCGATGTTGTGAAGAGGATTCCTCATAATTTTCTGAGACATTTTCCAATTATACCAAGATTGCAGAGGTTGTTTCATGATGCTGAAACAAGAGAGGATGTACTGTGGCATTCTAGGAACCAGGACTACAGAGATCAGAATGTAATGAGCCATCCATCTCATGGTAGTGACTGGAAAAGCTTCAATCAGAAACACAAAAAGTTTGCTGCTGACCCGAGAAACATTAGACTTGGCTTAGCTAGAGATGGATTTAACCCATTTGGCCACCAGAGCGCCACATATAGCATGTGGCCAGTGCTTGTTATCCCTTACAACATGCCCCCAAATGTCTGCACCAAAGAATCAAACTACATGATGGCCTTGCTCATCCCAGGTCCAAAAAGTCCTGGAAAGGATTTTGATTTATTCATGGAGCCTCTTGTGGAGGAACTTCAACAGCTATGGAGGGGTGTTCTCACTCGAGGCCTATATAGCAGCCCACCAGCTGATTTTTTTCTGCGTGCTGTTATAATTTGGTGCATCCATGATTATCCGGCTTTGGGCACTATTTCAGGGCGAACGACACATGGTTACAATGCATGTGTTCGCTGTGACAAGAATCTGTTGTCATACGCAATACTTAGCAAGATCTGTTACATTGGACACCACCGTTTCCTTGCCAAGGACAAGCTGTGTCCTACAAAATATCGAAGACATGTGTTCAATGCAAAGCATGAAAACCGTGATGCGCCAAAGAGGGTCACCGCCGATGAGTTGCAAGTGGAATTAGAGAAGGTCAGGCATATTACACGAGGAAACCATCCTGATAATGGTAGCAGGAAAAGGAAGCGTGGCAGGGCAGAAGAGAGATTATTGTTTACCCACAGGTCCACTTTGTGGGACTTGGAGTATTGGAAAGATTTGGATCTGCGGTATAATCTTGATGTGATGCACATCGAGAAAAATATATGTGAAAGCATTATCGGCACACTTCTTAATATTGAAGGCAAGACGAAAGATACCTTAAAATCTAGGATTGATTTGACACACCTGGGTATCAGAAAGGATTTGCAGGTGGAAGATGAAGGTAAACCACGGGATATGGCACCAGCTATGTATGTCTTGGACAAGGTAAAAAGAAAAAATTCTGCAAGGTCCTGTCACGTGTGAGATTCCCACATGGATTTGCTTCCAACCCTGAAAGGAGAGTCAGTGTAGATGGAAACAAGATACAAGGGTTGAAAACTCATGACTGCCACGTCCTACTTCAAAGGGTTTTACCTGTTATCCTTAGAGGAATGGGCCGCCCTGACTTATACAGAGCAGTTGTAGAGTTGGGAAAATTCTTCAGGGAACTCTGAAGTAGAAATATCAGGATAGATGCTTTGGAGCGTCTTAGATACAAGATACCAACTATCCTATGCGACCTTGAGAAGATATATCCTCCAGCCTTCTTTGATGTGATGGTGCATTTGGCTGTTCATCTACCTGATGAGGCACTACTTAGAGGTCCAGTACAGTATGGCTGGATGTACCCTATTGAAAGGCGGCTAGGCACTTTCAAGGGCTATGTTAGGAACAGAGCTAGACCTGAGGGTTCCATTGCAGAGGCCTACATTGCTACAGAAGCGTTGACATTCTGCTTAGAATACATTGAAACAGTTGATGAGCTTAGCAAAGAGGTGGGTGAAGACAATCCCGAGCTCAATGTTTTTGATTGTTCTGTTCGAGTTACAGGGAAGAGTCGACAAGACGACAAACCTAAAGATTTGGACAAAATGGTTTGGTATGTGTTGAATAACTGTCCTGATATTCTACCTTATATCGAGTAAGTGCTAAGTACTGCAGCTTATACACAGTAATCTACTAAACTTGCAGCACATTCTTATATATTTAGATGTTTGACGTGATCACTATGTTGTGCAGCATCTACAAAAAGGAGTTACTGCCGCAAAATCCAAGTAACATTGACAAACTTGTTATGGCAGGATTTACGAAATGGTTCAAGAGCCATGTAAGCTTTTGAATTGCACTGTCAGTTTTTTTAATATATTGAGTACATAAGATGATCTTCTTGTCTATTTTCTAACCATAGGTTAAGAAGATGCGGGAGGATGGGTAGGCAGTTAATGATGCCCTTTACGCACTAGCAATGGTTCATGATACTCGGGTAAGACATTATGAATCTTGCGTTGTTGGAGATGTGCGCTACAACACCCTTGCACGCGACGAAGGCAGGAAGACACAAAACAGTGCCATCATGAGCACGGATAAGTACGGCGAAGAGACAACTGAAATGTATGCTAACATAACAGACATTGTACAGTTGCAGTATATCTCTAGTTTCGAGGTTCATCGGTGTGTGGTTCGGTTGTGCTGTCATTGGTATAACCTATTTTCCAGGATCGCAAAACCCAGAGCTGATGATTATTTCAAATCCATCAATGTCAAGGCGGCGTACCAGACCTACGAGCCTTTTATTTTGGCAAATCAAGCAACACAGATATTTTTCTTGGAAGACACATTTGCACGTAGTGATGACTGGAGAGTATTGCAAAGGTTTGAGTAGAGGAATTCGTTTAATGAAGTTGCACAACAAGATGATGCTTACACTGCTCCTAATGTAGAAGATTCCACAAATGTTCCTAATATCTTTGAGAACCATCACGTCAATGACGCTGGCGAAAAGATTTCCTGTCGGGCTGTGGACATACGAGAGTTGATCAATAAGACGCCAACGTTCGAGGACATTGAGGATGAAGAAGAAGATGACACTGGGGTGAATTACGATTCAGACTGATACACATGGCGAAGATGTTGACGCTGCTGCTGCGGATGATGATTAGATTGCTTTTGTCGTATTTGCCTGTCAGAAGACGTTTTTTATCTACTATGTGAAATTGTGTTTGCTATGACAACTGAAACCTGATGAACTTGTTGTTTAGTATTTTGCTGTGAGAACATTACTTATTATGTATGTTGATTTGTGTTTGGTGATTGTATGACGACTAAAACATGATGACATTGTTGTTTAGTTGTACTCATATTTGGCTGTGAAATTTGTATTTGATGACATAGTTTGCTGTTGGACTGCAATTTGCTCGACGTCTTCGAATGGGAACAAAGCTGACCCGACAGGGCCTCTACTAATTTATTTATTTATTAGCAAAAGGGCCTCAGCAATTTATTTATTTATGAGCAAAAGGGGATACCCCCCGATTTCCGTTAATAGAAATCATTAGATGTTCACAACACTACGCCCAGCCTGCTAAACAAGTTTCATTCATTACTAGTTTCAGCAAAGTGCTCATGTCATAGCCACTGAATACATCACGAGTGCTACATACACTGCAAATAAAGAGACAATCATCCTACAGAGCACATCGATTTTGCCCATTATCTTCACAAGCTCTTTCATCTCCTCATTACTGTCAAGGCCGTTCAGCAGCTATTGCTTAGCCATGATCAGAGGAACTGCATCTTTAACCTTCTGCTCTGCATCTTCCTCTTCTGTCGTTCCTTCAGTTACTTGTCCAACACCCCAACCTGCTGGTATTGAGATTCCTCGGCTAACCAAATAATCAGCGTAGTTGCATTCCCCCACATCAGCAACTTCCCAGAAATACAAATCACATGAATCTTCCCTTTTCTGCACGAATCAAATTGGAAGATCATCAACCAAACTATTAAAAAATCAGCAACTGAATGCAGTGGAACAACACTTAAACATATTATTACCCCATGATTCGGGCATTTGTAGAAGACTCGGCCAGGGTTGAGGATTGTGGTTGAGACGCGACGGATGACTGCGTAATTTGCAGCAGTGGCAGCACACCAACGGCAGCAGGTTGCGATGAGCAACCGGCTATGGTGCGTGTGTCGGCGGGGGTGTGATGAGACCCACAGGTGATGGTACGGGTGGCGACTTGGCGCATATCTGGTTGTTGCCTACTAAAGAGCAGGTGGACTAGCCGCCAGCGGACATGGTTGCTGCGGCCAGAGCTTCTGATGCTAGGCAGAGCAAGTAGAGAAGAGGAGAAGCGAACGTTGGATATGTCAGTTTCATTACTTGCAGAGTAGCATAGCACCATATATAGTCATAGTCTAGGTTTGGATTCGAACCAGCTACAGGAGCACGTCTCTCTTTTTTCTAAAACTCAGTAACATCTCTTTACTAGTACACTAGCTTGTTCTGTACACCTTCTCAAGTCTTTGATTTTCTTTTTATTTTGCGAGGAAGGAAGGAGGACAAAATTGAGGGTTCCTGGGATTCGAACCCAAGACCTCTTGGTTGAAAACCAAGGGTGCTAGTCACTTATGTGGCGAACGTTCCCTGGGAGGAGGACGGCAGACGAACGCATTTTCCTCGCAGTTTTAGTTGCGATGCAAGATCAAACAGTCGCGGTTTCGGGAATGTTATCTAGTGAACGAGACCAGTTTTTCTTTTCTTCCTAAAAAAGTATGCTACTTGGTGTCGGCTTAGTCAACAAACGATTGTGCCAACCTTGACTGTTGGATTGACATTCAACGTCTGTCGTGTTTCTTAAGTCTCTACTTCCTCCAGCCGCCAAAGCCAAACCAGCGCCGGCGGGACCGCCTGCTCCTGCCTCCCACGGCTGGCTATGCTGCCGCGCACGCATCGTGGCCACATCACACCCTAAAACTCTACGCATCTTCCCCGGCTCCTATTCATTCCGTGTGAGGCCTCACCATCGTCCTCTGCCTTGGTTTGCTCGCCGCGGCGCCGCCCTCCAGTGTTGTTAACATGGTCAACAACCGAGAGGAATAAGGAGATGACTGTACATGGTGAGGATGACAGTAGGGACCCACCAGGATCATGGCAGTAGGCAAGCAAGTGCCTCCTTTATTACAAGAAAAAAAGGGTTCCTCCTAATGGTTTCCTGACATGTGGGTCACACGCCACTGTCAACGTAGTCAATAAGCAAGATAATTGCACAATGAGCGGCAGACACCCGGGACCCAGCAGCGCGCGCAATTTTTTTTTTGTTTTTTTGTTTTCGGGACAGAGAAGGGTATCAATTGGGTTGTGCGGGAGCTGTGGCCCGTCTAGCCCAGGCTTTTATTTCATATGTTTACCACATGAGCAGCCTAGTTTTTTTCCTTTCTGAAAATGGCTAGCCCAGCTATTTTGTTTTTTGCAGAATAACCAACGTAGGCCTACTTGCTTTTCTATGCCCTGCTGGGCCGGAAATCTTTCAAGACGAGGAGGGATGCATTTGGGCTTGCCCAGAAAATGGGCTATATGTAATAAGAAATGGGCTATAAGTAATAAGAAATGGGCTATAAAATGAAAAAATACAGCAAACAGGCAATTAATTCCAAAATACTTTTTTCTTTCGGATTTTTATATTTTAAATTTCATTGTTTCTGTGCGGGTAATATTTCATTGGATTTAAATTAAGGTATGTTTAGTTTTTAAATTAATTTGAATCTGGCTAGAAATTTCGGGTTGTATGCTGTTTGGGACAGATTTGGAGGCTGGCTTGTGGGTCTACTAGGTTGACGTGTACGAAAGGCTTTGTCAACTTAGTCCACAAACGATTCTAGCAGCATTGACCATTGGATGTTAATCCAACGACCGTGCTGCTTCTTCAATATCTGATCTTCTTGCTCCAGCCACCCAAACCAGCGCCGGTGGGACTGCCTGCTCCCGCCTCCCGTGGTCGGCTGTGCTGCCGCATAGGCCGCACCGCCCCACCCTACTCCATCGCTGGCCAGGCCATTCCTCTACTCACCCACACCTCCTGTTATTTTCCGGTGACGACAGCCGAACCAGTAAACCCTCGTACTCCCCACCGCGTGGGCAACCACTGCCGAGTCTTCCCCGACTCCGGGTCGTTCCCTTCCTAGGCCTCGCCGTCATCCACCGCCCTGGTGCTCTCGGCACGGCGTGGTCAACATGGTCAAGGAACGACATCCATCAGAAGAGGACTGTACGTGGAGAGGCTGACAGCTGGGTCCACGGCCGCACGCAAGGAAGTGCCTCCTTATTACGCGCAAAATAATGATTCCTCCACCTGACAGCAGGGACCCACCGGAAGGGCCTCTATTCTTCGCAAAAAAAAACGTTCCTCCCGCTGACAGCTCAGACCCACCAGTTATATCTTCGCACGGAAGGAAGTGCCTCCTTATTACACAAAAAAAAAATGAATACTCCCCCTGCTATCTGGGACCCACCATAGTTGGAGGCTGACTTGTGGGCCTACTGACGCAGACGGAGGGCTTTGTCAACTTAGTCAATATGAACGATTCCAGCTCTAGTGACTGTACGATGTCCATCCAACGGCCGTAGTGCTTCTTCAACCTCTAGTCTTCTTGCTCCAGCCACCCAAACCAGCGCCGGTCGTGCCGCCTGCTCCTGCCTCCCGTGGCCGGCTCTGCTGCCGCCCAGGCCTCACCGCCCCACCCTACTCCCATCGCTGGCCTGGCCATCCCTGTACTCACCCAGACCTGCTGTTATTCTCCAGCGACGGCAGCCTCACACTGCAGCCCAACCAGTAAACCCTCGTATGCCCCTCCGCATGGGAAACAACTGCCGAGTCTTCCCCGGCTTCGGGTCATTCCCTTCCTAGGCCTCGCCGTCGTCCATCGCCTTGGTGCTCTCGGCGTGGCGTGGTCAATGTGGTCAAGGAACGACTTACATCGGAAGAGGACTGTACGTGGATAGGCTGACAGGTGGGTCCATGGCCGCAGCAAGGAAGTGCCTCCTGATTACGCGCAAAATAATGATTCCTCCACCTGACAGCAGGGACCTACCGGAAGGGCCTCTGTATTTTGGCTTAGCTGTATTTTGCGAAAAAAGTTTTCCTCCCTAACATCTGGGACCCACTAGCTATATCTTCGGACGCAAGGAAAGTGCCTCCATATTAGGCGTGAAAAAAAATGAATCCTCTCCCTGACAGCTCAGACCCACCATCAATAACTTCGCACGCAAGGAAGTGCCTCCTTATCCTCCCTGACAGCCGGGACCCACCTGGTCGAAGCGTACGTAGCGTTGTCGCGAACGTGTACGTACATACTGGTCGATCGGTCTCTCTGCAATGATGAACCGTGGCCGAGCAAGCAGCGGCACGTGTAGTAGTAGAGCCCCCGACGTAGCAGTTCAGGCAGTCCCTTCTAAACCATGTACACGTACGTACAGCCACATGCCAAAAAATACGGCCACGTACATACATACGGGCATGGTCTCAAACGCGTACTCACGCATACGTACGGCCAGGGCTCGTGTACATGGAGAGGCAACGGACGGCAGCAACGATGTCCTGTTCATCGGGCAGCCAATCTGCTGGGTCGGAACGGAGAAACATCGTCCTGCTCATCGGGAGGCAACAGAATGGGTCGGAATGTGTCCTGTTCAATGGGAGCCAACCGGCTTGGACGGAATAGCCGAAATGGAGTCTGGCATACCGCAGTACGGAGGAAACGGCCTTATGTTTGATCGGCTACGGTCGAAACGGGGGTCCTGTTCATCGGGAGGGGTGTGGCGTACCGCAAAACGGAGGAAACGGACTTGTGTTGGAGCGCTACGGTCGAAACAGGGTTCCTGTTCATCGGGAGGGGTGTGGCGTACCACAAAACGGAGGAAACAGACTTGTGTTGGAGCACTACGGTCGAAACGGGGGTCCTGTTCATCGGAGGGGTGTGGCGTACCGCAAAACGGGACTCCACGGGCTACTGTTCACCCACCGTCGACTTCCTTCAGCCTCCACCTGCACTGTTCATCCACCGCGTCTTCCTCCTGCCTCCACCAGCTACTGTTCATCCATGGGGTACTGTTCATCCAGCTCTCCACAAGCTACTGTTCAACCAGCCCTCCACAGGGTCCTGTTCATTCACCCCCAACCAGCTCGGCTGTGGCGGCCTCCTCTCGGGGTCCTGTTCATCCAGCGGCAACGGCCTACTACTACTACCACGAGGTCCTGTTCATCCAACCCCCACCGGGAACTATTCATCCAACCCCAACCACATACGTCTCAACTCGTTCAACCAACCCCATGTTCACTGTTCATCAAGAGGCTGCAGGTTTGATCGGCTTCAGTTAGCAGCAGTAGCGAAGGAATCCCTCAATCGGGTTTAGTTAACAGCCAGTGATCGATCGATCGCTCGGGTTTAGTAACATAGCTAGTGCAATCGCTCGGGTTCAGTAAGCGAACGCCTCGCTCTGGTTCAGTTAGAGCCCAACGCCTTGCATACACGCGCGTACGTCTACGAGAGAAAATGCGCAAACCTCGCGTGCATCGCTCGGCCCCGATCACCCACCGTAACAGGGAACTCCCCGAAATTTTCCTCGCCCTCGCTTCTACCATGATTTTTTCTGTCATGGACGGCCCAAAGAATATCATGCAGGTGCGTCTCCGGCCCGCCCAGGACGGAAAGCCCATTTTCTGTCATGATTTTTTGTCATAGAAGTAGGAGCCCACCACATCTATGATGATACGTGGTTTTGTCACAATTATCGTCATAGAAGTGTCATAAGCATGACAGAAAAAAAATTCGTTCGGCCCAAAATGTCATGGATGTGTCTTTTTTTTGTAGTGTAGGCTCGAAACATGGATGTCGCGTGTTCTGAGTAGAAGCACAGTTGTGCTGCCACCAGAGGCACTGTGTAGGGCCCCGGGAAGCACGTTTGTGTGATCGTGGTGCCTTTATCAAAATGTTTTTGTGACTGATTCATTTATATTCATGAACGAACGGTCGCTACGTCCAGCACGTGCGTCTTTGTGGTCCAAATGATTTCGCTTATTCATGGACGTGAAGCCTATGGAGGCACGTTTTTCTATTAGGCGGAGTCACGTTAGTGTGCGGGTGTGTTTACAGACGTTTTCTCTGAGAGAGGAGCCACTGTCAGACGCATGGAAGTGAAGTCATACTGGCAAGCTTTTAAATAGCGTCCGCTACCTCCGCTATTGCGGCCGCAATAGCGGTAGCGTCACCCTGCCACTATTAGTTTAAGGTTGCGTTAGAAAATAGCGTGTTGTCATGATGCGGGCGCAATATCACTTGTTAGACCGCTATATCATCCGCTATCCGCAATATCTCCCGCTATATAAGTCCTTGTTGTTCTGTTGTGTAATCTATTTTGGTAAATGTGTTTTGCTTGCATGGTTGCACGACCAAATATTGTTCAATTATAGTTTATATTCTTATATAAATGATGATTTCTCAAATTAAGTGTCATATTTTTTGTCAATGGCCTAGAAATATACACAACAATCTCAAATTTATGAGTGTTTTTTAAAAATTGGCTATGTGGACATAGCGCCCACAATATCGCCCGCTATCCGCATTCCGCTACGCGGACCCTAATCCGCAACCAGTCCGCTATCCGCTATTTAAAAGCTTTCATACGGGCCATGGTTTTAGTAGTAGAAAAGGCACTTTATCTGAGCTGGCGTTCCTCCCTTGTTAGGCGCACAGTCGCGTGGATGTAGAAGGCATGTTTTTCAAGCAAAGAACACACATCACGGTGCCCCGACATGAAGGTGAAAGCATGGTTGTGCGTCTGCAGTGACACGGCGTGAAGCCTCGAGAGGCACCTGCGTGTGGCCTGTAGAGTAGAAGCACAGTTGTGCGGCCACCAGAGGCACTGCGTATGGCCCTGGTAAGCACGTTTGTGTTACCGTGGAAGTGAAGCCTATGGAGGTAGGCAGAGTCACGTTTGTGTGTGGGTGTGTTACAGACGTTTTGTGTGAGGAGCCACTATCAGACGCATGGAAGTGAAGCCATGTGGGCCACGGTTTTAGTAGTGCAAGAGGCATTTTATCTGAGCTGGCGTTCGTCCCTTGTTAGGCGCACAGTTGTGAGGTGCCTCTTTGTGTTCCAAATGATTTCGTTGACTCGTTCAAAAGGAGAGGCACGGACGTGAATCCCAAGGAGGCATGGTTTGGGGCATTGTCGTCGTGTTCTTTCGTTTCTAGGTAAATGTACCTGGGTAACGTCAAAGCAGGGATGTCACCTGTTAGCGTAAAATCATCATTGTGCAACCTGCAGAGGCACATGGGTTTGGCTTCTGATGTAGAAGCACGTTTGTGCGGCCTCCAGAGGTACATCGTAAAGCATTAAGAGGCACCTCAGTGCGGCCTCTAGAGGTACATCATAAAGCGTCGAGAGGCACCTCAGTGCGGACTCCAGAGGAACTTCATAAATCCTCGAGAAGCATGGTTGTTCCAAATGTTTCCATTGGCATATTAACTTAGAGAGTTACGAACATGGTTGTACGATATGCACGGACGCGGCGCACGGATGTGAAGCCGTGCCTGTGCATTTCAAATGTTTACAGTTCCATGGTTTTACTGTGAGAGGCATGAATTTATTAGCACTAGAGACAAGTTCATGCCTCTGAGAGGCATGGTCTTGAAAGCATGGATGGCACATTTCTTGGGTAAAAGAGGGCAGGCAGTGGAGAGGAGATTAGTGCAGTTAGAATATGAGGTGACTACTCCGGTGGTTGTGTGAACGCCCGCGTGGCGCCGCTCCGAAAACCCAACGGTTGGACGGCGTCTCCTCCTATAAGGTTGTGAATGCCACGTGGCGTTGCTCCAGAAACCCAATGGTCCGACGGGCGTCTCCTCTGGTGACGCCGCTCTGGCTCATCGCCTGAGGCGAAGCTCCGGCTATTTAAGCCGGACGAAGTCTCCAAACCCTAGACACATCCTCTTCCTCCCTTTGTCCGCTGCCAGACCATCCATTCCTCTTGCTGTTCTCTATCCTGACCCTCTCCGCCATGGCTGGGCACAAGGAGACTACTCCGGAGCGCCGTGTCCAGACGCGGGAGGAGATCCCAGCTGGCGATGGTTCCTCATCTATAAGTTGATCCTGCTTCTAGTTCATTTGTTTTCTCTCTCTTCCAGCTATCTGATTTAGTTGTTAATTATTGTGGTCGGCTTCCTCCTAGTGTGATGGGTGTGTGTCTTCCTGATACTGAATTACAGTCAATTGGAGCTAGGGTTAGGCTGCGTCGCATTCTTGAACAGAAGCCTCCTACTGTAGGATCGGGGAGCAGTTGTGGGCCAAGAAAGAAGAAGGGAATGGTGAGCGGGGCGGCGACTGGAATTGCTAAGAGGCCCCGTGGCAACACGGAGGCCTTACGAGCTGGCGACGGCTCAAACCAGCTAACTCGTCTTGGAGGCGAACAAACTGTTAGCTCCATGTTTATTACTCTCAATAAGTTGATCCATCAGATGAATGTCTTGGTTTCAAGGCCGAAGGTTGACAAAACATCCGAGCAGCTGCTGGAGGTCATCTACAGGTGGCAGAAGCTCTACGAGAAAAGAAGTGAAGATTTGGAGAAGGCGAACGCCAACATCGTAGAAATTATGGGTCAGAAGAAGAATCTCCTTGTCGAGCATGTCAGGTTGTTGGAGGAATCAGTGGCAGCTATGAAGCAATGTGACGAGTATATGAAGGTCGTGGAGGCGATGAAGAGGCAGATTGATGAACTGCGCGGGCAGCAAACCAGCAAGAAGGTCGGTGGGGACTAAGTATACAGTAGCGTCCCTGGATGTTGTGTGCATCTGGGGTTGTTAAGCAGTGGACTGGAGTTTCTTACCTTGTCTTGTGAAATTTCGTTGTCAGTTACTTTGTTAACAAATGTATTTTGGTTTCCAGTATCGTTGTAATTAGGCTTGTTAGTATGCAGTGGATTGAAGTTTCCTTTTTTTTCATTTTGAATATCGTTGTGTGTCATGTTGGTTGTCCTAAGTTTTTCGCATTATATTTGTCAGAACTGTAGGTCTTAGAACAAAATGGTACAATAAGTACAGCTAACACTAACTATTTACTTTGTGAGGCACGGAATGGCCAATTCGAGAGACACGGTTTTTAAAAGCATGAACGTGAAGTCTGTATAGCCACGGTTCTTTACTAAGTACCATCATGACTTGTACTCATGAAGGCGTGGACGTTCGTGGCTTTCAGGGTTGCAATGTTTCGGGTCACAGGCACGGTCGTGAAGCCCACAAAGGCATCCTGTGGTATTATGTAGAGTCACGTTCGTGTGTCTTTGTGTTCCAAATGATTCTGTTGACTCATTTAGACGGAGAGGCACGGAGGCATGGTTTGGTCTTACGCAGAGTCACGTTCGTGCGTTTAGTCCGGAAACCCAACGATTCGACGGGCGTCTCCTCGTATTAGGGTGTGAACGCCACGTGGCGTCGCTCCGGAAACCAAATGGCCCGACGGGCATCTCCTTCGGTGACGCTGCTCTAGCTCGTCGCCCGAGGCCAAGGTCCGGCTATTTAAGCCGGACGGAGTCACCAAACCCTAGCCACATCCTCTTCCTCCCTTTGTCCGCCTTCACGACATCCATTCATCTGGCTGCTCTCTATCCTGACCCTTTCCGCCAAGGCTGAGCAGGAGAAGACTACTCCAGAGCGCCGTGTCCAGACGCGGGAGGAGATCCCAGCTGGCGAGGGTTCCTCATCTGTAAGTTGACTCTGCTTCTGCTTCACTTGTTTTTTCTCTCTTCCAGCTACTTGCTTTAGTTGTGAAATGTGAATTATTGTGGTCAGCTTCCTCCAAATATGATGAGGGTGTGCCTTGCTTATACTGAATTACAGTCAATTAGAGCTAGGGTTAGGCTGCATCGTGAACTTGAACAGAAGTCCCCTGCTGTACGATTAGGGAGCAGCTTCGAGTCGGGAAAAAAGAAGGGAGCGGTGAGCGGGGCGGTGTCTGGAAGAACTAAGAGTTCCCGTGGCGACGCGGAACTCTTAAGAGCAGGCGATGGCTCACACAATCAGGTTCATATCATAGGCGAATAGTCTGAGACCTCCTTCTTTGCCGATATGAATAAGCGGCTCGAGGAGACCATTGCCTTAGTTAAGGAGGATAAGACGGTGAACATCATCAAGTCCTGGAAGAAGCTGTACGAATGCGAGAATGCTACGAATGCCGAGTTGTTGAGGGCCGTCGAGGGCTGGAGGAAGCTATACGAGGAGAGCAAAGCCTTGGTCACAGATCTTATGGATGAGAAGGGCAACCTCCTCGTTGAACGTGACCAGCTGGTGGAGGAATCAGAGGGTATGAAAAAGGAGATTGAGGAACTGCGCGCCCAGCAACCCAACAAGAATTCTCTAGGGACTAAGTAGACAGCAGCGAGCCTGATCGTTGTATCCGAAGCTATTAAGCAGTGGACTAGGAATTTCTTATTTTGTCTTGTGTAACCTCATTGTCTTGTGTAACCTCGTTGTCAGTAACTTTGTTAACAAATGTGATTTCGTTTCCTGCATCGCGGTAATTTTCGTTAATTGGTCAATGTTATTAAGCCGTTGATAGGAGTTCCTCATTTGTTCTTACGTAACTTGGTTGTGGGATCTTTGTTAAAAAATATATTTTGGTTTCACGTGTCACACTGATTGGAGGTTTATGGGTTCACAGTCACAGACGTGAAGCCCAAAAAGGCATGTTGTGGTATTACATAGAGTCACGGTTATGTGCTAAGTAGCGTCATGACTTGTGTACTCATGAAGGCGTGGACGTTGGTGGTTCTCTATGTTGCAATGTTTCAGGTCACAGGCACGTTCGATATAGAGTCACGTTCGCTTGTCTCTGTGTTCCAAATGATTCTGTTGACTCGTTCGCAAGGAGAGGCACGGGCGTGAAGCCCACGGAGGCATGGTTTGGTCTTACACAGAGTCACATTCATGCGTTTATTGCGGAAACCCAATGGAATTGGGTTCAGATTTCAACACTAACTGTTTACTTTGTGAGGCACGGAATGGCCGATTCGAGAGACACGGTTTGTAAAAGCACGGACGTGAAGTCTCTACAGCCACGGTTCTGTACCAAGTAGCCTCATGACTTGTGTACTCATGAAGGCGTGTACGTCCGTGGCTTTTTGTGTTGCAGTGTTTCGGGTCACAGGCATGGGTGTGAAGCCCACAAAGGCATGGTGTGGTATTATATAGAGTCACGTTCACTTGTGTTTGTGTTCCGAATGATTTTGTTGACTCATTCAGACAGAGAGGCACGGGCGTAAAGCCCACAAATGCATGGTTTGGTCACATTCGTGCGTTAATTGCGAAAACCCAGCGGAATGGGTTCAGATGTGAACACTCACTATTTACTTTGTGAGGCACGGAATGGCCGATTCGAGAGACACGGTTTTTAAAAGCTTATGTTCCTTGTTTTTAAAAGTACGGACGTGAACTCTCTACGGACACGGTTCTGTACTGAGTTGCGTCACGCTTCTTTCTTGATGTTGTGTATATTATTTGATAAAGGCGTGGACATTCGTGGCTTGCGTATATTATTCGCACAGTCATGATTCCCAAAAAGGCATGGTTTGGTATTGTGTAGAGTCACGTTAGTTTGTCTTCGTGTTCCAAATGATTCCGTTGAACTGTTCGCAAGGATAGGCACGGCCGTGAAGCCACAAGGAGGCGTGGTTCTGCCTTACACAGAGTCACATTCGTGCGTTTATTGCGGAAACCCAACGGTTCGATGGGCGCCTCCTCATATTCGGGTGTGAACGCCACATGGCGTCGGTCTGGGAACCAATGGTCCGAAGGGCGTCTCCTCCGGTGACGCCGCTCTGGCTCATCGCTCGAGGACAAGGTCCGGCTATTTAAGCTGGATGGAGTCGCAAAACCCTAGCCACATCCTCTTCCCCCCTTTGTCCGCCATCACGACATCCATTCGTCTGGCTGCTCTTTATCCTGACCCTCTCCGCCATGGCTTGGAAGAAGAAGACTACTTCGGAGCGCCGTATCTAGGCACGGGAGGAGATCTCGGCTGGCGAGGGTTCCTCATCTGTAAGTTGACTCTGCTTCTGCTTCATTTGTTTTTTCTTTCTTTCAGCTACTTGATTTAGTTGTGAAACGTGAATTATTGTGGTGAGCTTCCTCCTAATTTGATGAGGGTGCGTCTTGCTGATATTGATTTACAGTCAATTGGAGCTAGAGTTAGGCTGTGTCATGAACTTGTACAGAACTCCCCTGCCGTACAGTTAAGGAGCAGCTCTGAGTCGAGAAAAAGGAAGGGAGCGGTGAGCGGGGTGCCGTCAGGAAGATCTAAGAGCTCCCGTGGTGACGGTGAACTCTTAGGACCAGGCGATGGCTCACAAAAACAGAATCATCTCGGAGGCGATCAGTCTGAGACCTATGTTTGGGTCTTAGTTAAGCAAGATAATTCGGCGGATGTCATCAACTACTGGAAGAAGCTGTATGAGCGCGAAAAGGCCGAGAATGATGAGTTGTTGAGGGTCGTCGAGGGATGCAAGGAGTTCTGCGAGCAGAGCCATCGTGAGATAGCGATGCTGGAGAAGAACCTCTACAGCTGGAAGGAGCTGTACGATGAGAGCAAAGCCACCATCACAGATCTTAGGTATGAGAAGGCAAAGCTCCTCGTTGAGCGCGACCGGCTGGTGGATGAATCAGAGGGTTTGAAAATTGAGATCGATGAACTGCGTGCCCAGCAACCCAACGAGAAGTCTCTGGGGACTAAGTCACACAAGCAGTTTCATCTCGGAGGCGATCAGCCTGAGACCTTCGTCTTTGTCCGGATGAATAAGGTGGTCGACGAGACCATTGCCTTAGTTAAGAAGAATAATGCGGTTGACATCATCAAGTCCTGGAAGAAGTTGTACGAACGCGAGGAGGCTGCGAATGCTGAGCTATTGAGGGCCGTCGAGTACTGGAGGAAGGTCTACGAGGAGAGCAAAGCCTTCATCGCAAATCTTATGAATGAGAAGGTGAAGCTCCTCGTTGAGTGTGACTGGCTGGTGGAGGAATCAGAGGGTATGAAAAAAGGAGCCTGAGGGACTGCGCGCCCAGCAACCGAACAAGCAATCTCTGGGGACTAAGTAGACAACAGCGACCCTGATTGTTGTATCTGAAGCTATTAAGCAGTGGACTAGGAGTTTCTTATTTTGTCTTGTGTAACCTCTCTGTCTTGTATAACCTCATTGTCAGTAACTTTGTTAACAAATGTGTTTTGCTTTCCTACATCGCGGTAATTTTTGTTAATTAGTCAATGTAGTTAAGCAGTGGATAGGAGTTCCTCATTTTTTCTTAGGTAATTTGGTTGTGGGGTCTTTGTTAACAAATATATTTTGGTTTCCTGTCTCACGTTAATTGGAGGTTTATGGGTTCAGATGTGAACACTCACTGTTTAGTTTGTGAGGCACGAAATGGCCGATTCGAGAGACGCAGTTTGTAAAAGCACGGACGTGAAGTCTCTATAACCACGGTTCTGTACTAGTAGCGTCATGGCTTGTGTACTCATGAAGGCGTGGACGTTCGTGACTTTCTGTGTTGCAGTGTTTCGGGTCACAGGCACGGGCGTGAAGTGGACAAAGGCGTGGTGTGGTATCATATACAGTCACGTTCGTGTATCTTTGTGTTCCAAATGATTCCGTTGACTCGTTCAGATGGAGAGGCACGGACGTGAAGCCCATGAAGGCATTGTTTGGTCTTACGCAGAGTTACGTTCGTTCCTTTATTGCGGAAAAAAAAGGGAATGGGTTCAGATATTAACACTAACTGTTTACTTTGTGAGGCATGGAATGGCCGATTCGAGAGACGCGGTTTTTAAAAGCACGGACGTGAAGTCTCTACAGCCACGGTTCTGTACTAAGTAGCGTCATTACTTGTGTACTCATGAAGGCGTGGACGTTCGTGGCTCTCTGTGTTGCAATGTTTCGGGTTACAGGCACGGTCTTGAAGCCACACAAAGGCATGGTGTGGTATCATATAGAGTCATGTTCGCTTGTCTTTGTGTTCCAAATGATTCCGTTGACTCGTTCAGACAGAGAAGCACGGGCATGAAGCCCATGAAGTCATTGTTTGGTCTTACGCAGAGTCACGTTCCTGCGTTTATTGCGGAAACAAAATGGAATGGGTTCAGATGTTAACACTAACTGTTTACTTTGTGAGGCACGGAATGGCCGATTCGAGAGACGCGGTTTTTAAAAGCACGGGTCATGAACTCTCTACAACCACGGTTCTGAACTAAGTATGGTCATGACTTGTGTACTCATGAAGGCGTGGACGTTCGTGGCTTTTTGTGTTGCAATGTTTCGGGTCACAGGCATGATCGTGAAGCCCACAAAGTCATGGTGTGGTATTATGCAGAGTCACGTTCACTTGTCTTTGTGTTCCAAATGATTCCGTTGACTCGTTCGCAAGTAGAGGCACGGGCGTAGAGCCCACGGAAGCATAGTTTGGTCTTACGCAGAGTCACGTTCGTGCATTTATTGCGGAAACAAAACAGAATGGGTTCAGATGTTAACACTAACTGTTTACTTTGTGAGGCATGGAATGGCTGATTCGAGAGACGCGGTTTTTAAAAGCATGGGACGGCAAGTCTCTACAGCCATAGTTCTGAACTAATTATGGTCATGACTTGTGTACTCATGAAGGCGTGGACGTTTGTGGCCTTCTATGTTGCAATGTTTCGGGTCACAGGCACGGTCGTGGAGCCCACAAAGTCATGGTGTGGTTTTATATAGAGTCACGTTCGCTTGTCTTTGTGTTCCAAATGATTCCGTTGACTCGTTTAGACGGAGAGGCACGGACGTGAAGCCCATGGAGTGTTTCGATGTGTTTTGAATGAAGACAGTTACGTTTCGATGTGAAGCAATCATGTTTTGTTCTTAAGTAGTACTGCCTCCATCCCAAAATAAATGTCTCAACTTTGTACTAGTCAGTACAAAAGACTTTGTACTAGTTAGTACAAAGTTGAGTCACTTAATTTGGGACGGAGGGAGTACAAATTGCAGTTTTAAGTACCATGTTTGAGATCCTCTGGAATTTCAGTTGGTAGGGGCACATATTTGAATCTACAGACTTTGTACTAGTTAGTACAAAGTTAAAAGCACGGGACGTTCGTGGCCTTCTGTGTTGCAATGTTTCGGGTCACAGGCACGGCCGTGAAGCCCACAAAGTCATCATGTGTTTTTATATAGAGTCACGTTCGCTTGTCTTTGTGATCTAAATGATTCCGTTGACTCGTTCAGACGGAGAGGCACGGACGTGAAGCCCATGGTGTGTTTCTATGTGTTTTGAATGAAGACAGTTACATTTCGATGTGAAGCAATGGTTTTTTGTTCTTAAGTAGTACTGCCTCCGTCCCAAAATAAATGTCTCAACTTTGTACTAACTTTGTACTAGTCAGTACAAAAGACTTTGTATTAGTTAGTACAAAGTTGAGTAACTTAATTTGGGACGGAGGGAGTACACATTGCAGTTTCAAGTACCATGTTTGAGATCCTCTGCACTTTCAGTTGGTAGGGGTACATATTTGAATCTACAGACTTTGTACTAGTTAGTGCAAAGTTAAAAGCACGGGATGTTCGTGGCCTTCTGTGCTGCAATGTTTTGGGTCACAGGCACGACCGTGAAGCCCACAAAATCATGGTGTGGTTTTATATAGAGTCACGTTTGCTTGTCTTTGTGTTCTAAATGATTCCGTTGACTCATTCAGACGGAGAGGCACGGACGTGAAGCCCATGGAGGCATGGTTCGCTCTTACGCAGAGTCACGTTCATGCATTTATTGCGGAAACAAAGCGGAATAGGTTCAGATGTTAACACTAACTGTTTACTTTGTGAGGCACGGAATGGCCGATTCGAGAGGCGCGGTTTTTAAAAGCATAATTTCCTTGTTTTTAAAAGCACGTACGTGAAGTCTCTACAACCATGGTTCTGTACTGAGTACCGTCACGGCAGAGCCTGTGTGTTCCAAAATATTTCTGGCTCACTCGTTCAGTTATAGAGGCATGGACATAGAGGGGGCCTGGTGTAAATTCAAGGTAGGGGCGCTTTTACAAGGATATGTTTGTGCTTCCAATCGATATGAGCACGGCCGCGTGTGTATGGTCCATTTGTTTTCAGTGATACTTTCACTGATGGAGGTACGACCGTGTGTCTGTTTGTGCTCCAATTGATGTTACGACAAGCATGGTCATGCGTTATGTAGAGCCACGGACATGAAGCAATTAGACACTAGGGCGTGAAGCAATGTGAGGCTTGGACGTGAAACAACGAGAGCCATTGGTGTGAAGCCACGTGATGCACAAATATGATGCTACGTGCGAAGCCGTTCATCAAATGTTTTTCAGTGATAGGTTTACTTTGAGAAGCACGATTTTGCTACCATAGGGGGCATGTCCGTGCCTCCGTGTTCCAAATGCTTTAGTAGCATCGGAGGCACGAACGTGAAGATGTTGGTGGCATGTTTTCCAGCCAAACGACGTACATAGGTGACCTTTGTGGAGACATGAAATTACATCATGCAGCGGAAGGTTGAGGTATTTAATAGACTTGGTGAGATTACGAGGCGTCTCCGGTGAGTGTGCGAACGACGCATGGCGCCTCTCCCAAAACCCAACAGTCCGATGGACGTCTCCTCCGGCGGGCATGTGAGCGCCACATGCCAGCGCTGAGGAAGCCAAAAGGACCGATGGGCGTCTCATCCGGTGGCGAAGTGAACGCCGCGTGGCACCATTCAGGCTCCTGGCCCGAGGTCAAGGACCAGTTATTTAAGCCGAGCGGCGTCTGCCACCGCTAGACATCATCTTGCTTCTCCCTCTTTTCGCCAGCAACCTTAGCAAATCATCCATCTTCCTCTTTTTGCTCGTGACCGCCCCCGCCATGGTTCGGCACAACAAAACTACTTACGCCATGCTTACTCCCGAGCGCCGCTTCCAGATGCCGAAGGACATCCATTCGAGGCGCGTCGCCCGGGTAGCAGCTGGCCTGTCTCCGGACTCGCCCGAGCCGGAGGAGAATGGGGAGGTGCAGGAAGAGGAGGGGGACGCGTCGGAGCTCATGCAGGGAGTTGATCCAGTGGGGGAAGACGTGGTTGAGCCGGAGGTGGAGGAAGAGGAGAGGGACGCGTCGGAGCCAATGCAGGGAGTTGATCCAGTGAGCGAAGACGTGGCGGCGGAGGTGGAGCCGGTGCCTGTTGTGGGCTTCACCATCAAGGATGACGAGGCGGTGTTCGGTCTCGGTGAAGCGGCCTTGATGGTGGAGCAGACCGCTATCCTGGAGTCCATCCAGGATGAGGCGTACGTGGATTCCAACCGGCGCTTCCTCTGGGAAGAACAAGCGAAGATCGATGCGCTCTTCGACGAGCTGGATGCAGAGGAGGAGGCGGAGGCCGCCGACGTCGATCTCAGAATGGAGATAGTGGACATCTCCGATGACGGGGAGTAGTGTAGTCTTGTTCGTAGATGTTTGCTTTGCATGGTTTGTATGGTTTCCATGGTTTGTATGCCTATGTAAGGGTTGAACTATGAAGTGTTTTGAATGCAGACAGTTACGTTTCGATGTGAAGCAATCGTGTTTTGTTCTTAAGTAGTGCTGCCTCCGTCCCAAAATAAATGTCTCAACTTTGTACTAGCTTTGTACTAGTCAATACAAAAGACTTTGTACTAGTTTGTACAAAGTGGAGTCACTTAATTTGGGACGGAGGGAGTACAAATTGCAGTTTTAATACCATGTTTGAGATCCTCTGCACTTTCAGTTGGTAGGGGCACATATTTGAATCTACAGACTTTGTACTAGTTAGTACAAAGTTAAGGCTCGGTTTTAGAAACACGAGAGGGGCGGCCGTGCCCCTCTTTTTCTGATGTTTTTGTTGTCAGCAACTTTGTTAACATATTACGCACGAGAGAGGCACGATTTTACCTTAGGTACACGCACGCAAGTGACGGACTGGAGGCACGGACATGCTGCAAAGGGAGGCACGGACGCGAAGGCTTGTGATGCATGTACGTGAAGTCGTGCCTTTGTTTTCCAGATGCTTTTAGAGACACGTTTTCATTGCGGGGGGCATGGCCTATGAGCTCCATGTGTTTTCGAAGGCATTCGGCCTCATTAATGAACTTATCAGTGACAAGGCGAAGCTCCGGGTTGACGTCGAGAATGTTACATAAACGGACGTGAAGCCAAGTTACGCACGGTCCCCTTAGGAGTAGAGGCACGGAAGTGCTTCTGTGTTCCAAATGTTCTCAATGATGCGTTCTCTGAGAGAGGCATGGTGTTTAAGTAGTTGGGGCATGGTTGTACATGTCAATGACGCATGACCGTGCCTCTGTTTTTCGTAGTGTTTTTCGCCGAGACAGTCTCTCGGAGGGACACGGACATGAAGCCACGTTACGCACGGTTCTGCGGAGCACAACAATACCATAGTGAAAATATGTAAACAGCTGACGTGGTGAGCTAGGAACATCACTAAACTATCCAGAAATATACTTCATCACAACCATTCATTCTCCATTATTAGTCAACAAATCCTTTTATTATTATCACAGATAAATAAAGTAACCCACGTCAGTATTTCACCTTTTTGATCAAGAATTTACACCATCATCCTCTTGGAGATAATTATATGCTCAATTATATACCAAGACATAACTAAATAGCAAAACTGGAATGTACGTCCTGTTCAAAAACCAAACATACATTACTGAACTATGATATAGGAACTATAGCCACCAGCAACACACTATCAGGAGAGGTCGTTGATTATCAGCTGCAGCAGCTTCATGTTTCCCAAAGTTGGCCACCGCTTTTCAATGGTGATGAGGACAATCGAACCAACTCTTAGCTGAGCTTCGCGGGCAAAATCTGAAAAACCGGTCACCTCCATTCCGCCGTCGGTTTATATGGAGTACGTCATGCTCATGTCTATTGCATCATACACCTCTGTTAGGCTGATTGCACCATTTTGAGGTAGATATCCAAGGTTCAGCTTTAGAAGTCTCATAATAGCAGACGGGATTCTTTGCAGATTGTACAGATATTACTAGATAAAATCAATGTACAAGGACATAAAACATCGAAAATACCAAATGAAACCATGGGAGTGGATCAAAACAAATATTGAATGACTAACCAGACGACCATTTATGACATTGGTGACATTTAGACGGTGCACAAAGGGTATGGTGGGGAACTCGTCGGCATCAAACACAAAGTATATCATCTGTCCAAATTGTCTGTATGAGAGGTTTATGCCTGGACCAAACACTGTTTTCCCAATGTACTCCTTCTCTGAAGCATTTAGATAATCAAGAGCTACAGGAAAAAAACTCATTTTCAAACGAATTTGTTTAAAGAAATGAACTCACTTTGAAAGTTGAAAAAGTATGGTTAAATTGAATCCATGTGATGAAGTTGAGATGATAATCAACAGAATTGGAAAAATGTTTTGAACATAACTATGACTATAAATGTAATATACATTTCATGGAAAGAGGTAGGAGCACCAAAGTACACTGATAAAGAAAGTTGATAAAGCAGGACAGAAGTTGATGCACTTACCTAGTGATGGTTAGGAAAGGGGTCTGCGACCTCCTTGAGAATCACTGAGCCTCTAATCTATCTCAATGGACAGACTCCCAGCATCTAGGTTTATGATGATTAGATCTTGACAACAAAGATCATAGTCGCTAATTAACTTTTTCCAGCCAGGTCCATGAATTTTATACCGGTTAGGTTCATCGGTGATGTATATCTCATATGACAGATCCTCATTGCTGATCAGCACTGGATTCCTTTGTTTTCCTTCTTCTTGAAATGCTTCCTCTTTCCACTGATTGATTGAAGAGGTGACTTGCTGCCTGCAATAGCATGGCACATACTGCCCAAAAAAAGAAAAAAATCTTCACCCGGTAAGAAGGAATCCTTGAATATCGACATGTATAATCAACACAGATAGCGGTTTTCATATTTCTACGAATTGTTTTCAACAGGTAGCATTTGATAAAACAAAAGATATTGAAAATTGAAAACATCTCGTTAAATGTAGGCATTCCATTTCAACAATATTGGAGAAACTTTTATTTCCTGCCATCAGAAACAAACAGTAGTTGGTAGTAAGTGATGGGCATGGGGTGCCAAACATTTCTCCTTACTAGGCATGTCTTGTAGCAACGATGAAGAGGCACTGTTATCGCGCTGTGGAGAACGCCTGACTTCAATCCAGGGCAACCGAAGTTGCTACATATGTCACAAGACATGGTTTCCCCTGGAATACGTTACAAAACAACGATTATATGAAATTCTCGACACAAGGAAAATTAAATTATCTTAAAAAATTATTCGGCTAAAGGGGAACTTTTCATAAATATTCGTTCACACACAAATTCCTAAAAAGACATGTGCACAGCATGACAGTTTTACAACGATAGTAATAACAAAGGAAATATGAAAATAATTAAATCTGTATTAATTTTCCAAAAGGGTTGCTTAATTCATAACAATTCAGTATTGACTATTTTTAGAGCAGTTCACAATGTTGAATGTCACTGTCACTCAATGAAAGGATCTCTGGTGCTTGGTTATAAAAGCAGCTTTAGGAAATGTATATTTCAAGACAAGAAAAGCAAAGAGCAGAAACAATAGTCTATCATCATGCGGCTCAAAAAGTGTCAAATTATCACCTCAATAAACAAGTTCTGCAAGCATTGAAAGCATCGCAACAAGTCAACAACCTCATCCAGATTAAAGCATGTCTATGAGATAAACAAGGTCTTGACAGAGTCCAGCACCGCAGATAGGCTACTTATGCACAGACCCTTCATTGAGCACAGAAACATGATATTATTAGCTTGTGGATATGAATCTTATGTCCTTTTGAATAATGCAGGTCAAAGTAACGTGCAGAGGCAGTACCTGAATAACTGTAGACCCAATGACGATATTTGTTTCATTGGATAATTCAGAATTTTTTCCCAAGGTGTCCAATTTAGGCGCAAACACAACTGTTATTTGTAGTTGTGCGTCTACAGAATCATGTAGCAGTCTTCGGAGTGAAGGGGCATCCTCAATGATGAGTTTTCCTCCGTCAGAACGAATGCCAATGCTTACAAGCCTAGCTGAGTTTATTCGTGGATAGCAGAATTTCTTGTTGCAAACAAGCAGCAGGCACTGCAGGGCAGGGCAACTGGAGTGGATGACGTTCTGCAAGGAGACATCCGATATATAAACCTCCACCAGCGAAAGTCTCCTGAGCAGTGGGAGGCGAAACATTTCTACTAGATTGTCTTCAAGTTTGCACATGGCAAAGGTGACAGTGTGGAGAGAGGAGTGAAATCTCAAGATGGATGCCGGTGGCGACGGCATAGATGAAGGGAATCTGCATGGTTGCCTGGGCCCTGGGTAGAAGAAATTTGGGAATATGTGATAGAACTCTAAAACCTGGAGTTTGTCCAGATTTCGAGACAGGAACAACTCATCGATGACACAAGGTTGGCACTAGAGGTAGCTTGTCGGGATGCAGAGGCGGTGAATCGGGCCCTCATGATTGGAGAGGATAGATATAGGAAGACTGAAATCATCAGCCGCAGATTCTCCGCGTCAGTTGCAACTAAGATGTCGGCATTGAGTTCCGACGTATGTTTTCTAGACGATTTGCTTGCTGGGGAGAATGCGGATGATTTCGCAACACATGTTTTCCAGAGAGCTAGTAGAACGAGTATCAGGGATCGCACGAAAGTTGAGATCGAGAGGTGCAGTGCGCCATATGTGGCGCCATCGAGATCCGAGCACTTGTGTGCGGATGCCCTCCTTTGTGGGGAGACAAGAGATGATCTCTCCGAGGATGGCGTCTGGACCAGATTCAACATGGTTCTCGGATCCAGTGGGCGGGCCATTGCCGCTCCTCTTAATGAGCTTAGAGGCCACGTGTACAACCATGAACCTCGTCTTGTTGTTGCTAGAAGCATGCTTCTTCATCTCCATTGCCGTGGTCGTGCTGCCTCTATTGCAGCTCTCTGTGCGGTGGATCTGGAAAGAGGGTTAGGGTTTCACGATTCACCTTTCTTCCTGAATTATATATATATATGTACCTAAACTAGAAGATTTCGATGTGGTGGTGGGCTAGTCACGGCCTCGACGTACGTGCGGCTTCTCGAGGCACGGGTATTAACTGTCCGGATGCACAAAAGTTTGGTGGCAGAGGCATGAGTCCGAATACTCAGTTAGAGAGGCACGGTTGTGAAGTCTCTAGAGACACGGGGGTGTGGCGCCATGACCACGTAAGAGTCACGACAAGTGTCATGTGAGGCACGTGGATGCAGGCGCCGGAGGCACCGAAGTGAAGCCTCAACAGGCACGAACGTGGGGGTTCTCGAGACACGGGTATCAACTCTCTGGATGCACAAAAGTGTGGTGGCAGAGGCATGGGTGTGAATACTCAGATGGAGAGACACGGTTGTGAAGTCTCTGGATCCACGGGCATGTGTCTCCACGGGAACGTAAAAGCCATGGCTCGTGTCACGGGAGGCATAAGGATGCAGGCGCCGGAGGCACCAAAGTGAAGCCTCTATAGGCACAGACCTGGGGGTTCTCGAGACACGGGTATCAACCCTATGGATGCACAACATTGTGGTGGCAGAGGCATGGGTGCGAATACTCAGTTGGAGAAACACGGTTGTGAAGTCTCTGGATCCACACGCGTGTGTCTCCACGGGGACGTCAGAGTCACGGCTCGTGTCACATGAGGCACAAGGATGCAGACACCTGAGGCACCGAAGTGAATCCAATATATGCACGGATGTGTGGGTTCTCGAGGCACCGGTATCAACCCTCTGGATGCACAAAATTGTGGTGGCAGAGGCATGGGTCCGAATACTCAGTTAGAAAACCACGGTTGTGAAGTCTCTGGATCCACACGCGTGTCTCCACGGGGACGTAAGAGTCACGGCTCGTGTCACATGAGGCACGAGGATGCAGGCACCTGAGGCACCGAAGTGAATCCACTACATGCACGGACGTGTGGGTTCTCGAGGCACGGGTACCAACCCTCTGGATGCACAAAATTGTGGTGGCACAGGCATGGGTCCGTATATTCAGTTAGAAAACCACGGTTGTGAATTCTCTAGAGCCACGAGGGTGTGGCACCACAGGCACATAAGAGTCACGGCAAGTGTCACATGAGGCACGAGGATGCAGGCACCTAAGGCACCGAAGTGAATCCACTACATGCACGGACGTGTGGGTTCTCGAGGCACGGGTATCAACCCTCTGGATGCACAAAATTGTGGTGGCAGAGGCATGGGTCCGAATACTCAGTTAGAAAACCACGGTTGTGAAGTCTCTGGATCCACACGCGTGTGTCTCCACGGGGACATAAGAGTCACGTGAGGCACGAGGATGCAGGCATCTGAGGCATCGAAGTGAATCCACTATATGCATGGACGTGTGGGTTCTCGAGGCACGGGTATCAACCCTCTGCATGCACAAAATTGTGGTGGCAGAGGCATGGGTTCCAATACTCAGTTAGAAAACCACGGTTGTGAATTCTCTAGAGCCACGAGGGTGTGGCACCACAGGCACATAAGAGTCTCGGCAAGTGTCACGTGAGGCACATGGATGCAGGCACCGGAGGCACCGAAGTGAAGCCTCTACAGGCACAGACGTCAGGGTTCTCGAGACAGGGGGTATCAACCCTATGGATGCACAACACTGTAGTAGCAGAGGCATGGGTCCAAATACTCAGTTCTCGTAGCACGGAAATGAAGTCTATAGAGCCGGGGGGTGTGTCTCTGCGGGCACGTAAGAGTCACGGCAAGTGTCACGTGAGGCACGTGGATGCATGCACCGGAAGCACTAAAGTGAAGTCACTACACGCACGGGCTTGGGGTTTCTCCAGGCCTGGCTTGGTATGAACCCTCTGGGTGCGGTAGAGTCACGGTGCAGTCACGTGAGGCACGTGTATGTGGATGCAGGAACCGAAGGCACGGAAGTGAAGCCTCTGTAGGCACATACACTGTGAGGGCACATGTACGTGGATTCACAAAATTGTGGCGGGAGAGGCATGGGCCCAAATACTCAGTTAGAAAACCACGATTGTGAAGTCTCTGGATCCACGAGGGTGTGGCACCACGGGCACGTAAGAGTCATGGCTCATGTCACGTGAGGCCTGAGGATGCAGGCACCTAAGGCACCAAAGTGAATCCACTACATGCATGGACGTGTGGGTTCTCGAGGCACATGTATCAACCCTCAGGATGCACAAAATTGTGGTGGTAGAGGCATGGGTCCGAATACTCAGTTAGAAAACCATGGTTGTGAAGTCTCTGGATCCACGCGCGTGTGTCTCCACGGGGACGTAAGAGTCACGGCTCGTGTCAC
This sequence comes from Thinopyrum elongatum, assembly GCA_011799875.1. Classification (NCBI taxonomy): domain Eukaryota; kingdom Viridiplantae; phylum Streptophyta; class Magnoliopsida; order Poales; family Poaceae; genus Thinopyrum; species Thinopyrum elongatum. The sequence continues at coordinate 365,023,034 of CM022297.1, read as the reverse complement.
ATGAGGCATGAGGATGTAGGCACCCGAGGCACCAAAGTGAATCCACTACATGCACGGATGTGTGGGTTCTCGAGGCACGGGTATCAACCCTTTGGATGCACAAAATTGTGGTGGCAGAGGCATGGGTCCGAATACTCAGTTAGAAAACCACGGTTGTGAATTCTCTAGAGCCACGTGGGTGTGGCACCATAGGCACATAAGAGTCATGGCAAAGTGTCACGTGAGGCACGTGGATGCAGGCAACGGAGGCACCGAAGTGAAGCCTCTACAGGCACGGATGTCAGGGTTCTCGAGACAGGGGTATCAACCCTCTGGATGCACAACACTGTAGTAGCAGAGGCATGGGTCCGAATACTCAGTTCTCGAGGCACGGAAGTGAAGTCTCTAGAGCCGGGGGGTGTGTCTCCGCGGGCACGTAAGAGTCACGGCAAGTGTCATGTGAGGCACGTGGATGCAGGCACCGGAGGCACTGAAGTGAAGCCACTACACGCACGGGTGTGGTGTTTCTCCAGGCCTGACTCGGTATCAACCCTCTGGGTTTGGTAGAGTCATGGTGCGGTCACGTGAGACACGTGTACATGGATGCAGGAACCGAAGGCATGGAAGTGAAGTCTCTACACGCACGTAGACTGTGAGGCTTCTTGAGGCACGGGTACCAACCCTCTGGATGCACAAAAGTGTGGTGGCAGAGGCATGGGTGCGTATACTCAATTAGAAAACCACGGTTGTGAAGTCTCTAGAGCAAGTCTGACCTTGAGACGAAGATATCCAAGCTTTAGCCTGGGGTCATCGGTAACAACAACCGTCAGGTCACAAGAGGCACGGTTCTACGGGCGAACGAAGCACGGACGTTCTTCGGTATTGGAAATGTTTCCACTATCGAGTTCATTATCAGGAGCATGGTCCTATACTAAGAAGAGTCAAGGTCATGACTAAATATTTAGAGTGTTTCCGCTGAAACATTCACTGTGGGAGGCACGGACATCCGGTAGCACGAAGCACGAGTTTACAACCAGTAGATCCACGGGTTTACAACCTATTCTATAGGTCTTATAAAACAGCCGCCTTGTTGAGGCAAATACAGTTCTACAGGTCGTGTAAATACGCTCTGAGCATCTTGTTCGTTCTAACAACAATCATTTTTTTTGCAGCTTCAATGTTTTTTGCCGTGCAGCTGCGTACTGCTCTACATCACAAAACCAATCTAGTAACATAATATAAAGCCATAGCAAATGGTACCATATTAAAAATGCTTACAGCTTGTGCTGTGTGTTAGAAGACGAGCACAGTTACAAGACTTTCTAACCAAGGATTGTTTTGGCAAGCTTACAGACGGTGCAAAAAAGTACAAGGGTTGTTTGTTTGTGTTCAGACAAAACCCACGCTCAAAAGGGCGTAACAACATCTAACCCTGCAAGCTTGAACTGCTTACTCCAGCTCTATTTTCAGCAGTCACAGCTGAATGGGTCCTTCAAATCCAGGTATTCAACATGTGTGAGTTTTAAATAAAAGAACGGATGCTTGCACTCTGCTAATAATATAAGGCGAGCATGTTCAGAAGCGTTTTTGTCCCACAGAAGATCCTTCTATTGCTTTTCGTAAAATTCTTCCGTGAAGTCTTGGTGGAAGCGATAGTTAAGCCTCATGGTCTCAAGCTTCCTTGCATTTAGAACAAAGAACCTCACAAATTCAATGTTTACCCGGTAGGGTTCATAGTCATCCAGCGTTACTGTCTTCAAATGAAAGTCGTGTTGTTTGAGAAACACCTGGTGCTTACGACGCCACGTATTTGTTTCTCCATAACAGACTCCTCCCTAAATGTACATGAAGATTAAAAATACTTAAGGTCTGAAAAGAGAGGTTCTGTTGAATGAGCACATGAACGATTAATTCTATTACCGACAACTGTCCTGAAAAAGATTTTATTAGATTTTTCTAAATAGAGGTGCGTCTAATACTAAAACATGTCTAGCCACAGGTGTAAGACAAGTTTTTTAAGACAGACAGAGGAAGTAGTACAGTATGCATGTTATGCGCTTTCAATGTGTGTGAGAATCATCACCTCAATAAAAAGGTACTCAAGGCTTCGAAAGCATTGCATCAGGGCAATGACCACGTCCACTTGAAAACACATCTTGATAAGCAAGGTCTTGACAGATTGAAGCATTGTTGATAGGCTGGCTGGCGGCAAATCCTACATCGTGCACGCATCAAAGTCAGTACCTGGATAACTGTAGGGTTATGCATGACCTTGGATTCAGAGAAAAAATCATGGAATTTGCCCACGATCTCCAGTTTAGGTGCAAATATGACAGTTGTCTGCAAGTTGTTGCTCAGAATATCGTTAAGCAACCGTTTAAGTGAGGGGGCATCCTCTATAACGAGTTCGCCATGTCCACAATGAATTCAAATGCTTACAAGGTTACGTGAGTTTATTCTGATGCAATGGCTTTCCATGTTCCAAGTAAGCAGCAGGCACCGGAGTGCGGGGCAACTAGAGTGGATGATGCTTTGCAGCGAGACGTCTGATATATCAACGTCCACAAGCGAAAGTCTCCTAAGCAGTGGTAGCTTAAGCGCCCGTACATAATTGTCTGGTATTTGGCAAAGAGCAAAGGCGACGGTGTGTAGAGAGGAGGCAAACCGAAAGATGGACGGCGGTGCAAAGGGCGCAGATGAAGGGCATGTGAGTGGTCGTGTGACATAGTCTCTCACGAAATCTGGGAACATGTAGTAGAACTCGAGCACCTGGAGATTGTTCACTTTGGAGGATTGGAGCCAGGCGTCGACGACGGAGGGTCTGGACTGGAGGTAGCACGCCGGTACGCAGAGGCGGTGAACTGCGCCCCCATGGGCGGAGAGGATGGCTTCCGGAAGGCTCATATCATCAGTGCCAGATTTGCGACGGCACCGAGTTCCGAAGTGTCTTTCGCGGGCGAGCTCCTAGGTCGGAGGTTCACCGCGGGGCGCTATGGAGATTTTCTCGATATGAACTGTTTCTAGAGGCTTAAAAAGACTACCGGCAGGGATCTCACGGCAGTCGAGATTAAGAGGAGCGGTGCGCCATAGAGGGCGCCACGGGGATGCGAGGACTTGAGTGTGAATGCCATCCTTGGTGGGAAGACGGGAGATGATCTCACCTAGGATACCGCTCGGAAGGTCGCTGATGCGGTCCGGACGAGATTTTTTCTCGTGCTCCTCAGATCCAGTGGGCGGACCCTCCCCAGTTCCCGTCGGTACCGCCAAACACCCAGAGGAATGTGTCGCCGGTGGCACGAGCCTTGCCCTCTTGGTGCTAGAAGCATCGGACTCCATCTAGTAGTGATGGGTGCGGTGGATCTGGAAAGACGGTTTGGAGGATGGAGGTGTTGCAACAACACTGTTTCACCTTTTTTAACTAATGTCATTGCGAGAACAGTGACTAGACTAGCCTCGCGGATGTGCCTCCCCGAGTACATGAGTCAGCTGAACCAATGATAACACGGTGCCCATGACTCCACTTGATTCACGCACATGCCTCTTCGAGCAATGCATCACTACAAACATACTGAACACGGACGCACGACCGCAACTCTTCGTCTTAACATGGGATGCACAACCGTAACTCTTCTTCTTAATATGGGACCGTGCCTCCACTTGATCGACCGACGTGCCTCTCTGAGTACACAACTTAGCTGAAATAATGACAACTGAGAGGCACGACCGTCTCCTCTTATACTATAGGACCGTGCCTTCACTAACTTCACGGTCGTGCATCTCTTACTATACGAGTTAGCTAAATTAATGGAAACACAGAGGCATGACCATGAGCCTTCTTAACATAGGACTGGACCTGCACTAGATTCAAGTGCCTCTCTGAGCAAACATGTCGAAGGTAACATTTCGAACTGAGAGAAACACCCACAACAACAAGAACAACAACAACCAGAACAACAACAACCAGGTTTAGCTTTGCATCTGCTTTCGGTACCATAGTTTGAATAAGGATTTGAACTGATAAGTTATATTAGTACTGTATCATGAGGATTTCAACTACACGCATAGTTTGAAATAACACACATACGATACTTAACTTGATACTACTAGTTAACATTTATATGGTGTAATGCCATCCCTGCATCACCGTACATGTCTCGCGTCATGCCGTTTTTTTGTAAAGACCGGTGATCACAAGTGAGAGCAAGTCCTTGCCGCCCACAGTGTGCCACTGGATAGTGATGAGTACAACCCAATCAACTGTCAGCCTGGCTGCATCTGCAAAAGCAGAAAACCCGGTGATCGCCATCCTTCCATCTTTGTGTATATAGTAGGTGCCAGGCAAATCAAGGGTGCTAAAAATTTGAACAAGCCTGATGCTGCCCTTCAGAGGAAGATATCCAAGCTTCATCCTAAGGTCATTGGTAACAACAACCGGGATTTTCTGTACAAGAACAAATCATTCTGGCATTAAATTAGGAGGACAGACATGTTGACGGTGGATTAGAGAAAGAAACAATGACATACCAAACGGTCTGTGTGAACGTTGGTGAAACATAGACAGTGCACAAAGGTAATGGCAGGGATGTGTTTAGCATTTAAGACTAGTTTAATCATGCACGCCATGTGAATATAGTAAAGTTTTATGCCCTGGGTGTAGACTGCCTTGTCTATGTAGCTCCTCTGTGATAAACTGAGACCTTCAAGAGCTAAATAAATACAACCATGTATTAGCCACTATGTGTGATGCAGTGACTAGAGCAGTTAAAACTAAAATAAGCGAATAATGTTTTTTAAAAGGGAAATTACAGTTTTAAACTACATTGTCAGCACAAAGAAAGATTTAATACATTATATCACAGAGATTAAGCATATAAATGCCAACGGCATGCCACGGTAAAATTATAATAGATAAATGTTAAACTAGAACAAATATTAAGTCAAGTTGCATCTTGAAAAGCGATCAGAACATACCAACGGAAGGTTTGGGAAAGGCTTTGTGACCTCCTCGAGATTCACTCAACATCAAATCAATGCGAAAGAAGAAATCTTCTCCTTGCAAATCCAGTTTAATAATATCATCGTAAAACAAATCATAGTCACGTATCAACTTTTCCCATCCACGTCCATGAAACTTAGACCTGTGGTTGCCATCTGTAAACTTAATCTTGTAAGACAATTCCTCGGTAGTGCCAAACAGAAGGTCAAAATCTTCTTCTTCAAAACCATCCTCAAAAGCTTCTTCTTTCCATAAAGAGATCAAAGAAAGGACCTGGTCCCGTTAGTAGCATGGGACTTACTGCAAAAAAGTAAAATTAAAACAAAAATAAATAAAAGTTTTACTGATTTTCGGAAAAATGCATGGAAGTGTATTTTTTTCTTGTAATTACTTGGCTTTCAGGCACAGGCACAGACACTGTTTATGATATTTTATTAAACCTATACAACACAGTTGAGCTTCTAATTACATCAAGGCATATAAAATAAAAACAACCATGCACAGTATATTTTGTTGTGAAGGAATATGTGTGGATTCTGACTGTGGATTAAAGGTAACTGTAGCAACCACAGCGACGAAGGTGTTTTAGTAGCCACATGATTGGTAGTAAAACGTACCAGGCATGACTCATAACAACGAGGCAAAGGCACAATCAAGAAAGATTGGGCAACATCAGATTCAACACTGGGACAGTTGAGGTTCCTGCAAACACCACACGCCATGCTTGTCTGCAAGATGTAACAATACATAAGACTTGGGTTCATTAATTATTATAGATACTGGTATCCAATGAGAATGACTATATAGATCTGACTATATAGATCCATTTATTTCAACACTCGGCTAATGGTACATAGAATTAAAGGACTATACATCACTGATACATGCTCGTTTCAACAAGTAATATAGAGTGGAGCGAATGCTGATTTGGTGATATCCCTTGATGTTAGTGTCTCTGTAAAAATAAAAAAACACGCACAGACCTCCTCAAATCTACTAGCTGGCAGGGAACTAGCTGGAAAAAAATCAACTGTAGTCCTCCAAGATTATTCCCCTATAGATCCTTAAAAAGGGTAAGATCTTATCTCAAAAAATAAAATTAAAATGGTAACATACAGCAAGAATCCAACTAACAAAACATAGTGCGCAACAGATAAGTAATCAGCAGAGGGTAAAAAATTACTGTATTTCAGAGGAAGTGGGCGAACCGTAGATCTATATGTGTGGACTGTAGAGTGAGGAAGACGAAGGAAGTAAGACGGAAGGCACCAGACAAGAGGAGGGAGCGGAAGAGCAAGTGACTCGGGAGAGGAGATGCACATAACATTGTATTTATGGAGTAAATATGGAGAGGGAAGTAATTTTGTGTACTCACTTGCCAAAACTGAAATTACTGGGGAAAGTAAATGGCTCCTGGCCATCCCAGTGGAAAAAAAGGGGGCGGAGGGTGGTGGGTCTGGCGAGTAGGTGGAATCTTTGGTCGAGCCAGACCATGTCGAAGTCCCTCGCTTTCATTTCCCCTCTCGCTCTCTCACTATCTCTCTCCCCCTCTCTCTCTCTCCGTCTTTCTCTCTCTCTCCGTCTTTCTCTCTCTCTCTCTTTCCTCATGAATTCGACACCGCCTATGGCACCGCATCTGCTCACATCCTCCGTGCCATGTCGACACCAATGATCGGAGAAGAGAGGGGGAAGGAAGGCTTGAACTTCCTTGAGCTGGATTTTGATTTCTATGTAGGTGATTTCCTGCTACATATGGAGTGTTGAACTGGGGTTTTGTTTTCCCAACAAAAGATCTGAGATCTAAACATTCATGTGTCCTTGTAGGAGAACCCTGATACCATTGAAGACCAGGACTTTTGTGGTAAAGAGGTCGACCGTCCTCTGCATTGCGTTCTCCATGATACCAAGCCTCTCAGGTGTGTAGCCTTTGAAGGAAGTGACACGGGAAGGAGGTTCTATGTGGCACCCCGGCTCAGAGAAAACCAGAATGCCCCGTATTCCAGCCCAGAGACAAGTCTTCTGGAATACGGCACTGTTGGCATAGAACAAATCAGCTCTTTATTACTATGGATAAGGTTACAAGGGTACATGGAATACACCGGCACGGCGACACTACGCCTGCCCAGAGTAGTTCTATGCTAACAGCGAAACAACCCGAGGAAGTGGAGTACCCTCGGCAGCGGGACAACGACGACGGTGGTGAACTCCACTCCGCAGGGACTCTGGCTGGAACGCGTATCCTAGCTCGCAAACTCGGAATCCTCGACAAGCAAGCAATCATGGCATGACCTGCAAACTGGTATGACACGCTAGGTGAGTACTTTGAATGTACTCGCAAGCTCACAGCAACCAAAGCAGTCAAGACAAGCAACAGCATGGCATTTACAGGTTAAACGGGTGTATACATAATGAAACCAGAACAATATGGCATATGAGCATGATGACACTACATGCAACAGGTCAGAACTATCATGATGCCACTTACTCTCTTCTGGGGTTACCTCGTAACCACCACATGTAAGAACTTACCATCGAGTGTGCCACGTGATAACCTCGGGTCCAACCAAACTTGGTATTACAATACCGTAGTGATAACATGATCACAAGGAGCTTGATCTTTACCCGAGATCACCACATAACACCATCAGATCCGGTATCCATGATACCACGGTGATCCTCTCGTGATCACGATCAACCAACATCGGTATCCTTGATACCACGATGATCCTCTCACGATCACATAAAGATCAACCAACTTCTTTCTCATCGAACCGGGTTGTTATAAGCAGGATTATTATACTGTTGACCCATAGTGTGTCCTACTACGAATTGTGCCCTTGACCGAGGACGCGACTATCGATAGATTATACACTCTGCAAAGGTTAGTACACTGTACCCACACCACGGAACTCATGGCCTCGTGCTCCCATTCGGGTGGACCGACGACATTCCGACAAAACCCAATCTATTGCATGGCACTCTCCCGGCCACTCCGACAAACTCCCCTTTAGGCTATGTCATGGGTGACCCCTGTGTCCTTCCGACACCTGCCACCGTCGTGGCCAAACAAAACTGTCCCAAACGGGGACCTGAGCTCACTACCAAAACTGGGTTCACAAGGTTATAGCCGCCTACCTGATCAGGGTAGCATGCACTCATAACCTTCCCTAGTTGGAGGTTCCGTCAAGAGGCATGACAATAGATCGAATTAGGGCTGCCCCATCCCAGCAAGTGTGGTTGCACTGGTGAGCTCGATTCGGTCCGCACTATGACTCAGCCAATAGGTGTTCAAGTTTGATTACATCCAGTTTAACTTAAATGATGATGTACTGAGTCATTATAACATGATGAAATCATATTGCATATGAACATGATATAACCTAAGCAGGGATGGGAAGCATAATATCTGGATCATAGTAACCACATCATGCAAGCATTTAACCAGCTAAATGCAGACGAGCATGGTGAGCATGAACAACATCATTATGCTCATAACAACCATTAAATAAACATGCAGACATGTCATCGTCCTGGCTTGAACTACTGCAAGTATTAATCAGGAGCATAATGCTACCAATGAGTACTTGATAACTGGCATGTCATATGAGTATATAGAAATTAACATGCACACATTAGATAACTATTCAAGTATGAACCATAGCTACTGCAAATCCGTCATGCAAGTGGCTGCCGTGGCTTGCCTAGGGATGAAGGAACCATCGGAAAGAAGTGCGGGAAGTCCGCAGAGATGATTGCCGAAAACAGTTCTCTCTCGGAGGGGGCTGTTTACGGACAAGGGCAAAATGGTCATTTTCACTGTGGGACCACCTAGTGAAAATGACACCAAAAGATAGAGCTCGACGATACGAAGAAGTAGGCTTTGGATTCACCTCAATCGGAGTTACGAGCTAAAAGTTTTGAAGGGTTGAAGACCAGGGACTATTCTGTAAATAAAATATTCATAGACAGGCCCCTGGCAGCTCGGCGGGTCGTGCATTCCAGCAAAATATGCTTTCCCACGGGGAAAGCGTAAAGCGCAGAATGCGCTTCCACTTATCCACGCTGGCAGTGGCGGGGCCAGGGCTTGTGTCGCTGCCAGGTGGGTCCCGCCGGGCTTTCTCTCTCCTCCTTCCTTCTTCCTTCTCCCTCTCGACGGAAAACAGAGGAGGGCGAGGCCGCGCGACGCTGGCGAGCGCCCTGGCCAGCTCCGGGCACCTCCGGCGAGGCCCCGGCTACCAAACTGCACAGGGTGGAGAGGCGCATCCATCCAGGGGCTCCGCGCGTGCCAGAGAAGGTCGAGGCGACGATGGCTTGGGTTCCTGCGACGGAGGCCGTCGGCCAAAATTGGGGGCAAGGCTACGGCCGCTCCGGGGACGAGGCGAATAGGTGGGGAGGCTCGGCCAGCTTCGGTGGATCTACTGGTGGGGAAAGGAGGAGGGCAGAGAGTCTGGCTTGCTCCAACTCGAGGTGGCCGAGGCGGCGGCCATGACGGAAGAGGAAGGCGATGAGTGGTGCTCCGGCTTGATGGAGTGGTTGGGGAGGGAGCTGGGAGTGAGGGGAGGAGCTTGAGATGCTCGGAGAGGCTCGGGGTGGCTTTATATAGCCGGACGACGAGGGTGGCCGAGCTCGGCCGCGGTGACACATCGCCGGAGCTCCACTGCTCGGACTCGAACGGATGGAGGCTAGGTCGGCGTCGTGGTGCGGCCGACCTGACGGGGAGCAGGAGGGACGGGACGACTCGGGAGGAAAAGGCCAGGGGAGGAAATACGACGGCAGCTCACGGGCGTGCTCCGTTTCTCGATGGGGACGGCTCGTCGGGGAAGAATCCAGAGGGGGAGAGGGTTCCAGAGCGAAGGCGAGGCCAAGACGGAGCTTCTGGACATGGAGAGGTGGCGAGGGGAGGGGGAAACGGACGAGGCAGAGGGCCCCAATGCACAGAGCACGTGCATTGGCATGTAAAACGCGTGGTCACCGTGTGCACAGGCACACGCGGTGCATTCTGGACCGTTACATCATGTCTAACGTATAGTCTCTCCAATATAGGTTATCTCAGAGGTGATGGCTCGAAGAAAAACACTGTGGGTAGATGGGAATGATCCAGAGAAGTTTTCTGTAGCAAACTTGGACATGAAGCTGAGATGAAATGGGATAGCCACTAAGGATCAAAAGATGTCATCCATGCTTAGGGTAGGAAGGACTATGATCATGTGAACTTTAGAAGGATTTGGACCAGGATTTAGCATAGTTGCTCCACAACTGCCCAAACTGGTCCAGAAAATGAATCATGAAGTGGCACTCTAAGGGTTGCTTGGATTGAGCTGAAATTTGGTGGCTAGGAGTTATTTGGATACACAAACACACTGTAAAAATTTCATACCATTTGTACACACCAAAATGGTACTTCCTTCACAGTGGTCCTCTTTGGACAGAAACTAAGAGAAATTCTAGAGAAATATTGGGTAGATAAAATGAGCCCAAATTGGTTGGAGAGACATAATATAGGTAGAAGCATGTTCTGGAAATTATTCATGAATTATGGAGGAATAAAAATTATAATTGCTTCACAACCCAAAATAATTACCAGAAACAAAGATTTGATGATGTGATCACATAGATGATTGAATGATGCTAAAATTTAGTGGAGAGCTATGATTTGATCATATTAAGATGGTTGCAAAATTTCAACTAATTTGGATATGCCTAGCTTGCACTTCCTTCACAAGGCCTCTGTTTGAACAGAAACTTTGAAAAATTGCTCCGGAATATTTACTAGGCAAATGAAGTTGAAATTTGGCATGTGGCAATGATATGGATAGGAAAGAATGCCCAAAAAGTTTGAGGGCAAGGAAGCAGATATAAAGGGTACTTGCTTCACAAACTGCCAGCTGGGGCAGAATCAGAAAAGGAATATTGGTGGAATATTTTTTATCATGGCAAGGAAGGATTTTGACATATCTAAGGAATATATGACCCGAACAATTTATGGGAATTATTTGGGAATCTTTGGAATGATAGAAGTGTGGGTTGCTTCACAACCCAGGGCCGACAGGGTTATTCCTTTAATAGGAAAAAGGAATACTCCCGAGAAAAAGAATATTGGAATTGGTCCAAGATGGAAATGGCAAGGTCTTGGGATGGTTTTGAGATTGACAAGCCACTTAGGAGAGGAATCAATGGTGATCTCTCCAGGTTTCAAGACCACTAAGCCACCGAAGGGCAAATCCAATAATCAAAAGAAAAAGAAAATGGGCAAAATCCAGGGTGTTACATTCTACGGCTGTGCTATGAAAGTTAGTCACTTTCGAAAATCCGTGCTACTTTCTTGTTGAATCAAACTGGTTGGATATAGGACATGTAGTCTCCAAAGGAGACTGATCACTTCTTGTGTTTTGCGGTTGATTGTAGGAAACATTGTGTAGTCCTTTTAGTTTACATAAAAGTTAAAGATCACTACTTATTATAGATAGCTCTCTATAATTAGCTAGTCATAGATTGTACGCCCTCTGTAATGAAGTATAAGAGCGTTTAGATAACTTCTTTTGTGATCTAAACACTCTCATGTCTGTTTACAATGGGAGTTATGTTTAATGGTCAGTATATTCTTAAAAAACTCTCCAAATAAGTTGGCTAGAAAGGTAGCTCCATATTAATTGTAGCTGGCTTAAAAGAAACTAAGTACAATTTTGAAATAACTCCGTGGACAGGGTGGCGCGAAGTATATAATTAGTGATGCGGATACCTAACCATTGACGTGCCACATTACATAAGCACAATACATAGTTAGTTGAATGAGGTTATAAACCAAGTATATGTCAACTTTATTATATTAATAGTTTCTGTTCATTTTGTTCCTTTTTGTTCGTAGAGAGGCGTGAACTATGGAGTCATCGAATGGGTTGACCACCCATGGCCTATCATTATGCAGAGGTGCCTACTCAAGCTCTGGGGGATGTTGCATGAGAGCAATGATGATAGGAAAGCACAGAATGAAGAGATAAGAAGGCTTAAAATGGAGATTGAACAAGTGAACCTTAAGCTCAAGAATCTTGTTGTAGTTGTGGAAAGAACTAATGTAACTACCATGGATATTGACAGGCAGAAGAAGTAGATGGGTATCATTGATAAAGACGGCAAGCGCATTCAGAAGTCTCTCACAGGTGCCATTCAGAATCTTAAGGACGAGAGGGGTGAAATTAAGCTGGACAGGGATTTTTTGAAGGAGGAGGTGCATATGCTGAAGGAGAATAGGAAGAAGATGCAAAGTGTCATCTGTGATCTTTTGGGGCAAGGGTTTGCGAACACTGATGACCTCCTGATGATCAAGGCAATCCTCAAAGAATGATCATTAACAATTGTCTTCTTTTGAAACGTTGCAAGGAATACTCGTCTAGTATAAGTTTATGCTTGGACATGGTTATTTGGCTAAAGGCATCTATCTTATTTTTTGCAATCTTTCAGAGGGCGTGTGATGGTCTACGCACATGAAATATTGATCTCCTAAATATTTTGTTTTCAAAGACACGTGCTGCTAGCGAGGCGCATTCGGCAATCTTTCGGCTTCGATCGTTCCACAAGACATGGGTTACTATGGTCTAGCAAGGCACAACCCTCGCTTTGGTTACTATGGTCTAAATATTTTATTTTCAAAGACACGTGCTGCTAGCGAGGCGCATCCGGCAATCTTTCGGCTTAGATCGTGTCGGCGTACGACACCTATGGGATCCTAAAGGACCCCTTTACGGTTCGGCAGGGAGAGAGGTATGCACAAAGAGCAGAACCAATGATCGACGCGGGGCGATTTTACCCAGGTTCGGGCCGCTAATCAGCGTAAAACCCTACTCCTGCCTTGTTTTATTATGAGTGTTCTTGAGCCCAGGCTCCAGGAGCGCTTGCAATGAACAGTACGTTCAAAGAGCGGCTACGCATGCAGAATGGGCCCGAAGAACTTCCTCTCCTCCAGCAGTTGCCTTGGGCCTCCTTTTATACGCTCAAAGGGGTCACCACAGTGGCAAAATGTACATACATTGAGGTGTAAAGTAGCTACAGGGTCATTATACCTAACCACTGACGGATTAGGACGAATGCATTTAATGCATCGTGAGGTGTCCGTTTAGGTGTCCTCACTTTCTTGGGGATGGAAAAAGGGGCCATCCCATCAGCACCGCTTAAGCTCTCCTCCACTGGTCCCCTGCCACGCATCCAGGAATGGGCCCAGGATGCCAGGCTGGTTGCTGTGCTGAAGCGGCGGAACAGCGATAGAACCTTGCCGGGGTGCAAATCTTGCCGGGCCCAAATCTTGCCGGGTTTCGTGAGCCACCCCGGCAAGATCTTGCCAGGGGCCTGGTCTTCGGTCTTCAGATCTTATTAATTCCTGATCCTTTGATTCTCGGTCTAAGTGTCCCCTTGACAATCTTGCACTAATCTTCAATTACTCCCCCGGCAAGCCTTGCCGCGGGCTTGGCTACGACTGCCCGTGCACAAGTATGGGGTACTAAAGTCCCAGTACTTAGTACACCGACAGGAGCCCCCAGGCCTAGGCCATACACGAATGCGAGGCGTTGTTGGGCTAGGCCCAAATAGTGCACGGGCACGTGTGGTAGGGGATTAACTGATTGTGATGATTTCGCTTACTGCATCCTCCCACTACGCGCATTGAATGCGCGACGTGGGGCACGTGCGCTGAACGGCCGCGGCTGCAACGCGCTTGTGGAAGCGTATTCCCATTGGGCAGTAAAAGAGGCGGCCTCGCTCCTTCCCCATAAAAAGGAAACCGCAGAGGCGCTGCTATTTACCCCCTCTTTCTTCTTCTCAATCTGAAATCCGCCATTGCCTTCTTTCTCTCGAGCTCAGAGCAAAGCTTTCCCTCATCCGCTCGTCGCCTTCATGCCCGCTCCATCCCCGGTTTCCGCCCCTGCAGTCGCCATGCCGCCCAAGACCAGCAAAGGCAAGGGCAAGGAGACGAAAGCCGATGTCTCGGAGAGCGATCTGGTGAAGATGCAGAAGAAGTACGTCATCTTCGCCCCGTCGCTTGATGCGAAAGCTCTGAAGAACCGGTACCAGTGTATGTGGGCTAGGGAGACGCAGGCTCACCCCGCCACTCGCGTGATTCCAGGTTCTTGTTCCAAAAGCGGATCAGACAGATATCCCTTCTTCGTCGCTTATTTCTATTGCGGGCTCTGTCCTCCATTCTCTGACTTCTTCAATGACATTATGTACACATACGGCTTCCATCTTCTTGATTTTACGCCGATTGTTGTACTGTGTATGTCCATCTTTGCTCATCTTTGTGAAAAATTTGCCGGAGTTGTTCCCAATACTGCCCTCTTCCGCCATTACTTTTTTCCCGTATCCAAAAAGGGGAGGCCCTCTCTGGTTCTATCGCCTGGATTCCAAGGGCTTGGAATAAGGAAATATACCCAGAGGGAGTTTACCGGGAGAAGTGGGACGAATGGCTGTCTAAGTGGTGCTGGATCAAGGAAGCAGATCCCCATCCGTTCTGTTTGCCTCGACAGCAGAAGGCGGTCTGCGGCAGTGGCTGGAGCGATTTCACTGCTGAAGACGAAAAACTCACGATTGCCACCACCAGGATCCTTCGCCTGAAAGCTGCCGGGCTCACAATGGAGATGATTGGCTTCGATTTCCTCCGCCGCCGCATCGCCCCCTTGCAGAATAAAAGGAGATCAGCTTGGGAATACCGGAACGCAGCAGACATCATGAGACTGCGCCCCGGATTGAACAACAATTTGACTGCTATGCAGCTTGGCGCTCTCCGTCAAAAGCTATTTCAGCGCGACAACAAGCATCGGTTGCCGGCAAGAATTGTCCTTCTGTGCAACAACTCTACCCTGGGGTCGATTATCGCCACCATGCCACTGTTCAACGCCCATGGTCTTGACGCGACTTGGGTCGAGCCATCTGAGGAAGAAGCACAAAAGTTCTTTGATAACTTGATGGAGAGAGCCGTCCGGGAAGAAACAGACCTCATCCGAGCCACCACCGACGAAGAAGTGGCATACATCGCCACTAGGGCGGAGGAGGCGAATCTTGCCGCGGAGGCTGGTAGCGCCGGCTTCACAGAATGGGAAACCAGTGACACAGAGGTAGTGGTGGAAGGAAATCCTGCCGGGAAGGACAAGGCTGCCGGGGAACAGAGCAGCACAGCCGCTAAGAGCTCGTCCGAGGAAGACGCGGCTGAAGAAGAACCGCAAGAAGAGCTCCCAGCCCCGAAGAAGACAAAGCGTGTTCTTCGAAAGGCTGCATCTGGCATCCCGGCAAGCCAACCTTCTTCGAGCAGCGAGGCTCCCGGCAAGAAGGCGGCCGGCAAGACTGCGCCGCGGCAAGGAGTTCGACAGCAACCTGCGTGGCATGCGAGGCCCGCACCAGCGGCAACTGCTGAGGCGGCAGGGGCGTCTCGCACTACCGCACTGGAGGCTGAGGTGGCAGAAACACGCCAACCCCCTGCGCCTGCTACAACCAAGCGACCTAGGACCCCTCCTCCGCCTCCCCACACAGACACTGCAACAGAGGTCGATTTCGACATCTCCGGCTTCAGTCCGGAGCGAGAAGAGGAAGAGTAAGTACCCTGTCACAGCCTTTATCTTACAAATTCTGGATCAATCTTATTGACTTGCTTGTTTTGTCTCTGCAGTGATGCAGAAACCTTGGCGGAAAGGATGGCGAAGAGGGCGAAGACTTCCACGGGCGACGAGCCCCCGGCAGGCTTCACAAGCGCGCCGGAAACTATTACCATCAGCCCGGAGCTTAGCCCTCGACGCAGCCCCCAGCGCAGCCCCCAGCGTGAGTTCATTACTCTTTTTCCATTGGCGAATGCTGAGGTTTCTATCCTTGCCGCTGATATCTTTGGGCTTGCAGGAGAAGGACGGCAACAAGGGGAGTTATCAGGAGATACCCCCGTCATGCCATCTTCGTCAACCACGCCGCCCACAAGCGCATCCCCGGCAAAAGATCACACCGACGAGCTTGTCTTGGTTGAGGAGGAGCCGACAACCATGGGTACTGGCATCCTACCCCCGGCAACCGAGGTTGCCGGGAGGGGCAAGGCCACCTCTCAACAGCTCGATGCAGGTAACCAATTGCCTCAGAGCACTTGCTATTCTTTCCTTTATCTCTCTTCCTTTTGTCTTCTTGAACTTCAATCTTGATCTCATTCTGTTTCTCTCCTTTGTCCTTTAGAATTCCCTGAGATGGAATACATGGACATCGACGCTGTCATCGAGGAGACCGCCAGGGATGTCGCCACCGAAGCCGACAAAATCGCTACCAGCGAGGCCGCCATGGATGCCACCGTCGAGGCCGGCGGTGCCTTTGCCGATGAGGCCGCCAAGACTGCACAGGAGGAACCCGCCAAGGAATCTGCTGAAGAGGACGGCAAGGAGGCTGGTGACCGTACTAACGGCATTCTTGCCGTAGGAGCGCCAGGCGCTACGCCGGCCACGGAGGCCCCAGCTACTGGTGAAGCGGTTGCTGAGGATCAACCGTCAACATCCGAAGTCCCCTCATCAAGCAAATATCTCAAAGTTGGCGAGAACCTATTTGTCAACTTGCCGGGGATGGCAAGCATTGGGGCACTGACTGAAGGGGAAACTTTTGATGAAGAAATCATCACTGCTGCTGGGCTCGAGATCGTCAACGAACCAAGTGTCAGCAGCAGCAATTCTGAGGAAGATCAACTCCTTCAGGCCATGGGTGATAACTTCCGCTAGCTCCAAGCACTCCACCGTGCCCAAAAAGAGAAGGTAAATTCCAGAGCTGTAGTTGTTGAAGCGGCTGAAACAAATTTCCAAAAGTGCGTCAAGCAAATGCAAATCTGGTACGCCGAGGCCTATCAAGAGCTGACTGCCAATCGGGAACAAGTGAGCCAAAGCTGGACGGAGCTCCTCTTGAAGCAATCTGACATGGAGAAGGCGCAAGAGGATGCTACACAAAGAATTGCTGCTGAAGATGCCCTCCTAACGGAGCGTCGCATTGTGCTTGATGCTCACGAGGAAGACCTTGCCACACGTGAGCAGGCGCTCGCCGCCAAGCTTCGCAGCAAAGATGAAGCAATCGAGAAGCTTGTCGCGCGGCGGACCCAGGAGCTGGAGCAGAAGCACAAGGAGGCGCTCGAAGCTCTAACTATAGATCACGCCGGCAAGCTCAAGGAGGCCGTCGATGCTGCCGAGGCTGCAGAGGCTGCCAAGAATGAGCTGAGCGACAAAGTCAAGAAACTGGAAGTGGATCTTGAAGAACACGGCAAGGAGCTCTCGACGCTCAAAGGTGACAGGGAAAAAACCCTCCACACCCTGGCGGAGATGCAAGTTGCCATGTCTGACAAGACCAAGCAGCTCTCTTCAGCAAATGATGCTATTGCCGATCTGAGGCTGAAATTGACCACACTGGAGAAGTCACTTGAGGACAGCAGGGCCCGCAAAAAGGCCCTGAGCAAGGATCTCCAAGATGAGAAGAACCTGCTCAAGAGCGCCGCCGCCGCCCAAGTTGATTACGAAAAGGGGGTGGAAATCTGGACTGGGCGCCTCGTCGATGCTGTGGAGAAGCTCACGGCACAACTGTCAACCATGGGCCTGTCAAACTTCAAGTATTCCTCCGAAGAAAGAATATCCTCGAGCGCCAGGTTGACCATGTTCTTCGAAAGCATCATTGATGCTCTGAAGCTGCTTCAGTCGAACCTGGCGACCCAACTGGCCAACGAATCCCGCCAGCTTTGCCGGGTCGTCCTCCGCAAAGTACTTATCAAGGTGGTGCATAATAATCCTGGTATCGACCTCACCAACGTGCTCGGCCGCCTGCCAAAGGACGCAAATCTCGAGGCACTTGAGGAGCTTGTCGCGCCTATCCTTGAGAAGGTGGATTCAATCAAAAGGGTCGAAGGCCAGCGCAGAGATTAGCTGCTCCACCTCTTCTTGCCGTCACCATTCCATGCCAAAGATAATTAAGTCTTAAGTTAGAACTGCGGCAACTTATTAATGTAATATAACTTGCTTATGTTTGGGTACATGCATGCTATCTCCCTTATCTGATTCCTTTATGTATGGAGTTCACCCTATGCTTACTGAAAAACTTGCCGGCGCGCAACCTGCCGCGAGCGCTGGGTGCGGGACTTCAGCAGCCTGCTGGAGGTGCAACGGCCGGCAAGACTCCTTGGCGTTCTCAGCACAGCCACTTAAATCATTGAGCGGACTCGAAACAAAATAAGGGCGCAACCGATTATGACAAGGGTTCCTTCGCGTGCAGGTTTTCCATACAAAAGTCGAAATCGTCTAAGGAAAATAACTTTGCAATAAAGGAAACTTGCCCTAAGTTTTAGAACTTAGCTTTCTGTCACTGTTCTTCCTCCGGTAAAGTGCCAATTCTGAACGTCGCCAACTAGTACTCATATCTTCCTTCCCCCCGGCAAACATGCACGCGAGGAATCCTTCTGTCTTTTGAGAAAAAGAAAGAAGAGAAAATAAAGATATGGAACCTTGGCGGTTCGTTAGAACTTACCGGGAGCAAGTGTCATACAACATCTTAGACAAACACGCATATATATATATATGAACATGGAAATCAATAAGGAAATGCACAACACTTAAACTTATTCATCTGGGCTCAGGATCTGCGCCTGGCTTTGTACAAAGGATTACATGCCTTGCCGGCAAGACTTGTACAAAAAGGTGGTTGCCGGGAGCCGCCGGCAACCGCGCCTTATGGGTAGAACTTGCGAAGGTGTTCGATATTCCAGGAGTTGCTCACTGGAATGCCATCTTCGGTCTCCAGGCGGACAACGCCAGGCCTGGTGACTCGTACTACCCGATAAGGGCCTTCCCACTTTGGCGTCAACTTGTTTGAATTCTTGACGGACTAAATCCGTCGAAGAACAAGGTCGCCTTCCTCAAGACTTCGGGCATGAACTTTGCGGCTATGGTAGCGGCGCAAAGCTTGCTGGTAGCGTGCAGCTCGCACAGTAGCCTGAAGACGATTCTCCTCAAGGAGCACAGCGTCATCTTGCCGCAGTTGCTCTTACTCAAGCTCATCATAAGCGAGCACTCGAGGTGATCCGTATATGAGTTCCATGGGGAGAACTGCTTCCGCTCCGTGGACCAGAGCGAAGGGTGTCTGGCCGGTGGCTCGATTTGGTGTCGTTCTGATTGACCAAAGAACCGCCGGCAACTCATCAATCTAGCGTCTTCCACACTTTCTCAGCCTGTCAAAGGTTCTGGTCCTGAGACCGCGCAACACTTCAGCATTAGCCCTCTCCGCTTGGCCGTTGCTTCTCGGGTGAGCAACAGAGGCAAAACAAATTTTGCCGCCGAGGTCTTGGATGTACTGCATGAAGGTGCGACTTGTGAATTGCGTGCCGTTATCGGTGATGATCCTGTTGGGCATACCGAAATGGCAAACTATCCCTTTAAAGAACTTGACGGCTGATTGTGCTGTCACCTTCCTCACTGCTTCCACCTCCGGCCACTTTGTGAACTTGTCGATTGCAACGTACAAGTACTCAAAGCCCCCGGTAGCATGGGGGAAAGGGCCCAGTATGTCGAGCCCCCAGACCGAAAATGGCCAGGAGAGAGGGATCGTCTGAAGAGCTTGAGCTGGCTGATGTGATTTCTTCGAATGAAACTGGCACGCTTCACACTTGGTTACTAGTGCAGTTGCATCCTGGAGAGCGGTGGGCCAAAAGAAACCTTGCCGGAATGCTTTCCCGACAAGTGCTCTTGATCCTATGTGAGAACCACATACACCTCCATGTATCTCTGCCAACAGCTCTAGTCCATCCTCCCGAGGAATACACTTCAATTTCACACCGTTTGGTCTCTTTCTGTACAGGACATCATTGACGAACTTGTACATAACAGACCGACGGGCTACTTTTTCCGCCTCTTCCTGTTCCTCAGGGAGTTCTCCTATCTGAAGGAAATGGACAATGTGCTGTGCCCATGCTGGAGCCTGGGGCTCGACAGCTAGGACTAAAGGCATTTCCTCTAACGGGGGAACATTTGTCTCGACAGCGAAAGCATGAGATTCCGCCGGAGCCTGTCGTTCCCCGGCAGGCTTGTCGTTGATCCCGGCAAGTTCATTGCCGGCGGCTCCAGGGAGCTCTGCCAAAAAGTACTGTCCAGAATTCAACTTTCTTCTCTTTTCTTGCAGCATTGATGGCGCCACGGATGGTTGAGTCAAATGGAACACAAAAGTTCCTGGTTCCATAGGCAACTTGAGGGCAGCGCGCTTTGACAGGTCGTCAGCAATACCGTTTTTGGCACGGGGAATGTGCTTCATTTGCAGACCGTCAAAGCGCTCTTCCATTTTTCTCACTTCATCCACGTAAGCTTGCATCAATGGACTCTGATAATTCTTGTTAACTTGCCTGACGACAAGCTGCGAATCGCCTCTGATGACGAGCTTCTTGATACCAAGGTCTGCCACGATCCTGAGACCGGCAAGCAGGCCCTCGTACTCCGTGGTGTTGTTTGTCAAACTCTCCCGGGGAAAATGCATCTGGATTACATACTTGAGGTGCTCTCCGATGGGTGCGACAAGCAGCACGCCAGCACCGGCGCCTTGCAGCGAGAAAGCCCCGTCAAAGTACATAACCCATTCTCGATCAATTTCCTTGTCGGGGAGAGTCGTTTCTTGAACTTCTTCGTCTGGCGTTGGGGTCCATTCCGCAATGAACTCTGCCAAGGCCCTGCTCTGCATTGTCGAAATGCTTTCAAACTTGAGACCAAAGCTCGACAACTCCAACGCCCACTCCACAATCCTGCCGGTTGCTTCTGGATTTTGCAAAATCCGTTGCAACGGAAAGCGAGTGACGACGGTGATTTCATGTGCTTGAAAATAATGGTGCAGCTTCCTCGAGGCCATAAGGAGGCCGAAGAGCAACTTCTACATGCCAGAATATCTTCACCTAGCTCCTTGCAAAAGAGAGCTAACAAAATAAACCGGATGCTGCACCATCTTTTTCTTCTGCCCTGGTTCTTCTGACTGCGCAGATCCTGTCTTGCCGGGATCAACCCTTGCCGGGGAAGATCTTGCCGCGTCGCCTGGCGGTCCTGCCGCTGGTGTTGGTTCCTCATCAGCCTCTCGCTGCGCCACTAACGCAACACTAACCACTTGATTTGTCGCTGCCAGATATAGCAGCAACGGCTCTCGTGGTTTAGGCGCGACTAGTGTCAGCGGAGAAGAAAGGTATTTCTTCAAATCTTGCAGTGCAGCCTCCGCTTCCGGAGTCCATTTCATTGGACCTGCCTTCTTCAAAATTTTGAAAAAGGGCAGGGCGCGCTCAGCAGATTTGGAAATAAACCTGCTTAGAGCAGCAACACAGCCGGCAAGACGACGGACATCCTTGACGCATCTTGGCGCTTCAATCTGCTCAATAGCTTTGATCTTGTCGGGATTCGCTTCGATTCCCCGTTGAGATACAAAGAATCCGAGAAGCTTGCCGGAAGGAACACCAAACACGCACTTCTCAGGATTGAACTTTAAGTTGATCGTGCGCAGATTTGTAAATGTTTCTTCTAGATCTTGTATGAGCGTCGCCTTGTCCTTGGTTTTGACCACTATGTCATCCATATATGCCTCCATATTTCTATGGAGCTGAGGCTCGAAACCAATTTGGACCGCTCTCGCAAATGTAGAACCAGCACTCTTCAACCCGAAAGGCATTCGTATAAAACAATACGTACCACATGGGGTGATAAATGCGGTCTTTTCTTCATCTTATTTTGCCATGAAGATCTGATGATACCCTGAGTAGGCGTCAAGGAAGGACAGTAGATCACAACCAGCAGTGGAGTCCACAATCTGATCAATGCGCGGCAAGGGAAAAGGATCTTTTGGACAGGCTTTATTGATATCTGTATAATCAATACATAGCCTCCATTTCCCATTCGCCTTGCGCACTGCAACCGGATTGGCCAACCAGGTTGGGTGAAGCACTCCTCTGACCAATTCTGCCGCTTCCAGCTTCCTGATTTCTTCGGCAATGAATTCTTGCCGCTCCAAGGCTTGCTTCCTGATCCTCTGCTTGATGGGCCACGCGTGAGGACAGACAGCAAGGTGGTGCTCAATTACCTCCCTGGGAACACCGGGGATCTCAGACGGTTGCCATGCAAACACGTCGGCATTCGCCCGCAGGAAGGCAATGTGCGCGCTTTCCTATTTGTCATCTAGGGTGGAACTTATGGTGAAAGTTCCTCTCGTTCCATCCTCCCTGACGGGCACCTTCTTGGTCTCTGGTGGAGCAGCCTTGGATTTCTTGTTCTTGCTAGCGGAACTCTCTGGTGCGTCCTCAACGGAAGTGCAGCATTCCGAGGAGGTGCGCTGGCCGGAGTTCGCGCCAAGATTCTTGCCGGTCTTTTTCTTCCCCCTGGGAGTTCCAGCGGCAGGAGTAGATGCCTTGACGGCAGGTTCTACAACTGCTTCCCCGTAGAGTTGGTCGGCACAGATGAGCGCATCCTTTTTGTCGGAGTGGATAGTAATGACACTCAACAGCCCGGGCATCTTCAATACATTATACGCGTAGTGTGATGCCGCCATAAACTTAGCTAGCGCGGGGCGGCCAAGGATCCCATTGTACGACATAGGAATCTTGGCGACATCAAACACCACCTTCTCTGTCCTGTAGTTGAGCTCACTACCAAACGTCACCGGTAGCATAATCTTGCCTTTTGGCTGGGTCCTTCCTGGATTGACCCCTTGAAACATGCCTGTTTCCTCGAGATCTTCATCAGGAATTTGGAGCCTCTTGAGCACATCCGGTGAAATTAGGTTCAGTCCGGCCCCACCGTCAGCTAGCATTTTCGTCACCTTAAGGTTGCGGATTGTTGGTGAGACCAACAATGGCAAGCACCCGACCGCGGTTGTGCGATCAGGGTGATCCTCGGCGTCGAAAATGATAGGCGTGTTGGACCACTTCAGGGGCTTACATGCATCGAACGATGGCTCTGTTGCATTAACTTCTCGCACCCACTGTTTAAGTTGATGGTGGGAAGAATGCAACGAGGCGCCTCCGTCGATACACATAGCCTCTGTAGCTTTCTGAAATTCTTGCTCACTGGACCCATCATCTTCTCCATCATCATCATCACCTTCTACTTTGTCACGGCCTCGAGCGGGCCTCTCCCTTTGTTGCTTGGCCTTGCCGCGGCGACCCCCTCGGTCACCGTGCTTCTTGCCGGACCCCTCAGCACCGTCATGGGCCTTCTCCTTGTCCCGCTTTTCATACTCAGCTCTCTGCTTGTCGACAAGCTGTTCAACTTGCTGGCAGTTTTGGAGATCGTGGCCCTTGGTGCGATGGATCTTGCAATACTGCTTGCCGGAGCTTTCCGACCTGTCGGCAGCCGCCAAGGCCTGGCAGGAGGTGCACCCGGCAAGTTCCTTGCCGGGGTCATCAACCTTGGCCTTCTTGGCGGCGCTGGGGTTGCCGGATTCCTCGACAGCAAGCACGGCCTTGCCTCTGCGCTTCTTGTTCCGCTGCCGGCCTTTCCTTAACGGGGTTGCAGCGTCTTCATCTTCTGATTCGCCCCCCGTGCCAACAACCTCGCAAGGGAGTTTCCTCCCCTCTTCAGCTCGAGGGCACTTGTCGGCCAAAGCGTAAAGCTCAGCAATACTCCTGACTTTGTTCATTGCAAGCTCTTCCCGCATTTTGCGGTTACGCATGTTCTGATGAAATGCACTACTGACAGCGGCAGGGTGAACATCAGGAATATTGTACTGCACCCGGCTAAATCTCTGGATAAACTTGCGTAGGGGTTCGCCCTCCTTCTAGGGGATGATATGCAAATCACTCTCTTGGCCAGGAGCTTGGTGGCCTCCAACAAAGGCGCCAACAAACTGATGGCACAGATCTGACCAAGAAGAAATAGAATTCTCCGGCAGATGCATCAACCATGACCTGACGTTGGGTTTGAGCACCAACGGGATGTAGTTGGCAAGTATCTTGTCGTCTCGGCCCCCGGCAGCCTGCACCGCAATGGTGTAGATGCTCAGGAACTCCGAGGGATGAGTCTTGCCGTCATATTTCTCCGGGACCTCTGGCTTGAAGGTTCGGGAATTGGGCCACTGGACTTGCCGCAGCTCACGGGTAAACGCTGGAGTACCTACCTCGTAAGGCAAGTCGCCTGCGTCCCCTGGCGTAGGCTCGTCGACAGTGGGCCCCACACGCTTATCAGATTGATAGCGCGCTTCCCGTTGCCGCTCGATGGAGTTCAAGCATCCTCTTTCCTTCGTTCCTGGAGAACTTGACGCTGGTCGCGGCGCATCCGTGTATCGGACGATGCCGTGGAATCATCATCACGGCCATCAATCCGCTGGGTTGTCGACTGCCGCTGGTGTCATCGAGGGGAGTGCACTATGGTTGCACCACCTCCGGTTTTCTCCACATCGGCTCACGCCGGATTGATGGGCCGCCGCTGTGAGGGCCCTGCCTCCTGTGGCCCATCTTTGTTGGCGAAGCCAATGAGGCTCTGGATAGTAGCTCGCCACTCCTCCATCTTCTCCGGAGTAGGAGGGAAATCGAGGAGCAGCTGTGCACGTGCCAAAGCTTCCGCTGGCGTAGGCGGCGGCGACAGGTGTGAGGTACGTGAGGTGCTCTGACTCCTAACAATGTTAGAAGGAGCACCGTCACGATCACGCGACCGCGCGCCACTTCCGCCGGTAGTTTGGCGTGCATGCTGGGCCTGCGCACCTTGGGATCGATGCGCAGAAGTCTTTTCATGGGGACGCCCTGAACCACTAGCGCCATGGAGCTGCTCATCGCACACGACCTGGGAAGGTCGTGACGCTTGCACCGGCGCGGGAGCCCCAGAAGGCGTCCTCTGATCTCCAGAGTTCATCACGCCGCCCGTAGGCAACACAGCTCCGTCTCTGGATCCAGCGACATGTGGGTTGCCGCTGCCGCTGCGAACGACGCCACTCGCCTAGCTTGGGTCATCGGAACACCGTGGAGGCTCTAAACCTCTTCCTTCTGCATTCACGCCATCACCCGTACGTGAGGGCACAGGCAAAACGGACATGGATGGTTGCGCTGTTGCGGCGCTCTTCTTCTTGGGTGGCATGATGATGAAGATGATGAAGAAACTAAGGCGTCGATCACTGGATTAGGTTCGCACAACCTCGATCCCCCTGCCTGGCGCGCCAAAGATGTCGGCGTACGACACCTATGGGATCCTAAGGAACCCCTTTATGGTTCGGCAGGGAGAGAGGTATGCACAAAGAGCAGAACCAATGATCGACGCGGGGCGATTTTACCCAGGTTCGGGCCGCTAATCAGCGTAAAACCCTACTCCTGCCTTGTTTTATTATGAGTGTTCTTGAGCCCAGGCTCCAGGAGCACTTGCAATGAACAGTACGTTCAAAGAGCGGCTACGCATGCAGAATGGGCCCGAAGAACTTCCTCTCCTCCTGCAGTTGTCTTGGGCCTCCTTTTATACGCTCAAAGGGGTCACCACAGTGGCAAAATATACATACATTGAGGTGTAAAGTAGCTACAGGGTCATTATACCGAACCACTAACGGATTAGGACGAATGCATTTAATGCATCATGAGGTGTCCGTTTAGGTGTCCTCACTTTCTTGGGGATGGAAAAAGGGGCCATCCCATCAGCACCGCTTAAGCTCTCCTCCACTGGTCCCCTGCCACGCATCCAGGAATGGGCCCAGGATGCCAGGCTGGTTGCTGTGCTGAAGCGGCGGAACAGCGATAGAACCTTGCCGGGGTGCAAATCTTGTCGGGCCCAAATCTTGCCGGGTTTCGTGAGCCACCCCGGCAAGATCTTGCTGGGGGCCTGTCTTCGGTCTTCAGATCTTATTAATTCCCGATCCTTTGATTCTCGGTCTGAGTGTCCCCTTGACAATCTTGCACTAATCTTCAATTACTCCCCCGGCAAGCCTTGCCGCGGGCTTGGCTACAACTGCCCGTGCACAAGTATGGGGTACTAAAGTCGCAGTACTTAGTACACCGACAGATCGTTCCACAAGATATTGGTTACTATGGTCTAGCAAGGCACAACCCTTGCTTTGGCACGCATGGGAAACCATGCCTCTGCTAACCTGGCACTGAGTTGTCAAACTTGCAGAACAGACACGGTTCTATGCGAAGTAGGAGCACCGCACTACCGCTGACACACATAAAATCTATAATCTACAGAGGCACACTTACTCATGAAGCCGACGCACGTCTGTGCCTCCGTGACTCGAATGTTTGTAGTCAAACATAAACTCATTCACGGCCATGCATTTCCATGTCAGGCACGTACCAATTCGCACAGGAGCACGGTCGTGAATCTACAACAAGGCGTACATTTCTAGATCCATCGTGCCTCTCGGCGTCCCAAAATTTCACACGGGTCACATTCAGTGGGAGAGGCAACATCATGAGTTCGCTAGAAGCACGGTTTCACATTAAGTAGAGTTAAGGCCACGCGTGTGTGTGCACGGAGGCTGTGCCGTCCGGTCACTACAGACGCACTAGTTTTTACATGCACTAGATGCACATTCATTGCAGAAGAGGCATGGCCCTGCCTCTTATGTTCCAAATGTTTTTGTTCCCTGGTTCACTTAATAGAGAGCAACACGTTCATTCGAGGACTTCCACACACAAATGTTGTAGCATCAAGATAAAATGACATAAAACTAGGTTGATTGATTTTAGTACATGTGAGCTGCCTCGTAGCTGCATATCACAAAAACATTATTATAACAAGCTTACAAAATGGTGCAAAAGGTGAATGGATTGTTTGGCCATGTTTAGACAGAACCCAGTCTCGGAATGGCGCGACAACATCTAATTGTATTAGCTTGAACAACTAACTACATCCCTGTTTCCAGCAGTCACAAGTGAACGGATCTGGCAAATCTAGGTATTCAACACGCCTGTGTTTCAACTCCAAGCACGCATGATCACAACATGCTGATAATTTGAGGTCGGCGTGTTTAGAAGCTTTATTCTCCCACTGGAACAACTTCTGTTGTTGTTCATAAAATTCTTGCGTGAAGTTTGAGGGAAAGCGAAACTTAATCCTGATGGTCTCTAGCTCCATTGCGTTCAGAATAAAGAACCTCCCAAATTCAATGGTCTTCCCGCTTATTTCATAATCTTCCAATGTTACTGTCTTCAAATAAATGATGTGTTCTTTGACAAACGCCCGGTGCTTGCGACACCAAATATTTCTTGCACCATCAGCAATGAATCCTCCCTGAAAATGCATAAAGGTTGAAAAATACTTAAGGTCTATAGAAGGAGAAAATGAACGATATATTCTATGACCCCCGTCCCAAACAGTTTGTCGTACATTTCCCTAAATACAGATGTATTTATAATACAAAAACATGCCTAGATACAGGGTGTATCCATTACAGACAAAATGTGAGACAAGCTTTTTGAGATGGAGGGAGTACTGCACTATGCATGGTATGAGCTTTTCATTGTGCTTGAGAATCATCACCTCAACAAACAAGTTCTCCAGGTTTGGAAGGCATTAAATCAAGTGAACGACCAGGTCCACTTTATAAGACATGATCAAAAGCAAGGTCTTGACAGATTGCCGCATTGTAGTTAGGCTGTCCATCGCCAAATCCTTCGCGGAGCATAGAAAATAAATCATAAAATTAATAAAACAAAGGTTGGATGACACGAATCTCCTTTCCTCAACCAAATGCAGCTGAAAGTATTGTGAAATGTCAGTACCATAAGACCTGTGGAGTCAAGCTAGATTCTAAATTTGCCCAGTGTCTCCAGTTTAGGTGCAGAGATGATGAATACCTCCATGTTATTGCTCTAGATATCGTGAATCAACCGTTGAAGTGAGGGGGCATCCTCGATGATGAATTTTCCTTTCTCACCACGGATGCCGATGCTTACAAGGTTAGGCGAGTTTATTGTGATGCGATGCCTTTCTCTATTGCAAGCAAGCAGCAGGCACTCGACTGCAGGGTAACTAGAGTTGATTATGCTTTCCAACGAGAAGTCTGATATATCAACCTCAACAAGCAAAAGTCTCTTAACCAGTGGTAGTTCAAGCGCCCGTACATAATGGCCTGGTATCTGGCAACATGCGAAGCTGACAGTGTGCAGAGAACAAAAAAACCGAAAGATGGACGTCGGTAGTGACGGCGTAGATGAAGAGCATGTGTGTGGTAGTTTGACCGTTTGTTTCATGAATCATGGGAACAGGTAGTAAAACTCAAGCACCTGGAGATTGTTCAATCTAGAGGACTCAAGCCAGGCATGGACAGTAGAGGGTCTGCACTGGAGGTAGCACGCCGGTATGCAGAGGCGGTGAACTGTGCCCTCATGGCCGAAGAGGATGGACACTGGAAGGTATGAATCATCATTAGGAATGGTTTTTCCACGATGCCAAGTTCCGATGTATCGTATGTGAACAAGCTCCTCGCTGTAGGCAGAGGCCCTCCTAATGATCTAGATATGAATTGTTTCTAGGGCGTTAAAAAGATGAGCGACAGGGATCTCACGGCAGTCCAGATTCAGAGGAGCGGTGCACCAAATAGGGTGCCACCGGGTTGATAGGATTTGAGTGTGGATGCCCTCCTTAGTGGGGTGACAGGAGATGATCTCACCGAGGACGGCGCCCGGGAGGTCGCTGATGCAGTCCGGACCAAACTCCTCCTCGTGCTCCTCGGAACAAGTGGGTGCACCCTCGCTGCTTCCAGCCGCTACCGCCAAACCAGCAGAGGAGGGCGTCGACGGTGGCGTGAGCCTCACCCTCTTGGTGCTTGGTGCACCGGAGTGTATCTCCATCTTTGTCTCCATTCCTGGGTTCACGCTGCCTGCGAGCACCGCTATATATGGCATGGATCTGGAAAGACGGCTAAGCGTAACTAGGGACGGGAGGGAAGGGGAGTGGAGCGGAGGGATCGAAGGGGCAGTTGGAGAACAACTATATTATTAATATTAATATTATGTCTTTCTTATTGAGGAAGGAAACGAGGCATGGCCTTTTAGATACGGGACGCACTGTCCTACATGCAACAGAGGCACGCTCGTCGATCGAAGGAGGAAGAGCACGGTTGTACATACATCATGCTTCTATGCGGTGCAAATAGTTACGCTTTGTGAGCAGAGCCAGGGATGTAGACGAAGCAGGGGCACGATAATTGGCGAGCAATTTACTTGGACATGCATGGCTGTGAAGCTAGCTACGGCACACTTTTAAATAAAGCACAAGCACAGTGGTTCCACGACAAGAACGTCTCAATTTACCGCAAGAGCACTGTCATGGTTCTACAGGATGCATTGTTCTAGATGCATCTTGCCTCCCTTCGTATAATGTTTTATCCATGATCAGGACACTCAGGTCAGTGGAGGCATGTTTTTACATTAAGCAAAGTCACAGCCATGCTAGACTGTGCAACATGTTTCCACCGAAACGTTCACCACAGAGTCACGGGCATACACAGAGGCAGTGTCGTGCAGTGACAACAAACGCACAGTTTTACAGGTACAAGAGGCACGAGCGCCTCTGTATTGTAAAATATTTCAGCTAACACGTTCATTTGGAGAGGCACGACCATCACATCACACGTGACTGTGTGTTCTAGATGTTTTCAGTCGCTCCTTCTATTCACACAGATAGCCACACATTCACTCAATCATATCAGCAAGGTTGGAGTCTCTAGGAAAGGTTGTAGCATGAAAAGGAAATAAACTAGATAGATTTTTGCACTTGTGAGTTGCTTCATGGCTGAAGAGCACAAAAACAAGTTTCTGACAAGCTTACAGATGGTGCATAAAGTACAAGCATTCCTTGATCATGTATAGACAAAATCCAAACTGGAAAGTACGCAATAACACCTATCTCTGTCAGCCGGATAACCGTTTTCAGCATTCACAGGTCAATGGATCCGGCAAATCCATGATTGGACACTGGTTTGTCCAGATGTGTACTTTTAAATCCAAGTTCATATGCCTGCAATATCCTGACAATTTAAGACGAGCACGTCTAGAAGCCTTGTTGCCCCATTGAAGCACCTCTTGTTGATGTTCGTAAAATCCTTCTGTGATGTCTAGGGGGGAGCAAAACTTAAGCCTCATGGTCTCTAACTCCTTTGCGTTCAGAATAAAGAACATTGTAAATTCAATGTTTTTCTGGCAGTGTACATATTTTTCCAGCGTTACTGTCTTTAGACGAATGTCATGCTGTTCGAGAAACACCCGGTACTTGTGGCGGCACTTATTTGTTACACCTTCCTCGCGACATACTCCTCCCTGAAAATGCATGAAGAGTGAGAATAATTGAGGTCTACAAGGGGGGAGAGAGACTTTCGATATAGTACACTATGCATGGTATGTGCTTTCAATGTGTGTGGAAATCATTACCTTGATAAACAGGTTATCTAGGATTGGAAAGCATTGCATCAAGGCAACAACCTTGTTCAGATTTAATGACATGTGGATAAGCAGGGTCTTGACAGATTGAACTGCTATTGATAGGCTGACTAGAGACAAAGCCTGCATCGAGCATATATCATAAAATTAGCTGAATAATGGTTGCATGACATGAAACTTGGGCACTGGAATGAATGCAACTCAAGAGTATAGTGCAAAAAGTGAGTACCTAAATAACTATAGAGACAAACACAATCTTGGATTCAGGAAATCCTTCATAAAAATTGCCCAGACACTCAAGTTTAGGTGTAGAGAAGACAGTTATCTGCAAGTGCCGGCTCTGAATATCGTGAATCAACCGTTTAAGTGAGGGCGCATCCACAACAATGAGTTCACCATTCTCACAAAGGATGCAAATGACTTCAACTTTAGCTGAGTTTATTCTGATGCAATGGTCCAGGTTATTGCAGACAAGCAGGAGCCACTTGAGGGCAGGGCAACCAGAGTTGATTATGCTTGGAGTGAGACATATGATATATCAACCTCCAAAAACGAAAGCCTCTTAAGTAGTGGAAGTTTAAATGATCGTGCAAAGTTATCAGGTATTTGGCAAAGAGCAAATGTAACGGTGTGCAGTGAGGAGGAAAACAACAACATGGAAGTCGGTGGTGAGGGCGCGGACGAAGAGATTTCATGTGGTAGTGTGATGGTTTTTCTCACGAAATGTGGGAACATGTAGTAGAACTCGAGAACCTGGAGATTGTTCAGTCTGGGAAATCGAAGCCAGGCGTTGACTGTAGAGAGTCTACAGTGGAGGTAGCATGCCGGAATGCAAAGGCGATGAACTGCGCCCTCATGGCCGGAGAGCGTGGCTTCCGGAAGGCTCAAACCATCAACGTCAGATTGAAAACGGCACCGAGTTCCAAAATATCTTATGCGAATGAGATCCTTGCTGGGGAGCATGGAGACTATGTCGATATGAACTGTTTCTAGAGGCTTAAAATGACGAGCGATAGAGATCTCACTGTAGTCGAGATTCAGAGGAGCGGTGCGCCATAGAGGGATCTTCAAGGTGTTGTAGGCATAGTGGGATGCCGCCATGAACTTGGCCAAAGCTGGGCGACTAAGGATTCCATTGTATGGCAGGGGGAGGTCAACCACATCAAACACGATCTTCTCAGTATGGTAGTTCAACTCTCCCCCAAATGTCACTGGTAATGTGATTTTCCCCTTAGGACGACTCCTGTCGGGGTTGATCCCTTGAAACGTACCAGTAACTTTGAGCTCTTCTTCAGCTATCTGGAGTTTGCTGATAACCTTTGAAGAAATTAGATTCAACCCGGCCCCGCCATCAACCAGCATCTTTGTGACTTTGAGGTTGCGGATTGTTGGTGATACCAACAACGGCAAGCACCCTACCGCGGTGGTGCGGTCAGGGTGGTCCTCTTCGTCGAAGATGATGGGCGTGCGGGACCACTTGAGCGGCCTTCGAGAGTCTGCCGCTGGCTCCATGGCATTGACTTCATGCGCCACCGTTTAAGTTGGCAGTGAGAGGAGTGCAAAGATGCACCCCCGTCAATGCACAGGGCGTCAGTGGCCTTCTGGAATTCCTGCTCGCTGGTCTCCTCTTCATCTCGTAAATCATTCTCATCGTTGCAATCCTCCTTCTCATGGCCTCTGGCGGGTTTCCCTTGGTTCTGAGGAGCCTTGCCGGGGCGGCTTGCTCCACCACCCCGGCCCTTTCCGCCAGGGCCATTCTGACCTTTCTCTTTATCTCTCTTCTCATATTCAGCCCTCTGCTTCTTGACAAGCTGCTCAACCTGATGACACTCCTGGAGATCGTGGCCCTTGGTCTGATCGATCTTACAATACGGGCCATCGCCTTTCCCAGCCTTCTCGGCAGCCACGGCTTCCCGGCAGTCAGTGCACGCGGCAACCTCCTTGCCGGGTATCTCAGCCTTGGCATTCTTGCTGGTACTAGGTAGGCCCGATCCCTCAACGGTCATCACTGCCTTATCCTTGCACCTTTTGTTGTGCTTCTTGTTCTTCTTCTTTTGACTAGTGGCCTCGTCATCATCCTCTGAATCGATGTCGACGCCATCCTCTTCTCCGGGGAGCTTCCTCCCCTCCTATATCCGAGCACACTTATCCACCAGAGTGTAAAGCTCCTTCACAGTCTTGGGCAATCAAATGTTCATCTTGGAACGTATCCGACGATTGCGCACGTTGGACTGGAACACAGCTATCACAGCTGCTGGGTGGATATCTGGAATATTCCTGTGGACTCTGCTGAATCTCTGCATGTATTTCCATAGGCTCTCGTCTTCCTTCTGTGGGAGGAGCTGCAAGTCGCTGGGCTGCCCTAGTTATTGATGGCCGCCCGTGAAGGTGCCAATGAACTCATGGCATAGGTCAGCCCAGGTCGAAATGGAGTTCTCCGGCAGGTGCATCAGCCAAGCCCTCACATTTGGCTTGAGTGCCAAAGGGAAGTAGTTGGCGAACACCTTCTCATCTCTTCCCCCGGCAGCTTGAACAACGATGGTGTAGATGCTCAAGAACTCTGCCGGGTTCAGTCTTCCGTCATACTTCTCTGGTATCTCTGGCATGAACGTGCGAGTGGATGGCCAACGGACTTGCCGCAGCTCGCGGGTGAAGGCAAGGCACCCAGCCTCAAAAGGCAGGTACCCACCGTCAGCGAGTGCGGGCTCATCGACATTGGGGCCATCGCGCCTGTCGGACTGGCGGTGGGCGTCGCAGTGTCGCTCGGTGTTAACATGCGCGGCTTCCCTACGCCTGTCCTCTAGGACTCACCATGGGCCTTGACATGCTCGAGGGTCGGACGAAGCCATCGAGACGTCGTCAGGTTCTTGGTCACGCGGCTCCCGCGTCGGCTGCCGCGGAGGGTACTACACCGTAGGAGTGGCCCCATCCGCACGCCAGCAGCGTGGGCTGTTGTCGTTGCCTGGGGAGGCCGTGGTGGCCCAGCCCGCTGCGATCCTCCCACCTCGGTGAAGCCAATCAGACTCTGAATGGTGGCTCTCCACTCATCCATCTGATCGGCTGCCGGCAAAAATTTCAACAGTAGCTGAGCTCGCACCATGGCCTCCGAAGCGGTGCTTGGCATGGATGTCGATGAAGACCGTAACGCGCCATGCTCTCGTCGTCATGAGCCAGCAGCCTGGATGGCGTGTGGATGAGGTGGAGGCGCTTGCGGGCCAGCGGCTCCATTTGGCGTAGCGACTGGGTCGGCTCATTCCGGGGGTGGCGCATGTTCTCCGGCCGCTCCCATGGCGGGAGCGGTCGGGGAGTTGCGATTCCCCCCAGAGCGAGTACCCCCGCTGTGGCTATGCCCTTCGGCCGGACGAGGAGGTGCAGATGGAATGATCCCTCCTCCCGTAACTCGTGGGACGTGGCCGCTAGAATGTAGTTGGTGCTGTCCTTCTACGGTGCCTCCTGCTCCTGCTTCGGCCGCAGGGGAGGTGGTAATGACGCCGCCCGCACCGACCGTGTCCCCCGCAGCGTCCGCACTTCCAGGCATCCCCATAGCCCCCGCGACGTCGGCAGGCGCGTGTGGCGGGGTCTTTGAGGTGGATGGATGGGCTGCGGTGCCGGGCTTCTTCTTGGGCGCCATGGACGATGGAGCCGTTGACGAAGAAGATGGCGGTGAAGATGACGCGCTTCGTACACTTCTCGGGTTCGCGCAAGCGCAACCCCCTACCTGGCGCGCCAAAGATGTCATGGGAAACCACGGCCACCTATGGGGCCAAGGGCCCCTTTTGGTTCTGCAGGGGGACTGAGCGCATTGCACAAAGAGTGGAGGAGTGCAGCGTAGCGCGACAGAGATCACACGGGCAGTTTTTACCCAGGTTCGGGCCACCACGAAGCGTAAAACCCTACTCCTGCTTTGGTGGATTGATGGTGGATGGTGGTGGAAATGCAACGCTCATGCCCGGCAGGGTTGCCTCGGGGCGAGAGCAGCTACGCGCGTATGGGTGTACAAGGGTCCGAATCCTTTCTATGGTTGCCATGGGCCTCCTTTTATAGATTAAGGGGTCACCACAGTGGCAAATCAGTGTGTATTGATTAGATAGCGAACAGTGCTATCATATCTCCTCTGCAGACAGAGCAGTACGCATTAAATGTGTCGCTCAGTGTCACATCATGGCCTGCCCGGCATGCCTTGCCGGGCTATTTGGCCACCTTCTCTCCTGTCTACATGACACGTCGCAGGACGGGTGTCATCTGGAGGTGATTCCCGTAGGAAATGGCTGCCATGTGGCAAAAGGCAGCCACTTAGTCATCTCGGGGCTTGACACCGCACCGATCGGTGACTTGCGTCGCCGTGAGGTGGGACGGTGAAGCCTTGGCGGGGCGTTTTGCCTTCGTATGCCCCGGCAGGCCTGCCGGGGCGGCCTTGAGGCTTGCTTCCGGGGCAACCTTGACCTCGCCAGGCTCTCCTGCCCGGCAAGGGAGGTTTTCCCTTTGCGGTGTCTTGCTTCTTGGCTTGACTTGGTCATCTCATCTTGCCCTTTGATTCCTCAAAGAGCCTATCACTTTACCTTGGCCTTGTCTTGGATGTTGCAATCTCGATCTTGGGCCTATGCATGGTTTGGGCAACAGACCTAGGGTTTGTTGCACCGACATTATCACCCCGACTCCAAATATACTCAAGATGAAGGTGTTGCCGGTCTTGCACTTGTGTCATCCAACTCCTACGACATATTTGACTCACCAAATGAAGGAATTGGAAGATGCTTCATGGCTAAAGGCCCCAAGGTATCACACCCCGAGTATGTTGATTTCAATAGTGATGAAGATGATTTGCTAGGTGATGATGATTTACTTGTTGACAACACTAGTGATGAAAACTATGATGAGATTGCTATTAATCATGCTAATCAAGATGAAACGAATGACAATGATAAGAAGGAGATACAATGTCTAACTAAAGAACTAAACACTCTTAAGTTAGCTCATGAAACAACTCTAGAGGATGATAGAGAGCTCCTAAGGACTCATGAGAAGCTATGCTTCGAGAAGCTAAATTTAGAGCAAGAGCATGGGTTCCTAAAAGCTATCAATGTTGATTTTTGAAAGAATAGTTCTTCTTACATTGCCAACCATTTACTCTTGTATACTTATATGCCACAAGTAAAATCTAGCAATAAGAACAAGAAAGATTCTTCTTCTAGTAGTAACAATAGCAATGTTAAATCCAATATTGTTGCTTCTAGTAGTTCTCTTGATTCCACTAATGATTCTCTTAGCCAAGTTACACTTGAGCAAGAAAATAGCTTATTGAAGGGAATTATAGAGAAAGGTGTTTACAAGAGCCTTGCCGGAAGTAAGCAATTTGAGGAAATTGTACGCAAGCAAGGAAGGCACCGGAAGAATCAAGGTGTTGGTTTTGAACGAAAGTTCAATGCCAATGGAGTTGAGTGGGAAGAAGATCAATATCCCAAGACGAAGTTTGTTCCCCAACAAGAGAAGTATGACCCCACTTCATTCAAAGGAACACAAGCTCAAGATGATCTTCCACCACAAGACCACAAGCTAAAAGGCAAGGACAAGCTTCAAGAAGAAATTGATTCATTTGAAGAAGCTCCTAAGGCCATGGTCAAGTGGGTTCCCAAGACTACATCAAGTACAACTACAACTCCAAGGATTCCCATCAAGTTGATGTGGATCCCAAAGAAGAAGAACTAGAGAGTTTTGAGGGTGACTCCGCCAACATACTTCACTCATATTCATTTTGGCAAGGATAAGTGCAATCAACTTCCATATCTTGCACTAGTTCATGGAGTCACAAACCCTCTTGTTGGTAAGACAAGGGACAAGGTAACCTAATGCTTTCATGGACATCTTCATATGTGTGTTTCACTCTATGTCTATGGATATTCTTGCATGTTCCTTGTGGGACTAACCCATGTAGGTATTGAAAGTGCAACTCACTCGAATGGATTGCTCCAAATGATCTACATCAACATTGAGCATCCACATCTTCAACATCTACGTGAAGTCATCATCGACAAAACCCAAGGTTAGTTCATCCCTCCTAGGGGGGATATCACATCTAGGGGGAGCTTTGCTCTAAGAATTGGGCAAAAGCAACTCAAATGGTGTGAACACAATAATGCTTTATGTAAAAGTGGTAACCCCACTTGTGCTTAACCGATGAGTATGACCTATGATCAAATGTTCTCATTTGACTCCTAAGTCAATATACTCATATATAGATGACCTAGTCATCGCCAATTGCTTGATAGATTCTAGAGTGTATGTGCATGCTTTGCCACATGTTTTATTTGCCATCTTATTGTGTGAGCATGTTGGATGCATAATTATCTTCATTCGAGGACATCCATTTGTTGCTTTGATTGTTTGGTTTTTCTTTTTGGCCAAATGGATGGACAAGAATGCCTAAGTACTCCCTCTAGCTATCTATGCTTTTTCTCGTATCAAACTCTATTCATGCTACATCACAAAGTTTGAACAAGTCACTTTCGGACCCTCCAAGTGAGGAGCACTCGGAGCCACCGATCCGTCAAGGGCTTAACTTCCAAAACCTCTTAATGCCTTTCGGTCAGACCAACTCATTCCCACTCGGTCTCACCGAAATCATTAAGTTGATCTAGGTTTTTATCTCGGTGCAACAGATTAGAACAATTCGGTCACACCGAGTTGCAGCAACTGCTAGCAGTTTTGCATATCGGTGCCACCGAGTTGTTCCACTCGGTCACACCGATAGCGCCTGGGTATTTATACTCTCTGTACCCGTACGGTTGAAAATCACTTCAACTGCACGAGCTTGCGCCCCAGCACTGCGGCCCGTGGTCTCCGAATCGTCGCCGTCGTCGCCAGTGACCTTCTACCGCTAGTCTCCGCCGCCGTCAACGGAATCCTCACCGCCGTTGCCACCGTAGCAAGTCCGTCGCCAAGTTAGGGTACAGATTTGACCCTTTGTCCTCTCCATTGGTCCAATTCTTGCACAAAGTACATTGCCATTGTTCTTCCCACGTATGAGATCAATCTATCCACCAAACTAGTTCCTTAGAATAGATTTGATGCAAAAACTTAGGGTTAGGTTTCCGCTGAACTCATCTCGGACAGACCGATCTGAGGATCTCGGTCACACCGATTGTCCCTGGCCATTACACAAGTACAACTCGATCTCACTGAAGTGTACTGATCGGTGAGACCGAAATCACTTTCTCTGTGAAACCCTAGCATCTTGAAGTCACCGAACTGCATTTCGGTCTGACCAAAACTGTGTGTTTAGACTCTGTTAGTGCTTCAGTGTCACCGAGTTTGTCAAATCGGTAGCTCCGAAATGCTTTCTGTAGAAAACTAAAGTTAAGTTTTTGTCTCAATATTTTGCAAAATAAGCTGTGCTTTGTGATCCTCATCTACTCTATCTACACCCAACTATTCACAGGGTCAGTTTCAGCAATGTCAGAGTGCAGTGATAGTCAGAACAGATCTGAAGAGCAGCTCAACCTCAGTGAGGGCACTAGTCCCTCTAGCAGCTATGAGGATGGAAGCAGAAGCACTCCCAGCAACTTGCCTAAGGTTGCAACTAGGCAAAGGAAGAAAAGGACACCTGAATCTGAGGATTAAGATTTTGTTGTTGAGGAGGAAGTGACCTCCAAGAAGAAGGTGCTCAAGAAAGAATATGCTGCTGCTGCTGCCACAAAGCCTGGAATGTAGAAGAAAGCTCCTGCCAAGAGAGCTCCAATGTCAAAAGCCAGAGCCTCTACTCAAGAAACCATGGAGTTTACACTTGAACCAAGAGAGGAAGAGGCTGCTGGAGGAAAGAAGAGGAAGGAAAGAGTCAGAAAGACTATTGCCAGAGTCATTGGTAGACCTTCTATGATAAGAGATTCTGGTGAAGAAGAAGAGGAGGAGGATGAGCCAGTTGCCCCTCCACCTATGACTCAAAAGCTTATGGGGGATGCAATAAGGACTGGGGCTGCTCCATCTAAGCCCAAGTCTGCCCGCAAGTCTTCAGCTCAAGCTCAAGCCCCCAAGCAAACGGCAGCCAAGAGATCAACAAGGAATATTTCTGCTGCTGAAAAGAACAAGGCCCCAGTGCCTGAAGCTCAAGAAGAAGAGCCACAAGTGCTCAGAAAACTCAAGCCCAAGATCCCAGATCATAGTGATGGTCATCCTGTGGTAGAGAACATGAAATTAAGGAAGGATGCTGGTCTGAGACTATGGAGACAGACAGATCCCTATGCCACCAGGAGAAGAACTGCTGTGGACTATCGCTTTCACACCAAGGAACAGTAGGATTTCTAAGAGACTGTCCTTTTGGACAAGAAGCCCATTGTTTGTGATATGAAATAGGTTGACTAGAAATACATTGATGATAGTGAAGACTATTTCCCAAGTGTGCATGAGAGCTTCAGAATGAATGGTGTTGACAAGTTTGTTGGTCAGAAGTTGACTAAGTGGAACGATGAGATGATCATGCAATTCTATTCCACTGCTCACTTCTACCCTAATGGAAAGATAGTCTGGATGACTGAAGGAACAAGATATCAATCTACTATCTCAGAATGGGCCAAGCTGATCAAAGGCCCAGAGGAAGAGGAGAATGACATTGATGTGTATGCTAAGCCTAGAAAGGATCATAACTCCATGGCTAATATGTACGAGCCAATTCCTGATAAAGCCTTGGAGACTCACAAGCTTGGATCTATATACTATCTGCTTGCTGGTTTGACCACCATCAACACTATATTGAGGCACACTCTCTTGCCCAAGTCAGGAGATCATAGAATGATCCATGGTCACTCCATCAATCTACTTCACTTGTTTGATGTTCCTCAGAAGTTCAAGGTGATGAGCCTGATTTTAGAGACTGTGAAGAGAACTGCTGCAGATCAGAAGAGATCTTGTGGATATGCCCCTCACATTCAAACTTTGATCAACTCCAAGATGGTAACTGGGACATATCTGCTAGACAGTGAGCATCTACCCCTGAGGCCAGACTTTGAGGACAACGAGGTTGTCATGGATGCATCCCATCCTACTTGTGTTGAAGCCCAGGAGAAGATAGAGAGAGCAAAGGTTGCCAAAGCAGCAAAGGCAGCAAGTGCATCAGATGCCTCCAAAGTGCTACTCAAGACCAAGCAAGATCAACTCAGTTATCTGCTTGAGGCTACCATGAGAATTGAGAAGAGCTTGGCCACCTTGACTCAAAATCAGGAAAGTCTTGAGAGGATCATTGAAACAAAATTCCATGACCTAGATGTGAAGGTCACTGAGATACAGACCATTGTGGAGAAGCTCCAAGAGGATGCTGAGGACAGGAAGGATAGACCAACTACAGATACTTTCCAGAGAGTGCCAAGGGCACAAAGGTCATCAGCAGTGCTAGTTGTCAGAGATTCCAGGACTACCACTTTAGCATCTGCCACAGTTGTACCTCCAGTGTCAACTCCTCCAGCTCCACAGACGTCTTCAGAGGCATTTGCAGATGCCCTCCTCTCCATGCCATCTACGCACACCGGAGCAACAAGCCAGAAGACCCCTTCAGGAGTTCCCGGAGATCGTGCCTAGAGTGCCGTATAGCGCTATACGTTTTCAAACTTTTTGGTAACTTGTTGCCAAAGGGGGAGAAAGTGTATAGATCATAGGCTTCGAGAGAGAGAGTGTCTTGTTTTTTTTGTTGGTTTCATTTGCCTCTCTTGCTACTTTGATCGTTTGGTTGTTTGATTCATATGCTACAATTTGTGTTATGCTCGTGAGATACTTATGTGATCATGTGTTTGATCATATGATGCTTAATGTGTGCTTCCATGGTTATATCTATGTTATGTTTATGTATGATCAATCACTTGTACCCTTGGTGATGAGTGCATGTTATTTAACTCTTATCTTTTTGAGCGCTTCACCAAGATGTATGTGACATGAAAGAGTGACCCATAATCCTAATCGATTGTGCATTTGCATTCAAAAGCAAATTTCAAATAATGCACAAATTTAGGGGGAGCTCTTGCTTATCACATACTTCTCAAAGCGACGATGTACTTCATTCATATTATCATTTGTCGAAGCTTTGATCTATATGTTGTCTGATACGTCCATTTTGCATCATGCTTTTATGTTGATATTTATTGCATTATGGGCTGTTATTACACATTATGGCACAATACTTATGCCTTTTCTCTCTTATTTTACAGGATTTACATGAAGAGGGAGAATGTCGGCAGCTGGAATTCTGGGCTGGAAAAGGAGCAAATATTAGAGACCTATTCTACACAACTCCAAAAGTCCTGAAACTTCACGGAGAGTCATTTTGGAATTAATAAAAAATATTGGGCGAAGAAAGCACCAGAGGGCGACCACCAGCCATCCACAAGGGTGGAGGGCGCGCCCTACCCCCCAGGGTGCCCCCCTGCCTTGTGGGCCACCTGGCAGGCCTCCGATGCCCATCTTTTGCTATATGGTGTGTTTTGACCTGGAAAAAATAAAGAAGAAGCTTTTGGGATGAAGCGCCGCCGTCTCGAGGCGGAACCTGGGCAGAACCAATCTAGGGCTCCGGCGGAGCTGTT
Organism: Thinopyrum elongatum; assembly: GCA_011799875.1. NCBI lineage: Eukaryota > Viridiplantae > Streptophyta > Magnoliopsida > Poales > Poaceae > Thinopyrum > Thinopyrum elongatum. Next base: position 364,982,155 of record CM022297.1, on the reverse strand, counting down.
CTGCCAGGGAAACTTCCCTCCGGCAGGGGGAAATCAAAGCCATCGTCATCACCAATGATCCTCTCATCGAGAGGGGGTCAATCTCCATCAACATCTTCACCAGCATCATCTCCTCTCAAACCCTAGTTCATCTCTTGTATCCGATCTTTGTCTCAAAACCTCAGATTGGTACCTGTGGGTTCATAGTAGTGTTGATTACTCCTTGTAGTTGATGCTAGTTGGTTTATCCGGTGGAAGATCACATGTTCAGATCCTGAATGATAATTAATACTCCTCTGATTATGAACATGAATATGCTTTGTGAGTAGTTATGTTTGTTCCTGAGGACATGGGAGATGTCTTGTTATAAGTAATCATGTGAATTTGGTATTCGTTCGATATTTTGATGAGATGTACGTTGTCTTTCCTCTAGTGGTGTTATGTGAACGTTGACTACATGACACTTCACCATGATTTGGGCCTAGGGGAAGGCATTGGGAAGTAATAAGTAGATGATGGGTTGCTAGAGTGACAGAAGCTTAAACCCTAGTTTATGCGTTGCTTCGTAAGGGGCTGATTTGGATCCATATGTTTCATGCTATGGTTAGATTTATCTTAATTCTTCTTTCGTAGTTGCGGATGCTTGCGAGAGGGGTTAATCATAAGTGGGAGGCTTGTCCAAGAAAGGGCAGCACCCAAGCACCGGTCCACCCACATATCAAATTATCAAAGTAACGAACGCGAATCATATGAGCATGATGAAAACTAGCTTGACAACAATTCCCATGTGTCCTCGGGAGCGCTTTGCTTTATATAAGAGTTCGTCCAGGCTTGTCCTTTGCTACAAAAAGGATTGGGCCACCTTGCTGCACCTTAGTTACTTTTGTTACTTGTTACCCGTTACGAATTATCTTATCACACAACTATCTGTTACCAATAATTTCAGTGCTTGTAGAGAATACCTTGCTGAAAACTGCTTGTCATTTCCTTCTGCTCCTCGTTGGGTTCGACACTCTTACTTATCGAAAGGATTACGATAGATCCCCTATACTTGTGGGTCATCAAGTCTCTTTTCTGGCACCGTTGCTAGAGAGTGAAGCACCTTTGGTAAGTGGAATTTGGTAAGGAAACATTTATATAGTGTGCTGAAATTTACTGTTACTTTTTACTATGGAAAATAATCCTTTGAGGGGTTTGTTCAGGGTATCTTCACCCCAACCGGAATAGCAATGAGTTTCCCCTCAACCTACTGCACCTACTGAAAATATTTATTATGAAATTCCTTCGGGTATGATAGAGAAACTGCTAGCTAATCCTTATACAGGAGATGGAACATTACATCCTGATATGCATCTAATCTATGTGGATGAAGTTTGTGGATTATTTAAGCTTGCAGGTTTGACCGGGGATGAAGTCAAGAAGAAGGTCTTCCCTTTATCTTTGAAGGAGAAGGCATTGACATGGTATAGGCTATGTGATGATATTGGATCATGGAACTACAACCGATTGAAATTGGAATTTCATCAGAAGTTTTATCCTATGCATCTGGTTCATCGTGATCAGAATTATATTTATAATTTTTGGCCTCATGAAGGAGAAAGTATCGCTCAAGCTTGGGGGAGGCTTAAGTCAATGTTATATTCATGCCCCAATCATGAGCTCTCAAGAGAAATTATTATTCAAAAAATTTATGCTCGGCTTTCTCATAATGATCGATCCATGCTCGATACTTCTTGTACTGGTTCTTTTATGAAGAAGGATATTGAATTCAAATGGGATTTATTGGAAAGAATTAAATGCAACTCTGAAGATTGGGAACTCGACGAAGGTAAGGAGTCAGGTATAAGCCTTAAGTTTGATTGTGTTAAATCTTTTATGGATACCGATACTTTTTGTGATTTTAGCACTAAATATGGACTTGACTCTGAGATAGTAGCTTCTTCCTGTGAATCTTTTGCTACTCATGTTGATCTCCCTAAGGATAAGTGGTTTAAATATCATCCTCCCATTGAAGTGAAAGTAGTAGAACCTATTAAAGTTGAGGACGAAACTATTACTTATAATGTTGATCCTATTGTTCCTACTGCTTATATTGAGAAACCACCTTTTCCTGTTAGAATAAAGGATCATGCTAAAGCTTCAATTGTGGTTTGTAAGAGTTATACTAGAACACCTACACCCCCTGAACAAATTAAAGTTGAACCTAGTATTGCTTTGGTTAAAGATCTCTTGGTTGATAATATTGATGGGCATGTTATTTATTTCTGTGATGAAGCTGCTAGGATTGCTAAACCCGATATTAAAGATAAACATAGACCCGTTGTTGGCATGCCTGTTGTTTCTATTAAAATAGGAGATCACTGTTATCATGGCTTATGTGATGTGGATGCTAGTGTGAGTGCAATTCCTTATACCTTATATCAATAAATTATGAATGATATTGCACCTGCTGAGATAGAAGATATTGATGTTACTATTAAGCTTGCCAATAGAGATACTATATCACCAATTGGGATTGTTAGAGGTGTTGAAGTCTTTTGTGGGAAAATAAAATACCCTACTGATTTTCTTGTTCTTGCTTCCCCACAAGATGAATTTTGTCCCATTATATTTGGTAGACCTTTCTTGAATACCGTTAATGCTAAGATAGACTACGAGAAAGATATTCTTACTGTTGGTTTAGGGGATATGTCTCATGATTTTAATTTCTCTAAATTTCTTCAACAACCCCATGATAAAGAATTGCCTAGTAAGGATGAAATTATTGGTCTTGCTTCTATTGCCGTGCCTCCTACTGATCCCTTAGAACAATATTTGCTAGACCATGAAAATGATATGTTCATGAATAAAAGAAGGGAAATAGATGAAATATTCTTAAATCAAGGGCCTGTTTTGAAACATAACTTGCCTATTGAAATCCTTGGGGATCCTCCTCCACCCAAGGGAGATCCCATGTTTGAGCTTAAACAATTACCTGATACTTTGAAATATGCTTATCTTGATGAAAAGAAGATATATCCTGTTATTATTAGTGCTAACCTTTCAGAGCATGAAGAAAAGAAATTATTGAAAACTCTGAGGAAGCATCGTGCAACTATTGGATATACTCTTGATGATCTTAAGGGCATTAGTCCCACTCTATGTCAGCACAAAATTAATTTGGAGCATGATGCTAAACCAGTTGTTGATCACCAACGACGGTTAAATCCTAAAATGAAAGAAGTGGTAAGAAATGAAATACTAAAGCTTCTAGAGGCAGGTATAATTTATCCTATTACTGATAGTAGATGGGTAAGTCCCGTTCATTGTGTCCCTAAGAAGGGAGGTATTACTGTTGTTCCAAATGATAAGAATGAATTGATTCCACAAAGAATTGTTTCAGGTTATAGAATGGTAATTGATTTTTGCAAATTAAATAAAGCTACTAGAAAAGATCATTACCCTCTACCTTTTATTGATCAAATGCTAGAAAGACTATCCTAACATACACATTTTTGCTTTTTAGATGGTTATTCTGGTTTTTCTCAAATACATGTGTCAAAAGATGATCAGGAAAAGACCACTTTTACTTGCCCTTTCGGTACCTTTGCTTATAGACGTATGCCTTTTGGTTTATGCAATGCACCTGCTACCTTTCAAAGATGTATGACTGCTATATTCTCTGATTTTTGTGAAAAGATTGTTGAGGTTTTCATGGATGATTTCTCCGTTTACGGAACTTCTTTTGATGATTGCTTAAGCAACCTTGATCGAGTTTTGCAGAGATGTGAAGAAACTAATCTTGTTTTGAATTGGGAGAAGTGCCACTTTATGGTTAATGAAGGTATTGTCTTGGGGCATAAAATTTCTGAAAGAGGTATTGAAGTTGATAAAGCTAAAGTAGATGCTGTGTCCTAAAGATATCAAAGGTATAAGAAGTTTCCTTGGTCATGCTGGTTTCTATAGGAGGTTTATTAAAGACTTCTCTAAAATTTCTAGGCCTCTCACTAATCTCTTGCAAAAATATGTTCCTTTTTTTTTGATGATGATTGTGTAGAAGCATTTGAAATACTTAAGAAAGCCTTGATTTCTGCACCTATTGTTCAACCTCCTGATTGGAATTTACCCTTTGAAATCATGTGTGATGCTAGTGATTATGCTGTTGGTGTTGTTCTAGGGCAAAGAGTTGATAAGAAATTGAATGTTATTCATTATGCTAGTAAAACTCTAGACAGTGCCCAGAGAAATTATGCTACTACTGAAAAAGAATTTTTAGCAGTTGTCTTTGCTTGTGATAAGTTCAGATCTTATATTGTTGATTCCAAAGTAACTGTTCACACTGATCATGCTGCTATTAAATATCTTATGGAAAAGAAAGATGCTAAACCTACACTTATTAGATGGGTTCTCTTGTTACAAGAATTTGATTTGCATATTATTGATAGAAAGGGAGATGAGAACCCCGTAGCAGACAACTTGTCTAGGTTAGAAAATGTTCTTGATGACCCACTGCCTATTGATGATAGTTTTCCTGATGAGCAATTAGCTGTCATAAATGCTTCTCATAATACTCCATGGTATGCTGATTATGCTAATTACATTGTTGCTAAATTTATACCACCTAGTTTCACATACCAGCAAAAGAAAAAGTTTTTCTATGATTTAAGACATTACTTTTGGGATGACCCACACCTTTATAAAGAAGGAGTAGATGGTGTTATAAGATGTTGTGTACCTGAGCATGAACAGGAACATATCCTATGCAAGTGCCACTCCGAGTCTTACGGAGGACACCATGCTGGAGATAGAACTGCACACAAGGTATTACAATCCGGTTTGGCCTACTCTCTTCAAGGATGCTCGTAAGTTTGTGTTGTCTTGTGATGAATGTCAAAGAATTGCTAATATTAGTAGACGTCAGGAAATGCCTATGAATTATTCACTTGTTATTGAACCATTCGATGTTTGGGGCTTTGATTATATGGGACATTTTCCTTCCTTTAATGGGTATACACATATTTTAGTTGCTGTTGATTACGTTACTAAGTGGGTAGAAGCTATTCCAACTAGTAGTGTTGATCATAACACCTCTATTAAGATGCTTAAAGAAGTTATTTTTTCAAGGTTTGGAGTCCCTAGATATTTGATGACTGATGGTGGTTCACATTTTATTCATGGTGCTTTCCGTAAAATGCTTGCTAAATATGATGTTAATCATAGAATTGCATCTCCATATCATCCTCAGTCTAGCGGTCAAGTAGAATTGAGCAATAGAGAGATTAAATTGATTTTGCAAAAGACTATTAATAGATCTAGAAAGAATTGGTCTAAGAAACTTGATGATGCATTATGGGCTTATAGAACTGCTTATAAAAACCCAATGGGTATGTCTCCATATAAAATGGTTTATGGAAAGGCTTGTCACTTACCTCTTGAACTAGAACACAAAGCTTATTGGGAAATCAAAGAGCTCAACTATGATTTCAAACTTGCCGGTGAGAAGAGGTTATTTGACATAAGCTCGCTTGATGAATGGAGAACCCAAGCCTATGAGAATGCCAAGTTGTTTAAAGAGAAAGTTAAAAGATGGCATGGCAAGAGGATACAAAAGCGGGAGTTTAATGTAGGTGATCATGTTTTGCTATACAACTCTCGTTTAAGATTTTTTGCAGGAAAGCTTCTCTCTAAATGGGATAGTCCTTACATTATCGAGGAGGCCTATCGTTCCAGTGCCATAAAAATCAACAACGCCGAAGGCACAAATCCGAAGGTGGTAAACGGTCAAAGAATCAAACATTATATCTCAGGTAATCCCATAAATGTTGAGACCAATATAATTGACACCGTAACACCAGAGGAGTACATAAGGGACACTTTCCAGAATGTTTTAGACTCCGAAAAGGAATAGGTATGTGGTCCGGTAAGTAAACCGACTCCAAAACATTTCCAATGATAAATTTTCTCCGTTTTGGAATATTTAAAAAATTAGGAAAATTAAAAGTAGTCCGAAAGTTGCACGAGGAGACCACAAGGGTGGAGGGCACGCCCCCTGCCTTGTAGCCACCTCGTGTGCCCTCCAGACTCTGTTTTCTTGCACAATACTTCTTTTGGTCGGTAAAAATTCATTATATAATCTCCCGAAGGTTTTGACCACAGTACCACAGCAATATCTCCTGTTTTGGTTTTGAGCTGTCTTCTGCCAGAGTTTTCAAGGCCAGGCATCATGTCTTCCTCCTCCTCCAACAATGTGGACAATGATGCTTGGTTGTTGCAGATGGAACTCAGGAGGGCGGAGACCGAGGAAGCCACGATGGAAGAAGATCAAGGGGATTCGCTTGAGGTCCAACCTCCGGCTTCGGAGAGAGGCACTCTGGCTGGCATCTCCACTATTCCCAATCCCCATCAAGCCGTAGGGACTACGAGTAACCATGAAGGCCAACAAATACAAGGAGGGCTTCCCCCTAGGAGGCCCTTACACAGGTTACATTGGAACAACTTTCATAATTTGGTTCATAATTACGGAGTGGAGATCACCCCTCGTACACATATACCCTCCAATTGGGACATATCCCGTCCAAGTGAAAGCAATGCAGGAAAAGGCTCTTGGTGGCCTGAAAATAACCATCTTTTGGAGGAAATCCAGAAGAATGCAAATATGCTCCAACGTGTGCTCCAAGAACTGCAAGTCCTGAAAGATGCCTTAATAAAGCTGACAGATACATCATCAACTCCATCATCACCACCTTCGAAGAAAGAGTCATAAATACATGGGTATGGGCACTCCCCTTGGCAACTGCCAAGCTTGGGGGAGTTGCCCCGGTATCGTATCACCATCACACCTTTACTTCTATCATTTTTCTTAGTTCGATCCTTTTGGTTATATCTTGATCTAGTAGAATAAAGTTTTAGTATGATCTAGCTTTGAGTTTTGCTTTATGTTCCCTCTTTGTAATCGAGTCCGTGAGCTATATATAATAAAGAGTAGTTTTGAGTTGAGGGCTTTGCTTGCTTTCTATGATCTTGAGGGAATTAAATAAAAGAAAGGAATAAAAAAAGGGGAATAAAGAGATCATATATTGATCTTATGGGGAGTAATGACTTCACATATAAAGAGTATGATGAAAAAAAAATGTTGGGAGTTGACAAACATAGTTTTGGTCATTGTTGCAATTAATAGGAAGTAATAAAGAAAGAAAGGTTTCACATACAAATATACTATCTTGGACATCTTTTGTGATTGTGAGCACTCATTAAAATATGACATGCAAAAAAGTTGATGTTGGACAAGGAAGACAACATAATGAGTTATGTTTTCTTATATCCGAATAAAAGTTATATTGTCATGGATCCTCCAACATGTTGAGCTTGCTTTTCTCTCTTATTCTAGCCAAATTATTTGCACCAAGTAGAGATACTACTTGTGCATCCAAACATCCCTAAACCCAGTTTTGCCATGAGAGTCCACCATACCTACCTATGGATTGAGTAAGATCCTTCAAGTAAGTTGTCATTGGTGCAAGCAATAAAAATTGCTCTCTAAATATGTATGATCTATTAGTGTGAAGAAAATAAGCTTTATACGAACTTGTGATATGGAAGAAATAAAAGCGACGGACTGCATAATAAAGTTCTCTATCACAAGCGGCAATATAAAGTGACGTTCTTTTGCATTAAGATTTTGTACATCCAACTATAAAAGTGCATGACAACCTTTGCTTCCCTCTGCGAAGGGCCTATATTTTACTTTTATCTTCTACCCTTATACAAGAGTCATGGTGATCTTCACCTTTCCTTTTTACACTTTTTTTCCTTTTGGCAAGCACTATGTGTTGGAGAAAGATCCAGATATATATATCCACTCGGATGTAGGTCATCATAACGTATTATTGTTGACATTACCCTTGAGGTAAAAGGTTGGGAGGCGAAACTATAAGCCCCTATCTTTCTCTGTGTCCGACTGAAGCTTTGAACCCGTAAGTATCACGTGAGTGTTAGCAATTGTGAAAGACTAAATGATAGTTGAGTATGTGGACTTGCTGAAAAGCTCTTAAATTGACTATTTCCGATGTTATGATAAATTGCAATTGCTTCCATGACTGAGATCATAGTTTGTTGGTTTTCAATGAAGTTCTTGATTCATACTTTACCTTGTGAATGAATTGTTACTTTGGCATAAGAAATTATATGACAATATATGTTGCTGTTCTAAAGATGATCATGATGCCCTCATGTCCGTATTTTATTTTATCGACACCTCTATCTCTAAACATGTGGACATATTTTTTAATTTCGGCTTTCACTTGAGGACAAGCGAGGTCTAAGCTTGGGGGAGTTGATACGTCCATTTTGCATCATGCTTTTATGTTGATATTTATTGCATAATGGGCAGTTATTACACATTATGGCACAATACTTATGCCTTTTCTCTCTTATTTTACAGGATTTACATGAAGAGGGAGAATGCCGGCAGCTGGAATTCTGGGCTGGAAAAGGAGCAAATATTAGAGACCTATTCTGCACAAGTCCAAAAGTCCTGAAACTTCACGGAGAGTCATTTTGGAATTAATAAAAAATATTGGGCAAAGAAAGCACCACAGGGGGGCCACCAGCCATCCACAAGGGTGGAGGGCGCGCCCTACCCCCCCTGGGCGTGCCCCCCTGCCTTGTGGGCCACCTGGCAGGCCTCCGATGCCCATCTTCTGCTATATGGTGTGTTTTGACCTGGAAAAAATAAAGAAGAAGCTTTCGGGATGAAGCGCCGCCGTCTCGAGGTGGAACCTGGGTAGAACCAATCTAGGGCTCCGGCGGAGCTGTTCTGCCGGGGAAACTTCCCTCTGGGAGGGGGAAATCGAAGCCATCGTCATCACCAACTATCCTCTCATCTAGAGGGGGTCAATCTCCATCTACATCTTCACCAGCACCAACTCCTCTCAAACCCTAGTTCATCTCTTGTATCCGATCTTTGTCTCAAAACCTTAGATTGGTACCTGTGGGTTGCTAGTAGTGTCGATTACTCCTTGTAGTTGATGCTAGTTGGTTTATCCGGTGGAAGATCATATGTTCAGATCCTTAATGATAATTAATACTCCTCTGATTATGAACATGAATATGCTTTGTGAGTAGTTACGTTTGTTCCTGAGGACATGGGAGAAGTCTTGTTATAAGTAATCATGTGAATTTGGTATTCGTTCGATATTTTGATGAGATGTATGTTGTCTTTCCTCTAGTGGTGTTATGTGAACATCGACTACATGACACTTCACCATGATTTGGGCCTAGGGGAAGGCATTGGGAAGTAATAAGTAGATGATAGGTTGCTAGAGTGACAGAAGCTTAAACCCTAGTTTATGCGTTGCTTCGTAAGGGGCTAATTTGGATCCATATGTTCCATGCTATGGTTAGATTTATCTTAATTCTTCTTTCGTAGTTGCGGATGCTTGCAAGAGGGGTTAATCATAAGTGGGAGGCTTGTACAATAAAGGGCAGCACCCAAGCATCGGTCCACCCACATATCAAATTATCAAAGTAACGAACGCGAATCATATGAGCATGATGAAAACTAGCTTGACAACAATTCCCATGTGTCCTCGGGAGCGCTTTGCTTTATATAAGAGTTTGCCCAGGCTTGTCCTTTGCTACAAAAAGAATTGGGCCACCTTGCTGCACCTTAGTTACTTTTGTTACTTGTTACCCGTTATGAATTATCTTATCACACAACTATCTGTTACCGATAATTTCAGTGCTTGCAGAGAATACCTTGCTGAAAACCGCTTGTCATTTCCTTCTGCTCCTCGTTGGGTTCGACACTCTTACTTATCGAAAGGACTATGATATATCCCCTATACTTGTGGGTCATCATTATCATCAATTAACAAAAAGGGGGAGATTGAAAGTGCAACTAATCCCCGGGTGGTTTTGGTAATTCATAACAACATATAGCTCATTGAACTAATATCCATTAAAGTTTAATATTTTAGAAAGTTCGATGAATGGCATGGCATGGACTAGAGATGTGGACCCCTCAAAATGCTAAGGACACATGTTGGCAAAAGCTCAAGACTCCTCATTTATATTTTAGTGATCCAAGATCACATTGAGTCCATAGGAAAGCCAATACTATTAAAAGGGGATGAGGTGTTGCTTAATGGTCTACTTGCTCAAAATGCTTAGTGATATTGCTCCAAAGTCCTCAACCACTTTCTCATTTCCACATATGTCCAAAACTCAAAGTCAAACTCGGCCCCACTGATTTGATCTATCCACCACAACCGAGTTCATTTGACATAGCCATTGCCGGAAACCCTAACACTTTGGTCACACCGATATGGATCTCAGTCTCATCGAGATGGCCTTGCAAACTCTCTGTTGCCTGTTGCAATTGTTTTGGTCTCACCGAAATGTGCGATCGGTCCCACCGAGTTTGCTTAACATCCTCTCTGTTACCCTATTGCTTCACTTCGGTCTAACCGAGTTGATGAAATTGGTGCCACCGAGTTGATGTTTGCCCTAAGCCCTAGCACATCGGTCCCACCGAGTTGTTCTAGTCGGTCCCACCGAGATTCCTACCGTTCACATTTTGAACTGAATCGGTCTCACCGAGTTCTTCTATTCGGTCTAACCGAGTTGGGTCAAATGTGTGTAACAGTTGGATTTTGTGTGGAGGCTATATATACCCCTCCACCCCCTTCTCCATTTGTGAGAGAGCCATCAGAACGTGCCTACACTTCCACTACTCATTTTCTAAGAGAGAACCACCTACTCATTTGTTGAGACCAAGATATTCCAATCCTACCACAAGAATCTTGATCTCTAGCCTTCCCCAAGTTGCTTCCCACTCAAATCTTCTTTCCACCATAGCCAAATCTGTGAGAGAGAGTTGAGTGTTGGGGAGACTATCATTTGAAGCACAAGAGCAAGGAGTTCATCATCAACACACTATCTATTACCTTCTGGAGAGTGGTGTATCCTAGATTGGTTAGGTGTTGCTTGGGAGCCTCCAACAAGATTGTGGAGTTGAACCAAGAAGTTTGTAAGGACAAGGAGATCGCCTACTTCGTGAAGATCTACCCGAGTGAGGCAAGTCCTTCATGGGCGATGGCCATGTGGGATAGACAAGGTTGCTTCTTCATGGACCCTTCGTGGGTGGAGCCCTCCGTGGACTCGTGCAACCGTTACCCTTCGTGGGTTGAAGTCTCCATCAACGTGGATGTACGATAGCACCACCTATCGGAACCACGCCAAAAATCTCCGTGTCTACATTGCGTTTGCCTTCTCCATACCCTTCCCTTTACCTTCATATGCAATGTTTTAGTTTCCACTTCTACACTCTTAGAATTGCATGTGTAGGTTGATTGCTTGACTTGTGCTAATTGCTAAAATCTGCCGGCAACTAAAATTGGGAAAAGGTTAGATTTTTATTTGGTCAAGTAGTCTAATCACACCCGCTCTAGACCTACTTTCGATCCTACAGGATGCCTCCTCACTTCAACAGTTGCTTTGTGATGATCATAGCAAGAACTTGCAGATAGTTATCATCTCTGTACCTAAACTGGAGGTCATGGGCAAAATATCTGATATTTTTGATGAATCCAACATCGCACATCAACATATAGTTATTCAGGTACTGACTTTCCACAATACTTTTAGTTGCATTCGTTCGAACAAGCAAGTTCCATGTAATCCAACCTTTATTCTATTAATATTATGTTTTATTCTACATGAAGTGTTTGCCGACAGTCAGCACATCCTTAGCAGTTCAATCCATCAAGACACTTTTTATCAGAATGAATTATAATCTGGACGCAGTCGTTGCCTTGGTGCAATGCTTTCGAAGCTTGGAAAACTTGTATATCGAGGTGATGATTCCCACACACAATGTAAACACATACCATGCATGGTATACTACTCCATCCATCTAAAAAGGCTTGTCATACAATTGTATGTAATGGACAAAGATGTATATAGTCATGTACTAGTATTAGTCACATCTGTGTCTATACAAAACTAGAAAAACTTTACCAGAACAGAGGTAGTAGAATTAATCCTTCACTTGCTCTTTCAACAGAATCTCTCTTTATAGACCTTAAGCATTTTAAACCTTCATGTTTATTTAGGGAGGAGTCTGTGATGAAGAAAGTCTTACGAACGAGTGTTCTTGTGAGCACCATCACGACGTTCGTTTGAAGTCAGTGACGCTGGAAGGCTATGTACAATGCAAGAAAAGCATTGAATTTCTGACATTCTTTATTCTCAACGCAAGAGAGCTGGAGACTATCAGGCTTAAGTTTCCTTTTCACGAAGACTTCATGGAAGGATTTTACAAACAGCAACAAGAGGTTCTTCAGTGGAACAAAAACGCTTCTAAACATGCTTGCCTTAGATTGTCGCCAAGTTGCGACCACAAGCACTTGGATTTAAGACACGCACGCGTTAAGCACCTGGATTTAACGGATCCATTCACTTGTAAGTGCTAAAAACAGTGCTGGAGTTGGATGTTGCTGCCACTTTCCAGTTTGGGTTTTACGTAGGGGTGGTGAAACAATGCCTATACCTTTTGCTCAGTCTGTAATTTCTTAACAACATTGTTATTGTATTGAAACAATGCCTGTACCTTTTGCTGAATCTGTAACCTTGTTAACAGCATTGTTATTGTGTTGTGCACCCACGAAGGATCTCGCAACTGCTAAAACCAAACTACTTAGTCTCCTTTTATCTTGGTGCAACAACATTTTATACTCTCCAGCCATGTGCAGTAAGCAAAAACATTTTACTCTCTGCCGAGTGATCTTGTAGAGGATAGCGTTGGGGAAATCACTGATGCGGCCCGGAGGAGATTCTTCTTCATCTTCCTCAGGTCGAGGGGCGGACCCTTGCCGATTCTCGCCGCTTCAACCACCACCACACACCCCTAGAGGAAGGTGTTGCCGATTCACAGGTGCCTCGGTCTCCTGGTACTAGGAACACCAGACTTGATGTCCGTCTCCATTGCTAGGTTTGCGTCGCTTCCTAGCAGGGCTGTGTGTGGTGGATCCAGATAGAGTTAGGTTAGGTCTTCATTACCCACATCCAAAAACAGAAGAGCTTAACTCAGGAGGAGACACGATGCAGGGACACAACTACAGATGCCTCTGTGTTTATGGCAGGTAGATACAAGAAGCACTGTTCTACATGCAACACAGGCACGGGTCTACATGTAATGTGTGCATGACAGATAGATACGAGAGGCACTGATGTACATGCAACAAAGGCACCGTTATACATACATCGTGCTTCTCTCTATTGCAAAAATCAATATACTTTATGTCCTTTTATCTTTCTACCACAACATTTTATAGTCCCCACGCCTGTACAAAGGTGCAAAACTTCACATTTAACACAGCAGTAAATAAGTCACACTGCTCTGAATGTGATCTTTCTGCAGCAAGAAGATACCAAGAAAGCATGCATCCAAGTGAGCGAAAAAATTCTACCTCCACCGAATGACCTCGGTCGTTCATCTAGTTCACACAGAGGTCATCGAAGAGACACAGTAGCGTCAGACCACGACAGACGCATGGTTTTACAGTTTCAAGACGCACGGTTTTGGCTGACACGTTCATTGTCAGGGCCAAGACCGTTGTGTCACGAGAGGCACGGGCACGGCCATACATGTAGAATAAGGACAGCAATGCCTTGGTTCTCGAAAATGGAGAGGTCACTCGTTCACTAAACACAAAGAGGCACACGTTCATAGACGAACGGTCGCTACGTCTAGTAGAGTGACAGTTGACCGTCCGTGTCACAATTGTTATCCTGGTATATAATTTCAAGTCACATGCAGGTGCGTCTTTGTGGTCCAAATGATTCCACTTACTCGTTCACTTGGATAGGCATGGACGTGAAGCCTATGGACGCATGTTTTTCTATTAGGCGGAGTCACGTTAGTGTGTGGGTGTGTTTACAGACGTTTTCTCTGACAGATGAGCCACTATTAGATGCATGGAAGTGAAGCCATGCGGGCCACGGTTTTAGTAGTACAAGAGGCACTTTATCTGAGCTGGCGTTGCTCCCTTGTTAGGCGCACAGTCGCGTGGCTGTAGAAGGCATGTTTTTCAAGCAAAGAATGCACATCACGGTGCCCCGACATGAAGGTGAAATCATGGTTGCGCGTCTGCAGTGACACGGTGTGAAGCCTCGATAGGCACCTGGGCGTGGCCTGTTGAGTAGAAGCACGGTTGTACGGTCACCAGAGGCACTGCGTAAGGCCCCGGGATACACTGCGTAAGGCATGCTTCAGTTCTTTTCATCTCTCATGTGTCGCAACAGAGAGGCATGGTTCTATTCTTACAACATCCACCTTGAGAAAGCAGTGGCTGCGGAAAATTACAAGGAAACATGTCGCCCTTATATTTTTTTCTCCGCTGAGTAAAAATACCTAAAGAAGCAAAATCTATTCTTCTTAAATTTATTTTGTTTCTATAACTGCACCAAATTAACTTACAAGACGTTTTTATAACCACGGCACGAGAAAAACACAAGAGCTTAACTGAGGAGCAGAAATAGTGCATGGGCTCAACTGCAGCTGCCTCAGTGCGTATGGCAGGTACATACGAGAAGCACTGCTCTACCTGCAACACAGGCACAGTTCTACATGCATTGTGTGCATGACAGGTACATACGAGATGCACTGTTGTACATACAACACAGGCACGGTTACACATACATCGTGCTTCTCTCTATTGAAAAAATAAATCTACTTTATGTCTTTTTATCTTGGTGCCACAGCATTTTATAGTCCTCGGGCCTGTACAAAGGCGCAAAACTTCACATTTGACACAGCAGTAAATAAGAGTAAGGACGACCGTGCCTCTGTTATCAAAAATGGAGAGGTCGCTCGTTAACTACAGACAAAGAGGCACACGTTTTCTCGCACATTTCCACAGGACTGGGGACTATGACATGTTGTAGCATCAACACAAAAAGACATAAAACTAGGTAGATTTTAGCAGTTGGGAGCTCCTTCATGGCTGCATGCAGCACAAAAACAAACAAGCCTACACACGGTGCAAAGACTACAACGGTTGTCTGATAAAGTTTACATAAAACCCGAGCTCAAAAGATCGCAACAACAAATAACTCCATAAGCTTGAACAACTAACCCCAGACCTGATTTCAGCATCCACATCTGAATGGATCCGTCAAATTCATATATTCAACACTCCTGTTTCTTAAATCCGGACCCACGTGGCTGCAACTTGATGATAATCTAAGACGAGCTCATTTAGAAGCCTTTTTGTCCCACTTAATATCCTTTTGTTGCTCTTTGTAAAATACTTCTGTGAACTCTGTGGGAGGCGAGCAAAACTTAATGTTGATGGTCTCCAGATCCTTTGCACTCAGAACAAAGAATGTCACAAATTCAATGTTTCTCCGGGAGGTATCATAATCTTCCAGCATTACTGTCTTCAGACAAATGTCGTGATGTTTGAGAAACTGCCGGTGCTTACGACGCCATTTGTTTTTTCACCACGACAAGTCAACTGTCCCTAAAATATACATGAAAGGTTGAAAATACTTAGCGTCTATAGAAAGAGATAGAGTCCATCGAAAAACCAAATGAAACAATTAATTCTACGACCTCCGTAACAAAAAGTTTGACAGACTTGTCTAGATATGGATGTATCCAACAATAAATCATGTGTAGATATGGGTGCATCCATTCCAGTAAAATTTAAGACAAGCTTTTTGAGATGGAAGGAGTACTACAGTATGCACATTTCTGAAGATCATCACCTCGACAAACAGGTCCTCTATTTTTGGAAAGAATTGCAACAATTGAATGACGATGTCCACTTTATAATACATGTAGATAAGCAAGGTCTTGACAGATTGCCGCATTGTTGTTAGACTGACTGCCCCCAAACACTTCATGAAAATTAACAGAAGATGGATCACAAGACTAATAGAATATTGGTTGGATGAAACAAAACTTGTTTCCTCTCAAACAAAATGCAGCTGGAAGTATTGTGAAAACTCAATACTGCAAGACATGTGAGACCACGCGCATCTAGTTCAGGTGCAGAGACAGCGGTTATCTCCAAGTCCTCACTCTGCATGAAGCATAGAACATACACTACAAAAAATACACTTCCGTGATGATACGTGTTTGTCATAGTAGGTCATGTTTTCTGTCATGCATGTACATCCATGACGATTTTATGACAGAATCAAGATAGTCATACCTGTGCTGTCATAGAAGTGTTCCATGACATTACCAAAATTATCATCATGGAAGTGTCCACTTCCATGATGATAAATCACGCGTCATAGAAGTGCTTTCGTCAAGGGTAACCGACACGTGGCATCCACCATAACGGGTCGCCGTTAAGCTATCGGGTTCCGGTTTGGATCCGATAACCCGTTAATAGCTGGGACCAATGAGGATTTTCCACGTGTAAAATTCTCATTGGCTATAGCAACCACGTGTCAGCACCCGAAAAGGATAGATGTCAACCGCCCGATGGATAGGAGGCGCCTATGATACGTCGACACGTGGCAAGGCCCAACAGCAGCCCATTTAGGTTAAAAAGGCTAGCCCAGTCAAAATTAGCGGGCTGGCCCATTAACGGCCTGCTTGCAGATGGCCCATTTGTAGTTAAGGCCCGTACAACTAGTGTCAAATCGGCCCGTCAACGGCCCGTTCTAAACTTGTCATCATCGCGGCCCATGGTCACTTTTGGCCCGTTAACAGTCCGCCAAGTATTTGGGCCGAATTACGGCCTGGTGTGTTTCCAGCCTGTTAAAGGTCCTGCTTCATTTGGGCCCATTTATTGGGCATTGAAACTTTCGGCCCATAAACGACCGTGAAGGATTTGGGTCATATTCGGCCATGTCTGACATTCGGCCTGTTAGAGGCCCATTGTAGATTTGGGCCACTTCCAGCCTGTTGTGATTTTTGGACTGTTAACGTCGGACAAAATCCATGGGCCATATGTGGCCCAACGTCACATCGGGCCCATGAACGGCCCATATAAAACTGATACTAACACTGGTACAGCGAGGTGCTATACAAACAGTTTTTAACCCCTTTCCGCGACGGCATTTGGAACCGTGGCCAAGTGAGTGTGGGCGATAGGGGGGGTCCTTCCCACACGACCAAGAAACCGTCGGGGATATGGAGCCATGATCCAGAGGCCTTGCAAAATGTAATCGTGTGCGATGCAGCACACACTAAATTCTTTCGCACGTGTGGGACCGGTGATTAAACGTTTCTAATGACGCAGTGAAACCAAACGGTGTGTCGTAATGAACCGTTTGGGAAACAGTATGTAAGGCACACGGGCCAACATATGAACTGTGTGCGATATGTGCCCCATCGCACACGAGTTTTCTGCGGAACCCGTCTGCCATGCAAGACTCGATCGCACACGTTTCCCAACAATTACCGTGTATGATAATGTTCTATCACAAACGGTTCGGGAGCCCCTTCGCACACATACAAGTGCTGCAGACCATTTGTGGTTTGTTGTGTATCACCGACGGTTGCGGCAAGAGTGACGTGTGCTTTTCGTTTGGGATCCCATGCAACTTCTTGAGCTTGCGTTTTTTCCCTTGAAGAGGAAAGGGTGATGCAGCAAAGTAGAGAT
The DNA here is from genome assembly GCA_011799875.1 of Thinopyrum elongatum. Lineage (NCBI taxonomy): Eukaryota > Viridiplantae > Streptophyta > Magnoliopsida > Poales > Poaceae > Thinopyrum > Thinopyrum elongatum. The sequence goes on along the minus strand of CM022297.1, from coordinate 364,964,573 downwards.
AAGTATTTCCCTCAGTTTGAGAACCAAGGTATCAATCCAGTAGGAGACAACGCACAAATCACCGAATACCTGCACAAACAATCAAACAACTTGCACCCAACGCGATAAAGGGGTTGTCAATCCCTTCACGGTTACTTGCAAAAGTGAGATTTGATAGATATAGATGAAACTAAATAAAAGATAAAGTAAATATTTTTGGTTTATAGATCGAAAAGTAAAAGATTGCAAAATAGTAGATCAGAAAATTATATGATGGAAAATAGTAAATCGGAAACTTATATGATGGAAAATAGACCCGGGGGCCATAGGTTCCACTAGAGGCTTCTCTCAAGATAGCAAATAATACGGTGGGTGAACAAATTACTGCCGAGCAATTGATAGAAAAGCGCAAAGTAATGATGATATCTAAGGCAATGATCATGAATATAGGCATCACATCCGTGTCAAATAGACCGAAACGATTCTGCATCTACTACTATTACTCCACACATCGACCGACTCATGCCTGCATCTAGAGTATTAAGTTCATGAAGAACAGAGTAACGCATTAAGTAAGATGACATGATTTAGAGGAATAAACTCAAGCAATATGATTTAAACCCTATCTTTTTATCCTCGATGGCAACAATACAATACGTGCCTTGCTGCCCCTACTGTCACTGGGAAAGGACACCGCAAGATTGAACCCAAAGCTAAGCACTTCTCCCATTGCAAGAAAAACCAATCTAGTTGGCCAAACCAAACCGATAGTTCAAAGAGAATTACAAAGATATCAAATCATGCATAAAAGAATTCAGAGAAGAGTCAAATAATATTCATAGATAATCTGATCATAAATCCACAATTCATCGGATCTCGGCAAACACACCGCAAAAAAGTATTACATCGAATAGATCTCCAAGAACATCGAGGAGAACATGGTATTGAGAATCAAAGAGAGAGAAGAAGCCATCTAGCTACTAGCTATGGACCCGTAGGTCTGAGATAAACTACTCACGCTTCATCGGAAGGCAATAGGGTTGATGTAGAAGCCCTCCGTGATCGAATCCCCCTCCGGTAGGGTGCCGGAAAAGGTCCCTAGATGGGATCTCACGGGTACAGAAGGTTGCGGCGGTGGAAAAGTGTTTTTGTGGATGCTTCTGGTGGTTTGGGAATATATGTGAATATATAGGCGAAAGAATTAGGTCAGGAGGGTCACGTGGGGGCCACAAGGCAGGGTGGCGCGCCCTCCACCCTTGTGCTCACCTCGTGGCTCCTTCGACTTCATCTCCAAGTTTCCTGGGTGTCTTCTGGTCCAAGAAAAATCATCGCGAAGATTTTATTCCGTTTGGACTCCGTTTGGTAATCCTTCTCGACGAAGCTAAAAAACAAGGAAAAAACAGAAACTGGCACTGGGCTCTAGGTTAATAGGTTAGTCCCAAAAATAATAGAAAATAGCATATTAATGCATATAAAACATCCAAAACAGATAATATAATAGCATGGAACAATCAAAAATTATAGATACGTTGGAGACGTATCAAGCATCCCCAAGCTTAATTCCTGCTCATCCTCGAGTAGGTAAATGATAAAAACAGAATTTTTGATGTGGAATGCTACCTAACATACTTATCCATGTAATTTTCTTTATTGTGGCATGAATGTTCAGATCCATAAGATTCAAAACAAAAGTTTAATATTGACATAAAAACAATAATACTTCAAGCATACTAACAAGGCAATTATGTCTTCTCAAAATAACATGGCCAAAGAAAGCTTATCCCTACAAAATCATATAGTCTGGCTATGCTCCATCTTCATCACACAAAATATTCAAATCATGCACAACCCCGATGACAAGCCAAGCAATTGTTTCATACTTTTGATGTTCTCAAACTTTTTCAACTTTCACGCAATACATGAGCGTGAGCCATGGACATAGCACTATAGGTGGAATAGAATATGGTGGTTGTGGAGAAGACAAAAAGAAGGAGATAGTCTCACATCAACTAGGCGTATCAACGGGCTATGGAGATGCCCATCAATAGATATCAATGTGAGTGAGTAGGGATTGCCATGCAACGGATGCACTAGAGCTATAAGTTTATGAAAGCTCAAAAGAAAACTAAATGGGTGTGCATCCAACTCGCTTGCTCACGAAGACCTAGGGCAATTTGAGGAAGCCCATCATTGGAATATACAAGCCAAGTTCTATAATGAAAAATTCCCACTAGTATATGAAAGTGACAACATAGGAGACTATCTATCATGAAGATCATGGTGCTACTTTGAAGCACAAGTGTGGTAAAAGGATAGTAACATTGTCCCTTCTCTCTTTTCTCTCATTTTTTTTATTTGGGCCTTCTCATTTTTTTGGCCTCTTTTTTTTTGTCCGGAGTGTCATCCCAACTTGTGGGGGAATCATAGTCTCCATCATCCTTTCCTCACATGGGACAATGCTCTAATAATGAAGATCATCACACTTTTATTTACTTACAACTCAAAAATTACAAATCAATACTTAGAACAAAATATGACTCTATATGAATGCCTCCGGTGGTGTACCGGGATGTGCAATGAATCAAGAGTGACATGTATGAAAGAATTATGAACGGTGGCTTTGCCACAAATACGATGTCAACTACATGATCATGCAAAGCAATATGACAATGATGAAGCGTGTCATAATAAACGGAACGGTGGAAAGTTGCATGGCAATATATCTCAGAATGGCTATGGAAATGCCATAATAGGTAGGTATGGTCGCTGTTTTGAGGAAGGTATATGGTGGGTGTATGGTACCGGCGAAAGTTGTGCGGCACTAGAGAGGCTAGCAATGGTGGAAGGGTGAGAGTGCGTATAATCCATGGACTCAACATTAGTCATAAAGAACTCACATACTTATTGCAAAAATCTATTAGTTATCGAAACGAAGTACTACGCGCATGCTCCTAGGGGGATAGATTGGTAGGAAAAGACCATCGCTCGTCCCCGACCGCCACTCATAAGGAAGACAATCAATAAATAAATCATGCTCCGACTTCATCACATAACGGTTCACCATATGTGCATGCTACGGGAATCACAAACTTTAACACAATTATTCCTCAAATTCACAATTAATCACTAGCATGACTCTAATATTACCATCTCTATATCTCAAAACCATCATAAGGAATCAAACTTCTCATAGTATTCAATGCACTTTTTATGAAAGTTTTTATTATATCCCTCTTGGATGCCTATCATATTAGGACTAAATTTATAACCAAAGCAAATTACCATGCTGTTTAAAGACTCTCAAAATAATATAAGTGAAGCATGAGAGTTCAACAATTTCTATAAAATAAAACCACCGCCGTGCTCTAAAAAGCTATAAGTGAACCACTAGAGCAAAATTGCCTAGCTCAAAAGATATAAGTGAAGCACATAGAGTATTCTAATAAATCACGATTCATGCGTGTCCCTCTCAAAAGGTGTGTACAGCAAGGATGATTGTGGCAAACTAAAAAGAAAAGACTCAAATCATACAAGACGCTCCAAGCAAAACACATATCATGTGGTGAATAAAAATATAGCCTCAAGTAAAGTTACCGATAGACGAAGACGAAAGAGGGGATGCCTTCCGGGGCATCCCCAAGCTTAGGCTCTTGGTTGTCCTTGAATATTACCTTGGGATGCCTTGGTCATCCCCAAGCTTAGGCTCTTGCCACTCCTTATTCCATAGTCCATCAAATCCTTACCCAAAACTTGAAAACTTCACAACACAAAACTTAACAGAAAATCTCATAAGCTCCGTTAGTATAAGAAAATAAATCACCACTTTTGGTACTGTTGTGAACTCATTCTTTATTTATATTGGTGTAATATCTACTGTATTACAACTTTTCCATGGTTCATACCCCCCGATACTACCAATAGATTCACCAAACTAAGCAAACAACACAAAGAAAACAGAATCTGTCAAAAAGAGAACAGTCTGCGAAGATCAGAATTGTTGTAATAATTATGTAACTTAAAAAATTCTGAAAAATTAGGAAAACGGAGGAAATTTGTATATAAATCTCTTATAAAAAATTCAGGGTTTTTAAATGGTCCAGTGAATTATTAAAATTCTATGACTGGACGCAAAAGTTTCTGTTTTTAAGCAAGATCAAATCAACTATCACCGTAAGCCATCCCAAAGGTTTTACTTGGCACAAACACTAATTAAAACACAAAACCACATCTAACCAGAGGCTAGATGAATTATTCAAAGCAAAACAGGAACAAAAAAAGCAAAAATAAAAATAAAATTGGGTTGCCTCCCAACAAGTGCTATTGTTTAACGCCCTTAGCTAGGCATAAAAACATGAATAGATCTAGGTATAATCATAATAATGATAAGGCAAATCTCGAAAACTCATCTCATACTCCCTTCGTTCAGCAGCAAGTTTTCTTTGTGGTAAGCAAAAGTAATCAAAAGGGCTAAATTTAATAGGATAAGAATCCCCAAGATCAAGTTCGGGAGGAATTGGTTCCTCCTTCGGCCCCTCGTATTGTATGACTAACTCATCATTATAAGCATTCTTTTGGCAAAAAGTCATGAGCTTGTGTCCAAGAGAAAAACCCAATCCATTGTTTTGTATGGCAAAATTATTGTTAAGCTCAGAAATCTTATCAACTAAAACATCGGTAGGGACCCTCTTTCTTAAATTTTCGTTATAAGCAACATGATCTAAAGAACGTAAACGCATTATGTCCTCTTGGTTAAAGAGAATTCCCTCTATGGGAGGACGACCACCATCTACTTTATAATGCGCAAAAATTTCACTAGCTTCTTTCATAATAAATCTAAACTCATGGGCTAGAAATATAGTGGTGGCGTGCTTAACAGAAGAATGCTCAATATTAGAAAACTCTAGAAAAATCCTTTGTATGGATGGATGCATATGAACAAATTGTCTTTCAACTTCAACTACGAGCAAAGATATAACATCCGCAAGACTACTAGTTTTATGGAGAATGGATCCACCCAAAGTGGGAATCGCACCGGCACAAGTAAAGAAATCTTGAATAACCCCTTTTCCAATAATATTGTCGCTACCTATGTGAAACTTTTTAGTGTGTAGAATAGTAGATTCTTCATGAGGATTAGTATTAACAAAAGCATCAAAATTTTCCCCATCGTTACTACTATCCTTTTTAGTGATAACCTCCCCAATTTCATACATGGTGGCAGCAAACAACTATAGCAAACGAGCGACAAAAAGCAAATGAAGAAGACGAACGGAAGAAGGGCGAATAAAAGGCAAATCTTTTCAAAAATCATTTTAGAAGTGGGGGAGAGGAAAATGAGAGGCAAATGGCGAATAATGTAATGCAAGAGATGAGAGTTAATGATGGGTACTTGGTATGTCTTGACTTGGCGTAGATCTCGCCGGCAACGGCGCCAGAAATTCTTCCTGCTACTTCTTGAGCTTGCGTTGGTTTTTCCCTTGAAGAGGAAAGGGTGATGCAGCAAAGTAGAGATAAGTATTTCCCTCAGTTTGAGAACCAAGGTATCAATCCAGTAGGAGAAAATGCACAAATCACCGAATACCTGCACAAACAATCAAACAACTTGCACCCAACGTGATAAAGGGGTTGTCAATCCCTTCACTGTTACTTGCAAAAGTGAGATCTGATAGATATAGATGAAACTAAATAAAAGATAAAGTAAATATTTTTGGTATTTTTGGTTTATAGATCGGAAAGTAAAAGATTGCAAAATAGTAGATCGGAAACTTATATGATGGAAAATAGTAAATCAGAAACTTATATGATGGAAAATAAACCCGGGGGCCATAAGTTTCACTAGAGGCTTCTCTCAAGATAGCAAATAATGCGGTGGGTGAACAAATTACTGCCGAGCAATTGATAGAAAAGCGCAAAGTTATGACGATATCTAAGGCAATGATCATGAATATAGGCATCACGTCCGTGTCAAGTAGACCGAAACGATTCTGCATCTACTACTATTACTCCACACATCGACCGACTCCTGCCTGCATCTAGAGTATTAAGTTCATGAAGAACAGAGTAACACATTAAGTAAGATGACATGATGTAGAGGAATAAACTCAAGCAATATGATGTAAACCCCATGTTTTTATCCTCGATGGCAACAATACAATACGTGCCTTGCTGCCCCTACTGTCACTGGGAAAGGACACCGCAAGATTGAACCCAAAGCTAAGAACTTCTCCCATTGCAAGAAAAACCAATCTAGTTGGCCAAACCAAACCGATAGTTCGAAGAGAATTACAAAGATATCAAATCATGCATAAAAGAATTCAGAGAAGATTCAAATAATATTAATAGATAATCTGATCATAAATCCACAATTCATCGGATCTCGGCAAACACACCGCAAAAAAGTATTACATCAAATAGATCTCCAAGAACATCGAGGAGAACATGGTATTGAGAATCAAAGAGAGAGAAGAAGCCATCTAGCTACTAGCTATGGACCCGTAGGTCTGAGATAAACTACTCACGCTTCATTGGAAGGGCAATAGGGTTGATGTAGAAGCCCTCCGTGATCAAATCCCCTCCGGTAGGGTGCCGGAAAAGGTTCCTAGATGGGATCTCACGGGTACAGAAGGTTGCGGTGGTGGAAAAGTGTTTTCTTGGATGCTTCTGGTGGTTTGGGAATATATGTGAATATATAGGCGAAAGAATTAGGTCAGGGGGGGGGGGGGGGGGGGGGGCACAAGGCAGTAGGGCGCGCCCTCCACCCTTGTGGCCGCCTCGTGGCTCCTTCGACTTCATCTCCAAGTCTCCTGGGTGTCTTCTGGTCCAAGAAAAATCATCGCAAAGATTTTATTCCGTTTGGACTCCGTTTGGTTTTCCTTCTCCACGAAGCTAAAAAACAAGGAAAAAACAGAAACTGGCATTGGGCTCTAGGTTAATAGGTTAGTCCCAAAAATAATATAAAATAGCATATTAATGCATATAAAACATCCAAAATAGATAATATAATAGCATGGAACAATCAAATATTATAGATACGTTGGAGACGTATCATCCCACACGTTTCCTGAAAAATTTACGACTGGGATTGTATTTTACATTGGGCACGGTTTACTCTGAGCTCTCTTGTGCGATAACGTGATATCACAAATGGTTCCGGAGACCCTACACACACGTAGTAGCGCTGCAAATCATTTGCGATCTGCTGTGTATCACCAACAGTTCTGCTACGATTGACGTGTGCTTTCCGATGTGGATCGCACACACTCATTTAGTTGAACCGTGTGCGGAGCAATTGCCAGGTTAAAACAAAAATACCCCATTTTGAATCGGCATGCAAAAAGCAAATTCGCCACAATATTCAATTGAACAAATAGTGTCCACAGGAAGAACATTCATTAGATTTCGCAACAATTGCAATTGAACATATGGTAGCTAAATTCCAATGATTTGTCGACACATATATGCATTACATAATTAATCATAGTGTATGAAATACAAAGACCTCATCAGATGGAAAATAATGGATCCATGCATATATGTTTAGCGGCTAACTCTTACTCAATGTTTCAGGAGAACGCATGCTGAAATCTTCATTATCACCAGTGGGATTGATGTAGTGATTCAGGAAGAAGTCGCTGATAAATCTTCGAACCATGAGCAATTCACTAGCGGGGAGCGGTTCAGGGGTCCTCGGTTCTAAGGTGAGCTGCAATATTTTTAAGATCAGAATGTGCCATATGAGTGGAGTAGAAGATATTAATTAAGATAGACTTACTGGTACTAATTCGCGAGGATCTTCACAACTATCAGCAGATTTGCAGATGGAGATCATGTGTCTGCAAACATAGTATCCACAAAGGTTGGTCCCTGCTTGTTGCTGAGGACACTGAATTTTTTTGAACAGAATTAGCTATGTATTTGTCCTGTTAGGAACAACCTAACCGGTGTTAGATGTATTTCTTTCTTTGGACAAAAATAGAAAGAGGTTTATTTAGAAGCGTGAACATTTGACTAGCGTAAGAAAAGGTATTTGCAGACTATTGGATAATTTTTTTGAAAATAACGGATTTCGGTGTGTTACCGGAGAAACGATCTCGTGCTGTAGAGGTAGTTCCCTCTTGAACAGGTTCCCTAGTTTAGTTTTCCACAATGCGAGCACACTGCAAATGAAGATGAATTTTGACAACATCAATTATTGAACCAGATATAAATGCAAATTAATTGCAACATCATAGAATTCAATACCTGTCCATGAATTGCTGGAGATGCATCAAATCCTGAGTGTTTGTTGACTCTCTAAGAGAATCCATGTAGTAAAATGTGTTCTTGTTTGGAACAATGAATACCAATATCCAGTGATTGCAACATATTAAGAAAGCCATGAACTTACGAATTATGTCGAAATCTGAAAGACAATCAGTGTATGCGTGGTTGTTTACTTGACTTACCGTTCATGATATGGCCAGAGAAATGATTCTGCATGGGACGTGTTTTCGAAGATATGGACGACCGTGTTAATGGCCCAGTCCCGTAGGTCCTTACCATCTAATGTTGTGCCATTTGCTAATGCAGGATCTATGAAATACACTCTCTCCCTTTTTCTTCTCTGCGCGTTCAATCCCCTGAGAGGAATAAAATGCAGTTAGTTGTTTATCATTTGCAGCCTTGTATGGAGAAGTTGATCAGAGTTTGTTAAGTACTTACAAAATCAGGCATCTAACAAGAGTGGCATCGAGCTCGTTGAAGTTGAAGAAGAGATGTAAGTCCTCGAAACTCACATTGATGGAACCAGCATCGTGTCGGAAATGATCTCTGTTGTAGTGGACTAGCAGACCATGATGACCTGCTAACATTTGATCCATGCAATATTCATGTAACTCGCGGCAACTGGACCTGCACTCATCAAAGTATTCGCCAACAAGAAATGGCTGGCCATGGACGTAATTGCGTGCTTCAAGTACGTCTGCTTTATTTTTAGCAAGCTGCAAAGATATTCCTACATCATCCATGCCGTCAGAAATAATATTACTCCCCGATTCGAACAACTTGCTGTTAATTTGGTTCAGGGTGATGAGTGCTTTAAGTAAGAGGCAATCGTTCTCTTTCCTCTTCGCTCTCCCAGCGCGCTTCCTCAGGGGTGCAGCCTTTTTGGCCTCTTCCTTCTTCGTACTTGAAGCATTTCTGGTAGAACGTCTGGTTGGCTGAAAGGTAGACTGCCGAGCAGACGGTGAAGCTTCAACGGACTGCTTAGCAGAAGGTTTGGCTATGTCGGACCGCTGAGCTGGCAGTGCTACTGTGACGGACTGCTGGGCTGTAGGAGCAGAGGCATCGGACTGCTGAGCATGCGTTGAAGCTATGTCGGGTTTCTGCGCAGGTGGTGCCAACTTGTCGGTGTGCTGAGGAGGCCGTGCCAACGCGTTGGTTTGCTGAGCAGGAAGTGCTGACGCATTGGTATGCTAATCACACGGCTGCGGACCGACGGACTGATGAGCAGTCGGTTCTGGACCTATAGACTGCTTAGCAGGCGGTTCCGAAGCATCAGACTGCTTAGCAGTCCATTCCACCAGGTTGGTCTGCTAAGCATGTGCTGCAGCTGGGTCTCCCCCCGCTGCTTCAGCGGCCGGCATCTGAACCGGTGGTGCGTCTTCTGCAGTTGTAGGCCTTGCCACTGGCTGCTCTGGGGCGAACGATGACATGGCCCGTACGGCACAAAGTCAGGCCGGCTGATCACAGGTTGATGCATCAGCCGTCGGATTATGAGTATTAGGTTCTTTGGGAGAAGCACACGAGAGCTGCTGTGGCAAGGAGAGCGTCACCGATTGAGGGGCGACATTGGTTGCTCTTGGCAGGGCTTCAGGGATCTCATCGATGAACTCTATTTCCTTTTGTGGCCACTGGATGTGATGTAACAGTGTTTCTCCAAAGGTCCTTTGCTCATCAAAGTCTCCTAGGACATTCTTCAGGGAAAATTCATTGAATCCAGGATTTACTTCAGTCATGTAGCACTTCACATAGCCCGGCTTCAATGGCACATTGTTCAACAAGATGCCCTCTTCCAAGAAGGGTGGGCAAACCCAGGCTGTTGCACATTTTAGTGTACCTTCATAATGTGTAAGCACGCCCTTCAGTCTGTCTTTCATTCCAGATAGATCAGATATATCATCATCATGAGCAGCTGTAGTCTCAGTGTCGCTGGGGTCAGCTGATGCACAGCTACTCTTGTGCGGTGTTGTTGCGCAATAAGCAGCATCCTACATGCGCGCCTCCCCTCCCATCTATTGGCTATCTGTCAGTGTTAGAGTCTTCTGCATCATCACTGACTCCTCAATATCCTTTCGAACAGCCGGATACATGTCTTTCCTCAACCTTTCATACAATTCATTCTGCTTCATTTCACTCCTCGCTTTTTTCAAGCTGAGCCTCTCTTCTTTGCTAAGTGTGAAAGCCCTCTTGTGCGGGACATTAACACCTATACCCCTTGCATGGCCAGGGGGCTCTCTTGTTTCCAGAGCAATGGACAGAATGTCACATGGCCCTGAGTTCCTGTAGAACCTTCCAGGGATCTTGCAAGCCTTTAACATCACGCGATACAATTCTTCGTCATGTGAGTTTTCAAAGTAATAAGTTCCATCATCACGCCTCCTTGCACGTGCCCGCAAGTAGTCTCTAGCGCGTTCGCCCCTGATTTCACTAAAGGCCGGTTTCCCACCCGCCACTACTGCTTCTTTGTCCTCCTGGTCCCATATCGGTTTCATGTCGTAGTATCCTGCCACACCCATACGGTGGGAGTGTGTGTTCCTCTTCTAAAGTTCCGATCACTTGGCACTCTTCTCAGCAAACTCTGTAGTTGCCCTGACCCTTTTGAATTCTGCCCAGTCCGCCTTTGTAATATGGGGGTATGCGGGGATTGGGTCCTTGCCTTCACTCAAGTACTTCTTGTACAACACGTGCTTCCAGTTTCTCCAAGCATCCCTAGCCTTCTTCAGTGCAGCGTGTTCCACCTGCATTCTCCACTGCTCTGGAACGTTGAAGGGATCCATGATCTCCCGGACTATCCGTTGCCGTGTTTCTGTGTCAGCCTTCCGAAACCCCGGCAGATTAATGTTGAGCCTTGCCCTGCCAACAAATCCACACACACTCCTGAACCTCGTGCGTGCTTTATCTGGTTTAGTTAGAGCCCAAGACTTTAAATCAATCTCGGTTACTTCATATACACCTTTAGGCTGGTGTGTGGGCTTCCTTGGAGCATTCCTCTGTGTCCTGACCGGAAGGGTAATTGCTGCAGCTCTATCCCATATAAGATTACTTGATCCCTCACCATCTGCTGAAGACCTAGGGTTGTCGGAATCAGATGAAGATACATTGCCTGAAGCATGAGTGCTATCGCTGCTACTCGGCATCTACAGAGAACACATGCGAAACTCAGGAAAGGAGGATAAGCATAAAACTAACAACTTGGTATCAAGCTGTCTATACATGTCATGCAATAATTTAGAAAATGTACGGCTTATTTGTTAAGTTTGTGTGACTCGGACGCCCGTGATCTGTAAATCGGCAGTAACTTATTGGAACAAATACAGCTTATATGTACTAGTTAGGAAGGTAGATAATGAACATATATACGCTCTTCGTTATTTTATAGCCAATTTGGGAACATACGAAACAAAATAGGAAGAGGGATTGCGAGGAAATATGCCTCACCGTGATGGAGAGCAGTAACTAACATGTTTCTTAATGCAAACCCAGCCGGACCACAGGAGAGGCGAGGGTTACAGGATCGATATGCTCGAGGGTGGCTGGCGAGCAAACAAAGACGGCAAGGCGCGGGCAGCCGCGTGTTGTGAACGGCAGTGGAGGTAGGCTTGACGCCGAAGAGCGGGCACACGGCTGGGGTGAGCACGCCGGCGCCGGAGAGGGTTCTGCTGTGGATCAGGGGGAGGGGGGAGCTGGCGATGGAGATTGGGTGGACTAGTTGAGTGAAACACAGGCAGGCGGTGGGGGGTGTTGGCGGCCTAGGTGAAAAGGGTGAAAAAATATCCCCGGTCGCCGCGCGGAAAGGCCTATGCAAACGGTTGCCTCTAAGCGCTCGTGTGCACAAAGAGAATAATTTCATTTGAAATGAAGACGTACTGATTTTGAAATGAAGACGCGAGTTCATCGTTTCGCCTCTAAATTTTTCCCACGTTAAGCAATCACCACTATACCACGGGTTTGATTTGCTAGCGCATTTCAGGTCTCGTGTGCTATATTTAAGACATTTTTTGGCATTTACCATGCATTTTGGCATATAAATCAAATCCTAGCCGGAATGCATTTGCTGTCGAAAGGGATGAGGATTTCCGTTTGATCTGGGAGCATCCAACGGTGCAGACGTACGATCCGTGGGGTTTGGGTTCTGGCCAATCAGAACGCACAACTTAGGTCGCGCGCGCAGCAGGGGGGGGGGCATCGGCCATGGTTTGGTGGGCACATGGCTTTCGTGAGTGAACCGTGTGCTATTTGAAAACATTTACATGAACTAAAAGCATATTTTCGTTTGAATGAAAACAAGAGTTCATCGTTTCGCCTCCAAATTGTTTTTCACGGTAAGAAATCACTATTGTACCCTATGGTTCGATTTTCTCGTGCATTTGAGGTAGCGTTTGCTATATTTGAGTCGTTTACTATAGTCGCAACTACACATGGGTGCTAGCTAGCAAGATCATTTGTGTGTCACTTTGGGAGTTTTCATTCATTGTTCGAGAAACGGGAAAAAATTCAAATAGTTTGGCCGCAGGGTGCGGCCCGAGGCGTAGGCCCTGTTGGTATTCTAATTACAGGAAATGCATATAGAGTCCGGAAATAACGAAATCGGTGTGTCACTGTGGCGTGCTCTCAGGATCCTATGGAATTTTTTTGGTAAAGATGGCACAAGTTTTGATGCTCACACCTTCCAAATCGGAGCATCTCACAAGAAGGATCATAGTTTCCAAAAGGAGACGCGGCACTTCGGACTCCAATCGTCAGTGACTACATCGTTCTGCGTCGAATTTTTTTCATGGTAAACAATCACATATATACCCTAGGTTTGATTTTCTGGCCCATTTCATGTCTCATCTGCTATATTTAAGTTATTTTTTTGCACTTACCTTGCATTTAGTGCATATAAATTTAAAACCATTGTACAACTACATCTGGGTGTTAGTTAGCAAAGAAGGTGTACAAATCATTTGTGTGTCGCTTTGCGAGTTTTCATCCATTGTCCGAGAAACGGGGAGAAGTTTCAAACATTTCGGCTGCGAGGTGCGGCCACCGGCGTAGACCTAGTTGGTATTTTAATTACAGGGAATTCAGATGGAGTCCAGACATCATCAAAATCGGTGTGTGCCTGTGGCATGCTCTCACGACCCCGGGGAAAAAATTTGGTAAAGTTTGGCACAAGTTTTGATGATCGCTCCTTCCAAACCGGAGCATCTCACATGAAGGACCATGGTTTCCAAAAGGAGACATGTCAATTCAAACTCCAGTGGCCGGTGACTTCATCGTTTGGCCTCATAAAAATTTCCACGGTACGCAATCGCCATTATACCACGGGTTTAATTTTCTAACGCATTTCAGGTATCGTTTGCTATATTTAAGACATTTTTTAAATTTAACATGCAATTTGTGGATATAAATAAAATCTCAACCGAAACTGCATGTGTTGTCGAAAGGGATGAGGATCGCCGTTCGATCAAGGAGAATCCAACGGTGCAGACGTACGATCCGTGGGGTTTTGGTTCTGGCCAATCGGAATGCACGACTCAGATTGCGCGTGTGGCAGGGGGGCATCAGCCACGGTTTAGTAGGCACATGGCTTTCATGACTGAACCGTGTGCTATTTGAAAACATTTACATTAACTAATAGCATATTTTCGTTTGAATGAAAACATGAGTTCATCATTTCGCCTCCAATTTTTTTTCCATGGTAAAAAATCACGATTGTACCCTATGGTTTGATTTTCTGGTGCATTTTACCAGGCGGCAAGCCTGGCTAGCAATCTCAAACTTTGAATATGCAAAAAAATAGAGATCTCGTTTGCTATATTTGAGTCATTTTTTGCACATATACATACATACATATATATATATATATATATATATATATATATATATATATATATATATATATATATATATATATATATATATATATATATATATATATACAGCCGGTCTATTCTGCTAATATTAGCAGAATAGTTATTCTGATAACACTTCCGCACTGCACGCTCAACAGAAGCGCACTGCATCTTTTTTACGATGAGCACTGCAATGCTTCACGGGAGAACTGCTTCATTTTTTGGCAGTCCGCCCGCGTGTTCTGTGTGGAATCAGGTGTTGCGGGATGATTTAATTTGTTTCTGGATCTCATTTGACCTTTATTCTTTGTAATTTACAGGATAAGCGACTAAAATATTTGCAAATCGAGCGATTTGGCGGACGAGCTTTCTCTGTTCGTTCGTGTTCGCGTCGGATGCGACTTTTTCGTGCTCGGATGTTGTTCATTAGTAGGAATTCTTTGATTACGTTCATTTTAATCGGTCCGTTTACTCTATAATTTGTCTAATTTTTAGGAGTTAGTTTTCAATTTCTGCGAAATCGATTGTCTTGGTGTGTGAGCTTCGTCCGCTCGTCTGTTCTTGTTGTTTTTTTGGATTTTGTGCGCCGATGCATTTTGAATCTTGTAATTAGTTTCTCTTTTTGGTTTGAATTCACTATATTGCGCCTATAATGTTCATATTTTTGGTGTGCATTTTTAAAGTATAGCGCATGCTGTTCATCCCAGTGGCCGTGGGTTTGGTGTATTTTTTTGTGGGTAATTGTTCAAATTTGAGTGGTTGCACAATGTTTTGGCCACTTATCGAACTGCGAGTGGAATTGGCACCTCTGTTAGTCTCCTACATGTCTGGACCTGTACTGTTTTGATTTTATTGTTGCAGTTCTGGCATATGTTTGTAGTGTACTACATTTTGTTAAGTAGTGGACTTCAATGTAACTGTATTATAGTGGGCATGACAGCTTATGAGATAATTCTTTTTCTCAAACTGCATTATGTGTTTCAGAGAACTGCATGGTATGCACTTTTGTACTACATTAGCAGAATAGTTATGCTGCTATTTCTGCTATTTATGTCAATTCTTCTGAACTCCATACCACAAGAATTCTGTTGAACAACATAGGTTAACTACAAAGTTTTCGACCATTGGCATTGCATTGTTATTGTTTAGAGTACTGGATTTTTTTTATATAAGGACCGTACTATGTGTATTAGAGAACTGCATTTCTGTCAGCAGCAACTTGTCTAAAAAAGGTGATAAAATGATGCAGGTGAGGTTGCATACTTTAAATAGGCACCGTTCAAGCCTTCTGATGGACATAATTTTAAAAGCATACAACATAAACAAAGCATTAGAATATGCCACAGATGGCTTGCTTTATCCTAGACAACCTACAGCGCAAATATTGTAAACTTCAGGGAGTCTTCTTCTTTGTAGAAAAACACCATGGCCACTTCTCCAGCCTCAAAGCCATTCTGAGAGACAAAATCTTTCCAGTCAGTAGTTATGTTGATGTAGTCTTCAGAGTCAATGTGGTAGTCAGCTTGCATGTCTGCATACCCATTCTTGTGTTGTGTCTCCAAAGTAACCTTCCCTGAACTCGGAGCAGGAAACCTTATTGTGGACGGCAGTTTCTTTATTTTGGCATGCATGGAAAAAGAATTTTTTAAGTAAACATCAAATTTTATAAGTAAACTCCATACCAAATGTTGACTTAAATATGTACATATATATGACTTCTTTTTAAGAAAGCAATTGCAATGTATGAACAAACTTATATACGGAATTGACCTCTAGTTTTAGTAGAATATATATTATACTGTAACATGTTTGCACTTGAAGGTCATTTGCAGTGTACTTCACTAACATGATAAGAGAACTGCAACACTGATCTATTGAACCTATTTTTTGTTCGTGTGTTGGGGTTCTGATCTAACTAGTGTTCTATACCTGGTGTGGTACTGGAGAAAAGTAGGTAGAACTATCTAGTCTTAATAGATGACAAATCCGAACAACAACACATATCTTGTTGTATTTTGTTGATACTACTGAGCAAATTTATGGAAATATACATTCAGATGTGGAGTTGCAGCCTATTTTGTGTCAAAAATTGTGAGGGAAAAAACATACCCAACTTTCCTGCAGGTCCGCGGATGTGAGGCGATGAAGAAATGGTGCCCGAACCCCCCTGTTGGGTATCATCAGGCACCCGAGCATGCTGCGCCACTCGACGTCGGTGAGCTCTAGACCATCTACGTACACGCATGTGTCCGCTACCGGCGCCATCCTTGCCAAGCACCCGCATGAACAGTCCATGGCGGGTTCAGTGGAATTTCAGAGAACAGTTGGGGATGGGAGGAACCCTAGATCTACGATTTGAAGAAAAAGAGGAACGGGGGGAGGAGTTGTGTGAGGCTGGAGCACGAATGGATAGGTTTTATGCAGCCAATTGAGCAATGGAAGTAATAAATGTTGTGGTTGGTGTTAGGTGGTGGATTGATTCTGATTCAGTCTACGCGAATGCATTTGAGAAGCAACAACACTGCTTACTTGAATCTAGCGAACTGCATTATCGTATTACAACGAACTGCAGAATGTGTGGATTGTGTTTTTTTTTCTAGTTATTGTTTATATTTTTACTGGGCCGTGGTTTTTCGTGGTATGTGGGAATGTTTTTTTAATTTTCAACGGCCTCTCTTTTGCGTGTTGGGCCTGTGTTTGGGGAGTGAAAACGCATTCGGCCCAAGTAGGCCTGTCAGCACGGCTGGTTCCTGGTGCGCTGTGTGCGCGCGCTAATGTTTAGTCCCACCTCGCCCGCCGAAAGCGCGCCCAACCTGTTTATAAGCCCTGGTGAGGCAGCGGTATTGAACTCCTCTGGTTACTTATTTGGGCGCTTATACATGTCGCTCGCTTCTCTATCCTCTCTGACCTGTGGGCCCATGTCTCCCTGGCCCCATGCATCGTGGCTCAGAACGGACTCGCCTACTATGGGCGCAGACTTACTATGAGACTGGCTGGGGCCTGGTTGCACCTGGGTGGTCAATATTTTTTTATATTTTTCCTCTTACGTATTTTTCTAATATAGGCATGCACTGCTTAGTAAATCATTTTGCACTGCATTCATCAGGTTTGTGTACTGCATGTGCACACATTCCGCACTACATATGCAGGTGCATTTTTGTGCACTGCATGCTGGTCGCATTTTCTTTTAGTGTTTTTCCTCTTACGTATTCTTTTTCTAATATACGGTGTGCTCTGCTTTGTTGGGTCTGTGTGCACTACATTCGTCAGAGTCCTGTACTGCAGGTGTATTTTTCCTCTTACGTATTTTTCTAATATAGGGCGTGCACTGCTTAGTAAATCATTTTGCACTGCATTCATCAGGTTTGTGTACTGCATGTGCACACATTCCGCACTACATATGCAGGTGCATTTTTGTGCACTGCATGCTGGTAAAATTTTCTTTTAGTGTTTTTCCTCTTACGTATACTTTTTCTAATATACGGTGTGCACTGCTTTTGTTGGGTCTGTGTGCACTGCATTCGTCAGAGTCCTGTACTGCAGGTGTACACATTTTGCACGACATGCATCCTATTTGTGCACTGCATCTTCATCCATTTTGTGCACTGCTCGAATCACATAGTTTATGTGCACTACATTATGTTCTAATATTGAACTCTAGTTTTGTAATTGAAATAAAGTTCTTCATAACATAATCAAAGTTCATCATTACAAGCCATTCTGTATGACAAGCAAACTAAGTTCAGCAAAAGCAAATGATCACAAGCAAACTAACGATACATAAGCAAACAACAGGAAGCAAATTTGATGATAAATCTAAAACGACGCGAGCAATGTTGGCTCTTGGCCGGCACCGTCTGCTTCTTCACCAGGTAGTGTCTCCCCAGCTGCTCCTGGCGTGCTTCTTGGGGGGCTCCTCCTTCTCCAGCTTTGCACGGTGAAGCCCGTCCTAGGTGAGGGTGATGCGGTTCCATATCTCGTACGCTACCTAGGCGTCCTTTGCCGCGTACTCGATGTGCCTCATGGTCAGAGGCAGGGTGGCCTAGCGCCTGTGTTCTTCGTCGGTGATCTTCTTCATGTTGTTTTAGTACTCGTCGATGAGCATGCTGGCGACGTCTGCAAGGGAGTCCAACTCCTTGGTCGCTTCGGGCACCCTCAATTCCTTCTGGATGTCGACGAAGTTGGCGACCTCCAGATTGACGCACTCTAGCTTGGTTTTGTCATCGTCGATGGAGAAGCCAGCAAATGTTTACCTGGGGTCGGCGAGGAAGTTATCAAAGACGGTGCACCTTTTAGCGGCGCTCAGTTGGAAGAGCAGCACCGGCTGAGTCTTGCCGACGGAGAGTTGGACGAGGGCGGGTTTCTGCGTCGCGTCAGGCTTGTTGTTGTACTCGAGATCAATCCCGATGATCTTGTGGCGCTGGAGCCTGAGGTGGCGCTCGTACTGCTCGAGGGAGGTCGCCATCTTCTTCTTGGCATTGGTGTGGATGACGTGCAACTTGGTGTTACCGTGTGCCTCCATGTTCCAGTACTCTTCGATGAACCCCATTGCCGACAGTAGGGCTTGGTGTCTTCTGTGGAGATAGGTGTGATGGACCGATTTGGTGGCAGCGCAATGGATGAGAAAGCCTTGGCAGGAGTCTGAATTTAAAGGGGGGGATGGCCGTAGCAGATGAACTGCACGATCTCGCTGATGATGCGGTTGTGCAGATCATGGGTTGGGGTTGCGTCTGTGATCGTGGGTTTGTGGCGAAGGAACCGCTCGGATTGGGCGGTTGTCTCTGAACGTGGTTTTATTTTATTTTTCATCAGTAAAATTTGTTAACCACCATGTTCTGTGCGAACAGGCATTTGTCACGTTTATATGTATCATACGAGTTCCCGAAACTGCATTGCTTATGATACCGCACTGCTTCATCTAAAAAAAGCACTGCATTTGTCTATAGGTTTGTACTGCACCTGTTTTTGCGTGTACTTGCTGCAGCCCCTAGAAAAAAGTGCAGTATATTCCGCAATATACGAGTATTTTCGCTGTGAACTAGACCATGTATGTATTCCGAAACTGCATTGCTTATGATAACGCACTATTCGTCTAACCAAATGCACTGCATTGTCTAGAGCTGCGTACTGCATCTGTTTTTTGCGTGTACTTGCTGCAGCCCTGGCACGGGAGGGGGGGGGGGGTTGGGCCCCCCCATTTTTTTGTTGTGGCACTTATTTGAAGGTAGACTTTTTTTCGGACGCATTATCTTAACACGCGCGTTGTTTTTTCGAATTTAACTTTTTTACGAACTGCATGTATTTATTTGTTTGACTGTCTGAACTTCATTGTTCTTCACAATGAACTACATCTGGTACTAACTTCTTCATTTCGATCTGGTCCGTCTTATTTAGCCGGGCCGTTTTGGGCCGGCTCGTTTTATGTAACTCTTTCCCACGCAGGCCTCGCACGTGGCCCTCCCAGGCGATCCCACCAGTCCGCTCATAGGGAGAGACCGAGAAGAAACATCTTTCCTCTCTTGCAGCCGCTCCCGAAGCATCTCTCCCTTGAGCAAAACCGCCGTCGCCCGCGGAACCGCCGTCGTCAAGAGGTCCTTATTCCTGCATTCCGCGTCCCCGTCCGCTCCGCCAGCCCTTCCCGCTGCGCTCCCGCAGCCCTTTCCCGCCCCCGCCCCCCACCGCCGCCGTTCATCCCCTTTTTTGTGGTACGTTTCCCGTGCCCTCGGTCTTGATCGTCCCCTCGTCTAGTTTTGTGATTCTTGTAGTGGCTGCTGCGTTTTTTCTTATGTATTTTTTCCGTAAGCAGGCGATTTTGATCTCGATTTGAAGTCTGCACTCGTGTGTGCTCTGTAGGCAGAGCAAGGTGCATCTAGGGTTTCGTCAGATTTCGTCGATTTTGTTGCTGATATCTGTCACTTCGTCCTTGTGCTGCAGGCAAACGCCATGTCTTCGCCAAGCAGAGTAGAAGGAGGAGTTCAAGGTATGTGGACTGCTTACTTTGGCCTTGTTTATTTTCTGTGATGTTTATCTAGTTTCTTAGTTCATCCTGCAGATTTGTTTATGCTGTGTTAGTTGTCAGCGTTGCTTTGCATTATTTGTCATGTGATGTTTTGTAATTTCTGTTTCTGGTTTTTATTGAATCCAGTAGGTGATTGCAGTGGTCATAATGATACACCAATTCGCTCTCGTTGTCCTGGTGGTAAGGATCATGGTGGTGAGGCAGGACATCAATTGAAATGACCAATTGAATCTTCTCCCATAAGTGTGGCCCCTCCTTCTGGTATGTGTTTGTTTTTTTCTTATTTTTAATTTGCCAATTTGGTTGTATCCCTATTTCTGTTATAAATTTGGTATGTGGCCTGTGAGTTTTGAAATGGATTGTTCTTATAAATTACTGCTATTTTTTGATGTTTATGCTTTGTTTGTTTTGTGTATGCTGCTTACTTGATGTTGTACAAATCGGTGTTGCCTTGCTGTATCTAGTCCGGCATTTTTTTGGAAACAAACTGTGAAGTTAGTGTATGCAGCACTGCATTTATATGTATATGTGAACTCCACTTTATGTATGTGTGAACTGCATTGTTGTTTTATTCAGGTTTTTTGTACATATGTGTGTACTCCATTACATTGATATATGAACTGCATTAATTTTTATTTAGCTTATGATTGCAGCACTGCATTTATATGTATAAGTGTACTGCATTTGTTCTTTTTGTGCACTTTTTAATGACCATAGTTAAACTTCATTTTGACGCAGTGTCTATTTTTCATGCTGGGGCACCTGGGTTTGAGGAGGTTACTCAATTGATTGACCATTATTTTGCATAGGGTGACGTTGGTGTGAGCTTTGACCAGAGATGTCCCATCTTGTCTGAAACACAATCACAGTCTGTTGATGGTACAGAGGATGTTACACAGGAGTGGATGGTCTCGGAACAGCTTCGTGCATATGAATTGAAGCAAAGCAAGAAGAAGTTGAGGTTTGAAAGTGACTCAAAAGAGTATGCACAGAAGGAGAAGCAGAGGAGAGCTGCAGATGGTGCCAAGGGTGCCAAATTTGTCAAAGTCAAGCAGCCTGCTTTGCAGAAGAAGAGACTGAGTTCTGTTGCTGAGGAAGGTGGTACTCCTCGGCGGAGTCCACGTGTTTCTTGCATGAACAACAATCTTGTTAAGAGAACTGCTGAAGCTGGTGCAAAGGATCCTCAGCGCAAGCGACCACATGTCAGTGAAGGTCCCAACTCTAACGATGACGACTTTGTGCTTGCTGATTTTGTGAGGGATGCTCAGACTGGTAGACACAAAGACTGTGGTTCATCTAAGAGTCAACCCAAGCGTCCCCGCGATGATGGCGATGAAGGTGTTGGTGCTGACTCTGGTGGGGAGGCGGATGTTGTTCCAAAGGTTTGTTGAAGTGGACTGCATTTGTTTCCTTCATTGTTATTCTATCTGTGTTTTTTTTTGTCTCTTTTTATGGCTAATCTTCTAATGTGGACTGCATTTCCCTTTACACAGAGGAAGAAGTCTAGTAAGAGCAATGCAACTGAAGATGATGCCGAGGGAGATGATGCTCGATTTAACAAGACCATACGTTTGTCGCTCCGCACTGTTTGCAAAGTTGCTGCTTTATTGAAAGAAGCACACTGTAGTCGTGTTCGGGATGCTGGATTTGGTGTTGTCTTTGAACTGACAGTAAAGAAAAATGTGTCGCGCATTCTTATGTCCTATCTGATGGGAGTGATTGACCCTGCCACGATGATAATGGACTTTGGGATTGGCAGGGTTCTTCGAATCAATCGTGATGCAGTTCATCACATTTTTGATTTACCTATGGGAAGTCACACTGCACCAATGCCTGCAACCAGCGGCCATGATGACTCATTGACTGCCCTCAAGGATGAGCTTGCCTTTGACCGTTCAAAAAGTATAGGTGTCAAGGACTTGCTTCAGAAGCTGGAGGTGTTGGTGCAGGAAGATGATCATGTGACGGTTGATCTTGCTATCAAGCTGTTCTTCCTGATACTTTATCAGAATTTGCTGTGCCCCGGGCCTACAGTTCATTTGGGTAGGGTTGCTGCCATGGTTGAGAACATGGATTATGCAGCTATGGTGCAGATGGACTTTTGTCAGCCTGTTGTTGATGAGCTGCAGGCTGCTGTGGTGAGGTGGCAGACAAAAGGCAGCAAGCAGAATTGTGCAGAGGGTTGTGCCATTGTCCCCTTGATTATGTATCTTGATTGCTTGAAGCTTCGCAAATTTTCAGTTATGCGCACGTTGACGCCACGCGCGTCATACCTGACGACCAAGGACCTGATGAAGTTATACAACGAGGATATGCTTGTCAAGGGAAAGATTTATTTGGAAACTTACAAATTTGGGAAGCTGCCGGTTAGTGCATCTGAGTTTTTAAGATCAGAGTTTTTTTTAAGTGCTGTCATTATAAATCTGAACTTTCTAGTATTCACATGTGTACTTCTCTTCCTTTTTTATCTTTTCTTTTTTTGCAGTGGAAGGCGTCAGGTGATATTGTGTACAACCGTCCTGCTGCAGTGCTATGTGGCGGCTCTGATGCGGGGCCTAGCACTCATGCTAGGTTTTATGAGCCTATCTGTAGCCAGCTTCCTCCCTGTGATGATGAGGCGCCGCCTACTCGTGGTTTCACGGCTCATCGGATGTTTGATAATAGAAGCTCTCCTAAACAGACATTTGTTGGCGGCAAAAAACACGAGGAGATTGATGAGCTTCTTCTGAAGGTTTTGAAGTTAACTGAAGATTTGCCAACCTCTGGTGACAGGTTGAGGACAGTTGCTGGTTTTTTCCCTACAGGCCATGGCCCACGAGATGAAGATATTGTTGCTGCTCACAATTTTGATTGTGGCGTGGTTGAAAGTCTGAAGATTGCAGTGACGAATATTCGGTCTTCGTATGCTCAGTTGAAACATTCACAGGAAGAAAAATGCGCTCGGTATGAAAAGGATGCTGAGCACATTTTGGATGAAATGAACCGTCAGGACGCTGGCGCCGGCGCTAATAATGTACGCTCTAGGTTTTTTGTGCTTTTGAACCTCTTTCGTGTATTATGTGCACTGCTCCTCACTATTTATTTTTTGTCATAGGCTGGAGTGGAATCTTCTGGTGTCCATGCATCTAGGGACGATGGAATTAGTCAGGTACAAGTACTTCTGCCATGCCTGTTCTACCATGTGCCTCTCTTCTTGAACTTGCATTTTTTGCTTTCCATTTTATTGTATTTTTTGTGTACCTCACGATTGTAAAATGTTTACTGCTTGTGCATAGTTGAAGTTTTTTTCTTTTTTGGTCGTTACCATCTTATTTTCGTTTTGGTTTGTTCTATGCCCGTAGACTGGAGTTGCTGCTTGTGATGTGCACAAAGATTCCTACGATGGCTCTGAGCAGGATGAGGACTTGGCTGATGCATCGTCCCCTTCGGATGTTGTAGCTGATAAGGTTTAGTGGAATTGCTTTTTCTGTTAGTGGCTTGTAATCTAATTTTTTGTTGTTGTTATAAGCTTGACGTACGCTATTCTGTTCACTCATATGCATTTCTTTTTACATATGTGAGCTGCATAGTTTTACATGTGTGAGCTTCAGTCTTTGATAGAAGTGAACTACAATCCTTTTCTCATATGTGGGCTGCAGTCTTTTACATATGTAAGCTTCACTATTTAACAGAACATGAACTGCCGTTCTTTTTTGCATATGTGGACTGCAGTGTTTGACATAAGTGAACTGCAGTTGTTTTATGTATGTGGACTGCACTCTTTGACATAAGTGAACTGTGTGTTGTTGTGTTAATTATCCCCTCGCTCATTTGTGTCATTGTGTCTTTTTTAAACTTTTTACAGCCTGGAGATGAAAACGTAGAAGTTCATGTTGATGTGAACCAGGGGGATTGTGATGTTGCTGGTGGTGGCAGTGTTGATGCTTCTGTATCGGTTACCGTCGACAGTGCAGAACCTTCTGTAGCTCAGGAATCCCATGATGCTGTTTCCCCTAGTCGGCACGAAGATTCTGTTGTTGGCATTGAAAAGCCGCTGGAGAATGTCGTTCCTGCTGGTAGAGTTGGTGCTTCTCCTGTTTGTCTGACGCCGAACGATGTTCCTGATGTATTCTGAGTGGAGCCTCATGTAGCTGAAGTATCTAAGGATGTTGCGGTTGACCAGACTGTTGTAAATCCAGAGAATGCTGATGTTGCTACAGTAGGGCAGTCCAGTGAGGCTGTGGTGGTTTCATCGCAACCTAGCCAAGTAAATGTTTTGGTCAGCTCTGAAGAACAACAGCATGAAGACTCTGACACTGAAGGCAAGAGTTTTGTTTCGAACAGTGAAGTTGAAGTTTTTCTCATACAATTTTTTTAATTGCTATGGTAGCTGCATTAGATGTTTAATGATAAGTGAAACTTCATCTCTTGGTGGTGATTTTCAGAATAGCTAGCAGAATTTCCTTATCTTAATATTGAACTTCATTTTTTGGATAAGTGAACTTCATCTTTTTATTACAGATGACGATCTTCCTGTTGTGACACCGTCGAGCATTGATCTAGCTCTTCTGAAAAGATACAATGAGTTGTACACTGCTGTTACGAGGACTCAGAGGGACAAAAAGAAGAAGTATGGCTTTTAAAAATTGTTTTGTTCATATGTATTTTCTAATTTCAGTCTTTACCCTTTCTCGTTCTTGTTATTTTTGTAGTATCTTATGTTTCAGTTTTTCATAAAAAAATCAGGGACATGATTGCTTTTAAAACTGAGGTGGCTGATATTACCATTGGCGAAGTTGGTCAATCTTTTTGGGATAAAGGGATGCTCACTACAGGCCTTGTAGATCTCGGGGTTTCTTTGCTAGTAGATAAGTTTAAGGGATCTCCGACGATGGTTGTCCCGTACCATATTTGTGTAAGCATGCATAAGTTTTTGTTTTGTTTTTTGATTTTCTTTTCTGATTTTGTGTGATTACCTGTTTGCTTGAGCACTATTCCTTTGTTTGGTTTTGTTTTGGCAGACAAGTATTTGGCATGGTGGTAGTGTAGGCAGGAGTGTTAAATTGATATTCTCTTCAAAAGCCGAGGAGCATGTTGATAAAAAAGATATGGTGAGTAACGTTTTTATGTGTCGAAGACATTTTTTTGTGTGTTGGTTATTATAGTGTTCTTTTTCTTGTTCTTGTAATACTTTTTTTTACTTCCAACAGGTCCTGTTTGCAACATTTGATCCGCCAGAGACGAGGGATGGCGTTGGTCACTATTGTGTAGTTGCCTTAAATGTGAAAGAAAGGCGGTTTGAATTTCTTGACTCGCTCAATAAACCTGGCAGCTCTGAAGCGAATAGGATTTTTAGGAGGATGGTTAAAAATATCAAGCATGCATGGAAAGAAGGTAGCTCAAGTTCTGATGAGCCGCTAAATCCTCCTACACTTGATGGATTTGTGTTGAAACATGTTGTTGTCCCACTTCAGCCAAATGGGTGTGTTCCTTACAGCCCCTCTCCACCATACTGCTCAACTTTTTTTATATATTTCATTATGTGAAACTGATGTTTTTTTTCTTTTATTGCAGGCATGATTGTGGATTCTATATGTTTCAATTCTTGCAGACTTGGGATGGTGTTCGAGTTGCTAAGTTTGGGGTGGAGCACATTGGCTACATCAGAAAGGCCATGCTCTATAGTTGGCTCACATCGACAAAGTGTTGCCTTCAGTTATCGTCACTTTTAATTTTTGCAGATAAAGGTTGTTTTAGTGAACTTCGTTATTTCTCTTACTTTTTTTGTTTACTGCTTGCTTCCGCTTCTTTAAGGTCTTTTTTTACTAGTGTGTTTAGTGAAATGCGTGATTTACAATGGATGGCTATATATTTGTTGTGTAAGTGAGCTGCATTTGTTGTAGACAAGTGAGCTGCATTGTTCTAGACAAATGAGCTGCATTGTTCTATATAAGTGGGTTGCATTGTTCTATACAAGTGGGCTGCATTGTTCTATACAAGTGGGCTGCATTGTTCTATACAAGTGGACTGCATTGTTCTATATAAGTGGGCTGCATTGTTCTATACAAGTGGGCTGCATTCTCTTCTTTAGTGAACTGCATTTTTTTATATTAGTGAGATGCATTTAATGTTTTTGGTTTTGTATTTGGGCTGAGTGTTCCCATGTTTTTTTCCTCGTTATCAGGTTTTGATGGGGGTCTTCATGGAGGCTGTACATCATTGTTTGAGTTGCAGGGTTCTGAGGTAGTTATGGAGGATTGTGCCATTGAAATCTCTCCAGATAATTCTGGTACTTCTGCCGGAGACGTTTTGAACACAGATGTGGTATCTGGACCTGGACCTGATTGTGTAAAGGTTGCTCGCCCCAGCTCTCCTCATGAGGTAGTTGCTGTTGATGATGATGATTTTGTTACACCGGTGCCACGTGTCACTATGACTAGGAGTGCAGCAATCAATCATCCTCCTGCAGATGAGGCTGAAGTATTTTCGAACAAGAGGGCAGGTGGGAGGGCTTTTAAGTTGAGAGGCTCTTTAGAGAAATTGAGGCCTCCGAGGTTCAAATATATTGATGAGGCGAGGATAATAAAGGATCTCGTTCTCAGCCAAGATTGTGTAACCAAATACAACGAGTAAGTTTTACGTGTGTGCCCTTCATCCTTTTTGTGTGTTTTGTTTTTAACTTTATTTTTTGATCCCATCTGTGTATGTTTACTGCAGTAACGTGTTCTTGATGGTGAATAATGCTTATGGTGATGTCGATACAGTCAAAGTTGACTATATCTATAATACATTTGGCAAAGGAGCTTGCATGGACTCGTATCTCATGGATTTTTTCATTAAGTACTGGAAGCAAGACCCTGAAATGAGTTTAGTTTATCGTTCTAGTGAACGTGTGCTACTTTCACCTTTATTTATCACGGTAAATGTGTCTACTGTCATGTTTTTTTTGCTTTGGTGCATTTTTTTCTCTTGTACTGAATTTTTTATGTCCATGCGTGCATGCATGTTTTATTCTTTTTTTCATGTCATATTTGTTCTTTTTCTATGTAGTATGTTCTTAAAATGGAAACCCATGTGAAGAAAAATGAGGAAGGATACCCTGTGTTGCCAGTTGTGCATAACCCATTTGTTTTAGAAGATGCAGTTAAGCAGTTCAAGGTTTTTGTTGGTGACGAAAACCTGTTGGACGCAAAACTGGTAAGGCCATTATTTTCCATCATTTATTTTCTTCTTTGTTGCATTTCTTTTTATAGTTATTTGAAGCAGTTGTCCTAATGCTACGTGTTGAATGAACTTTCATTTCATTTGTTATTTGATGCGACAGATTATGATGCCGCGCTCCAAGGATGGTTACTATGCCTTATACATGATGAACCGGCATCGCCAGACCATTGATATCCTTGACACTAGGAAGTACACTGGTCATCCTGATTTGACGACAAAGTGGCGCAGGACTGACTACCACTCAGATTGCACTGAAGTGGTATGTCATTTTTTTTAGCCAAGTGCAAAGCTTTTTTGTGTTTCTCCTACTGCATATATTTTTTTAAACTGCACATGCATTGTTAGTAGACATAGCACCACACTTGTTAATATAGCGCACTGCAACATATGCGACACAGAACTGCATTTTCTCCCACACACCCAATCTTTGTAGAAGAGTGATAAAATGAAATGACCTCACATGCATTTAAAAGAGGGACTGTCTAGACATTGAGAAGAACTTGTATTTTTGCTTCGTCTGATAGTTATTGATCTATGATGTGTGTTTTTTACTTTGTGCTGCCTTTCCACCTTTTGCCAGATGAGGAGGATGACTCAGCTGTTGAAGGCGATTTATGGTGAAAAGTTGTATAACTCGAAGAATCACCCTGACTGGGTTAAATTGGCAGAGAAGCCCTCTTACCCGGCCGTGCCAGCGCAGGGACCAAACGAGTGTGGAATTTATGTTCTGAGGTTGGCGCAGGTGTATGACGGCGTGCGTCTAGTCGACAAAATTGTCAAATCTGATGTAATACCTTATCTGTTTCTTCTTTTTTGTTATCGTTTTTATTTTTTTCACTTTTTCGTTCTTACGACAACCTTTTTTTTAATCACTGATCTGCGTTTTTTTATTTTTTCAGCCTGCTGTTGAAGATTGGAAGGCGGAGTACATTTTCCAGCTGCTGTTCAATCCTTTGAACATGTTGTATTATGAAGAAATGCCGCCTGAGCTACGAGATCTGATTGCAAGCCTCGGGCTTACTTCCCTGTCGCAGTCGCAGTAACAATCATTTGGCATATTTTCTGTTTAAAGGCCTGTGTATGGACAAGAGCTAGGGTTATGGTGTGTACTGTGTGCTGTCTAAGGTAGATAATTTGTATGAAAACACTACTTTTTCTGTCCTTGTGTATCATCTGCTTTTCGCAGCAGCATATATGGATGAAACTGTGTGTGTTTTATTTTATATAAATATTATATATGTATATTTTTGTTTTTACATGTGGCTAGGGCTACTTTTTTTGCAGAATGGCACTGCATTTAGGTGTATAAATGAACTGCATCATGGCTAAGTTCTTTTTTCAGAACAACTTTCCTTTTTTTATCGGGCTTTAGGGGGTCCGTCACACCAGATCGCCCCCTGTCTATCTTAGGGGTGTGGCTCTGGGGTTGCGTGCGTTCTAGGGTTTGGAAAACATAATAGCCGCACTGCGCCTATCAACCAAGCGCACTGCGTGCGTTAGCGCGAGGCCGAGCGGGGGGTGGGGAGGGGGGTCTCCCCACCCCCCTGCGAGGCTGAGCCTGGAACGAGCCGGAGCAGGTGGCATCGCGGCGTGCCGCGGCGCCGCATGCGGAGGCGAGTCTGTCACACCCCGTCGCCCCCTGTCTATCTTAGGGGTGTGGCTCTGGGGTTGCGTGCGTTCTAGGGTTTGGAAAACAGAATAGCCGCACTGCGCCTGTCAACCAAGCGCACTTCATGCGTTTGCGCGAGGCCGAGCGGGGGGGTGGGAAGGGGGTCGTGACCCCCCCTCCCCAACCCCCTGCGAGGCCGAGCCTGGAACGAGCCAGAGCAGGCGGCGTTGCGGCGTGCCGCGGCGCCGCATGTGGAGGCGAGTCTGTCACACCTCGTCGCCCCCTGTCTATCTTAGGGGTGTGGCTCTGGGGTTGCGTGCATTCTAGGGTTTGGAAAACAGAATAGCCGCACTGTGCCTGTCAACCAAGCGCACTGCGTGCGTTAGCGCGAGGCCGAGCGGGGGGGGGGGGGGGGGAGGGGGGGTCGTGATCCCCCTCCCCACCCCCCCTGCGAGGCCGAGCCTTGAACGAGCCGGAGCAGGCGGCGTCACGGCGTGCCACGACGCCGCATGCGGAGGCGAGTCCGTCACACCCCGTCGCCCCTGTCTATCTTAGGGGTGTGGCTCTAGGGTTGCGTGCGTTCTAGGGTTTGGAAAACAGAATAGCCGCACTGCGCCTGTCAACCAAGCGCACTGCATGCGTTAGCGCGAGGCCGAGCGGGGGGGTGGGGAGGGGGGTCGTGACTCCCCTCCCCACCCCCCTGCGAGTCCTAGCCCGGAACAAGCCGGACTAGGCGGCGTCGCGGCGTGCCGCGGTGCCGCATGCGGAGGCAAGTCCATCACACCCCGTCGCCCTGTCTATCTTAGGGGAGTGGCTACGCCTGTCAACCAAGCGCACTGTGTGCATTAGCACGAGGCCGAGCGAGGGGGTGGGGAGGGGGGTCGTGACCCCCCTCCCCATCCCCCTGTGAGGCCGAGCCTGGAACGAGCCGGAGCAGGCGGCGTCGCAGCGTGCCGTAGCGCCGCATGCGGAGGCGAGTCCGTCACACCCCGTCGCCCCTGTCTATCTTAGGGGTGTGGCTCTGGGGTTGCGTGCGTTCTAGGGGTTTGGAAAACAGAATAGCCGCACTGCGCCTGTCAACCAAGCGCACTGTGTGCGTTAGCGCGAGGTCGAGCGGGGGCTGGGAAGGGGGGTCGTGACCCCTTCACCCCCCTGCGAGGCCAAGCCTGGAACGAGCCGAAGGAGGTGGCGTCGCGGCGTGCCGCGGCGCCGCATGCGGAGGCGAGTCTGTCACACCCCGTCGCCCCCTGTCTATCTTAGGGGTGTGGCTCTGGGGTTGCGTGCGTTCTAGGGTTTGGAAAACAGAATAACCGCACAGTGCCTGTCAACCAAGCGCACTGCGTGCGTTAGCGCGAGGCCGAGCGGGGGGATGGGGAGGGGGTCGTGACCCCCCTCCCCACCCCCCTGCGAGGCTGAGCCGGAGCAGGCAGCGTCATGGCGTGCCGCTGCGCCGCATGCGGAGGCGAGTCCGTCACACCCCGTCGCCCTCCCGTCACACTTCGTGCGCCTGTCAACCAAGCCGGGGTGTGACGGGGGGTCGTGTTTTCGGTTGTGGAGGAGGCGGTTGGACGGGGGCTAGCCGTGGTAGTGTGGGTAGTGGACGTGCGCTTGCCGTTTTAATTCGTCGTGACAACCGCCAAGGAGCAGTGTTCGCGGTTGCCTGGAAAAAACAACCGTCTAAGCGAACTGCAATGCTTAATTGACAGCACATCTTCCTTCCCATACCGAACTGCACAGCGGACTGCATTTTTTTACGTGCGAGGGAACTGGAGTTGCGTGCTAGTTGTGGGTCCTGGGGCTGTTGGTTTTGGGCTGTGAGAATGTGTTGGGTCCGTTGGGGTGTAAGACGCATTCGGCCCAAGTCGGCCTGTACGGGTGCTTTGCTCTTGCGCTGTGTGTGCGCGGTGACATTTAGTCCCACCTCGCCCGCAGAGAGCGCGCCAGACCTGTTTATAAGCTCTGGCGAGGCAACGGTATCGAACTCCTCTGGTTACTTATTTGGGCGCTTATACACGGCGCTCGCTGTTCTATCCTCTCTAACCTATGGGCCCATGTGTGCCCGGCCCCACGCATCGTGGCTCAGAATGGACTCGCCTACTGTGGGCGCAGACTTACTACGAGACTGGCTAGGGCCTGGATGCACCTGGGTGGTCAATTTTTTTCGTATTGCAATCATTTTTTTTGCATTACATGTATTCGTGGCAGTACAAATGATATCATTTATGCTGCTTGTACCAACGTTGCGCACTGCACTGTGTGTACTAAGTCTGTGTATTGTGCACTGCATGAAAGTGGCTGCAGTCCCTCTTGTGCTTCATTTAAGCATGTACTGCACTTCATCTACACACGTTGTGAACTGCCCGATATTACTTTGATGAACTGCATTCACCTTTGTTTAGAATGGTCTGCGGATTATAATTTTTTAGAAATATTAATATTAATGGTCTTCCTTTAATTACTCTTGTGGACTGCATGTAGACACATGGGCACTGATTATGTTTACCATTGTGAACTGCATTCATCTATCATTTTTAGGTATGAGTTGCAGTCAGTGTACTTTTTTTTTGTTTAACGTTGTTTTTTAATCTGTTTTGTATGTGTGTAGTATGTTTTGGTATCACACATCAGATTTTTCACACTTGTCTGGATTCTTGTTGTAATACAAAGTCAACAATCATTACCTAGTGCAACGACATTGTTTTTACAAAGAAACATTCGATATGAAGCAATGGACATAAGCAAAACCTAGCAGACAGGAAACAAGGAACAACACAACCACTAAAGTAAAATGAAACTAAACATAGCCCTGTTCATTTCTAGTTGCTGTATGGGATTACAGCCTTGTTCTTCTTCTTTGCTTCTTTTTCTCTTTTTGCCCTGTCTAGTCCCATTATGACATCGTAGATGATTCTCCATGACTCGTAGGTTGCGAATGCATCTATTGCTGCATACTTGATAAGCTTGTCTGGCAGCGGGCAAACCCCCCACAGAGTATGGTCCTCCTTGTGGTTGATTTTGTTCTTCATGTCATCCTAGTGAATGTCGATCAGCCTGCCGGCAACATCAGCCAAAGAGTCAAACTTCATTTTGTTGTATGGGTCTCTCCATTCCACCTGAATATCAATGTAGTTTTCAGAGTTGATCTCCAAGCCAGATAGCTTCAGCTTGTTTTTGTCTCCTTCGATGGTGAATCCGGCGAAGGTGTATTCATCATTCATGAGGAATTTGTCTAGTTCCATTGGCCTGCAAGATGTTTGTATAGACTGAATATAGTGAGACAGTACCAGTTATTTTTTAGAACCACCAATGTTTTTTTGATTTTTCTGAAACTGAAGTGCAATATGAATCCCTGAATCTGTTGCAGTGAGTAGCTGCTAATACTTTGTACAACATAACTAGTAAATCTCATAATAGATTCCGTAAACAATGCATGTTTATGAATTCCTATGCCATGCTTTTTAAAAATGAGAACCAAAGTTTATATAATGGCATTTGTGATGAAGAAAATTTAAAATCAATATTGACAACCAATAGTACAGATTGATAATTATTGTCACCTGTCTTTAGCTGCAGAGATGTGGTAGACAAGGCACTCTTTTTCTACGCATAGCTGGAGCAGTGCTGCCGGCTGTGGCTTCACGTAGTGCATGTACTCGACATCAACACTGACTAGTTTGATGGGCATTCCGCCGAGCTTCCTCCTGAGCGTGGACAGCATCTTGTCCACGTCTTGACCCTTGCTTGTGCAAATGATGTGGAGCTTGTGGTTGCCGTGGAGGTCGACGTCGTGGAGCTCCCTGGTGTACCTGCGGCGCTGCTTGTACAGAGGTGCATCCGCCATGGCTCTCCTCTGCCCTCTCGCGTTTGTTCCGGAGAGAGAGGTTAGTGAAAGGAAGTGGGGAGAAGAAGCTGCAATGGGGTTTTTGAGGGGACGAAGCAGTTGTGTTTTCTCCTCTGCTCTTTGTGACAGGACGTGGGAGTGGTGGAGGGGGGTGGTAGCGTGGTGGGGTTATGTTTTCAGTTATGTGGCAACTGCAGAGAGGTTCTGCTATGTGGAGACTGTCTTAGTGCGTTGGAAATCCGAAACGTCGTCGCCTCTATTTTCGTGACAACTTCAGGTATGCACGCAACTGTCAGAAAATGTGATGATTGTGTTTTCGGTGAATTTTCCTAGTAAGTGCACTTCTTGGGTATCATGATAGAACTTCCTATGTCCATAAATTGTACTGCATGCAACTGATTTTTATTCTTCATATACTGTATTAGATCGGATCAGGATTCATACAGATGTACGCACATTACTTTTTCAATGGAGTTCTTTCTTATTTTCACTTTTTTTATAGATGATGGTGATGCAGCTTTTGTGTGGATGGAGGGTAGTGTGGATAGGTGTATCGGACTGCTTTGCTTAACTAACAGGGCTGCATTTCTTGATTTTACCCCTACTGCAATGCAGTAGAAAGGGAACTGCATTTCAGAAATAACAATACTTCCTGCTTCCACGTGACGAACTGCATTGTTGTAGGTCACGGACTGCATTTGTACGTTGACTTGGGGCTTCCTGCATTTTATTTATGAGAGCGAACTGTAGTTTCTGGCAGTGCCCACACACAATTTTTTTGTGGTTGTTATTCATTTAAAAAAAGTTTCTCATTTTTCTTTGATGTTTTAGTTTTGTACTTACTATTTTTTTTAGTGGTCCGTGTTATTTTAACCACTCTAGCGTGTTGGGCCTGTGTTTGGGGAGTGAAAACGCATTCGGCCCAAGTAGGCCTGTCAGCACGACTGGTTCCCGGTGCACTGTATGTGCGCGCTAATGTTTAGTCCCACCTCGCCCGCTGAGAGCGCGCCGGACCTGTTTATAAGCCCTGGCGAGGCAGCTGTCTCGAACTCCTCTGGTTACTTATATGGGCACTTATACACGGCGCTCGCTGCTCTATCCTCTCTGACCTGTGGGCCCATGTGTGCCCGGCCCGATGCATCGTGGCTCAGAACGGACTCGCCTACTATGGGCGCAGACTTACTACAAGACTGGCTGGGTCCTGGTTGCACCTAGGTGGTCAATTTTTTTTATATTTTTCCTTTTACGTATTTTTCTAATATAGGGCGTGTACTGCTTAGTAAATCATTTTGCACTGCATTCATCAGGTTTGTGTACTGCATGTGCACACATTCCGCACTACATATGCAGGTGCATTTTTGTGCACTGCATGCTGGTAGCATTTTCTTTTAGTGTTTTTCCTCTTACGTATTCTTTTTCTAATATACTGTGTGCACTACTTTGTTGGGTCTGTGTGCACTGCATTCATCAAAGTCCTGTACTGCAGGTGTACACATTTTGCACTACATGCATCCTTTTTTGTGCCAACGTTGTGACTGCTTGTACCAACGTTGCAGACTTTATTGCTTGCATTTACGGACTGCATTACGTGCACTAAGTCTATGCGTTGTGCACTGCACGAAAGTGCTTCTCTTGTGCTTCATTTTGAGCATGTACTGCACTTCATGCACACATATTGTGAACTGCCTGGTATTACTTTGATGAACTGCATTCACTTTTGTTTAGAATGGTCTGCGGATTATAATTTTTTAGAAATATAAATATTTAATGATCTGCGGTTAGCGCGTGGGAAGTGCTGCAGTCAAAGTACACCTTTTTTTTGGTCCTTTTTCTTTGGTAACATAAGCCTTCATTGATTGTCCTTCATTCTTGGTAACATAAGTTTCATTAACTCTCATTTAATTTTCACTTTTATTTTCTGCGTTTGTTGACCTTTTTGCATTCCTCTTCTATAAATGTAGGCCAACTTCTAACCTTCCTTTGTAGTTCATTTCTCCTCTGGGCGCAACTTCTCTCCTTCCTCCAGCCTCTCTTTATTTCTTTTCATTTTCTAGGTTTTTGTTGCGATGGCTCCAGGCCCCTGCGCGAATCTCTCCTACTGCGGCCATGGTTGTGGTGTGCCGACGCACTGCGATTGCTCAGCTTGCTCGCAGGCCCGTCGTGCTCGCCGAGGGGCAAGGTCTTGTGCCGAGCTGGGCGAGCGGAGCAGCTTGCATATGGCACAGTATCCACGGAAGGATTGGATATGGGCCACATCAAAGTTGTTGCGTTCTATTCCGCCCTGCTTTGCTGTGGCCGTGGCCTTGGCCGCACAAGTCCTTTTATCCATCAACTTACGCCAACAGACGTGGAGACTCACTACAAGATGGTATTTTTCGCTTGATCTGATTTTTTTCTTTGTGTCTCCAATTTTTTTGTATAATTCCATACGGGTCTGAACTTCTAGTATTTTAGGAACGCACTTATTTTGTTTTATTGAAGTGTACTGCACTGTGTACTTATATCCTGTTTTTATTTTTTTGCTTGTGTGCATGGAGCTCGTGTTTTAGTTTGCATGGTTACAATATGTGAACTGCTTAGATATTAGATGAGCACTACTAGTTTTCACAATTTTCCCCGCTTGTACGGTGTGTACTACATGCAGCTATTCTCAAGAACTGCATGATAGTTAGAAGCATACTGCATATTTGAAAGTTCCGTACCGCATACTAGCGTGTGTTTTCTCTGTACTGCTTGTTGGACTGTTGTGCACTTCATCTAGCTCGTGTCTGTACTGTGTGTAGGTTTTTACTGCTCTGTGCACAGTATGAGAATTGTACTGCTAGTATCGTCCTCAAACAGTTTTATTATTTTTTGCAGAAAATCCCCCAACGAGCTGTTAGGTATCTCCGGCTCAAGAAGAAGGGAATTCTCCAAGTTGTTCTCGGCAATGGACACCTGAAACCAGCCAAGTACCATGTAGGCGTTGATGGGCGGCTGTATCTACAGAAAGGCTAGAAGGAATTTGTCATTGAGAGTGGACTGAAGTCTCAGCAAGTTGTTGTCCTCAACTTCTTTGAACTCGAGGATCGTATGGTTAGAATCACGTTTGACGTGATTGGTTAAGGTTATGAGGTTGATTGTAATAAGTACTTTTGCATATCGAACGCTTCATCTTTTGATGTGATTTGTAATAAGTACTTTTGTGATCTGAACCGCTTGGATTATTATTCAGAACTTCGTGCTGTCTATGAGCTAACTGCATTTTTTATGGGTTGTGGATCAAAATGTGTCAATGTTTATTCCAGACTGCTATATATATGGTTTACTCTATACATCATTTCTCTCGTATGGTTTAGTTGAAGAACTCATAGTTAGCGGGAAATTTGTGTTTACACAAAATTTAAACTGATACATAAGTCATACAGATATGCAAACTGCTATATATATGATTAATTTATTGAACTGCATCTATTTGGTCGTTAACCTGCTGCTTCTTCACGGTGACTGGAGTGTGTCTAATGTTGCACTTTCTTTTGTTTTTTGTGGCGGTGTTGCTGGTTCTTGTCTTTGCACCGTTGTGTTTGTAGCCCCTTGCGTGATGGTTGATAGCGGCTTTCGTTTTCCAGCGCTGTGAACTGCATCCTTCTTTGCTCCTCGCGTGATGGTTGATGGCGGCTTTTGTTTTCCAGCACTGTGAACTGCATCCTTCTTTGCTCCTTGCGTGATGGTTGATGGCGCCTTTTGTTTTCCAGCGCTGTGAACTGCATCCTTTCGTGCTCCTACCTTGTTTTTTGAATGTGGTGTCGTTCTCGGTTGTTTCTGTACAGCAGCATTCCCTTGTGTTTTCTGTCTTTTGTTTGGTGGTCTTGTGGGCATTGTTTCATCATGTTCTTCGTCCTCTTCACTCTCTTCTTGCTCTTCCTCCTCTTCTTCATCTGCTTCTTCATAAGCCACTCCTTCTTCAGTTTCTTCATGTTCTTCGTCCTCTTCACTCTCTTCTTCTACTCAGCCTCTTCTTCATCTGCTTCTTCATAAGCCATTTCTTCTTCAGTTGTGTCACCATCTTCTTCTGTGATTTCATCTTCTTCGCCTTCCTCATTTTCTGATCTTGTTCTTTTGGGGCAGGTTCTTGAATTGTGTCTCTTCCTCTTTTTGCAGATGCTGCAACGTCTCGGTTTCGTCAATTTCTTAGTGTTGTCAGTGGAATCTCTGTTTGGTTGTGCATCGCCATGTCCATGGTTTTCTTGTTCATGTCTTTTTTTACATGTCCTGGAATTGTGGCCGCTGATTTCATTACATGTCTTGCACCTTCTTATTCCCAGTGGGTGACCATCACTGTCCAGCTCAAGCTGTGGCTTACTGTTTTTGTCATCATTTTTCTCCTTGCATGCAACCTTTTTCTGGGTTGCGTCGCCCCCTTTCTTCCTTCCTCTTGTGTTTGAAATAGGAGGTGGAAGAATTGTTTCTTTTTTTATTGCACCAGTTGCGTTGTGTTCGGTATTTTCTACTTGCTCGATATTATTGTCATGCTGGGATTTCTCTGCTTGCTTTAGTTTTGCTGCTTCTTCTTCTTCTTCTTCTTCGTTGAGCACATCAACTTCCTCGATCAGTGCCCTCATACCAGACAACGCTCTGTGGCACCCAGCGTCGGACCTTGTCGCTCTGTTTGCAAGGTCCATTGTTGTTTCTGTCAGCAATTTTCTACGGCAAAAAAAGCAAACTTCCATCTGGTGCTGTTTGTTCGTAGTCTCTTCTGTCAAACATTGCATTTGATCTTGCATTCCGGGTGTATCTTTTCATGATGTACACCTCAGGAATCTTGAGTACTCTCAGGTGAGAAAGCATGCATAACACATGGACGCAAAAGAGCCCTGCAGACAACACATGCTTTCTTTGTTTTGTAAGTGAACTGCATGAAATTAATAAACACATTTTTTTTTGTTATTTGTTCATTTTAAGGAAGTGAACTTCACTTGGTTTTGTGAATTACTCATGCATGTGGACTTTTAAAGTTCAGTAAGTGAGCTTTCATGCATGACTATCAGAAATTAGGATTTTTTTTGCTAGCGAGTCTCACCTGTGTGTGTCCAGAGTTTGCGCTCACATTCGTAGACACCTTTCTCTTCATCGGCGACCACTTGGAAATTATGCCTTGCCCAGTCAAATGCATCCGATCTGTTGTAGTGGTGTACGAGGTACTTTGTCGGGTTCTCAGGGCACCGTTCTGCTCTGAATGCAGTGCTGCGGTAGAGTGTTTCTTTGAAATCTGCAAAAACTGCCCTTGTATACACTTTTGATAGCTGAACTTCGAACCAAAGCTTGGTTGTTGTCTTTACCTCTGACTGCATGATCAGAAATGCAGCGTTACGAATCAGAGAAATGAAAAAATTGTTTGTTTTTGTAGTTATATTTAGTAGTTTTTAATGGACATTTTATTTACCTCATTTCCTACTGTCTCTGCATGCTCGACGGCCTTCCTGGTCTGAATGCACTTGTCCACCTGTTTGCAAACAGATGGAGATCATGCTTCTCTTTGACGAAGTTTTTCTTCAATATGCGGTTCATGCTCTCGCTTCTCTACGTGGAAGTCATCCGAGCACAGAAAATTTCCTTGTAGTAAGCCGAGATCCACTCGTGCCTGTCATCCCACAGCGAAATCATCACTTTGTCATTTTGCAAGTTGTATTTCTGCATGAGGTCCTTCCATGCCCGTTCAAATTCTGATGGCATTAGTGGGTGGTTCAGCACCGCAGTGAGTTCATCCTTGAGTTTCTCGTGTGCCTTATACAGCAAGGCGAGGTGGTCTTTGTACTTCTTCATGATATGTCGCCGACACAAATTATGTAATGTATCTGGGAGGATAGTTTTTAATGCTTCCTTCATCGAAGAACATTGGTCTGAGAAGGCACAAATAGTGTTTTTTTATTAAGTTGTTTGTGTGTAAGAAAGACGGAGGAAATAGAAGCGTACCAAACAAACATAAGTATATAGTTGTTGTTTTTTTGTACCTGTGAGCATGCAGATTGGCGGCTTGTTGTTCATACACCTCAAGAATGTTTTGAAAACCCACTCGAACGACGGTATTGTTTTATCTCGCACAAGGGCGACAGCAAATATGGTGCTCTGTAGATGATGGTTCACTCCCACGAAGACTCCCAGCATCATGTGGAATTTGTTAGTTTTATATGTCGTGTCAAATGTAACACAGTCTCCAAAATCTTCATACGATCCTTTGCAACTTGCGTTGGCCCAAAAGACGTTTCTTACACGGTTATCTCCATCAACGTCATAATCATAGAAGAACTCTGGGTTTATCTTCTGCTTCTTTTCGAAGAAATCCAGAAGTTTCTTGACGTCATCTTGGGACTCTTCTCTGGCAAACTTCTGTTTCCTGCATTTCAAACGCAATGCAAACTCATCTCATCAAACAGGAAATAATTACCGACAGAATGCTCAAGTGATATGCTCTATGACGTGCTTACTTGTTGACCCAGTCGCGGCTAGTATGTCCCATGTGCTGCAGACCACCGGACATATGCGACAGCGTTGACATCATTTGTGCGTGTGTGTGGTTGTCCAACTACATGTCTTTCACCAACTGGTCAATCAAAGGATCGTCTCTTTTGTGCGAGCGCATGTGCAAAAGCATCCCGGGGCTTTCCAGCATCTTGTGATTGTGGTTGAGTTCAACCATTTCTATCACAAATTTGCCATCCTTCCTCTTTTTGACTCTAATTCTTGCCTTGCAGCCAATCCTTTTTTATGCCTTCTCACGTTTCCGGTCATAATCTGGCACGGTCTGCTTGTGCGTCCCTTCTCTTGAGCAGACAATGTAGGCATTTGTCTTGTGTTTTGCCCTCTTACGTATGCCAAAACCTGCATATCTTGCATAAGTGTTGTAAAAGTCCCACGCTTTGTCGTACGTGGTGAACTTCATTCCAGCTGCAGGTATGAGGTTCAGCGGCATGTTTTTATCCTGCATCAAGTGCAATGCTCTATGAGACAAAGTGTTCTGTTCTGTTTAAATATGAGGAGTGCATAGGAGTTTAATAAAGCACTGCAATGTTCCTAAGTTTTCAGAAGAATCGACTGTATTAGATGTTAGGCCAATCCTCACAAGAAATATCAGTGTGCACTACAATGTTATCTGAATGGACTGCAAATATTATTATTTTTCAGGACATAAACTTACATGTGTGTAATGTCGTTCATCCGATGGCGTTTGCAGCTCGCCGGGTTGTATTGGACATGGTGGGGTTATAGCAGATCTGTGTAGTTGAGGATCTCGGGGCGGCAATAGTGAGGAGGATTTGTACCTGCCGTTGACTTCTGACCGAGGCACCCTTGGTGGTCGAAGTTGATGCAGCAGGTCTACTCAAAGCTCTGATTTTCGGCGCAGCAGGTGGACACTGAGCTCTGTTTTGTGGTGCAGCAGGTGGACACGGTGGTAATCCAGTGTTGTGGCGATGTCTCACTGGATTGGTTTGAAATTTTTGGAGAGGTGGCACATCATCATAATCATCATCTGCTGCAACATCATGTTCAACAGCATCATCATTGTCTGTTCGGACATGCTGTCCAAATGTAGTGAACTCATGCTTGTACTCTGGGTTGAGAACTGTTATTGGCTCATCTTCATCGTTATCATCTTCATCATCCTGTCGGTGAGTGCCCTCCCACATGAAGGTGACATCGTCGTCATCTTCAACTACCTCTTCTTCTTGGAAAAAATCTTCTTCCAGAGAGTATTGCACCCTGCTTGTTGTCGTGAAGACTCCTCGAGGAATCTCAGGGGTAACCCAGCCAGTGTCTCTTTTGGAAGAAGCTTTACTCTTCTGAAAGTTGTTCTTCCCTGGGTTGTCAATTATGCGCGGCATTTTGTATCTGCTGAACGTCATTTCCTTCACAAAATGGCCGAGCTGCATTGTCAGGTAAAATGAGCTGAATCATACGAACTGCAATATGTTTGAAAGGGTACTGCAAACTAATGCACGCTGACTGCATCACCCCGCATGGTGAACTGAAGTAACCGCACTGCATCGTTGTATGTAGTGAACCTATAGAACCGTACTGCATAACCGAGCAAGCGTACTGCATAACCGAGCAAGTGCACTGCATTTTTTTTCACCGCGAACTGAAGTAACCACACTGCATTGTTTTTGGAGGCGTACTGGACTGCATGTACTGCTTTGCCTGGAATAAGTAAACTAAGATAGTTGAGGAAGTGTATTGCTTACCTCGTGTTGCAGTGCTTTCTTGCGTTTGCAGGAGGAAGTTCCCTTCTCGTCCGTCTGCACAACTTTTGCGTTCACCCGTGCAGTCCACTTGCCCTTCAGAAGTTCATGAGCAGTCTGGACGTTGCTCAAGGTGAGTGGTGGCGAAGGATTTGCTCTGAAGGTCGTTGCAGCCTTAATCCAAGAAGCTACCATGGATGAAGGAACCTTGCGCACAATCCTCCTTCCTCGAATTGGTGTGATGTCGAGGCAGCACAAATCCACATCTGATGAGGGACAGGTAATTGAAGACGCACCGCTCAATGCTATGGTAATTGAAGGCCCGGAGGAGATCGGCGGCGGCGCTTTTCGGTGTCAAAACCGGCAGACCTCGGGGTAGGGGGTCCCGAGCTGTGGATTCTCGGATCAATGGTAACAGGGACAAGGGACATGATGTTTTACCCAGGTTCGGGCCCTCTTAATGGAGGTAAAACCCTACATCCTGCTCTTGTTTATATTGATGGAGTATCAAGTACAGAGTTGATCTACCTCGAGATCATACATTGTGGTCTAAACCCTAGAGGTATGATGAGTAATGTCATCCTCATCTATCGACTAGCCTGGCCTCGGCTTATATAATATACTAGAGGCCTAGGATAACAAGAGTCCTAGTCGAATACGTCGGTGGAGAGGAGTCCTTGTCTTGATCACCAAGTCTTGTGGAATCTTCCTCGTATATGTCATTGGCTGTCTGAACTAGCCCTTTAGTGAATCACCATGGGGGTCCTCGGCCCGACCCACTGGTCGGGAGACAACGTGGTGAGTACCCCCTAGTCCAGGACACCGTCAGTAGCCCCCTGAACCGGTCTTCAAGCTGGGGACGCTCCTCGGTTCTTCCAAACTTTTCTGCATCTTCGGTCGTCGGCCTTGAAAACTGGTTCAACAAATCTTTCCATCTTCGATCTTGAGGATTGCCGAGCTAAATCTGAAGAGTTTACACGTCGGGCATCCGAGGAGCCCTTTAAGTCTTCAGCCTTTATCAATGCCTTGTTATTTTTATGCCACACCTCGGGTTTAAAGTGTTTCCTGTGCGGCAGTGCCCTCTTGCATCCGAAATCCAACGCCAGATTGCATCCGAGGTATATCTTTTTGCAGCCGAGCACCAACACCGGACTGCTTTCGAGCTCCAACGCCGGACTATATCCAAGTTCCAACGCCGGACTGTATCCGAGGTGTCATAGATCACCTTGGTTCAAAAAAGTTGAAGGAGTTCAGCCAAGCTTAATGCTGGAAATGCCCTTTATGGAGCCAACTACTTGTATCCGAGCTTTATGCCGGACTACTTTCGAAGTATCTTTTGCAGTCGAGCACCAACGTCGGACTATATCCGAGCTCCAACGCCGGACTGTACCCGAGCTCCAACGCCGGACTGCATCCGAGGTGGTGCACCACCTCGGCCATGTGCTGATTTTTATGAATTTAATTCCGATTTGTGCAATGTATTCTCTATAGAGATATATAGCCAGTAGCCCTCAAGGTGTGTGTCCGTTGAATGTCCGGCATGCACCTGACGGATAGCATAAAATCGCAGATCCCAGTAGCCCCTGAGACTCAGGTCGATTCACGAAATCGGCCTGAGGATCAATTCTCAGCTCAGCAGCATACTTAGGAATAGAAACACGGTGTAATATATTAGAGGAAATAGTGATCGGCAGACGGGCCCTTGAGAGAGGGTCTTGAAAAGTTGCCGTAATATATCAGCTTGATGCCGAATAGGTCCATGATGGTACCTATTGTTGTCCGAAGACGCGTTTGCCCATACCTCGGACAAGCCGAACACTGAGCACTTTGAATTTTCTGCATTGAATAGGCAATGCAGTAGCCCCCGAGCCACTGGTCGGGTGGCAACACCAGATCAGGGGATCGATGTACCCCTTTAATATTTGTAAATGATAAGCCTAAAGCCCAGTAGCCCCCGAGCCTTAATTTGGGCACGGGTGGCCGAATTAAGGATCAATATCAGGAGTAAAATCACGAATTATGTGCAATGATTTTATGTATCCAAGTACTCTACATCATTAATGCTCGGATCCGCATTGTACAAAACTTTGTTGACCGACCATCAGCTTCAACCTCCTCAGCCAGTAGTCGGAGAGTGTTTGTCCAACTTTATAAAGC
This sequence comes from Thinopyrum elongatum, assembly GCA_011799875.1. Taxonomy (NCBI): domain Eukaryota; kingdom Viridiplantae; phylum Streptophyta; class Magnoliopsida; order Poales; family Poaceae; genus Thinopyrum; species Thinopyrum elongatum. The sequence continues at coordinate 364,921,453 of CM022297.1, read as the reverse complement.
CTTTATAAGGGCAAAGATTTACGACAAACAAGGCAATCCGGTCATACGGTTTTATAAACAAAGGTACGCAGAGAGATATGTTATATTACTTTTTAATGTAAGAAACATCTTTCAAAGAAAATAGTCTCGCTATCGGTTCCTTTCTTTGGTTGTCATGCCGACCATGATCATGAAACCTCACCTCCGATCATTGTGGGAGAAAAATATTGAGGATTTAGTTCGGGGAAAGTTCCCGAACTCTGTGGTATATAATGAACCGAAATTTTCACTTCCATCGTTGCCGACCAATTATATCCTTTAAGATGGCTAGCTTTCGGCTTCACCCAGTCTGAGGTACTAACCCGGATGACCCGGTAGTGACAATCACAGAGGTGCTCCCTTTACCGCCTAGCCGAACAATCGGGAACATAGGGGTAAGCACAGGAGCCAGGCAACCCAGCTTGGCCAAAATCTTAAGTCAAATTTGATGCATATTTATGGCTTTATAACGATAATTACGGAAGGCAGCGCTTGTATACTGAATACAAACACTGATGATATATGTTTATTTTGACTCCGTTGCGACTGTTTATCAGTTGAAAGTGGCCCATCGTCGGCTTCTACCCCTTTGTAGATACTACGCAGGGTGTTTCCGCAGTAACAAGACAACCCTTAGCCGACGTCTCGGTGCCCGGAGGCGGTTGTGTTAGCGGAAACAAGGCAATCAGATATGTGTGCTTTATAACTTTCACTTAGTCATACGAGCTTTAAACTGGGGAAGCTAGCTATGAGCCCCCGGTTAGTGTTCGGCACCAACCTAAGTCTAGCCATTAACACTTCAGCCAATGTTATGAAAGGCCCATCGTTTAACACGGGGTAATCGGTATCGATCTATAGTTTGACACTGTCATCGGATCGCCGACCAGTTTACGCCCATTGTGACAGTCAGTTTTCGGCTTTCTCCACTGAGGTGCTTAACCATTCGAGCTGGAAGCACAATCGCAGTGGTTCTCCCTTTGCACACCTAGCCGAACAAAGCGAAACATAGGAGGCAAGCACAGGAGCCGGGCAACCAAACTATTGACCGAAGACACAATTCAAAACCGATGCATATATAGCAATATCCGAGAATGTTTTTGCCCAATCTCTAAATGTGTCCGACGTTGCACTGCGAGACTTATGCTGGAAACACACAAATAGTTTAAAATTGCCATAGGCTTGGAAAACCAAAAAAAACTTCAGTAAAAACTTTACGCCCGCACTAAATCAAGTCATTTGGTGCCAATCCGAAAATTGGTCTTACTTTTGTGCTTCTGTCATGGATTAATATGACACATCCGATCTCAAGACTTCAAGCGGGTCAGCCTACGACTGCAACCTCCTATCCCGAAGGCGGAGTACTGCTCTTTAGGCCAGTTTAGCGAACTAAACTCGAGAGGCATTAGAGAGAAAACAGGCTATCCGGCTATTGACCACACACTCGATTCGAGAAAGGAGTGGTAGAAAAAGACTTTGCAACGACTTACAAGAAGAACACTTATTATAAAACAGCTCATATAAATTTAAGAGCCCCCAGTTAACATGGGAAAGGAAGTGTTTTTAACAAACAATGTTTGTTGACAATATAGTTTTTAACACAAATATAATGTTTGGTCGAACCGAACAAGAATTAAAAAAAACTGGGCATGGAAGCGACTTAGCTGGTTAATGTGCTCGGTGTCGATGTGAGGCCCGAGCTTACGGCGGGACGAGGTCCCAGCCCCCAAGCTCGGCACTCCGAAGTGACCGCGAAGCGAAGAGCTCGGCACTCCGAAGTGGCGACATAGCGCAGCCAATGTGGCAGGGTGGAACCCCCAGTCCAACCGAGGCGACAGAGTAGGCCCGCAGTATGACGCCGAAGTCCCCGGCGTGGGTTAATGAAATGATGACGAAGCCCCCGGTCCAGCCGAGGTGACGTGGCACGTCGGTACGCCGAGGTGACATCGCTGCCCAACCCGGATCATTTACCTGTGCACAGAAAATAGTGCAAGCCGGAGATAATAGTAATAATAATAAATTAAAAAATTCATTGCATAATTAATAATTTATGCAAAGTGAGTAATAAAGAAATATGGCCCGTGTGCCGAACACTCGATGAGGTAGAGCTCTCTCAGCGATGCCGAAGTCCCCGAGGCAACCGAACATGTCGGTATGGCAATTCGACCAACAAGGTGATCACGCGAGCCAATTTATGCCGATTGGGACGACGACGTAGGCCTGCTGAAGTGACTGCGTGATGCAGTCGAAGTCGATTACCTACACATGTAAAATAGTGCAGTCCAAAAAATAATAATATAAACATATAAAAAATCCTCGCATAATTAATTTACGCAAAATATTTTTTTAAAGAGATGTGGCCTGGCGTTGAATCCAATGTCGATGCGGGGCGTCGGCGTGACAAAGCCTGAACTCGCAAGGTGGTCCGAGTCCCCGATGTGGTGTTTGCCGAACTGCGGACGGGAAGCTGACCAAACCGTCACGCAACCATCGTTAATGCGGCCACCATTTGACAGTCCTGTGTACAGGGGATGGAACAAACCAGAGTAATATTCCTCGGGAAAAATAAACCCATGCAAGCAAAAATTAGTAGGATTAATAGCACCTGGCTTATTTGTTGTAGCAGTCCAAAGAGACACATGCGGGCGTTCATGGATTTGCATCTAGTAATAGTACTAGTGCCAACACTAGCTTGATGTTGCGTGCGCGTGCTCGGCTGGGACAGAACCGTTTAGGATCTCCCATGATGCGCAGCACGTCCTCACAAGTCACGTCTGCTGCTAGTCTGTCATAGCGGACCTCAGATCCGATGTGTAACCGGACGGCGCACACGGCCGCCGCCGCTCTGCAAAATTAGTGCAGTACAGCAGAACAGAAAATATTCTCTGTATATTAATTTATGTGCTAAACAAATAGCTAAGAAAAATAAAACCTAGACGGCGATGACCGTGGAGGACCAGAATAAATAAAGGAACATCGGTCGAACTTTGATTGTTGATGAAGAGGTCCAGGCTTGTGGTGGGACAAAGAAGTAGTCCTTGGCCTGGCCGAGGTACCAGCCCCCAAGCCTGAGGTGATCGAGCAGAGAGCTTGGCTTGACGAAGTGGCGACGCAACATGGTCGACATTGTGAGGCAAAAGCCCCTGGTACAGCCAAGGTGACGAAGTTGGTCGGCTGGTGATGCCGAACTCCCCGGAGTAGTTTGATGAAGAGATGGCGAAGCCCCCGGTCTAGCCAAGGTGACGGGGCAGGTTGGTAGTATGACGTTTGCAGCCCCATGCCGGCCGAGGTGCCGAAGCAGGTCGGCGTGGTGGACATCGGCTTGGTCAGCCGGATTAGTATTTGGGATTTCTTCAGAATCGTCCTCCGGAACTATGGTGTGAGGGGCGAGTCCGGCCAGGGTTGACTCCTGATGTTCGGACGCCGAAGTCCCGTCCAGGATTGAAGCTAGAAACGGGATAAGAGAGGCGAGTCCGGCCAGAATTGACTCCCGATCTTCGGATGCAGAGGTCACATCCAGGCTTGAAGAAGCAATAGTGCGGGCCGGATCTTGTGATGCGGTCGATGCCTGCTTGATGAAGTGACCATGTAGCGATGCCGGTGTGCCCGCTCCGTATAATTCATGGGGCGACAATGTTGGTGATAATTTACCCTTCACGATGCCGAACTCTTGTTCGGCTTGCCGAGATAATGATCCGAAGAGGTTGAGTTCGGCTCGATGAAGCGACGACCCGTCTGGCGCAGGTCGGCAGCCGTGCAGCAACGTTGTCAGGCTGGTTTGACACCGGCACAACGGTGAAGGTTACCTCCGAAAAGGAGCAAAATTTGTGAGCATGTGTTCAGAAACAAAACACAATACCCTAGAAAGAGATTCCTCCAAAAAGGTTGTCCAATATCCCGTTCATGAAGAAAGATGAACTCGGGTCGGATTCATATTCGCGCAGAAAACGATGCGCTCATCGGAGGTTTCCCGGGGTTGAACGGTCGGATCGAACTGAAATTTTGAGGGGCGGTAGATATAGGAATTGCGCAGCCGATCAATGGTTGGATCTTCCAAAGGACGTCCGAGCTAGATGCTGGACACCATGCTCCAAACTCATCCAGATTCTCGTCCAGATTTGACAGGGCTCTGGTTTATCGGAGATCGATGGAGATTGCTCCATCGGAACGCGACGAATTTTTACAGAGTTGTTATAGACTCAATTCTGCGCAATTCCACCAAAGGAATCGTCAAATCGATGTTCGAGGAGGCGGTGTCCGCGGATACAAGTTCGCTGTCCGGAGAAACAGCATGGTTGCTCGAGGGCAATGTTGACGTTGAGCCCCTGGGCTCCATGGATGATTCCTCCATGATCTTGATAGAGATCGGAGTTGATGATGACGAGGACATATGTCTGATCTTGACGATCCGAAGAGGAGCCCAATCCTCGGCCCAGCCGAGGTGACCAGTCAAGTCGGCGATGAAGACGCCGACGTCGCAGTTGGTCTGCAGACCAGCCATTGATCCCTTGCCGATCACACAGCGGAACTCTCAATGAAAGCACCATTGTCGGTGTCAAAACCGGCAGACCTCGGGGTAGGGGGTCCCGAGCTGTGGCTTCTTGGATCAATGGTAACAGGGACGAGGGACACGATGTTTTATCCAGGTTCGGGCCCTCTTAATGGAGGTAAAACCCTACGTCCTGCTCTTGTTTATATTGATGGAGTATCAAGTACAGAGTTGATCTACCTCGAGATCATACGTTGTGGTCTAAACCCTAGAGGTATGATGAGTAATGTCATCCTCATCAATCGAATAGCCTGGCCTCGGCTTATATAATATACCAGAGGCCTAGGATAACAAGAGTCCTAGTCGAATACGTCGGTGGAGAGGAGTCCTTGTCTTGATCACCAAGTCTTGTGGAATCTTCCTCGTATATGTCATCGGCTGTCCGAACTGGCCCATTAGTGAATCGCCATGGGGGTCCTCGGCCCGACCCACTGGTCGGGAGACGACGTGGTGAGTACCCCCTAGTCCAGGACACCGTTAGCGCTACCGAGCAGCTGCCGCGGAAGAAGGCCGATATGCGAGCGGGGGAGGCGTTGCTCGGTTGCTGCCACGGAAGAAGGCCAAGAGGCGATGGGCGGCGGTGCTGCTTGGCCGCTGCTGCACAAGAAGGCCGCGAGGGGAGGGCCGGCGTCGCTGCCGGCCGCCGCCGTGGAAGAAGGCCGGGAGGGGAGTGGCGGCAGCGCTCCCAGGCCGCCGCCGCGGGAGAAAGCGGGGAGGGGAGTGGCGGCATCGCTCCCAGGCCGCTGCCGCGGAAGAAGGCGGGGAGGGGAGGGGCGTCGGTGCTCCCAGGCCGCTGCCGCGGTAGAAGGCCGGGAGGGGAGGGGCGGCGGCGCTCCCAGTCCGCTGCCGCGATAGAAGGCCGGGAGGGGAGGTGCGGCGGCGATCCAGTGGGGGATGTGCAGAATAAGGTGGGTGTTATCAGAATAAGGGTCTTAAGGGGTGTTATCATAATAGACCCACCGGTAATAGTCGCAACTACACGTGGGTGTTAGCAAGATCATTTGTGTGTCGCTTTGCGAGTTTTCATTCATTGTCTGAGAAACGGGAAAAAACTTCAAATAGTTCGGCCGCAGGGTGCGGCCAGAGGCGTAGGCCTTGTTGGTATTTTAATTTCAGGAAATGCATATAGAGTCCGGAAATAACGAAAATCATTGTGTCACTGTGGCGTGCTCTCACGATCGCATGGAAAAAATTTGGTAAAGTGTGGCACAAGTTTTGGTGCTCGCACCTTCCATACCGAAGCATCTCACAAGAAGGATCATACTTTTCAAAAGGAGACGCGGCACTTCGGACTCCAAATCGTCAGTTACTACATCGTTCCGCCTCGAAAAAAATCATGGTAAACAATCACGAATATACCCTTTGGTTTGATTTTCTGGCCCATTTCAGGTCTCGTCTGCTATGTTTAAGTCATTTTTTGCACTTACCTTGCATTTAGTGCATATAATGTCAAAACCCTACTACAACTACATGTGGGTGTTTTAGTTAGGCTATACTTAGGCTACTCATAGTGGAGAGTATCATATACTAGTATCATGCATATATATGATACTAGTGTATGATACTACCTTTAATTATAGTGCATAGTATAATAGAGTAGTATCATAGATAATCATATTTATTGCCATGCATGACACAAATTAGCATCGCATTTAACATGATACGGTATCTACCTACATGTTACTCTAATCCTCTCTATCTTCTTTAATTCTTTGCCACATCAGCATACTTGCTATTTCCGAGTGCATGATACCGGCTATGATACCACCACTATGGCCAGCATTATAGTGGGAAGTATCATATACTAGTATCATGCATATGATACTAGTGTATGATACTACCTTCATAGTGCATAGTATCATAGAGTAGTATCATAGATATGATGACCCTATTTATGGCCATGCATGACACAAAGTAGTATAGCATTTATTATGTTATGGTATCTACCTATATGTTACTCTAACCCACTCTCCCTTCTTTAATTCCTTGCCACATAATCATATTTGCTATTCCCGAGTGCATGATACCGGCTATGATACCCCCACTATGGTCACCCTTAGCAAAGAAGGTGTACAAATCATTTGTGCGTCGCTTTGCGAGTTTTCATTCATTTGTCCGAGAAGCGGGGAGAAGTTTCAAACATTTCGGCCGCGAGGTGCGGCCACTGGCGTAGGCCTAGTTGGTATTTTAATTACAGGAAATTCAGATGGAGTCCGGACATCATCAAAATCGATGTGTGCCCGTGGCGTGTGCTCTCACGACCCCGTGGAAAAATTTTGGTAAAGTTTGGCACAAGTTTTGATGATCGCTCCTTCCAAACCAGAGCATCTCACATGAAGGATCATGGTTTCCAAAAGGAGACGTGTCAATTCAAACTCCAGTGGCCGGTGACTTCATCGTTTGGCCTCATAAAAATTTCCATGGTACGCAATCACCATTATACCGTGGGTTTGATTTTCTGGCGCATTTCAGGTATCGTTAGCTATATTAAGACATTTTTTGAGTTTAACATGCATTTTGTGCATAAAAATAAAATTACAACCGGAACTGCATTTGATGTCGAAAGGGATGAGGATTGCCGTTCGATCTGGGAGCATCCAATGGTGCAGACGTACGATCCGTGGGGTTTGGGTTTTGGCCAATCAGAAAGCACGACTCAGATCACGCGCGGGGTTTGGTCGGCACACGGCTTTCATGAACGAACCATGTGCTATTCGCAAACCAGATTGCATATCTTTTGTTCACACATGCTGGAGTGAGATCAATTGAGTGTGCTACCTCTATGATATAATAATAATAATAATAATAATAATAATAATAATAATAATAATAATAATAATAATAATAATAAATAGTTCATATTCATTGCCTAAGCTGACAACATATCAAGGTCAACATATTAACGGTTCTTGCATCAACAGAAAACCGGGCATAACTCACAAATTCAGTACACGCTACAGTTCTAAATTGAACGAATTAAGTTGCAGGGTAGGCATAAAGACTAATCCTTCGGCTTAATTCCCATGTACATGGGGGAACTGGGATCATTACGTTGACCCCGAATGAACTTGGGTTTTCTGATGATTTTACGCTTCTTTGTTACATGGGTGCGTGATCCCTTGGCTGGTAACTCAGCAAATTCATCGTACTCGTCCTCATTGCCAACATCCTCGACACCCAGTACCCTCCTCTTCCCATGCATCACTACATGGCAGTTCTTATGCAAGGGGTCTTTCGCATAGAAAATCTGGATAGCATCGCTGGCAAGAATGAACGGGTCCGCGTGATATGCCGTCGTTGTCCTGTTAACATAGGTCTTCCTGTAATCATCAACCTTTACATGACCAAGAGGGATCCATGCGCACCTGAATAATGCCACCTTAACTTTCACATAGTCAAGCTCCCAAATCTCTTTGATGGTTCCATAGTATACCCTTTTATCAGCTTCATCTACAGTCATGCATTCTATTCGAACAGAGTTGTTCTGATATGAGGCCTTCTCATCACGTTCCTCAGTGTAGAACGTGTATCCATTTATATCATATGCTTGGTACATCAACACCATAGGTGATGGATTTTGTGCCAACCACATAGCAATGTCATCGATGGATCCTTGTGCCAAATGATTCTTCAGCCATTCGGCATAGTTCTTAGTGTGCTCCTTCATCTCCACATCTGATTAAGGCACCATTGGTAAGAAGCTTTGGCGTATCTCCGCCAAGTGTTCTTCGGCATAAGCGCTGAGAACTGGGCTGTTAAGCAGTACCGTCAAATGGGCTTTCTCTGCCAATTCTCTGGGTGCATCCATTTGCGTGCCAGCAAGGACCGGCTTACCTTTTAGCCTTCCCTCGTGGCGAGAGAGGGGCAAACCTATAGGTCTTTGTTTCATGTATTCGGTGCAAAACTCAACCACCTCCTCCGCGATATAACCTTGTAGGATGCTTGCCTCTGGATGGTTTCAGTTCCGACAATAGCACTTCAGTATTCCCATGAACTGCTCAAAGGGATACATGTTGCGAAGAAACACAGGACCACAATACTTTATCTCATTGACAAGGTGCACAGTGAGATGGACCATGACATCAAAGAATGACGGTGGGAAAAACATCTCTAGGTTGGACAATATTCTTGCAATATCATCTTGCATCTGATCCAACTCTTTAGGATCTACAACTTTCTGCCATAGTTGGTTGAAGAAATCACAGAGCTCAATGAGTGTGTTTCTTATATCTTTGTCCATCAGATTCCTGATGGCCACCGGGAGGATTTGTGTCAACATTATGTGGCAATCATGTGACTTCATGTGTCCCAACTTCATTTTACCTGAGCTCACATCCACGAGACTTCTGATGTTTGCGGAGTAGGAAGAGGGTGTCTTAACTGACAACAAATAGGTGAAGAACTGTGTTGCTTCTTTTGTACTGAAATTGTAACTCTGGCGAGCTTTGATGAATTTGTCATCTTCTTCTGCTTCACTCTTGCATTTTGATTGATCAGCAAGCATATCGAGCCGTGCACCATCACCATCCTTTGTTTTACCTTTAATCTTGAGCAGAGTACCAAGGATGCTTTCACATACGTTCTTCTCTACGTGCATGACATCGATGCAGTGACATACACGTAGAATCTCCCAGTAAGGTAATTTCCAGAACACCGATTTCTTCTTAAACACTTGACCCTTGGGTGTTTGTTTCACTGTCAATGTGTGCTTCTTGCCAAGCACAACATTATTTTTTTAGCCATGTTGTGGACCACCTCCCCATCATAGGGTCTTGGGCCCACATCTACCTCTGCCGTACCATCAAATTCAGCTTTCATCTTTCGGTATGGGTGATTTCTCCGTAAGAACCTACGATGACGCAAATACACGGCTTTGCGCGAGTTGGGAAGAAATCTGCTAGCTGTCCTATCCATGCATGTGACATACCCTACATCTCCCTTTGTTTTCTGCCCTGATGTGTTGCCTAATGCCGGCATATCTTGAATGGTGTGCACCAGCATCACATGTAGATCGAAAATCTCCTTTCTGTAAGCATCATAACATTTTACAGCAGGCGCATCTATCCACACTGTCAGCAGTTCTTCTACCAGTAGCTGAAAGTAAATGTCGATGTCATTTCCAGGTTGCTTCGGGCCTTGGATAATCATTGACATCATAATGTATTTTTTCTTCATACACAACCAAGGAGCTAGGTTATATATGCACAGAAGCACCGGCCATGTGCTGTGATTGGTGCTCATATCGCCAAAAGGATTCATCCCGTCAGTACACTCCCTGAGCCTTATACTTCTAGGATCCTTGGCAAAGTCTTCAAACTTGTTGTCGATTAATTCCCACTGAGCCCCATCTTTCGGGTGCCTCATATATTTATCCGCAGTTCGCTCATCATGATGCCACCGCAACCTCTTTGCCTCTCTAGGGTTTGCAAACAAACGCCTCAACCTTGGAATTAAAGGCAAGTACCAAACAACCTTGAACAGGATTCTTGTCTTGATCACGTCATCCAATTTGTACTTGTCCTTTGCTCTCCTGCGCTTGTATCGTGCATGCTTGCATGTGGGACATGCACGCAAATCTTTGTACTCACCATGGTACAATATACAATCATTCACACAAGCATGTATCTTCTGTACTTCAAGTTCCAATGGGCAAACAATTTTCTTCGCTTCGTTCGTGCTTCTGGGGAGCACATTATCTTCCAGAAGAATTTCTTTGAAAAGACCTAACATCTCTGTGAAGCCCTTGTTTGATAGACCGTTTGCTGCTTTAAATCTGAGAAGTGCCAGGGTGGCACTCAACTTGGAATATTTCTTTTTGCAACCTGGATACAATTCTTTCTTGGAGTCCACATCAATGGTTGGCAGATCCTTGTACCCAATCATATCCTTTTTTGGGCCCTTGAAATCTGCAATCATAGCAGCAAAATCTGGCATATCAAGATCGTCGTCATCTGCGTCGACGTCTTGGTTTTCCAGTGGGCGTTTCGGCTTTCCGGTGTTCCATTGGTAGCTTGACACCTCTGCCCCGATGTTAGATTCAACATCCATGTGACACTGATTGGGGTTTGGCATCTCGCAGCCTTGGGTATATTCATCCATGACCTGCTCTTCACCATGTCTAGTCCAACGTGTATATTCATCCTTGAATCCCCGAGAGACTAAGTGCCACTGGACATCTGCAACTTCACGTGACTCTGTATTGGCACAATCAGTACATGGACACAGGATGTAATCCGCATCACCAATTCTCCTCTTTGTACTTTCAGCCAAATTCATGAACTCTGTCATGCCACTGATAAAATCTACGGTTCTCCGATTCTTCATCCATTGAGATTGTTCCGTCTGCACCACACGAATGGTAAATAAAAACAAAACAACCAAATTAATACACGGATTAACTGCTGCCCAAAGATGCATGCGTAAATCACAAGGTTTTATTTTTATAATTACTGAGGGCACTCTGTATTGTTATCTAGACATGCAATGACAAAAATCAATGGCCAGTCAATTTACACACAGAGTACTAGTACAACAGTACCCTTAGGAATTGAATACCTTAATTAAGCCACTCACCAAAAGAATACCTTAATTAATTAGCCGCTCGGTGACCTCCACCCAGCAGAAAGAGAAGCGCGATGTGGCGGCACACCGAGACAGCAGGGTCGAGGAGCAAAGCTTAGTGCGGCTGCCGCCTGAAGTTCGACCTCCACTATCCCGCCATCGACCGCGATGGATGTGCTCGAATCACACCGCCGCCAACCTCGATGGTTGAGCTCCTCCTATCTCCTGCCGCAGACCGAGGATTGACCTCCTATGACACCACCACTGCCCACCGACTGAGGATTGACCTCTTCTCCGGTAGCCGCTGAGGGAGTCCTGGATTAGGGGGTCCTCGGGTGTCCGGTCTATTCGATATGGGCCGGACTGATGGGCCGTGAAGATAAAGTAGAAGACCATCCCCCGTGTCCGGTTAGGACTCCTATGTGCGTGGACGGCAAGTTTGGTGTCCGGATGTACTATTTCCTTCTTCTGTAAACCGACTCTGTACAACCCTGGGCCCCTCCGGTGTGTATATAAACTGGAGGGTTTAGTCTGTAGAGGCAATCAGAATAATCATAGGCTAGACAGCTAGGGTTTAGCCATTACGATCTCGTGGTAGATCAACTCTTGTAACCCCTATATTCATCGAATACAATCAAGCAGGACGTAGGGTTTTACCTCCATTAAGAGGGCCCGAACCTGGGTAAACATCGTGTCCCTATTGTCTGTTGTTACCATTGATGCTCAGACACGCAGCTTGGGACCCCCTACCCGAGATCTGCCGGTTTTGACACTGACATTGGTGCTTTCATTGAGAGTTCCGTTGTGTTGTCGATAGAAGAATCGATGGCTCGCCTCGTTGTCAATAACGATGCTGTTTCCGGAAAGACTTTTCTCCCTGGTCAACTCTTTGTGTTTGGCGGCTTCACGTTGTGTGCCAACTCGACCGGCCACCTTGAGCAGGTCGACAGCTACGCCCCTGGTCACCAGATCAGGTTTGGAAGTTTGAACTACATCGCTGATATCCGAGGAGATCTAATCTTCGAGGGGTTTACGGCCTCGGCCGCCGCTACCCACCCATACAAGGAAGGCCCTTCGGATCCGCTATCAGATCCCGTCCAGGGATCGACTATCATGCCCGCCCTGATCCTAGATCCGGAGCAGGACACTTTGTCTGAATACCGGGTGGTGGACCCCGCCGGACTTTCTCCTACTGCGGAGCTTCTAGTCGGAGACCCAGCTGCAACCATGCCGTCGGCGGACCTGGAATCAAACGGGACTCTCCCCGTCATCGGGAAGCCGGATTCACCACTGGATGTCAACTCCGAACTCTCGAGGTCTGCGTCTATCGAGCTCGGTCAAGTGGTTATTACCGAACATAGCTCCGCAGATCCTCAGATGCCTGTCTAGCTTTCACTATTAAACAAAACGCTGGACCTAATGCGATCTCTCGCCATCACGGAAGTATCACCTCCGAACTACGCCTAGCTTGAACTGGGGGCTGAGAGCAGGGAATTTTGCGTCCCAGCCACCACCCACATAATAGCCACTATCGAGGATTTAACCGACATGCTAGACTACGCCTTCGAAGACATCGATGGTATGGACGATGATGTCGGAGTTGAACCAGGACAAAACCACCCCCATCACTGGACGTTGGACGACCACTTCTACTTATGATGTATAAATGGTGGACACGCCTGAAAAGAAGGACGACGATGGCACTCAAGATCCAGATTAGAAGGAGCCCGTCGATGAACCACCAAAGCGCCGGCGTCTGCGTCGCCGCCCACGATTGCGTCGGGCGAGGGAAAGCAATGCCGGCACCAGAGATAATGACACTCCGGACAACGCCGAAGACTCCGACCACCCCGCTGAGCCTGCGTTCGAGCAGGACGAGAGGGAAGAGGGTCAAGTCAACCCCGACGAACTTGCCGATCACGGGGATTCGGAAGATAGTAACTACTTACCTGTCTCTGAAGAGGATATTAGCCTCGGTGACGAACATTTCATCGTCCCAGAGGAACCCCTCGAACAATAACGCTTCAAGCGACGGCTGATCGCCACTGCACGGAGCCTAAAAAGGGAACAACAGCAGATTCAAGCCGAAAAGGATACGCTCAACGACAGATGGACTAAGGTCCTGGCCACCGAAGAAGGATACGGCTATGAGCGCCAAACAAAGAGCTATCCTAAGCGCAGGCTCCTGCCACAATTCGACGAGGAGGCCTTTGAGCCAATACCATCAAAATACAATCATGCTGATCAGCCGGACCGACCACCACGTGGACGAGATAAAACGGCCAATTATGCTGAACACCAGTCCGCGCCCCCTCGTAACAGAGGCAAGGAAGCAGCGGCTCCGCGCTACACGTATGACCTACGTCAGGACCTGACCAATAGAGCCGGCCAGACCAGATCCATCTATGGATCAAGAGGACGTGCCCCCACACAAGATGACAGCCATCAAGCCTGGCATGACAAACCTAACCAAGTCTGGGGTCAGCACCGGACACAGATGTCATCCGAACTCCGTCACGATGTCGCCCGGTACAGAGGTGCCGCACACCCCATGTGCTTTACCAATGAGGTAATGCAGCACCAATTTCGGAAGGGTTTAAACCCGTGAACATCAAGCAATATGATGGAACGATGAATCCTGCCGTAAGGATTGAAGATTTTCTTCTCCACATTCACATGGCTCACGGAGATGATCTCCACGCCATTAAAAACCTCCCTCTAAAGTTGAAAGGACCAGCACGGCACTGGTTGAATAGCCTCCCAGAGAACTCCATTGGAAGTTGGGAAGATTTAGAGGATGCTTTTCGGGACAACTTTTAGGGCACTTATGTTCGGCCACCGGATGCAGATGACTTGAGTCACATAGTCCAGCAACCTGGAGAGTCAGCTCACAAACTTTGGAATCGGTTCTTAATTAAAAAGAACCAAATCGTGGACTGTCCAGACGCCGAAGCCCTAGTGGCATTTAAGCACAGCGTCCGTGATGAATGGCTTGCCCGACACCTCGGTCAGGAAAAGCCGAAGACTATGGCAGCTCTTACTGCACTTATGACCCGCTTCTGCATGGGCGAAGACAGCTAGCTGGCTCGTAGAAGCAACAGTACCAGTGACCCCGGTACCTCTGAGGCCAGGGATGGCAATGGAAGGCCACGATGCAACAAAAACAAGCGTCAGAACAACAACGAAGAAACAGAGGATACGGCGGTCAATGTCGGATTCAGTGGCTCTAAACCCAGTCAGCGGAAGAAAGCCATTCAAAGGTACTAGGGACGGTCCGTCCAACTTGGACAAGATACTGGATCGACCCCGCCAGATTCATGGCACCCCTGACAAGCCTGCCAACCATACCAATAGAAACTGCTGGGTTTTCAACAGGCCGGTAAATTAAACACCGAACATAAGGGGAAAGAGCCTCCAAGCAAGGACAATGATGAGCCTCACCCACCGCGCACCGGGGGACAGAAACAATTTCCCCCCGAGGTAAAAACGGTGAACATGATCTACGTCACCCACATCCCCAAGAAGGGGCGCAAACGCGCGTTATGGGACGTCTACGCTATAGAGCCTGTCGCCCCAAAATTCAACCCATGGTCGGCTTGTCCGATCACCTTTGATCGCAGGGACCACCCAACCAGTATCCGTCACGGAGGTTCGGCGGCCCTGGTACTCGATCCTATCATTGACGGTTACCATCTTACTAGAGTCCTTATGGACGGCGGCAACAGCCTCAACTTGCTCTACCAGGATACTGTCCGTAAGATGGGTATCGACCCGTCAAGAATCAAACCTAGCAACACTACCTTTAAAGGAGTGATACCTGGCATGGAGGCCCACTGCACGGGCTCCTTAACACTAGAAGTCGTATTCGGCTCTCCAGATTACTTCCGAAGCGAAGACTTGATCTTCGACATCGTCCCTTTTCGCAGTGGTTATCATGCACTGCTCAGATGAACGGCCTTCGCCCTCTTTAATGCGGTCCCGCACTATGCTTATCTGAAGCTCAAAATGCCCGGACCTCGTGGCGTCATCACAGTAAATGGGAATATGGAGCAATCCCTCCGTACTGAGAAGCATACTGCGGCTCTAGCAGCCGAAGTACAGGGCGGCCTCATCAAGCCGGATAACCCATCGGTCATCAAGACCCATGACTCTGCTAAGCGAGTCTGATCCGCACTACAACGCGATAGCCCGGTGGAGCCGGAGCTTAAATAGCAGTTTAGCCTCTGCCGACCACCCCATAAGGTTGTGGCATACGTACCGCGCGTACATAACTATGCACTTAAAATACCTTGGGCAGCGCCGGAGGCACACTGCGGAAAAGGTCCATAGTACGGTTTGACCCTATTCGGACCTCAACTTTTTTTCCACTATAGGTTCGTTAAAAAACCTACCTCATCTACGGAGGCACTTTTCCAGGTCCCTCTTTCTTACAGACGACCATCACCTCCTCCTCTTAAAGGATTTCCCTCCAAGGAGAAACGGTGTAGACGTGCGGCAGGGCACCATTGGGATCTTCAAACCACTACTTTTAGGCCCTGTGTAAACCTTTTCCTTGTGTAAAACTTTTGGCATGTAAAATAGCCTCGATATTTATGGCATTATCTGTAATAATACGGCTCGACATACTTATCAGGGTGTAAAGGAAGCAGTTGACCACCACTTTTGTTTGGCACTTATTTATTTTTGTCATCTGTATGCCCTCCCAACTTCAGACTGCCACACGTGCTTTAGTCTGGCATTAACACCGGGGGCTGTATTCGGTCCTGCACACTTCAAAGTCCGAACACCTATAGGGTACTCTTCGGTGTCCCAGATATTGCATTATATGCATCGGCTCCGAATCATGTCTTTGGTCTATAATTGGGTTGCCCGGCTCCTGTGCTTACCACCTTACGTTCCGCTCGTTTGGCTAAGGTAGTAAAGGGAGAACTACTACGATTGTATTTCTGGTTCGTCCAGTCAAGTACCTCAGTAGAGAAAGCCAAAAACTAACTGTCATGATAAGCGCGAGCTGGTCGGCGATTCGGCGACTTAGTATTATAATACAAATCGTTAGCGATTTACTCCGTGTTATACGAGGGGCTGGTCTTCGTCCAGCCGCGTGGAAAAGGCACCGTAGTCCGGATAGCCGCACACGCACCAGGGGCTAGTACTTAGCCCCATAGTCAAACTCCTATGGCTAAGTGAAAGTAATAAAGCCGCATAGTCTGATTGTCTGGTTCACCATGCCGACACCTCCTTTACGGACCAAGACGTTGGATAAAGTGTGGTCACGCGTTACGCCGAACACCCCTGTAGCATCTACATGGGGGCTGAAGCCGACGACTGGCAACTTTCAGAAATAAAACAATAAACGGCCACACAGGAGGAAAAATCGCTTGAAAGAAAAGGCGCAAACATAGATATATAAAACAGCATGGGTTCGTCACATTGTTTGTACAACCCGAACACACTCAATCAAATATTACGTCCTTAGAGCATTGACCCTTGATCACTCGGGCTCCTTCTAGGACGTCATCGAAGTACCTCTCCGGCTTCCGGTGATCTTTGCCTTCGGGCGGGCCTGCGGTTGCCACTTCGGTGGCCTTCATCTTTACCCATTGCATCTTGACACGGGCGAAGGCCATCCGGGTACCCTCTATGCAGGCCGAGCGCTTCAATGCATCAATCCGAGGCCGCGCGTCGATAAGCCACTTCACCAAACCGAAGTAGCTACTAGGGATTGGCTCGGCCAGCCAGAGCTGGACTATCAAGCCCTTCATGGCCAAACCTGCCACCCTATGCAGCTCAGACAGCTGCTTCAATTGGTCACCCAGGAGAGGCGTCGAGTGTTCCGGCGCGACAAATTGCGACCAGAATAGTTTCTCGGTCGAGTTCCCCTCCTGGGCTCGGAAGTACTGTGCGGCATCAGCGGCACTCTTCGGAAGTTCCGCAAATGCGCCTGGAGAACTCCACACTCGGGTCAGCAAAGCATACCTCTGACCTCCAAAGACACTCTACAAAAGAAAGGCCTTACCAGCCGCTATCTGCCTCGCCTGATGGATCTTTTCATGAGCACTCCGGGACTCGATCCATGCCTCTTTGGCATCATGGAGAGCCTTGGCGAGCTCGGTCGACTGGTCCGAAGTCTTCTGCTCTAAAGCTTCGCATTTGCTGATGGCATCCTTCAGCTCCTGCTCTACTTCGGCCACCCGAGCTTCGTGTTGGTGGCAAGCATCTTGCTCGGTCTTCAGTACGGCAGCCACCTTGTCAGCGGCTGCCTTATTCGCCTCCGCCTCCTTTTTGGCCTGGGCAAGGGCGCTTTTGAGGGTCTCGACCTCGGCTGCGCCAACTGTGATTATAATCAAAGCATTCCATGAGTTAATCTCTAAATATACATATCACTTCTGATATCAAAATAAACTTTTAACATTATACGCATACCTTGCGTCTCATCAAACCGCTTATTAATGCGGTCGATTTCCTCATTGGCCACCTGAAGCTTCCGATTGAGTTCAGAAACTTCTGCGGCCTGGGCGGTTGCCACCAACAGGGAAGCCTATTACAATAAATAGCACAGCAGGTTAACTCTCCCGAATACTATATGGATCCTCTGTCTGGTTTCTTTTAACCGAACAGAGCCTCAGGGGCTACTGTCTGTACGCAGGTATATTCCTCTATATGAAAAGTTTTTAGAACATTACGTCGCATACCTCAAAGCCTGTCAGTAGGCTGGTGAAGGCTTCGTTCAGTCCACTCTTAGCAGACTGAACCTTCTCCACCACTGCACCCATCAGGGTGCGGTGCTCCGCCACGATGGAAGCACGCTGCAGTGCTTCCTCCAGAGCGTTGGGCGCCTCCGGATTAGTGGAGGTCGCCGATGGAGCTGATGCTCCTCCCCCTCCTTCGAAGAGGCCTGCTTATCCCATCCCGGAGCCATGTTGGTTTCAGGAATGGTGTTCGGCTAGGGCCCGAATTGTTGGGGGTCCCCACCGTCAGTTGTCATAGGGGTCGCCTCCCCTAGGTTTTCGGCGACCGAGGTATTAACCTCGGGCGCTTTCTCGGCGGCTTCGTTCGCCCCCCCTCTGCCAAGAGATGTCCTTTGGGACGACACCTCGGTGTCCTCCTTGACGATAGGCGAGATGGCATGCATCAGCGTGTCACTCTCTGCCATTTCGGGTGGCAGAGAGTTCCCCTCCGATGATGGGGTTTGCGGGAGCTCGCGGGGAGGGCTGAAAGGCAATTAGCAAAATAACTTATATAATGGAAGCAGGTAGACCGAAGATAAACAGTAAGTTTTCGAATACTTACGATTCAGCCAGGGGCTTCACCCTGGGTGGCTTCTTGGGGACTAGTTCGGTCTCTGAGTCTGAACTGTCCGGAAGGGCCAGCTTCCCTCTCTTGGGTGCCTCCTCCTCCGGGTCTTTGGAGGCCGCCCTCTTCTTCTTCCTCCCCTTACGGGGGGAGTCACTCTCCACCTCCTCCTCCTCTTCTTCCTCATCTCCTTCATGGGAGGAGAGGGCTTTGGTCTCTCCGTACATAGTTTCCGAAGGACCTTTATGGCGGGGGCCGCCCTTGGCCTCCTTGCCTTTCTTCTTCTTGGTCTTCCTCTGCGGCGCCTGATAGGGCGCCGGGACCAGCATCTCCGTTAGCTGGGGTATGGCCGGATCCTCAGGCAGCGGTGCCGGACAATTGATCCGCTCCACCTTTGCTGTCCAGACCTGTAAAGAAAGCAGGCAATATTATTTCTATCATATCCGAAAATATTGATTGGATAGGTCTTCGAAAAGACTATGCTTACCGTCGTGGCTGGGTTCTCGATGTCGAGCCCGATGTCTTCATTCTTCTTCGGCCACTTTTTATGAGCCTTGAAGAGCTGCTTCCATATATCTTTGTGCGTGGTGCCGAAGAAGCGCTTCAGGGTCCGTGGTTTCTCCGGATCGAACTCCCACATGGGGGAGGCCCGGAGCTGGCAAGGAAGGATGCGGCGGAAAAGCATCACTTGAATCACGTTTGTGAGACCAGTGTTCTCACCCAACATGTTGGAGATGCATTTTTGGAGCACCTTCACCTCCGGTTTGGACCCCCAATCAAGACCCTTGGCGGTCCATGAGGTGAGTCTCGTGGGGGGTCTGGATCTGAAGTCAGGCGTGGGCGCCCAGTTGGTGTCGCGGGGTTTGGTGATGTAGAACCACTCCTGCTGCCACACCTTGACCGTCTCCACGAATGCCCCTTTGGGCCAAACGGCGTTGGGGAGCTTGCTCACCATGGCCCCGCCGCAGTCCGCATGTTGTTTGTCGACCACCTTCGGCTTCAGATTGAAGACCTTGAGCCATAGGCCGAAGTGTGGGAGGATGCGGAGAAGAGCCTCACACACGACGACAAACGCCGATATGTGAAGGAAGGAATTTGGGGCTAGATCATGGAAATCTAGCCCGTAGTAGAACATAAGACCCCGGACGAAAGGGTGGAGGGGAAACCCTAGCCCCCGGAGGAAATGAGGGATGAAGACGACCCTCTCACCAGGCTCCGGGGTAGGAATGACCTGATCTTTGTCAGGGATCCTATGCGCGATATCCGTGGACAAATAGCCCGTGCTCCGGAGCTCCTTGACGTCCTTTTCAGTGACGGTGGAGGCCTCCCACTTGCCCTTGGAGACGGACCCGGCCATTGCTGGGGTGGGTGGCAGCGGTGGAGGAGATTGGAGCTATGGGCGCTGGAGCTTGGAGATTGGGAGATAGAAGCTAGAGGAAGGTGTGAGGAAAAAGGAGGGATCTTTATCCTCTTATAGACGGTAAAAATACCAAACGTCCCCTTCTCAAGCCATAAACCTCGCCTGTTCCCAACGAAATCGTGCGTAAGGTGCGGTTGGATTACCCAAACCATATTGATGAGAATCCCGTAATGGACGGGCATGATCTCTATTGTGACAAGATGTGCCAATGAAGGCTAGACCTTGAAACATGAAACGGGAGGCATGAAAACGGTTCGAAATGTTAAAGAGTCAAGTGTGACGCTTCGCCGAAAAAGTTGTCAGTAAAAGACATTGTTCCTATTTCGACATCTTGCCTTCGTGGCTAAGGGTTGTATTGATCCTGCAGAGCCAGATATAGTTTCTTTATGCATGGAGCTAACTTACAGTTTTAGGGGAAGGAACCTGCCTTGCAATGCCGAAGATAATCCGCGTGCTGAACTCATCGTCATCAAAGACTGGTTCAGGGGCTACTGAGGGAGTCCTGGATTAGGGGGTCCTTGGGTGTCCGGTCTATTCGATATGGGCCGGACTGATGGGCCGTGAAGATAAAGTAGAAGACCATCCCCCGTGTTCGGGTAGGACTCCTATGTGCGTGGACGGCAAGTTTGGTGTCTGGATGTACTATTTCCTTCTTCTGTAAACCGACTCTGTACAACCCTAGGCCCCTCCAGTGTGTATATAAACCAGAGGGTTTAGTCCGTAGAGGCAATCAGAATAATCATAGGCTAGACAGCTAGGGTTTAGCCATTACGATCTCGTGGTAGATCAACTCTTGTAACACCTATATTCATCGAATACAATCAAGCAGGACGTAGGGTTTTACCTCCATTAAGAGGGCCCGAACCTGGGTAAACATCGTGTCCCTATTGTCCGTTGTTACCATCGATCCTCAGACATGCAGCTTGGGACCCCCTACCCGAGATCTGCCGGTTTTGACACCGACAGCCACTGCCTAGGCCGCCGCCGCCATCTCTATATGCAGAGCGGCTATTTTATTTTTTGACGGATATCCGTAGAGCGGCTGTTTACACGGTATCACTGTAACTCAATTATATGTACAGGGTAGTACATCACATACGGTTATGTAACGGCAACCGTGTCTCACCTACGTTGTCTTCTCACACAGTTTGGTGCGGAAATCATGTGTGAAGTCGTAATACCTAACACAAACGACATGTATAAACAGTGTGCCATATACAACATATAGTGCCATAAGTAGTTCCCAACCGTTAGCTTATCCCCACAGTTTCCCCATTTCCCCCAAATCTCTAGATAGCCTCCAAATTCCCTCGTGTGGCGCTGACATTGGGGGAATGCGGACGAGTGGTGCTGATGGTTTCGGTGCGGCTGCTCCTGCTCGTATAGCCGCCACAATGGCCGTCGCCATCGAGCACTTGCCTAAGGTCATCAGAAGGCAGGTGTACTACGGATCCGAATCGTCCTGTCAGGTTCCAATCTATCCCGATCTTTTTTAGCATGTCCAAAGTAGCTCCTTGCTGAATCCGTCCTAAATGACCCCCCCCCCCCCACCAGGAAAGCGATCTGCCGCCGGATTCAGAGCATGACTCCAGACTCCCACAACACGAGTTCGACTCTGAGTTTTGCGCCACCAAGAAGTACCAAAAGCTGAGTTGTGTGCATGGGCACACTCCCGCTCGACGTGTATGCACGGAGGGAGACATTGGCAGGCGGTTTCTCAGTTGCCCCTTAGAGGTTAGTGCTAAGTTCATCATTTTACTTGAGTTAATGCCACCGCTCATCCTGAACACTATTTAACATTGGCAGGAATATGAGGCTTGTGCCTTTGTTAACTAGCTGGATGAAGAATGGCATGGCAGGGCTCGGAGTGTTATCACCAAGCTCGCAGAAGATAACGTAAAACTGAAGAAGAAATTGGCTGATCTGGAATGTACAATCAGTACGATGAAGCAAGAAAGAATCAATCACAGGCAACAGATGAAAGCAAGAGACAAGAAGGAACTAGCATGTGTAGTTGTGGTTGTCGCATTAGCCATGTTCTATGCGCTATTTGCAATGATGATTAGGGGTTTTGTTTGACAGTATTGCTAAAGCACAGCTAGATGTGCTCTAAGTATTGCACATCTAGGTCCTATGCCATTCATGTTACGCGAAGATTCGTGCAGATATTTTCCTTTGTCTTTCTTTCTTTTCCTTTCTAGTTGGATTATTACTGACTTCATCAATAAGAAGAGCTCAATGTATTGCTTGCCAACTGTCCTACCCCATTCGTACCGGTACCGGTGCATAATCCCAAAACTCGTTCCTTGTTTTTGTCCTGAAAAAAGAAATCAACCAATAGGAGTCCTGCGGCTAGTATGCATTCAATGACTTCAGACTAGTTAGCATAACATGCATGCAATGGTCAATTCTCTGCACGCAACTCTGTTTTGAAAATAAGATCTCTGCACGCAATGGTATTGATTACCAAATAATCATCAAGTTCTCTCATTTTTCCCCCACCTAGGTCGCTGGTACGGAGGGAGTAGAAGTACTACGAAAAATGCTTGTTTCATACTTCCTCCGTTCCTTTATAAGGTGTATTTGTTTTTTGATAAAATTCCAGAATGTAAGGTGCATTTCTTCTAATTCTTTATAATTCCTTTGTTAGCCCTCAAAAAAAAAGGAAATTATCTTTCTCCTGATTGTCTATATCTTTACTTGTAGAAGAAGAAGAAGAAGAAGAAGAAGAAGAAGGAAAGTATCTCTCTGTCGATTGCATGTATCTCTTACTTTTCATGACTAATTGATTTACTTGCCACTAATAAACAAATTTGCTAAGGGTAATTTCATCCTAACTTGTCTATAATTATTTGCCTTGGTCACCATGCCAAAAATAATACACCATCCAACGCGTGTGCGTAATTAATTATCACATTGAGATCTGTGCAACCCCGGGAATTTGGAGCGACTGGGTAAGTTTAATTGCGGTTGATTATATCAGCGGTTAGATAATACGTCAACCCCCACTTCAATTGGCATTCCTCTTCTCTGCATACCCCGCTTAAGTGTCCACCATCTTCATCGTCCCCGGTAGGCCGTGCTACACACTTGCATACGACCGCAGCCATGTCAAGCGATAGCTAGGACGACCGTTTGGTCAGCAGTCTGGCACCCGATGATAGGTCAACACCGGAATCATCCCGCTCGTCTTCCATGAGTCCGGAATCGAGCCCAGACCTCGATTATATCCGGATCATGGAAGGGACACAGCCTCCAGAGTCATCAGACGACGACAGACGGACGAGGAGCCGTCGGAGGACAACGATGATGATGAGAAGGAATGGTCGAACGAGGAGGAGGACAACGACGACAGCAACGACGATGACGACAGTGGCGGCGATGAAAAGCCAACGGTCAGCGGCAAGAAGCGTCCTCGCCAAGACGATGTCGCGGGGCCATCCAACAACAAGAAGAAGAAGAAGAAGGACTAAATTAAGCAAACTGTATATATCTCTGTTTCCGTTCGCTCATATTAATTTGTTATCTTTGTTTATCATGTCAATCTCATCGCAGACAGTTAGTAATACGTATTCGACAGAGATCTTCTACATTATCACCCACAGGTTGGTTTCCTAAACTGTGTGCCCTAATGAGCACACAATTCACAAAAAAAGACCGTATGGGCTATATATAATGATCGCACACAATTCTGATTACCGACCTGTTTGCCGGGTATCACACACATCTTGTTACGCCGAATCGTATGTGTTCAACTCGATCATCACAAATGGTTCATCCGAGCGAACTGTATGCCATATATCGCACACACATTGATATGGATGCCCGTTTTTGTCGTTCTGCCTCATCGCAAATAGTTCGGATGGATCAACCGTGTGCCCTGCATCGCACACGCAACTAAAATCGGAACCGTGTTTGATGGCTCCGCCATCGCAAATGTTTTGCATCTTTTTTGATGGTTTTTTTACATCACCGTTTGTGATTAATGCATCGCACACAGTTTTGTCAAAGGGTCTCTGATCGTAGTGTCGCGTTAGCAGCATCCTGCAGTAGTGTAATCAAGCCCGACCGAACTTCCGGCCTGTTAAAGGCCCGTGTAGTAGGTCGGCGCATTTACGGCCCGTCTGAATTTCGGCCTGTGAACGATCCACATTGTAAATGGGCCACCACGAGCTGAGATACATTTCAGCCTGCTAATGACCAGTGGGTTATTTGGCACAATCAGGGCCCAATCTCACTTTTGGCCTATTAAAGGCCCATGTTTTTTATGGGCTCAAGATATTTACACATGTTAATGGCCTATTGTTACCGAGGGCCCAAATTATGTTTAGGCCTGTTAAAGGCCCACTAGGGGCATAGGCCTACCAAAAATAGGAAAGCTTATGCTGATTTAGGCCCAGATATTTTTAGCGGGCTACATGCAAATTACGACCCATAATCGTTTTTAGCCCAATTGGAATGGGCCTGACGAATGTTGGCACGTTGGGCTCCTATGAAGCTTTCGACCGAATACATTACTAAGATAAACCTACACTATACAAAAATAGCATCGTAATTTCTACAGCCTTTGGTAGCACGATAAATGTTGTATCACAACAAAATAAATTCCATCCATACAACAAAAGGCCTATTGGCATAAAGTTTACAGTCCTTGCAGATAAAAGCACCATCAGATGTATAGAAGCACAGATCATTTGACCTGAGTGCTAATGTTTCAGGCTGTAGAATCTGATGGAGCAGCATGATCTTCCCCTTTTTCCGCCATTGCTCTTGAACAACGAAGCAAATGTCTGATAGTCTGGTTTCAAAACCATTCATATCTTGATGACATTTGTCAACCACTGTTCTTGTTTCCGAAACGACGTATATTAGGGATTGGACTTGTGTCTGGAGCACAGATATATCACTCTGTCTAGCCGGAAGATTTTGTTCAGTAGGCGATTTGGACGAGGTTACCTTGACAACCAACCCAGAATTACACAGGAAGGTGCTTTTTGCACTGTTAGTGGAGAGATACTGACGCACTGCAGCAAGAGGTGACATTGTGCCTGTGGTAGCCTCGTCACCTTCAGGTGGTTGTGGTTGTTCAATCATTTGTTCCATAGCTTGCTGAAAGTTTGAACTTGTAGATTAGTGTACCAGATAAGTTACTAATGAGACAAAAACAAACAAAGTAGGTTTCACGTTTATACATAACTTATTTTGGTGAACTACTATAATACATTAGCATGTATTGTAGTGCCAACTACATAATAAAATCACTTTCGGAACATATGTCCATGTAGCATGCCTATTGTATTGTCTATTTCTTCACATTCATTGACATGTAAGGATAAAGAGACATGGTTTAAAGTAGGATGAACATAGTATGACATCATTCATATCATGGGCAAACAGATATAAAACAAACAGGCTATTGTATCATTGTGTGGGCACGTGAACATCACAACTAGATTATAGATCAAGACCAAAAGAATATCATTCATCTCTTTTAAACCGTGTAAGGTGAAATGATACGTTAAGACAACTATGTATAAAAGTGAACAGAGTAACTGACATTGGCTGCAAACCAAGTAGTTAAATGAACATGTCACAGTAACAAGCAGTTCAAAGGCAGGAGGAGTAAGGACTTACAACAGTGGCTTGAACTGGTGTGCTCATGCCCTTCATCTTGCTGGTGTGGCAATCCTTGAAGATTTGCACTGCATTCGGTTCAGGTTTTTTTTTGGTCCGCACGGGCTTTCCTCTGTATTTGGAACAAGTCAATATAGATACGATAATATGGCACAGAAAAAAGAAGGAACTAGCAGGTATTTACAAGAGCCTCGCAATGTGCAATATAGCTACGAGATCCTGTTGTCTGTTGGAATTTCACTTTAGAACGGTTGGCCTTGTTCTTCAAACAGTTAGCCTAGAAGAAGATACACTTGTAAGGCACATACATAAATACAAGTTCAATATGTGATCTGATCAAATACATATACCCTACCTGATACTTTGGATCAGACCATTGTTTAACAAGGGTTGTCCAGTCTTCATCTGTAATATATTCCACTGGAGATGTTTGGGCGATTTCATTGTTAGCCTTGCCTTCAAAGTGAGTTTTTCTAAGGTGATACCGATACTATCGCAGAGCATACTAAAAAACATGAGTGCATGCTTGTTTAGTTGCATCATCTTTCGGATCCAACTTGAACCTCAACTGTTGAAAAAAGAATGTGAGTCTTATTAGGAGGAAGCTAGAAAGTATGGGACAGAGCGAGACAATATTACAAATTACGATGAATAACATTACTTACGGATAAATGGTCAAGGAAGGTGTTAAACTGGGTATCGTCTTTCTCATTCCTGTACTGGATCCACGTTGGGAGGATATGTGCATGACACCTAATGGCAACGGCTGCCTCTAATACTACCTTGGCTGACTCTGTAGCATCACGTGGACTTTTTAAACCTGCCTCAAAATGGATCTCCATTCTTCCTCCTTTAGATTTTGTTAATCTGTCAAGCATTATCCCTGATGTCTATTTTCGCTTGCGCCGTGGTGCTAGTTCAACAACGAATATGGAAAGTGTTAGTGCACATCAAACTGTGAGAGTACATATAAAGGAGAATGCAACTGCAACTTGACTCGGTCAAGTACCGTCTTGGTGTTGATGCTCATGAGGTTCATCTGATCTTGCCAAGTCATGTTGTGTCAGCAGTGCTTCGGAAGTAGTGTTATGTGTGAAGGCAGCATGGGAATTGGCCAGTTGCGGAGCAAACGAACGAGTAACTCGTTGAGATGCCAGTACAGTTGAAGCGGATGCTACAGCTGGTGGAGCAGGTGATACTGTGTTTGTAGATTTAGCCGGTGGACTTGGACCTTCTACTGCACTATAAGTACCAGCAGAATCTTGAGGGCAGATCCTTTTCCGTTGCACCCGACGAGTAACACCATTCCCTACTATATTCTTTTCCTTGCTCTTTTTTGACTTTGCCATGTCAAGCCGTACCCACAACACAAAAGAATAAAATCGCTCTTCAGAACTCATTGATGCATGATACAGACAAGCAATACTTTGATGTAAGACAACCGTATGAAGATGGAATATGTAAGAAAAACAGGATGGCGTGACATATTCACAGCTACGATGTGTAAACTAAGCAGAAGGATTTTCAATAAAATAGAAGTAATGCAAGCTAGACACCATATGAAAGATGCAACCAATATCACTCTGCCAAGTTAAAAGTGTCTTGTCATAAGTGGCATTTCGAAAAATTAGAAGCAGTACAACCTAGAAATCAATGCAAGATGCAACCACTATCAAACTGCCATGTTAAAAGCGTCCAATCATGAGTGACTGATCTGGGATACACAACAGCAGTACTTTGATGTAAGAACATGGTATGATAGATAGATGCAGTGTATTCTAGACACAAAAAGGCATGTCATATGCACATGTATAATGTATAAACTCAGCAGGTGCAATTTAATCAGAATAGAAGAAATACAGGCTAGACAACATATGCAACATGAAACCAATTCTCACACTGTCAACTTAGAGCAAGCACCTGCGATGGTGGAGTACGGGAGATGAACTCATCATGTAGACTTGGGACTTCAACTGCATTAGCAATAGCAGTGGCAAATCTAGAGAGTCTCTGTTTGCGTCGGTCCGGAGGACCACCAACATCCCCTACCTTACTCTTTTCCTTCCTCTTTTTTGATATTGCCTTCTGAAGTCAAAACCACAAGAAGATGAATAAAATTAGCTCTGCATAACTGGTTGATGCATGATACCGACGAACACTACTTTGATGTAAGGCGAGCGCATGATAGGAGGATGGAATATATACAAAAAAAGACAGCATTGTATATTCACATGTACGATAGGAGGATGGAATATGTACGAAAAACAGTAAGCAGAAGGCATTTCAACAAAATTAGAAGAAATGAAAGCTAGGCACCATATGAACATGCAACCAATATCACTCTATCAGGTAAAAAGTGTCTCGTCGTAAGTGCCATTTCAAGAAATTAGAAGCAGTACAAGCTAGAAGACAATGCAAGATGCAACCTACATCACACTCCCAAGTTAAATGTGTATTATGGGTAAGTGATTGTTGCAGGTATAAGCTGTAAGCTACGTAGATACAATTCAACAAAATTAGACGCAATACAAACTAGACATCATACGGAACACACAACCACATATAACAGTTCCAAGTCAGAGCAAGCACCTGTGATGGTGGAGTAGGGGAGATGTGCCCATCATCTACACAGCTACGTTGACTGTCCAGCCTTGTGTTGTCTTGCGAATCTTGTTGGGAGGATGGCGGACTTGAATCTGTAGAGACCCTTTGTTTGAGTTGCTCCGAAGGACCACCATCATCCACTGCCTTACTAATTTTCTTCAGCTGTATTGATTTTGCATTGTGAAGTCAAACCGATAAGAAAAAGGAATAAAATTCGCTCTTCAGAACTCATTCATGCATGATACTAACGAACACTACTCGGATGAAAGGCAAACACATGATACGAGGATGGAATATGTACAAAAAACAGGACGGTGTGACATATTCACACCTATGATGTGGTAACTAAGCAGAAGGCACTTCAACAAATTAGAAGCACTGCAAGCTAGACACCATATGAAAGATGCAACCAATATCACTCTGCCAAGTTCAAACTGTCTGGCGTTTCAACAAATTAGAAGCAGTACATGCTAGAAATCATATGCAAGACGCAGCCAATATCACAGTGGCGACTTAAAGGTGCCTCATCATAAGTGACTGATGCGGGATATGCAAGAACAGTAGTCTGATGTAAGAACATGGTGTGATCAGATATAGTATGTTCTAGAAACAGGAACACGTGTCATATTCACAGGCATGATGTGTAAAGTAAGCAGATGCAATTCAACAAAGTTAGAAGCAATACAAGCTATACATCATACGCAACATGCAACCACATATAATAGTGCCAAGTTAGAGCAAACACCTGTGATGGTGGAGTAGGGGAGATGTGCTCATCATCTACACAGCTACGTTGACTATCTAGCCTTGCGTTGTCTTGCGAATCTTGTTGGGAGGATGGCAGAGTAGAATCTGTAGAGACCCTCTGTTTCAGTTGCTCGGAAGGACCACCATCATCCAATGCCTTACCAATTTCCTTCTGCTTTATTTATTTTGCATTGTGAGGTCAAATCGACAAGAAAAAGGAATAAAATTCGCTCTTCAGAACTCATTCATGCATGATACTGACGAATACTACTCTGATGAAAGGCAAAGTCATGATACGAGGATGGACTATGTACAAAAAACTGGACGGCTTGACATATACACACCTATGATGTGGTAACTAAGAAGAAGGCACTTCAACAAATTAGAAGCACTGTAAGCTAGACACCATATGGAAGGTGCAATCAATATCACTCTGCCAAGTTAAAACTGTCTTGTCATAGGTGGCGTTCATCAAATTAGAAGCACTACATGCTAGAAATCATATTCAAGACGCAAACCAATATCACACTGCCAACTTAAAGGTGTCCCATCATAAGTGATTGATGCAGGATACACACGAAGAGTAGTTTCA
Organism: Thinopyrum elongatum; assembly: GCA_011799875.1. Classification (NCBI taxonomy): domain Eukaryota; kingdom Viridiplantae; phylum Streptophyta; class Magnoliopsida; order Poales; family Poaceae; genus Thinopyrum; species Thinopyrum elongatum. The sequence continues at coordinate 364,892,038 of CM022297.1, read as the reverse complement.
TGTAAGAACATGGTGTGATAGACAGATATAGTATGTACCAAAAATAGGAAGGCGTGTCATATTCACATGTATCATGTGTAAGCTAAGCAGAAGCAGTTTACACTAATTAGAAGCAATACAAGCTAGACACCATATGCAACATGCAACCAGATATCACACTGCCAAGTTAGAGCAAGCACCTATGATGGTGGAGTAGGGGAGTGAAGACTTGGAACTTGTAATGCACTAGCAGTACGAGGAGAATCCGTAGAGATGCTCCATTTACATTGCTGCAGAGGACCACCATCATCGCCTTCCTTACTCTTTTCCTTCCTCTTTTTTGATTTTGCCTTGTCAAGTCAAACCCACAAGAAAAAGGAATAAAATTTGCTCTCCAGAACTCATTGATGCATGATACTGACGAACACTACTTTCATGTAAGGCAGCTGTATGATAGGAGGATGGAATATGTATGAAAAACAGGACGGCATGACATATTGACATGTATGATGTGTAAAGTGTAAACTAAGCACAAGGTGTTTGAACTAGTTAGAAGCAATGCAAGCTATAAACCATATGAAAGATGAAACCAATATCACTCTACCAAATTAAAAGGGTGGCCTCATAAATGTATTTGACCAAATTAGAAGCAATACATGGCAACAGGCTAGAAATAATATGCAATATGCAATGAATAAAGGTGTCTCATCGTAAGTGATTGATGCAGGATACAGAAGAGAGGTAGTTTCATGTAAGAACATGGTTAACAGATAGATGTAGTATGTACCAAAAATAGGAAGGCATGTCATATTCACAGGTATAATGTGTAAACTAAGCAGATGCAATTTACCCTAATTAGAAGCATTACAAGCTAGACACCGTATGCAACATGCAACCACATATCACACTGCAAAGTTAGAGCAAGCACCTGCGATGGTGGTGTAGGGGAAATGCGGTCTTCAAGTACAGAGCTATGTTCAATATCTTCATTTAGACTTGCTGTTTCTTGAGAATCATGTGGGGAGGATGAAAATGCACTCTTTATAAGAGTAGTGCATCTCATACTAACCCACGGGCGTGATTGTCGCATCATAAGTGATAGATGTAGGATACACAAGAACAGTTGTTTGATGTAAGAACATGGTGTGATAGGCAGATGTAGTATGTACCAAAAATAGGAAGGCGTATCATATTCACATGTATAATGTGTAAGCTAAGGAGATGCAATTTAACAAATTAGGAGCAATACAAGCTAGGCACCATATGCAACATGCAACCAGATATCACACTACCATGTTAGAGCAAGCACCTGGGGTTGTGGAGTAGGGGAGATGAGATTTGGAACTTGCACTGCAGTAGGAGTAGCAGGAGAATCTGTAGAGATCATCTATTTCGGTTGCTCCAGAGGACCACCATCATTCCGTGCGTTCGTCCTTTTAGATTTTGCCTTGTCAAGTAAACACACAAGAAAAAGGAATGAAATTTGCTCTTCCAAATTCGTTGATGCATGATACTGACGAACACAACCTTTATGTAAGGCAACCACATTGTAGGAGGATTGAATATGTACAAAAAACGCTAAGCAGAAGGCATTTCAACAAATTGGAAGCAATGCAAGCTAGAAACCATATGAAAGATCCAACCAAAATCACTCTACCAAGTTAGAAGTGTCTCATTATAAGTGGCATTTCAAAAAATTAGAGGCAATACATGTTTGAAATGATATGCAAGATGCAACCAATATTACACTGTCAATTTGAAGGTGTCTCATCAGAAGTGATTGATGAGGGATACACAAGAAAAGTAGTTTGATGTAAGAACATGGTTAATAGAAAGACGTAGTATCTACCAAAAATAGGAAGGCATGTCATATTCACAGGTATAAAGTGTTAACTAAGCAGATGCAATTTACCCTAATTAGAAGCATTACAAGGTAGACACCATATGCAACATGCAACCACATATCACATTGCCAAGTAAGAGCAAGCACCTGCGATGGTGGTGTAGGGGAATTGCGGTCATCAAATAGAGAGCTACGTTGACTATCTTCATTTAGCCTTGCTGTTTCTTGAGAATCATGTGGGGAGGATGACACTACACTCTTTAAACGAGTAGCGTGTCTCACAGTAACCCACTGGGGTGATTGTCTCATCATAAGTGGTTGATGAGGGTTACAAAAGAGCATTAGTTTGATGTAAGAACATGGTTAATAGACATATGTAGTATGTATCAAAAACAGGAAGGCATGTCATTATCAAAGGTATAATGTGTAAAGTAAGCAGATGCAATTTAACCAAATTGGAAGCAATACAAGCTAGACACCATATGCAACATGAAACCACATTTGACAGCGTGAAGTTAAAGCAAGCACCTGGGATGGTTGTGTGTGGCAATTGAGATCATCAACTGCAGAGCTACTTTACTGTCTCCATCTGCTGACACTACACCCTTTAGAGTGCTGAAATGCTTAGTGCTTATCTTCAAATTACACTGGAGCAACTTCTGTCTTTTCTTTTGTGTATTCATCAACACTGCGTCAGAGTCTGAAATACCCATGCATAAAAAACAATAGTGTGAGTATGGGTGAAGTGTGTGCACAAGTAGTACAGTGTAAAAGTAGCGGATAGTAGGTGGGTGAGAAATAAATGACGAGAGACATATGATAGCTGTAGCGATCTGACCTCAAACGGTCAAATCTCTGTGCATAAGTATCATCCCTGGATCGGTAATGCTGACACACACAGTACTTGATGGATTTATAATAGAGTGCAATCACACACTTATTACATCGAATGTCTCAAAAGAGAACTTATTACAAAAAAAATATGGCTTAAGGCCATCTAAATAAGATAACAGCGGAAGCATCGAAGGTAAATGAGTCCATCAACTCCAACGGCATAGCTGAGTGCACGACAACGACCTAGCGCACCTTACTCTTCGTCTGAAAAGTCTACAACATGATATGTTGCAGCCCGAAACGGGCCAGCACATGGAATATGCTGGCAAAGTAACACAGTAGAGCAATGAACAAAGTAAATGCTATCACTACATGCATATATGGCCGGTGGAGGCTCTATGGTTAACATGATTTTGCGAAAAGCTAATTTTTTCCTACAACAAAGGAATATTTTTATTTAACTATCATGGTAGTTGAAAAACATTGAGAATGGTAACCCCATCTCAATCCCAATTAAATAGTAATTAACAACCCAGCAACATTAATTAAGAGTGATGAGATCAAGATGATAATCCAACAACCAGATACTCAAGATGTCCATAACTGGGGACACGGCTAACCATGATTAGTTTGTACACTCTGCAGAGGTTTGCTCACTTTTCCCCACAAGGCTCGATCTCCTCCGTTGGATTTCTCGCACTGCATGGTGTTTGAGAAACGGATGACCGAGACACAGTCTTTCAGAAGCATTAATTCTTTCGACGGGTAAACCGTACCACCTACACCCCCTACATCTGCTAGTTTACCACTGAAAGAGGTCACACAACATACTCAACTATGCCAGAGCCCATAATGGCTTGTGGCTGCACACGGAAGTTTCTAGCTTAAATAATCTTATGATCCCTTTGAGCCTGGGTGACGAACCATAGGATGATCACACGGATGCCCCGGGATCTCCTTGGACAACACTGGATTCCCTAGGTGCCCACAAACAATCCACCCAGATGTGTGTTAAGGTAGCCACCTTAAATAAACCCTTAGTTTATAAATAATCTCACATCCGTCATGGATACACTCAACCAAACCACGTCTACGAGCATAGCATAGCAGTATAAGCATAACGTAGAAGTAACTCCCAAGGTTTGATAATAAAGGGCAATAGGTTCTACCTCAATATCTACTTCCCAATACCCACAAGTTAATCACATCCTAATCATGCAGTGTTTGAGGATTGTAACTAATGCATAAAAATTGGGTAATAAGGAAGTATGATCAATGTGTTACTTGCCTTGCTGACGATCTGCAAACCCTAGAGACTCGTAGTAGCACGCTTCGCACTCCGAGAATTCTATCACAAACAAACAATAGCATACATAAGCACTCAAGCATAGATGCAAGGGTAAAACTCAGATGAGAAAGATCAAATCTGAAAGTTCAACTGAAAAGCTTCGATTAGCAAAAAGAATCAAATGAATCGGAGCTGCGGAACTGAAACTACGGTCAAAAGAACTTCGAATTCAAATCTGCTTGAAACCAAATTTTAGATTGTCAAAACCATGTTCAAGTTGATTAACTAGAAGGAGGGGTTCGAGATGAAGATTTTGGCGTTGGTTTCACTGGATTTGGTCGAACGGTTGAAAAGTTGCGAGGGTTTGAAGATCAGGGGCTAATCTGCGATAAAAACAATCGCGGATAGGTCCCTGGTGAAAATAAAACAGAAAAAAAACCTAACGAACGAACGTTCGCTAACAGAATCTAACGAACAAATGTTCGCATATTAGATCTAATCCGAGAAAAACCGAGAAAACCGATCGGTAAAAAAAACGGAGTAGATCTAGGGTTTTTAAAAAAAAACCGAACGGACCGGAACAAAAATCGATGGCGGCGACGAGGTCAACGGCGGTGACGGCGGGCGGGGCGGCGGCTCCGGCGGGCTGCGGGGTCGGCGGCGGAGCAGCGGGGTCGGCTGCGGAGCAGCGGTGGCAGGAGGCGGCGGCGGCGCGGCTCGGCTGGAGGCGGGCTGCGGTGGCGGCGGTGATGAGGAGGTGGAGGGGGGGCTCGACTTTTAAAGGCCCGAGGGGGGGCTGCGACTTGGGCGAGGAGGCATCGGGTCAGGGTCGGCCTCGGGAGGCGTGCCCCGGCCGGACTCTGACGGCGGCGCAGACTCCTCCCGCTCGGAAGGAAGGCGGCGGGGCGACGTGGGCTGCAGCCTGGCTCGGCTGGGCCTTCGGCCCAGTCGGGCGACGAAACTTCTTCTTTTTTTAAATAAATAAATTCCGCCGAAGAAAAATCCTAATAAAATAAAATAATAAATTCTAAAAATGCCAAAAACAATTTTCACTGTCTAAATAAAATATTTAGAACAAAGTGAACATTTTTCTGGCCTAAAATGCAATTTTCAAAAATGCATATTTTTTTCTAATTCAAATAAAATAGAAATAGAATCCAAATAAAATTATTTATTTGATTTTAAAATTTTTCCTCCAATATTTCTTTTATTTTGGAGAAGTCATTTTATCTCCTCTCTTTTATTTTTGATATTCGAAATATTTTGGAGAGAAAAATTATTAAAACCGAAATGATCCTCTTTTCAAATTTGAGAAAAATTCAAATATGAAAATAAATGAAATCCCCCAACTCTCTCCGTGGGTCCTTGAGTTGCTTAAGATTTCTAGGATCACAAACGAAATGCAAATATGATATGATATGCATATGACGACCTATGTATAACATTCCAAATTGAAAATTTGGGATGTTACAAACCTACCCCCCTTAAGATGAATCTCGTCCTCGAGATTCGGGTTTGCTAGAAAATAGGTGTGGGTGTTCTTTCCGTAGGTCTTGCTCTCGTTCCCAGGTGGCTTCATCCTCGGTATGGTGGCTCCACTGAACTTTGCAAAACTTGATAACCTTGCTGCGCGTAACTCGGCTGGCAAACTCGAGAATCTTGACAGGTTTCTCCTCGTAGGTTAGGTCACTATCCAACTGAATAGCTTCCAGGGGCACTGTATCTCTCAGAGGAATATCGGCCACCTCAGCATGGCACTTCTTCAACTGAGAAACGTGGAACACATCATGAACTCCTGACAGTCCTTCGGGTAACTCCAACTTGTAGGCTACTTCTCCCATATGTTCCAAAACTTGGTATGGTCCTACAAATCTCAGGGCTAACTTTCCCTTAACTCCAAAGCGTTTAACTCCTCGCAGAGGTGACACACGGAGATATGCTCTGTCTCTGATTTCATAGACTACCTCCTTGCGTTTTGAGTCGGCATAACTCTTCTTCCTGGACTGAGCTACCTTCAGTCTATCTCGAATCAACTTAACCTTCTCTTCGGACTCCTTGATCAAATCTGGTCCAAACAACTGACGATCTCCAACTTCATCCCACATTAACGATGTCCTGCACCTCCTTCCATACAAAGCTTCGAAAGGTGCCATCTTCAAACTTGCTTGGTAACTGTTGTTATATGAGAACTCCGCGTAAGGCAGATTGTCATCCCATCTAGATCCATAATCTAGCGCACAAGCTCTCAACATGTCCTCCAGAATCTGATTGACTCTCTCGGTCTGTCCATCTGTCTGTGGATGAAAGGCTGTACTAAACTCTAGCCTGGTCCCCAAAGTCTGATGCAACTGATGCCAAAACTTTGAAGTAAATTGTGTCCCTCTATCTGATATGATGGTCCTCGGAACTCCATGCAGACATATGATCCTGGTCATATATATCTTGGCCAACTTCGCACTCGTATAGGTGGTTTTCATTGGGATATAGTGAGCCACTTTGGTCAAATGATCCACTACTACCCAGATGGAATCATATCCCGATCGGGTCCTGGGAAATCCGGTGATCAAATCCATGCCAAGTATTATATCCAATCCTTGTGACTCCAAAATTATTAGGTCTGAGGGAAATACATGGCTACCAATGGTTAAGGGTAACCGATCACACCATCGGCTGGCCATATACTCTGCACCTGGTGAACTTACTAACATGGGTGACCTAAGGGCTAAGGTGGGTAACTTAAACTTGTCCACAAATCCCCTTGATATGTATGAATGCGATGCACCAGTATCGAAAAGAACGAGAGCGGTAAATGACTTAACCAAAATCTTACCGATAACTGCATCAGGCTGCTCCTCAACCTCCTCCACGTTAACGTGGTTCACCTGACCTCTGGTGAAGGGATTGGGCTTCTTCCCAGAGCTTCCATTGCCATTGCCATTCTTCAGCTCAGAACAATCGTTGGCGTAGTGCCCAGTCTTCCCGCACTTGTAACAGGTGACATGGCTCAGATCCTTCTTGGCGGGTGTGGCTGGGTTGGAACGGTTCTGGTTACTGCTTGCTCCATTCACATTTCCATTCTTGGGACCACTGTGGTTATGGGAACTTCCTCTAGTGTGAGTGTGTCCTCCATGGTTATGGGTAAATCCTCCTGGGTTAGGAGTAAAACGAGGCTTCTGCGTTGCTCCAGAGTTATACTTCCCTTGTCCATACTTCCTTTTGCGGCTTTCTATCTGCTGCTGCTTCCCTTCAATCATAAGAGCCCTGTCTACCAACTCCTGGTAGTTAGCAAGTGTTGCCACCATCAACTGCATACTCAGCTCATCATTCAGCCCTTCCATAAACTTCTCCTGCTTCGCGGCATCTGTGGCCACATCATCCGGGGCATAGCGAGCTAACTTACTGAACTCATCCACATACTGCCCCATAGTACGATTTCCCTGGCGTAAGTTGCAAAACTCACACTTCTTCATGCTCATAGCTCCTGCTGAGACATGTGCAGTGCGGAATGCTTGCTGAAACTGCTCCCAAGTGACATTGGCTATGGGGAAAGTGGCTGTGTAATTTTCCCACCATGAAGCTGCAGGTCCATCCAATTGATGTGCGGCAAAACGCACCTTCTCAGCATCTGTGCAACCTGTGGTGGTCAACTCCCTTCTAATCCTACGTAGCCAGTCATCAGCAACAATCGGCACGGTGCTACTGGAAAACACCAGCGGTTGCAACCTCAGAAAATGAGCTAAGTTGTCAACTGGAGGTGGTGGCGGTGGGTTGTTGTTGTTGTTGCCTTGGTTCTGGACTAGTAGCTGCATCAGGGCATTCTGCTGTTGGATCAACTGAGTGAGCTCCGGTGGGAAGACAAAACCGGGGTCACGTCTCGGAGGCATCTGATGGGTTTAGAGGGAAGAGATTAGAATAGAGTGAGGTCTAGTGAGACAGCACTACCCATATGCACATGAGACAAACACATTCATAACATACCACTCAATTCAAACAAGGGCATACAAACGATCTAACTACCGTTACAAAAGTGCTTGGACTACTACTATATACATGGGGAAAATACTACTGATAATATGGTGGTCATCTAGAAATTTTGATCGGTGGAAGACTCCATGATATCCGCTCCAGCTTCGTCTTCATAATCATCATCACTACTGTCGGGGTCGGAGTCGGTGTCGTCGATGATGACGTAGTCTTCAGAACGAATGTCGTCGGGATGGTCATCATCTCCTCCTGGCGCGGGGTCTCCCATGAATGCTCCTAGCTTCATCGTCAGGTCGTCATTCTTCTCCACTAGTATTGAGATTTCCTCCTCGTATCCATCGCGTGTAGACTTGAGTTCCTCTTCTAGCTCCACGTTCCTGGTCATCACCTTCTTCAAATCTATCATGCTTGCGCACATTTGGTTCTCCTGGCGACGAATGTGCTGGTTTAACTCCTGGATGAAAGCTGCAATGGACCTGTCCCTCCTGGTGCTGATCATCTCCCATTGCTCATCTCGGCACCCACATATCTGGTAGATGGTGTCCTTAAGATCCTCGTGATAAACTTCGCCGATGCGTCCCATGGCGATGTGGGCTGCCATTCTCTTTCCTAGACTCCAGGTTGGTGCATCAAAGGAAAACTCTATGGGCTCAGTAACTGGCATGAATGTCCTTCCTGGAACTTGAACTGGAATCATCCAACGCTCCTCTTCTGGTACAGTGGCGGTGTAGGTCCCGGTGAAGCTTGGTATTCCGATATTCAGGTACCTAGTAACTTCCTTCAAGTGTCATCCAAAAGGTGTGTCTTCATCCGGTTGTGCAAACTTGTTCCTTGAGTCCGTCATCTATAGAGTAGAAGATGCGGAGAGTCAGAAATGAGTAGAGAAGAGTGACCTATGGATTTTCTTAGTGGTCGTGTCTTACATTCAGCGTGTGCTCTGATACCATCTTTGTAGCGATCTGACCTCAAACGGTCAAATCTCTATGCATAAGTGTCATCCCTGGATCGGTAATGCTGACACACACAGTACTTGAAGGATTTATAACAGAGTGCAATCACACACTTATTACATCGAATGTCTCAAAAGAGAACTTATTACAAAAAAATATGGCTTAAGGCCATCTAAATAAGATAACAGCAGAAGCATCGAAGGTAAATGAGTCCATCAACTCCAACGGCATAGCTGAGTGCACGACAACGACCTAGCGCACCTTACTCTTCGTCTGAAAAGTCTACAACATGATATGTTGCAGCCCGAAACGGGTCAGCACATGGAATAGGCTGGCAAAGTAACACAGTAGAGCAATGAACAAAGTAAATGCTATCACTACATGCATATATGGCTGGTGGAGGCTCTATGTTTAACATGATTTTGCGAAAAGCTAATTTTTTCCTACAACAAAGGAATATATTGTATTTAACTATCATGGTAGTTGAAAAACATTGAGAATGGTAACCCCATCTCAATCCCAATTAAACAGTAATTAACAACACAGCAACATTAATTAAGAGTGATGAGATCAAGATGATAATCCAACAACCAGATACTCAAGATGTCCATAACTGGGGACACGGCTAACCATGATTAGTTTGTACACTCTGCAGAGGTTTGCGCACTTTTCCCCACAAGGCTCGATCTCCTCCGTTGGATTTCTCGCACTGCATGGTGTTTGAGAAACGGATGACCGAGACACAGTCTTTCAGAAGCATTAATTCTTTCGACGGGTAAACCGTACCACCTACATCCCCTACATCTGCTAGTTTACCACTGAAAGAGGTCACACAACATACTCAACTATGCCAGAGCCCATAATGGCTTGTGGCTGCACACGGAAGTTTCTAGCTTAAATAATCTTATGATCCCTTTGAGCCTGGGTGACGAACCATAGGATGATCACACGGATGCCCCGGGATCTCCTTGGACAACACTGGATTCCCTAGGTGCCCACAAACAATCCACCCAGATGTGTGTTAAGGTAGCCACCTTAAATAAACCCTTAGTTTATAAATAATCTCACATCCGTCATGGATACACTCAACCAAACCACGTCTACGAGCATAGCATAGCAGTATAAGCATAACGTAGAAGTAACTCCCAAGGTTTGATAATAAAGGGCAATAGGTTCTACCTCAATATCTACTTCCCAATACCCACAAGTTAATCACATCCTAATCATGCAGTGTTTGAGGATTGTAACTAATGCATAAAAATTGGGTAATAAGGAAGTATGACCAATGTGTTACTTGCCTTGCTGACGATCTGCAAACCCTAGAGACTCGTAGTAGCACGCTTCGCACTCCGGGAATTCTATCACAAACAAACAATAGCATACATAAGCACTCAAGCATAGATGCAAGGGTAAAACTCAGATGAGAAAGATCAAATCTGAAAGTTCAACTGAAAAGCTTCGATTAGCAAAAAGAATCAAATGAATCGGAGCTGCGGAACTGAAACTACGGTCAAAAGAACTTCGAATTCAAATCTGCTTGAAACCAAATTTTAGATTGTCAAAACCATGTTCAAGTTGATTAACTAGAAGGAGGGGTTCGAGATGAAGATTTTGGCGTTAGTTTCACAGGATTTGGTCGAACGGTTGAAAAGTTGCGAGGGTTTGAAGATCAGGGGCTAATCTGCGATAAAAACAATCACGGATAGGTCCCTGGTGAAAATAAAACAGAAAAAAAAACCTAACGAACGAACGTTCGCTAACAGAATCTAACGAACGAATGTTCGCATATTAGATCTAATCCGAGAAAAACCGAGAAAACCGATCGGTAAAAAAAATGGAGTAGATCTAGGGTTTTAAAAAAAAACCGAACGGACCGGAACAAAAACCGGTGGCGGCGACGAGGTCAACGGCGGGCGGGGCGACGGCTCCGGCGGGCTGCGGGGTCGGTGGCGGAGCAGCGGGGTCGGCGGCGGAGCAGCGGCGGCAGGAGGCGGCGGCGCACAAAGGCGGCGGCGGTGATGAGGAAGTGGAGGGGGGCTCGGCTTTTAAAGGCCCGAGGGGGGCTGCGACTTGGGCGAGGAGGCACCGAGTCGGGGTCGGCCTCGGGAGGCGTGCCCCGGCCAGTCTCGGACGGCGGCGGCGGCGCGGACTCCTCCCGCTCGGGAGGAAGGCGGCGGGGCGACATGGGCTGCGGCCTGGCTCGGCTGGGCCTTCAGCCCAGTCGGGCGACGAAACTTCTTTTTTTTTTAAATAAATAAATTCCGCCGAAGAAAAATCCTAATAAAATAAAAAAAACTAAAAATGCCAAAAACAATTTTCACCATCTAAATAAAATATTTAGAACAAAGTGAACATTTTTCTGGCCTAAAATGCAATTTTCAAAAATGCATATTTTTTCTAATTCAAATAAAATAGAAATAGAATCCAAATAAAATTATTTATTTGATTTTAACATTTTTCCTCCAATATTTCTTTTATTTTGGAGAAGTCATTTTATCTCCTCTCTTTTATTTTTGATATTGGAAATATTTTGGAGAGAAAAATTATTAAAACCGAAATGATCCTCTTTTCAAATTTGAGAAAAATTCAAATATGAAAATAAATTAAATCCCCCAACTCTCTCCGTGGGTCCTTGAGTTGCTTAAGATTTCTAGGTTCACAAACGAAATGCAAATATGATACGATATGCATATGACGACCTATGTATAACATTCCAAATTGAAAATTTGCGATGTTACAATAGCTCTACAACATGCATGGCACACGAAATTACTAGATTCTAGGATTTTGAAATATGAGCACAGGGATGGTTGGGAAATGCAAATGCTCCTCCAGCACACCACAAGGTGTGGTCCTATGAAAATAACAGTCAACTGAAAACAAATAGGTCAGCCCATTTTTTCTGCGCCGTCCGATGTACAAAGAACGGGCAGATCGCCTTCATCTACCTCCAGCCAATCAGTGTTGACGATCTTCCTCGAAGCGCCAGCGACCACCGGCCCAGTCCCCTGCCTCCGCCCTCCCCTCGACCTCACCGCACCGCCGTGCTTGGCACCGCCCCCGGCCATCCCATCAAGCCCCGCCGACCTCCAGATCGGGCGCAAGCAGCTCCTGCGCCCCACACCGCTATGATAGACACCAATGCGCCGCTTCCCCGGCGAACAGGCGGACTAGGTTCTCCGCGCGCCTAAGCGGGTGCTGCTTCTTTTAATTGCGAATCAACTAACCCTGAATTGAAATACAGACGGGCGACTGGCCTCTAGCTAAGGTGAAATAGTAAATGGGAGGAAGCCTTGTGCATTTAGTATCACGAAGAAGGTGCAGTAAGAAGCGCTCAACTAGTTTATTTCGTGGGATGAATACGGTGCGAGTAGAGACGTAAGATTTGCACGAATAAGGGAAGAGGGCTACCTCTTTCTGCTGGCAGTGTTGTGTCCTCCTTCTGTTTTTCCAACAAACTTCTTGTGTTTCGCTGGAAACGAGAAGTTGTGGGGGACGATGGAGCCTTGGACGAACCCATGGCCAAGTTGTTGAGTGTGGTGCGATGGTCGTCTGTCGACGGTGGGGAACCAGATCCGAGGCGGCAAACGACGGTGTAGCGGGAACAGCTCCGGTGCGATGGACGGTTGCGACAGTGGAGTGGCAGCGGTGAGGCGCAGGACGGCGTGGTCGAAGTGGTTCTGGTACGGCGCACATCAACGTCGGTGTCATGGAGGCAACTCTGCCTCGGCTTCAGCTGCTAAGTCCTTGAGGGTGTTGCGGTTGCGGTTGCATTGGACGACGACATCGGGGTACCGGCTCCGGTGTGATGGAGGAGGGTGGCGGTGGATGGGCGCGATGGGGTGGAGGACGGAGGAGGCTAGGGTTTCGCGGCTGGTGGAGAGGGCGTTTTGGCACCCACGGAGTATGAATGGGGAAACGGAGGGAGGGGGAACAATGTTTCGGTTTGGGACGCACTTGTTTGAAATTTGGGGAAAGTTACAAACTTTGCCCCCATCTAAAATTTCAGACATATTGCGGGTCGGGGGTAGGACAGTAATCTCAGGTGTCCCAAATGGTGGGCGGGATAGATTTCGGCCGAGCGCATGGGTGTTTAGGCGCCCATGGTGTATGAATGCTTCTCAGAGGCGGTTGAGACTGGCATCTTGGTGAAGTTACAAACCTACCCCGGTTTAGACCTTTAGACATCGGGCCGATAGGCTACATGGGTTAGAGTCAGGACAGTAATTTCCTACCACCAAACATTAGTCTCGCGCGGTTTCGGGTGACCAGAGGCTTATTTGGCACTTCGTTCAATATTTGGGAGCATAAGCATTAACGTTTTCAGTTCTCTTGAATTGAACTTTCAGGATTTGTCAAACTTCACAAATCTTGACTCTTGAAAATCCTAAAACTACGATTATTTTGGAATGGAGGGGGTACATTTGAATATACATTGTACATGAGTATATATTAAAAAATATGCAACTTACCTCAATTCATGCATGGTTCCAGATATAATCTCCTTGGTTGCAAAAAAATAGTTAGACATGCGTATGAATATATAGCATGTTCAAACGCACAACAAAGATTGATGCCCCCTTTTAGATCTGATTTAGAAATGCCATTATCTCGAATTCAAATAGATGAATGCACTTCCTATGAATTCGAATCTTTGAAACCCCCTTTATGTTGAATTCAACATTTATTCTATTTCGTAGCTAGCAATTTGGAATGTATCCATGTAAGTGACAAATGTATAAAGTGCTTGACACTAACAACATGGAGTGCACTAATTAATGTTTATATATGAATGGCAAAAGCAATGCATTGTCTGGATTTCAAACCACTCTCACTCTATGGATCGATAATATGAAATAAACCCATGCACATGCTAGAATTCAATAGAGTATGGGTGTCTGATAGATCGATGTTCGTTCATACGAAAATTGCAAAATTCATGATCTCATCCAAAAATAATAATGCCATTTATATTTTAATATAATGAGTAGAACCGCCTTTTACATGTAGATGCACTATGCATCGGCCTGTTCTCACACACACGCTATATATCTCTCTATCTGATGCATAAGTGCACACACGTTATATACATCGGCATTTCTCTCTCACACATGCTCACAATCTCTCCCGGGGTGTCTCACACACACACTCTCTATATATCTCCCTCTCTCTTTCTTACTACTATGTACCACTCTTTTCACTAATCTCAGTTGGAAAACACTATTTCTCTTGCATGCATATATACACACGCATGGTCTCTACTAGCCCTCTATAGGCACATATATGTGCCTAAGTGTCTCCCGCATGCACATTATCTTTAGGCCTCTCTCGCACACATTGCCCCGCCCCCCACACCTCTCTCTTAGTAGTTGGCAGATGTGATTCCATCAGATCATTCGGTAGGATATCCCTGACTGTTAGGTTGGATGGTAATACGAGGCAAAGTTTTACCCAAGTCTGGGCCCTTGCAGTTGAGGAAAAAGCCTACTCCTGGTACTATATATTTGTGATAGGGGTGTATACAAAGTACACGTGAATACCAGGCATTGTGCATGTGTGTGTATACTATCAACGAACTAGCCCCCAGGCTTATATAACATACTCGGGGCCTAGGGTTACAAATCATATATAGCCGGCTTATCATCAGTGGGGATAGAGTCCTCCACGACTCTGGTAGCTTCGTCTTGTACGCCGAGTCCTCCACATGGGTCTTCGTATAATGCGTCTCGGTCCAACCTATGTGGCGCAGGATGGAACTGACCCATGAGTCCTCACGTTGACCCACCACAACTAGAAATGATGTGCCCACCACACCCCACACACAATCGGCCACTAAGAAAATAAGCATATACAATAGTACAAAGTTATACATGAAAGTTAATTGCATGGTGCATCCAATAATATTTGTTCTGCATTGTGAATGTTTATATTTTCTCCTAAAATATTGGTCACGGGAAAGAGAAACGAAGGGCATATCTCTCCTTGTCTCCACCGGAGACCCCCTCTCTCTACGCCACTTTCACGTACGCACACAAACTATCTCTCGGCCCTCTAAAAGTATGCCCCTGACACATTTACGCGTGACGGTCACTATATTTCAAGCGAAAGCACTATACGGTCACTGGACTTCAGAATATGCTCATTATGGTCACCGTATACATTCTCGTGGTGATCATACGGTATCTAGCTCATGATACATCTCCGTATTTTGTTGATGACATTGACGGACATTGTATTTTGATGCGTGCTCCGTATTTTTTGACGACACTTACGGTCATTGTATTTGAAGCGAAAGCATGATATGGTCACTGGACTTCAGAATAACTCATGACGATCACCATATACATTTTGTGGTGCTAACCAGCATGTGGTTGGATGGTTAGGAGGACAGTGGTTTCCCCAGCCCACCAAGGTTAAAGTCCCGGTGCTCGCATTTATCCTAGATTAATCTCAGTATTTTCCGGCGATGTGCGTTCAGTGGGAGGAGACGTTCCCCTCGACTAGGAGGCAACTATGGTGACTTCATAAAATCTCGAGATCATATGCTGGCTCACTCTCTCGAAGGTGCTCATAGGGGTAGGGTGTGCGTGTGTGCACTTATAGTGGTGAGTGTTTGCGCGTATATATGAGCGCTTGCATCTGTACTGTGTTAAAAAAATACATGTCGTGATTATACATTCACTGGCTCATCCGTACAACTCCGTAATTTGTTGATGACACGATCAATTGACCAGTCAAACGTTCCACATGGCGCAACTAGTGTTGCACCATCAGCGTGCGTAACCATGGGGCCCACCTGTCAGCGCGTATATGAAAGAAAGAAATGGTAGGTTGAGTCTATACTGTGTTAATAAAAGACATTTTATGGTGATCATACGGTCACTGGCTCACCATACAGCTCCATAATTTGTTGATGACATGATCAATTGACCAGTCAAACGGTCCACATTCACCAGCGCACATTACCATAGGGCCCACCCATCAGCGCATATATGAAAGACAGCAATGGTAATAAATTATTGGTCGGTGGGGATTCGAAGTCGTGAGACCTCTGGTTGGCAGCCCGCGCGCCCTAACCACAGCGGACAACGATCGCCTTGTGATGATATGCTGAGCGGGCCGTTTTAATTGCATGCACGCACGAGCCATTGTGGTGAATACAAAC
This sequence comes from Thinopyrum elongatum, assembly GCA_011799875.1. Lineage (NCBI taxonomy): Eukaryota > Viridiplantae > Streptophyta > Magnoliopsida > Poales > Poaceae > Thinopyrum > Thinopyrum elongatum. The sequence goes on along the minus strand of CM022297.1, from coordinate 364,875,995 downwards.
ACATCACACATGCGCACAAACACGCCCGCAACGCCCGCATGCATGCATGCAATACTCACACGTACACATGCACGCACGCAACACTCGCACGAACACACGCACGCATGCCGGTGTGCAACACTGACACGTACACATGCACTCACGAACACACGCACACACGCACACATGCATGCAACACTGAAATGTACACATGCATGCACACAACACTCGCACTCCTGCATGCACGCAGCACACGACGCAAGACACACGCTCAACCTATACGTGCATGCACCCTTTGTTAAGGACATGGATTCTTACAAGTATTAATCAATCTTATCTGTGATAAGCAGAACATTGATGTTTGCAGCGGTCTTTATGAATCACAACGTATCGAACGGGCTATCAACGTATATATGAAAATTTTAAAATTCTCTTAGATTATATAGTAGGCTTATCAACCTACATGAATTAGATGATGTCACACTCAATGAACAATCATCGGTTTATGAAATGCCCGCTTCTCACCGCCCTGGCCCACCAAAAGCTCATCTGTCGTGCGCTGCCTGCGTTGGGTCACTGACATGCAGGCCAGGTACCCAACGAGCCCACATGTCAGTGGAGGAACGGCGCAGTGTCGTACGTCAGAGTCGAGGGCGCCGCTCGCTGCACGCCCGGCTGAACACGCCTCCTTGCCGCATTCAAAGGCCTCCATGAAACCCGTGTGGAAGCCGAGAAACCCACTCCGGACACACGTCCATTCATGATCGGGCCGGCATTAAACGCAATGCCGGCCGAGATCCTCCCATCCGCCGTCTATTTAATCTCCTATTTAAACGAGGCCAGACGCCGGCCAAGAATCGCACACCTCCGCCGCTCCCCTATCTCCTTCACCATTTTCTCCACTCTTATGAAGAGTAGTTATCTGGCATCCAAGCCGGCTGGGTGGCCCGCCGAGCCCGCCGGATACGAGCTATGCAGCTCGCTGATCCACCTCCCTCCCCTCGCCCGACGGAGCCAGTTGCCGCCCCAAGCCGGCGCGTGGTTCAGCAACTCGCCACTCCAGGCCAGCTCGATGAGGAGCGGCGAGCTGCTCCACACCGGCATGGCACGGAGCACGGGCGTCATCGCTGCCGTCCACGATGCCGCCTCGTACCGCGCCTCCCGTGTCTGCGACTGAGTCTCCCGTTTTTGTGGCCGAGACTCCCATGCCTGCGGCCGCACCATGCAAGCAGAGACAGAAGCCGGGTGCGCGGAGAGCGACGAGTCGGTGGCCAGCGCCTCCGCGTCCGCCGCCATCATCGAGGAGAAGTAGAACACGGGAGGCCGCCGCCGCTTGGGTCCCATGAAGGCCACCGCCGAGGCGATGCCGGCGTACACAGCAGGTGTCTTGCCGGATCCTTCTGTTGTGAGGACCTTCGTCGAGCCCGCATGGGCTCCACGGAAGCGGAGAAGCCCCTTCATACTCCATCTTGGGCATCAGCCAACGACGTCAGTTGAGCGGTGGGGAAGCGAGCCATCCTTTGCGCTGAAGCATATACCTCCGGGGCTCCCGGTAGTCCAGTGATCATGCTGCTGGACATGAGGAAGACAAATGGATCCGCGGGCGACCATTTAGGCTAGGTATTATTATACCTATGTTGTTCAGGAGTAGCACCACTTAGTTGATTTGAATGTAATGAAATCCATCATGTTTATATGAAAATCCGGTATTTTATATGAATTCCATCATTGTTTATATGAAATATCGTCATGTTTGCATGAATTTCGTCCAGTTGATTGAGTTGCTGTCAGAATGTGTGCGGCTACGGTTGGATGGCGTAATTTGTGGGTCGCCGGTCGGTCTGCGGCCGGCTCGAGCGGCGTGGTGGGACAAAAAAAGCACAGCTCATGCGAGCTTGTCTCCAACGCGAGCGCTGGAGGATGCATGAGCACCCGAGCTCTTCCTCATTCATCGGTGGCAAAGGCACGGGTGGACAAAAGGGTCGCCAATATTTTGGCTACCCCGGGCAAGACCCAAACAACCCCTTCCAGCCCCACCCCTCCCAGCACATTCAAATCCCTCGTTCGCTGTGAAATTTTGCCATGTGTTGTTTTCATGGATATTTTGCTGTGTGAAAACAAATTTAAATATGAACGAATAATCATTGTCTGCGGTCTTCTGCCGGGTCACAATTGGATGGCCTCATAGTAGTAGTAGTGTAGAGTACTAGTACTACTAGATAGTGAGTGTTTACTACTGTATCGTGTACTCCCTCCGTTCCCAAATATTTGTCTTTCTAGACATTTCAAATGGACTACAAACATACGGATGTATGTAGACATATTTTAGAGTGTAGATTCACTCACTTTGCTTCGTATGTAGTCACTTGTTGAAATCTCTAGAAAGACAAATATTTAGGAATGGAGGGAGTACGTACTAATTGCAACGCATGCATGTGTTAGCAATATAATGACCGCGTACGAATTTGATGGTAAGATTTGTGTAAGTTGGATGTCATATTATTGCTCTAACATGTGGTCAAAGTTAGCCTCCAAAATGCATTTTAGACCCTATATGGATTGAGGGAGTACATGCATTGCTGAGGTTTCTCTTAATCCTTGCATGCAACATGAACTGTAGTACTAATGGTATCGTACTCCCTCCGTTCACCATCTCACATGCTCATTACTTTTGCGAACTATGGAAGTAACAAATTTATTCCACCACTCAACATATATTATGGATAGTACATTGTGGATTTCAAATTGAGTCATATAGACCAGAAAGTAGGCACTTGGGGCATCCACATTGTATGCTTTTTGTTTCCTCTAAGCCCTCTCTCTCCTCTTAGAGGCAGGCCTCTATACATTGCATGAACTGCCTCTAACAAAAAATTGGCTAGAATCGCGTCTAACCTTAGAGGCTGCCTCTAACAATGTAACAATCCATCTGGTCCCACTTGTCAGCCTTAGGAAGCATAAGACGGTAGGAGTACAAGAGAAATAGTATTGATTGGACAAATGTGGTGCTAATCAATACTTTTTAAATTTCTGCTAGGGCCCACCTTAGAGGCTGGTTAGAGTCTCTATACATTGTGGTTTTTTCATTTGATAAGAGGCGAACCATGTGGGGCCTACCTTAGAGGCAAGGCTCTATACACTGGAGATGCTCTGTAGTACCACTTTTGATGTCTCCCGTCAACTCGCAGAACGAGGAGAAGCTTGCTACGCCCTCTGCCCCGCCCATGGGTGCGGTGGCTCACAGAGTCGCAGGACGAGGAGAAGCTTGCTTACTACGCCTACGCCCGCTCCCTCGCCCACGCACACGGTGGCTTGCAGGACGAGGAGAAAATTTTACTACTCCCTCTGTTAGACATATACTCCCCTACCTTGGTTAGATAGATTATCATATTGTTTGAAATATATGTCTTTTAGTAGTAGGAGTAGTACAGTGGTAGTACATAGGAGTAGTACTACAGCAATTTCCTTGGAGTCCGTGGTGCAGCAAGCTACCCTAGGCTATGTTACTACTCCCTCCTTTCTGGTTTATGGTTCAATCTCAAAATCTCTCCAACCAAGGTAGACGGTGAGTGGTGGAACTAATTTTGTAGTTTGCACAAGTACTTAATTAGTACGCTCGTTTTTCTCAAAAAGTTATGTTTACTGATGCATTAATTACAACGAATGCATGCATGACCACTAAATTTTCATGAACTTCTACATGCATTGGTGAGTTTTCTCTTGATACTGCTTGCATCGGGTGATTTAATGCACCTCGAAATCTAAACATGTGATGGTAAGTACTCCCTCCGGTCCTTTTTACTCTGCATATAAGATTTGTTTGAAGTCAAACTTCGTTATATTTGACCAACTTTATAGGAAAAAATATCAACATTCACAATTCATTATTAGTATCATTAGATGCATAATGACTTTAATTTTCATATTGTATACCTTTAGTATTACATATGTTGACATTTTCTCATATAAATGTGGTCAAACTTGATGATGTTTGACTTCAGACAAATCTTATATGCAAAGTAAAAAGGACCGGAGGGAGTACTAGTAGAATTGAGACTTATAAAACAGAAAAACAATTTTTTTTAGATGAGCCCTATAAACCAGAAAGGAGGGAGTAGTAAGTAGTACTACCTCCATAGTGGGTACATACTCCGTAAAATCAGATTTTCCCAAAACTAAGTCGCTCAACCTTTATTTGCTTGTTTCCCTTCCTGCCTCATTGCCTCGAACAAACTATGCCAAACTCCCCTGCCTGCCGCGCGGGAAAAGTCCCACCCTCGCCTTTTTTAATCCGGGTTTGTATCGATGGATCGCGCGAAGCAGCAAAAACCAAGCCGTGTCTTGTACTCCTCCGTCATACTAAAAGAGTGGAGACGCTCACTTTCATGAATTCTGTACTTCCTCTCGCCGACATGTGGGACATACAGCAACCGGGTCGATGTGTCATGCACCAAATAACAGTGCAGAACAGCAGGGGGGATGCACCCCAGTCGTAGCGCCCCAGTAGTAGTAACGAGCAATGAGACGTCAAATCACAATGCCGCACCTTTCCCCCAGACGGACGAAGCAACCATTATTTCACACTTTGCTGAATCTGCTTCACCATCATCTCCTTCAAGAAAACCACATATTGCTTCTGCCATTGTTCTGCCTCAAGAGGGACGCGCATCGCCTTGGTACATCATGACACGTGGGACCGCATGACAGGCCATGCTCCCCCGCCCACCGCTCGGTAAAATCACCTCATTTTTACTACTTGTATCTTTTTAAATCAATATAGTCGAGATTCGCCAAGGAGCAAAACCAAATGGTAGGCTGCTCCTGTCGTGTTGGCGTAGCAACTCAGCAGGGTCAGTCCGCACACGAAATGGCGACACACTTAACAAGACCCCTTTGGCCGACATGTGGCTCATCCACCATCTTGTTCCACATGTGATGCACCAAATTACAGTTCGGAGCAGTGGTTGGACTTGGAGGCACCCCGGTCGTAGCGCCGCAGTAGTAGTAAATGAGCGATGAGGGGTCAAATCACAAAGCCCCACCTTTCCCGCATTAAGCTGGACGGACGAAGCAACCATCATTTCACTCTAGGGCGCAAGAGCATAAAGAAAAAAGAAAACCAATGATGCGTGCGGCAGCTACCTAGGGTGCCCTAGGGTAGGAGCCTCCACTACAAATCCACTTCTCCCTTGTCCTCTTGAAGAAAACCGATGATGCGTGCGGCGGGTAGGGTTTGTAGGAGTACTACGGCATGCGAGGCCACGCCGTAGTAAACGGGAGAGGGATTGAGTTCGAGTCGATGCCTTAATACGGGTGGGCCGCTTGGTTTTACGGGAACGAGGCAGCATTTTGGGTTCGGGGAGCAGTGGAGATATACGTACGAAAAATTGTGGACGTAGGTTCGACCGAAAGGCAATGACGCATGGGCCTTGCATTTTGATATACCCGCGGCCGCGTGAAATTTGCTACTCAAAATAATGCATAAAAGTTCCTCCAAAAACATCTATAACTAATGGGAAGTGAATGTATGCTTAAAATGAAAATGTAATACAAAGAGAAAAAATGAATTGCAGTTAAAAGAATGACATTTCTAACAAAAATGTGAATGTGAACTACATATGTGTGCATGTGACCAACACATACATTGTCAATACAAAATCTAATGCAAGAAATAACTTATGAGTAACATGCACGAATTGATGATGTGGTGCTTACATGCATAGAGTACAAAAATAATGTGATTTATGACTTGCATGCATGACGTGTTCATGTGCCATAGTTGCATGTCCAGGAAAAAAGCTACTAGTGGGTTGTACTAGCTATTTAGGAATAGAAGATGTATATATGGAAGTTGTAGGGAAAGATATGACATGTATCTCAATTCCTATGAGTAGGGATTGGAAAAGAGATGTCATTTGGTTCACATCATAGGAACTTTTCTATTGAATCTAGAGATGACATGTATCTCAATTCCTATGAGGAGGGATTAGAAAAGAGATGTCATTTGGTTCACATCATAGGAACTTTTCTATTGAATCTAGAGATGACATGTATCTCAATTCCTATGAGGAGGGATTAGAAAAGAGATGTCATTTGGTTCACATCATAGGAACTTTTCTATTGAATATACGCTAATGTTTATTTTCCTTTGAAATTGTGGGAGTATAGGAATCCATTCATATGAACCAAGTGGCTCTAAAGCTATAAAAATGATATCATGTTTATTTTCCTCTGAAATGTGGAGTATATGAATCTATTCATATGAACCAATTGGCTCTAAAGAAAAAAATCCTATAAAAATCATATCGTATAGAGTTCTTATGATATTCCTCCACACCAAAGGATGGTTGAAATTGCTGCAGGTGATATGACGGTCTTTCTTTGTACACTCCTCCCCCATCTTTATAGTTACCTCTCGAAGATGAATGAAATGATATATACTGGGTATTCTATATGTGCATTTTGGTATACGAAAACTCGGTAAAAGTTTTCGAGGTTCGAATTTTCAATAAAGCTATATGCACTACATTTTGGAACGGAGGGAGGAGCATACGGCAGTTGCTAACACTCACGTGGAAGATTTGTGTCGGAGGAGTGGCTGTTCTGTTAAATGCCATGGCAAAACTGACACTGTCGGATGCCGATCTAACGGTTCTTACGGCGTTTGTCAGGAAACGGCTTGTGGCGAACGTTTGTCAGATATGATTTACGGACACATGCATTGCATTGATACGTGCCCCCTCTCTCTCACGCACACACGCACCCTCACGAGTCATGACTCTCCCGAGTCCTCTCGCACCTACCGTCTATCTATAGGTAGACGTCACACACGTATGTGCTCTTCACACCCTACCCTCAGAACTTCTAAAAAATAAAAGACGCCGCGCGCCTTTTATTTTAACTCACACGTCACACACTTATACTATTACTCTTGTGGCGAACATTCTTTGGGGATAGTATATTGTACTCTCACAAAGAGAAGCGGTGCACGCACGCACTAGTTCTCTCACACCCACTAGCGGGTACACGTAGGAGAGCATTTTTGTTAAGCTAGGAGCGCATTTGTTTACAAAGAGGCATCCCAATTGACATTTTGACTAGTCTAGTTTTCAACTTGATGGAGGGTCGGGGACCGCACGTGAATGATATAGTACATAGTGCATCCTGGACGCGGTGATTTGATAGTGCGACCTGGAAGCGGTGGCACGTTATTGATCGAGTTTTATTTTTACTTGAACTTTAAATGAAAATAGTGGTTCGCGCATATTCAATTTAATAACGGCTGCTACAACAAAATCACTCCACTATATATATAAGCAGGAGCCTCGGCGCTTGCTTTACTAGGGTTCCTCTCTTTCACTCTCTCATGCTCTCTAGATCTAAGCAAGACATAGGTGGCCACACTCTCTCTCTGCTCACGGCTGGTCACAAATCCGGCCGGACCACCTCGGCCGGGGCAGGGGTGTAGGTGCATCAGTCGTCGGCGGCGAGGGAGGAGACCAACAGCTGCCCGCGCGTCCCGATCGGCGGCCGTGTCGTTCTCTCTGAGATAGGGCTGGCTCGGGAGGGCCTCCGACCCCTTCTTCATCCCTGCGGTATTGTGGCCAAGATGCGGCCTCCCGACGCCGTCTTTGCCACATCCCGACGACCCTCAGGTATATATTCCTTCGAAACCTGCCTTGCTCTACTGCCCCAGCTCCCCACATGTCTGTGTGTGGATCTTTTTCTACTTCCGTCGGCTGTTCCAAAGCCACCTAGACTTTTACTATTATTAGAGGTAAAGCTAGTTCATACAGTCAAATCTAAGAGTTGGTTCAAACAGGGAAGAAAGTGGGAAAGCTGTAGCATGAATCTAGGACTTGGTTCTAAGAGGAAATAGGGGAAAGTAGTAGATACTGGCAACCCAACCGGTCTCTTGGTTGAAAAGGCGAAGAAAGCGTGGTGGATGGCGAAGGGTGGGGGGAGGTGGACCTGACTCTTGGTCGAAAAAGGAAAGAAAGTGAGGGGTGTTGGGGGACAACGCAAATGAGAACGAGCAGGTCTAGATTTCCTATGCTCACATAGGAAAATGTCACCGAGGAGATAAAAAATGGGACAAATGCAGACATGCTGCCTGAGTGTTTGCTGCTCTCGGCAACCACATCTGCCTCACCACTTTATGCCCCTGCTGTCCCTCCGCCCATATCGCTACCGTTAATGTAAAATCACATGAAGCATTAAGCAATGCCACCTAATGTCACTATTAAGTAATGGTCTAGTGCCGTCGATAAATTGAAGCAATGCCACCTAATGTCACTATTAAGTAATGGTCTAGTGCCGTCGATAAATTGAAGCTATGCCACCACCATTTTATGAAGTGCTTCCATCTTGCTTTATTTCCCATGAATTGTGTTTTTGCAGTTACACTTAAATCTCACACCGCTAACATTGCTTCATCCCAGTGGAACTGCACAAATTTCATTGCACATTTACCGACCATGTGCTACTCTCATGACAGTAATACTAATGCTATTGTTCTGCATGTTAATCTAGTGGCAGTGTTGATGTGATGTGATGCTACTTCTTACTTAAGGGCACTTTCATACTGTCAATGTAGTGCCAATTATAACACAATAGATGCTGCTGTTAATCATATGCCACTGCAAATAACGTCACTGTTTAAATAACCGTATTTCATATTTGCGCAAACAGGGATGTCTGTCTCCATATCGTTTCTATTTGCGCAATCAAAAGTACACACCTCAGTTTTAGTAGGACTGCACAAAATGAGATGGCTATTCCTAGCTGCCGTCGTCTAACCACCCGTATTCCAGGTATTCCTACATTGGTAGTATATAGGTAGAATGACCAACGCAATCTAAAAGAAGCTAATTCGTATGTTTTACTTCCTGATTGCAGTACAGGGACGAGCGAAAACAATTGCATCCTAGTCGGGAATGCACTTTCTCCCAGTTCATCCATGGACAGAGGACTAGCTGGCACGGCTGCACGGAGGTTTTTGGGACAGGTGCGCGGACAAGAGGCATTGTGGTCTGCTTATTTCTGCAAATAGCGGTGCTTAAATTTAGTGGAACTGCAGAAGAAGTTCAGATGGTCAGTACACTACATGGTTCAGTTCAGCATTCCAACTGAGAACACAATTATAATTGGTTATTCTGGAATGAGAAAACCTAACCCTGGATGGTAGCAACAAGAAAAACTAGAGTGAACTCCAGGAAATTAAAGCCTGTCTAGGGAGGCCCTTTGCTCAGAGAAGCCTTGCTTGATTTTTCCTGATTTGTAAACCTTCTCACAACTTTGTATTTTGCTGTGAACTAGCAAGATGCCCGTGCGTTGCACGGAACATCAAGATGCATTTGTATGAGTAGTTTATCTTGTGAGAGAAAAGGATGAACGAGGGAAGGCCTTATTTGCAAATGTGGAGAGGGGTGCGGGTATCTTTTTGCAAAATTGCCATAGTTTCCTTCCTATCCGTCAGATATAAATCGGACGGCCTATATTGCAGGATGGCAGGCACACCATCATCACCAACTCTGTTTTTTATAAGAGTAGAGACTAGTAAATGTTTGTTATGTTCTATGAATCATTGAGATGTATAAAATTTCTTAACTTATGCTTTTCAAGTATTTTATGAAGCCGAGTTTAATGTGAATGTTCCACATGAACGCTGGACTAGCGTGTGAATGTTTGGAATTTACCTTGTGGCCTGAGTTAACTGCATGAACCACTGTAACAAGATACGTAGTTGCTTATATGTCAGACATCAGATTATTGATTGTTAGCTGGTGGATAGCCGACTTTTCTAGTGTTGAAGCAAGCTGAGCCAATGTGCCATGTTTTGCACAACTGCTTACAAGTGGGGTAGCACCAACAGTGTTTACAAGTACATAACCAGCCTTACATACCCTATGTATATGTCGGCGCATAGTTGTCGAACAAGTACTCTATTTCATCAAACACACACTGCTCGTATGATAAACTATGACAGGGAAGGTAGATTCAAAAGTATGCACTGCAATCAGGAAGTAAAACACAAGTTCTGAATTACTTTCCAATATAAGAAACACAAGTTATATAAACCACTATGTAGAGTCAAAAGTATGCATGACAGGGAAGGTAGCATGGCATCGAAGCTAATAAAATTTTGCATTATTTATCACCACATACTTAGATGAAAAACCACAATCGAGATCGGCAAAGAAGAAAATCACCTTGGGTAGCTCAGCGGGAGGGGACACATCCTCGAAGGGGGAAAACTGCTCCTGCAGGGCCATGGGGGCTGTAACCTCAAACGGGATGTTGACCATCTCAGTAGTGGCCATGAGCGTATCTGGGGTCGGCTCGGTGGCTGCCTCCATCTTCTTGGAGCTCTCTGTCTCGTGGGGATCAGCCTCCCGCGTCTGCTCCAACATCGGCAGATCTTTGCCTGGTTCTCCTTGGTCCATCATGAAACTGACGAATACTAGGAGAAAACTGAAAGGAAAACACAATCGCAGTGACAGTGAAACAAAAAAGATAGTGAGGATCGGTTACTGCTTTGCAAAAGTGCTTTTTTTTCTGAAAGAAAATACACCAACATCACGGATCCGCTTACCTTCCCTTTGTTGGGAGAGAAGAACAATGGCAGATGCGAGTGTTGGCTTTCTTGAAGATGGTGAGGGAGAAGGGGATTCAGCGAAGAGTGAAATGATGGTTGCTTCGTCCGTCAAACTTAGACTGCGGGGAGGTGGGGTTTTGTGATATGATGGCTCGTTACTGCCGTGCTATGACCGGGGTGACTCTCCGCCTGCATACCGCCTTCTAATTTGGTGGATGGCATTTGGGCCCGTGCACTGCATGGCCCGCATGTGGGTGAACCAAAGTAAAATGGCATTCAGTAGAGGGCGACGTTTCGATGACCTCGGAGGAGCCAAAAGCGGTAGTGTATCCACTGTACTAGTAGTAATTGTTTTTCTGGGTAGCTGTAGAGTGTCTCCACTGTACTAGTAGTAATTGTTTCTCTAGGCCCAAGACAAAATAGCCCATCCACCCTAGTAAATAATAAAATCAATTCAAAAGCCCATATATTTACTTAATGGGAGGCGCTACCCAGCGCACCGCCCCCCAAAAAAACATGGGTGCTCTTCTTCCTCCTCACTCCCACCCACCTCATGTCAGCTCACTCCACTCGTACTCCCAAATTCCTCACCTCACTCCTACAGAAAACCCTAGCTCCCCTTCTTCCTCACTACTACAGAAAACCCCAACTCCCCTTCTTCTTCACTCGCACTACAACTAGGCTCATCATTCGTTACTCTGCTCAAATCCGTGAGCTCGACACAACGCCCTCGAGGAAAATGGAGTCTGCTGACCCCAAGGCCAAGAAGATGAGGCTCCCACCAGCGGCGACGCCTGTTGTAGATCCCGCACACGGTAGCGCGGGGAGAAGCGGCGAGCCTGCCCCCACCGGATCCCAGGAACCCGTAGAATCACGGGTGGACCGCATCAGCGATCTCCCGAACACCATCCTTGGGGAGATCATCTCACTTCTCCCTGCCGGGGCCGGGACACGAAATCCCAAAAATTTAACCCCTCGTGTTACCACCAGCCCAGGATTACTGTTACTGGTGGACACGTCCTTGTTGCAGATTACCAAGCTATTACAAGAATTGGATACAAGACCATAAAGGTCTAATGATACAATAGTGATTCCGGTGGTGGATGACGGAAATGACTCATGGTTCTCCAACGTCGATGGGGCTCCATTCCCACAGGAACAGCTGACCCGGGTAATTCCTATCCGCGTGGCTGCTATCCTAGGCTCTGCACGGACGTCGTTGTGGTACTCCTTGTAGAACTCCTGACCTGGCCAAGTAAATAGCCAGGGACAAGCCTGTGAGTACGTTTGAATGTACTCGCAAACATCATGAACAAAAGATATACCGAATGCAACAATTAAATTATATGATCATGATGAACCACACTATATGCGTATGCTCATGATGGACTTAAAGGCATGCTGTCTGGAATTAGATCATGGCATGATAACATATTAGCATGTGCAAATAACTGGATATATAAAAATATTAATGATAAACAAGGAAAGTTAAAGGAATATAAAATTAAGGAAATGCCGGTCGGATGTCTAAAATGACACCACGGTAGGTCTTGAAGAGAAATGCCAAATGGGTGTCTAAAAGAGAAATCGGATGAGATAGGACCATCCGAGAACTCAGGCGACACCATGTGAGGTCTTGAAAAGAAATGCCAGTCGGGTGTCAAGTGACGCCACGGTCGGACTTGAAGAGGAATGCCAATCGGGTGTCCACAAGAGTAGTGGCGGGATAAACCCCCTGTTAACTCGAGAGACGCCACGAGAGGTCTTGAAAATAAAACGGAATGCCCGGGGTAGTCTAGCCAGCCCCTGAGACACTCAGGAAAAATTCAAAATAAGAGAAATAGGTTAGTCCTCAATATTATGCATAACCATAATAATATTAATATGCATAGCAAAAATATTCATGGTAGCATCAGGGTGACAATAATTATCCTGCAAAATAATTCACGCACATTTTAATTATTGTCCTCCGAAAACCGACACTAAGACCGACACTTGACCAACCCAGACTATAGCCCTTAACCGCGGACACGGCTATTCGAATAGGTTTAAACTCTGCAGAGGGTGTACTCTTTACCCACAAGTAAAGGATTTCTTTAGTCAGTACCGTGACACCGACTAATTCCCTTTACGGTCTTTGGGTTGAAAACACACCTAACCAGCACACACCAGATTAACTTTCCGGATGCCAGGAATCACCGAAAGCATCGTTCAAGAAAAACTCTAAGACGAAGAGACCAACGTCCTGCATGGGATCACTATTAATACGCACGGATTACAAGGGGTGCCCCCCTCTCAGTCATAACTGGAAACACCCATGCCCTCTGACCCGATGACAAGATTTAGTCCACCAACATGGAAACCCTCATCGTAGCCCTCTATGTGGTGTGTGCACGGAAAGGGGTTAACAACTTACTGAACCATACCCCACCCGTGACAGGGACAAGTGGCAGCACGAATCAAGTATGGGGGTTACCAGAACAAGACTCGATCTACGGTCGACTCAGGAGGTACAAGTTTTCCTGCAGTGGTTAGCACAACAAAGTATTCTTTCAACAGCAATACCAAACAGGGCCACAACCCTTGCATGCTCCACATATATCACGTGACACCCCCGTGTCAAATATGGCCCGTGCCCGCCGGCACGTCCAAGGCAGGAGCACACTCCTGGATTCTCACAACTTGTGCATGTCAAAACTTGAGTGGAATGCATGCAAGAGAAAATATAAATGACCATGCATGCTCATCTAGCAACATGCAAATTTAATTTGAATTCAACATAGTCATGTTCAAATTATTCTTGCAAAGAATATAACCATGTGATTCACCATATCAAGTGTTCGAGATGCTTGCCTTGAGCATGCAGAAATATTGGGTGCACTTCAAAAGTTTGAAAACTTTATCTTCCCTCCATTTCCTATTTTCAAAAATATTTGAATTACCACATATAGCAAAAACAGTGCCAAAAATTGTTTGGAATATTTTTGAAATAAATACTAAAATAAACTAGAGACAAAATAAGGAATATCAGAAAAAGAATCATATCATTTGGAGTTGGTATGAATTACTTATGGAATTTCTAAGCTGACTTAAATGATTAAATGGACTATTTAATTGACCCAGTGGACATAATGCTTAGGAAAAATGTTCACCTAATCTAGATTAATAGAGAATATTTTTATGAGACTGTAGGAATTTGAATCACTGGATTTGGATATGAAATGGCCACAGTAGAATTATCAGAATATATGCTGAAAATGGAAAAGGGAAAGAAACAGTGATGCGCCCTGAGCGCTGAATAGCAGACTGGCGCCACTGGGCCAGCCCAGCTACTCAGCCCCACCCGTAGAGAAGCGAGGAGAGGCTGGCGACCGGGCCCCGCTTGTCGGGTTTGACCGGTCCTCGTCGCCTTACTCTCGCGTGTGGTGTACAAAGCGCACACCGGCGGTGATTGCCGGAGGTAGGCGGCACCTCTCGGGAAGCTGAGGCTACCCACGTGCTCAGAGGGTCATGGCGGTTCCTCCGATGGGTGGCACGACCTACGGGGAGCTCTGCATCGCCGGTGACGCGATCCCCGATGGACGGCGGCTACGGAAGAAAGGGGGCTTTCGCCCGTGGTTGATCCCGAGTGGAATTGGGAGGGTGAACGGAGTCGTGGGGTCAAGGGGAAGTTGTCGGTGAAGAGATTGGCAGAGGGGGAGCTGTGGTTTCGCCGGAACCATCGAGGATGCGATGGCGGCAGAAACTGCCGGAGGCGAGGGAGACGACCACTTCTTGTTGCCTGGCTGCTCGGGGAAGTACAGAGAGGTGGAGGGAGATGTACTGACGACGAGGGGAAGCTTGAGGAGGGTTTTATAGTGCGGGTGAGGCGGTTCGGTGGCTTCCCGAAGAAGACACGCCAGCGGCGGTGATTCATGGTGCCGTTTGGGTGGTTGGGGGCGGTGGCGATGGTCAGTGAGACCGATGAGGTCGGTGGAGGGGCGGTGGTCAGTAGTTAAGAAGGGGGCGAGCTGGAGGGGACGGGCGGCTCGGGCGGTGCCGTGCCCGAGTAGGTTTCGGTGGTGGCGGCGCTGGACGGTGCTAGGCGGCACTAGAGGACGAGGAGAGGTGTTGGCGAGCGTTGGGATGGACTGGGTGATCCAGCGGTGGACTCGAGTGAGATGGGGAGGCAGCAGAGACGCGGCGCCAGAGCGATGCCGCGGCCTGCAGTAGTCGCGCTCTGGTCGTGCTCTGCGCACGCACACCACGTGCTCGAACAAATGCCCATGGCATCTACAGGGACCCAAATGAGCCAAAACTTAACAGGATGATGTTTCATGGAATGGGAGGAGTGGTTGACATGCTGGTTTGCCCAGGAGAGCAAGTTTCTAATGTAGTTGAGCAAGAGGCCAAATTTCTGCCATGCCCACAGAGTGTTTGACAGAATGCTAAGGTGGTCTAGGAGGATTTGTTGGATATGAAAATTAGCAGGGGAATGTCTCTTTGGATGGTGGAGAGGGTGGTGGGGTTGGCTGGGCAAAATACAAAACTTGCTAGTGCAAGTTTTAGGGAAATTCATTACTGGACAGGAAATTAAGAGGAATATTTTGTGAACTAAAAAGATTCCAATGGAGCTAAAATTTTGGACTTAAGGGTTTTATTGGAAGGACTATCAGTGGGAACAATTTCAGAATTTTTGGAGCAAGGAAAATAGAGGTTGTAGTAGAAACTCAAATTCAGGACAGAATTGAGAAGAGGTTGTTTCACTCAAAATTTTCAAAACACCATGTAGGGTTTTTGCATAAAAGTGATATATAGGCATCACATGACCTCCCATAATTTTTGTGGAATTTTAAAAGATTTATTTAAAATAGTTGTAGTGTAACAGAGGCATTTAAAATATTGAAATAGCTATTAAAAGAATTGTTTAGAGGCAAATTTTATTCTGAAAATAATTCTTACTGTTATTAAACTATAATTGAAATGTTTTAAGAGAACTACCAAAGCCACAATATTATTTCCAAAAAAAAAATTATATGGAGGGAAGAATTTTGGAAAACAGAAATAGAAAATGGTTCTGAAATTAATAAAAGACCTAGCAAAAATTTAAAATTTTAATTCTGGCCAAATTTTATTTAGTAAAAACATAATTAAATTTTTGGGGTGTTACAAACTCTACCCCCCTTAAGAAAATCTCATCCTTGAGATTCGTTAAGGACAGAAGAATTAGGTGCAAATCACAACAGACAAGCAATCATGCACAAGACAATAACACACAAGCACATCATTCAATCAAACACTACACACTGCTAGAAATATACATATATTCGTCTACGGCATGATGGTGGAATTTACAGGGTAACAGGGTCGCTAAGGACATGGCAACTACTCTGGCAGACTCAGTCCACTTCGTCGACGTCCAGACGGGCATGTCTTGCGGATGTCGAGGCTTCTCCGGGGGCTTCAACGTCGGAGTTGACTGGAGTGTTATGAGAAGCTACAGGGTTGGGGTAGTGATGATGACCCACGCGGGGTGTAGTGGCTACAGTCCCGTTGGAGGAAATCCCAAAGAGACGACGGAGTTCATCCGGGGAAACGAATGCATTGCCCGGGTGGGCAACAGGGGCAGACCTCGCAGGCTCGATTGGTCTCCCGAATAGTACTGTCGGGTTGTTAGTGGCAGGTGCAGCTTCACTTCTCACCGGGGTCAGGAGAGCAAGCGTCCAGCGGGTCTCAATCAGATCATTGGTGACCTGATCGAACAGTGCCTCTTGCGCTCTCAGGTAGCGCACCAGATGCACCAGAGCAGGATCCGTCTCGTGGTCTCCGTTAGCGACTTGGGTCGGCCTACCATAGCCTTCACGACTAGGGTAGTAGTAGAAGGAGCGGCAGTTAACCCTCGGCGACTGATGCCGGAGTTGAACTACAGCCTCTCGGGCTGCAAGTTGGATGGCTTGGGGCTCGTCGGTGGTCGTCCTCCCGGTGAACCGGTAAGGGCACTCTGCGGTGATGCCCCTCCCGTAGATGTGCACCGTGGCCCAGTAGTGATGGATGGCATCACTCACATGCTCTTGGTACACAATATACTCTGGCGGCTCTTCGATGCCGAGAGCACGACGGGTGAGATTGACAAGGATGACTACAAAGCCTTCAAGCTCGGCTGCGGTGGTCTCGTTGTGCATGATGGGGTCTGGCATCTTGGTGGTTGGGAGTGAGGCTGTGATATACTGAGTTGGGTTGAGGCTTCCTTTATAAGCCAGCAGAGTCTTCCATCGCACGCTTGCGGATGGGACAACTCAGGTGTCATCCACAGGCACACAGCCTATGGGCTAGGTTGATAGGTTGGGCACCGACTGTCAAAAGATGTCGGCCGCCACTGTGCAGGCTTATCGGATGAGATGGGCTTGACTGTGGACAGGAAAGGATGTGGACGGTGTGGAAACCTAGAGATAGCGACTAGGCTAAGATAGGATTAGCCAATGGTCAGCCTGGCTCTGATACAAAGGCTGCCGGGGCCGGGACACGAAATCCCAAAAATTTAACCCCTCATGTTACCACCAGCCCAGGATTACTGTTACTGGTGGACACGTCCTTGTTACAGATTACCAAGCTATTACAAGAATTGGATACAAGACCATAAAGGTCTAATGATACAATAGTGATTCCGGTGGTGGATGACGGAAATGACTCGTGGTTCTCCAACGTCGATGGGGCTCCATTCCCACAGGAACAGCTGACCCGGATAATTCCTATCCGCGTGGCTGCTATCCTAGGCTCCGCACGGACGTCGTTGTGGTACTCCTCGTAGAACTCCTGACCTGGCCAAGTGAATAGCCAGGGACAAGCCTGTGAGTACGTTTGAATGTACTCGCAAACATCATGAACAAAAGATATACCGAATGCAACAATTAAATTATATGATCATGATGAACCACACTATATGCGTATGCTCATGATGGACTTAAAGGCATGCTGTCTGGAATTAAATCATGGCATGATAACATATTAGCATGTGCAAATAACTGGATATATAAAAATATTAGTGATAAACAAGGAAAGTTAAAGGAAAATAAAATTAAGCAAATGCCGGTCGGATGTCTAAAATGACACCATGGTAGGTCTTGAAGAGAAATGCCAAACGGGTGTCTAAAAGAGAAATCGGACAAGACAGGACCATCCGAGAACTCAGGCGACGCCACGTGAGGTCTTGAAAAGCAATGCCAGTCGGGTGTCAAGTGACTCCACGGTCGGACTTGAAGTGGAATGCCAATCGGGTGTCCACAAGAGTAGTGGCGGGATAAACCGCCTGTTAACTCGAGAGAAGCCACGAGAGGTCTTGAAAATAAAACTGAATGCCCGGGGTAGTCTAGCCAGCCCCTGAGACACTTAGGAAAAATTCAAAATAAGAGAAACAAGTTAGTCCTCAATATTATGCATAACCATAATAATATTAATATGCATAGCAAAAATATTCATGGTAGCATCAGGGTGACAATAATTATCCTGCAAAATAATTCACGCACATTTTAATTATTCTCCTCCGAAAACCGCCACTAAGACCGACACTTGACCAACCCAGACTATAGCCCTTAACCGCGGACACGGCTATTCGAATAGGTTTAAACTCTGTAGAGGGTGTACTCTTTACCCACAAGTAAAGGATTTCTTTAGTCAGTACCGTGACACCGACTAATTCCCTTTACGGTCTTTGGGTTGAAAACACACCTAACCAGCACACACCAGATTAACTTTCCGGATGCCAGGAATCACCGAAAGCATCGTTCAAGAAAAACTCTAAGACGAAGAGACCAACGTCCTGCATGGGATCACTAGTAATACGTGCGGATTACAAGGGGTGCCCCCCTCTTAGTCACAACTGGAAACACCCATGCCCCCTGACCCGATGACAGGATTTAGTCCACCAACATGGAAACCCTCATCGTAGCCCTCTATGTGGTGTGTGCACGGAAAGGGGTTAACAACTTACTGAACCATACCCCACCCGTGGCAGGGACAAGTGGCAGCACGAATCAAGTATGGGGGTTACCGGAACAAGACTCGATCTACGGTCGACTCAGGAGGTACAAGTTTTCCTGCAGTGGTTAGCACAACAAAGTATTCTTTCAACAGTAATACCAAACAGGGCCACAACCCTTGCATGCTCCACATATATCACGTGACACCCCCGTGTCAAATATGGCCCGTGCCCGCCGGCACGTCCAAGGCAGGAGCACACTCCTGGATTCTCACAACTTGTGCATGTCAAAACTTGAGTGGAATGCATGCAAGAGAAAATATACATGACCATGCATGCTCATCTAGCAACATGCAAATTTAATTTGAATTCAACATAGTCATGTTCAAATTATTCTTGCAAAGAATATAACCATGTGATTCACCATATCAAGCGTTCAAGATGCTTGCCTTGAGCATGCAGAAATATTGGGTGCACTTCAAAAGTTTGAAAACTTTATCTTCCCTCCATTTCCTATTTTCAAAAATATTTGAATTACCACATATAGCAAAAACAGTGCCAAAAATTGTTTGGAATATTTTTGAAATAAATACTAAAATAAACTAGAGACAAAATAAGGAATATCAGAAAAAGAATCATATCATTTGGAGTTGGTATGAATTACTTATGGAATTTCTAAGCTGACTTAAATGATTAAATGGACTATTTAATTGACCCAGTGGACATAATGCTTAGGAAAAATGTTCACCTAATCTAGATTAATAGAGAATATTTTTATGAGACTGTAGGAATTTGAATCACTGGATTTGGATATGAAATGGCCATAGTAGAATTGTCAGAATATATGCTGAAAATGGAAAAGGGAAAGAAACAGTGATGCGCCCTGAGCGCTGAATAGCAGACTGGCGCCACTGGGCCGGCCCAGCTGCTCAGCCCCGCCCATAGAGAAGCGAGGAGAGGCTGGCGAACAGGCCCTGCTTGTCGGGTTTGACCGGTCCTCGTCGCCTTCCTCTCACGTGTGGTGTACAGAGCGCACGCCGGCGGTGATTGCCGGAGGTAGGCGGAACCTCTCGGGAAGCTGAGGCTACCCACGTGCTCAGAGGGTCATGGCGTTCCTCCGGTGGGTGGCACGACCTACGGGGAGCTCTGCATCGCCGGTGACGCGATCCCCGACGGACGGCGGCTATGGAAGAAAGGGGGCTTTTGCCCGTGGTTGATCCCGAGTGGAATTGGGAGGGGGAACGGAGTCGTGGGGTCAAGGGGAAGTTGTCGGTGAAGAGATTGGCTGAGGGGGAGCTGTGGTTTCGCCGGAACCATCGAGGATGCGGCGGCGGCAGAAACTGCCGGAGGCAAGGGAGACGACCACTTCCGGTTGCCTGGCTGCTCGGGGAAGTATAGAGAGGTGGAGGGAGATGTACCGACGACGAGGGGATGCTTGAGGAGGGTTTTATAGTGTGGGTGAGGCGGTTCGGTGGCTTCCCGAAGAAGACACGGCGGCGGCGGTGATTCATGGCGCCATTAGGGTGGTTGGGGGCGGTGGCGATGGTCAGCGAGACCGGTGAGGTCGGTGGAGGGGCGGTGGTCAGTAGTTAAGAAGGGGGCGAGCTGGAGGGGACGGGCGGCTCGGGCGGTGCCTTGCCCGAGTAGGTTTCGGTGGCGGCGGCGCTGGACGGTGCTAGGCGGCGCTAGAGGACGAGGAGAGGTGTCGGCGAGCATTGGGATGGAATGGGTGATCCAGCGGTGGACTCGGGTGAGAGGGGGAGGCAGCAGAGACACGGCGCCAGAGCGATGCTGCGGCCTGCAGTAGCCGCGCTCTGGTCGTGCTCTGCGCACGCACACCACGTGCTCGAACAAATGCCCATGGCATCTACAGGGACCCAAATGAGCCAAAACTTAACAGGATGATGTTTCATGGAATGGGAGGAGTGGTTGACATGCTGGTTTGGCCAGGAGAGCAAGTTTCTAATGTAGTTGAGCAAGAGGCCAAATTTCTGCCATGCCCACAGAGTGTTTCACAGAAAGCTAAGGTGGTCTAGGAGGATTTGTTGGATATGAAAATTGGCAGGGGAATGTCCCATTTGATGGTGGAGAGGGTGGTGGGGTTGGCTGGGCAAAATACAAAACTTGCTAGTGCAAGTTTTAGGGAAATTCATTACTGGATAGGAAATTAAGAGGAATATTTTGTGAACTAAAAAGATTCCAATGGAGCTAAAATTTTGGACTTAAGGGTTTTATTGGAAGGACTATAAGTGGGAATAATTTCAGAATTTTTGGAGCAAGGAAAATAGAGGTTGTAGTAGAAACTCAAATTCAGGACATAATTGAGAAGAGGTTGTTTCACTCAAAATTTTCAAAACACCATGTAGGGTTTTTGCATAAAAGTGATATATAGTCATCACATGACCTCCCATAATTTTTGTGGAATTTTAAAAGATTTATTTAAAATAGTTGTAGTGTAACAGAAGCATTTAAAATATTGAAATAGCTATTAAAAGAATTGTTTAGAGGCAAATTTTATTCTGAAAATAATTCTTACTGTTATTAAACTATAATTGAAATGTTTTAAGAGAAATACCAAAGCCACAATATTATTTCCAAAAAAAAATTATATGGAGGGAAGAATTTTGGAAAACAGAAATAGAAAATGGTTCTGAAATTAATAAAAGACCTAGCAAAAATTCAAAATTTTAATTCTGGCTAAATTTTATTTAGTAAAAACATAATTAAATTTTTGGGGTGTTACACTCCCCACCAAGGATTGCTACCGCACCCAAGTCCTCTCAACTTGGTGTCGCCCTTTATGGCGTGCCGCGCCCCTTAATCTCGACTGTCGTCAACTATCTCTCTTTAATGATTTTGAACTCCCCAGAGCCATCATCTCCTCCCACCAGGGCTCCGTTCAAAGCCGCTGCATCCCGTCATGCTACCTGAGCAAGCATAGCATGCCCTGCATGATGGACGCCTGGCTAAAATCCCCTGAATTCATAGAACTACAGCTGCTTGAGTTCTACTATTCCCTAGGAAATCACCTACCAGATACCGAATGCCATATACTTGTGCCCTCAGCACCGATGTCCATCTTGAAGTTTTCCTCCTCTCTCCACACCGCCACCTTTGCGCTGTGCTACCTACTAGACAATCTGGTACTAAACCTTCAACTCCCATTTCTCAAAAAACTTTCACTTGTGCGGGTTCGTATATCGGAGGCCTCATTACACAGCATCATCCACTCCACTTGCCCTACCCTGGAGTGCTTGGTGCTTGTTTTCACAGTTAGAATCGGTTGTCTCCAAATAAAGTCGCCTAACCTTGTAAGAATTGGAATTTCTTTTGACGGAAGGCAGCTCATCATCGAAGATGCCCCTTCACTTCAAAGGTTGATCCTTGATTCTAGTTATTCACCATCGCAAATAACTGTCATCTCTGCTCCTAAACTAGAGACCTTGGGTGTCATACATGATTTCTGTGCTCATTTCAAGATGGTGTTTGGCTCCACAGTTCTTCAGGTACTGTATATTATCATCTACACTTGTAATCATAAGCTGCATTTTAAATTTCTGCGCATAAGTTCTATATCATCTTGGAGTACACATTTTGTACTAATATTATGTTCTATGCTCAATGAAGAGTTTCTCCATGGATAGCCTATCAATGGTGCTGGATTCTGTCAAGATCTTATATATCCAAATGAACAGTTTTGATCTGAACAAGATTATTGGCTTGCTGCAATGCTTTCCTTGTTTGGAGAAGTTGTATATAAAGGTGATAATTTCACGCACATTGGAAGCCCGCATATAGTGTACTAGAATTAACCATTCAGCTGTTGCTCTTTCGACACTCTTTTTTTAGACCTTAACTATTTTCAATCTTCATGTCTATTTAGGCAAAAAGACGGGGTAAGAAAGTTATAACCAATCGGTGGATTCGTAAGCACCGGGATTTCCTCACTTCTCATGACATTCGATTGAAGACAATAACGCTGGAACAATATGTAGCCAACCATGCAAACACTATATTTGTCACATTATTCCTGCTGAATGTGAGGTTACTATTATCCATCAGGCTTAAGTTTATCAGTAGCATGGTTTTGATGGATGGGTATGTCATAGAGAAAATAATGGAGTTTTAGGTGGACAAAAGGGCTTCTGAACGTGCCGGGCTTCTATTTACAACATCTTGAGGTCATAATCCAGTAAATTTTATGACCCAGGATGTTCATTCTATGGACCTGCCTGATCCATTTGACTGTGACTGCCAAAAATAGTGCTGGAGTTAGATGTTGTTGCCCTTTTCAATCTGGGTTTTATCTAAACCAGATGAACAATTAACCCTCGTGCTTTTGTACAGTTTGTAAGCTGGAGTTAGATGTTGTTGCCCTTTTCAACTCGGCTATGACTGTCATATTTTCTTTGAAACAAGGCAAATGGCTTCCCATTTGTTTAATTAAGAGTGAAATATTGTAACAAATCCCAACCAAGGGAAATAACATCACTCTCGCCGGCTGCTTGAGCTCACTGTGCATTACAGAACCCAAGTGATTAGCCCCCACCAGCACCCACAAACTTATTTTAAACTAGCACACCAAATGGGCTGTAAATTTTCATAAGAAAGGCTGCATGACCGTGACAGATTTGGATTTTGGGACCGACGAGGAAAAAGCCTATCCCAGGTGGTGTCGATTTAATTACTACTCAACAAACGATTCTGCCTACCAGCCATTGGATTGACATCCAACATCTGTCGTGTATCTTCTATCTCTTGTCTTCTTCCTCCAGCCGCCCAAACCAAACCACCTTGTCAGTTCCGCCTGCTCCCGCCTCCCATGGCTGGCTGCGCCTCCGCCGCCCTACCGTACCCTCAAACATTGGCTAGTCCCTCCCTCTATTACCCCACACGTCCGGTTATTCTCCGGCGACGTCAGCCCCAACACGCACCCGCACCCGAACCAGTCAACCCTTGTACTCCCCTCCACCTGTGAATAGACTGGCGCATCTTCCATGGCTCCTGTTCGTTCCGTCCGAGGCCTCCCCGTCGTCCTCCGCCTTGGTTCGCTCACCATGCGCGGTGCGCCGCCGTCTGGCATTGTCAACGTCGTCAACAACCAAGAGGAACAAGGAGATGACTGTACGTGGAGAGGATGACAGTAGGGACCCACCAGGGTTCATGGCAATACGCAAGCAAGTGCCTCATTATTACAAGCCCAAAAAATGGTTCCTCCTAATGGTTGGACATCTGGGTCCCACGCCATTGTCAATGTAGTCAATAAACGAGAGAATTACACAACGAGCAGCTGACACCAGGGACCCAACAGGTCGCACAGTTTTTTTTTGAGGAACAAGCAGTTGTTATTTATACTAGTTTTAGAGATGGATCAGGGTAACAACGGGGCTGTGCGGGGGTTGTGGCCCGTCTAGCCAGGGTTTTATTTTATGTTTACCACATGATGAGCCCAGTTGTGTTTTTTTCTTGCTGAAAATGGCTAGCCCAGTTCTACTTTTTTTTAAGAAATACCCAACGGAGGCCTACTTGCTTTCTCAGCCCTGCTGGGCTGCAAATCTTTCAAGACGAGAGCGATATTCGCTTGCCCAGAAAATGAAGTAGTAAGAAACGGGATGTAAATTTATAAACACAGCAAACCCGCAATTAGTTTCAAATATCATTTTTTAAAGATTTCGACATTTCGAATTTAAATTTTTTTTGCGGGGAAAATTATCTTGGATTTTAAATTTATTATTTTTAAATTAGTTTGAACGTGACTCAGAATTTCGGGATTAAAAACAGTTCGGACCACACCGAAATATGCAAAATTTCGTAGAAATTTTTAACCGTGGCCACAATATGGGCTGTAATGCTAACAAAAAGAATATGGGCTCCAAAAAATCCTTAAGAATTAGCAAATGGGCTGTAAATTATTAGAAATAATGGCAGATGGGCGGTATGCTGTTTTCCACAGATTTGAGGTTGACTTGTGCACCTACTATAGGTTGAAGCGTACGCTTTCCTAAAAAAGAAAGGTTGACGCGCACGCAAGGCCGTGTCAACTTAGTCAACACACGAGAGCAGTGATTGTTGGATGTCCATCCAATGGCCGCCGTGCTTCTTCAATCTCTGCTCTTCCTGCTCCAGCCGCTCAAACCAGCACTGGCGGGACTGCCTGCTCCCTCCTCCCGTGGCCGGCTGTGCTGCCGCGCAGGCCGCACCGCCCCACCCTACTCCTTTGCTAGCCAGGCCATTCCTCTACTCACCCACACCTCCTATTATTTTTCGGCGACGGCAGCCAAACCAGTAAACCCTCGTACTCCCCACTGTGTGGGCAAGCACTGCCGAGTCTTCCCCGGCTCCGGGTCGTTCCCTTCCTAGGCCTCGCCGTCGTCCACCGCCCTGGTGCTCTCGGAGTGGCGTGGTCAACATGGTCAACGAACAACATCCATCGGAAGAGGACTGTACGTGGAGAGGCTGACAGCTAGGTCCATGGCCGCACGCAAGGAAGTGCCTCCTTATTACGCGCAAAATAATGATTCCTCCACCTGACAGCAGGGACCCACCGGAAGGGCCTCTATATTTCACGAAAAAACCATTCCTCCCGCTGACAGCTCAGACCCACCAGCTATATCTTCGCCCTCAAGGAAGTGCCTCATTATGCACAAAAAAATGAATACTCCCCCTGCTATTTGGGACCCACCATAGTTGGAGGCTGACTTGTGGGCCTACTAAGTTGACGCGGACGGAGGGCTTTGTCAACTTACTCAATATGAACGATCCTAGCTCCAGTGACCGTACGATGTCCATCCAATGGCCGTAGTGCTTCTTCAACCTCTGGTCTTCTTGCTCCAGCCGCCAAAACCAGCACCGGTCATGCCGCCTGCTCCTGCCTCCCGTGGTCGGCTCTGCTACCGCGAAGGCCTCACCGCCTCACCGCCCCACCCTACTCCCATCGCTAGCCTGGCCATCCCTATACTCACCCAGACCTGCTGTTATTCTTCGGTGATGGCAGCCTCACACTGCAGCCCAACCAGTAAACCCTCGTACGCCCCTCCGCATGGGAAACAACTGCCGAGTCTTCCCTGGCTCCAGGTCATTCCCTTCCTAGGCCTCGCCGTCGTCCACCGCCTTGGTGCTCTCGGCACGGCGTGGTCAACGTGGTCAAGGAACGACTTACATCAGAAGAGGACTGTACGTGGAGAGGCTGACTGCTGGGTCCACGGCTGCAGCAAGGAAGTGCCTCCTTATTACGCGCAAAATAATGATTCCTCCACCTGACAACAGGGACCTACTGGAAGGGCCTTTGTATTTTGGCTTAGCTGTATTTTGCGGAAAAAACATTTTCCCCCCTGACAGCTGGGACCCACTAGCTATATCTTCAAATGCAAGGAAAGTGCCTCCATATTAGGCGCGAAAAAATGAATCCTCCCCCTAACATCTCGGACCCACCATCAATAACTTCGCACGCAAGGAAGTGCCTCCTTATCCTCCCTGACAGCCGGGACCCACCTGGTTGAAGCGTACATAGCGTTGTCGCGAACGTGTACGTACATACTAGTCGATTGGTCTCTCTACAATGATGAACCGTGGCCGAGCAAGCAGCGGCACGTGTAGTAGTAGAGCCCCCGACGTAGCAGTTCAGGCAGTCCCTTCTAAACCATGTACACGTACGTACAGCCACATGCCAAAAAATATGGCCACGTACGTACATACGGGCGGGGTCTCGAACGCGTACTCGCACATACGTACGGCCAGGGCTTGTGTACATGGAGAGGCAACAGACGGCAGCAACGGCGTCCTGTTCATCAGGCAGCCAACCGGCTAGGTCAGAATGGAGAAACAGTGTCATGTTCATCGGGAGGCAACAGACTGGGTCGGAAGGCGTCATGTTCAACGGGAGCCAACCGGCTTGGACGGAACAGCCGAAACGGGGTCTGGCGTACCGCAGTACAAAGGAAACGGCCTTCTGTTCGACCGGCTACATTCGAAACGGCATCCTGTTGATCGGGAGGGGTGTGGCATACCGCAAAACGGAGGAAACAGACTTGTGTTGGAGCGCTACGGTCGAAACAGGGGTCATGTTCATCGGGAGGGGTGTGGCGTACCGCAAAACAGAGGAAACATACATGTGTTGGAGCGCTACAGTCGAAACGGGGGTCCTGTTCATCGGAGGGGTGTGGCTGTAGGAGATATGCCCTAGAGGCAATAATAAAAGTTATTGATTATCTCCCTGTTCATAATTAGGTTTATGTTCCATGCTATAACTGCTATGGTTCTCGAGTCTGCAATAACCACGAGGCTCGGAGGAAGACTCATATGCATGTGTGGGATAATAAACGGTAAAATGTATTCCTAGTCTGGCCTCTAAGACTAGCTCAAGTGTTGCATGATGGTTCTGTTTTCTTGATCATGGGCATGTCTATGCCAGCAACTTTGAGGGCACAATGTTAGGAGAACATTTGTGTTGGATCGACCCGAATTGATGTTATGCTATGAGATACATTCGTCACAAGTTAATGGTTAATAACACAGAGATGGTTAACGTTTGCACGATTCCTCAGACCATGAGAGTATCGAGTTTCTTCATGCTTGATTCATGAACTTTGGGGTTTGTTAAACGTCATCCGTAACTGGATGGCTATTACGGCGGCTTACGGGTTCATGGGAAAGTATGTCAAGTAACTTGATAGCTCAAGATTGGGATTTGCTCCTCCGACGATGGAGAGATATCTCTGGGCCCTCTCGGTGTTACGGTATCCATCATCGTCTGGCCAGACACTTTGTGATTTGATCACGGGGATGCCGGAACACAGAAACGAGAAAAGAGAACAATACCGGTAATGAGGTAACTGGCATAGTGGACAAGTTGTTGATCCACGGGGATGCCAACATGTCTCACCTCGGGTATTTGTAACATATCGCGAAGCAACACGAATAGCACACGGCAACTGGAGGTTCACTCGAATATTCATTCGTGTGGGTATAGGGGTCAATATGGGTGTCCACGGCTCCGATGTTGATCATTGATCGGAAAGGGTTCCGGTCATGTCTATACTTCACCGAAGCTATAGGTTCACACGCTTAAGGGTCATCTATCTGTTGAATACTAGACAGGGAGTCTGAGACAAATTCACCGAAAAAGTTTCGGAGACAACGAAAGAGTTCCTGAGAGAGAATAGCGAAATAGTTTCGTAAAACCGAGAAGTTGTTTCGGGGTATACCATTAAGTCAAATTAGTTTCGGGACACTCCTGATAATTCTTGGAGGGTGCCAGAATAATTCTGGAAACTTCTTGGAATTTTCCGGGATAAAAACCGGAAATGTTCCGGAGCTGCCGGAACCGCTTCAGATGCTTTTCGCAGATGAAAATCACTAATCCAGAATTGTTCTGGAACACGTTGAAAATTATTTTAGTGGGTACTAGAAATGTTCTAAGCCCACATAAATATTTTCAGTTCGAACGTATGCTGAAAAATGTCATCATGAATAGTGAGAGTACTTTTTGGGATATTTTTGGAAAGCCACCTTTTAGGGCTTTTACCAAAAGGCTTCTAGATGGACTTGGGGGCTAAGGAAACCCCTTTGGGGCGGGCCCATGAAGGGTGTCCGGCCACATGTGTGGAGCTCCATGGAGCTCCACTTGCCTTCCCATTTTACCCTTATGAAGGATCCATGTGATGGGTTTTTTGGGTGTTTTTCCCCATGGGCTTTCCTATAAATAGAGGTGGAGAGGTGCTCTCCACAAACACATTCTTGCTCTCATACAAGAATCCATGCATGATCTGGCTTCTCTCTCCCTCCCAGCGAAATAGTTTCGTAGAGCCGAAAGGCTGTCTGCGTTCCGGTGGGAACTAGTTCTGGACGGTGAAGCCCTGCCGGATAGATGACACCGTATGTGTGCAACTCAGTAGAGAGATCATAGTTTTGGTCTTCGTTCGAGAGTGCCTCCCGAAGGGTTGTCCGTGTGATCGTCCGAGTTTCGAAGGTCCTCCCGAAGGGCTGTCCGAGTAACCGTCCAAGTTTCAAAGGTCCTCCCGAAGGGCTGTCCGCGACACCGTCCGAGGGACTATCCGACCGCCTCCCTGAGGGCTATCCGAGGGGCAGACAAGGGAATACATCCTCACGGTTGGGAGGTTGTAAATCCTAGCTGCGGCGATCTGCACCGCCAATCATCATCGACTCTACTTCCGCTGTGCTACGAGTCGGTAACGAAAATGATCAAACCTTGTATGCAGTCTCCATAGTGGTCCTGGGCTGGTGCGTAGGTCGGAATTTTTTTTCTGCTGCGTTCCCCTACAGTGGCATCATGAGCCGTGCTATGCGTAGATGCATGTTGCGATCTAGAATACATAGAGATGTATGGGTGTTGCACAATATAATTAGGTAGTAGATGAGTTCTATTACTGAAAATCATTTGTGCGAGTAGCCGATGAAATCTGTTACCTGATGTTCCTGTTGCTTCCCTTGAATTTGCATAATCCTGATCTTGATGGCATGGTGGAATCTCACAAAATTCTGGCAATCCGCGATCCTTTCATGCTGCTCCTGAGTACGCTGATTGACAGATCAACGAAGTGCTAACAGTTCTTTGGGTTCCACCATAGTTAAAGAAAGATGGATGTTTCGCAGACGAAAGGGCAATGCAGATATGATATGCACAGGGGTCAGGCGTATGACGAAGTTTAGTATGGGGTTCGAGATTTTATTATCTCGTGCTTCATACACCCCGCAAAGTTAATCTAGCGACTTGAATTATCATACTTGATGATGGACGTTGGTAGCTTCGGTTTGTTTCGAAACCTTAGAAGCCACGTAAAACAAGTTTTTGCATGGACCGATTAGAGGCATCTAACTTGGGTTTGTAGGATGGTTTGCATGTGCATATGTTGTGGTATAGCAGTGCTCATAATAATTTGCTTATGTATGAGATGACTATATAATGTAAATTGATTAACATGACCTGCGTGTCATGATTCGGCATGATGGCTGGAGCCATATGATTGTCACATTAATGACCTGCGTGTCAACCTTAAGTAATGCATTATTTTATTAGATATAGAGATAGTAATATTATCCGGTCCATCGACAAGGTGGTGGCAATCTTCGCGAAGGTGAACACCGACGCGAATGCCAGAGACGAAGAAATACAAGACTTCTCTGTCAGAAAGGGCTATACCCTATCATGCTATTATGAACTGCCTGAGATGTTTATCCCTTATGATGCACCCTTTTTGATTGCGCTATAGTCACTTTTTATTAGGGTGATCTCCCACAAAAATATCAAGTAGTTAGTGTTCTCCCAAGTGTAGCACCGTCACGGCACCTAACTTCTCGGAGTGCGTCATGTTTCCATATGTTTCCATGAGTACAAACGATTAGGGATGTGTGAGGCGGGTGAGTTGAGACCTCACAGTGAGATCACTTGGTTGTCTTGACGTTCTAGCTTGAAAGTCCTGAGCTCGGAACACGCCCATCGAAAGATGAACAAGAGTCACATAGAGATGTGATCGGCATGTTGGCCTACCGATTGAAGTTCCTGTCATCAGTGATGTTCCCATCAATGGCGTGGAATTGAAATGCAGATCTTGAATCACTCACAATCAATTATGAGAGATATTGATTTGAGTGGGAGCGCACTTTAGAATTAATTCTTTTAATTCTTAGTGCAATTAATTATGGACACTGTCTAAGTGTTATATGCATAAGAGTTGTAGAATAATGGCTCGCGTTTCCACCTTCCCTGTTAAAATTGAATAGCTTTTAAATATCTGGTTAAAGCTTTACGGTTGGTAACATAATGTGAGGATTGTCCTCAGGAGTGCCGAGAAGGACTTTGTCCTATCGCATACTTTTGGTATTCTCCCGCTAATGCTATGGATGATGTGACTCTCGTCCTTCGATCCAAAAGCTAAAATTCCATTACAGTCAAGTGAAATATGTTTGCTTCCATGAGACCCGAACTTTGAAAGTTTGGATAGTTATGTGATATTCATGGAACCTGAAAATCATTTTCAGAGATAGACAAAAGCTAAAAGATATGAGATTCCAAAGCAATGTTTGTTTGCAAACTATTAGTAAAGGTGTTTACTATGCATTAGACTGAGAAGAGAGGGATCCAGAAGAACGCCTGTCATATGATGAAAGGTGAATAAAACAACAACTTAAAGAGAAAGGAAGTGTCCAAAGGGTGTTAGTGAAACTTTCATGCCTAGGAAGTCCCGGGCTAACGCCACTCTTAAGTTGAGTGCTTCTTCTGAGAGTAGGAGAAATACTGAAAGTTAAACTGTTAGAAGTATAAAAGCAATAAGAGAGAAGACTTGAATATCCAGCTCATGTATGAATGTCATACAAGTTATTGATGTATGGAGGGCTGGTCAAAGATATAGTTCTTGGGAGTTATGGTTAAACATGTTATTCACTAATTCTTGGGTATTGTGGTTTAATCACAGAAAAACCAGTGCGATTGCATTCTCTTGCAATTCGATACAAGAACTATGGCCTAAAAGACTTGCCGGTAATGAGGTCCAAGTATACATAGGGAACATAGTAAATGTTACTATACCTTCCATTGGTGTATTACTGTATGTATTTACTTTCATAATTCATTTAGAGTTTTACACACTCTAGCCCATTGCATGAGGTATCTTGCAAGAAGGTTGTTCATAAGAGAACTTTTGACGTTCGGTGTTATGAATAACATAAGGGCCATACTTTCATTATGAATGATATGTATGTTATGAATATTGACAATAATATATTACCTCTGGATTTACTTTCATAATTCATTTTAGAGTTTTACACACTCTAGCCCATTGCACAATGTTGTTGCAAAAGGGTTGTTCATAAAAGAACAATTGTTGTTCAGTATTATGAATAACATAAAGGGCCATGCTTTCATCCAAGATGGGACGTATGTTATGAATATTGATGGTAATATGATACATCCATAACACTGACGCTAAATGTCGCAAGACTAACAGAATATCACACACGTGTGGCACTGCATTTGGTCACATTGGAGTAACCCACATGGAAAAATTCCATTATGATGAATTTTGAAGTCGTTTGATTTTCAATCATCTGACACTTGCAACTTTCCTCCAAAAGGTGAAGTGACTGAAAAACCGTTCACAGGCCATAAGGAACGAGCAACAAACTTATTGGTGACCATACATTTTGATGTGTATAGTCCGATAAATGTTGTTGCAAGCAGTGGTTTTTTCTATCTTCAAAAATGACTCAAGTAGATATATGGATATTTACTTGATGAGACACAAGTCTGGATCTTTTGAAATCATTCGAAAGGTTCTCAATATGAATTAGAAATTATTGTAACAAGAAAATTATGTTTCTGCAATTAGATTGCTGAAAGGAATATTTGAGTTACAAGTTTAACGAATGTCTGATGAGTTGTGAAAAGAGTTTCATAACTTGCACCTCCCGGAACACCACTGTGAGTGGAATGTCTGTGAAGATGTAATAAAACCATTTGTGACATGGTAAGATCAAAGATGACATAAATAAATTTGCCATTATCCCTTTTAAAGTGATGCTTTAGAGACTGCGGCTTTTACACTGAAAAGAGCTCCATCGGGTCTGTTGAAATGATGCCATGGTATGGTACGCCCAACCATGTTATATCTTTTCTTAACAATTGGAATATGGGACTTGTGTAAAAGGTTACAAACCTATTCCAAATCAGACAAGTGCTACTTTGTAGGTTATACCAAGTAATTGGCTATTCCCCCACCGCTATACCGAGGCAAAGGATTTTGCCACAAAATGGTATGCTTTTAAAGAGAATAGTTCTTGCAAAAGGTGAGTGGGAGGACAGTGCAACTCGACGAGATAACCAGTATCTTCGTCATCAGATCAAAGTAAAGGAAGCTTGGAAGTGATTCCGGAGTTTCCTACTGCGACTAATACGGAAGTCTCTACAATAAAATGTATGGACTTCGGTTGAACTTGCAGCTGAACCACGTAGGCAAGGCTCTTGCAAACCTCTCAGGTGCGCAAACAAGATATTGTTGTTAGACAACAGTATACCTACGATACACATGGAAGCGTTGATGGGCCCTGACTCCGGAATTGTCTAAATGCCAATACAATCTGAGATAGTCTCCATATAAATGTTTCAAGATTAAAATCTTGATACACCTTTCGGAAGACTTAGAGTCCGACGAATATTTATGGAATTAAAAACTGATACGGATAAAAATGTTTTATCCATAAAGCTTGACTTGTTGCAATAACAAGTTCAAGGAGTTGACTACGATGAGGTTGTTTCACCATAGCGATGCTTAAAGTCGGTTCGGGTTGAACTAGCAATTAATACATATTTCAATCATGAGATATGAAACATGGATGACGAAAGGATTTCCATCTGACGGAAATGAAACCAAGGACTTGCATGTGTTACAGTCCAAGGTATTTTGTCATTCCATAGGATGCTAGTAAGTATGCAAACTTCAGAGTTCCAGCGATGGACAGAAGAGAGCAAAATGGAGTTGGAATCTTCGTGTTTTGATGAAATGGTTAAAAGGGTTTTGACTTCATCAATGGGTAACGAAGATGCTTGTGATTCAAGAAAGTAAGTGGGAGCATAATAATATTTCTAAAAATGTTGTGTGCTTGACACATTGTTAATTGGATTAAATTTCTTGACACGAATTGGGACTTCATTTGAAAAGGGTTTTTCGATGAAGTGCTTGGGCTAAATAGCCTTAATATTAGTCATGATGATCTATGGAGATAGATTTACCTAACGGGGCTGAGCAAATGAATAAATATTGACAAGATGCTAAAACCTTTAGCATTTAAAACGCCAAGGAGTGATTCTTGCCGAAGTCACATGGAAAGAGTTTTGCAAGACTCGGTGTCCCTAAAACACTGATGAGCAAAATACATGATGGAGATTCGACACACCTTCATGTTTGGATTAATCATGTATTCCATGGTATGTAAAAACAACCAGATATGTCCAATACTCCCAAGTTGTTGCGAGTATAGATACCAAAGTGATCAAAAGTACTGATCATGGGACAACAGTGAAAAAGGGTCATTGAGTACTAAAGTAGCACTGATGACATGTTTTCTCGCAAGTGGAGATCATGAAGAGTTCGTTGTAAAAGGTTACATCGATACAGTCTTCATCATTTATCCATGCGATTTTTGATTTAAATTGAGGGTTTTGTGTAACACACAATATGGTGGCACAGTTAGTTGGAAATTGTTCCAAACAAGTTACTGTGGTGAACTCTATAACAGAGGCGAAGTATGTTGCCGCTTTAGAAGCGACAAAGACAAAGATGTTGAATCATATAGTTCATTCATGAACTTAGTATGGTTCCAAGATGGCTTTGGTCAATGGGACACTATTGTAGATAGTTGCTCCATAGCTCAGTCTGAGGAATCAGGTTTTGACCAATGATTCACACATATGCAAAGCCAAGTCCACACAAAATATGAATTTTGTGAAAGCGTGAAAACGTGAAAACGCGAGGATACGCAAAGATACACACGGAGCTGAAGTCGTCAAATCCGTTGGACATCAGGCTATACCACAAGTGAAGCATATTTACACCGGTGTGCAACAGGTGTAAAGTGCATTAGCATTAACTAGATTATTGACTCTAGTGCAAGTGGGAGTCTGTAGGAGATATGCCCTAGAGGCAATAATAAAAGTTATTGATTATCTCCTTGTTCATAATTAGGTTTATGTTCCATGCTATAACTGCTATGGTTCTCGAGTCTGCAATAACCATGAGGCTCGGAGGAAGACTCATATGCACGTGTGGGATAATAAAAGGTAAAATGTATTCCTAGTTTGGCCTCTAAGACTAGCTCAAGTGTTGCATGATGGTTTTGTTTTCATGATCATGGGCATGTCTATGCCAGCAACTTTGAGGGCACAATGTTAGGAGAACATTTGTGTTGAATCGACCCGAATTGATGTTATGCTATGAGATACATTCGTCACAAGTTAATCGTTAATAACACAGAGATGGTTAACGTTTGCATGATTCCTCAGACCATGAGAGTATCGAGTTTCTTCATGCTTGATTCATGAACTTTGGGGTTTGTTAAACGTCATCCGTAACTGGATGGCTATTACGGCGGCTTACGGGTTCATGGGAAAGTATGTCAAGTAACTTGATATCTCAAGATTGGGATTTGCTCCTCCGATGATGGAGAGATATCTCTGGGCCCTCTCGGTGTTACAGTATCCATCATCGTCTGGCCAGACACTTTGTGATTTGATCATGGGGATGCCGGAACACAGAAACAAGAAAAGAGAACAATACCGGTAACGAGGTAACTGGCATAGTGGACAAGTTGTTGATCCACGGGGATGCCAACATGTCTCACCTCGGGTATTTGTAACATATCACGAAGCAACACGAATAGCACACGGCAACTGGAGGTTCACTCGAATATTCATTCGTGTGGGTATAGGGGTCAATATGGGTGTCCACGGCTCCGATGTTGATCATTGATCGGAAAGGGTTCCGGTCATGTCTATACTTCACCGAACCTATAGGGTCACATGCTTAAGGGTCATCTATCTGCTAAATACTAGACAAGGAGTCTGAGAGAAATTCGCCAAAGAAGTTTCGGAGACAACGGTGTCAGTGTTCTGGGAACCAGGGTACCCAGACTTGCCTGCCTGTGGCCCACAGCATGGCTTCATCCGTGGCCTGGTACGGCCCTTCTCCAGCATCAACAACACAAGACCCTCGCGAGGGGCCAAGCCTTGCGAGGCAGACGACGCCAAGACCTCCGGAGGGAGCAGCTTCCCTAGGCCGGTTCCTAAGGAGCGGAGATTTCCATGCAAGCCCCACCTCGTGAGGTTCAGATGATGCAAGCCATGACGACCAAGGCCAGGCGGGCGCCAGTAGGCGCAGTACTGCAGGTTTCCTCTTCGGTGCTAAGGAAGCAAGCGCAGACGCAGAGTCCCAAGGAATCAGCCAAAGGTTTCCATTCCCGTGCTACAAGACCAGGACGGCAGGACGGAGGTCATCGCCGAGCCCACCATGATGTCACGACCAAAAGCTTTGCAGGCGAAGACCACCTTTCATCAGGATAAGATGTAGTACTTGTCTCCCTTCAAACTTGGCCGTTGTGGGATCCCTTCCCGCCTTCATTTTGGGGGAAGAGGACCGAGGCCACTATAAATATAGCTAGGCCACCACCATAGACGGGGGACGAAACTAGATCATCCTCACCAGCTCACACTAGCCCAAGAACACGCCTCCTGAGGTTGTTCTCCCTCTGTACTAGTTCATCCTCAGCCCACCTCGAGGCCAATCCACCACAAAGCAGGAGTAGGGTTTTACACTGCAAGGTGGCCCGAACCTGGGTAAACTGCTAAGTCCCTTTCCTTTCCTGTTCATCAAGCTAGGCGGTGAGATCGACGGGTCGGCAGGCTGGGGAGATTGAGTTCTTCGCACGCACCCCAGAGTTCGAACCTTTCTTGGGTCTGCGGAGCCCAGAATCCGACATTTGGCGCGCCAGGTAGGGGTGCGTCGGAGCCTCTCTTTCGCCGACCGATTCGCCGCCGTTCCACCGTTCCCCTGGCCGACGCTCGTCAAGTTCGCGCTGAGCGCCGGGCTGCCCTCGCTGCCCGTGTCGCCCAGACCGCGCCTATGGGCAACGGCGCCCCCCGCCATTCCCCGTCACCTGTGGCAAATGCTGGCACCAGCCCCGCGGCCCACGAGCAGCAGGCTTCGTCGCTGCATCCCTCTGTATGGCGCGACGGGCGCACCGCCACCCCGTCGCTGACTCCGGCGGCTGCTTCGTCCTCCCATGCCCGTCGCGGCCCGGCGAACGCGCAGGTCGCGTTGCTTATGGCGCGCGAGCTTCTGCGCTATCGCCCGACCGACGACCTCTACGAAGACTGGCTGGACCGCATCGCCGAGCTCGTCAGCGCCGCTGGAGAGGCCCCTGCACAGTCTTAGTCGCTACCTCCCCAACCACCTCTTGCGGGCGACGTGGCCCACGGTGCGCCTCCTCCACCTCCTAGGCAAGAAGTCGCCCTCGAGCCAAGGCGTGAGGCTCCTCAGCGCGACCCGCCGCGCAGGGCGCCGGCGCGTGATGAAGAAAGCTGCCAAGTGGTGCAGCGTCCCCAAGGAGAGGCGCGCGCGCTCCCAGCGCCGCCACGTCAAGATCGTGTGCCACCCGAGGCGGTGGTGCGCGAGTGCCAAGTCCAGGCTCCCCCTCTGCGGTGGGCTCTCGTGGGCGCGGCGGGCTACCGTGCGTTCACCCCGGAGCTACGCGGCGTCGTCTGGCCAGGGAAGTTGAAGCCAGACCTGCCTCCACGCTACGACGGTACCCCTGACCCTGCAGAGTTCCTCCAGCTCTACGAGCTGAGCATCGAGGCGGCCAACAGCGACAAGACGGTCATGGTGAACTGGTTTCCCATGGCCCTCAAGGACGGCACGCGCTCATGGCTCCTGAACCTCCCCGCTGGATCAATCTTCTCATGGGATGAGATGCGGGAGCACTTCATCGCCAACTTTCAGGGCACTCGAGACCGCGCTCCGGCTATAGGCGACCTGCGGCGCGTCAAGCAATAGTCTGGGGAGACCTTGCACAAGTACATCCAGCGCTTCACCAATGTCCGCCTCAAGATTCCCAAGGTAACGGACGAGGCCATCATTTCCGCGTTCACTGATGGCGTCCGGGATGTCAAGATGAAGGAAGAGCTCGCCATGCACGAGGACCTGTGCTCGGCTCTAGAAATGTTTAACATGGCAGCCAGATGCGCGAGGGCCGAGGAAGGTCACCTCATCCTCCTCGAGCTCCGAGAAGCCGACCCAAAAGACAAGAAGGCCAAAGCCAAGGACGTAAAGCGCAAGGGGCCAGCTGTGCTTGTGGCAGAACCTGAGATGAAGCGCGGCTGTGACTACCCGGAGTCCTCCAAGGGCAGCCGTCCATTCTGCGTCTTCCATAATGTGCACAGCCACAACACCAACGACTGCCAAGAGCTCAGGGCCATCTGGGATGGGCGCCTTGGCCGCCGCCCTGATAGCAACGACCGCGGCTACGGCCGTGGAGGAGGCCGAGGTGGCGGACGCTGGGACAACCGCGACCCCCGCCAGGACTGGCGTGACCAGCCCCGTGAGGATCGCTGGCAGGGCCAGCCTCACGAGGGCCCCTGGAGGGATCAGCCTCGTGAGGACCGCCCTCATGGCAACGCTGGCCTCCCCCCGCTGCCAAGGAGGAATGATGACCACCACCAGGATGATGGGGCTGGGGGCTTCCAAGAGCCTCGTGCCGTGGCTTGCATCCTGGGCGGCACTCAGGCTCCCGCCTCTCACCACATCTTCAAGCAGTTCGCTCGTGAGGTGAACGCGGCCCTCCCCAAGCTCGAGACGATGCGTCCGCTCAGGTGGTCCAAGTACGCCATCACCTTCGACTCTACTGACCAGCTCAAGTGTGCGGCCGCTGCCGGCGCGCTCCCAATGCTCTGCTCGCCTACCATCAGCAATGTCCTCGTCACCAAGACACTCGTCGATGGTGGTGCGGGACTCAATGTCCTCTCCGTCGAGATGTTCGATAGACTCCAGGTGCCGTACGACCAGCTTCAGCCTACCAAGCCCTTCTCAGGAGTGACCGACGGCTCCACCACCCCGATAGGGCAGGTCTGCCTCCCTATCACTTTCGGCAAGCGCGACAACTAACGTATCGAGCTCATCGACTTCGACGTCACCCACATCCGCCTCCCGTACAACGCCATCCTCGGGTATCCAGCCCTGGCCAAGTTCATGGCCGCCACTCACCACGGCTACAATGTCCTCAAGATGCCAGGGAGCGGCGGCATCATCACGATCGCCTGCAACGAGAAGGATGCGGTGTGCTCCCTCGAGCGCGCCTACCAGGCTGCAGCGGTCGAGAACCCAGACGATGAGGGCGCTGCCTACCCTCCCGAGGCCGTTCCCAAGAAGAAGAAGCAGTTGCTCCGCATGGGACCCCAGGATGATGGGGCGCCCGATGACCGTGCCTCAGGATCTGCGCCCACTGACGGGGCGCCTTCCCCTCTCGCATAGGAAGGCGCGCCCGGCGCCCCCTCAGGCTGGGCTCGGGGGCTCTCCTCTGGACGGCCTCAGACCTGGTCAGCGTCACGAGGGAGGCGTTCGGGCACCATGTGGAGGCATGCTTCAACGCGCGTTTCCGCAAGAAGAGTGCAGGGCGCGAGGCGCCAGGCGCTCAGGAGTTCATCACCAAGGCGATCGAGGATCCTCAGGAGGTGACGGCCATGCGAGGCGAGCGTCGCCCCGCACCACCAGGCGCAGCTCCCTCCCCTGGCGAGGGCAGTGGGCTGCACGTCTGCATCAACATCCCAGGGCTCAACCGGGCCGCTGCTCAGGAGCTCTACTGGCCGTCCCACATGGGCCAGTGCGAGGGCCCCCCTCACAGCTACGTTCGCACGCCTTTCGGTTTGCTGAACCAGGCTGCCACGCACCAGCGCCACATGCAGAGCGTCCTGCTGGCTCACGAGGCCAGGCACCAGGCGATCATGTCGGAGGAGGCGCCGAACCCTCGCGAGCCCCACGGGCCCCCGGTGCTTCGCGAGGCTCAGGACATGGACGGCTTGTGAGGAGCGACTTCTGCGGCTCACGTCTTCAGCTACTCCAACACTTCTTCAG
Source organism: Thinopyrum elongatum (assembly GCA_011799875.1). Lineage (NCBI taxonomy): Eukaryota > Viridiplantae > Streptophyta > Magnoliopsida > Poales > Poaceae > Thinopyrum > Thinopyrum elongatum. The sequence continues at coordinate 364,836,835 of CM022297.1, read as the reverse complement.
CAACGGTGCCAGGTGACATTTTTTAGTTTGTTCAGTTGGGGGCGCCCCTCGGGCTGCATTATCCCCAAGCCGTGTGGGTCCGTCCCTATGGCATGTATCATTCTTTGCATCTATCAGAGCTGGCCTTACCTCTTCATGAGTTGCTTTATGATTATCACCTGTCTGTCCGGTGCTTCGTCACCATGAACGTCGTGCGCCCTTGCGAACCCGCCCACGACCGCCTCATGATTAAGGACTGGCACGGCGTCTATGCTCGGGTCCGTCCCTGTAGCGTCGCTAAATCCAAGTGGCCGAGTTCTGCCTCGCGGGCCAGCCCCCGTGCATGTCACCTCCCATGATCCTTGGTGCCTTGTTCTCGCATGAGCTAATCGGGAGCGGATAAGTTAGGGCGCGCGACCCGGTGCCTCGCCGCCGCGGGAGCCGCGCGCCGGTTGTCTTTCTTTGGGACCTTCGCATGAGAAGACTGGGCACGGCGTCTGTGCTCGGGTCCGTCCCTGCAGCATCGACAAACCCAACGGCTGAGCTCTGTTTGGCGGGCCGGCCCCGTACACATCACCACCTGGGGTCATTGGTGTTTGGCCTTCTCATGCGATATCCTCAGGAGATTCACTCGGTGCAGGCTACCTAACCATCTCGTAGGACCGTTGCCAGTGTTCCGAACCAAATTTAGGCGCAACCCGCCTTGAGGTAGGGCCTCGTGAGTGCCGCGCTGGCTCACGAGTTCACACATACACCTCCTCTAGTCCTGCCGTGCAAGCCACGTGCCAGGACGGGGCTGTACATGCCCCGGAGTCTCCCCTCAGAGGGGGCTCCCACCCATGAACCAGTGGAAGCCCCGTGCTCCGCGCTAGCGGACGACACGGTCGAGGAGTGGCTATGCCCGTGCAAGAGCGGAAGCACCATGCACTGCGCTGGTGAATAAACAACTGAGGGCAACCTAGCGGCTGCAGTAACCTCAGGAGAGCCACCAGGCTCGCCGCTCAGCCTCACCACGCTGCTTTCCCTCGGGAAGGTAGCGCAAGGGGGCTGGGCACGGGGGTTACGCTCAGGCCACGCCTGGCGTATGCCGCCTCACCAGGTCCCTCGAACCTGGTCTTCTCGCGTCCCTCCTGAGCGAAAGCCCGGTGAGGAAAGGTATGGAGAGTTGTTCGTACGTCAAGGGGGACCCCTGAGCATCGCGACTCAGGGGCCTCACTGGTCACGTAGCCCCTCACCCCTTGGTCTCGTCCTGGTGATCCGGATGACCCAATAGCGGTTGAGGTATGCACGGGGCCGGGCCCTGCCGACGCAGAACGCTGAAACTTACACTCACATCTCCTTCTAGAGGGTTGTTCGTACGTCAAGGGGGACCCCTGAGCATCGCGACTCAGGGGCCTCACTGGCCACATAGCCCCTCACCCCTTGGTCTCGTCCTGGTGATCCGAATGACCCAACGGCGGCTGAAGTATGCGTGGGGCCGGGCCCTGCCGACGCAGAACACTAAGGCAAACAAAAAGGAAATCATGAAATCCTAGCAAATTATTACAAAACATGTTGTCTCTTAAAAGCTTAAAGCAAAGTTGTCACGCCTCCATGAGGCACGGTAAAATATTGCAGGGATAAAACAGGAGGAAGCGCCGCCTTTGAACCTCCTCTTCAGCCTTGGATGCCACTGTCGCTTGCCTGGGGAGGCCCGTTGTCGACAATGTCGCCACCGTCTTCGCCATTGGCTATGTCCGTCGCAGTCGCGGGGTCGACACAGAGGAATTTTTGGAGAAGGGCCTCCACCTGCTTCCCCACGGCTTCATAAGCAGCATCTTGGAATTCAGGGGCCACGGGTTCAAGCAGCGCACCAAGATCGAAGCTCGGGTCCTGGAGGTGGAGGTGGCTGAAGATGCGGGTCGCGGCCGAGGAGAAAAGCGCGCGAGCTTCCGCTTCCACCAGGGGGCCCACCCCGGCGACGATACCCTCGAGCGCCGTGTCAAGCTTGGGGAGCAGCCCAGTAGGGCCTTCCTCCGGACTAGCCAGCGGCCCCTCGTACCCTTCCCCGTAAAGGGACTGCAGGGCTGCGCTGGACCTCTACTCAAGGGAGATGAAGGCGTCACGCCCCGCCGCGGCCGCCTTCTCAGCCGTGGCAAGGAGTTTCTCCTTGGCCTCCAGCCGAGCCTTCTCCTCAGAGACGAACTTGGCGTGGGACGCCTGGGCCGCCTCTGTCTTCTCCTTCAACTTCCCCAGGCGGCTGCGCTCCGCGGCTTGTCCCTGGGCCACTTGCTCCAGCTCGGCGTCCCGGTTGGCGAGCGCAGCTTCCCGGGCCTTGAGATCTTCCTCCTGCTCTCCAAGCTGGCGGGCGCGGGCGGCTTGCTCGTCGCGAAGGGCCTTCAGCTCGGCCTCCACCATGCGGCAGCGCTCCTCGGCAGACGCGGCGGCGGTCAGCGTTGCGTCGCGAGCTGCTGTGGCCTCGCCGGCCTCCTTCCTGCCCTCCGTGATGATAGCCTCGGCCTGGCCCCAGGCCGCCCTAACGGAGGAGTCGGACTGGAGCCACCCCGAGATCAGCCCCAGACGTCCCGTCACCACACGCCGGTCGGTGCCCTAAAGATCAGTCTGGAGCTGCCCCAGCGCGGTGAAGGCCTCCTCCAAAGCGCTGGGTATGACGGAGGTGTCATGGTCCGTGAGCGTGAGGATTCGAGGAGGAGGCGGCACCGGCATTAGGACTGGCGTCACTACAGCGGCAAGGGCGACAGGGGGCTCCGGAGCCCTCAAACCCCCAGCAGGCGCGCTGGAGGTAGGCACCTCCAGAGTCGGCTTGGCTACGGAGGCGGTCCCTCCCTGAGGCTCGGCACCCGAGCCTCGGGAGGCTCGCTCCATCACTGGCGCACGCGGGGCGGCCTCTTCTGCACGCGCCGGGGTCGCCGCGGCCACGGTGGGTCACGCGGCCTCGGGGGCTTTGGCCTCTCCCTTCCTCTTCTTCACCACCGGCGTCAGCCTGGCCACCTGGAGGAGGGGATCGTGAGCACGACGTCGAGGATGGGAAGCAAAAAGCAAGGTAAAATACTTACTCATCGTCAGCAACATATGCCCTCTTCTTCGCCAGGAGCGCAGCACCTCCGAGCTTCTTGAGCGCGGGAATCGCCGCGCTCTCAGGACCGGCCGGGCGCATGGCGGCTGGCTCTGGAATGGCGGCGACGGGCGACAAGGCGGTGGCGTCGCCCTGGGGCATCGGCATCGCCTCGCCCTCCTTCGGGGCCCCTCGCTTCGGCCTCCGTAGGGGGGTGCCCCCGGACCTCGTGATGACCCCGGTGGGGCAAGGGGACCCCTCAACCAAGTGCTCGCCGGCGTCATCGTCGTCGGGGAGATCGCAGAGGAGCTCGCTCTGCCACAGAGGTGAGGTGTCCCCCACCCCCTCCAAGGTCGCCTCCGAGTCCTCTTCCCCCTCCTCCCCAGAGATCTCGCCAGAGGACACCGGCACTGGGTTGTTCAGGAGTTTGGGGAGCTTCGACGGCACGAGCCCCCGCTCGTTGAAGACAGGCATGGCGGCGGCCACCTCTGCCCCGTCGTCGTGGCGGTACAGCGGGAGGAAGGCCTCTGGGAGGCCGCTCAGGTCCTTCTCGAGCAAGGTGCGCAAGGCCTTGCTCAACTCCTCGTTAGTCAAGTCTTCCGGGCGCAACCGGAGGTCGTCTTCTGCGCCCTTGAGACTCCACAAGGGGCGCGAGTGCGCCTGGAGTGGGGCCAAGCACTGTGTCAGGAACTCCTTGACGAGCATGGCCCCTGTCAGCTTCTCCGCCTCCAAGTCCGCCGTCATCTTCTCCAGCAGCAGCTCCACCCGGGGGTCAGTGAGCTTCTCGTGAGCCCACCGGTCCAGCTTCACCGGCAACGCGGTCGGCAGCTCCAGCCGAGCGTGAGAACGCTTGGCGTCCATGAAGATCCACTTGTGCCGGAAGTCGTCCACCTTCTTCCTGGCCCTCGAGATCGCATTGCTACCAAGGGACGCAACGAAGCAGACGCACCCGGAGCACTAGTCCGTGCTATGCATCCGGAGGTAGAAGAACTGCCTGAGCAGCGCAACGGAGGGTGCCACCCCCACAAACGCCTCACAGTAGAAGGCGAAGATCGATAGGAGGAGGATGGAGTTGGGATGAAGATGAAGGGCGCGGATCTAGTAATGGTTGAGGACGTCAAAGAATAAATTGGAGAAGGGGGGACGAGCCCAGAAAAGACGCTATGCAGGAAGAAGGGGTAGAAGGTTTCCCCCAAGATTTCCTGCTTGGCGGAGCCGACCCGGAGAGCTGTCTCCCTCCCCTCGTTGTCGTTGCTCACCGTCAGCGGGAGCACGGTGGTGAGGTGCTTCTCCTCGGTGATGGTGGACACGCTAAGGGCCGGCTCGAGCGAGGCCGGACGCGCGGGAGAAGCGGAGGGCTTCGCCTACTTAGTCGCCATCAGCGACAAGTTCGGGGAAAGGTCGGCAGATCTGGAGGCACTCTGAGCAGGGAGAGAAGAAGATCTGAAGCAAGGCGAAGGAAAGATAATGAAGGCTCAGCGGCAGGCGCCGGCCTTTTGTCAGCCCAGGATGGTTGCCGAGGCAGCGTGGGGAAGCGGAGATGCCCACGTCCCATCAAGCGCCACACGCTGACCGGGCCCGCAGGCGGTTAGGGCCCACGGCGCTTCACCCTTGCCCTTTGGCTTCGCCTCGAAGCCAAGCCCGAGCGCGCCTTGGGCCCGGGGGCTACTGTCGGCGTTCTGGGAACCAGGGTACCCAGACTTGTCTGCCTGTGGCCCATAGCGTGGCTTCATCCGTGCCCTGGTACGGCCCTTCTCCAGCATCAATAACACAAGACCCTCGCGAGGGGCCAAGCCTCGCGAGGCGGATGATGCCAAGGCCTCCGGAGGGAGCGGCTTCCCTAGGCCGGTTCCTGAGGAGCGAAGATTTCCATGCAAGCCCCACCTCGTGAGGTTCAGATGACGCAAGCAATGATGACCAAGGCAAGGCGGGCGCCAGCAGGTGTAGTACTGCAGGTTTCCTCTTCGGTGCTAAGGAAGCAAGCGTAGCCGCAGAGTCCCAAGGAATCAGCCAAAGGTTTCCATTCCTGTGCTACAAGACCAGGACGGCAGGACGGAGGTCATCGCCGAGCCCACCACGACGTCATGACCAGAAGCTTTGCAGGCGAAGACCACCTTTCGTCAGGATAAGATGTACTACTTGTCTCCCTTCAAACTTGGCCGTTGTGGGATCCCTTCCCGCCTTCATTTTGGGGGAAGAGGACCGAGGCCACTATAAATATAGCTAGGCCATCACCATTGACAGGGGACGAAACCAGATCATCCTCACCAGCTCACACTAGCACAAGAACACTCCTCCTGAGGTTGTTCTACCTCTGTACCAGTTCATCCTCAACCCACCTCGAGGCCAATCCACCACAAAGCAGGAGTAGGGTTTTACACCGCAAGGTGGCCCGAACCTGGGTAAACTGCTGAGTCCCTTTCCTTTCCTATTCATCAAGCTAGGCGGGGAGATCAATGGGTCGGTAGGCTGGGGAGATTGAGTTCTTCGCACGCACCCCAGAGTTCGAACCTTTCTTGGGTCTGGGGAGCCCAGAATCCGACAAACGGAAGAGTTCCAGAGAGAGAATAGCAAAATAGTTTCGTAGAACCGAAAAGTTGTTTCGGGGTATACCATTAAATCAAATTGGTTTCGGGACACGCCTGATAATTCTTCGAGGGTGCCAGAATCATTCTGGAAAATTCTGGGAATTTTCCGGGATAAAAAACAGAAATGTTCCAGAGCTGCCGGAACCGCTTCAGATGCTTTTCGCAGATGAAAATCACTAATCTGGAATTGTTCTGGAACGCGTTGAAAACTATTTTAGTGGGTACTGGAAATGTTCTAAGCCCACATAAATATTTTCAGTTCGAACGGACGCTGAAAAATGTTGTCGTGAATAGTGAAAGTACTTTTTGGGATATTTTTGGAAAGCCACCTTTTAGGGCTTTTACCAAAAGGCTTCTAGGACTTGGGGGCTAAGGAAACCCCTTTGGGGGGGCATGAGGGGTGGCCGGCCACATGTGTGGAGCTCCATGGAGCTCCAATTGCCTTCCCATTTTACCCTTATGAAGGATCCATGTGATGGGTTTTTTGGGTATTTTTCCCCATGGGATTTCCTATAAATAGAGGTGGAGAGGTGCTCTCCACAAACACATCCTTGCTCTCATACAAGTGCCATGCATGATCTAGCTTCTCTCTCCCTACCTGCGAAATAGTTTCGTAGAGCCGAAAGGTTGTCTGGGTTTCGGTGGGAACTAGTTCTGGACGGTGAAGCCCTGCCGGATAGATGACACCGTATGTGTGCAACTCTGTAAAGAGATCGTAGTTTCGGTCTTAGTTCGAGAGTGCCTCCCGAAGGGCTATCTGTGTGACCATCCGAGTTTTGAAGGTCCTCTCGAAGGGCTGTCCGAGTAACTGTCCGAGTTTTGAAGGTCCTACCGAAGGGCTGTCCGCGACACCGTCCGAGGGACTGTCCAACCGCCTCCCGGAGGGCTGTCCGAGGGGCAGACCAAGGAATACATCCTCGTGGTTGGGAGGTTGTAAATCCTAGCTGCGGGGATCTACACCGCCGATCGTCATTGACTCTACTTCCGCTGTGCTACGAGTTGGTAACGAAAATGATCAAACCTTGTATGCAGTCTCCATAGTGGTCCTGGGCTGGTGTGTAGGTCAAAAAAATTTTGTTTTCTGTTGCGTTCCCCTACAGTGGCGTACAGCAAAACGGACTCCACGGGCTATTGTTCACCCACCGTCGACTTGCTTCAGCCTCCACCTGCACTGTTCATCCACCGCGTCTTCCTCCTGCCTCCACCAGCTACTGTTCATCCATGGGCTACTGTTCATCCAGCTCTCCACTGGCTAGTGTTCAACCAGGCCTCCACGGGGTCCTGTTCATCCACCCCCAACCAGCTCGGCTGTGGTGGCCTCCTCTCGGGGTCCTGCTCATCCAGCGGCAACGGCCTACTACTACTACCACGGGGTCCTGTTCATCCAACCCCCACCGGGAACTATTCATCCAACCCCAACCACGTACGTCTTGACTCGTTCAACCAACCCCCACATTCACTGTTCATCAAGAGGCAAAAGGTTCGATCGGTTATAGTAAGCAGCAGCAGCAGCGATCGATCGCTCGGGTTCAATTAGCAGTAGTAGCGAAGGAATCGCTCGGGTTCAATTAACAGCCAAGGGATCGATCGCTCGGGTTCAGTAACGTAGCTAGTGCAATCGCTCAGGTTCAGTAAGCGAATGCCTCGCTCAGGTTCAGTTAGAGCCCAACGCCTCGCACACACGCACGTACATGTATGAGAGAAATGTGCAATCCCTTCGTGCATCGCTCGGCCCCGACCACCCACCGTAACCAGGAACTCCCCGAAATTTTCCTCGCCCTCGCTTCTACCATGATTTTTCTGTCATGGACGGCCCAAAGAATGTCATGCAGGTGCATCCCTGGCCCGCCCATGACAGAAAGCCCATTTTCTATCATGATTTTTTTCATAGAAGTAGGAGCCCACCACATCTATGATGATACGTGCTTTTGTCACAATTATTGTCATAGAAGTGTCATAAGCATGACAGAAAAAAAATTCGTTCGGCCCAAAATGTCACGGATGTGTCTTTTTTTTGTAGTGATAGATCATCAAATTAATAGAACAAAGATCAGAACAAGTGCAGCTCTATTCGAGTATCATGGAAAGTCAGTACATCAAGACATGTGGAGGCAGACACGTACACGAATTCACCCAGCGTTTCCAGTTTAGGTGCAGAGACGACGGTTATCACCGAGTCGTCGACCTGAATATCGTGGATCAACTGTTGAAGCGAAGGGGCATCCTCAATAATGAGTTCGCCGTGTGCACAATGAACGCCAATGCTTACAAGGTTATGTGACTTTATTGTGATGCAACGACCTCCTCTACTGCAAACAAGCAGTAGGGACTCAAGTGTAGGGCAACTATAGTGGATTATGCTTTGCAGTGAGATGTCTGATATATCAACTTCCACAAGCAAAAGTCTTTTGACTAGTGGTAGCTTAAGCGTCCCTACATAATTGTCTGGTATTTGGCAAAGAGCAAAGGTGAGGGTGTGCAGTGAGGAGGAAAACCAAAACACGGACTTCGGTGCTGAGGGCGTAGATGAAGTGCATTCATCCAGTAGTGTGACCTCTTGTTTCAGGAATCGTGGGAACAGGTAGTAGAACTCAAGAACCTGGAGATTGTTCAGCTTTGAGGATTGGAGCCAGGCATCAACGATGGAGGGCCTGCACTGTAGTTAGCACGCCGGCATGGAGAGGCGGTTAACCAAGCCCTCACGACCGGACAGGATGGATTCTGGAAGACAAACAACATCATCGAGAGATTTTCGAGAGCGCCAAGTTCTGAAGTAGCATTTGCGGACGCGCTCCTCGGTGAAGGCGGACAACTTAGAGATGATCTCGATATGAACTGTTTCTCCATCGTTAAAAAGACGAGCGATAGAGATCTCGCGGTAGTCGAGATTCAGAAGAGCGGTGCGCCATAAAGGATGCCACCAACGTGCGAGGATTTGAGTATGGATGGCCTCCTTCGTGGGGAGACGGGAGATCATCTCACCTAGGATGACGTCCGGGAGATCGCTGAAGCGATCCGGATGAGATTCCTCTTCTTGCTCCTCTGATCGAGGGGGTGCACCCTCGCCGCTTCCCGTCCCTTCGACGACCAGCACACCACCAGAAGACGGCGTCGCCGGTGGCGCCACTCTCTCCCTCTTGGTGCTAGGAGCAGCGCATTCCATCTCCACCTCCATTGCTAGGGTCGCGTCGCCCACGACCAGTGCTCAGTGAGGTGGATCTGGAAAAATGGATTACAGCATGTCGATCCACGAAAGGACTTAAATACCGAGGGGAAGGGGAGGGGTCCAGATTAATTACCTCTTTTTTTTACGGGAGGGTCTGGGTTAATTACTACTCGTAATAAGTAAATGGTTGCTTGAAACATTAAATACAGCCACGGCTTTGAAGGTACGAGATGCAATGTTGTACACGCAGACCAGGCACGGGCGTGCCCCTCCATGTTTTAATTGTTTACCGCACACATTCATTAGAAGAATATGTTCGACGCCGGAAGAACGGTTCTACATGCATCTTGCCTCCGTGAGCTACAAAAATTTCCACGGGCATGTTAAGCATGAAGTCACTAGAAGGGCCATTTCAAAGTTAAGGAGATTCAAGGCCGTACCTCTGCCTTGTAGATGATTCTGCTCAAACGCTCACCGACAGAAGCAAGGACGTGAAGTGATGGCAGAGGCATAGTTTGTCACGTACCAGACACACAGTCCTGCCTTCGGCATTGTAGATACGAGACGCACTGTTCTACATGCCACTCAGGCATGGCCGTGATTCCACGTGTTTCAATAGTTTCTAAAGACGTGACGATAGCATGGGCACGAACACGGCCATGCATCTACTGGTGTTCAAAATGTTTCCTCTGACGCATTCGCTCTCACAGGAAATGCCGTGAACCTACTGCCATGCACTATATCCATCTGTGAAACAGAAACAGAAACACAACCGTGACCCGTTGTGTTTGAAATCTTTGCATCACAGAAGCACGGCGTGAAGCCACACGAGGCACGGTTCGACACGCGTGCATCGCAGGCATGGTTATCCGCTCTATATTTCAATTACTTACAGACACGCATTCATTATAGAAGAACGGCCGTGAGAATAGGTGAGGCACGGTTACCAAGAAAGCCACGGTTATGCATCCCCCAAAAGCACGACCCTGATTCTGTGTTTCAAAATGTTTCCGTGCAACGACGGTGGGTGTGACCATGAAACCGTGAAAGTCACGGTTCAACACTTAGCAGTGCCATGGTAGTGGCTATTTGTACTTCGGTTATTTTGATCTCTCTGTGTCGCAGCAGAGAAGCATGCTTCTATACTTACAACATCCATGTTGAGAAACCCACGGCTGTGGAAACTAATAAGGAAATCTGTGTCTCTTATATTTTTCTCCGCTGAGTAAAAATACCTAAAGAAGCAAAATGTGTTCTTATTTAAATTTGTTTTGTTTCTATAACTGCACCAAATTAACTTACAAGCCATTTTTATAACCACAGCACGATAAAATAAACATTTGACACCCCACCCCCTCCCCACCTATATCACTTGATGTTTCATCGCTCCACATATGGTCTTATTTTTGAATCTTGAACAATCCATTCTTCCTTCTCCACACTTGTGCGTAGCTATTCAACCTGTTTCCCTGTAATATTAATATACATAAAAACCAAAAAAACAATGAGAAAGATGGTGGTCATCAATCTTTTGCTTATGTCCTGTTTAAGCTGCATTATTACATTTTAATTTTTTATTCGTATTGTTCTCCGGTACCAAAGAGTCTCCATTCAGATCTCTCTTTTCTGAAAGTGGGCTGGGCAGATTCTGTGCCTTGTCCGTGCTTCCTTGCGTGCATTCTGTCTGCCTGGCTTGTGTGATATTGGATTCTGGTGTAAATGCAAGACTTTGGTTAATGTTGGCTATTGTCAGTGGGGTGGTTGGAGTTGCTGGCGTTTGCTGTCTTCCTCCTGGGCTTGGAGTGCATTCTCCTGAGCCGTTTGATGTCCTCGATGGTGTTGTCAGTGTTGTCGACCATTTCATTGACCTTGCCCTCTTCTCCTGCTGAATTTTCCTCTTCTCCTCTTCATTCCTCATCCTCTCCTGCACTTCTGGATTTGTGGGGCAGCTAGTTTTTCCTGTAACCCTTGACTGAACAACGGCCGCACTTGGGTGTGGCTTTGTAGCCTTTTCCTTTCTTCTCAGAACCAGCTTTGATTCGATCTCCTTTTTTCGTGCCCTTTGAGCCACTCATGGGAGGGTTTTTGAGAGTTGCGGCAAGAATGCCTGTGTCTGGTTCCTCAGCAAGTGCCGCCATGACTTTTATTTTCATATCTTGCGTACAATCCAGTAGCACATTGTATGCTTTGTCTTTTCTGCAAGCATGTGAACAGATATCCGACAACTCAGTGTAAGCAAGGCCGAATCTCATAGTTTCATCATCTTGTGTGGTCATGCTATTATCTTGACTTGTAGACAGGACTTTCAAGCTCTCTGATAGACTCTTAGTCCATCTGGGGATGATGAAGGATTTTGGAAGATGATCGACCATGCCTGTTTGGTCCATCACCTTAAGCACATGGCAGCACTGAATGCCATCCCTACTCATTTTCTTGCAGCTGCAATTGTATATTTCCTTTTGCTCATACACATCTACCCTGAACTCAGACCTATCAAATTCCTCACCCGGATATGGTTTCCACACTTTTGTTCCAGGCTCACAAATCCTTTTTAAAAAAATACTGCCTCCCCTTTGCCAGGTCAGAGCACTTGTAGTATGTCCGGTTCCGTAGCTCCAGCTGGAATTTCCTGAAAATTTCATTCGTGTATATTTCACTTGCTTCTGTTTCAATAGGAAACCCCGTCTCTCGTGATGGCGTCTTCTCGACTGTTCGGTGTCTTTTCTTGCCAAGCGTAGCAAGGAAACACTACAAAAAATACACTTCCGTGATGATCGTGTTTGTCACAGTAGGTCATGTTTTCTGTCATGCATGTACATCCATGACGATTTTATGACAGAATCAAGATAGTCATACCTGTGCTGTCGTAGAAGTGTTCCATGACATTACCAAAATTATCATCACTGAAGTGTCCACTTCCATGACGATAAATCGCGCGTCATAGAATTGCTTTCGTCAAGGGTAACCGACACGTGGCATCCACCGTAACGGGTCACCGTTAAGCTATCGTGTTCCGGTTTGGATCCGATAACCCGTTAACAGCCCCGACCAATGGGGATTTTCCACGTGTAAAATTCTCATTCGCCGGAGGGTCCACGTGTCGGCTCAGCGTTGGGACAGATGTCATCCACTCATAGTACGGGAGGCGCCTATGATACGTCGGCACGTGGCAAGGCCCAATAGTGGCCCATTCCGGTGAAAAAGGCCGGCCCAGTAAAAATTAGCAGGCCGGCCCATATAAGGCCTACTTGTGTCAGGTCCATTTAAGCCCGTGGCCCATACGAGATGTGTCAATTCGGCCCGTCAACAGCCCGCTAACGATTTGACACCATTGCAACCCATCGTCAGTTCGAGCCCGTTAACAGCCCACTATATATTTGGGCTCAATATCGGCCCGATGTGGTTTTGGCCTGTTAACGGCCCATTCAAGGGATGGGCCAATTTTCAGGATGTACGTCTTTCAGCCTTTTAGCGACCCATTTAAGTGTTGGGCCAATTTCCGGCCCGGTGTGTCTTTCAGCCTGTTGACGGCCCATAAATGAGTTGGGCCATTTGCAGTCGGACATGAGTTTTGGCCTTTTAACGGCCCATGCTCTTCATGGTCCAATACCAGCCCGGTTTCTCTTTCGGCTTGCTAAAGGCCCACAACACAGTTGAGCCATATACAGTACGACCGGACTTTCGGCCTCTTAGTGGCCCATGCTCTTCATGGTCCAGTACGAGCCTGCTGTCTCTTTCGGCTTGCTAAAGGCCCACAGTATAGTTGGGCCATATGTAGCCCGACCTTAGTATCGGCCTGTTAACAGCCCGTGAAATCAAATGGGCCCACCTGTTGCCCGCTTTGATGTCGGCCTGTTAACGACCCGGGAGGTAACCGGGCCGAGCATTAACTTTCGGCCTGGTAACGGCCCATTAACTTAATGGGCCCACTAAAGTTCGAACATGTCTGTAGGCCCAATTAGATAATTTGAGCCCATTACGACGAGCAATTATGCACATGACCAAAACCGATCAATCAAAGGCCTATGAGAATTTTGGCCCCCGCGAGCCCATTAGGGAAGCCCATTAAGGGCAGTGGGCTGCTTACTTCATATAGGGCCCACGACTGTTCGTGCTAACTAATAATTTCACTGCTTTTTTAGCTTCCTAGTGACCAGTTAGCTGGAATGCGAGGCACGCTAAGCAAAGGTACGACATACAGGGAAAAATGTTGCACATCCAGCATATATTACAGGAAATTACATCCACTGGGCAATCAAAGACTGATGCCAGTGCAAATAAATGAACAGAACCTAACAATCTACAACGTCACAATCTGCAACCTCAGCGCGGATGACGCCCATAAGCATGTGGGCATGTTCTTCCTGCTTTGCTACACTGTCTCTGAAGACATTGATCAGTTGTTGTTGCACAAGAATGTGCACCTCTGATTCCTCCACCATTTCCATCATTGCTTCAGCAAGTAATTGGTTCACAAACATACATTTTTTCCATTGCATTCGAGACAGAGGAAACTGAACAGATTCAGATGGCGATTTTGGTAGGCTTGTATTATTGATAGTGGAGAGTGTCTCGACCACTGCATCATAACATAAATTAGGAGGGGAACCGAACAGATTAATCAAGAGTTATTGCCATATTACCTGGCCTAGATTTATTGGAAAGAAACAATGGGGTTGCCTTGCTGTTTTTAGAGTTTGTCTTCTTATCTTCAGCAGCCTGCACCAAATTAACACACTAGCATTGCTATCATTGGCCAAGTCAGATAATAGGAAAGCAACATTGACATAACGAATGTTTGGGCAACCAGACCACACCATCCTACACCAAATTAACACAATATGGCACAGCTATCATCAGCCAGGTAAGGTAATATGAAAGCAACATTGACACAATGAATGAATGGGCAACCAGAGCAGCACTACAATTCAGTAATGTGCATGATATGAGATAGTACACTCATGCAGCTCAGTATGCAAAACTACCAGGCAGTTTTCCTTACAAAAAACAACATTGTCGCCTTTAATTATACATTTTGCTACAACTAAATTTAGATCAGATAAAGGTTGGATTCACGCCAATTAATAAAATACATGCTGATGTAAAAATATAGTGATATACAACAGGTACTTACATCAGCATTGGAGCACCGATTATTCCTGCAAGATACTTTCCTCGAATATGATCCCAGTGCAGAAAATCTTCTATCATTTAAGCTTATTTTCTAAAAGAGAGATGGGTAAGAAACATGTAGAAAATATGATCAGAATGCTATAAAATTTCATGATGCGAGGATACGCACACGCTTCTTAGAATGGAGTTGACATATTTTTGCTGGACTGGAGTGGACTAGTTCTTTGGCCACTGGAATCTGCTTATTATCAGTAGGAGTTGGGTTTCTCTATGCTGGAGCAGTATCTATGAAAACTGGAGTTGGTTTACTATCTCCTGGTGTTTGGATCTTTTGCAAAGACCTTGTTTGTAACCCTTCAGATTCTAACATGGCCGTCTTCCCCTTGCATGCCTTATATAGAAGAATGGTGCTTCAATTATAAAACATGCTACAGCAGAGAGATGGAATAGGTACTGAAGAATAGAAAGGCATGACATATTGACATGTATTCCCTCCATCCGAAAATAAATGGATGGGTCTAGGCGTATTTCAGTTCTAGATACATCCATTTTTATCCATTTCTGTGACATGTAATCCGGACGGAGGGAGTATGATGTAAGAGCTAGGGATACGATAGGACAACAGTGTAAAAAAACACTAGTTGAATGTAAAACTGTATGCTAGCGGAATACATACAGAAAAACACTAAGTCAACATATGCGTGTATGATTGGGAAACTAAGATGGCATTGCAACAGACCACTAGAATAACACTTCAATGTAAAAAAAACATGGTATGGTAGACAGATGAAGTACATACTGATGAACAACAATGCATAAGATATTCAGAAGCATGATGTCCAAACTAAGCAGACAGCACTGCGATAGAGTAGAATGACAGTACTTGAATTTGAAAACATGTTATCATGAATGGAATAGGTACTGAAAAACAGGAAGGCATGACATATTTACATGCATGATCAGCAGGCTAAGCACATGGCATTGCAACAGAGTAGATGCACTCCAGGATATTATATGCATGTTGTACCCATATCACGGGCCAAGTTAGAGTAAGGACCTTGTGGGGTGAATAGGATTCATCATCTTTCTGCAAGTCTTCTGAAGAACTGCCTTTACATGTTCCATCATATTGGGTATCATTGACATCAAGTTTGTTGGCCGTTACATTGCTCCGTGAGGTTCTTGTGGATAAATCAATGTGTGCAATTATATCTGACATGCATGGAAGACAACTAGTAGTTAGATTTATGTAATGAGTGCCTGTAGGAGACGACATAAAATAGTAGGACTAGGGTTAACTAGCAGCAACAGGTCTCAAAAACTAAAGGGAGAACACAGATGCAAGCTACAGAATATGTATCGTTTGTACTCAAGATTAACTAGATGGCACACAAAAGTATTAAAGAACAACATAGGTAATACTAGAAGTGGTATAATACTATAATCACCAGCCTGTGGCATAGCATTGGCTGATGGATGATAACTATGGAACAGCGTTACCTAAAGAACAAGTCTCTTAGCTGAACTATGTAACAGCATTAACTCCTGAACAAGACCCGTAAGAGATCAGCATGAATATACAATGAAATGTGATAATCTATTTTCCATGCTTAGATGAATAACAAAGCCATAAATGTTGCACACAAGTAAGATGAGGGTACAACCTATCTGGCCGCCATCCATAGGAGTGAGCATCATGTGCTGACTTGTCGATGGCCCTGTAGTTGTTGTGGCTGTCCATGTCGGGCACACGCATTCGATGCAGGGAACTGTTGAGTGGGGACTATAGCTCCCTTCTGGTGTATGCTTCCCTTGTTGGAGCAGCTGCAGTGAGTCGGAAGGCGGTGTGGCTGAAGATGCAGAAAACGCATAATGTTAAGAACGACACATATCTCTGATCTGAAGAAATACCCTAAGAGATCAACAGTAAGGTATGAGAGTGGTCACACGTCTGTTGACTGAAGACTAAATTGGGGTCACATGATTTTATTTTATTTTGGTACTATCCGATCTACGCCAGATGGCTTGATGGCCGTCTTGTGCCTCCCGGCTGACACTGTTCAGAATCTTCCCCGAAGAGCCAGCGACCACCGGCAGAGCAACCTGCCTCCGCCGTCCGTGGCCGCGAGAGCTCCGACCAAAACCCCGCTCCCTACCCCACCGCGCTGCCGTGGTTGCGCCGCCCCCGGCCAATCCACAAAGACTCGCCGTCATCTAGATCCGGCGGCGGCAGTACCTTCAACCCACGCAACTCTAAGATAGCCATCTAAGCGCTGCTTCCGCGGTGAACTTGCGCCCCCGCACCCTTACGTTAGACACCAGCCAACCGGCAGCCTAGGAGCTCCGCCGCCTCGAGGGGTGCTGCTTCCCATTGGGAATCGATTAGCCCAGAATAAAAATTCAGACAACTGACGCCTAAATAAAGTGATTTGAGATGAGGGTACGACCTATCTTGCGGCCCGGTGAAGTAGGCAGCTCCAGCTGCCGAGTCGGTGAGGCCGGCGCGGTTGCGGTGGCTACCGGCGGCAGGAAAGAAGAGATGTCGCGATGGTCGACGGCTACGGGGAAGCAGCGCCGGGGCCCTGGACGCATCCGAAGTTGGAGCCGCTCCGGCGCCGTGCACAATGGTGGGGGTGAATCGGCTCCGGTACGGTTCACGTGGCCATCGTCGAGGCAGCTCCGGCAGCACGGAGTAAGAGGCACACGGCCCAGTGCACGACGGCAAACGGACAGCGTCTCCGGCATTGGGGAGGAGGGCGGCGATGAATCTGGTGCGGTGGGGGCGCCATGGAGGATGGGCTGAGGTTTCGCAGCTGGGGAGAAAGGAGCTTCCGGGGAGAAGGTGATTTGGCGCCCACGAGATATGAATGGGGAATTGGGAGGGGGAACCATGTCTTATGGACGCATTTGTTTAAAATGTGGGGGGGGGGGGGGTTACAGTTCTACCCATGCCTTTAGGCTTCTGGGCTTGGGTTTGTGTACTGAGGGTCGGGGATAGTAGAGTAACTTTGCTTCTCCCAAATAGTGGGCGCGAGCGATTTCGGGCGAGGAGGGCGTGTTTTGAAATAGTGGGCGCGAGCGATTTCGGGCGAGGAGGGCGTGTTTTGAAATAGTGGGCGCGAGCTATTTCGGGCGAGGAGGGCGTGTTTTGAAATAGTCGGCGCGAGCGATTTCGGGCAAGGAGAGGGTGTTTTCCGCCCATGATTTATGAATTATTCGGCACATGTCATTTCGGCCAAGGAGAAGGCGCGCTTGGATGAAGTTACGAACCTACCCTCGATGTACAACGGGTCAATTGATGCGTGTCCCACATAGGCCGGTAATTTCGCATCTCCCATTTATTTGCTCGGGCGAATTCCACCGAGCAGAGGGTGTTTAGTGGTTCGTTTAAATTTTGGGAGAACGAGCATCCACGTCTACCTTACCAAGTCGATTCGAATCAAATTTTGAAATATTAGCTTGCCACTTCTTTTTTAGATGGAGAGATAATGCTCGGGACTAATGTGTTTTTACATGCTCGTTGCTAACGATTTACTATATGACAAATAGTTGACCCACTCAAAAATGGGAATCAAACCCAAAATGAAATATCTCGATTCAATGAAATAGCTCGTTCACCAGGTCAAAATAGTGAACTAAATCCAAAATTGAACACCTCAATCGAGTAGCATGTTGTACAGTATTATAGTACTCCATGAACATGTTGAAAGTCAAATTAATGAACTTGTTTGATACGCATATCTCCGTTCATGTGTGGATTGCAAACAACATGTTCTCCAATTTAAATATTTGAATGCAAGTTTATATCGAAACATGGTTTATATCAGTCTTTGATGCATAAAACGCGACCTCCCCCTCTCCCGGACTCCTGCTCTCTCTCTCTCGCCGACAATCTTCAATTCTATCGCACGCATCCAAACACAAACCTTGTTGGTCCCTCTCCCTCTCTCTATCTCTCTCTCTCTCTTTGTGTGTGTGGGGGGGGGTCTTTCTAGTTCGCATGCACACTCCATGTATAGGTCTCTCTCGCACACTATGTATGATTCTCTAGTCCAAGCTAAATATCTTGGGTGCACTCATCATACGCACACAAATTCCCTGGCTCGTTGCCCGTAACTCTCTCATGCACCACTCTGCCGTCTCGGAGCTCTTCCCTCTCTCTCTCTCAAACTCTCCATCTCCCTGGGTCACACATACACATGCATATCTCACTCACACTCGATAGACCCATCTAAAACTCTATCTCTCTCCCTCGTTCTCTCTCCATCTCACACGCACACACACACAATCTCACGCCTAGCCAAGTATGATCGTCTCTCACTCAATTGTAGGCACATGCAGTCCCCCCTATATGTATATGACTAGCTAATTCTTAGTCTCCATCACAAACATGTGCATGGTATATCTCGATTTCTCTCAGGGCATCTTTCTATCGCACACGCACCTCGTCCCTCGATCTCCCACCCATATAGTCCCCTCACGATCTCGAGGGGATCTCTCTATCACAAACACACCCTCTCTCCCTCCCCATGCATCCATCTTCTCCATGCGTCCCTCTCGACCTTTGTTCCTTATTGGCCAGACCTCTATTGGACATGTGCTATAGGGGTATCTCTCTTCGTTGCAAACAATCACGCACTAGCTATCTTCGTGTATCTCCTCACCTCGCTTTTCTATCTCGGAGATGCATGCGTGATATGTTTGCATAAGAAACGAACACACACACTCTCTAATTTATAGTTTGTTGTCCCTTTCTCTTTCACACACATACTCTTTTTGCACACTCACTCATTCTCCTTCACACGCACTTGATCTCTCTCGACTTAGGCACTCTCTTCGGTCCATAGCATATAGATTTATTGAAAAGTCAAACATCACAAAGTTTGACCATGTACGTGGAGAAAAACATTTACATCTAGAACGACAAACATATATCATTAGATTCATCATGAGATGTAGTTTCGTATGATGTATCTTTGGTATTGTAGATATAAATAATATTTGCGTAAACCTGGTCAAAGTTTCCAAAGTTCAACTTCTAAAAAAATTATATGCACTGCATTATCGAGCGGATGGAATATCTCTTTCCCCCTCTCAGCTATCTCACGCACCACTCAGCCGTATCGGGGCTCCTCTATCTCTCTCAAACTTTATATCTCCCTGGTTCACACATACACATATCTCGCTCGCGCTACATAGACCCATCAAACACTCTCCGCCCTTGTTCTCTCTCTATGTGACACGCACCCCCCTAAGTACCATAATCCCTCACTCCATCATAGGCGCACGCACTCCCCCCCTAAGTATGACTATCTCTCACTAGACATCAGGAACACACGTATTTTCTCCTTCCATCCATACGTCTATCTCGATATCTCTCGGGGTATCTTCTATCGCGCACACACCTTGTCACTCGATCTCCCACCCATGTAGTCCCATCACGATCTCTAGGGGATCTCTCTATCACAAACATACACTCTCTCCTCCCCATGTCTGCATTTTCTCCATACGTCTCTCTCAACCTCTCTCCCTTGTTTGTCAGACCTCTCTTGGCCACGTGCTAGGGGTCTTTCTCCCTCGGTTGCAAACAACCACACACTATCTCCTCACCTCGCTTCCGTTGTCGAAGATGCATGTGTGATATGTTTGCATAAGACACACACGCTTTTTCTCTACTTTTATCGTGTGTTGTCCATGTCTCTTTCACACACGCACACACACTTTTTTCAGTCACTCTTTCTATTTCACACACACACTCTCTCTCTCTAGTTAGGTACTCTCTCACATCCATAAGCATATGGATGTTTTGAAAAGTCAAACCTCAGAAAAGTTTGACCAGGTATATGTGGAGAAAAACATTTACATCTGGAACGATCATTAGATTAATCACAAAATGTACTTACTTCATACTATCATTTATCTTTGATATTGTAGATATAAGTAATTTCTTTATAAACTTGGTCAAAGTTTCAAAAGTTTGACTTTAAAAAAAATGTAGGCACTACATTATCGAACGGAGCAAGTAGCTCTTTCTGTCTCTCTACTATCTCTCACGGGCCTTCCCTCTCACTCGAACTCTCTATACCGAGGGATTATACGGTCACCGTGTCAACCTATAGCTCCGTATATTGTTTAGTTGACCGGTCAACCAGTCCACATGCTGCCTTGTCAGCTCGTGTTCTCTATCTTCGTGTGCTGAACCATGTGGCAGTGGGTGAAAATAAGTAAACTAGAGGCCCATCTGACACGCGGTGAAGTAAACAAAGTTGAAACCACTCGGGGTAGCACCCCGCATGCTAGTAAATTGAGGGCACACTTCTTCCACGTGAAGGACACACTCGCGCACACTTCACCACTGCGCGGCGGCATGCACAGAAGGACGCACTCGCGCACACCCAGCACACAATACACACCAGCACACGTGTACACCGGCGTCGCCGCCGGCTGATATGGACGGCGAGGCAGCCAACAAGCGGAGGCAGCTCGAGCCAAAACCGCATCCGGCGAGCCTGGACTTCATCAGCAGCCTCCCCGACGACATGTTGCTGGTCATCATCGGCCTCCTCCCCACCAAATCTGCCATGCGGACCACCCTGCTCTCCCGGCGGTGGCGCCCCCTCTGGCACCGTGTCCCCCTCAACCTCACCATCGACAGCTGCCTCTGCGACGGGGATTGCAAACGCATGGCCGCAGCCTCCAAGATCCTTTCATCGCACCCTGGGCCAGCCAGACGCCTTGACATCCGCATGCTCAGTACCAACTGCAAGGTCCAAGCCAAGTTCGGCGAGTGGTTCTTATCCCCCGCCCTAGATCAGCTCGAGGAGCTCGGGTTTGAAGCTGGACGATGTCGCTCTCTGCCGCCGTCCGCGCTCCGCCTCACGCCAACGCTGCGCCACGCTAGCTTCAGCTCCTACTATTTTCCCCAGATTAATGCCGCGCCCGCCCTTCTTCTCCCTCAACTCAAGCAGTTCGACCTCTTCGACATTGGCATCTCAAAGAAGGCTATGGAGCACCTGCTCCGCAGTTGTACTGCGCTCGAGTACCTTCGTCTTCAGCAGATCCACAGGTTCATTAGCCTCCACATCACCTCGACGAATCTCCGATGGATTTATGTGTCTTGCTGGCCCCGCAACAAGACATCAATTGGGAAGAGATCACTCCAGCTGTTCCACGTTATGGTCATTGAGAATGCGCCTTTCCTTGAGAGATTGCTTGTATCTGATCTAGAAGGTCCAACAAAAATCAAGGTCATTGACGCGCCGAAATTGACAGCATTGGTGTACTCGTCTGCAAAATTCTCCGAACTCTTTATTGGATCCGTAATCATTCAGGTACAACACTCATCTTCTTCTCCGTCTTCTTGAAATTCACATTTTTAAATTTATTCTTGATGTATTTATGACTGTCATCCAGAAAATGATTCCCACAAGCTTGACCCAGTCTATGCGCATAGTGAAGATCTTGGTAATAAAATCTATCTGCCCCAATCTGTATCAAGTTGTTGGATTCCTTACATGCTTTCCGTGCACGGAGAAGCTACTCATCGAGGTGAAACTTCTTTCCTATTAGTAAATGGTAATCACAACGTAGCTCAATTTTTTTGTAATTTTCCCAAATTACGATGACAAGTGTAGTGTTCAAAACTGCATCTACGCACTGCACCGAAAGAAATGTTTTTAGTATTTTTTTCTCACGTGATCACCTGCATCGTTTTTTTGTTGTACTACTAGTAGCCTAGGCTAGTCATAGTGGCAAGTAACTTAGACTAGTAACTCTATGGTTACCCTAAGAGCAAGTACTACCTCCGTCCTGGTTTACTCTTCCTATTTTGTAGTATCAAATTTTGACCATAGATTTAACTGACAAAATGTTAATGCATGTCACTAAAAAATTATATCGTTGGATTCGTATTTGAACATAATTTCAAATGGTATAATTTTTGGTGGCATGCATTGGCATTTTCTTAGGTAAATCTATGGTCAAAATTTTACACTAAATACGAGGTAGTACAAAAGTGGGCTATAACGGCCCTCCACTATGTAGGCCAAAACACGTGCCAAATTCACTTGTGATGCATTTGGCATCGATACCCCTCCATTGCTCACCTGGTGCCCCAATCTAGATCACCTACTTTGCTCCGGTGCCAAATTAACTCACGCAATGAAAAAACACTTGCGTGGGAGAGGGAGAGGACTGAGGCAATAAAAAAACACTTGTTTGGGAGAGTGAGAGGCTGGTGTAGTTGGTTTGATTGATTTGTTTATACATGTGGGTCTGTGTGCACAACAGTGCCAACTCTCTCACATCGCTAGAGCGGTGCCAAAATCTTTTGATTTGACATCGATGCGTATTATGTGGCATACTTTTCAGAAATATGGCATTGGCCACATAGTGGAAGGCAACAAATGCCCAAGCTCTTCACGGGCTCCTAGGTAAATGAGAGGAAAGAGAAAGAGAGAGAGAGAGTGAAAAAATATCACTAGCCAGCCAACCCTATCGTATGAGCGAATGATATTGGTACCTCTTGATGACACGGCAATCTTATACAGCCAGCTGCTCTAATATGTTCTCTTCTTTTGTAGATAAAAAAAGACCCGAAAGTGAAAAATGTGCTGCACTATAACAATCTCATCAAATGCCTTGATCTCCATCTTACAAAAATTGATTTGATCGACTACCAAGGCAGCACATCTGAGATTAAATTGGCCAGGTTCTTTGTTTTGGAGGCAAGTGTGCTCAAGGTAATGAGGTTTGGCGTTCTCTGGCACAACAATGAATGGTGTGCTAATCACCGCAAGCGTCTAAGCCTAAATGACAAAGTCTCCGCAGAAGCTGAATTTGTTTTTGAAACATCAAGTTGCCAGAGACTCCAAAATTTATTTGCCCATTAGTGACTTGTCAGGGCGGTGGATTTTAGTTTGTACAATAATGTTGCATCCACCTAAACTATCGAAAGTTCTTACGTAAACTTCCTAGTAATTCACTCTTCGTAGATGCAGCATTACTCCTAACATTTGTAATATCAGTTTGAAACTTGTAATATTGCCATGTCCTATTCCTGCGTTTTCAAAATCCTGCGAATCAAAGAGGTCCTGAGTTGGTGATGATGGTGTGCCTGCCATCTTTCACCAATAGCCGTCGGATCTAGATCTGATGCATACAAAGCAAACTTCTGCAGTTTTGCAAAAAGATGCCCGCACTTGTTCCCTATTTACAAACAACTTCTTGTCTCTCACAATCAGCCTTATCTCCTCCCCACCACATCTAGAAGGCCATGGAAAAATCTGGCACGATGGCCGCTGCCGACGCCGTCCACCCCCAATCTTGGTGTTCCGTGCAATGCACGGGCATCTTACTCGTACTCCGCATAAGAAAAGAGAAGAGATACTCGTGGAAACACATGGGAAATTATGTCGAACACGGCTAGTTGTAAGCAGGCTAGCTCTACAGCCATGATGACAGTGACTGCACACGGTGAGGCTAACTTTGGTATGCCGAACATGGCGCCTACACTCAGGTGTCATCTCCGGCGCAAGGTCTTGTCGCTTCACTGTGAGGAGTAATTTGACCAACGGGTAGTACAGTACTAGTACTACATTGGTAGTACTACTACTAGTCTAGCACCACCGTCTGGATTTAGTAGTACTACCACGTCCGTCTGGATTTAGTATTTGACTAGCAATATCTAGTAATGCATGTCACAAAAAATATACTACTCCCTCTGTTAAATAAATACATGGAGTATTGTTTTATTCATTTTTGAACGTAGTTCCCGATGATATTATACACTCTCCCTCCCGGTAGATGGCTCAAATCTGAAGTCTCATCAATCAGACTACTATTGTACTCACCGAGCGCTCAGCTTGGTAAGCTACCAACAAAAAATTGCAATCAAAGACTACTATTGTACTCCCTCCGTACTAGTGCATTAGTCATGTTACGAAAACCAAATAATCCCAAAACTTTTAGGCGCGGTGCATTAACTACCCACCTCGTTCCCTATTTTTTGCCACAAAAAAAGAAATCACCCAATAGGAGACGTGGGGTGCGTATGCATTCAATGACTTGAGACTACTTAGCACAACATTTTTGGTTACATGCATTAACATTTTATTAGTTAAATCAAAGGTCAAAACTTGGCGCAAAATGCAAAGGGGACCAATGTCGGTGTCAAAATTGGCAGATCTTGGGTAGGGGGTCCCAAGCTGTGTGTCTAAGGATCGATGGTAACAATGGACAATGGGGACACGATGTTTACCCAGGTTCGGGCCCTCTTAATGGAGGTAAAACCCTACATCCTGCTTGATTGTATTCGATGAGTATAGGGGTTACATTGATCTACCTCGAGATCGTAATGGCTAAACCCTAGCTGTCTAGCCTATGATTATTCTGATAGCCTCTACAGACTAAACCCCCCGGTTTATATACACACCGGAGGGGCCTAGGGTTGTACAGAGTCGGTTTGCAGAGAAAGGAAATAACACAAACGGACACCAAACTTGCCACCCATGCATATGGGAGTCCTACCCGGACACGGGGGATAGTCTTCTACTTTATCTTCACGGCCCATCAGTCCGGCCCATATCGAATAGTCCGGACACCCGAGGACCCCCTAATCCAGGACTCCCTCAGTAGCCCCTGAACCAATCTTCCATGACGATGTGTTCGGCACGCGGATTATCTTCGGCATTGCAAGGCTGGTTCCTTCTCCTGAATACTTTAAGTCAGCTCCCCGCATAGAGGAACTGTATCCGGCTCTGCACAATTAATACAACCCTTAGCCACGAAGGCAAGATGTCAAAATAGGAACAGTGTCGTTTACTGACAACTTTTTTGGCGAAGCGTCACACTTGACTCTTTAACATTTCGAACCGTTTTCACGCCTCCTGTTTCGCGTTTCGAGGCCTAGCCCTCATTGGCACGTCCTGTCAAAATAGAGATCATGCCCGTCCATTACGGGATTCTCATCAATGTGGCTTGGGTAACCCAACCGCGCCTTACGCATGATCTCGTTGGGAACAGGCAAGGTTTACGGCTTGAGAAGGGGACGTTTGGTATTTTCACCGTCTATAAGAGGATAAAGATCCCTCCTTTTTCCCCACGCCTTCTTCTAGCTCCTGTCTTCCAACTTCCAAGCTCCAGCGCCCACAACTTTGATCTTTCCCACCGCTGCCACCCTCCCCAGCAATGGCCGGGTCTGGTTCCAAGGGCAAGTGGGAAGCCTCCTCCGTCACCGAGAAGGACATCAAGGATCTCCGGAGCGCGGGCTATCTGTCCGTGGATATCGTGCATAGGCTCCCTGACAAAGATCAAGTTGTCCCTACTCTGGAGCCTGGTGAGAGGGTCGTGTTCATCCCCCATTTCCTCCGATGGCTAGGGTTTCCCCTCCACCCCTTCGTCCAAGGCCTCATGTTCTACTACGGGTTAGATTTCCACGATCTAGCCCCAAATTCCTTCCTCCACATATCAGCGTTCGTCGTCGTGTGCGAGGCTCTTCTCCGCATCCCCCCACACTTCAGCCTGTGGCTCAAGGTCTTCAATCTAAAGCCGAAGGTGGTTGACGGACAGCATGCGGACTGTGGCAGGGCCATGGTAAGCAAGCTCCCCAACGCCGTATGGCCCAAAGGGGCATTTGTGGAGATAGTCAAGGTGTGGCAACAGGAGTGGTTCTATATCACCGAACCCCACGACGCCAACTGGGCAGCCACGCCTGACTTCAGATCCGGACCCCCTACAAGACTCACCTCATGGACCGCCAAGGGCCTTGATTGGGGGTCCAAACCGGAGGTGCAGATGCTACAAAAGCGCATGTCCAACATGTTAGGTGCAAACACCGGTCTCACAAACGTGATTCAGGTGATGCTCTTCCGCCGCACTCTTCCCTGCCAACTCCGGGCCTCCCCCATGTGGGAGTTCAATCCAGAGGAGCCACGGACCCTGAAGCGCTTCTTGGGCACCACGCACGAAGACATATGGAAGTAGCTCTTCAAGGCCCAGAAAACGTGGCCGAAGAAGACCGAGGACATCGGACTCGACATCGAGAACCCGGCCTCAATGGTAAGCATATCTTTTCCGAAGACTTATTTGGTCAATACTTCAGATATAATGTAGATTACCTTGCCTGCCTTCCGTACAGGGCTGGACGGCAAAGGCGGAGCGGATCAATTGTACGGCACCACTGCCTGAGAACCCGGCCACACCCCAGCTAACGGAGATGCTGGTCTCGGCGCCCTATCAGGCATCGGAGAAGAAGGCCAAGAAGAAAAAGGGCAAGGAGGCCAAGGGCAGCCCCGCCAGAAAGGTCCTTCGGATGCAATGTCTGGAGAGACCGAAGCCCTCTCTTCCCACGAAGAAGATGAGGAAGAAGAGGAGGAGGAGGTGGAAAGTGACTCCCCTCATAAGGGGAAGAAGAAGAAGAGGGCGGCCTCCGAAGACCCAGAGGGCGAGGTGCCCAAGAGAGGGAAGGTGACCCTCCCGGATAGTTCGGACTCAAAGTCCGAACTAGTCCCCAAGAGACCTCCCAGGGTGAAGCCCCTGGCCGAATCATAAGTATTCAGAAACTTACTCATTTATCTTCGGTCTACTTGCTGTTATTGTATAAGTTATTTTTGTTATTCGCCTTTCAGCCCTCCCCGTGAGCTTCCGCAAACCCCATTATAGAAGGGGAACTCTCTGCCACCCGAAATGGCAGAGAGTGACACGCCGCCGCGAGCCCCCTCCCCTATCACCATGGCGGACACCGAGGCGTTGTCTCGAAGGACCTCTCTTGGCAGAGGGAGGGAGAATGAGGCCGTCGAGAAAGCGCCCGAGGTTAATACCTCGGTCGCCGAAGACCTAGGGGAGGCGACCCCTATGACAACCAACGGTGGGGACCCCCAACAATCCGGGCCCCAGCCGGACACCATTCCAGAGACCAACACGGCTCTGGGATTAGATAAGCAGCCTCCTTTGAAAGAGGGGGGAGAAGCATCAGCTCCGCCGGCGACCTCCACTAATCCGGAGGCGCCCAACGCTCTGGAGGAAGCACTGCAGCGTGCTTCCATCGTGGCGGAGCACCGCACCCTAATGGGTGCGGTGGTGGAGAAGGTTCATTCTGCTAAGAGCGGACTAAACGAAGCCTTCTCCAGCGTACTGACAGGCTTTGAGGTATGCGACGTAATGTTCTAAAAACTTTTCATATAGAGGAATATACCTGTGTACAGACAGTAGCCCCTGAGGCTCTGTTCGGTTAAAAGAAACCGGACAGAGGATCCATATAGTATTCGGGAGAGTTAACCTACTATGCTGTTATTGTAACAGGCTTCCCTGTTGGCAGCAACCGCCCAGGCCGCAGAAGTTTCCGAACTGAATCGGAAGCTTCAGGTGGCCAATGAGGAAATCGACCGCATTAATAAGCGGTTCGATGAGACACAAGGTATGCGTATAATGTTAAAAGTTTATTTTGATATCAGAAGTGATATGTGTATTTAGAGATCAACTCATGGAATGCCTTGATTATAATCACAGCTGGCGCAGCCAAGGTCGAGACCCTCAAAGGCGCCCTTGCCCAGGCCAAAAAAGAGGCGGAGGCGAATAAGGCAGCCGCAGACAAGGCGGCTGCCGAACTGAAGATCGAGCAAGATGCCCGCCGCCAACACGAAGCTCGGGTGGCCGAAGTAGAGCAGGAGCTAAAGGATGCCATCAGCAAATGCGAAACTTTGGAGCAGAAGACTTCGGACCAGTCGACCGAGCTCTCCAAGGCTCTCCATGATGCCAAAGAGGCGCGGATCGAGTCCTGGAGTGCTCGTGAAGAGATCCATCAGGCGAGGCAGATAGCGGCTGGTAAGGCCTTTCTTTTGCAGAGTATCTTTGGAGGTCAGAGGTTTGCTTTGCTCACCCGAGTATGGAGTTCTCCAGGCGCGTTTGCGGATCTTCTGAGGAGTGCTGCCGATGCCGCACAGTTCTTCCGAGCCCAGGAGGGGAACTCGATCGAGAAGCTATTCTGGTCGCAATTTCTCACGCCGGAACACCCGACGCCTCTAAACGACCAGCTGAAGCAGCTGACGGAGCTGCATAGGGTGGCAGGTTTGGCCATGAAGGACCTGATAGTCCAGCTCTGGCCGGCCGAGCCAATCCCTAGTAGCTACTTTGGTTTGGTGAAGCGGCTTGTCGACGCGCGGCCTCGTATTGATGCATTGAAGCGCTCGGCCTGCATAGAGGGTGCCCGGATGGCCTTCGCCCGCGTCAAGATGCAATGGGCAAAGATGAAGGCCATCGAAGTGGCAACCGCAGGCCCGCCCAAAGGCAAAGATCACCGGAAGCTGGAGAGGTACTTCGATGACATCCTAGAAGGAGCCCAAGTGATAGAGGGTCAATGCTCTAAGGACGTAATATTTGATTGAGTGTGTTCGGGTTGTACAAACAATGTGATGAACCCATGCTGTTTATATATCTATGTTTGTGCCTTTTGTTTCAAGTGATTTTTCCTCCTGTGCGGCCGTTTATTGTTTTATTTCTGAAAGTTGCCAGTCGTCGGCTTCAGCCCCCATGTAGATGCTACAGGGGTGTTCGGCATAACGTGTGACCACACTTTATCCAACGTCTTGGTCCGTAAAGGAGGTGTCAGCGTGGTGAACCAGGCAATCAGACTATGCGGCTATATTACTTTCACTTAGCCATAGGAGTTTGACTGTGGAGCTAAGTACTAGCCCCTAGTGCATGTGCGTCTATCCGGACTACGGTGCCTTTTCCACGCGGCTGGACGAAGACCAGCCCCTCGTATAACACGGAGTGAATCGCTAATGATTTGTAGTATAATACTAAGTTGCCGAATCGCTGAC
The DNA here is from genome assembly GCA_011799875.1 of Thinopyrum elongatum. Taxonomy (NCBI): domain Eukaryota; kingdom Viridiplantae; phylum Streptophyta; class Magnoliopsida; order Poales; family Poaceae; genus Thinopyrum; species Thinopyrum elongatum. The sequence continues at coordinate 364,808,095 of CM022297.1, read as the reverse complement.
CAGCTCGCGCTTATCATGACAGTCAGTTTTTGGCTTTCTCTACTGAGGTACTTGACCGGATGAACCAAAAATACAATCGTAGTAGTTCTCCCTTTACTACCTTAGCCGAACGAGCGGAACGTAAGGTGGTAAGCACAGGAGCCGGGCAACCCAACTATAGACCAAAGACATGATTCAGAGCCGATGCATATAATGCAATATCCGGGACACCGAAGAGTACCCTATAGGAGTTCGGACTTTGAAATGTGCAGGACTGAATACAGCCCCCGGTGTTAAGGCCGGACTAAAGCACGTATGGCAGTCTAAAGTAGGGAGGGCATACAGATGACAAAAATAAATGAGTGCCAAATAAAAGTGGTGATCAACTGCTTCCTTTATACCCTGATGAGTACGTCGAGCCGTGTTATTACAGATAATGCAATAAATATCGAGGCTATTTTACATGCCAAAAGTTTACACAAGGAAAAGGTTTACACAGGGCCTAAAAGTAGTGGTTTGAAGATCCCAATGGTGCCCTGCCGCATGTCTGCGCCGTTTCTCCTTGGTGGGAAATCCTTTAAGAGGAGGAGGTGATGGTCGTCTGTAAGAAAGAGGGACCTGGAAAAGAGCCTCCGTAGATCAGGTAGGTTTTTTTAGTGAACCTATAGTGGAAAAAATAGTTGAGGTCCGAATAGGGTCAAACCGTACTATGGACCTTTTCCGCAGTGTGCCTCCGGCGCTGCCCACGGTATTTTAAGTGCGTAGTTATGTACACGCGGTACGTATGCCGGAACCTTATGGGGCGATCGGCAGAGGCTAAACCGCTATTTAAGCTCCGGCTCCACCGGGCTATCGCATTGTAGTGCGGATCGGACTCGCTTAGCAGAGTCATGGGTCTTGATGACCGATGGGTTGTCCGGCTTGATGAGGCCGCCCTATACTTCGGCTGCTAGGGCCGCAGTATGCTCCTCAGTATGGAGGGAGCGCTCCATATTCCCATTTACTATGATGACACCACAAGGTCCAGGCATTTTGAGCTTCAGATAAGCATAGTGCAGGACCGCATTAAAGCGGGCGAAGGCCGTTCGTCCGAGCAGTGCATGATAACCACTGCAAAAAGGGATGATGTCGAAGATCAAGTCTTCACTTCGGAAGTTATCTGGAGAGCCGAATACGACTTCCAGTGTTAAGGAGCCCGTGCAGCGGGCCTCCACGCCAGGTATCACTCCTTTAAAGGTAGTGTTGCTAGGTTTGATTCTTGACGGGTCGATACCCATCTTACGGACAGTATCCTGGTAGAGCAAGTTGAGGCTGCTGCCGCCGTCCATAAGGACTCTAGTAAGATGGTATCCATCAATGAAAGGATCGAGTACCAGGGCCGCCGAACCTCCGTGACGGATACTAGTTGGGTGGTCCCTGCGATCAAAGGTGATCGGACAAGCCGACCATGGGTTGAATTTTGGGGCGACAGGCTCTATGGCGTAGACGTCCCTTAACACGTGTTTGCGCTCCCTCTTGGGGATGTGGGTGACGTAGATCATGTTCACCGTTTTTACCTCGGGGGGAAATTGTTTCTGTCCCCTGGTGCGCGGTGGGCGAGGCTCATCATCGTCCTCGCTTGGAGGTTCTTTCCCCTTATGTTCGGTGTTTAATTTACCGGCCTGTTTGAAAACCCAGCAGTTTTTGTTGGTGTGGTTGGAAGGCTTGTCAGGGTTGCCATGAATCTGGCAGGGTCGATCCAGTATCTTGTCCAAGTTGGATGGACCGTCCCTAGTACCTTTGAATGGCTTCTTCCGCTGACCGGGTTTAGAGCCATTGAATCCGGCGTTTACCGCCGTATCCTTTGTTTCTTCGTTGTTGTTCCGGCGCTTGTTTTTGCTGCGTCGTGGCCTTCCATTGCCGTCCCGGGCCTCAGAAGTGCCGGGGTCACTGGTACCATTGCTTCTACGAGCCAACCAGCTATCTTCGCCCACACAGAAGCGGGTCATGAGTGCAGTAAGAGCTGCCATGGTCTTCGGCTTTTCCTAACCGAGGTGTCGGGCGAGCCATTCATCACGGATGCTATGCTTAAATGCCGCTAAGGCCTCGGCGTCCGGACAGTCCACGATTTGGTTTTTTTTAATTAAGAGCCGACTCCAAAGTTTGGGAGCGGACTCTTCGGGTTGCTGAATTATGTGACTCAGGTCATCAGCATCCGGTGGCCGGACATAAGTGCCCTGAAAGTTGTCTCGAAAAGCATCCTCTAAGTCTTCCCAGCTTCCAATGGAGTTCTCTGGGAGGCTGTTCAACCAGTGTTGTGTTGGTCCTTTCAGCTTTAGAGGGAGGTATTTAATGGCATGGAGATCGTCTCCGCGAGCCATGTGAATGTGGAGAAGAAAATCTTCAATCCATACAGCGGGATCTGTCGTTCCATCGTATGGCTCGATGTTTACGGGTTTAAACCCTTCCGGAAACTGGTGCTGCATTACCTCATCGGTAAAGCACATGGGGTGCGTGGCACCTCTATACCGGGCGACATCGCGATGGAGTTCGGATGACATCTCTATTTGGGGCTGACCCCAAATTTGGTTATGTTTGTCGTTCCAGGCCTGGTGGCCGTTATCTCATGCTGGGGCACGTCCTCTTGATCCATAGATTGATCTGGTCTGGTCGGCTCTATTGGTCAGGTCCTGACGTAGGTTGTACGTGTAGCCCGGAGCCGCTGTCTCCTTGCCTCTACGGCGAGGGGGCGCGGGCTGATGTTTGGCATAATTAGCCATTTTGTCCCATCCATGTGGTGGTTGGTCCGGTTGATCAGCATGATTGTATTTTGACGGTATTGGCTCAAAGGCCTCCTCGCCAAATTGTGGCAGTAGCCTGCACTTAGGATAGCTCTTTGTTTGGCGCTCATAGCCATATCCCTCTTCAGCGGCCAGGACCTTAGTCCATCTGTCGTTGAGCGTATCCTGTTTGGCTTGAATCTGCTGTTGTTTCCTTTTCAGGCTCCGTGCAGTGGCGATCAGCCGTCGCTTGAAGCGTTCTTGTTCGAGGGGTTCCTCTGGGACGATGAAATCTTCATCACCGAGGCTAATATCCTCTTCGGAGACAGGTAAGTAGTTACTATCTTCCGAATCCCTGTGATCGGCAAGTTCGTCGGGGTTGACTTGACCCTCTTCCCTCTCATCCTGCTCGAACACAGGCTCAGCGGGGTGGTCGGAGTCTTCGGCGTTGTCCGGAGTGTCATTATCTCCGGTGCCGGTATTGCTTTCCCTTGCCCGACGCGATCGTGGGCGGCGCCGCTGACGCCGGCATTTTGGTGGTTCGTCGACGGGCTTCTCCTCATCTGGATCTTGAGTGCCATCACCGTCCTTCTTTTCAGGCGTGTCCACCATGTATACATCATAAGTAGAAGTGGCCGTCCAACGCCCAGTGAAGGGCGGGTTTTGGCCTGGTTCAACTCCGACATCGTCGTCCATGCCATCGATGTCTTCAGAGGCGTAGTCTAGCATGTCGGTTAAATCCTCGACAGTGGCTATTAAGTGGGTGGTGGGTGGGACGCAAAATTCCCTACTCTCAGCCCCCAGTTCAAGCTGGGCATAGTTTGGAGGTGATACTTCCGTGATGGCGAGAGATTGCATTAGGTCCAGTGTTTCGTTTAAGAGTGAAAGCTGGACAGGCGTCTGAGGATTTGCGGAGCTAGGTTCGGTAATAACCACTTGACCGAGCCCGATAGACGCAGACCTCGAGAGTTCGGAGTTGATGTCCAGAGGTGAATCCGGCTTCCCGATGACGGGGAGAGTCCCGTTTGACTCCGGGTCCGCCGACGTCATGGTTGCATCTGGGTCTCCGGCTAGAAGCTCCGTAATGGGAGAGAGTCCGACGGGGTTCACCTCCCCGTCTTCGGACGAAGTGTTCCGCTCCGGATCTAAGGCCAGGGTGGGCATGATAGTCGATCCCTGGACAGGATCTGATAGCAGATCTGAAGGGCCTTCATTGTATGGGTGGGGAGCGGCGGCCGAGGCTGTGAACCCCTCGAAGATTAGATCTCCTCGGATATCGGCGATGTAGTTCAAACTTCCAAACCTGATATGGTGACCAGGGGCAGAGCTATCGACCTGCTCAAGGTGACCGGTCAAGTTTGCACGTAGCACGAAGCCGCCAAACACAAAGAGTTGACCAGGGAGAAAAGTCTCCCCGGAAACAGCGTTGTCGTCGATGACAAGGCGAGCCATTGATCCTTCTGTCGACAACACAACGGAACTCTCAATGAAAGCACCAATGTCGGTGTCAAAACTGGCATATCTCAGGTAGGGGGTCCCAAGCTGTGTGCCTAAGGATCGATGGTAACAATGGACAATGGGGACATGATGTTTACCTAGGTTCGGGCCCTCTTAATGGAGGTAAAACCCTACGTCCTGCTTGATTGTATTCGATGAGTATAGGGGTTACAAGAGTTGATCTACCTCGAGATCGTAATGGCTAAACCCTAGCTGTCAAGCCTATGATTATTCTGATAGTCTCTACAGACTAAACCCCCCCCTGGTTTATATACACACCGGAGGGGCCTAGGGTTGTACAGAGTCGGTTTACAGAGAAAGGAAATAACACAAATGGACGCCAAACTTGCCACCCACGCATATGGGAGTCCTACCCGGACACGGGGGATAGTCTTCTGCTTTATCTTCACGGCCCATCAGTCCGGCCCATATCGAATAGTCCGGACACCCGAGGACCCCCTAATCCAGGACTCCCACAACCAATAAACCAGTAAACATCAAAGTTCTCTCATTTTGCCCCAACTAGAGGTCCGGTGAGATGACTATACTACACCGGCACGGAGGGGGACATAGCTTCATTGACTTACTGCACCTGCCTTTGGGTGTATGACAGGTGGGCCCAACAGGTGGCTGGCCCACCTGTCATACAGCCAAAGGCAGGTGCAGTTAAGGCACCGGAGCTCAGTCCCACGGAGGGAGGGCCGAGGAGTAGATGGCCAACACACACGTGAATGCAACGCAGTCTGCACTTCTCATATAAAGGCTCCCCGCCAGTCCAATCTACGAAATCCTATGCACCTACGCACCCTAACCAAGGGCAAGAGTGATCACTCCAATCGCAAGATCAGTTGACTAGAAGCTAGACCCATGGAGGCGATGAGCGCAAGCATCAGCCGGCTGTACCAGATGGTCCACGACGCCGGCCTGCGGCCCGACACCGAGGAACATCTCCAGGTCGTGCTTGAGGCCGCCAGGGCGAGAGGCCGCTTGGACGACAGCTTCGTCTCCTTGTTTGACGAGGTCCTCGTCGGCTTCCTCGACAAGTTCACCATCGTCAAGAAGCTCGTGGATGACCTTGACGTACGCCTCCAGCCCACGCGCCCAGGCTCTGCGATGCCCGCCACCCTCAACGATCTCTATGGTGACAACCTCTTCGATGCACTGGTGGCCCTGGGACTGCCCGCCTCTCTCTCTCTCTCTTCTCAGCCAGCCAGCAGACACGCGGAGCCCATCGTCTGTTTGCTCACATGCGGTCCCACATGTCAGTGAAAACGCAAGACGACCCACTGAACCTGCACATCTTTCACCTCGATGTGCTGGTGATGAATAACAAATCCAATAAAGATCTTCGGTGGCCGCTTTTGGAGTTACTCAAGAGTAAGATTCTATTTACAGTTTAACCCAAGATGCACATCACGTGGCTTCAACTAGCACTCCATTTTCTTGCATGACACGACCAGGATGCTGGATGTCCCACGTGTTGGCAAAAGGAGGAAGAACTCGACCAAATCTTCTCCACATTTAGACCGGAGGAGTAGGAAACACGGCAAGCCCTGTGCCTACATCATACTACGTACAAGCCCACCTCACGCAGTCATGCTATCACCATATTTCTTGGCCTCCGTGCGACACCTAGCTATAGTTGATCTAACTAGAACTAACTATTGTGCTAGCAAACTCCAATTTTAGGTTGGCTCTATGTGATGTGGCAACTTCATATAACCGGATGCTGGCTATACTACTACGGTACTCACACTCCAAGAAGTGAGTCGAAAACCATTCATAAATTGAGTTTATGACATGCACATGCAAATGTACCATTCATTACATACAACAAGTCATCAACACACAACGACAACGAGGATACATGTTGGATTATAGATTAGTTCCAACAAAACATTCTAGTAAATACTAAAGTTTTCATCACACAACAAATAACAAGCAATGAAATGAACTTCAGCTCAACCAATCCTCGGCGTTGTAAACGCTTGCTTTGAACCATAGGTAAGCCTCTGGGAAGGGCCAACTATTGTCAATCTCGAAACCAACGTAGGACTGATCATCCAGGCTGAAGCGGCCTATATCAGGACGCATATTGTGATAGCCACGGTAGGGAACCATAGCAATGTCCGATGTATAGATACAGTTGCTTCTCATAAATGGTAGTAACATTGTGCCAACAGCAGCTTGATCGCCTTTCACCATCAGTGGATAGTTTAGTCCAAGGAAGAGCGAGTTTTCTCCAAGACTATCAATATTGAACCAGGGAGAAGGTGCTAGGGCTAGCACACTAGTTTCCATCCCGAATACCCTGCAACGGATGTTGGAATATGTCCGGAGAGTGCGACCATGGGAGACAACACCTGCTTCCTTAGTACCATCAGCAGTGCCCTGTATACAGACAAGAAGAGGTGATCCATCGGAATAAGTTGCCAGGCGCCACTGAGTATATAGGTCCTGCTCGTCCTCATGCTCGTGATCATCACCATCGTCATCTCCCCCTTGGTTATAAAATTTTTCAAGTATAGGTGGTGGAATGTTCACAGGACCTTGGAAACACAAGAAGGTTAATTAGTAAAGGGAAACTAGCTAACCCGCATGCATGTGGATGAAACAATTATAATTACGGTGGATGACAAACGTACCGAAAGCATCAGGATTCCATGCAAAAACAGTGCCACGAGTGGTGGCAGCAAACACAAGAACTCGTATTGAATTGCATCACAGTACACATCCATGTACAGAAACTGATTTTTGAGCAATATCCATGGAGGCATGGAAGTAAGGACGGCAACAAGCTTGTCGAAGATAGCAACAACTTGATAATTTGTGTAATCCCAAGAGCGGTTGGGAACTCGACAAATTGCTATCTTCTGTAGATGACAGTCACCATGATCGTACTTTAATGTACGTAGACCATATGTGTGCTCAACCTCTGGGCACTCTAACATTTTTGGAAGTGGAACCTGGTGACGAGTGTACACATTCACAAGTTCCCACTCGCAGTTGTGCCCAATATAAACAACCCAATCTCCATTTGCGTCTGCCCAGGCCTTATCCTTAAGCGATGGCATCTTAACATCACACGTATCATTATCAAGCGGCATCAACTTGCACAAGGCGAGGCTTCCGTCGTCCGCGCGCCAGCGAGCAGGGTCATGGCGAAGAAGATAGGGGAGATCAAACCGCTCCTGGACCCTTGGGTTCTCTGTAATGATGTTATTAGTTGAGTCGAGAATGGTCTTGAACGAACCTGCCATGCTAGCCGAGGTGATGACGTCGCACCGATCAATGAGTTCCTCCACCACGTCATCTTTCAGATCAGGGCAAGAATAACGGGGTCGTTTCCGACCTGTTCCCTCCATGGAGAAGACGATCGAACAATGGCAGAAGGAAGGGTGAAGGCAAATGGAGGAGGGAGGAAGAGCGTGTGACAACAGTTCCAAATCGAGAGGGAAAGGCGAAGAGGCGGTGGACGGTTGCCACGGTACACGAAGAGGCTAGTGGGGAGCGGACGGTTGCCACAGAGGTCACACACTGATGACAAGGCCGTCCTGTCAGACCTAGCGCCCGCGCAAAATGGCCTCCGTCCCCCACACGAGCGAAGCCACTTCGCACCCCCACACGGTTGGTCCACCACGCCGCTAGGTAAACGCGTGCTGTCTTGCATCTTCACTTAGGCCAACTCCAGCGCATGCAGCTCGGACGTGCGGTCGCCCAGCCCCCTTTCCCTCGACGCCCCCGAGCTACCCAACCACGGCTACCTGTTTTGCGCACCTGGCGGCCGGATTTGGAGCGGATCCGGTCGGGCTTGAGCTCGCCCGGCTGTGGGAGGCCGCGCTGCGCCATGGACTGGCCGGGCACCGGGCCGGAAGGCCCCGGCAAGGCCGCAAGGCCGCATGCAGGTACTGACTCCTCCTCTAGCCGCTCGGATCTACACCGTCGGCAGTCCGCCGGCAGATATATGAATGGCGGTCGGCCGGGCTCGGTGCTGGCCCAAAAGCTCGTCGACGCACCGTTGCCACACATTACGTGCGATGACTGCCCAAAGAAGGTCTTGCGCCACGTGTCTACAACGCCGGAACATCCTGGATGGGTGTTCATCAAGTGCTCAACCGATGGGGTATGTGCTACTTTAGCTTCGGTTGTGCTCTTGGATTTGACTAGTTGTGCTAACTTAAAATTTTATTGTGTAGAATGGATTCAAGTTTTGGTATTGGGAAGAAGAGTACATCGATATATTGATAGAGCGCAATTTAGTAGATGTTCGTGCACTTTTAGCTAGCATAGAGGCTAGAGATGAGACTAGTGCACTTGTTGATAGAATAGAGGCTAGATATGAGACTAGATGCGAGGAAGCAACGTCTACTTCTTTACACTCGAAGAAGAAAGAAGCACGCAAGATCGAGCCTCCACAGATCAACAATGAATGCATCGAGAAGGCACTAATCCAACTTACAGGGGCAGTTATGGAAGTTGGATATCTTCTAAAATGTATTCTTGTGGTTCTTGTTTTCTTTGGTCTTGCTTTTCTAGTCAAAATTTGCTGATGTATTTCCATGTACCAAAAATCAATGATGAAAAAAAGATATGTGTTTGCAAAGAAAAATGTACGCGGACGGGATGCGGCCGGGATGCGTCCGCGCGTTGGGCGCACGGGCACCACATCTGAGAAATGGCCTGGACACGACCTCATTGCCCTACCGAAACAGACAGAATCCGGGTAAAACGGACGTCCGTTTGGGACCGTGCGTTGGAGTTGGCCTTACAAGTGGGACCGCAGTTGAGGAAACCGACTATCGGCAAACCCCCACCTCGCCCGCCGCGCGATGGCTGAGTTAGAGAAACAAGGAGGTTGAAGAGATAGCTGTAGCACGGACTCCAAGAAATATGGTGTCAGATGGAAGTCGTGCTGGTGGCGTGTGCCGTACTCCTGGACGTGAATGCTTGTTCTGGCCCATGCCACCCTACTATATATCAAGGATTCGAGGTGCTGGTTACGTATAGCGAACACATTAACATATGGCCCACCTCACACTGTGGCCAAATTTCCTGGAGTCTGTGCTAGGTTAAAAGGTGTTCTTTGTGAGGGTGGATGGCTGGTCTCAAGTTTAAAACTTGTTGTATTACATATACGTAGATGTAGAGATAGTGCAGCAGTTTTGAAAGTTTGAACCCAAACATCATAATGCAATTTCTACAGTTGATTGGACTCATCCAAGGACCTAGGATGATGGGATTCGCAGCTACAGTAAAAACACACGCCCGTCGCGCGAAGCATGTGAAGCTAGTACAAATAGTATTACTATTGTTGATTGGACTCATCCGATAACCTGTTGCAATGCACGTACAATTATGTATTCGGGAATATATTTTTTGCCTCGTCGCAGCACCCACTCTGAGAAGCGACTCAAAAGCCATTCATAAATTTAGTAAGTTTATCACAGGCATATCATTTAGCATTACGTACAACAGGTCATCAACCCACAACGACAACGAGGATACATTATAACCACTAAAGTTTTTCTCACACAACAAATAACAAAGCGATGAAATAAACTTCAGGCCAATCAATCCTTGGCGTTGGGAACGCTTGCTTTGAACCAGAAGTGATTCTCTGGGCAGGGCCAGCTATTGTCAATCTCGATACCAATGCAAGAATCATCATCCAGGCTGAAGCGGCCTATATTAGGACGCATATTGTGATAGCCAGGGTAGGAAAGCATAGCAATGTCTGAGGTATAAATACAGTTGCTTCTCATAAATGGTAGTAATGTTGTGCCAACAGCAGCTGGATCGCCTTTCACCATCAGTGGATAGTTTAGTCCAAGGAAGAGCGAGTTTTCTCCAAGACTATCAATATTGAACCAGGGAGAAGGTGCTAGCACACTAGTATCCATCCCAAATACCCTGCAATGGATGTTGGAATAGGTCTGGAGAGTGCGACCATGGGAGACAACACCTGCTTCCCTGGTAACATCAGCGGTGCCCTGTATACAGACAAGAAGAGGTGATCCATCGGAATAAGTTGCCAGGCGCCACTGAGTATGTAGGTCCTGCTCGTCTTCATGCTCGTGATCATCACCATCGTCATCTCCCCCTTGGTTATAGTAAAAAATTCCAAGTATCGGTGGGGGAATGTTGAAAGGACCTTGGAAACAAAGAAGGTTAATTAGTACGGGGATACTAACTCACATGCATGGTGAATGAAACAATTATAATTACAGTGGAAGACAAACGTACCAAAACAATAAGGGTCCCATACGAAAACAGTGCCAGAAGTGGTGACAGCAAACACAAGACCCTCGTATTGAATTGCATCACAGTACACATCCGTGTATAGAAACTGATTTTTGAGCAATATCCATCCAGTCGAAGTATGAAGGACGGCAACAAGCTTGTCGAAGATAGCGACAACACAAGCATTCCTAAAACCCCAAGAGCGGTTGGGAACTCGACAAATTGCTATCTTCCGTAGATGACAGTCACCACGATCGTATTTGAACGTACGTAGAATACCGGTGTGCTCAACTTCAGGGCAGTCTGAGATTTTTGGAAGTGGAACCCGGTGACGAGTGTACACAATCACAAGTTCCCACTCGCAGTTGTACCCAATATAAACAACCCAATCTCCATTTGCGCCTGCCCAAGCCTTACCCTCAAGCAATGGCATCTTAACATCACACGTATCATTATCAAGTGGCATCAACTTGCACAAGGCGAGGCTTCCGTCGTCCACGCGCCAGCGAGCAGGGTCATGGTGAAGAAGATAGGGGAGATCAAACCGCTCATGGACCCTTGGGTTCTTTGTAATGATGTTATTAGTTGAGTCGAGAATGGTCATGAACGAACCTGCCATGCTAGCCGAGGTGATGACGTCGCACCGATCAATGAGTTCCTCCACCACGTCATCTTTCAGATCGGGGCAAGAATAACGGGGTCGTTTCCAACCTGTTCCCTCCATGGAGAAGACGATCGAACAATGGCAGAAGGAAGGGTGAAGGCAAATGGAGGAGGGAGGAAGAGCGTGCGACAGCAGTTCCAAATCGAGAGGGAAAGGCGAAGAGGCGGTGGACGGTTGCCACGGTACAGGAAGAGGCACCCGGGCCTACATAGACGTCCGTTTGGAAATTGTACAAAAGGACTCGCCGTCGTCTCACTGACATGTTGGAACGGGACCACATGTCAATGAAACATGGTGTGTCATTTCTCGTGCAAAATGCGATCTGGCCGCGTTGGCCCGAGGTGCCGCATTATTTCTCGACTTTATTTTTTAATGGCGCGTCGTTCAGTTTTGAAGCACGACTAACTGGTATTGTATGCAGAGAAAATATAAACTGCTCTACCACTACTCCACCTCTAGTACTAGTATCAAAAAAGATATATAGGCTGGAGCTTCAGCGCTTTCTTGCTAAGGGCTGCCCACTTGCTTCTCACACTATCACCCTCTCTCCAGATCTAAACAAGACAGCCTCTCTCTCCCTCCTCACTTGTGGTCACAGATCCGCCGGGGAAGAAAAGGACGTGCAGCGTTGACGCACTCGTCGTCGGCGAGCGAGGTCACGCACTGACGACAAGGCCGTCCTCTCAGAGCTAGCGCCCGCGCGGGATGGCCTCCGTCCCCAAGCTCGCTGCCGTGGTGTGTGCGGAGGATGACGACCATGAGCGAAGCCACTTCCCGCTGACCCTCAGGTATGCTACCTCTTTTCGAACCATACCCTTGTTCTATTGCCCCATCTGCCACGTCGCTGCATGTGGATCTTTTTCCACTCCACCATCTTCCCAATTTGCTATCCTCTGCTCTGCTGGTCACGCAGACTAAAACCTTAATTTGCACTATTAAGGGAAACCCTACTTCATGCAGACTAATCCATGTCTGGGTTGAATAAGGAAAGGAAGGGAGAAACTACTGTCCAAGAGACTAGGCATCGAACCCGCATCTAGGTTGAAAAGGGGAAAATCAGTAGCTAAGGAACGAGTCTCGTGTCTCTTGGTTGAAAAAGGGTGAAAAAGGGTAGAAAGGCATGACAACACAGTAGAGAATGACCAGGTCGATCGGTTTGTTGTCCTCACATAGGAAAAAGGTGGCTAAAGAGAACAAAAATGGGACGTAATCCACATATGCTGCCTGGATATTTGTTGCTCTGGGCAACCATACCTCCCTCACCACTCTATGCGTTAGTAGAGGTACATCGTACTGGTGCGCCCACTGTCTGAATGGGCCTCCCATGCTCTTATTGCCACTTTTTTGCTGTTAGTATAACACAAGCGGTAAAGTCAAGCAATGCTACTGCTAAAGTGATGCCACATTTAACTAATGCCGCACTCAGTCTAATGCCACCGATAAATTTAAGCAATGCCATTTAATGTCACTGGATTATTTCAGGGTTAGCTGTTGATTGTGGATGTATTAAAGATTTTTCAGCTAAGGCATTCTAATGCTGTTGCACAGCCAGTATACCAACGATGAAACTTGTTACTACCTTCAGATTTTTGCACTGTTAATGCTTATAGATTACATACCTCACTTTCATGAGATAAGTCAATTTTTTTTGTATAGTGTCACCAAAATGCCAAAGCGTTGATGTCATTTTATTTTGGTTAAACTGCACAAAAAATTATGAAGACAAGAGGAAAGGTCAAGAGTGGGCACCTCCTCCTCTGGCTGTTCTCTTGATTTGTTCGATCAAGTTTTTATGTTTGATCGGTTATCAAGATTGGGATAGCAATTTTGAGGTCCCCTCGAGTTCAAAATGATATTTACCTTGAAGGTACATGGTTTGCAATTTTTTTATACTGTCATTAGTTAATAATGCTAGTTACCTTCAGACTTTTGTATTTGGTTTAATGCTGTTGCATAGCTAGTATACCAATGCTGAAACTTGTTACCTTTACATTTTGTATTGTTAATGCTTATAGAAATCTTCCAGTGCTAGCTTATGGAAATCTGTTCAGTAAAACCATTGTACTGTACCCCGTAATAAAAAAAACTACTCTACTGTTGCACTAGCCACTGGATTAGTGTATATTTGTACTATTCGAATGGTGTTGCATTAGCGTATGGACATATATAAAGTGTGGCAAGCTTTCCCAGATATGTGCTCAAGAAAACTACTACCTATTTTTCTAAATACTAGACGTTTGGGTACTTTAAATTAAACTGCGAAAACGTCTTATATTAAGGAACAGAGGATGTAGAGTTCACTCAAACTATCCTGGTAAAGCTAGTAACACCTTTGTTAAAATTAATGTTCATTATGTTATCGGAGGAGGTCTGTATGTTTGTCTCTAATGCCTGTCGATTACATACCTGACATCATGATGTAATGTTAAGTCATTTCTTTTTGTACAGTGTCACTGAATTGTCAAGGCGGTGATGGAATTTTATTTTAGTTGAACTGCACAAAATATGCTTAAAATAAGAGGAAAGGTCAGGAATGGTTCAGTTTTTAAGAAAATACTATGTATGCCTTCCTGACATCAGCCGCTGTTGCCTTATTTATTCCTTCAAATAGGTGGTTAGAAACAGTATTGCTATCTTTTCCCATTAAGAAATTGGAATGCTTATACTTGTGAGTCTATGCTTCAACTAGTGCCACTTTTATAGTAATCACACTTTCAATACTTATGCAAACAGGGATGCTCGATTTTAGTGGAACTGCACAAAAAGTCCAAATGGTTAAACATTAGGAGCATGTTTTCTTCCAACCTGTTATATCCAATTGGTGGCACTATGAGCTATTCATTACGAAGGTACATGGTTTGCTACTATTTTGCTACTCTTTTTGTACTGTCATTAGATAGTAATATTAGTGGTTTGCATGTGAATTTATTGGCAGGGTGGACCTACATTGGAGGTGCAGGACATGATTCAATGATTGGATGCTCAATTTTGGTTGTATCGATTTCACCTCTTCCATCACTGCGAACATGGATATCCTTGGTCTGATGAAGAATAGGCGCTATATTTCTGCTCTGTACCAGCAAATCAATTCAGTACGAAATTGTCCAGGGCAAAACATGACAGTATCAAATTGTCCAGTGCAAAACATGACAGATGCTAAGCGGAAGAGACGTGTTTAAACCGAAAATACAAGGTGGGGTATATGTTTACTAGCTGCTTGATATTTGTGTAGACAGATGTCTGCCTATTGCTATTTGGCAAACAAACAAAGTGACCGCAATTTTGGTGGAACTGCACAAAAGAATAGTATAGTCACTGCATGCAGTGCCATTTGAAAATAGACACAGAAAGATTGGATAGTCACTTCATGGACTGCACAAAAGTAGTGATGTACTATTTATTGGCTAACACTAGGTGCTTCATTGCTTTGGTCTGATTATACAATGGGCATCATTTTGCCTAAGTTAAAGTTTGTATTCAGAAAATAGTCTCGCCGTGTGATCGAGAGAAGACCAAATCATATTGCAGTGGATGTCCCTCCATCATGTGTGGTTCATTCTCATGGTTCCAACTGTTGGTGAAACCACTTACGTTTGCAAGAGGAATTGTAGACTTCACAAACAAATTTGTCTTTCACTCTGTACTGAATGTTGGCCTAGAGAAGCATCCATGTTAGTAGGAAGAACAGATGTTTTTTCTAGATCTTTGCTTTTGGAGCTACATATTTGTATATGATCTGTGAATCATTGAGATGCATTAACATGTTGATCTTATGAATGGGAATCATACTATTTGGTTGTGAATTTGGGCTACTAATGTGAACATATTACAATGCCAGGCCTGTGAGTCTCGTATGAACATTCGAACGGATCGGCTCTGACTATAGTGCACATCATGATCCTTATTTCTGTGTTCTCAGTGTTTACAAGTTACTAGCAGTTCCTTATTTATGTTCGCTCAGTGTTTACAAGTTACTAATCGATCACTAGCTAGCCTACTAATACACTCCTGGCAGTTTTAGTTGCGACGCAAGATCCGAAGTGGCAGTTTTTTGAATAAAAATGCCTACCTCTGAAGAAACTGACAAGCTGTTCTGAAGAAAATGCCATGCGGATATGAAGAAACTGCCAGCAAAAACGTTCGCAAATGCCTTATCTCCCAGCGAACGTTCATCAGCTAATGCAATCCTACACGTACACTATCCGACCTACTCGATCCTACACGAATAAATAGCGGATCACGCACGTACTACCTCCTTTCCGGTTTGCAGGGCTCAATTCAAAAATCTCACCAACCAAGGTAGATGATGAGTGGTGGAATAATTTTTGACAAGGAGGGAGTACCTCATCTGGATGATTCGAGTGCAGTCATTTGACCGTCATGCCGATGTGCGATCCAGCACGGACGGGACGCACCACTGACGGGACGGGACGGCACATCAGTTTTTCCAGTTTTCCACGGTAAGCTAGCGCGCTAAGCCATGCCTGCTTATGCATTGAATTCTGATGACCGTCGCGTTTCCCGCGACACGCTGCTTCACCTACCTTCCGCCTATAATTACTGGTTCCCGGCGTTCTCCGGTAGCACCGTCACCCAACTCGCCCTATCGGCTCCCCTCACAACCCCCACCGGCCCGACGTCGCTCGCCACTTGCCCTTGCTCTCACCACGTCCGTCATGCCCCCGACCGTCCGCAATAGGCGATGCCAGAGGCGCTCCCCAACGGAGCTAGTGTTCGGTGATTCATGGGAAGGAAGACGGAGGGAGGAGGCATTCTATCGGTCATTAGATGACAATGCGGAGTACGAGGACTTGTTGGAGCGTGACCGCCTGGCGGAGGAGCAGCGTATCGCCGATTTGCGTCGCCAGCGGGGCATGGAGCAGCAGCGCACCGCCGCTTTGAGTCACGAGCAGAGCGCCCGCGACTGGGCCGACTACGTGGAGGCCGGTGCCCGGCAAATAGCCCTAGAGGTTGTCGGGCACGCACGCGTGCGCGACGCCGAATTTTACTACCAGCTCATCAAGTGGGTTTCCTGCTTAGAAGCCGAAGCTTCGGTGGACCACGCCGGCATGGAAAGGGCCAACGCATGCGAGCAACGCGCCCTATCGCACCTCCGGCAAGTCCGAGGCGAGGAGGAGGACGTAGGTGCCGGCATTTAGCGTGTACCGCAGATGGCGGCCGACATTGTCTAGTTAGCTAGGAGTAAGTCAGTACTTGTACACTAGAGTATTAGTGGGAGTAGATAGTTAACTTGGCTATGATGGTTGTCAACGTGGAAGTTCAGTACTCTATATCTGATTAGACCTGTTACTTTGCTCTGAATGTTGAACTTTCCATGTGAACATATGGAATGGGCTGTTATTTTTTTTAAATGTGTTGTATTTGTCCGCCACGGGTTTAGAGGCTGACTTGTGGGCCTACTAGGTTGATGCGTACACAATCAGGAGATGATTGTACATGGAGAGGATGACAGGAGGGACCCACCAGGGTCATGGTTGTACGCAAGCAAGTGCCTCCTTATTTCAAGCCAAAAAAAATGGTTCCTCCTAATGGATTTCTGACATCTGGGTCCCATGCCATTGTCAACGTAGTCAATAAACGAGAGAATTGCACAACGAGCGGCTGACACTAGGGACCCAGTAGCTTACCCAGTTATTTTTGTTTTTGAGACGGAAGCAGGGTGTCAACTGGGTTGTGCGGGGCACTCTGGCCTGTCTAGCCAGCCTTTTCTTTTATGTTTACCACAAGACCAGCCCAGTAGTTTTTTCTTTCTTTCTGAAAATGGCTAGCCCAGTTTTTTTGTTCTTTTGCAGAATACCCAACCGAGGCCTACTTGCTTTGTCAGCCCTGCTGGGCTACAAATCTTTCAATACGAGAAAATGGGCTATTAGTAATAAGAAATGGGTTGTACACTTTTAAAACACATCAAACCGGCAATTAGTTTCAAATTACTTTTTTTTCATTTCGAGATTTTAAATTCCATTGATTTTTATGCGTGGACAATTATTTGGATTTTATATTGATATGAATTTATTTTTCAAATTAGTTTGAATGTGACTCGAAATTTTGGGATTAGAAACAGTTTGGACCGCACCAAAATATGCAAAATTTCGTATAATGTTTTAACCGTGGCCACAATATGGGCTGTAATGCTAACAAAAAGAATATGGGCTCTAAAAAAATCCTTAAGAATTAGCAAATGGGCTGTAAATTATTAGAAATAATGGCAGATGGGCTGTATGCTGTTTTCCACATATTTGAGGCTGACTTGTGCGCCTATTGTAGGTTGACACGTACGCTTTCCTAAAAAAAAGGTTGACGCACACGCTACGCCGTGTCAACTTAGTCAACGCACGAGAGGAGTGACTCTTGGATGTCCATCCAACAGCCGTCGTGCTTCTTCAATCTCTGCTCTTCCTGCTCCAGCCGCTCAAACAAGCGCCGACGGGACTGCCTGCTCCCTCCTCCTGTGGCCGGCTGTGCTGCCGCGCAGACCTCACCGCCCCACCCTACTCCCATCACTGGCTTGGCCATCCCTCTACTCACCCACACCTGCTGTTATTCTTCGGCGATGGCAGACGAACCAGTAAACCCTCGTACTCCCCTCCGTGTGGGAAACAACTGCCGAGTCTTCCCTGGCTCCGTGTCGTTCCCTTCCTAGGCCTCGCCGTCGTCCACCGCCCTGGTGCTCTCGGCGCGGCGTGGTCAACGTGGTCAACGAACGACATCCATCGGAAGTGGACTGTACATGGAGAGGCTGACAGCTGGGTCCATGGCCGCACACAAGGAAATGCCTCCTTGTTACGCACAAAATAATGATTCCTCCACCTGACAGCTGGGACCCATCGATAGGGCCTCTGTATTTCACGAAAAAAATGTTCCGCCCGCTGACAGCTCGGACCCACCAGCTATATCTTCGCACGCAAGGAAGTGCCTCCTTATTACGCACAAAAAAATGAATACTCCCCCTGCTAGCTGGGACCCACCATAGTGGGAGGCTGACTTGTGGGCCTACTAAGTTGACGCGGACGGAGAGCTTTGTCAACTTACTCAATATGAATGATTCTAGCTCCAGCGACCGTACGATGTCCATCCAATGGCCGTAGTGCTTCTTCAACCTCTGGTCTTCTTGCTCTAGCCGCCCAAACTAGCGCTAGTCGTACCGCCTACTCCTGCCTCCCGTGGCCGGCTCTGCTGCCACGCAGGCCTGACCGCCCCACCCTACTCCAACCTCTGGCCAGGCCATCCCTCTACTCACCCACAACCCCTGCGGCGACGGCAGCCTCACACCGCAGCCGAACCAGTCAACCCTCATACTCCTCTCCGTGTGGGCATCCACTGCCGCGTCTTCTCCGGCTCCGCATCGTCCCCTTCCTAGGCCTCGCCGTCGTCCACCGCCTTGGTGCTCTCGGCGCGGCGTGGTCAATGTGGTCAAGGAACGACTTCCATCGGAAGAGTACTGTATGTGGAGAGGCTAACAACTGGGTCCACGGCCGCAGCAAGGAAGTGCCTCCTTATTACGCGCAAAATAATGATTCCTCCACCTGACAGCAGGGACCCACCGGATGGGCCACTGTATTTCGCGAAAAAAACGTTCCCCCCTGACTGCTGGGACCCACCAGCTACATCTTCGCACGCAAGGAAGTGCGTCCATATTACGGGCAAAAAAATGATTCTTCCCCTGACAGCTGGGACCCACCAGCTATATCTTCGCATGCAAGGAAGTGCCTCCTTATCCTCCCTGACAGTCAGGACCCACCTGGTCGAAGCGTACGTAGCGTTGTCATTCAGGTCGCGAACGTGTACGTACATACTGGTCGATCGGTCTGTCTGCAGGCTGCAGCGATGAACAGTGGCCGAGTAAGGAAGGGCACGTGTCGTAGTAGAGGCGCGGACGTAGCATGTCACGCAGTCCCGTCAATATCGTGTACACGTACGTACAGCCAGGGTGCAAGAAAGTAAATACGGCCACGTACGTACATACAGGCGGGGTCTCGAACGCCTACTCGCGCTGTACGGCCAGGGCTCGTGTACATGGAGAGGCAGCGGAGAGCAGCGATGGCGTCGGCAGCCAACCGGCTGGGTTGGAATGGAGAAACTGCGTCGTCGTGTTCATCGGGAGGCAACGGAATACGTCATGTTCATCGGGAGCCAACTGGCTTGGATGGAACAGCCGAAATGAGGCCTGGCGTACCGCAGAACGGAGGAAACGGGCCTTTTGTTCGACCCCGTACGGTCGATACGGGGTCCTGTTCATCGGGAAGGGTCTGGCGTACCGCAAAACGGAGGAAATGGACTTCTGTTCGAGTACCTATGGTCGAAATGGGGTCATGTTGATCGGGAGGGGTGTGGCATACCGCAAAACGGAGGAAACAGACTTCTCTTCGACCTCCTACAGTCAAAACGGGGGTCCTGTTCATCGGGAGGGGTGTGGCGTACCACAAAACGGGACTCCACGGGCTACTGTTCATCCACCGTCTACTGCCTCGCTCCAGCCTCCACGGGCTACTGTTCATCCACCGTCGACTTCCTCCAGCCTCCACCTGCGACTGTTCATCCACAGCGTCTCCCTCCTGCCTCCACCAGCTACTGTTCATCCACGGGCTCCTGTTCATGCAGCCTCCACCGCTCCTCCACCAGCTACTGTTCAACCACCCTTCCACGGGCTAATGTTCATCCAGCCCTCCACCGGCTACTGTTCAACCAGCCCTCCACGGGGTCCTGTTCATCCACCCCCAACCGGCTCGATCGGGGTCCTGTTCATCCAGCGACAACGGCCTCTACTACCATGGGGTCATGTTCATCCAACCCCCACCGGGAACTATTCATCCAACCCCCAACAACGCTCACTGTTCATCAAGAGGCAGCAGGTTCGATCGGCTTCAGTTAGCAGCAGTAGCAAAGGAATCGCTCGATCGGGTTCAGTTAACAGCCAGATCGATCGATTGCTCGGGTTCAGTAACGCGTAGCCTGCAGTGCAATCGCTCGGGTTCAGTAGGCGAACGCCTCGCTCAGGTTCAGTTAGAGCCCAACGCCTCATACCCATGCGCGTACATGTACGAGAGAAATGCGCAATCCCTCTGTGCATCGCTCGGCCCCGACCACCCACCGTAACCGGGAACTCCCCGATATTTTCCTCGCCCTCGCTTCTACCATGGTTTTCTCCGTCATGGACGGCCCAAAGAATGTCATGCAGCTGCGTCTCCGGCCCGCCCAGGATGAAATACTCATTTTCTGTCATGATTTTTTGTCATAGAAGTAGGAGCCCACCACATCTATGATGATACCGGGTTTTGTCACAATTATCGTCATAGAAGTGTCATAAGCATGACAGAAAAAAAATCGTTCGGCCCAAAATGTCATGGATGTGTTTTTTTTTCTAGTGAAAGTTTGCTGAATGATGTGATACACACCAACAAACCTTGTTATAGTGTCCTTGTGGTTGACATAATTCTTCCACATCGAATTTGAGCTCTCACTGCGTGTGGTTGTTCATGAGAAAGGATAGAAGCAGTCCTTGAAGTAGGCTGGCATCCAGAATTTTCGGAGTTCCCATAGCGTGTTCAGGTGTTTGTTGCCTTCTTCCTTATGCATAGAAATTGTTGCTTTCCAAGAACGCTCAAACTCGTCTGGATCTAGTGAGTTGTTGACGATTCGAAATAAATCATCAGACATCCCTGGGTGCTGCGCAAACACTGCTGCGTTATTTTCCTTCATGTTCTTCCTAATATGCCACCAGCAGAACCCGTCTCTCATTCTGGGAAGAGCTTCCTCTATTCTAGTCTTCATCACCTTGTCCTGGTCTATTATTATGTATTTCGTCTCTTTTCCTCCCATTGCCTCGACAAACATGCTTAGGAGCCATTTGAATGACCCTATTTTCTCGTCCTTTAGAAGGCCTACTCCAAACAGGACGGTCCACCCATGGTTGTCGACACCTATAATTGGTGCAAATGGTAAGCCATATATTTGTAGGAAATGTCGTGTCAAAAGACATGTAATCCCCATATATATCATAATTCATCTTGCACAAGGAGTCTGTCTAGAACAGGCTCCGCACAGTGTTGTTGCAGTCTTTCTCTTCCACGTGGTGGAATCCCTCCCTCTTCCTCTGCATATCTGCAAACAGTTTCATGGTGTCCTCGATATCAGTATTGCGCTCTCCAGCCCTGTCCTGGCATGCAATGTTGCTTATGTCAATCGTGTCGAACATAATTTCTCGCCTCGGTTTCCCCATCGCAGTAAAAATTTGCATAACCTTCCTTGGCTCTAACCTTGCCTTCTGCAGGACTTGTATAAAGAATTTCTCCTGAGGTGTCATCTTCTTATAGCATCTCATGAACTTCAGCATCCAACCAGATGGGTGAAGTTGGTGGTTGTTCTCTAGGCGTACGTTCTTCAGGTACCATTTCCTCCTCTTTGTATCCCTCTTCGCTGTTATTTGGACTGGGCAGCCTATCCTGATCAAGCAGTTGCTCCTTATCTGCTTAACAAGTCTCTCAGTTGTTTTATTCTCCCTTCCTTGGTGCACCGGAGCACCTGCTTGTCAAGCTCCCCGTCAAGTACCGATCTTCTGCTGGTTGATCGCTTCACCGCAAAGCCAACCCTTCTCGCATATCTGCAGAAAAAGAAGAAGGCCTCATCCAATGATTCGAATGGCATACCACCCTCTGGTTCGAGCGCTTCGGTGACCTCCAGAATCGTTGGGAATGTGCCTTCTTTGAACATGTCGTCCATTTCTTTCTCTTCAATCGTCTGCGGCACCATGATGATGCTGTCTACCGTGTCTTCATTCGTGTCATCGTAGTCACTTCTGACAGCATCAGTTTCATGGCCAGCCACAAGTCCATTTACCACAGAGCTGCTGCTGCTCTGTTATTTGTCACATGAAGGAGCGTCGTTTCTGCATGCCATGGTCAAATCCATAAATGATTTTGCTTCTCCACTGTCGCCTTCTGGAATGCTGCTCCCTGTTTCTCCAACACCCATGCATCCAAGGGACTGTGCTGCTTCTACCATGGCATCTGTGTTGCCGTGGTGGCTGCTGCTATATACTACTTGATGTTGTGGACGTTGTTTTCCCTTCATGATGGATGGAGGACTATGATATTTCTTTGCCTCATCTGTTATCCCCTCTGCCAAGTCCTGAACATATGGCATGCAACTAAATTAGATGTCAGAGGCTGTAGAAACATATGCATTTTTTTAAATTTGAAAACAAAAGGTTTATATGATTCATCAGGGCTCATTAGGTAGAAATTGTCGGTTATACCAAAACAACAACCGTGCCTCTTCTGCACGTATATGTGGTATACCAGAGGCACTGTTCACATTTTACCCAGCAGCACAGATGTGACCATGCTACACATACATCTGGACCAGAGGCACAGCTGTGCTTCTGTTTGCACCATACAACCAGAGAGGCACACCTGTGCTTCTGGTAGCATCCTATACAGGAGAACAATTGCACATACTTCCGGAATAGACGCACAACCGTGCTCCTGTTTTGCACTTTACCCTGTTCTTGGAAACAACTGTTTCTGTGGTGAATTGAAAAAGCATAGTTCCGACGTCACCTTTGTTTTCTCAGGTCTCTCCTGTCCAGCAAATCTTGGCGACATCCTCCGTGCATTGGTGATTTCGCTGACGATTCTGAATGGCATCGGAGATCCTTTGGAAGGACCCCTCATGTTGAACGCCATAGGTGATTCTTTCAAAGGCCCTTGCCTTATGTTTTTGGTGAGCAATGGACTGCCATGATGCTTGCTTCCTTGCTCGTACGCCTGCGTATGTAATATAATATAATTTATTATACCGTGCCAAAACACAGAAAAAATTGCTCACAAAAAAATACAGGAGCTTTAGATGTTGTTGCGTGTTCGTATTTGCTGTCACCTGTATTGCTTTCTGGTGCTACTGTACGGTAAAGTTTCTTCCTCCTATGTTTGACTTTGTTGTTGGGCTCTTCTTGTTTGTGCAAACCGTACTTAATCCTTCAACATCAATGCTTTTGTTGCCAATTATCCTTCTGCTTCCATCAATGGAAATTCTGTTACCCTGTACCTCTTCATTATGACCGCCTTCAAACATTGGGCCATCACAACGCCTGCTCTGCGCCTTTGTGGACATCTGTGTTTTGAAACAATGTAATCATTAGATGCACATGCGAGCATTACGAAGAATTAGCACGTAAAACTTCCATGCATGTTCAAAACTGGGGTTTGAAGTTTTCGTTGTTACCTGCACAGTCTGGTTAGTGGAGTTTCTGCTGCTTAGAATGCTCCTCTTCGCAGGTGTCTGTTGCGCACCATGCTACTGGTTGGGATGTTTGCCAAGAACTTGTATCTCACTCTTGACTCTAATTATTCCAGCCCACATGGCATGTGCCTGGTGGATAGCATCTGCATCCTTTTTTCTTCTTCTCGATTTGTAGTACTTTCTTTTTCTTCCACCTCTCGAGACTTAACTGTGGAATACATGCACAGGATAAACAGTTATTATAGCAGTCAACCAGGAGATATTCATGATTTTTTTGTTTTTGTTATTGATGTACTCTTTGGTGTTCAGTGGTAGCACTTTGACAACATACATTGTAGAAATGAAAGATCAAATAACCCCAAACGCTAATTGTTCGCACATGAACATGTCACCATGTACCCTCGACGCCGAGGGTGATGCACCGCAGCTCACGTCGAAGGGGATCCGACCGGCAGCATGATACGCAGGACAGCCGGCGGATGCTTTTGAGGACCCGAAACCCCACACACCCGGGAGGGACCCCATCAGGGTGCATGGCGGCTATGGGCTGCCCTAGGTCGACCTGATTGCCCCTAGGGTCTCGTAGATCGCCGCCCTGCAAACGAAGAACGAGCGAAGAACGAGAAGAAGAAGAACTAGGGTTAAGGAGAAAAGATAAAAAGTGGTAGATGATTTGTTCGATTGTGTGTTGTCCAATCGTCTGTCGCCTCTCATCTATTTATGAGGCAGCTGGACTTCCCGTACAAGAAAAGGACTACAAATCCCGTCCAAATCTTTTCAAAATTAACCGAACTAGGATTTAGGCAAGTTTGAGACATCAGTTCAGTTTTTAACTCTCACAGGCCACAAACGACCTCGGATGAAGATGTGCCCAAAAGAAAATTTAACCGTTTCGACGATATGAACAACTTTCATGTTCAACATTTATCGATTCGAGGCCATTTTCAGGGCTGAATCGCTTGTGCAAGACAGACTATTATGGCGCGCCACTTTTGGCTCGTGACAGGGCCGCACTCAGGTGGCTCTAACTTTTACATATGATCTTGGATTGAGACGATTTTTATATCAAAATCGACCATTTCAACAAGACGAAGACAATTTATGTAGAAAGTTTTCTCATTTGAGGTCGTCCTTGAGGCGTAATTGGCCAAACAGTGCTCTGGATACAAAATCTCAGTATTTCGAACACAACTTCGGCCTTCGAGATGAGATTAGATGGCGATGGCCCAAACTTCAAAGATGTTCGTGTCAACAATACGAAACTTTTTCATGTAGATCGCTTCTCCATTTGAGACCATCTTAATTGTATTTCGTACCATGCCAAAATCTGGTGTCAACACATGCCCCCTTGTTTTTCGGCAAAACTAGTGTGCCGAAAAATAACTTGCATGGAGTTTGTTCTAAGGACGATGTCAACACTTCATCGGCCATTTACATGTTTTCAGGATGATAAGTATACATCAGCCATTGTTTGTTTGAACCACTTGATGCAAACTTGGGTGAAAACTTCTCAGTTTCTGTAACAATCCGGTGATAAAGTTCCATAAATATGTATCTCAAAACCATCCTTCGAACCATATTGTTCACCCTTTTGCTAGGATTTTGCACATAATCACGAATGAACTTCTTCCAATCCTTGCTTCGCCTGCATAAAAGTTTCATTAGTGGCCGAAGCGATGAGCTCCAATTCGGCCTTACCTACGTTGGCGAGAATAAGCATCGGCTATTGATAGATATATGCAATATACCATGATCAACATAGTAGCCGGATGCTTGCTGTGCCAACTCATTTGCTCTTCAATTGTCATGTCCAGATATATGAGTAGTATTAAAGCAACCCAAGGTAAACTTTACATCTAGACATACCTCAAAATAAATTATAAGTGATTCGTCAAAACATTGATAACCCTTGGCTATTTGTTGCACTTCTCATAACGAATCACCAAACGCCTCAATATGTGTAGCACCTATGACAACCAAAGGCTTGTTTCGCTTTCCAATCAAACTATGGACGATTTTCAGATACTACACCGGCCATGCTTTGACATATTCTTAGGACGAAAGATAAATATCAGCCATTAACATAAGGTCCATGTAAACTTCATCCACCAAAACAAGTATACCCGAAATAAACAAATCAAATGACAAATCAAATATTTCGGCCCTTCGGATCAGCAATAAACTTGTAGCTAATCAAATATATAGTGATTTGGTAATACCCTTTCATGATATAGGAATCTATAATACCTAAATAGTTGATCCCCACTATTCTATTTCTCTTGACATGCAGCATGTCCACCTTAGCAATAGTGCCACCTCAGCAATCATTTTCTTTTTATTTTCATCAAACTGTCTGATTCAACTCTAGACATCATTTCCCGCAAAAAGAAAAAACTCTGGGCATCGCTTCCGTCTTCTGTAACTGACGCATTAGTGCAAAAGCCCAAGACCAGCCCATCGGTTGATCTTCTGGTCTGTTAGTCTTTCGGTCTTTCCCTATTATATATGCATCAAAAACCCACACGTGTGGTGGGAGCCAAAACCCGCCCACACGTTCTATAACACACAGACTATGCCACGTCACCGCATGCATGCATGTGGGAATCTTTTTGGATTTTCAGTTTTTAAAATGTTTTATCTCTTAAATGAAAAATCCGATTGAAGATCCGTTTTCACCATTAAATCCCTCGCGACGAGATCTTCGAAACTAGATCTCATATCAATATATTTCGATGAAATTTTTTTTTGTTAAAAGTTGCCATGTCTATTGCATATGAATTGCCATGATGTTTACACTGAAGTTGCCATGATATGTTTCAGCTATTTTCTTCTACATTTAAAAGTAAATTTTGATATATTATAAAAAGGGGAATTAAGAAACTAGACTTGCCATGAACCATAAACTAAAATTGCCATGATACATGCACTTAAAATTGCCATGATTCATGCAAAAAATAATTTTCATGGTCAAAGTACTGGAATTGCCATCATCAAAAAACTAAAATTGCCATGCTCTACAAACTAAAATTGCCACATGGCAACTTTAGTTTAAGCACTATGGCAACTACAGTGTAAACATCATGGCAACTTTTGGGCAAAAAAAAATTTCGTCGAAACATATCAACATGGTGTCTAGTTTTGAAGATCTCATCGAGACGGATTTAATGGTGAAAATGGATTTTTAATTCAATTTTTTAATTAGGAGATAAAACATTTTTAAGCCGAAAACCAAAAAGATTCCTGCTGACGTCATCTGTTCATACGTGGCAAAATGAGTGGTGATGAAGGCGTGTGGGCGATGTGCAAGATGCCACACGTGTGGGCGTTAGTTTTTTCGAAAACCAATATCATGGCAGCAGAACGGGCGACGGCTGCACCCTCATCCCTACCTCATCGGATACACCACCGTCGCCATCAACCAAAAGCCATACACCACCGACCGGTGGCCTGTTACCCACCGCTCCGTCACGCACGCACGCACGAACCCCTCCGCGCAAGCAAGGGCACCTCAGTCAGATCTGGTGCTGCACCACTGTCGCCGCCATCGGCCGACTAGCATGGAACTTCTCCGCTGCAGGCCGCCCCCCTCCCCACGGATCCAGACGCACCGGTCAGATTCGCCGTCAAGATGAGAAGCACTTGCCTCGGGACAGTGCCGCTACCCTGCGGCCTCGATGCGCCCAACCCTCGGTCACCTCCACCATGACCATCCTTTCCAGAAGCATGGACGGCGTCGGTTCTCGGACGACTTTTCCCTGCCCCTGCGAAATTGCCCCTTTAAACAGTGGAGGTGCATCGATCCCATCATCTACAACATGGGCTTGGTATCTCCGGCAATCTCTCTTTCATTATTGACCTCAAAAGCACATGTGTAGTATCATAGTTACATTTACTGACGCATACCACTATGATTATTTAGCTGTTGTTGCAGATCCATTATCTTTCTCCTGAAGTTCAGTAGTTACTTATCTAAGATAGAAAGGAGAATATTTGATGTCATGCCACTTAGGTATCAGTACTGGACCTATATTTTTTTGACTCTTTGAGTGTTGTGTAGCTTAGCTATTATGTGAGATCAAAGGGAATTAACTCCAGCAAATTGATACAAAGATAATTTGTGAGGTTGTGTGTTTTATTTTCTGTTAGTTGTTACAGACAATTGATTTTCGCGGCTTGGCGCTGCTGGTCATAGTCTATGACAGGAACATTGGATTAGACAAAAGGTGCTATCTAGAACATGTCTTATAGTTGCCAGTTGTTATCACAAAGCATGCTAATGTTGCCAATTTTGTCTTCATTCACAGATTTATTCCTTTACTAGATTCGGTGGTTCTAAATCTAAGTTTCAGGGATTTACAAGGAGCAACATTCAGGTTCACATATACAGGTCATATAGATAGTGATCTGTTCCAGTCCTTGGCCATGGAGTTCATTCTTGCATATGTATTGTGCTCTTAAAAGCAATATTTGATGATATGTCCGACATCACCTAATATTTTTGTGAACACTTGCTAGATTATATGGTACATTTGAGTTTATGCATTATCTTATTTTTCTTCTGATTTTGTATATGACAACATAGTTATCGCAATGGTTATGGGCTGGGAGTCATTAAGATAGCTGCCCCTAAATGCAGCCTCTAGAAAGGTTAGACATTTTCTATTCATTTCAGAAAGTATTATCTGGAGCCTAATCTGAACTATAATTTCCTGCAAAAAACAAACCCGAGCCATAAAATACTTCCAGGCATCTCGAAACAAAGAACTGATTACCCATCCATCTTCAACAATAAGTATCCAGAGGTTTGCCAGCAACCATAAAATAGAAGTTAAAGGCTCTATTTAAACAAGTCTGACCAAATTTTTGTTGTAGCCCAATGATCAAAACACTAGATGAGTCAAACAATGCTATACCTCCTCACCAACCCGCAACTATGGACACGAAGAAAAAACAAAATAAGTAATAATTGTATAACTCTTTGTATAGATCGATTAGTTCAGATCAATTGAACATGAATTCAAATGATGATTTTTGTTAGCAGGTACTCTTTAGCTAAATATAGTACTGAATATAGCGAACCGGAAAGGCGAGTAGAGGATGGCGCCCGAAGGCTCTGGCGACGCCCTGGGCGATCCCCTCGCTGCGGCGGCTTCGCCGCCGCCGCCGCCCTCTTCCCCTCCTTCGCGCGCCGCACTCCTGGCCGTGGCATCCTTGCCGGCCTCTCCGTCGACTCCCCCCGCCGCCTCGTCGCGTGTGGTCTGGGCTGACCTCACCGAGGCCGACGACATCGCCGCGGGCCGCCCCGTCGTCTGCCGTGATCGCGTCCCCCCCCCCCCCCCGCCCCAGTCCGTGTGCCGCGGCCCGACTCCGCCGATGACCTTACTCCCAGGGGTGGGAGTTGGGCCGCCCGCGGGTCCGCCCGGCGCCGGCCTCCGAGCTCGTCTCAGGCGGCGGCGGGGCAAGATGCCACCTTGGGGACGGGTTCTCGTCGCCGTCGCCGCCGTGCTGGTGGGTGGGGCGTTGCTGGTCGCGCCGACCGCGGCCCCGCGCGAATCTCCTGGAGAGCCGTCGCCTCTGCTGCCTCCCCCGCTGCTCAGGCTGTCCCGTCACCGGTGCCTTGGGCAGGGTTGACCGCTGTGCTCTCCCGCCGTTCCCCCTTCCGCCCTTTCATCTCCGCCTTCGGGGTCCCCCTTCCTCAGCCTCCTGGTCGCGCGCATTCCCTGGCTTGGCCTCGCCGTCCCCGTCCCGTCCCGCCGGCGGCTCCTGCGGCGGCGCTTGGGGAAATCCTCGCCCCCCGCCTGGTTGCCCCGAGGGTGACATACCGGGCCGCGCTAGTCTTGGGCCGCCCCGTGGGCCGGCCTCTTGGGCCCATCCTGGGTGCCTCGGCCGCTGGGTCATCCCCTGGTGTGGGTGCCTTGGGCCGCATAGTGGGACGGTCCCCTGGGCCTGCCCTGCCCCCGACGACTGCTGAGCCACGCGTCGCTGCGGGTCAAGGCCC
Organism: Thinopyrum elongatum; assembly: GCA_011799875.1. Taxonomy (NCBI): domain Eukaryota; kingdom Viridiplantae; phylum Streptophyta; class Magnoliopsida; order Poales; family Poaceae; genus Thinopyrum; species Thinopyrum elongatum. The sequence continues at coordinate 364,778,700 of CM022297.1, read as the reverse complement.
AGCTCGGCGCTCGATTTGGCCTCCTCTAGGGTTTCCCCGACAGCCTGTTCCCGACCCCGCGCCTCCCGCTCCTCGCCTCGACTCCCCTCCCGCCGCCCCTCGCCGTCTGCTGCTCGTCGCTGCCCCCGGCCCCCGCGCGACCTCCCCTCCTCCCCCGCCGGCCATGACCCGGGAATGGGGGGATGACGCGGACCGCCCCAAGCGCCGCGTGGACGACCGCCGCGACCCTCCGCGGTCCTCCCCGGACGGTCTCCGGCGGGAGGCCGACCTCCGGCAGCAGCTCTCGTCCCGCCCGGCCCGGCGCTCCCCCGCCCACGACTCTCGCCACCCCTCCCCCCGCTCTGACCGCCGCTCGCTTGAGCGCGACGGCCGTCGCTCTCAATCCCCGGCTCGCCGCTCGTCTCCCCGGGCGGACTCGCGGGACCACGGCAGGTCTCCGGCTGTGGAGTCTCGGCGCGCTTCCCGGTGGTGGTCCACCTCTCCGTCGCGCCGTCGGGACCGCTCCCTCTCCCCTCCCCGTCAGCAGCCCTCCGCCATCGTCACCAACGGCCCGGCCGCCCGCCGGTATCAACCTCCGCAAAACCAAGCTTCCTTCCCTCCCTCCAATGGAGGCAATGGGAACCGGGGGCGCCAGGGCGCCAAGAAGAAGAAGAAGAAGGGTCCCCCTCATCCCCCGGCTGCCGCCACCACCACCGCCGCGGCGGCTCCCCCCCGGTCACCGACTCTGCCTCGGACGGCCCGCCGTGCTTCAACTGCGGTCTGGTCGGGCACTTCCAGGTGGCCTGCCCCAACCCACCGATGTGCTACCTCTGCAAGGACTCCGGCCACCCCGTGATTCTCTGCCCGGACCGCCCGGTGGCAGAGGAGATCATGATGTACGGTCACGGCATCGAGGACATGGGCTTCTTCCACATTGAGGTCCCGGAGGTTCCCCCTCCCTCCCCCTCGCTCCTGGCACTTGTGCATGTCATGGGCGAGGGCGCCGCCACTCCGGAGATGATCGAGGCCGAGCTCAACAACTTGTGCAGGTGCAAGCGGGATTGGCAGGTGACCTCCACCTCTGCCAACGCCTTCACGGTGGTCTTCCCCGATGCCCTGAGCATGGGATACTGCACCTGCAGTGGCAACATCACCTTGGCCCTCAATGGGCTAGTGGTGAACATTTCTGAGCTGAGGTGGGATCCCAAGGCCGTGGCGGTTCTGGACACTGCTTGGCTCCTCATCGCCGGCCTACCGGATGTGGCCCGGTCTGAGAGTGTCATTCGCAGTATGTCCTAGATCCTGGGCAAGGTGGTGGTGGTCGACGAGCTCTCTCTGCGCAAGGAGGAGGAGGTCCGGGTCAAGGTGAAGTCCCTGGACTCCTCCAAGCTCGGAGCCACGATTCGGATCTTCTTCAACGACGACGGCTACGACCTCAAGATCTGCCCCAAGCCTCCGAACCACATCGGTCGTCCCTGCTTCTCCGACGACAACCACCCGGGGGGCGGCCCAGCTGATGCCGACGACTCCCACCACAGGCGGCCCCGCCACTCCCGCCTTGTCGACCACGAGGACGATGATGACCTGTCGGAGCACTCCCGCTCCCTGTCTCGCGAGCCTGTCAACCCACCTCCGGGTCGTGGCGGCTCCGGGACCGGGCACTCCCGGGTGTCGGCCGCCGACCTCGCGGTCGCTCTCCGTCTGGCCGCCCCCCTCCTGCGACCTTCCCGCCTCCGTCGGAGTCGGCCAGTGACATCTCCAGTGTGGGCCTGCTAGTCGTGCCGCCTTCGTCGCCCCGCTCTCCATCCACCAACTCCGCCCTTCGCCCTGTGCCGCCGAGCCCGGCGCCACCGTCCACCCTGGCCCGACCTCCCCGGTCCCCACGGGCGGCGACGGCAGCGCTCTGCTCTCCGCTCCCACTCCGACCCCCCCCACCCGAGGAGGACGCGACCGGCGACACCCAGGAGCCCCTCGCCACGCTTCCTCCTCTGGTGGCCTCCGACGGCCCCCTCGCCTCTCCAGGTTCTCCGTCCGTGGCGGTGCCCGATGTCGTGACCACTCCGATCACCGCGCACCCCCCACGGACTGTGGCGTACGCCCGGCGGCCCCGCTCCACCTCGACGCCGGTGACTGCGTCTCGCCGTAGCGCCCGCCTCGACGCGGCTCGTCCGGCGGACTCCCCGGCTCCGTCCGTCCCCGTTCGTGCTGAGCTCCGCGCGGCGGTCCGGAACCTTGAGCCAGGTGCGGATCCCGACCTTCCTAGTTCCTTCGGTTGTTCCTTTTCCGCGCTTGAGGCCGTTCCTCTTGGTCACCTCATCAAGGTGGCCACTGACTCGGCCATCATCTTTAGTGGGGAAGTTGGTCCCCCCTTAGAGAAGATTGCGGCCATTAGGGCCCGCGAGATCTTAGATGGCAAGCTCGCAGAAACCCGGGCTCGCCTCCTCCGCCAACCCGCGGATCCGACCGCCACTCCCGCGGGACGGGCTCCGCCGGTGGCCGACGAGGTGATCCATGGGCGCACCCGCTCTCGCACTGCTGCGCTCCGCGCGCTGAGCGCATCTCATGTCCTGGGGTCAAGCAGCCCTCCGATGGGGGTTTAGATGCGGGCCCTTTTCTGGAACATCTGCGGTTTCGGCCATGATGGCTGACGCCGCCAACTCATCGAGTACATGCGTGACGAACACATTGACATCATTGCCATCCAGGAAACCATGCGCACTGAGTTCTCCCTCCATGAACTTGACTGTCTTAGCCCCCACCTCTTCGCCTGGCATTGGCTCCCTTCTAGTGGGACCACGGGGCACTCGGGGGGCATCCTTTTATGGGTAAAGGATGCCACTTTCGAGGTGGGCGGCATGGACCGCGGAGATTTCTTCGTTAGTATGGAGATCTTTGAGCGTGCACTTAACTTCAAATGGGAGATCGTGATCGTTTATGGACTGGTGGATCACCGCCGCTCCTCGGCCTTCCTTGCTGAGTTACATCAGAAGATCTCCAACTCCCTCCTCCCAGTAGCTATGGGCGGAGACTTTAACCTCATCCGCTCCCCGGATGAGAAGAATAATGACCGGATCAACCGCCCCCGGATGCAGTTGTTCAATGACTGGATCGCGGAGCTCGGCCTCCGTGAGCTAGATTAGACGGGTGCCCGGTTCACCTGGACAAACCGGCATGTTGACCCGATGCAATCCGTCTTGGATCGCGTCCTAGTTTCCCCGGAGTGGGAGCTTAGTTGCCCCTTGGCATCGCTTCGTGCGATTACCCGGATCGGGTCTGACCACGTCCCCCTCCTCCTCTCCACCTCAGATGAGCGCCCCCCCCCCATCCCGCCACGTTTCCAGTTTTGAGCTCTTCTGGCTCAATCAGGCCGGCTTCCGGGAGGCGGTCGTCGCGAGGTGGAACTCCGCTCGCTCCTCCCCGCATCGCTCCATGTCCGCAGTTGACTCGTGGCAGTTCTGTGCCAAGCTCGCTCGCCAATTCATGAAGGGATGGGGCGCTAACCTTGGCCGTGACCTCCGCGAGCGCAAAAGGGTCCTCCTGTCGGCTATCCAAGCTCTGGACGCCCGCGCCGACACCTCCGGGATCTCCCCGGATGAATGGATGCTGAGATATGGTCTCGAGGACCAGCTCTCGAACATCTACACGGATGAGGAGGCCTACTGGAGGCTGCGCGGTACCCAACGGTGGGTGCTCCGCGGCGACGCCAACACCGCCTATTTCCAGGCGATCGCTAATGGGCGGCGACGTCGGAACTCCATCCATTGCTTGTGGGATGGAGATACGCCTCTCGTTCACCCCTTGGCCATCCGGTCCCACGTCGACGGCTTCTATAAAGCTCTTTTTACCCCCACCCCTCGGGGTGGGGCTAGCCTGGCTCCCAACATTTGGTCGGGTAACCAGTTGGTTTCTGCCGAGGCCAATGCGGCATTGGTTGCCCCCTTCGCCGATGAAGAGGTCTTTGCCGCCATTATGGGGATGAACCCCTCCTCGGCCCCGGGTCCGGACGGCCTGCCACTGACTTTCTTCAAAATGTTCTGGCAGACCATCAAACCGGAAGTCATGGCCCTTTTCGAGGAGTTCTACTTGGGGTCCATGGACCTTGGTCGTCTCAACTATGGGATCGTTACCCTCATCCCCAAGGTCCCGGGTGCCTCCGATATTTGCCAGTTTCGGCCTATCACAGTGATCAATGTGATATTCTGGATCCTGGCTAAAGGGTACGCCAATAGGGTGACCCTGCTTGCTGACGCGGTTACCCACCCCAACCAATCCGCCTTCATCCAAGGCCGCTTTATTCTAGATGGGGTGTTGGTCTTCCACGAAGTCCTGCACGAGGTCCGGGTGAAACACCATCGTGCGGTCTTCCTGAAGCTCGACTTCCACAAAGCGTACGACACGGTCCACTGGCCTTTCCTGCGGGAAGTACTGCTCCACAAGGGCTTTGACGACCGAAGGGTGACCAGAGTTATGCAGCTCGTCTCCTGCGGTCGGACCGCTGTGAACATTAATGGTGAGATCGGCCCCTACTTCCCCACCCTCTGTGGGGTCCGTCAGGGTGACCCGTTCTCGCCGTTCTTGTTCAACATGGTGGTTGATGCCCTTGCCATCATTCTTGATAAGGCCAAAGCTGCTGGCCATATTCGCGGCATTGTCCCCCATCTGGTAGGAGGGGGAGGGGTCTCCCTCCTGCAATATGCGGACGATACCATAATAATGGTGGAGGGCACGGTTCAGGACATTGCCAACCTGAAATTCCTCCTCTTGTGCTTCCAACAGATGTCGGGGCTCTCAATCAACTTCGTTAAGAGCGAAGTGATGATTCTTGGGTATTCTCCGGCTGAGGCCCAGGTTATCGCAGACCGACTAAACTGTCGGTTGGGTTCTTTCCCCACGACCTACTTGGGGATCCCCATTAGTGACTCGCGCCTCACCGTGGCTGACCTTCGCCCCACGGTGACCCGGATGCAGCATCGGGTTGAGCACTGGAAAGGGTGCTGGCTGTCGAAGGCCACTCGCGTGATCCTCATCAACTCCTTGCTTGCCAGCCTTCTTTGGTTCCTCATGAGCTTCTATAGCCTTCATGAGACGCTTCATCAGGAAATCGCCAAGTACCAATCCAGATTCTTCTGGGCTGGTGAGGGTGATAAGCAGAAGTATCATATGGTAAGCTGGCCCGATATCTGCAAACCCAAGGACCAGGGAGGTCTTGGGATTTTGTCCTCCCAGCGCATGAACATTGCCCTCCTGACCCGATGGCTCTGGCGCATCGCCAATGGCGATGGCAGCCTTTGGCTCACCATCATCCGGAACAAGTACCTTCGGGGCCAGCCACTCGCATTCTGCCAGCGATCTAGGGGTTCCCAGTTTTGGCAGGCCGTCATCCAGTTGATGCCTGTGCTCTGCATCGGCACGTCCATCTCGATTGGCACCGGATCCTCGACCCTGTTCTGGTTTGATCGGTGGATCGGCGACCTCCCCCTGGCCGCGCGATTTCCAAAGCTCTTTGCCATTGCGGTGGACCCTCGGGTCTCTGTCGAGACGGCCCTTATTGACTTAGGGCGCCTCGCCTTCCATCGCCCCTTTGGCCCACCTGAATTGGCCGCTTGGGATGCTCTCCTCCAGGACATCGCCCTCCTCCCGATGAACGTTGAGGACTCACCTGACTCCATATCTTGGCGACTGGAGCCCTCCGGCTGCTTTTCCACTAAATCCCTCTACGCGGCCATCGCCCCCTCGCCGGCCCCCGAGCCCTTCAGTTTGATTTGGGATATCCGCTTGCCCCTGAAAATCAGGATCTTCTTATGGTAGTGGATCCGGGGACGCCTACCGTCTGGGGTAGAAGTCCTTAAGCGTAATGGACCTGGAGATGGGATCTGCCCCTTGTGCGGCACGGTGGAGGATGCTAACCACATCTTCTTCTCTTGCTCCACAGCCCAGTTTCTCTGGTCCTGTTTCCGCGAGACGGTCGGTGGTCAGTGGTGCAACACCAACTTCCCTGACTTGCTTGCTGAAATCCACGCCTCCCCACCCCGCTACCGCCATATTAGATGGCTTTGTGTGGGGGTTCTTGCCTGGACGCTTTGGACTATTCGCAATAAGCTTGTCATTCAGAAAGTTCCTCTTCGACGTGCAACTGACGCAATCTTCAAAATGTGTGGTTACTTGCAGCTCTGGTGGCCGCTTAGCCGCCCTCAGGACCGGGACGCCATCAACACTCTCCTTGCCGACCTTCGATCATTGGCCTTCCGCTTGGCGCCCCCGCTGCCACCTCCTCCCCCGGAGCCCGACTAGTCCTTCTGTCTGCGCTCCGTGGGTGCGAGTTTTTCTTTCTGTTTTCAGGGCTTGTTGAGCTGTGCCCTCAGCACTAACCCTTGGCTACCTCTGTGTGTGTGAGACTTTCTGTGTGTGTGTGAACCTTGTTGGATGTTTGGCTTGGGCAGTTTGCTTTATAATATAAAGCGGGGCGAAAGCCTTTTTCGGTAATATAGTGAAGTTGAAACCACCAACAGAGAGAGGTACCAAATTATAAAGTTATTTCCTATTCACCATTGAATTTCTCTTGAATGATATATTTACATGCCACAATGGAAAAGAGGTAGATCTTCCAGCAAGAGAACTTCATCTCAGTTTGTTAGATGGCATAAACAACAATGTGACAATGAACAAGTAACAAGGTTGTGAGTATAATCGGAACAAAAATATATAGGTACTATCAGTTCTCTTATCCAAATAAAATTAGCCAAAAGTATGTTTCTCTCCGCTAACCTGATTACACAAGTACAACTATACTAATAATGTTGATTTTGAACAGCAGGGATGACATGGTCAAGCACGCATGTGAGCAGCTGCAAACTACACGTCTACCTAAAATTAGTTATACTATGGCTTAAATCAAGAATAAGTGATCATTACATGTATCAAGTACAAGTGTTATCCAAATTAACTCTCATTAGTACTATTGATGATCCTATACGTGTATTTGCACAATACATGGTTAAGATGGAATAAAAATATTTGCTTGAATGATTGTTAATATTTCTCAATGCATCAATTATTCTCTACAAATTCCCGCAGCAACGCGCGGGGTATCATCTAGTTATATTGCATCCATGGATCTAAATAAGCCCATGGAGGGTGACTGATCGTACCTGGGGATGAATTCCATGGCAAAGACATCAATGGCATGTTTGGCGAATATGGATGATGTGCTAACCGAAGATTTTGATGGGGTGATGCAAACCTTCGGCTTAATTGTTTTTGGCTTCCATCCTTCTCTTTCTTCACTTTTATAACACTTGTTGCAATAGAAGGTTGCACATCATTTTTATTTTGACTGCTCCTCTTGGGAACCCATGCCATGTTCTTCTTTTTCAGCTCTTGTGCACTAAGCTTTTGTAATTCCTTCTTTTGCCAATACGATAAGCCGAGTGGGCACCTCGGATGTGATTTTGTTTCAACCAATGGCAACTCTTTTTTGGCCTTATGCACCCTCAACTTCTTTTCTTCATATTTGGCACTTGATTGATTCATCTCATTGTCTTTAGTAGCCAATGTCAACACTTTAATTGGCTCTTTATCCTTTAAGATCAAATCTGAAGTAGCACACTTACGACCATCTTTTTTAACGCGATAGACTTTCTCAACCACCTCCTTATTCTTCCTTGTGCTCTGGGCCGATTCTTTTGGAATGAAATGATCTTTAACATATGATTGTTTATTGAACATGGACCTTTTTGAAGCTGCATGATCTTTGTGAAACGGTCTAAAATAAGATGGAAAATGTACACTTGAATCATACCTATCCCATAGCAAATATGGATAAAAGTTAGCATAGGGAGGTATCCATGGCACTGGCATTGGCAGCCCAAAATAAGGATATGAATATGTTGCATTGCAATTTTCCCTTTGCCAATACAAGCCATCAGATTTGCACCTAGGGTGTGATCTTGACGCTTTTGAATTACTTGGCCGATAAGCAATTTTCTCCTCACTTATCTTCTGATAATTTTCCAATAGTTGCGCGAAAGTGACTTTTGGCTTTTTACCTTTGTGCTTACCTCGGCCTTTGCTTGCATCTTGGATTTTCTTGTTGCCCCCAGTACTTGGTGTCTTCATTGCAACTTTCATGGAATTTTTGCCCTCAAGAATATTATCATTGTGCTCTTGAACAACTTCCTTACTTGAAAGCTTGATCCCAATATCTGCAGGTTTTACCTTCTTATGTTTAAATGAATCAACTTGAAGCAGCCGATGCAAAAACCGTTTGCCATCAGGACCAATCGGAATAGATTGGTCATCTCTTGGTGTCTCAACAAATTTCAATCGTCCTTTATCAATGGCCGATTTAACTATTTGATGAAACATGTTTCAATCCTCAAAATTATGTTTGAATGAATCATGCAACTTACAATACATTCGTCCTTGGATTGATGGCTTAACATGGTGATCAAGAATTCTAATGTAATTATTTTTCACCAACAAATCAAATATTTGATCACACATGCTTGAATTGAAGGTATACTTCTTATTTTCTAGCCGATCTTGTTGTGAGAACTGATTTGGAGTTAAGCAAATAAATGGTTCAGATTTTACATCACCCCATTCAGCTATGCATTGTGTTTTGCACTCTATATCCAATGTATTTGGGTAAGATATTATATTAGCATCAATTTTCTCAACATAATTTACTCTTGGCTTTAAATTTCTGAAACGAAAATATTTAGAACATACATGTCTCAATTGAGACCAAATGCAAGCCAAGTAATAAATAAGCAAAGCTACCTAATTAGATATGAACTTTAGATAAAGCAATGGGGAAAGCCTTGGCAGTGACAATAAGTCACTATCGGTCTTTATAAATGGCGCAATGGGTTGACCGATATGCTCAATAACAATTTTATTGCTATCAAGTAAATTACCCTTCTTCATTGGTCTTTCAAAATTACTTATGAGGATTTTTCTAATAGATGCATCAACAATAAAGTTGTGACCAAATTTGAAAACAGGTAAATTACTTGCAAGTCATACCTCTTCAAATATGTTAGGAGAGCATGATGGTGGTGCGACTTGAAGAACATCTTGATCCGTCTTTGGATGGCTCCCCAACGCCTTGTCATCATCTTTTTCTTGATTCCGTGCATCATTGCTTTGAAGATCCATGTCAGCCGAACTTTGTTCGGCTACTTGTTCTTGTCCTTGAGGCTTGTTAATTTCTGTGGCACGGAACTCATAGGGCAGGAAGTAGGTTCCATTAACTTCAGAAAAATCAAGCATGGTTGTTTTGCTATGCTTGCCATGCCCTTTCCCAATAATGCTTGCCTCTTGGATTTGATGGACCCGGAATATATACTACTTGATTCGGCTTTTTCAACCGAAGCACTTTCATGTTCCGAATCATCCTTCTTTTCATTGATTCTACCAATTGGTAATGCTTCTTTTATTTGAGCCAATTCTTTTTCTGTTTGTTTCTGGCGGTGAGTGGCAAAATTGGCTTTAAGCTTTTTCTCAATTTCAGCCCACTCTGGATATGATTGCCCCCCAATGCTTTTAGATTCTTTTGGCAATGACACACGGGTGTTGCCAAAACTTTGCAATTGTGTAGGGGGTGTATAATATGATGTAGTACTAGGTGAAGGCATATGCATTGTTGTAAAACCATATTTTTTCTCGCCAATTTCACTAATTAGTAAAGATTCATCTTCTTGTAAAACTCTAGCTTTTATTGCATTATAATCAAGAACTAACCCCTTATCATGTTCTTCAAGGCAAAGAGCACTAATCTTGTTATTTCGGGCTATATCCCTTTTTAACATAGCCACTTCCCATTCTGTAAGGGATTGCTCCACAATATTTTTAGATTCTTTCGGCAATGAGGTGTTGCCGAAATTATGCAATTGTGTAGAGGATGCATTATATGCTACAATATTAGATGATGGCATGTGCACTCCTGGAAAATTTTCACTTATTCGGCTATGACCATGAAGGTCCGGTGCCGAATTATGAGCATCTACAGTTGTATATGGTGTCGAAAAATTACTAACATGAGGTGTAGCATATGACGGTTGAGAGTAACTGGCCGAATAGCCAGTAGTAGCATGGCCAATTCTCTCATTCATTGGCATGGTTGGATTAGTATATTGCACATTAGTTGCCGATGAATAAAAGGGTGAAACACTTTCTTGCATGGCATTGGAAATTATAACATGGGGTGTTTCAAATTTATTAACTGAACTCACCATGTTGTTCATCGGCATAATGATTTGTGGGGTTGCCGATGCATGAGAGTTGGGATACATATGGTGCATGTTACTAGTATCATAAGAAGTTGAAGCATGTAAATTACTTTGAATCGGCCCTTGCACGTAGTTAGATGCATGATTGAAAAAATTAGGGCTGGCCGATAGAGTATACTCATTGAACGATCTAGTAACACCGTATGAATTATTTGCATCTACACAAGGGGATTGGGTATTCATATTACCTTTGTAGACTGCAAACCCTAGATGACGATCTCTTCGTAGCAAGAACGGGCTGGAGACCGTTCAAAGCTTCGTCCCCAGCAGAGTCGCCAAAAAGTGTGTTCACACACAACCACGTCACCATGTACCCTCGACACCGGGGGTGATGCACCGCAGCTCACGTCGAAGGGGATCCGACCGGCAGCACAATACGCAGGACAGCCGGCAGATGCTTTTAAGGACCCGAAACCCCACACGCCCGGGAGGGACCCCGTCAGGGCACATGGCGGCTATGGGCTGCCCTAGGTTGACCTGATCGCCCCTAGGGCCTCGTAGATCGCCGCCCTGCAAACGAAGAACGAGAAGAAGAAGAACTAGGGTTAAGGAGAAAAGCTAAAAGATAAAAAGTGGTAGATGATTTGTTCGATTGTGTGTTGTTCAATCGGCCGTCACCACTCATCTATTTATGAGGCGGCTGGACTTCCCGTACAAGAAAAGGACTCCAAATCCCGTCCAAATATTTCCAAAATTAACCGAACTCGGATTTAGGCAAGTTTGAGACATCAGTTCGGTTATTGACTCTCACAGGCCACAAACGACCTCGGATGAAGATGCGCCCAAAAGCAAATTTAACTGTTTGGACGATACAAACAAGTTTCATGTTGAACGTTTTTCGATTCGAGGCATCTTTAGGTCTGAATCGCTCACGCAAGACAGACTATTATTCGCGCTACCCATCAGACATCATGTCTGATATATCATGTCTGATGGGGCGCGCCACTTTTGCCTCGTGACAGGGCCGCACTCAGGTGGCTCTAACTTTTACATACGATCTCGGATTGAGACGATTTTTATATCAAAATCGACCATTTCGACAAGACGAAGACAATTTGTGTAGAAAGTTTTCACATTTGAGGCCGTCCTTGAGGCGTAATTGGCCAAAGAGTGCTCTGGATACAAAATCTCAGTATTTCAAACACAACTTCGGCCTTCGAGATGAGATTAGATGGTGATGGCCCAAACTTCAAAGATGTTCATGTCGACAATACGAAATTTTTTCATGCAGATCACTTCTCCATTTGAGACCATCTTAATTGTATTTCGTACGATGCCAAAATCTGGTGTCAACACTAATGTTCAACTGCATTAGTATTACCTTCCTTCCATAATCCTTGCCAATATCATTCAAAGTCTGACCATCCCTGTTGTCCTGATCAGATGACGCAGTCTTGAACATCTGCCGGAAAAAGAGTTTTATAAAAAAATTATACTCCTGCAGCATCAGTGTTGTTACCTTTCCCAAGTGGACCTCGTACGTTCTTACTAACCTTTTACACTTACCATACAACAGAGATATATTTTTAGTTCTATAGAATTGATATATATATATATATTAATTTTTTAATTACACTGCAACCTCAACCAAAGTGAGATCCAGATGCTAGTTTGGTAGTGCATCACTTAACACAAGATAACCATGAATCCTACCAAAAGGAACAAGCTGATCCTACAAGGATTAGAGTACACAAAACAAAGAACAAGCTCAAATCACAGCTGCAGTGTAGAACCAAACAGTTTTATTCTATGAATCCCCACCACAGCGAATTCATCAACAACATAGAACCAAGCAGTTTTATTCTATGCATTTAAACCTCAGGTATTTCATCAACACCGTCACACTGAATCTAAGCAATAATAGTTAGGGCACAGAATTTCTGTCTGCGGCTTCACGAGGACCAACTTAGGCAGTAGGATTGTAATATTTTTTAACAGAAGCGCAATATTGAATTAAGAACCACACTACCTACTGCCGTAAAAGAAGGACTCGAAAACTGAAAAAGCATCCAGCATGTACCACGACAACATAGATATAATGAAGTGAGATTTCGGCATAGATCCAAAACCAGCATCGCGAAAATTGAATCTCGTGTATCAGGAGTCGCCACGCGAAGGTGGCTTAATAAATTTTTACTAACCTTTGATTGCCGAATCTTATGACCTGATTGTTCGGACCTGACACCTTTCGAATTTGTGGGCGGTCTTCTTCCCCGCAGTTTGTGAACAATCTCCTTGGATAATTTTGAATCTAGAAGAGAGAGAGAGAGAGAGAGAGAGAGAGAGCCTGCTTTGATTTTTTGAGTGGAGGAAAAGACTCACCTGATAGGTGGGGTAAGTTTTGCGGCGCATGAGAGATGCAGCATGTTTTTCGGCGTGACAAGATGTGGTAGGTCGACTTCACTTCACCATCGAACTGACAAGTGGGCTCTCAAATACTACTTCCTCTAAGTCTCTGACTAACTTGTGGGGTCGGTCGTATATGAGTTCTAGGACTCCCTCCATCTGGTGTGAGAAGATGTGGTAGGTGGACTTGATTGTCGTACTGACATGTGGGCTCTCAAATAGTTCCTCTAAGTCTTTGACTAACTTGTGGGGTCGTCCGTAGATGAGTTCTAGATCTCTCTCCATCTAGCATCGGTGGCGACAGGGGAAGGATATTCTAGCTCTCCAAAGGAAAACCTACACTCTCGTCGTGATCCATCCACAGCCCTCGCTCTTCCCTGAAAATTTATCGGTTTCCTTCATCTCACTCGTCATGGATCTCCCTGCCCAGGTAATCCATTACTTCCTTGCCGTGCTTATCCCACTGATTCATCGTTTGAACAAAAAAAATCCGATGCTAGCAATTCCACGGGCTGGGTAGACATCACAGGGGCGCAACACGGCAGGTGGGGCACGATTTAAATTTCCGTTCCGCATCCAATTATTTTCCCAAATCACAGGTGCCATGGTCCATGCTCGAACTGTTGTGCCTTGTTAATGGGAAAAGGGTTATGGACGTTACTTAAGGTTCGGACTCAGCTGACCTGTGACACCCTGGTTTTTGCCATCATGATTTTCCTTTGCCTTTTGCTTTTATTTGGATTTTGGGTTACTTCATTTGGACTTAAGCACTTGGGCATTGTTTTGACTTTCACCCAAGTGACTCCCCTCACCTCTCACAACCTCTCTTGACCTCTCATTCATCATCACATTGCTTTGGGAAATTTTTCTTCCAAGGAAAATATTCATTTTCACCCTGAAAATGGAATATTTTCACTTCCCTTCCAAAGCAACCCCTCTGTTTCTTGCCCACAAAAATTTGAGAAAATTCCTGAATATTCTTTGAACCTTGGCACACCTCCTTATGCAAAAATATTTCATGGTTATTTGGAATATTTTTGCTACAGAAAATCTTTTCTGTTCTGACCAGAAAATGCACTTTGTACATGAAGTGTATTTTTCCTTGATCCAATGGAGCTGAAATTTTTAGGGCTTCATTAACCTCCTAAGAAACTCTTAACCTCCAAAAATCAGCTCCTAACTCCTTCTAGATTCTTCTCTATTAAGCTCACAAGTTTCTGTCTAGAAACTTGCCATGAAGCTACACTCTCACCCAGTCGACCTGTGCTCAACTCAGATGCTTGGCTCGACCCAACCTTGCAAGGACTACACGCCAGACACAGTTTGCACAGCCCAGGTCACGTGATGCCATACTTCACGCGGTGACCGCGTTCGTCCAAGCGTGCTGGCATGCGGCCGACGCGCTCTGCATCGCGCCATCGCCTCTGTTGAGCTCGTGCTCGCTTCGCAGCTCGCCTGAGCATGCTGCATCGCGCCACCAGCCTCGCTTCACCTCCCCAGCACCCTCGCTGCCGCTCGCCGATGCCGGAGTCGCTGCAACGATCACACGCGCTGCGCCAGAGGAGCACAGTGCCCCCGTGCTCGAGTCAGTCCACTCCCGTGCGTCCTGTGCTCGTCCCCGAGCTCGAACAGTGGCCGCGTGAGCCCTGGAGCCTTCTCCCCCTCTCACTGACGCCCCTCGTCGCCATGCGCCATTTCCAGAGAGCTCCAGCGGAGCTCGAGACCCCCATCCCCTCCGCCTATAAATAGAGCTTCCCCCTCGCCGTTTCCAGCACCACACCGCACTCACCCAACCTCCACGACACCGTAGGTAGCCGCAGCCCGGCCGAGCAGGCCTTTGGCCGCCGTTCCCGACACGAGCTCGCCGGTGATCCCCTCCTACCGCCCCCACCTCTCCACGGCTCCTCGAGCTCAATCCACTTCTCCGGTGACTCCCTAGTGAACCACTGGAGCTAGCCGACCCCCCTGGAGCCCCTAGAGCCACTTGTTCTCGCCGTCTTCTTCATCTCCAGCGAACCTCACCCGAAGCCGCCGCTGGAGACGCGATTTCCGAGCAGCTCCGACCACCTCTTGCCGTGCTACGGGTACGAGCAGGTGTGCCAGAGTCTCCTCTTGCCATCCCTCCCTCTCAGATCGGCCGCCGAGCCCTCCTCGCTGGCGTGCCCACCGGCGACCATCGCCCCTCCTCTGTTTCCCTCTCTCTCTCTAAAAACCCTGACGCGTGGGGCCCACTGTCAGCCTCTCCGCTTGCGCCCGAAGCAGTACGAGTGGAGGCGTATTCCCTGGAATACGCCATCGACGTCACACCCTGGTTTTCTTTTTATTCAAATTTAAATCCTTTTTAACCAGAAACTTTGACCAGCTCTAACTCCTAATCTACAAGTCCAAATGAGTTGATTCTTTTTGCATTAGTTTTGTTTTGAAATATTCTAGCAGCACACCAAATTTGAGATTTTTCATTGCTGTCTAGAATTTCTGGTGAATTTCAGAAGGGTTCTTGATATTTTCTTTTGCTATTTTTAATTATTTTCAAAACGAGAAACTTGCCTTGAGGAGAACCAGGAGGAGGGTGACCCTCCTCTGTGCTAAGGCAAGCCACCAAATATATTTGCATGGTGTCATTTCAATAACTATGATTTTCCCAACTTGAATATGATATATTTCATGCATTTAAACATTTAATAAATATTGCTTATGTTATTTAAATTGTTATGCTTGATATGTTTAGCTTGCTGTAGTACTTGAGTGCATGGGCTAGTGTGATGCAGTAGAGTGATTTTGATAGTATGACTATGGTTTGGTTATGATCGGTATTATTTTCATACTTGATTTATCAGTTTCACCATGCTAATGTCATAACTAAAAATGATTGGGTTAAAACCAGTGAGTTAAATCCAGTGTCTCTAAAGTGATTAGCAGTGCATGCAGAATGATTCTATGAGGTTGATCCGTTTCATATCAGTGATATGTGGATATGGTTGCATGTCAGATAGTTGCATGTTCATGGCATACTATGACTCGACTTCTTTTATTTCAAGTTAAACATGATGATAATCCAACTTGAACATAATGTTGATTGAGTCATGGTGCCACCGAATCGAGCTTCCCAGTACAACCAAAATAATGTACATACTGTTCAGCCGCACCGTGTGTCCCGCTTGGCCTCGCTATCTGATGTAATATTGAACCTATGTTTCCGCTAGCATCAATAAAGCGGTTGTTTTCTGTACCAAGTTGTTGTGTGTTGCCAGAAGACTAGATCTCTGGGCTGGCAATGCAAGGTAAACCGGTTGCTCTGAGCCGGGGTGCCACAACGCTTGGTATCAGAGCCGCGCTGACTGTAGGACACGCTAGACCGCCGACGCGTTAGTTTGAACGGTAGCTAGTTAGGTTTGAGTGCCGGTAGTGTTTGCATCTGATTGCTACATTGCATGCATTTGGTTTATTGTTTTTACTAACCGACTAACGGTTGTGAGTGTAGATGGCTCTAGTACCATATGCGTGTCAGTTAGAGTTGGCACCGTGCGCTTCGCCGCACCTTCTTCAAAGCATATGGCGATGCCTCTACCCTCACGGTGATGACCCGGTATATCGGGTGTACCGGGAGCGCCTAGCAGACTCGGTATACGAGTATCACGCGGTGGTCACCTTGCGCTGCAGTTCGGCATCTGGTTCATACACCCGTTCTTCTAGGAGTGGTTTCGCTTCTACCCCCGCTCAGGCTGTTCAGTTTGCTGCGTTTGAGATTCTCGTTGAGTTACGCTATAACGAGATCCAAATGCAGACCCACCGAGGCTTCTACTACTACCCATCCTTGCACGATGATGGGCATGTCCGCTTTCCTATTATTGACCCGGCGACTAAGAGTCCCGCTAGCCACCTTTCCCGCTATATCACTGCTAGCTATCTTCTGATTCACGAGCTGGCCCGAGAGCTGACTCGTGCTCGCACTGCTTTGGTGGCCGCTAGGTCCAGTCCCACTCCACCTTCCATAGGATTTACCCCCTTTATTCCACCAGTTTCTAGCTCGCCAGCTACCCCAGTTACTCATTCGAGTAGCTCGGGCACCTCGACCGTGACTCCCCACAGTGCCCCTGCCGAGTGGGCTTCACTTCTTGCTACTCCCGCAGCCCCTTTGCTCCAGCCTCATCCCGCACCCGCCCCTGAGGGAGAGCCCTCGAGGTAGCGTTGTTGCGTTACCTTTAACCCGGAGGTTTCCGTTAACGTTGTCAGTTCAGGATCTGAGTCTGGGTCAGGAGAGGACCCAGCAGGACCGGCAGAGCACTAGATCATCAGAGTATCCGAGGTTGTCATGATGCTTAGATGTACGGATGTAGTCGTACTTGTCATGATGTTTCCTTTCATGTATGAGTCTATGTATAACTATGTTGGAACTTTTCTCCGTTATTATTCGCCTTGGTTTCTTGTTGCTTTCTTTCGGGCTTTGTCGCTTGCTTTTATTCCCCATTTATGGATGTTGCTCATCTTGGTTGCATCATATTGGGAAAAACAAACAATGGGATGACGCGGGGAGGCAACAGCAGACACGCTGGTGAGGATGTCCCTGTTCGTCGCTCAGCAAGACAGGCAGGGCATTCCCCCGAACCGTATCCACAACCACCACCTCCACCGCCACATCCGCCAACCACTGAACAGATCATGCGCATGTTCGAAGAAAGAAGAAACAATGATCTGCTTGAACTATTGAAAAGTGTGTAGGCTATGGTTGGGCAGAATGAAAATCAGAATGGCCATCACTCCAAGCTCTCAGATTTTCAAAGGACTAAGCCACCCAGTTTTAATCAAGTTGCTGACCCTCTGGAAGCCGACGACTGGTTGAGGACCATTGAAAAGAAATTGGACATTGCTCGCACTGAAGAAGGTGATAAGGTTCCATTTGCGAACCACTATCTGGAAGGAGCCGCAGCTATTTGGTGGGACAACACTAAAGCTATATGGCCAGCAGATGAAGAAATCACATGGGATAAGTTTAAGGATCAGTTCCGCAAATATCACATCCCTACAGGAATCATGGAGGTCAAGCAGCGTGAGTTCCTAGCCCTCACGCAAGGTAACTTATCAGTCACTGAGTATTTGAACAAGTTCAATCACTTGGCCCACTATTCCCTGTATGATGTGGCCACCGAAGAGAGAAAGATCGACAGATTCCTTGGAGGACTGAATCAACACCTCAGATGCACTCTCAGTATGCTTGATTTTCCGGATTTCCAGACTCTAGTAACAAAGCCCTGATTGCAGAAAGGGAGCACAAGCTTATTCAGGACAGTAGACCCGCTCATGATGACCGCAAGTGGAAGTTCGAGCCTAAGAAGGAAGGACCCATATTCCAGAAGGCTCGTACCTGGCAGCAGTCACAGACTGAGTTTAAGCCCAATTGGCAGCAGAATGTTAACAAGACCACTACCCAAGTCAAGAATATCGTGACCAGCCCGGTACACGAAGATTGTCAGCGTAGCAATGCGTGTTTTTCTTGTGGGCAAACCGAACACTACGCCAGACAATGCCCCAAAAGCGGCAAGTCAAATGCTCCATACAAGCCGCAAGTTAATCACATGGGACCATACCCTGGCCAGAAGACCATCCAAGGGCAAGTTCATCACCTCTCCGCAAAAGAAGCTCAAGAGAACCCGGAAGTCGTCATTGGTATGTTTTCCGTTAATAGCATACCTGCAATAATTTTGTTTGACTCTGGGGCTTCCCACTCTTTTATTTCGTGGAGTTTTGTTGCCCAAAACAAGCTTTCTTGCTCGATTTTGGAAAAGAGTATGATGGTACAATCCCCGGGATCCCTGCTCAAAAGCAATCTGGCCTGCCGTAATTTGGAGATTGACATCAAGGGATTCATGTTCCCAGCTTCTTTGATAGTCATCGAGTCTGCCAAGTTGGATATTATTTTGGGAATGAACTAGTTAACCAAACATCAAGTATGCATCAACTGTGCGACCAGAGAAGTCACATTGACAAACCAGGAAGGCCAAACTACAAAATTCTTTGCTCAAAGAAGCATGCCCAAGAAAGAAATGGTCTTCGCAGCTCTAGCTGAAGAGTTGGATTTAATTCCTGTGGTCAGTGAGTTTCCAGATGTATTTCCTGAGGAACTACCAGGAATGTCGCCAGACCGCGAGCTTGAGTTTGCAATTGACCTTGTGCCCGGGACCGCACCATTATACAAGAAGTATTACTGGATGCCTTCATCCGAATTAGTGCAATTAAAGAAACAGCTTGACGAGATGCTTCAGAAAGGATACATTCGTCCAAGCTCTTCACCATGGGGATCACCCGCAATCTTCATGGACAAGAAAGACGATAGTCTTCGGATGTGTGTGGATTACCGTCAGTTGAATGATGTCACTATCAAGAACAAATACCCGCTTCCGAGGATTGATGATTTGTTCGACCAACTCAGTGGGGCACGAGTATTCTCCAAGATTGATTTGAGGACCGGATATCACCAGCTCAAGATCAAGAAGGAGGATATTCCTAAGACTGCGTTCACCATCGATATGGTCTTTATGAATATACGGTCATGTCTTTCGGCCTCACCAATGCCCCTGCTTTCTTCATGCACATGATGAATAAAGTATTCATGGACTTTCTGGATAAATTTGTGGTGGTCTTCATTGATGACATCCTCATATACTCAAAAGGTGAAGAAGAGCACAAGGGACATCACAGAGCAGTCTTGCAAAGACTCCGTGACCATCAACTATATGCAAAATTCAGCAAATGTGAATTTTGGCTCAAGCAAGTCGGATTTTTGGGGCATGTTCTTTCAGCAGAAGGCATAGCCGTGTATACAAGCAAAGTAAAGGATGTGCTTGATTGGACAGCACCCACGATAGTGACTGAGATCCGGAGTTTTCTGGGATTAGCCAGATATTACCATCGATTCAATGAAGGCTTCTCTAAGATTGCTAAGCCCATGACAGAGCTCCTCAAGAAGGATCAGAAGTTTGTATGGTCTGAGGACTGTGAGAAGAGTTTCAATGAGTTGAAGACCCGATTGACGTCAGCACCTGTGTTGACCCTACCCGACATCTATCGCAACTTTGATGTATACTGTGATGCATCCAGGAAAGGCATTGGATGTGTGCTCATGCAAGATGGCAAGGTTGTAGCCTATGCATCTAGACAGCTATGACCCCACAAAGGGAACTACCCAACCCATGATCTGGAATTGGCCGCAGTTGTGCACGCGTTGAAGATTTGGAGGCACTACCTCATTGGCAAAAGATGTCAGATATTTACCGATCACACGAGTCTAAAGTATATATTCACCCAACCAGACTTGAATCTCCGACAGCGAAGATGGCTCGAATTGGTCAAAGATTATGATCTTGGAATAAATTACCATCCCGGTAAGGCCAATGTGGTTGCCAATGCCCTCGGTCGCAAGCCTACCAACCTGAACGCCCTGATGGTGTCCTTGCCTCCCAAACTCCAAGAAGAGATCGCTCAGCTTAACCTAGTTATTGTTGGGGCTGACCTCGTCAATATGTTGGAAGTCACCCCTACCCTTGAGAAAGAAATCCACATGGCCCAGCTGGATGATGCCGTCCTGCAACACCATGTCAAGCGTATGCAAGAAGGCAAGACCCAGGATTTCTCGAAGGATGAGCAAGGTACGCTAAGGTTTCGAGGTCGGATTTGTGTACCTAAACAAGCAGACCTGAGAAGGAAGATCTTGGCAGAAGCGCACGAATCTTCATACTCGATTCACCCAGGAGGCACCAAGATGTACGAAGACCTTCGATAGATATTTTGGTGGGATGGAATGAAGAAGGACATTGCCTATTTTGTCGCTTGTTGCGACATATGTAACAAGGTGAAGGCGGAACATCAGAAACCCGCCGGACTTCTCCAACCTTTACCCGTTCCACAATGGAAGTGGGATGATGTCTGCATGGATTTAATCACAGGCCTGCCAAAGACTCACCGAGGCAATGATGCAGTATGGGTTGTGGTGGACATGCTAAAAAAGATAGCTCACTTCATTCCCATCTGAACCACATACCGAGCCGATCAACTCGCACAACTATATGTGTCCAGAATCATCAGTTTACATGGAGTGCCAAAAACTATCACTTCCGACCGAGGTTCTCTCTTTACCTCAGCATTCTGGTCACGTCTCCATCAAGCTTTGGGGACCGCACTAAAGTACAGCACCACCTATCACCCTCAGACAGACGGGCAGACCGAGCGAGTAAATCAAATACTCGAAGATATGCTCCGAGCATGTGCTCTGGCCCAAGGACCCAAGTGGGAAGATTGTCTACCCTATGCCGAGTTCTCATACAACAACAGTTTCCAGACCAGCCTCAAGATGCCACCCTATGAAGCTTTGTATGGTCGTAAGTGCCGCACTCCGCTAAACTGGTCTCAAGCCGGAGATAGCCGCATTTTCGGAATCGACTTAATGATGGAGGCTGAAAAACAAGTCAAAGAGATCCGAGATAGACTACAAGTGGCCAAGTCCCGACAAAAGAGCTACTATGACTCCAAGCACCGACAGATCAGTTTCGAACCCGGAGAGTATGTTTACCTCCGAGTCGCACCCATGAAAGGGGTCAAGAGGTTCCAGACCCGAGGAAAGCTTGCACCCAGATATATTGGACCAATCCCAGTTATGTCCCGAGTTGGTATAGTGGCTTACTAGTTGGAACTACCACCAGAATTGTCAGAAGTGCACCATGTGTTTCATGTCTCACAGTTGAGAAGGTGTATCTCGCCACCCGAGAAAAGGACTGATATGGCAGAGATAGAGCTTGCTAAGGATTTAACCTATGAGGAGAAACCGTTCCGAATATTGGAAGAAATGGAAAGAGTCACTCGCAGTAAGGTGATTAAGTTTTATAAGGTACAGTGGGAACATCACACCGACGAAGAAGCAACGTGGGAAAGAGAGGAATTTTTTAGAGCGTCTTATCCAGAATTGTTTTCCCAAGCAACCGAATCTCAAGGACGAGATTCATCTTAAGTGGGGGAGGTTTGTGACACCCTGGTTTTTTCCATCATGATTTTCCTTTGCCTTTTGCTTTTATTTGGATTTTGGGTTAATTCATTTGGACTTAAGCACTTGGGCATTGTTTTAATTTTCACCCAAGTGACTCCCCTCACCTCTCACAACCTCTCTTGACCTCTCATTCATCATCACATTGCTTTGCGAAATTTTTCTTCTAAGGAAAATATTCATTTTCACCCTGAAAATGGAATATTTTCACTTCCCTTCCAAAGCAACCCCTCTATTTCTTGCCCACAAAAATCTGAGAAAATTCCTGAATATTCTTTGAACATTGGCACACCTCCCTATGCAAAAATATTTCATGGTTATTTGGAATATTTTTGCTACAGAAAATCTTTTCTGTTCTGACCAGAAAATGCACTTTGTACATGAAATGTATTTTTCCTTGATCCAATGGAGCTGAAATTTTTAGGGCTTCATTACCCTCCTAAGAAACTCTTAACCTCCAAAAATTAGCTCCTAACTCCCTCTAGATTCTTCTCTATTAAGCTCACAACTTTCTGTCCAGAAACTTGCCATGAAGCTACACTCTCACCCAGTCGACCTGTGCTCAACTCAGATGCTTGGCTCGACCCAACCATGCAAGGACTACACGCCAGACATAGTTTGCACAGCCCAGGTCGCGTGATGCCATAGTTCACGCGGTGACCTCGTTCGTCCAAGCGTGCTGGCATGCGGCCGACGCGCTCTGCGTCGCGCCATCACCTCTGTTGAGCTCGTGCTCGCTTCGCAGCTCGCCTCAGCATGCTGCACCGTGCCACCAGCCTCGCTTCACCTTCCCAGCACCCTCGCTGCCGCTCGCCGATGCCGGAGTCGCCGCAGCGATCACACGCGCGCTGCACCAGAGGAACACAGTGCCCCCGTGCTCGAGTCAGTCCCCTCCTGTGCGTCCTGTGCTCGTCCCCGAGCTCGAACAGTGGCCGCGTGAGCCCTGGAGCCTTCTCCCCCTCTCACTGACGCCCCTCGTCACCGTGCGCCGCTTCTAGAGAGCTCCGGCGGAGCTCGAGACCCCCATCCCCTCCGCCTCTAAATAGAGCTTCCCCCTCGCCGTTTCCAGCACCACACCGCACACACCCAACCTCCACGACACCGTAGGTAGCCGCAGCCCGGCCGGGCAGGCCTCTGGCCGCCGTTCCCGACCCGAGCTCGCCAGCGATCCCCTCTTGCCGCCCCCACCTCTCCACGGCTCCTCGAGCTCAATCCACTTCTCCGGTGACTCCCTGGTGAACCACTGGAGCTAGCCGACCCCCCTGGAGCCCCTGGAGCCGCTTGTTCTCGCCGTCTTCTTCATCTCCGGCGAACCTCACCCGCAGCCGCCGCTGGAGACGCGATTTCCGAGCAGCTCTGACCACCTCTTGCCATGCTACGGGTACGAGCAGGTGCGCCAGAGTCTCCTCTTGCCATCCCTCCCTCTCAGATCGGCCGCCGAGCCCTCCTCGCCGGCATGCCCACCAGCGACCATCGCCCCTCCTCTGTTTCCCTCTCTCTCTCTGAAAACCCTGAAGCGTGGGGCCCGCTGTCAGCCTCTCCACTCGCGCCCGAAGCGGTATGAGTGGAGGCGTATTCCCTGGAATACGCCATCAACGTCACCCCCCTGGTTTTCATTTTATTCAAATTTAAATCCTTTTTTACCAGAAACTTTGACCAGCTCTAACTCCTAATCTACAAGTCAAAATGAGTTGATTCTTTTTGCATTAGTTTTGTTTTGAAATATTCTAGCAGCACACCAAATTTGAGATTTTTCCTTGCTGTCTAGAATTTCAGGTGAATTTTAGAAGGGTTCTTGATATTTTCTTTTGCTATTTTTAATTTTTTTCAGAAGGAGAAACTTGCCTTGAGGAGAACCAGGAGAGTGTGACCCTCCTCTATGCTAAGGCAAGCCACCACAAATATTTGCATGGTGTCATTTCAATAACTATGATTTTCCCAACTTGAATATGATATATTTCATTCATTTAAACATTTGATAAATATTGCTTATGTTATTTAAATTGTTATGGTTGATATGTTTAGCTTGCTGTAGTACTTGAGTGCATGGGCTAGTGTGATGCAGTAGAGTGATTTTGATAGTATGACTATGGTTTGGTTATGATCGGTATTATTTTCATAATTGATTTATCAGTTTCACCATGCTAATGTCATAACTAAAAATGATTGGGTTAAAACCAGTGAGTTAAAACCAGTGTCTCTAAAGTGATTAGCAGAGCATGCAGAATGATTCTATGATGTTGATCCGTTTCATATCAGTGATATGTGGATATGGTTGCATGTCAGATAGTTGCATGTTCATGGCATACTATGACTTGACTTCTTTTATTTCAAGTTAAACATGATGATAATCCAACTTGAACATAATGTTGATTGAGTCATGGTGCCACCGAATCGAGCTTCCCAGTACAACCACATTTGCCTTTATGGGAAGGCCTTTATTCGGTCCGTTGTCATGCCTCTGGTCGGTGCCTCCAACGAGGGAAGGTTATGGGCGTGCGGTACCCTGGCCCGGTAAGCAGACATAACCTTGTGTGCCCGTTGTTGCCGTTATGGTACCTTGTCCCCGTTTGAGACCATTTATGTTTTGCCACGACGGTGGCCGTGGATGTCACGGGTTGACATCGGGGCCACCCATGACTTAGCCCAAAGGGGAGTTGGTCGGAGTGGCCGGGAGAGTGTCATGACAATGGGTTGGTTCTGTCGGAATACCGTTGGTCCACCCGAATGGGAGTTCGAGGCCATGGATTCCGTGGTGTGGGTACAGTGTGCTAACCTCTGCAGAGTGTGTGTTAAATCTATCGATAGCCGCGTCCTCGGTTACGGACCCAGTTCATAGTAGGTCACACCATGGATCAACATAAATAATTTATTCTTGCACACTAAAGTTATATGGTTGGCACTGGTTATGTGATGAGATTGTTGGAGCCATGTTGATGGTTGTTGTTGGAACCAGAGAGTTGGTTTCCTTTGTGATCTGGGAGTGATCACCGTATTGATGAGATTGGTTACGAGGTAACCCGTATGGTAAGCGAGTCCGAGGGACTCGGTGCACAAGCATGATCACTTCATGAGTAGTATGTCGTAGCCTTGCATTTAACCTGCTTAATTGTCATGTTATTGTTTGCCATTATGCTTTTACTTGTTGTGAGCTTGCAAGTACATTCAATATACTGACCTGGCGTGTCATGCCAGCTTTCAGGAAATTCTCACCAGATCGGAGTGCTTCCCGTGTCTAGATCGTGTCCACATTGGTGTCCCTGTGCTATGGAGTTCTGCTTTGTCGTTGTTCCGATGCCGCGTAGTTGTCGTGATCGATGCCCCCTTCATGTTCATTAAATAATGTACATACTGTTCAGCCGCACCGTGTGTGCCGCTTGGCCTCGCTATCTGATGTAATATCGAACCTATGTTTCCGCTAGCATCAATAAAGCGGTTGTTTTCTGTACCAAGTTGTTGTGTGTTGCCAGAAGATTAGATCTCTGGGCTGGCAATGAAAGGTAAACCGGTTGCTCTGAGCCGGGGTGCCACATGACCTCACTTTAATCCTGCGAGCTGCATGTTTGCGCCGTGTTTTGCTATGTTGAGTTATATCTCCACCCATGCAAAACTTAAGGACTCTCGTGACCACAGATTTAATTAGTTGCAGAGCTCAATGAGACTGCAGTCAAAATTCACTATGTTGATCCCTATCATGAGGAAACAGGTCAAATGATTGTATAGACCCGCAATTTAGAGGAGGGATCCAAAGCTCAAATGATGGTATAGATCAGGTCAAAATGCTCAAAAGCTTTCAGATGTCAGGTTAAGTCTGAGACTCGGTGTGCTGTGCACGCTCCAAACATCAGAGAGTTAACTGATCTCATGACCCCGGAGCTGACAGGAGAAGTGTTTCAGTGGGTTTTCATGATGTTTGCGACAGCTGTATTTCTATGCCCAACGACATATGATTGCGTTAGCCCCGACTACTTAGCCGCTCTCGAAGGACCAGCAAGTAACATATCATCATATGATTGGTCCAATGCTGTCACAGAGAAGTTGGTGACATCACTCCAGACCTTCAAGGACAAAGGATTCACAGGCGCCTTATGTGGATGCCTCCTGATTCCAGTGGTTCGTTCATTAACTTGTATATTTCTTTATACCCAGAAGCAGCTACAAGAACATGATTCATTTTTACCTTTTCCCCCGTGACAGATAACGTATTTTGAGTACCTGGATATGAAGATTATAGACCTGAAATCTGATACTCCTGGAAGGCTTGTTATCTGGGATACAGTGACCATTAAGAATTATACTAACATAGATAGCCTGTCAACAGAAGACGGAATTTTTGGGAAACACACGGTGAGTGAACTTTTCATCATTTTCCTTTGGTGAAGTTTTCAACTCAACAAAATGATTTAGCTGCCATATATTAATTTGACCTGATTGTTATTGTTTCTTTCCGCATGACAGCTGAAAGATATTAGGCGCACGCCTTTCCACCCACCGCCTAGCTTTGAGGGGCCGTTTTTTCAAATGAGTCCCAGACTAGAGGCCTACCTAGAAGAATTTGTGCCTCAAGAAAAATTATGTTCAGTAAGTGATTTCAAGCTTGTGCCCTTGATTTATGTTTGAAATGATGTTCTCTAAGTTTTTAGGAAACAGATACGTGTCCTCCCCGCATTAGCTAATGTGTGCTACCATGATGCTTATAGCTCCGCTTCCCTGCGGCAGGTTAGACATACTTCATAAAGTAGGTTACGAGTCTTCGTCCAGTTGGTTTCCTGTGACTGCTGGAAAATGTAACCTGTGCTTCCTGCAGTGTATTAGGTGTGCTTCCTATAGTAGGCTAGTTGTGCTTCTGTGATAAATATAGCAGTGCTTCCCTGCGGCGGTAGGTCAACCATGATTCATACAGTACGTTGGGTGTGCTTCGTCCAGTACATTTGTTTTGCTCCTTCAAGGAATGTGTTGACTATAATTCGTGGACTTTGTTAGCCGTGCTTCCCACAGCACATCATGTGTGCTTCTGTGCACATTATACCTGCCCTTTCTACAATTCTTGAAAAAACGTAAGATAAACGGTGCTTCGTGCTCTACGTCGGATGTGCTTCCTGTTCTACATCGGATGTGATTCCTCCACTAGCTTTATTGTGCTTACTCAAATATGTTAGCTGTGCTTCGTGCACCAAGTTATGTACGCTAACGCACAGTAGGTCAGACGTTATTTTTCATTTTCGGTATTAATAATATCTGATTTTTTTTTAATTCCAGGCCAAGGCGAAAATTGGCAAAGTTGTTAATGAAATGTACACAGAACTTTTCTCCCTGTTTCAACGAGTTCTCGAGGAGAAATTGGAGAAGGTCCTCTCTCTTGGTAGGGATTTTAGTGCAAAAGAAATCAAGACCTGCGACCGCGGCATTTATTGTAACTTGCAACAGGACATCTCCAATGAAAAAGAAACTTATTCATCGCTCCCTTCAACATATTCTTCACTTCCCAGTTCTAGCAGAACAAACAGACAAAGTTCTTCTAGAAGTGGCTCGACCAGTGTTGTTCGCGCCACATCATATTCCCTGGAAAATTTAAAGGGTTGCTGCGATACTCCTGACCCAGACTCACAGAATCTGTACGACAAGGAGCAGTCTCAAATTTATCTATCTTCGGTCCTCAAATCATCTACTCAGATTAAGTTGCTGCTGGAGGTGAACGAGATCGACGACAACAAAGACAACATTGATGAACAAACCAAGATTCATCTGGATCAAGTGTATAACCATCTGAACAACTGCCTTGATGGCTTGCCGGTTCATGAGCCTTTCGTGCCAACATCTGAGTTTTCTGTACCGAATGAAACCCGCAATTCTGGATGATCTGCAGACCACAATTCTCTGACAAACCCACTGGGGAAGCTCTTGGAGAAAACATCAAAACCTACCGCAACTGAACCATCAACCTCACACTCTGCGGTTGAGAACAATTACTGACCAGTCCAATGTCAATCGAGACACTTGAAGCACCTGTTTATCTGATTGCACAAACGTCACCAACTACTGCACGGTCCAGTGGTTCTGATAGCGCTCACAACAACTTTTCAACCAACACAAAGAGTATGAACCTGCACCCAAGTTACACATTGTTACTGAACAATGTTCTTCTTTACTGCCAAAGGCTAAGGTCGATGTTGTTTCAACTTTGAGAGATGAGAAGAACATTGCTGAAACTAAACGCTTCAGAGCTAGTTGCTCCCTTGCTCCTACAGTAGCCGTCCCCAGCAATTCTGGTGGCGGTTCTGGCACAGTACTAGACACGGGAAAAGCACTTCCATCCAGTAGTGATGCTCCATTCATTACTGCCACATCTATCGATGCGAAAGACAATGTCATTGCAGAAGAACATGAACAATGTACCAAGCAACCACATATTGATCCCACAGACTACGTCCCTGTTACCACAAGCGCACACCCGCCAAAACTGGAAGCACAAATGGCAGCTCACAAGAGGTCCTTACTGCAGTCAGAAGATCCAGGAAACGAGAGTACGACGCCTAATAAGAAAAGAGTTAGGATACTGGAGCCTCCACATAATTCAACAGAAACTGCAACCAATCAGTCTTTACCTACTGACAATCGCAAATGCCTCCTTGATTGTAGATTCATTGATGATGATAAAATATGGTCTGACCCATCTATCTATGAACAACTTGACAGGGTCATTGAACAAAAGAAGAAGCAACCCTTTGCTAGCCACGTAGCCTTCCAACAAAGCCAACCTGATACTCTCTCGCACTTGGCCAAGAATTCAAGCTCATCAGTGAGATCTTCCCTTTCTTACTGTCTCGAGCCACATATGCCTAGCAGATCAGGCTCAATGTCAGGCGGTAGCCACCTCTCACAAGCTTTTGATACGTCATACTCTACAGGTTTAAATCAAACTGTCTTGTCTAAAAGTTTGCCAGCAACTGCTTTGTCCCAACACTGCCACCAACCAGCTCCTAGTTTCAATGCCCACTTCTGCCAACGTCCTACTGCTCAGAATAACGGCGGTTCACACAGTAGCCAACACTCACCTTATGCAATGAACAACCAAAGTCACAAACAGTACCAGCAACAAACCCCTGGCTCTAATGTCCACTTCTCCCAACACAATGATGTTCAAAATAACAACGGGCCGCGGTGCCAACAACGCCAACCTGAAGAGCTGAACCATCAAAAACCACGCGGAGGCGAGTCTCATGGGCAAAGTTACAGTGCCTTACAACCACAGTTCAATAGCATGCAGTATTCCGGCCATCCTCTGCAGCATTTAGCAACAGATATTCCTTCGAGCTCAACCGGTCACCCAACTGTCAGTACATCAGCACTACATATGCAGCACCAACCACAAGGCCTAATGGTCCAAAGAAACAACAATTATAATGAGGGCCATCTGCGAGTCAGTAATGGTCAAATGAACTCTGGTGGTCATGTCTTCCAGGCTCATCAACAACATTCTCAGCTAGAACAAACTCGATTCACTGACCCAGCGAATGGCCATCAAGATCACCATCAATTTTTGGGAATAAGAGATTCTACAATCAAGGAGAAACATGTGTATGAAACAATCGTCGACAATACGCCAGGTAATCAGTTGGTTGTTCCTCTTACAGTAAAGTTTTGGTTCCTTCTTTTACTATTGTAATGTATTCTGCCTGAAGCTATCATATTGAAGTGTTTCGGCTTGATTTCTGGGAGTTTTTGAATTTTTCCAATACCAATAGTTCTTGCTGAATTTCAATACTACCTCAAACAACCTACTTACTTTTTCGGATACGTAACATATCAATGTACTTGTCCTCATAGCTTGCTTGACCTACCTATTCTTCTGCAGGCAGCAGATTAGAGCGAGACAGTATTTTTCACTTTGAATACTCATCACCTCTAATGTTAAATAAGAAAATCATACGATTTAAAATGCATTTTTTTGCAGCAAGAGGATATTCTACGTCGAACAACGTTGGGCCGATCATCAAACTTTAGGTTTGTCAATGAAGATCTATGGATATATGAACACATTCGTGATGGACACTTACTCAACATTGCTGATGAAAGAATAGTTTAACAGAGCGCCCACAAATTAGCACAAGCATATAATGTACATGGATGCTTCTGTAAGTTCTTGCTTTTCATAAATAGTAATAATAAACCACATTTACTACTACTACCATGCTGAGTGACACAGCTTCAATTTTCTGCAGGAAAAATTTACAGTTCAAGGTGCAAGCACTGGACTACTTAAGGAACAAATCGTAGAAAAAACTGTTGGGTACAGGCTGCCCAACAAATGTAACATCGTGAGTTGACCCTACTCACTCTATTGTCCAGTGTTCATCTTCATTTCTACCAGTTTTTGTTGTTACACTGATAATATTTCCTGTTCATTGTTTTAGATCTTAATACCTGTGAGAAAGAAACCACATTTTATCTACCTCATCATTGTGAATCTTGCAATGCGTCACTTCGAAATACTGTGTCCTTATATCAATTGCGATGGTATAAGGGAACATTCAGACATTGTCATTGAAAACTTCAAGAGAGCCTACCATTTTGCTTACAACACCTATCCACACAGCATAGCCTCCTTTCATGTTAAACCTGTGCCGAGTGTATGTAACTCAGACAGAGAGTGAGTTTCTTGTAATTGTAGCTCTACCTCACCATCCTTTTTTTGTTCTACTACATATCCCATATCTACTGTTCAGCTTCTAATCAGTAACATAATGCTCTCAATTTTCAGGGATGGCAGTGGTATTTACATCATGCATTTGATGCCGCTCATTAGTTTCAATAATAATTCATTTTTTATCAATAGTGTAAGTTCGCTCTCATTGACAAGATATCAATATATGTTCAACCGAGCCAGCTGTACATTCTGTTTTACAATAAATTTCATTAGTTTGTTCTGTTATGTGTTTCTATGTGAAATCAATGAGAGAACAACTAACTTTCAAAATGATGACATCCAACTACAATACAGGCCCTACATTTGAGGCACTGAGCATCGTCTTCGAGCAATACAATATCCAGCGCGAAAGAAGAGTTGGAAGAAGATGACTACTGCTTAACTGTGCCCTAATTTAGCTTGAGCCATCCGAACATTGTTTCAGCTATTTCGACTCATGTCATCACAACAACAGTGTTTCAGCTATTTTTATGTCAGTCCAAGATATCTGTTATGTGTCCCATTAAACACAGTTGTGCATTCAAATGTTCAAGTCTTCAAATCCTGAACAACAATCATTATAAACAAAAATAGTATTTTTCCAAAAGAACTTGTAAAGATGATATTCAAGACATAACTTCCTTGCACTAGAACACCACTCACTTCTAGTAAACATAATAAAAGAAACATTTGGAACAAAGA
Source organism: Thinopyrum elongatum (assembly GCA_011799875.1). NCBI lineage: Eukaryota > Viridiplantae > Streptophyta > Magnoliopsida > Poales > Poaceae > Thinopyrum > Thinopyrum elongatum. The sequence goes on along the minus strand of CM022297.1, from coordinate 364,747,664 downwards.
GGCACAACGTTGTTTGCTCGTAAGCATCTGACGAAGGTGGTGAACGACTCATCTGGAATAATGGGGCCACAGAGGCACGACCGTGCCTCCTCTCCACATAGAATGTGCCTCTTTGACATAGACAACTAAACTGAAAAAATAACAACACAGACACACGACTACGCCACCAGTTAACACAGGACCGTGCCCTGGATAGCTTAACAGCGGTGCCTCTTCAAGCGAACGTGTCAGGGAAGCACGACCGTGACTCAAGGCAACGAAAGAAGATCCATCCTCTGACATAGACGACTAAACTAGAAAAAATACCAAAATAGAGGAACAACCGTGCCTGCACTAACTGTGTCTCAACATAACATAGAGCGTGCCTACACTAACTAGACGGACGTGCCTCCACTAGCAGACAAGCTAGAAATATTAGAGAACGTACAGCCACGACAGTGACTCATACTAACATAGCGCAGTGCCTCTCCGAATTTAGTACCCACAGGAAGGACAATGCCTCTGCCACACATACGATAGTGCATCCACTAGCTTCACGGTCGCGCGTTTCTCAATCAATGTATCACCGCAATAATTGGAACACAAAAACACAACCGTAATTCGCGAAGAGTGACTAACACAATACTCGCACAGCAACTCTCACACTGGATAACTGTCCCTAAAATAGCGATCATATATTGAAACAGACAGCACAAAGAGGAAATCTGAAGAATCTTAAACAGACTCAACGACAACTATATCTTCGATTTAAAAATAAACATGCCTAACACAGTGGGAACACAAAGTGAAAGTAATGGCCCTACCTGTCTGTGTGACCATATTCAGAGAAGAACCCACGCACCTAGCCATCTAAAACATGGACGAAAACAAATGCTTCTTATCCGCACTGATATACACGACTCAACTAAAGAAACACAAACCCACGATTGTGCCTACTGCTAACACAGGACCGTGCCTTGCCTACATCCACGACCGTGTCTCTCTGAGCAAATGACTGTGCCCTGTCTAGATTCATGACCGTGCACATCTGAGTGATCCTCTTAATCCATCTCAACTTATACCGACGCGAAAGCATCGAAACATAGAGGAAAATATTCTTGAAGGCATCCAAACAAGAAAAACATAATACACTGAAAATAAACTCAAATTTCCAAACTAGTATACTCCATCCGGTTGAAGTAAAATCACAACATTTATAATTCATCAGTCGATGTACTATTACCCCATACAATTACTAGCAATTAACCAATTCAGCAGATGATCTATCTTCGCAGCACTTGGACCTGGAGTCCTGCTCAGAAACGTCCTCGCCATCTGAGATCAGGAAGAGAGCAACGATGCAGCATGTCCCTCATCGACAAAAACCGGCGGTATAGCTCATAGCTCACGTACCCTTCCTGGAGGAAAAGCAAATGAAAACAAAAATTTACAAAAAATAAAAAGCATACTGCTCTTGCAATGAAACAAAAAACAACAAAGGCAGAAACTAACGAAAATGAAATTTTCACTTACAATAGCTCCATATTTCAGGTGTTCAAAGGTAAGTGGCTTCCAATCCCAGTAGTGACGTAGAAGCTCTGGAAAAGAGGACTCCAGTTTCGAGTAAGATTCATCAATGATGGCTCCCGCTAGGTCTTCCATGGAGTCCCTTTCTTCGCCACCTTTGATCATGAACTTCTCTTGGATGTCGATGTGGTACTCTCTTGGAACTCTGATGAAATCTTGAAAAAGAGCATCTCTATCATTCCTGATGTCCACACTAGAGAAAGTTATACCTCTGTTCTCAAGGAAATCCTTCAGGGCAGGGCACTCCGTCCTGGCCTTGTAGAAGTGATAGACCAAAACATGATTCCGCATCGCCAGTTGCATGACGGCGACTTTTCTACGCCCATAACAATCCTTTCGTGTGTACTCCAGGCCAAGACCAACAAACTTGTACCTCTCCTCGCACAACCATTGCTCATACAAGCCAATGGTCTCCTCCACCTTGTAAGGCTCGTTCGTGTACCACACGTCGAGCTTGGTGTTACCATCGACAACTATCGGTCGGTACTCAGTAGTGTTCAAGAAGTCGTCCATGGCAGGGAGCAGCAAGGTGCCAATGGACATTCCTGAGACTCTGTGACGAGGTTGGGAAGTGGTGAGGCCAATGGGAACTGCCTGATCACTACTGCAGGATGGTCCAAACGCGACAGTCGAATCAGAGACCCTTCGACGAAACTGTGTGCGATGCAATAATTGCAAACGGTGGTGTAAAAAAACCATCAAAAAAGGTGCAAAACATTTGCGATGGCGGCGACATCAAATACGATTCATATTAGATTTGCGTGTGCGATGAGTGGCAAATGGTTAATCCAGAAGAACTGTTTGCGATGATGCAGAACAACAGAAACGGGCAGCCAGATGCGGGTGTGCGCGATATACGGCATACAGTTCACTAGGATGAACTGTGTGTGATTAGGCAACACAATGGAAACGGTTCAACTGAACAAGATGTGTGTGATACGCGGCAAACATGTCCGTAATCAGAAATGTGTGCGAAGACCAATAATAACACAGACGATTGCTGCTAATAAGCCGTGTGATTTGCTCTGTCTACAGAAGAATAACATGTATATGTATAACTGAAATAAACATCTAATTACATAAGTGACTATATAGATCATTCGCACACACCTCAATAAATTGCATGCATTCTAAAGTAGGAGAAACGATCGTCTAGTCATCTACTTCTTGTGACGCTCCCGCCACTACTCTGTGGCTCAATCCCTCATCTGGGGCAGGAACAAGACACTTCCTCATGTCAACGATCCGCCTGTACATCTCGTAGCTTGTGTATGCGTCCTTGGCCGCGTACTTGACGTGTTGTTCATCCAGTCTCTCATGCCAAACATTGTGCCAGGCGATCTTGTCCTTCTTGCTCTCATCCTTCATCTTCATGTAGTAGGGGTCGATGATGGCCGAGGCGAGGTCAACCAGGGAGTTCAGTTTGTTGTTGTCGGTGCCCCAGACCTTGTAGTGGTGCTGGATGTTGAAAAGATTCGGGCATTTCAAGCCTGAAACCTTGAGCGCTTTTAGATCATTGGTGGTGTCCACCGTAGCGAAACTGTAGTCGGAGCTGTTGATAAACCTGTAGAAACGCTCGCAAGGCCTTGTGGCCAGGTGGTAGTGGTAGTGGTAGACGAGGACGTCATGTCGCACGCACAACTGGGCGACCGCAACCTTCTGATCGTGCCCGGCACGACCGATGGTGTACTTGAGGTCGAAGCCGACCACTTGGTACTTGTCCTCGGCAAGGAACTGCTCCATAGTTTGGATGGAGCTCTCCACCGAGACCGGATCATTCGTGTACACCACCGAGAGGGCCTTCCCCCTCACATGGGTGTCCACTACGTGATGCGTGGTGAACTACCCGCCGTTGTCGTCGTCGGCCGCTGGGAGCGCCATTGGAGCCACGGGGAGCGCCATTGGAACCGCTGGATGTCCTCTCTGTATGGGTCATCGTGGGTGTGCTTATTGTGTCGTGTGACGCAAGAGATGAAGGTAAATGGCCGCAGGAATAAAAGGGCGCCGGGTGGCCTGAATTCTCGGCGCGTCTGCATGGCAGTTTTTGCAGCGGGTAACTGCATCGTCGCGTCGCGCCCGGCGCAACCGCATGCACACGAACGTGCGTGATCGTGCGCCGGCCCCAAACACTGGTAGCGTGCATGGAGGGACGAGGGCAGAGCACCCGGAGGGATGCGAGAGCAGAGCGCGCACGGCGGGACGCGAGCAGAGCGCGCCGCGGCCGCCTCAACCGCAAGCAACCACACGCATAGAGCAGTTGAACACGCAGGAAATGGTCGCCTACAAGCCGGCCGACAGTTGCGCCGCTGCGTAGAGAGCGGCCGTGTGCTACTACCTCCGTCTTGGTCGTCCCCTTTATATCCTGTGCCATACATTGCCCTTAAATTTAACCAACAAAATGTTAATGCATGTTATAAAAATTATATAATTGGAAACTATGTTCAAATATGAATCCAACTATATAATCTTTGGCGACATGCATTTGTATTTTATTATTTAAATCCTACTTATAAACCAGGACGGGGGTATAGTAGGTAATTAAATCACAAACATTTTTTTATTAACCGTATGTGTATGTGGCCTTTCGTCCTCCTCTCGCACTTCTTGTCACCCCGCTGCGGCAGACGGCTTACAGCGCAAGCTTGTGCAGCGCGCGGGGGCGTTGTTTTGGCCAAACGGTGGCTCGAAGTGGCGCCAATGAATCGTCGATGAGCCCGTTCCCGCGCAACCGCGCAGGTTCCCGCGCAAGCTTCCCGCCCGACTCAGTGAAATCCCCCAAAATCCCAATGCTTACCGGCCTGCTATATAAACCCTCATGGCCGGCGAGTCCTGCGTCGCATTTTCCCCTCCCTCCCTGTAGCTTATCTCGTCTGCTTCTCCCACAATCGCCAATGGCACCGGTCCGTCGTCGTCGCTCAGCCACTCCGCCATCATCAGAGGACAGCTCCAGCTGGGAGGCTACACCGCGACGGTGGCGCAGTCCCCGGCGTAGTGTAGTGCGCGTGGCGTCCCTGTGGGTGTGCGCGGAACACCCACCACACGCTCCGCCGCCGCTGCCCGTCGGCAGCTGTTGCCGGCCACCGTTACCGCCACACCACCGTCGAAAGCCAGGGCCATCGCCCGCTCCGCCACCGTGGCCCGAACACTACTAGGAAAAGGCCTGTTAGTGGCGCACCTGTTTTGGCCATTAATGGCGCACTATAGGTGCGCCACTATCATCACGCCACTAGTAACAAATACTAATGGCGCATCCCTGGTGCGCCATTAGTATACCAGACAATAGTGGCGCACCTGGCAGTGCGCCATTAATATGTCAAACGGTGCGCCATTACTATGCCTCCTAGGGGGCCATATTTACCTTGTGCTCTGGGTTACTAATGGCGCACTTCTAGATAATGCGCCACTAGTGTGTTTATTGCAGTGCGCCACTAAAGTGCAGTATGGTGCGCCACTAGTATGAATATTAGGAATTATTTTTTTTTCTTTTCTGATATTTGCACAGGTTACAAAATATATTACTGCACAGAATATAGACAGCACAACATATAAACAGCAGATTTATCGAATACAATAGAAGATTAGTCTCCGAATACAATTCATCATATTAGTCTCCGAATTCAAAATACCGAACAAAGTTAGAACATTACAAGTCTCGAGACCGCGAGTAGCGAGTTTGTCTTCACATTACAAGTCGATATCGATCATCTAAACTACCATCACATAGAAGAGAGCTGCGGTCACGATGAGCATCATCGCGATGAAACTGGTCTTCATCCGGTTCCTCCTCCTCTCCCTCCTCTCTCCCGCTAGATAGCGCGCGTATCTAGCTTCCGCCTCCGCCCTAGTGGTGTACCCTTTGTAACTGTTACCGCTGAAACGGTGAACCTGTCTCTGACACTCCTCCCAGTCGTCGTAGACTCCGGGAACCTTACCCTTGTACACGACATATGACGGCATCTCTATGCACTAGACAAACAAAACGTTAGTAGCAATTCACAGACAATACATAAGCAATATATAAGTATGCAACAAAAGGATCGGAAGAGAAAAGCAACACATTAATAGCACGATTCATGGTCCTACTAATAAATAGCATCGATTACATATAAGTTGAACGACTGTCCAAACTAAAGAGACATACAAGTTCATTAAAGTTTAATTACAACATGAGCTAATCGATATTTTAGAACTATATAGCATCACTACTTTCGACTCGACTCAGGGACCGGAGCGTGGATGAAGCCGCCGTCTTTCATGATGATCATGAAATCGCGGGCGTTGTCAGCCTGCATTTGTAGCATTGTTTCTATCTCACTATTGGACGGTTGATATCTGAGGTAGAACTGCCCCGAGGTACGAAGGACATCTTGATGGATGATTTCCACAAACTCCGACTGGATGCGAAAGAATTCTTGTCTGATGTCCGCGTCCTGGATTGCCGACAAGCGTGCGGCCCAATCTTTGAGATTATTTGGTAGCAGAAGGTGATTATGGTCCCGTACGATCGCCCGCATGTGATGGAGGGCGTAGTAGGCATCCTTATGACCGCCAGGCGGTTGCTTGACGCAGGGGAACGTCGTATTGTGGGTGAACACATGCTTGCCGTACCTACGAATTGGCCTGCTGAAGGTGCCTCCAGATCTGGCGTAGCCGGGAAGAGCTTCATCAAGAACTTTCTTGATATTTATGTAGTCTTTCTTCAACTGACGGTCCGAGTCGAAATACATGGCCGTGGAATATTTCGGGCTTAAGAGGATGAGTGTGCAATGTGTGTCACCGCACAAAACACGGAATGTTAGAAAAAAAAAAAGAACGATCGAAATCTAAGAAATCATATGTTACGGGGCGGTGAGGGGATGACTTACTCGGGAAAGTAAGGCACGAGGAAGTTATCCTTATCTGGGTTTGCCAGAATGACGCCTTCGAGGTATGAACTCGCAACTTGCCGGTCCCCAGCGCTGCCCAAGATCTTGGCACGCATGTAGAAGGGGTCGACTATCACGATGTCCGGGGTCTTGTCTCTAATGATCCGCATCTCCATACTCAGCGAAAATAGCCAAATGAAGGTGTAGTGCAGCGGATGAAGGTTAAACATAGCGAAGATGTCATCAAACCGCAGGATGATCATACCCCCGATGGTGCTATCGACAAAGCCCTTGCCCTCTGGCACCTTGGCCATGAAAACCGGGTATGCCACATCATTCTCGGAGAGACGCCGCTTCTCCAAAGAAAGAACACTGTCATGCAGACTCCGCATAGCACCGGTTGCAGCATTGAGCAGATTAGTCGGTAGCATCGGCCTACCCGCCACATGCACCCTTCTCGAGATATCCTTAGGTGAAGGTGGCCCGTCCTGAGCACGGATCGTACTCGGTGCCGGCTGGCTCGCACCCTTGTTATTCTTTCTTTTCCGTCCCTTCTGCTTCTTCTGCTGTAATGGGATCGAGTTCTGCTCAGAGACCACCTTCTTGAGTGTGTTGGGGCTGATAATATTTCGCACCTCGGCTATCTGAGGCTCGGTGAAGGCGGCAGCTGGAGGCGTCTCCTGAGAATTGAACGCCAGACGACGCCTGTTGCAATTGGGTTTCTCCGCAGTACCAGCTAGATCATGATCGTCTTTTGCAGGGTTGGGTTCTTGAGAAGGAGGCCCCAAGAATTCGTCATCGTACCCATGTTCGTTGAAGTACTTATCGACATTGGTAAATGTACCATCATCGTCCGGATCCTGTGCCATATGCATGTCCGGATCAGCTGACGGCGGTAGCGTTGCGGCGGTCTTGCCATGGCTTGGCGCCGGCAAGACTGGCGGTGTTGTCTGTGGGGTGGTGTCCCCCGCCCCCAAATGAATCTGGCTCTTCGGCCAAAGCATGGACCAGCTTATGCAGGCGCTGAGGGTCATCACATCATCTTCTTCGGCCCCAGGGGGTCGATACGGAGGTAACAAGTCGTCGCAGCCCCGCAGCACCCGAACCAGTTGAACCCTATACACGGTTGGTGGCATCGGATTACCGTGGAACACACGGTTGCCCGGTTGAACAATTCTGGCCTTGGCGACATCGATCAACTCGCCGTCCATGAAGTGCAGGAGAGTGCATGGAGCGTCGGCGGCGCCCTGCGAAAACATGTAGGGCGTCAGGGATGCCCAGTCAAAGGCAAGGAGATGAAGTCATCGGCCGAGAGGCTTAGTTACCGTGATGGCGTCGAGCTCGGCTAATGTCGAGGCACTGCCAACGACGGGCGTGCAAGTGACGGAGGGGCCGCTTGCTACCGAGGTGCCGGCCGGCGTATTCTTCCCACACCCGGGTGCATTAAGCTCCAATGCCGGCGCCGACGCCGGAGACACCAATGCCGCCTCCGCCGGAGACACCAATGCCGCCGCCGACGCGTTGTGCGAGTTGCTGCCCGTGAAGCTGGGAATCGGGGGCGGCCCCTGTTGGCCACCCGCAATCCACGCCTGTAGCCCCTCAATCAAGGTAGGCATAATGGCGGTGATCGTTGCTCCCAGTTGGTCTCGCACTTGCTCTTCGACTATCTCCGGAATCCGCGCCACTTGTGCCTTGAGTTCTTGAACCTCGCGCTCCTGGCTTTCTGAGCTGGCCGTCTTTCTCTCCTTTCGCCCAGCGTTATAGTATTCCGACCATTTCATGGACAAGCCTTTGCCGGTCACACGACTAGCTGACGATGGCTTACTGAACTTATCCTTGTGTTTCATTACGTTCAACGCGCTATTTAAAGTGGTGTCCCAAGGGGAGCTCTGAGACGACCCCGCGCTACTGCTTTCAGTGTCCTGCGGAAGGAATGTGAACCATTTAGAAATTTGGCTTCATTAATTAGAATGCAACCATATGGAGCTAATTACGCGGGGGTGTATTCCTTACCAGAACAAGCTCAAGCGCCTTGGTCTTCGCATCCGTGGTAAGCTCCTTTGTTACCGGGTCCACCTTGTACCGGGCCCTAACATAGTTCCTGGTCTGCTTGTCACGGTATTTATCGAAGCGGGGCGGTAGGCCTTGCTCGGCACGCTCCGCGTCCTCCTTGTCCCATATAGGTTCCGCCACTCTGTAACCGCCGGGACCGAGTGTGTGGACCCCTAAGTTCAAGTCCCGCATATCTTTCCCCCACTGACTTGATTCCTCGGATGCGTTGCTCTCGCACTTGATCTTGAACTCCAGGTAGTCAGCTTCGCTGATTGAAGGATTTTTCTCCTTGATCTTCTCATAACTATCACCTCTTAGAATCCCTCTCTTCACCGCAGCTCTCCAAGTAGCCAGGGCCTTGCTCATCTTCGTGAGGGCAGCACTGTTCACTTTATTCCCTGAGAGGCGTGTGTTTGCGAACTCACCGGGGAACTTGTATCGTTCGTGCAGCTTCGTGAAGAGGAGGTTGCGCAAATTCCCTCGGTCACGATGCCTTAGGTTCTCGGTGTTGATCGAGACGGTGCTCCAGAGAATGCACCCGAGTTGTCCCGAGTACCCCTTGACTAATTCTTTGGGCGCCGTTGGATGCCCACTGGAGGACACTTCAGTAAATTCCTCCTTGACGGTGCCGAGCACGTTCGGGCGCCGGTCCTTCCGTTGCCTCTTTGGTTGGCTGCCATCTGTGCATGTGCTTATCATCAGTGGTGGCATCCTCGGTGGCACCATCAGTGGTGTCATCCCTGACGCCACTAGGGGTTGTGTAGTCGGGATCGGTGTCTTCCGCGGCGTCCTCATAGCGGTGAGGTTCTTCCTCCATCTCCTGGGACAGCTCCCAGAATGCCTTGCCCGAACCGCCGGGCTCATCGTTGTGGGCCATGTTTCACTCTAAATAGGAAAAAAGTTTGGTCAAAAAGTTGGTTATTGTCAAGGAACAAGATCTCTAAGTTGACCAAATAACCTAATTCTCGAGGAATATCGCCAAAAAGTTGGTTATTGTCAAGGAACAATTGAGAGATGTTTGTGATATTGCCTAGGTGTTTTGGGATCAATTGAGAGATGTTTTGTGATATTGCCTAGGTACCCCTGATCTTCTTCTACAAATATTTTTGCTATATCAATCTCCAAAAAAGCATGTGATGCTGAATCAATACTCAATATATATATAGGTGGTGCTCTCTTTATCACATTTTTATTGGAATATGCAACATTAATCTTCTTTTACTTGAATCAGGTGCACATATTTACATTCCTATTTCATGCTTACTTGTTTGGAACTATAGAATCTACCTTGGAATCTGCAAATCTCTTAGAATGTACTAAGAGATGCCAGATTTGTTGGGGGACTCCTATACTTAAGGCATATAAGACCTGGCATTGCCTATGCCGCAAGTGTGGTAGATAGATACATGCTTGATCCTAGGAGTGGACATATGGATGCAGTATAGCCTATTTTGCCGTATCTAAGATGCAGTCCTGGGAAGGGGTTTAAGAAGAATGGCCATCTTAATATGGATGGTTATTGCGATGCTGATTGGGCGAGTTGTCTTGATGACAGAAGATCTGCTTTAGGCTATTGTGCATTGGTTGGAGGGAAACATGGTGTCATGGCTTAAATGTATCAGGTCCTACTCTAGTTTACTCCAGTATAGATTGCAGTAAACATGGTGTCATACAGCTAGTTGCCAATAATTGTCAAGGAACAATTTTGGAAATCTACAGAAATTGTTAGGAATTGTCTTAGTCAAGAAGTGCTAGCAAATGGCTTAAATGTATCAGGTCCTACTCTAGTTTACTCCAGTTTAGGTTGCAGCAAAAATGCACCACTATGGAGTATCAGGTCCCTAGCAAAAATTCACTACTCTAATAATTTTTTAGAAAATGACGATCAAATTTGAAAACATTTATGAATGTGAAAAAATATCATCAAATTTGTTATTTGAAAATATTTATGAATATGAAAAAATATCATCAAATTTGTTATTTGAAAATATCATCAAATTTGTTATTTGAAAATATTTGAAAAAATATCATAAAAATTGGTATACCAATGGCGCACCTCCTAGGGGTGCGTCATAAGTACCTTGATAGCAATGGCGCACCTTCTCCTGGTGCGCCATTACTAACTTTTTTTTTAGTTGCATCTAATATTTTTTTAGAAAATGACGATCAAATTTGAAAACATTTATGAATGTGAAAAAATATCATCAAATTTGTTATTTGAAAATATTTATGAATATGAAAAAATATCATCAAATTTGTTATTTGAAAATATCATCAAATTTGTTTTTTTTAATTGCATTCATTGGTGAATTGGTAAAACATTTATGAATATGAAAAAATATCATCAAATTTGAAAAAATATTCATGAATTCAAAACGTGCCCATGAAATTTAAAAATATTCATGAGTTCAAAAAATATCATCAAATAAAAATTGGTATACCAGAATAAATATTCATGAGGACTAGAACAGAAGAAATATCATTTCAATATGTCGAAATACAATCGAGAAATGAAGACTACAATTTAAATACAATCGATCTTAGCTAGCTATCTTTTCACAATCTTCTTGCCCTTCTTTTTCGCAAATGGAGTTCTTCTCTTGAACGGACGTCCTTTAGGTAGGGTGGTCCTGCTTCTTCTTGTGGTGTATGGCACTTCATCGTCGTCGTCATGTTCCATCTTCGGGTCGCCGTACTTGTCGAAGTCTTGCTCATTGGTGACTCCATCCATTCCGATGATCTTCCTTTTGCCTCTTCTCACGACAACACGACTGGGCTTTGACGGGTCGGTAATGAAGAAGCATTGGTCCACTTGGGAAGCCAGTACCCATGGCTCATTTTTCGCGGTGACGTTTGCGCCCGCGGTCTTGGATTTGGCTTCGGGTATAACCATGGTGGTGAAATACCGGTCTTCTTTTAGGACGCTCTTGGCCCATCTGACACGGAACATCGGGACCTTCTCTCCAGCGTAGCTCAGCTCCTAGATCTCCTCGATCCTTCCGTAGTATCTGTCCTTGTCGTTAACGGTGTAGGATTCCATCGTTACCCCGGAGTTCTGATAACCATCGCTCTTCATGTCCTTTTCCTCGGTGTAGAATGTGTAGCCGTTGATATCGTACGCCTCATAGGTCATCAGGTTGTGCTCGGCGCCCTGTGACAAGGCGAATATGAGTTTTTCTTCCGCGGAAGAATCCTCATGTAAAGGGTACGACAGAAGCTTCTCCTTGAACCAACGCGTGAAACATGAGTTGTGCTCTTTGATTATATCTCCGTTCGTCCTCTGTTGGCCTCGGTCATTGTACGTCTTCTCAATAAAGGTTTTGTGCTCTACCACCCAAGGGTCGACCACGTCTATGTGTTGTAGCGCGACTAGGTTTGCTCTTTCAAAGTCAGCGAGTCGACCCTCGAAGTCGACATGCATTTCGCGGTGACCCCATCCAGCGAGCCTGCCGAGGTGCCTGTTGACGGGCAGACCAACGGGGTTCTCGATGCCTAGATAATTCGTGCAGTAGGAGATGCACTCTTCGGTCAGAAAGGCCCTGGCTATGCTTCCCTCTGGACGTGACATGTTGCGAACGTATCCTTTGATGACACCATTCATCCTTTCGAACGGCATCATGCTGTGCAGGAACGTCGGCCCAAGTTGGATGATATCCTCCACGATATGGACCAGCAGATGCACCATAACGTCAAAGAATGCGGGCGGGAAGTACATCTCAAGCTCGCATAGTATCACCACGATCTCTTCCTGTAGCCTTCTGAGTTGCCTCACGCCAACCGACTTCCGAGAGATGACGTCGAAAAAGTTGCATAGGCCAAATAGCATTTCACGGACGTGCGCATCCATGATCCCACGGATTGTAACTGGAAGTATCTGCGTCATCAGCACGTGACAGTCGTGAGACTTCATCCCACTGAACTTCTGCTTCGCTGAGTCTAGGTATCTGCTTATCTTCCCCACGTAACTGTAAGGAAGTTTTACTCCTACTAGGCAGGTGAAAAACTGCTCGATCTCCTCCTGACTTAGAGTGAAGCACGCGGGAGGGCAGTCATTTCCGATCTTCTTGGCCTTTTTGCCTTTGCGATGACTTTCCGTGTCCTTCGCCTCATCATCATCATCATCATCATCATTAGCGTGAAGCTCCTCCCTGATGCCCATTGATTTCAAGTCCGCCCTTGCTTTCGGCCCATCTTTGGTCCTCTCTGGCATGTTGAGCAGGGTACCAAGCAGACTCTCGCACACATTCTTCGTGATATGCATGACATCAAGGCTGTGAGGCACACGGAGGATCTTCCAGTACGGCAAGTCCCAGAAAACCGACCTCGTTTTCCATACCTTCAGCAGCGGCTCTGGCGCCTTTTGCTTCTTTCCCGGCGGTGGGCACTCTTTCCAATTTTTCAACAGCTTGTCTATTTCCTCGCCGCTCCTCGTACGCGGGCGTCTTCGGGGTTCGGTTTCACCATCGAACAGATCCTTGTATTTTCTCCATGAGTCATCGTCGCGAAGCCACCTTCGATGTCCCATGAACACGGTTTTTGAAGACCCGGGATCTCTATATAGCTGGCGATACGTTGTGTCATCCATGCACCTGACGCATGCACGAAATCCGTGGACCACCTGCCCCGCGACATATCCGTAACCGAGATAGTCTTGCACCGTCGTGAGCAGTGCAGCTCTCATAAGGAAATATTCTTTCTCTGCGGCGTCCCATGTATTGGCTGGCGTTTTCCACAGCGTGTCTAGCTCATCTTTCAGCAGCCCTAGATACATATTGATGTCGTTCCCTGGTTGTTTCGGCCCTTCAATTAGCATACTCATGTGAATGTACTTCCTCTTCATGCACTTCCAGGGGGGAAGGTTGTACATCCACACAAACACAGGCCAGGTGCTATGTGTGCTTCTCTAGCTGCCAAACGGATTGATTCCATCGGTGCTCACGCCTAGCACGATGTTCCTTGGATCATTCCCAAATTCTGGGTGTTCAAAGTTCAACGCTTGCCACTGGCTCGCATCCTTAGGGTGACTCAGCATCTTGTCTTTTTTATTTATCTCCGGATCATTTCCGTCATCTTCTCGCTTCTTCTCCTCCCTATCCGCGTGCCAACGCAGGAGCTTTGCTGCCTTAGGGTCCGCGAAATACCGCTGCAGACGAGGAGTGATCGGAAAGTACCACACCACTTTTCGAGGAGCTTTCTTCCTCTTCTTGTATCGAGTGACGCCGCACACCGGACATATGGTAGACTCCGCTTGCTCGTCCCGATAAATGATGCAATCGTTCATGCACACATGGTATTTCACATGCGGTAAATCCAGAGGACACACGATTTTCTTCGCCTCCTCGAAACTGGTCGGGCACTTGTTCCCCTTGGGAAGACGTTCGTGCCAGAATGACATGTTCTCGTTGAAGCATGCGTCGGTCATTTTGTGTTTTACCTTCATCTCCAGAGCCATGAGCGTTATTTTCAGGCGGGTATCCTCGGGCCTGCATCCTTCATACAATGGAGTAACCGCGTCTATCTCCAGTTGATCCAGCTTGGCTTTCTCTCGGGCGGCAGCTCTTGCGTTATCCGTCTGCTTGAGAAGCAGCTCTTGAATATGAGGGTCCTGCACCCAGCCCATCGATGGTCCATCGTCGTCTGCTCTGGCATATTCATCTTCATGATCATGCCCTTCGTCTTGATCTTCCTCATCATCATGTCCGGCATCTTCTACATGATGACTGTGTACTGCATCTACTTCGTGATCATGTCCTGGAGATTCTTCGTCTTCTCGCCCGCCCTCGCCGCGGTTGTCTTGCTGTCCTTCCTCATTTCTTGCCCGGCCCCCATGGACGACTTCATAATCATCTTCATCACCTTGCCACCGATAGCCATCCATGAAACCACGCAAGAGCAGGTGGTCCCGCACCTGTACGGAATCCGGGTCCATAAGGCTCTTCAGCTTGCATCTTCGACACGGACATCTTATCTCCGTCTCGTTCTTTTGAAGCATCTCGGCCTTCGCGGAGCTCAAAAACCTATTCACGATGCCTTCGGTCATCGTGCGGACCATGGTCGCCTGCGGGGTAGAGCAAAACGATATTTTAGAACCAAAAAAAATTGGCATGACTTTGCCTAAAAATAGGACCAAAAAGAATGCATAGTGCCAAATTCTCGCCGAAACGGAAATGAATCAACATTTCGGCAAAATATTGGCAACTATCGCATTTCAAATACCGGTACCTGCAAACACAAACATATGCAACACCACAAACATATGCAACACCACAAACATATGCAACACACCACAAACATACGTAGATCTAGGCCATAAAAAGTGCATGTGCACGTTGTTGGAGGGAGAAAAAAGTAGATCTACAACATAAAGAAATCTTTCCCCTTACTTACCTATCAAAAAAAGGAAATTTAACCACTTAATTTGGGTGAATCTATGGTGCAAATGAGGTGAGGAGGAGGAGGCAGCCGAGACAAGCTTGGAGGAGGAGGTGGAGAGAATGAAGTGGGGAAAGTGAGTGTGGTAGGTGGCTGTCCAAAATATCTAGCTGCTCTCAGGTTACCAATGGCGCACCACCTAACAATGCGCCATTAGTAACCCTGGTTACTAATGGCGCACCTGTTACGTGGTACGCCATTACTAGTTTTGCAAAAAAAATAAAAAAAATAATTGTTAGTAGTGGCGCACCGTGGTTGTGGTGCGCCATTACTAGTTTGAACTAGTAATGGCGCACTATACCCGGGTGCGCCATTACTAGTTTTCAAAAAAAAAGTAACAAAAAATTGTTAGTAGTGGCGCACTGAGTGTGTGGTGCACCATTACTAGTTAAAACTAGTAATGGCGCACTATGCCGTGGTGCGCCATTACTAGTTTTGGAAAAAAAAATCGTTAGTAGTGGCGCACCGTGGGTGTGGTGCGCCATTAGTGATATGGACACTAATGGCGCACCTACACATGGTGCGCCACTGCTATATAGCAGTGGCGCACCACATATGTGGTGCGCCATTACTGTCCATATTAGCTATAGCCCTTTTCCTAGTAGTGGAATGCGGGAGGTGGCCGTCGTGGCCGCCACCCCACTGCCAGCCAACGTGGCCATCACCCGCTCCGCCACCGCGGCCCGAAGGCGGGAGGTGGTGGTCGTGGCCGCCACCCCATCGTCGGCCGCCGTGGTCGCCAGCCCACCGTCAACCACTGGGGTCATAACCCGCTCCGCCACCACCGCCCGAAGGCGGGAGACAGAGGTGGAGGCCCGCACGTGCGTCAGCGACCTTGCGCGCTACACCGAGTTCCTACGGGACAAGGAGGAGCACCTCGTCGAGCACGCAAAGAGCCTTACCGCCGTCGTGGCCGCGGCACACGCCACCTCAGAGGCGAGGAATCAGGAGATCTACGAGGAGAACCACCGCTTTGAGAGGGGTCATCTGGAGCGGCAGAGGGCGTTCGAGGTGAGCGTTGCTGAAGATGCAGCAGCGGCAGGCACCGTATTGCAGTTGTCCATCTCGTCGGTAGGCTCCTCCTCCTCTGCCTCTTACTGAGCGCGCTCGGCAGAGGAGAGGCTGCCGGAAGTATTACAAAGCCCCTCTGTAGTAGTAGTAGTAGTAGTAGTAGTAGTAGTAGTAGTAGTAGTAGTAGTAGTAGTAGTAGTAGTAGTATTTAGGGGCTATTTTGTTCAGTTCATCTGACTATAGATGTGGTGGAACTGTACAACGTACTTAAAATTAGCTAGTATATATAGTTGAACTAGCTATTTCAGTACGTGGTTGGCAACAATTGGGGAAAAGTTTGGTCGGTTTAGCTGTCGAGTTGAACTGTTTGTATAAAGAACGACTGCTTAATCTATGAATGAAATCTATGCTTAATTACTGAATTTTAGTTGCAAAAATTAGATAGTGCTAGTGATTTTTAGCTGCATATTTTGACAAATCGCAGTGCTACAAGGTTGACAAATGGCAATGTTACTAGATCAACAAATGTCAATCTTTTCAGTTTGACAAATGGCAACATACCCAATATGACAGATGCAAATCTTACCAAATTGTTTGTATGTGGTTGCACACGGGTCATCCAAACCAACCGTTTGCGAATTTTCCCTTGACCTAAGGGGGAAGACCATAGCTCTCACTTTGCATACGGTTGTTCGATCTAAAACGTTTGCGATCAAGAGCTGCACAAATCCTGCTCGGCACATTTTCCCTTGGCTTCCTGGGGAAGCTGTCGGTTTGCATACGGGTGTTCTAACTAAAACGTTTGCGATGAGTGTTTTATATTTAAAAACCATTGATGTTTTTTCAAAAGAAAATCGTTTGATAAGTCTGTACATTAAGAGAGAAAAATGCAAGTTCGTTCAAACCATATCTTTCATTCAGTCACACTGCGAATTTATATTCATATGATCGAGATACAGTATTAAACCCAAAAAAAACTATTTCCGGCGGTGGCGGAGGCGGCGTGCCGCGCCGTCGTTGTCGTTGTCGTCCTCCGGGACGCCATTGTTGAAGTCTTCAAGGCAGCACAGAATGTTCTTCACTTGTAAATCAAACATCATGTCGTCACGCGATCGACGGGCGGGGCGCGGGAGGACGACAACTGGCGCCGCTGAGAGGTAGCGGTCGACGGTGGTGTCCCATGCCGCTGAGTGGGGCGCGCACACGGGCACGGGCGCGGCGGGTGCAGCCAAACGCACGGGGACCGGCACCGCGGTGGGTGGAGGGGCGCGCACAGGCACGGGCACGGGCGCTGGCGCTGGCATGTACACGAGCTCGCCCGGGTCCGCGGAGACCTCGCTGATGCTCGCGGCTTCCAGCTCTGCGATAGTGCTCGGCGACCAGCCCGTCAATGCTACGGGGATGGTCGCTGGCGCGGGCGCGGGGATGGAAGCTGGGACGGGAGCGGGGGCAGCAACCGCCGCGGCCAGCTCGTTCACGGCCATGTCCATGAGGCCCCATTCCTCCTTATTTTCTATCTCCTCCGGCTCGGAGTCGGCTTCACCAAACTTGAAGACTAGTGGTAGATGATCATTCTGCGCCATGGCGTTGGTGGAGGTCTGCGGGAGGGAGGGGAATGGGAGGCGAACAGTAAGGCCACCCGTATTAAACAGCGGCTCGGGCGCTATTAATGGAGATGAAGGCGGGCGGCCATGGAAGTTAAAGGGCTCGCTTCCCAGTGAGCCTGCGCAGCGTACAGCTCGCATGCTTCCCGGTGAGCCTGCGCATTGGAGGACAGCTTGCACGCCTCTCGGTCAGCCTGCGCACCGGACTGCGCTCGCACGCCTCCCATTCAGTCAAGCAGCTGTCCACATGGCACCTCCTATAGCCATTAAAACCAAGACACGTGGCGTCACGTGAATGGTTAACAGAACGCACACGATTTGAATTATACAAACGTTTGAGATATTAAAGTGGCAACTATTTTTTCAAAATGCCTTTGTTGGCTGTTATTCGAGTGCGCCTTCTCTCAAAATGGACACGAAAAATACCACACCATGTCGGGTGCCATTCCATCATAGCATGCCAAGTTTCATGAATTTCTGACGAGTTTTGGATTTACTAGAATTTAAAAACAAAGTATCTCAATGTTTTGCCGGCAATCAACAATGCCCTGGTGTTTGAAATTCATTCCCATTTCTTGCATGGGACCTAAGCATGCACCCATGGACACAGATTTGATTTTTCAACCAATTTATATGCACTCGAGCATGTGCATGTGGTTCAAATTTGAATTATGCACATAAAATGCCTAGAAAACCCAGTTAATGTATAAAAATGTCCAAATGAACCCCGAAAAATTCCAAAATTTAACACAACACTCCTGTTGTTCTATGTTGACACTAGAAAATTTTTGAAAGCAATAAGAGGCAACGAATATTGTTTCGTCCCCAAAGGTGGCACGTTCCCTACCGAAACCGTCAGGCTTGTTGTGAGAAGCTCTGGTTTTTGAGAAGCTTATACCCAAACCTGCCCCAAATGGGACAAAAAATTTACCACGGCATGTTGATGCCGCTCCATGATAGCATGCCAAGTTTCATGAATTTCAGACGATTTTTGGATTTACTATAATTTAAAAACCAGGTATCTCAATGTTTGCGGCAGAGTGATGGTGGCAGGGTGTTTGACATTCATTCCCATTTCTTGCATGGGACCTAAGCATGCAACCAAGGACACATATTTGAATTTTCAACCAATTTATATGCATTAGAGCATGTGCCTGTAGTTCAAATTTGAATTATGCACATAAATGCATAGAAAACTCAGTTAATGTAGAAAAATGTCCAAACGAGCCCCGAAAAATTCCAAAATTTAACACAACACTCCTATTGTTCTATGTTGACACTAGAGAAAAAATTGAAATCAAGAAGAGGCAACGGATATCGTTTCGTCTAGAAAGGTGAAACGTTCCCTACCGAAACCATCAGGCTTGTTGTGAGAAGCTCTGGTTTGTGAGAAGCTTATACCCAAACCTACCCCAAATGGGACAAAAAATTTACCACGGCATGTTGATGTCGCTCCATGATAGCATGCCAAGTTTCATGAATTTCAGACGAGTTTTGGATTTACTAGAATTTAAAAACCAGGTATCTCAATGTTTGCAGCCGAGTGACGGTGGCCGGGTGTTTGACATTCATTCCCATTTCTTGCATGGGACCTAAGCATGCAACCAAGGACACAGATTTGAATTTTCAACCAATTTATATGCATTAGAGCATGTGCCTGTAGTTCAAATTTGAATTATGCACATGAATGCATAGAAAACTTAGTTAATGTATAAAAATGTCCAAGCGAACCCCGAAAAATCCCAAAAATTGACACAACACTCGTGTTGTTCTATGTTGACACGAGAAATTTTTTGAAAGTAATTAGAGGCAACAGATATCGTTTCGTCCCCCAAGGTGGCACGTTCCCTACCGAAACCATCAGGCTTGTTGTGAGAGAAGCTCTGGTTTGCGAGAAGCTTATACCCAAACCGGCCCCAAATGGGACAATATTTTTACCACGGCATGTCGATGCCGTTCCATGATATCATGTCAAGTTTCATGAATTTCAGACGAGTTTTCGATTTACTAGAATTTTAAAACCATGTATCTCAATGTTAGCGGCCGAGCGACAATGTCAAGGTGTTTGACATTCATTCTCATTTCTTGCATGTGACCTAAGCTTGCAACCAAGGACAAACATTTGATTTGCAACCCGTTTTTATGGACTGGAGCATGTGCATGTAGTTCAATTTTGAATTATGCACATAAATGCCTAGAAAACTCAGTTAACGTATAAAAATGTCCAAACGATCCCCGAAAAAATCCAAAATTTAACACAACACTCCTGTTGTTCTATGTTGACACCAGGAAAAAAATTGAAAGGAAGAAGAGGCGACAAATATCGTTTTGTCCACAAAGGTGACACGTTTCCCTAACGGAACCAGGAGGCTTCTTCTGAGAAGCTCTGGTTTGTTAGAAGC
Organism: Thinopyrum elongatum; assembly: GCA_011799875.1. NCBI lineage: Eukaryota > Viridiplantae > Streptophyta > Magnoliopsida > Poales > Poaceae > Thinopyrum > Thinopyrum elongatum. Next base: position 364,727,732 of record CM022297.1, on the reverse strand, counting down.
TTATACTATAACCTGCCCCAAATGGGATAATATTTTTTACCCCAGCATGTTGATGCCATTCCATGATAGCATGCCAAGGTTCATGAATTTCAGACAGGTTTTGGATTTACTAGAATTACAAAAGCAAGTACCTCAACGTTTGCCGGAGAGCCACGGTGCCGTGGTGTTCGAAATTCATCCCCATTTTTTGCATGGGACATAAGCATAAACCCATGGACACATATATGATTTTACAACCCATGTTGGTGCACCGGAGCATGTGCATATAGTTTAATTTTGAATTGTGCACCTGAAATGGCTAGAAAACCAATTTAATGTATAAGATGTCCAAATGAACCCTGAATAATTCCAATTCTTTTATGACACACATATAGTTGCATGTTCACTGCAGATAAAAGTTCTAGCAATTCAAACACCATCCATTGCCGCTGTGACCCCATTATGCAATTCAAATCAAGATGAAAAATCAAGTAGATCCCACACAGTTTATTATCACCAATAGTGTGAGGTGCAGTACAAAATATCCTGGAGCACCGTCGGTGTATAGTACGCCTATGGCTTACGCAAGAAGGTGCGTCGGCTACAGTCCACAGCCGGCATGTCAAGCACACTAGCTCGCTCCCCAAATATCATTTCACTGTTCAATTGTCACCGGTGAAAGATGGGGACGTGGACCCGCGTCGTGAGGGCAACTTTGGCGGCCCACTCCGGCGAGAGCGCGGCCGCAGCCGCCATGCGCGTGCTAACAACGTGCATGAGCGCGGCCGCAATCTGCGACCGGGCGGCCAAGGCAGCCCAAACGGCCGTTGTTGCTTCTCAGGTGGCGGCAGCAACATCTGCCTCGGGGATAGCAACTAGCGAGAGCGGCACAGCAGCTGTCTGATGCGGCTTGAAGCTACGTCGGTATTTCCCCAAAGAGGAAGGGATGATGCAGCACAACGGCGGTAGGTATTTCCCTTAGTGATGAGACCAAGGTTATCGAACCAGTAGGAGAACCAAGCAACACTATGTAAACAGCACATGCACACAAATAACAAATACTCGCAACCCGACGTGTAAAAGGGGTTGTCAATCCCTTTCGGGCAACGGCGCCAAAAATTGGCAAATGGACGTGAGAGAGTAGTAAATATTGATAGATCGAACGCCAAATAAAATAAAGTGCAGCAAGGTATTTTTGTATTTTTGGTTTAATAGATCTAAAAATAAAAGTTGCAAATAAATAAAAGAGCGAATAGCAAAACAGATCTTGAAAGCAAATATATTGGAAAAGAGACCCGGGGGCCGTAGGTTTCACTAGTGGCTTCTCTCGAGAAAAATAGCAAACGGTGGGTGAACAAATTACTGTTGGGCAATTGATAGAACTTCAAATAATCATGACGATATCCAGGCAATGATCATTATATAGGCATCACGTCCAAGATTAGTAGACCGACTCCTGCCTGCATCTACTACTATTACTCCACACATCGACCGCTATCCAGCATGCATCTAGTGTATTAAGTTCATGGAGAAACGGAGTAATGCAATAAGAATGATGACATGATGTAGACAAGATCTATTTATGTAAAAATAGACCCCATCGTTTTATCCTTAGTAGCAACGATACATACGTGTCGATTCCCCTTCTGTCACTGGGATCAAGCACCGGAAGATCGAACCCACTACAAAGCACCTCTTCCCATTGCAAGATAAATAGATCAAGTTTGCCAAACAAAACCCAAATATCGGAGAAGAAATACGAGGCTATAAGCAATCATGCATATAAGAGATCAAAGAAGACTCGAATAACTTTCATGGATAAAAAGATAGATCTGATCATAAACTCAAAGTTCATCGGATCCCAACAAACACACCGCAAAAAAAGAGTTACATCATATGGATCTCCAAGAAACCATTGTATTGAGAATCAAACGAGAGAGAGAAAGCCATCTAGCTACTAACTACGGACCCGTAGGTCTACAAAGAACTACTCACGCATCATCGGAGAGGCACCAATGGAAGTGGTGAACCCCTCCATGATGGTGTCTAGATTGGATCTAGTGGTTCTGGACTCTGCAGCGGCTGGAATTGATTTTCGTCGACTCCCCTAGGGTTTCTAGAATATTGGGGTATTTATAGAGCAAAGAGGCGGTTCGGGGGGTACCCGAGGTGGGCACAACCCACCAGGGCGCGCCTGGGCCTCCAGGCGCACCTGGTGGGTTGTGCTCCTCTCGGAGCACCCCCCAGGCGCTTCTCCGGCCCACTGGATGTCTTCTGGTCCAAAAAAAATCCACAAAAAGTTTCGCTGCGTTTGGACTCCGTTTGGTATTGATTTCCTGCGATGTAAAAAACATGCAAAAAACAGCAACTGGCACTTGGCACTATGTCAATAGGTTAGTACCAAAAAATGATATAAAATGACTATAAAATGATTGTAAAACATCCAAGAATGATAATATAACAGCATGGAACAATCAAAAATTATAGATATGTTGGAGACGTATCAGCATCCCCAAGCTTAATTCCTGCTCGTCCTTGAATAGGTAAATGATAAAAACAGAATTTTTATGTGGAATGCTGCCTAACATGTCATATCATATTCTTTCTTTTATAGCATGGACATTTGGACTTTTATATGGTTCAAAGCAATAGTCTAGTTTTGACATGATAACTTAAATACTCAAGCATATCAACAAGCAACTATGTCTTTCAAAATATCAACGCTAAAATAAGTTATCCCTAGCCCATCATGCTCCACCATTGATCCATTCATGAAACACACTCGAATATTAACTGCACCCAATGCTCAGGTACGATCATAGTGCCTCCTAGTTGGTGCTTTATAAGAGAAGATGGAGACTCAAATTAAAAAAAATATTGCATAAAGTAAAGAAAGGCCCTTCGTAGAGGGAAGTAGGGATTTGTAGAGGTGCCAGAGCTCAAAGCAAAAATTGAGAGATAAAACAATTTTTTGGGAGGTGTGCTTTTCCCACCAATGAAAACGACTTAGAGTTCCCAACACTTTCCATGCTAGATATATCATAGGCGGTTCCCAAACAGAAAATAAAGTTTATTCCTTTTTCCACCATTTCTTTCACTTTCCATGGCTAGCCGTATCCACGGGTGCCCTCCATACCAACACTTTCCAAGGAATTTATTATTTGACAACATAAAGTAAATTCATTTTTTCATTTCGGGACTGGGCATCCCTAATACCTTTGCCTTACTCTCATGCAATGACAAGTGAATAAACACTCATCGTGAGAATAACACATCTAGCATGGGAAATATTAGCCACCCCTCACTGCCTCGCGAGCGGTACGAACACACAAAAGAGAAGTTTATTTTGAAAATTAGAGATGGCACATACAAATTTGCTTAGAACGGTAAAAGAATACCGCATATAGGTAGATATAGTGGACTCATGGGGCAAAACTGGTTTAAAGGGTTTTGGATGCACAAGTAGGGATCATACTTAGTGCAAAATGAAGGCTAGCAAAAGATTGAGAAGCGACCAACCAAAAAATGAATAATCTCATAAGTGAGCATTAAGCATAATTAACACCGAATAATGCACCACAAGTAGGATATAATTTCATTGCATGACTATTGACTTTCATGCTTGCATAGGGAATCACAAACCTTAACACCAATATTCTTACTAAAGCACAATTACTCACCAACATAACTCACATATCACATCATCATATCTTAAAACTATTACAAGGAATCAAGTTTATTTTGTCCAATGATCTTCATGAAAGTTTTTATTATATCCTTCGTGGATATCTATCACTTTGGGACTAATTTTCATGTGTTTCTTTTGATAAGCTCAAACAAATATAAGTGAAGATCATGAGCATGATATTTCTTTCTCTCAAATTAATTTAAGTGAAGCAAGAGAGAATTTCTAAAAAAAAATTACTAACTCCCAAATAAATCTAAGTGAAGCATGAGAGCATTTCTTCAAAAATACTAAGGCACGCCGTGCTCAAAAAGATATAAGTGAAGCACTAGAGCAAATCCATAGCTCATAAAAATTTAAGTGAAGCATAGAGAGCAATTCTAACAAGTCATGGCATAATTTTGACTCTCTCAAATAGGTGTGTCCAGTAAGGATTCATGACTTAGAACATAAAGCAAAACAAGCAAAGACTCATATCATACAAGACGCTCCAAGCAAAACTCATAGTATGTGACGAATAAAAATATAGCTTTGAGTAAAATACCGATGGTCGTTAGAAGAAAGAGGGGATGCCACTCGGGGCATCCCCAAGCTTAGTTGCTTGCTTCTCTTTGGATAATAGCTCGGGATTCCATGGGCATCCCCAAGCTTAGGCTCTTCTTACTCCTCATTCCTTCATCCATCGTAAGATAACCCAAAACTTGAAAACTTCAATCACACAAAACTCAACAAAACCTTCATGAGATCTGTTAGTATAAGAAAGCAAATCACTACTATAAGTTCTGTAGAAAACCAATTCATATTTTATTCTTGAATTATATCTACTGTATTCCAACTTTTCTATGGCAAAAACTCATCAAAGAAAACCATACAATCATCAAAACAAGCACACAACGCAAAGAAAACAGAATCTGTCAAAAACAGAACAGTCTGTAGAAATCTTAATATTTCGAATACTTTTGAAACTCCAAAAATTCTGAAAAATTAGGATAACATAGGAAATTTGTATATAAATCTTGTGTAAAAAAATTCAGAATTTTTCGTCCCTTTTATGAATTTTAAAAATTGTTTTACTGGATGCAAAAGTTTCTGTTTTCCAACAAGATCAAATCAACTATCACTCAAATCAATCCTAAAGGTTTTACTTGGCACAAACACTAATTAAAACACAAAAAACACAATTATAACAGTAGCATAATTGTGCAAACACTCAAGAACAGAAAGCAAAAAGCAAAAATAAATTTTATTCATTGGGTTGCCTCCCAACAAGCGCTATTGTTTCATGCCCCTAGCTAGGCATAATGCAAAGATCTAAGTTTTGTCATCTTTGTTTCGAGATCCATAAGATGCGCTCATGATTGATTCATATGGAGGACTAATTCTTGTTATAGGGAAGTGTTCCATACCCTTCCTTAGTGGAAATTGAAATTTAATATTGCCTTCTTTCATATCAATCACGGCACCAATAGTGCGTAAAAACGGTCTACCAAGAATAATTGGACAAGACGGATTACAATCAATATCAAGAACAATAAAATCTATGGGCACATAATTCCTATTTGCAAGAATAAGAACATCATTAATCCTTCCCATAGGCTTTTTAATAGTAGAATCCGCCAAGTGCAAATTTAAAGGGCATTCTTCAATATCGGTAAAACCAATCACATCACATAAAGATTTCAGAATTGTAGAAACACTAGCACCCAAGTCACATAAAGCAAAACACTCATAATTTTTAATCTTGACTTTGATAGTAGGTTACCACTCATCATGTAATTTTCTAGGAATTGAAACTTCTAACTCCAATTTTTCTTCCAAAGCTTTCATCATAGCATCAACAATATGTTTAGTAAAGGCTATATTTTGTTCATAAGCATGGGCTGAATTTATCATGGATTGCAACAAAGAAATACAATCAATCAAAGAGCAGCTATCATAATTAAAGTCTTTGTAATCCAAAATAGTGGGCACATCACTAGTTAAAGTCTTGACCTCTTCAAACCCACTTTTATCAAAATTTTCAACAAGATTTTCACCCTCCAAATTATCGGGACGCCTTCTAGCTAAAGTTGACTCTTCTCCGGTCCCTTTTTCATCAATCTTAATTTTACTAAACAAGGAATCAATAGAAGAAGCACCAATCATTTTAAGATCTTCATCACGTTTATCTTCTAATGAGATTGGTTTAGCGGCCATTTGATTTACTAGGGTAGCCTGTGCATCAAATATTTTACCTAGCAAACTTTCAGCAAAAGCATACTTAGATTGGAGATTGCAAACCTCTCTACTAATATCATCAAGTTGTTTAGTTATAGCTTCCAGCACAATAGAGTGTTCCTTAAGTTCTTCAGTAAAATATTGGTTGTGCTCAAATTGTGTAGTCATATACTCCTTAGTACTTTTCTCAATTTCAAGCAAAATATTGGGATAAGGAACATCATAATATTTTCTTTGAGGCATCATGACTAAGCAAACAAAAGTGCACACAAAAACAGATCTGACGAGAAAATGGCGAACGAAAAAGAGGGCGAATAAAACGGCAATTTTTTGTGAAGTGGGGGTGAGGAAAACGAGAGGCAAATGGCAAATAATGTAAATTGTGAGGAGATGAGATTTGTGATTAGGAACCTGGTATATGTTGTAGATCCTCCCCGGCAACGGCCCCAGAAATTCCTTGTGATGCGGCTTGAAGCTACGTCGGTATTTCCCCAAAGAGGAAGGGATGATGCAGCACAGCGGCGGTAGGTATTTCCCTCAGTTATGAGACCAGGGTTATCGAACCAGTAGGAGAACCAAGCAACACTACGTAAACAACACCTGCACACAAATAACAAATACTTGCAACCCGACGTGTAAAAGGGGTTGTCAATCCCTGTCGGGCAACGGCGCCAAAAATTGGCAAACGGACGTGAGAGAGTAGTAAATATTGATAGATCGAACGCCAAATAAAATAAAGTGCAGCAAGGTATTTTTGAATTTTTGGTTTAATAGATCTGAAAATAAAAGTTGCAAATAAATAAAAGAGCGAATAGCAAAACAGATCTTGAAAGCAAATATATTGGAAAAGAGACCCGGGGGCTGTAGGTTTCACTAGTGGCTTCTCTCGAGAAAAATAGCAAACGGTGGGTGAACAAATTACTGTTGGGCAATTGATAGAACTTCAAATAATCATGACGATATCCAGGCAATGATCATTATATAGGCATCACGTCCAAGATTAGTAGACCGACTCCTGCTTGCATCTACTACTATTACTCCACACATCGACCGCTATCCAGCATGCATCTAGTGTATTAAGTTCATGGAGAAACGGAGTAATGCAATAAGAACGATGACATGATGTAGACAAGATCTATTTATGTAGAAATAGACCCCATCGTTTTATCCTTAGTAGCAACGATACATACGTGTCGGTTCCCCTTCTGTCACTGGGATCAAGCACCGTAAGATCGAACCCACTACAAAGCACCTCTTCCCATTGCAAGATAAATAGATCAAGTTAGCCAAACAAAACCCAAATATCGGAGAAGAAATACGAGTCTATAAGCAATCATGCATATAAGAGATCAAAGAAGACTCAAATAACTTTCATGGATAAAAAGATAGATCTGATCATAAACTCAAAGTTCATCGGATCCCAACAAACACAACGCAAAAAAAGAGTTACATCATATGGATCTCCAAGAGACCATTGTATTGAGAATCAAACGAGAGAGAGAGAGCCATCTAGCTACTAACTACGGACCCGTAGGTCTACAAAGAACTACTCACGCATCATCGGAGAGGCACCAATGGAAGTGGTGAACCCCTCCATGATGGTGTCTAGATTGGATCTGGTGGTTCTGGACTTTGCGGTGGCTGGAATTGATTTTCATCGACTCCCCTAGGGTTTCTAGAATATTGGGGTATTTATAGAGAAAAGAGGCGGTTCGGGGGGTACCCGAGGTGGGCACAACCCACCAGGGCGTGCCTGGGCCTCCAGGCGCGCCCTGATGGGTTGTGCTCCCCTCGGAGCATCCCCCAGGCGCTTCTCTGGCCCACTGGATGTTTTCTGGTCCAAAAAAATCCACAAAAAGTTTTGCTGCATTTGGACTCCGTTTGGTATTGATTTCCTGTGATGTAAAAAACATGCAAAAAATAGCAACTGGCACTTGGCACTATGTCAATAGGTTAGTACCAAAAAATGATATAAAATGACTATAAAATGATTGTAAAACATCCAAGAATGATAATATAACAGCATGGAACAATCAAAAATTATAGATACGTTGGAGACGTATCGCTGTCCGTTCCGCAGCGGCGGCCTTAGCCCTGATGGAGGCCGCCCACGACCATGCCGAGGCCGCCCACGCCCAGCTCATGGCGGTCACCGCACAAATCAAACGAAACTTCTCCGACAACGGTCGGCAACCCACGGCCGAAGGGTTGGCAATTGCCGAGAGCGTTCGAGCAGCCGTCCGTTCCTCCGCCGCATACCTTGCCACAACGGAGCCCGTCCAAGCCCAGATCGCGTCCGCCCACGCCCAGCTCGTGGCGGCCTTTTCCAACGAGATGGCGAACGCAGATGGCGAGATGCTTGCCGAGTATGGTGCGATGGATGCCATAGAACCCCTTCCCCAGGAGACCGTCGGGCGCGAGCTGGACATGGAGGAGGCGGCGGAGATCGACGAGCACCAGCCGTAGTAGTACTCTTTGTTTTGTTTAATTAAGAGTGCCGGTCTTTAATTTGTTAGAGTAATGTTTAGGTCGGCTAGCTCTGTTTAATTACTGAACTTGCTCGATTAAGAAGTGTGGGTGTGCTGTAGTCTCCTTTGTGTACCCAAATTATGCAATGACGTGGATAACCACGGTAACCAGGGAAATTCGAACCAAAATTTTTGACGTTCAAACTCATCACACACGGGTTAAGCTATCTGAATCGTTTGTGATGTTCACATATCGTACACAGTTCTGAATAAGGGACCGTGTCTGATGACACTTTGCGCGCCAGTTATTTCGCTGAACCGATTCAAAAATTTTGGCTTTCGCGGAAATATCTACCTCCCCGCCCCCACCCCCTTACCAAAAGCCACATTTCCCCTGTTTCCGCCTTCCTTTCCAAGTTGAAACCTTCACTCCTTGCTTGCAGCACCGCGTCCTCGCCGGCGACCCTCCTTCATGCTGCTCGGCCTCGTCTATCCAGGCAGGTAATCCACACCCGACCCCCATCCTCCTCCTCCTTCCACATCCCACATGCCCCAACCGCCGGCGCGACACCTTCCGCCCAAATCACCGACCCCTCCACCAAATAAGCGCCACCCTAAGCCATGGTGCACGCAGTATAGCCAGGAGCTCAAGGAGCATTTGGCAGCGGAGAAGCAAATCGCGGCCACACGCGCGGATGAGGTCGCGATGGCTACCATTCGTGCCGACCCCCAGATCTTGGAGGAGCACCTTGCCATTTGCTAGCTACGCCGGTTAAGCATGCTCGGTTTACCCGTTGCGTGTGCTGCTCCTGCCTTTCCTTAACAAATTCTAGTGAATTGTGCTATCTAATTTTACCATGCAATCTGTTGCTCTAGTGTATATGTTCTATATGTCGTGCAGTGTGGTGCTCACTTATTAACTGTTTGGTTAATTATTTGGCGTCTTCAGTTAACTGTTTGGTTCAATTCTGCAAATGTGATGTTCAATTCTTCAGGCTGCAATTTTGTATTGTCTTTCATATGAGAAATAAATCAAATTTATCTTTACAAAATACATGAGAAACGAATACAATTGCTATATTTCCAAGTTGTCAAGCATGCTTGGTTTGGTTATACATTGTGCAATGTGGTGCTCAGTTAACGTTTGGTTCATTTGTTGTGGTGTTTAGTTAACAGTTTGGTTCAATTCTGCAATGCGATGTTCAATAGTTGTGGGTGCATTCTGTTATTGTATACCATATGAGAAGTAAATCGAATTTGGCTGTACTAAATACATAAGAAACAAATACAATTGCTATATTTCCAAGTTGTTAAGCATGCTTGGTTTGGTTAACTGTCTGATCTTCTATTAGGAGTATGCTATATTGTGCAATGTGGTGCTAAGTTAATGTTTGGTTCATTTGTTATGGTGTTTAGTTAACTGCTTGGTTCAATTCTGCAATGCGATGTCCAATTGTCGTGGGTAGAATTTTGTATTATTGTGCATGTGAGGAATAAATCGAATTGGCTGCACTTAATACATGAGAAACATATACAAGTGCTATATTTCCTAGTTCTTAATCATGCTTGGTTTGGATAAATGGGTTTTCCATGTGGCTTGAATTAATCTGATGAATCTGCAATGTGCTTATTTTTCATCAACATATTTTACTGATAGCATGCGAACCCTTACTTAACCTGATGACTAACTACCTTATATATGTTGCAGGGAAACAATGGGAAGCACTGAGGTTTACAATCGAGGTTAGCACGTGCATGGTCCATTGTCTAATAGCACATTATTGTGCAATTGCAGGAACCATTCTAATATTTAGGTTTTTAACAATTTGGTCTTGCACATGTAGGTCCTGCTGTCAGAGGTTTTGACCCACTGTTCGACCCTTTTTGCATATGGGGAAATGAGTTGTCCATGAATATCAATCAAGTCAAGAAACTCAGAAAGATTGTTAGGATAAAGAAATTAGCGACAAAAAACAACAAGATCTTTGTCTGCACAATGAAGAAGACATCAGTTCACTACAAGATGGTACTAACTATTATACCTTGCCTTTTTTTATTCCTTTGCCCCATTTCCAATATAGAGAAGATATTTATGCACATCCTTGTTTTTAGGCCTTTCCAAAGCAGTTCACTGATGATTACCTCTCAAACCACCTCTATGGTCAGGAGGCTAGGAAGGATTTCATACAACACCCACGGTTCAATATTGAAGTGTTCCTGAAGAGGACGAAGGATGAAAGGTCAATCATCCACAGGCACTGGCCTAAAGTTGCAAAGACCTTCAACATGAATGAAGGCTCAATATTCGCCTTCCGCTTTAGCAGTTTTCCAGATGAGATGCATCTGTCTATGTACTGTCTATGATGCTAATTTCTAAAGGTTCTAGATGTTGCATGTGAAACTTGGTGCTGGTGCAGTTGTGTAATGGGGTAGCTGAGTGCTGAAGCTATATCATGTTGTACTCTGATGTATTTCAATTATGAATCCTGCTTCCTTAATATGGAAATGAAATATATTATGTGCTTAATACGAATGTCAATTAGATTAATAAATGGATTATTAATAATAGGGCAATTAGCCTGCTAATGGCCAATTAGCGTGCTAATTGTTTTTTTTATTGCAAACAGTTATTGAGAAAACACCGTGGGCGATGGCCTCAGGCAACACACATAGTTTCTAGGAATAAACCGTGTTGGATCAATGAACAATCACACACGACATTCTCTTGAAAACTGTTTGCATTAGGCCACCTTGCGCAAACGTTTACCACATAAAAACTATGTGTGATGGACAGCCTTTGCCACACAGTTTCTTCTACGCACCGTGTGTGATGCATTCAATAACGCAAACGATAAAATTGTTAATACTGTGTGCAATGGCAACGCTATCACAAACGATTTAATGGGGAAAATTGTGTGTGATGTACCTGCGAACAGAAACGTTTTCCTTGGAGCGACTGTGTGGGATGTATATACGAACCGAAACATTTAGCGGGGACTGACTGTGTGGATGTACTTACGACCGGAAACAATTTCGCCTGTATAATTGTATTTTTTTAGCACTACTGTACGTATAACCGTATTTGAGCGCTCGCCGGTCACACACGACCTCATTTTGCTGAGCGTGTGTGCCAGGAGGGCATATCCCCGATGGTTTCTGGGTCGTGTGGGAAGGACCCCCCTATCGCCCACACTCACTTGGTGACAGTTCCAAATGTCATCGTGGAAAGGGGTTAAAAACCGTTTGTATAGCACCTCGTTGTACCAGTGGATGTTTCTGCGGCTATAATGCGACGTGGTGACCTTAAAAACTTGACGAGTATTTAACCTTCGCGAAGGACATTTCAGTTACCATGCGCATTAACATGTGAATTGGGAAAAGTGAATAGACGGTTGTGCTGCTGCAGCTCGTGGAACCGTGCACTTGCCAAAGTCACGGCTGTGCAAAATATTTGATGCCATGGAGAAATCGAGGAGCCTCTAACCTATTTTATGGTAACTGACACACTGAATAGTCACATCGAACAGCCGCCACATCGGTCCTCAATTCCTCCTTTGAACAAAGACCACCGACAGAAGAATCCAATGAGGCAAACGAAGAGCCTACCGTACATCTTAGATCCGACGGCCAATACTGACCCGTGCCTCACCTAGCTTCACACCGTGTCTCCCTCAGTAAACTAATAAAAATGATCCAATGAAAGCTATAAGAGCAACGACAGTTTTCTCAACTATTTCATGTCAGTTAAGCCTATAGAAGCACGACAGTGACGAATAATAAGGCACGGAGCCACAGAAAACGAAGGCACGACCGGGCACCTGACCTATGCATAACAATCTGAACACAAACACTGGCAGTGACTCTGGGGAGCGAACATCTCTAAACTTCGACCGTCTGTTTTGACCATCAAGATTCATGCTGCCTGGCTGTGGTTTTTTTGTTCGCTAGCATCTTAAGTCAGTCGGCAGGATGCTAGAATTTTTTTATTTTAGTGTAGTGACACTGCTAAAAAAATACGGAAGTGAAGCCACTACAGGCACGTGGATGCAGGCACGGGAGGCATGAAGTGAGGCCTCTATAGGCACGGACGTGGTGCTTCTTGAGGCAGGGGTACTAACCCTCTGGATGCACAACAGTGTGGTAGCAGAGGCATGCGCCCGAAATACTTAGTTAGAGAGGCACGGTTGTGAAGTCTCTAGAGCCACTGGCACGTGGCACCACAGGCACGTAGAGTCACAGGAGGCGAAGGCACGGAAGTGAAGCCTCTACAGGCACGGATGTGGCGCTTTTTGAGGCATGGGTATCAACCTTTTAAATGCACAAAAGTGTGGTGGCAGATGCATGGGTCCAATTACTGAGTTAGAGAGGCACGGAAGTGAAGTCTCTAGAGCCACGGGTCTGTGTAACCGCAGGCACGTAGAGTCAAGGCGGGTTTCACGTGAGGCAGGTGGATGCAGGCACGGGACGCACGGAAGTGAAGATCCCACAGCACGGGCGTGCGACTTCTCGAGGCCTGGCTCGGTATCAACACTCTGGGTGCACAAAAGTGTGTTAGGAGAGGTCCGATTACTCAGTTAGAGAGGCATGGGCGTGTGGCACCACAGGCACGTAGAGTCACAGGTAGCGTGTCACCTGAGACACGTGAATGCAGGCAGCGGAGGCACGGAAGTGAAGCCTCTACAGGCACGGATGTGGGGCTTCTTGAGGCACGGGTACAAACCCTCTGGATGCACAAAAGTGTGGTGGCAGAGGCATGAGTCCGAATACTGAGTTAGAGAGCCACTGTTGTGAAGTCTCTAGAGGCACAGCCGTGTGACACCACAGGCACGTAGAGTCATGGCGTGTGTCACGTGAGGTACACGGATGCAGGCAACAGAGCCACGGGAGTGAAGCCTCTATAGGCACGGATGTGGGGCTTCTCGAGGCATGATCCTGAAGCACACAAAGACAGGAACCTAAACCATCTAAAACACAGAGGCACAGACGTGCTTCGTGTACACAAAGATACATGCCTCTAGCATTCCAAGGCCGTGCATCTCAGGATGAACAAATAAAGGAAACATTTAAAACTAAAATGCCAAATCCATACTTCTACCTTCATGCACAATGTTGCCTCGTACGTTAGCAGACGTGCCTCTCTTCTGTGAACGTGTGAAAGACAACAATACAAACACAAACACATGACAGTGAATATAATCCAAACACAAAGGGCGCTTCTCCCAAACTATGTGTCTGCGCCACTTCGACGAATTCTCTAAATGTATCTGAACTCGCACCAATGTCAACAATGAACTTGTAACATAAAAAAAGCATAGAAAAATTATATTCCCGTAACATGAGACAAGCCAAACATGATACTGTGAAAATAAAACCAAAATCCCAAAACGGTACTCCGTAGGATTGAACTAAAACTACGACATTAATTATACATGAAATGAAGTACTATCTCCCCCGCAAAAAAAGAAATGAACTACTATCTCCATAGAGGTATTTCTTTTCGAAACATTCCAGTTAGACTTCTGCTCACAAACGTCCACGGTGTCTGCGGTCGGTAAGACAACGAGGATGCATCATGTCCTTCATCGACAGAACTCGGCGGTAAAGCTCGTAGCTCACATACCCATCCTAAAACAAAAAGTGGATGAGAATGAAAATATAGGTAAAGGAAAAATGTGCTATTCTTGCAATAAAACAAAAATATATAGACAGAAAATCCACATAAATAAAATTTTCACTTACAATTGCCACATATTTTAGGTGGTCAAAGGAAAGCAGCTTCCATTCCCAGTAGTCATGCTGACCTCGTGGAAAAGATGACTTCATACTCGAGTAAGATTTGTCTATGACGGCTCCCGCTAGATCTGCCATGGAGTCCCTTAGATTGCCGCCTTTGATCATGAGCTCCTCTTGAAGGTCGATGTGATACTCTCTTGGAATTTTGAAGAAACTATTTGAGAGAACTTCTCTATCGTTCCTGACGTCGACACTAGCGAAAGGTATACCTCTGTTCTGAAGGAAATCCTTCAGAGCAGGGCACTCCGTCCTGGCCTTGCACAAGTGATAGACAAGAACATGCTTGTGCATCGCCAGTTGCATGACGGCGACTTTTCTGTGCCGATCAAAATAATCCTCTCGTGTGTACTCCAGATCAAGACCAACAAACTTGTACCTGTCCTCAAGCAGCCATTGCTCATAAAGAGAATAGTCTCCTCCACCTTGTAGGGCTCGTTGGTGTACCGCACCTCAAGCTTGGTGTTACTGTCGGCATCTATAAAGAGATGCTCAATAGTGTTCCTGAAGTCGTCCATGGAAACAAGGGTGAGAGTGCCAATGGAGTTTGACTGTGCTTCTCCGGCGTCAGTCAGACGTGGTGAGGATGATGGGAACTGCCTGCAGTTCTGTGGTGAGAATACGACGTGGTGACCTCCCGGAATACACCAGTATTTAACCTTGGGGAAAGACGACTCTATTACCATGCCCATTAAATTGGATTGGGAACCGTGAATAGACGGTTGTGCTTCTGCAGCTTGTGGAACCGTGCACTTCAAAAGTCATGGCTGCCACGCTATAATTGAGGAGCCTCTAGATTAACTCTAGCATGGTAACTGGCACATTGAATACTAACATCCAATAGGCATCCCATCGGTCACCAGCACATCTTTTGACCGAGAGAAGAATGCGAGGAGGCAAGCGATGACCCTATCGTGCAACCTAGATCTTTGGAATACATATACTACACGCTGAGTGAACCAAAATATAAGCACGGTTCGGCTAGCAGCAAAGCCACAAGTGTGCCTCCACTTTGTTTTAAAGACAAGCCTCAATGATATCGATGGGCGTGCATCTCTATGTCTGCGTACCACCAAAAGCATTGCCAAAACAAAGTCACGGCCATGCTTCTGAGTTCTGACTTACGTATAACCATGGGCTCTCATACAGATTCGTGCCTGAACCCAACAAACATTTGAAAAACAGTGTGTCTCTGGGTCAACAAGTGGCTGAAAACATTGCGAACGCAGAGCCATGAACCGTGACTCTGCTTCAGGTGCAACAATGCCTCTCTGACTCTCTTTTGTGAACGATCATGCCTCTCCTAAATTTTCCTCTCCCGATGTATCGATCATGCCTCTCCTGCTTTCGCGACCATGCATCTCCTAGCATCAATACCGTAAAGACACACACAACCCTATCTGATTAAACATGTGATTGAAAATGTTTGAATCACAGAAGCACTACTATGCTTTTCAGCTTCTATAACTGTGCCTCACATAGGTCTGTGAGGCGCGATAGGCAGGTGGAAGAGTCCAGTGGGAGGCAGCACAGCTGGACAACTCAAGTGCAGTGGGAGGCAGCTGGACGAGTCAAACGTCTTGTGTCCCCGTAACACCTCGGAATGCACACACCAGCTACAATCAGCATTCATTCCATTTCGTAGGAAAAAAACAAGCATTCAATACTACTCTTGCTCTCTCCCGTCTCCTTTATATTTTAATCCGCTCCGACTCCCTGAGCCACATCGCTACCCATCTGCCTTTTCAGTCGTCTGCTTCTAGGGTTCGTGCTTCTTGCCGCACACAATCTGATTTCAAACAAGTTATTATAGGGTTTTTATTGGGTTTCTCGATTAATTTCTAAGCCGTACTTCTCTCATAGATTGCTCGCGGCTGCTCCCCCTACCACATCTCCGTTCGTCGACGGCTGCTATTCTTCTTTCTCAAGTAAAACGCATATGCGTCAGCATGCTCCGATCCGTCTTTATGTTTTGAGAACGATATTTTAATATATTTTTTACGTTTAGATTTTTCATTTGTTAGTTATTGAAGTATTAGATCCGGTACAACAACTTCTTTCTATAAAGAAATAAAAAAGCGATTGCAAAACAAAAGCAGTGATCTAAACACTCTCATACTGCTTTTCTGCAGGGAGTAGATGAGTAGATTTCTGGTAAATTTGTAGTTGTTGTCTAACTTCGTACCTATATCCTCAAGCTCCTGACACGCATATTTTTAAAATGGTTGACGTTGAAGCATGTTTTAAATTATTATGATATTCTTGTTTTTTTACATAGTTGTTCTGAATTATTTAGGTATGGTTTGCCCTACCTGCCGCCATCCAGGCGGCCCTTGCCAACCACACCCTGAAGCTCTTCAGTAGTTTGAGGTTATTCTTGATGAGAAATGCTGGAGCCGCATGGTTAGTAAGCATTTCTACCATAGTTACCTTTTTATCTTGAAAACTAGTCGTTTGGTAGAATTACAACTATTAGTTGCTTACAACACAATAGAAATCGTCACTCTTACTCGTAGCCTTTTGCACCTATGTTAGGTTCCCCTGCTGTCACTTCTTTGCACTTGTACTTTGTTTTCTTTTTCCATTAGTTTCCCTGCCTATGCCTTAATTATTGTAGTGCGTCTTCAGTTCTAATTAAAAATCGTCCACCTCTGCCAAAATCTGTATCCATTAATTTATCATACCATTATGTTGTTATCTTTAATTGTTATCAAATATTCAGATGCAAGCTAAGAAAAGTTTTAAAGTTAATGATCAGTGAGTACGAATTTATACTTACAGGTTGTTATTTTTACTATTTTTTCCAGTATGTACCTTGTAATGTCAGAGCTTTTCTTGCTAAATACATTGATGAGAGGAAGGAAGATGCAAGAATATTGCGTAAAGAGCAGGTAGAGCCAGCCCTTCTTACCCATGAAGGAAGGTCTTACAATGCTTTGTTTAAGCATAGGGCAAACTACACCAAGTTCTGGGGTGGTGAGTGGTGCATCTCTGTGGATGATTATGATCTACGTGCTGGAGACCGCATAGAATTTGAACTACCAGGCGAGGGACTGAATCTGGAAATACAAACATATCGGGGTGACAAAAGGCTGCTTCCATTACCCCACGTTGGTAGGTATTTAATATTCCAAAATAATTTTTTTTCGTTGCATTTTTATATGCATGCATGATGCTAAATAATATTAAGCCCGCGTTGGATATAACTTTATCTAACTTTGAATACTTGGTCTTTTTCTAGCTCTCGACGATCTTTCTTCTGACGATTTCGACCACGTTCAGTGATGTGTCTACTCTAAGGATATTGAGCTTACCTACGACCAGACACGCTTCTTTCTACAATGCCTTTTCTGATATACTTTCATCTGTTGTCGTCCGTTTGTCCACGTGATGACTCCCACTAACACCAAAGACTGCATCATGGTTGGTTACATCTGTCCTTGTTAAAATACCAAACATATTTTTCTTCGTATTCTCCTCTACGATATTGAGTTAATCTTGCTTATATATAAAATTATAAAGAGAACATGCCGAGAAATATATTAGTTTCCATATGGAATTTCTTAATGATTGCGCACTCACCGTACGCAACCATTCTTTTTTTAATGTCCAAGTGGCAAATCAACGCTTTTAATTTCTCTTTCTTTTAGAAAATTCCGAGGAGTGTTGTCTCGACACTGAAGAGATGGGTGGACGTGACAACCAATGCCAGGGTGACCCTTGAAGCTCCTGATGAACCTACCCATGTCATCACTCCTTCGTCATACTACATCAGCAAAAAAGACGGCAGGATGGTAATTGAAAAGTCTTCTTTCAGAGATTTCATATCAGCTGCATCCTTTGTTGAAGAGAATGTTGTTCTGATCACTTTCAAAAAGTGCCATGATCGTTCTGTGTCCATCATCATTCAGCGCATTCCGTAGATTCCATTAGAACCAGCACTTAAAATAGAAGAAACGGTGCATCTCCTGGGATGTTCAGTGGTCGTTTCATAATGATGACTCTAAAGCGCAGATGTCTGGTTACTATAACTTTGGTTATTAGGATGGTAGTAATGTAGCTCTTATCGACCAAGTGGTTGCTTGAACTATAGAAATGATCTTTTGGAACTAATGTAGCTCTTATGGACCCTCAAGTGGTTGTTTGAACTGTCGGAATGATCTTTTGGAACTAATGTAGTTCTTATGGACCCTCAAGTGGCTGGTTGACCTTTGAAATCTTCACAGTTCCAAAATTCAAAAAACAAATAAATCATCTCTGAGTCAAAAATCAAACAAATCAAGCATAAGTTTTTGAATCAAAAACTATAACAATAGCATCTTATCAAAGTTATTCAAACCATCTAGTCAAACATATCTTAATTAAACATCAAACACGACTCCATTTTCAAGTGCACACTATGTTTACTTCACCGACTTTTTTTTAAACGTACAATGTGCACCAAATAACATAATAGCAATGCCTCGTTGACTAAGGAATGTTGTTAACCAAAAAAAATGTTTCGACAACAGAGGCACGACCATGACTTTGCTGAGTGTTCCACCGTCACTCAACTACATTCAGAGGGCAAAATGGAAATACGCACACATGGAACACATAAAAAATTTCATTGAACAAAATAAGTGAAAACCTTAAAAAAACTGATCCAACAAACGCCTGTTTCCGTAAATCTACCCCTGGAACCGCCAGATGACTACCAACTGCTATTTGACAGTTACCTTTTTTGCACGACAAAGTAAAGATCCCTTTGATTTTACCGAATCCATTTCCATCTTCTTCCTCGGATGTTTCTCGTCGGCCGCAACAATTCATCACCACATACCTGCAGCCATGGACGATGGGAAACTAACAACATACACCAAATACGTCACTGCCCATGGTACAACCATGCTAGAGGTGGTGTACACCAACGACCCAAAGACCGTGGAGCGAATCATCAAAAAGTACGAGGAATGGCTAAAGGAGGAGAAGAACAAGTTCGTCGGCCTCGACCTCGAGTACACACATAAGAGTAGTTACAGACGTCAAGGGATCACCGTCATGCAACTTTCCATGCGCGAGCATGTCCTCGTATACCACTACTGCAGGTCCGAGCGCTCCCAGGCGTTGCTTGACTTCCTGCAACGCAAAGCGGTAACTTTCGCTAGTGTCGACACCAGGGGTGACAAGACCATGCTTGCCCGTGCATGGATCAGAATTCCAAACAACCACCACGTCGACATCCAGAGGGACTCCATGGGTGACCTTGCAGCGGCCATCATCGACCCCTCCTACAAGAACATGAAGAAATCATTCCCAAAGGAGAAGCACCAGTACTGGGAGTGGAAGCCGCTTTCGCCGCTACACCTTGAGTACACAGCAAAAGACGGGTATGTTAGCTACGAGTTGTACCATAGAATCCTAATCATCAAGGACGGGCTACGTCACCTCCACCAACAACCATTGAAGGAAATACTCCGCCCACGTAAGAACAAAGAGGAGGGATCTTCCAGTGGCCTGAAGCGCTGGAAGGGAAACAACGGGTGGTGAATTGCGAGAAAATAGATGTCTACATTAAACTAGTAGTACCTAGTAGTATGATAATTTAGATTGAATGAACCTATGTTGTAACTATGATTGTTGTTGGTCAAAGATGTTGTGTGTACTGTATTACTGTTTTACGTTGAACATAGTGGTGTGCTCATGTACAAATGCATAGTACGTTTTGCATGTCTAAATGCAATTAGTAAGTTATCTGCTATTGAGCGAACATATGTTGTAACTATGATTATAGAAGAACAAATATGTCGCACGATATTGTATTATAATTTTCATACTTATCTTGTACAAGATGCATCGTGCATTGCAAGAATATGTGATTGTGTCGTTGTTAACTTTCTGTAAAATGCTTATTCAAGATTGGCGTGAACAATTCAAAAATATTTCAGAAGAACATTTGGTAAACAGAGGCAAGGGACAAGCACTTTGAGAGTTTAAGGGCACTGGAAAAAAAATTAAAATCACACAACAACCATTTGACATCAAACACTGCTGTGTGCATTGAGAACCTCTTTGCTATTGCACACAGGTTCCTCTCCGTACAGCCGTGCTGCCGGATGCCACAAAACTACACTGCTGTGTCCAACTGACCTATGTACAGTCGTGCCTCTCTAAATGTCTATTCGAACCCATGCATGTGGTGCCACAAGCCCGTGGCTCTAGAGACTTCACACCTGTGCATCCACAAACCGAGCCTCTCTAACTAAGTATTCGGACCGATGCCTCTGCTGCCATACTTCCGTGCCTTTAGGAACTTCACACCTTTTGTACATCAAGAGGGTTGATACTCGTGCCTTGAGAAGCCACACAACTGTGCCTGTAGTAACTTCACTTCCGTGCCTGTACTGACTTCATTTCTGTGCCTAAGGTGACTCAATCCATGTGCCTCACATGAAACGCGCCGTGACTCTACATCCTCCGCAAGCATGATCGCCCGTGCAACTTTGGTGCTGCACACACGTTCCTCTCTATCCAGCCGTATGCTGCCGGATGCCACCAACCTATGCCAGTGCCTCCTGCCTATAGAGGCTTCACTCACGTGACTCTGGTGCCTACACACCCGTGCCTCACGTAACATGCGTCGTGACTCTACATGCTCCTCACGCGTGATCGCCCGTGCGTCTTTGCTGTTGCACAGACGTTCCTCTCTCTACAACCCATGTCAGAGGAAACATAGAAAAAAGAAAGGCATACACGTGCCTCTCATTTATGTATAACTATGCCTCCAATGAATTAACATCCGTCCAAAAAAAATCTAAAAAAGAGATGCACAGCCCTGCCTCTTCTACAAACGAAGTACAACAATGAACAGTTAGGTTCATATCGGTTTTATATATCTAAATAACATTATACTGTAGCATAGATTTTTAAACAATATCCATTCTGTTCAAAGGCTATAACTAACATCACTGCGGCAGAAGATTGAAGATAACAACAAGCCTCCCATCACGCTCTTTGAAAGTTATGAGCACCAAGTTGTTTACTTCAATAGATGATGCCTAAGAAAATAACTTAACCCTTCCTTTTTGAACACCATTCTACCACCCAAGCCAATGAAGTTGGAGCAAGCAGTGCTCACATATATATCATCATCACGAGATTCCAAAGTAACTTCAAGAGTTAAAACTCCAGTCCTGGGAAATGACACAAACTCCTTCAAACTCCTCACAACCATACCTGGAATAACCTAACAAAAACATCAAGCTATTAGAAATAGAACAAAAATTAAAAACTATAAAAAGAAGAAATAATAAAAAATAAATAAACAGAAATAAAGAAAAATAGTGGAAAATAAATCTGACCATATGGTGCCCATTAACATTCATCGAATTAATCCTGTGAACAAAAGGACAATAGAGTATGTACTCGTCATCAAAGAGTTGATGCGACATGAAATACATCTGCTGATAATTCAGATCAACACCACGAGTGTAAAAACAACTCCCAACAAGTTCCTTCTCAGAGTCGCTCAAACCATCAAGAGCTACAAAAAAAATTACACAGGTTCAAGGGAATAGAAAAATCATGTGAAATGAAACAAGCTAAATACTTCCTTAAAAATGAACCTTACCAACAGAAGGTAAAGGAGACAACATATCTCCACCTCGATAAAAATCAACACCAATCAACGTTCCATAGCGCTCAAGCCTAACGGTCATTCTATCACGATGACGAAGACCATAATCATTGACCAAATGTTCCCAGGAAGAACCATGGAATCTGCTGCTCACCCGACCATGACTAAACAGAACACCATACAAATAACCCTCACTAGAGTGAAGAGGAAGATCAGTATCTTTGTCACCCCTCCTTATGGCTAAAGCCTTACACTCCTCGATGTAACGAGCAAGATGAGCTCTAACACTACACGGAACATACTGCAAAATGAATCATCATAATCAAAAAAAGAAGACCTAGAATAATTTCCATTCAAAACAGCAACAATAGCACCAAAAGAAATAAGTATGTGTGCCAAAAATTGATCAATTATAAAATGTTATTCTTACAACACGACTCGAACAACGCCGATCTAGAACCACAGTGAACACATCTACAGAAGAATCAACAGAGGAACACGGGCCACCCGGCATACGGCAAAAATGACAAGCCATACCTGCAAAGAACACAATGATTATCAAGAACTAATTGCACAAACCGAGTTAAAAGTTGACATCTGATAATATTGGAAGCCCCCACCCGTAATCACCCCATAAATCTCCATATCCTGAAAATATAATGGGAACAAATAGGGAAACAAAAAGGAAACAAGGAACCAACGAATGCAACCGGTAGGAAACGACAATGGTGCCAACGGGGAAGCGCCGTCCACGGTAAAGAAGGGCCGCCGTAAGCAGGCGACAAGAGCAGCGGGCGCGACGGACGGCAAGGACGGCAATGAAAGCCCAGTCGGCGGTGACGGTTCGACGACACCAAAGAGAAACAGATCTCAAATAGATCAAAAGTGTATTACAAAACACTAAAAGTACAAGGACTAAAGTGAAAAAAGGAAAAACCAGAAAGGAAAACCGGAAATCACGGGAGTGCCCCTCAGTGCGACAAGTGTCGCCCGCGGAGCGCCGCAGGAAAGTCTCACGACCGCTCCGCGCGTGACACTTGTCGCGCGCGGAGCTCTTCCCGACTAATCGTTGCGGGGAGCGCTCCTCAACTAGTGATTTCGTTAATTTGTTGCAGAAGGATTGCAACACCATCTTTGCTGCGAAAGCATTGCAACACCACCCTTGTTACAGAAGTGTTGCGACAACATTCTTATTGCGAAAGCATTGCAACAATTGCGGAGGGCTTGAGCGCGAGGAAAAAGATGAAGGTGAGCGTATCGCCTCGGCCCTTATATGAGGAGTAGGGAAAATGAATTGGCGGCAAGTTAATATCGTGATGTGGCATTAAATCCCCTCATACTTCCCCACAACCGCGTTAATCGCATGCGGGAACCGAGGTTACAATCGTAGGCACTGCTGTTAATCCCATCGGGGATCAAGACGCATGTCCATTACTGATGGGATGTCAATTTTACCCATGAACATGGATACCCATGGATATCCGACCCGAATGGATAGGGTTTGGATATGCTTTTGTGCCCATGGGCGGCGCCCAAACCCGACCCGATTGCTCGTGGGTATGGCATGGATATAATCTTGTACCCGTGGGTATACCCAAACCTGACCCGATAGTATGACTTAATGGGAAAAATCTGCTATCCCTACCCCACAGTAATAGGTCCCACTGCAATTTTACACTTTGTTATCTAAAACATGCAAAAAATTGCACAATCCCCGCCCTAACTTTTATTAGTTAACATTCAATCCCCACCGTAACATACTCCAGCGCCCCTTCCCTTATTTTTATTTTCTCATGGATTATTAGTGGACGTTGATTTACCATAAATGAAGCCTAGCCTGCCACGAGGTGAAGAATGGAAGAGCTTGTGTTAACAATGTGTTATGTCTTATTTTGTATGTCTTGAGAGGACCCAATGGATATGCAGTGGGTATGGATATCCATCGGGTTTGGACATGGACACAATTTTTCACCCATGGATTTTTTCATGGGCGGCCAAAGACTGCCTTCATGGATATGGATATGGATTTGATATTGTTCAACCCGATACCAATCCTACCCATTGCGACGTGCCCTGGTTGGGCCCCTAACCCACTCCTACACATCATGTTGACCGTCAGGTCAAAGCAAACACATGGCCAGGTAGGCCCATCGATAAGACCTGTCTGGCTCGTCAGAGCCGGGCAGAATGACTTTTGACCGCACAACGCGGGAACTTATGCCGCCAAGCGGCTGGCTGGGTGAAAAATCCTTCCTACGCGCAGGTCGAACGTCTCCATCAACATTTCCAGGATCGAGGTGGTTCACATCACCTCGGGGGCAGCTCAGCATTTGGAGGCGGGCTGCATGAAGACACTATTCGGGAAACGCTTCGTTGAACCTGTTTCAAGCCCGGCAATCGAAGATGACGTGCAACTCAGAGTGACCAAGGTGCATCCAATCTTGAAGGCCGGTTCAGGTGCTACTTAGAGTGTCCCGCTAAGGGATCTCCATAGCGTCGGTTCCTGGCCTGATGGGCCGAGCTGTGGACCCCTAGGTCAGTTCCGTCCTGTGCCACTTTGGGACGGTCCATGACGAAGTATATGAAGATTCCAGAAGACTTTGAGTATAATCCGAAGATACCAGAGCCGTGGAGGACTCTGCCTCCACCGACGTAGCCGACATAGTTCTATAACCCTAGGATTCCCGGTACGCTATATAAGCTAGGGACAGGGCTTGTCGTAGAACACATTACAATCCTTTGATACATTACCTATACGTTGTACACACTCTAACGTAATATATACAAGCATAATGTAGGTATCGAGGGATCTGCCGGATCTATCTCCGACATCGGCCTCCTCCATTCACACACCCTCCACGACCTCCTTTCCTATCTCTCGTTGTAGCAAGTATGAGGGGGGCATTCAAATTTTGTTTGATTATGTTCACCAATTCTGCATTCCTCGTGCCAATGTCCCATTATTTCACACGCATGACAAAAAGTTGAGTGCTTTTCGAACTTCACTTGCTACTGCTTTGTACCACCACCCCTTGTAAAACTAACAAAACGTGTCAATTTTTACTAGCATCTAACCAACAAAGCCATTTGGTAAGGTAACTTGCACCTCCTGTACCTCACCTATCCTACTTGCCAAGTTCTCAAGGAAAGATTTACTTCTCAGCACCCAATCAGGCAATCTGCGTATCTGACAGCAAGTCTCAAACTTGTCAAGTTAACTTTTTCAGGGCTTGAGAAGCCATCATACTCTAATAAGATCATAGCATATCTGCGAAAATCCCATGGACCATAATGCATTTATTTGTCCTAGTTCCCTAGACAATTGAACTGAATTGCAAATAAATTGGAATTAATCCTCCTCCACACTACTGCTTGAGATGGGTTCCATGTTACCCTCATATCAGCTAACATGGCGCTATGACTGAAACTTCCTGTCGGAAACAACCCATCGTGAGCCACTTCGGCTTGATTTCATCCACGTCCAATTCCTCTTCCCAAATCAGATCATCAATCCCTTCATCCTAGACGTTTAGCCGCTCTAGCAACCTGTTGGCCTCATTCATCCCCTGACCCGAGAACCAATCCCTTCATGTGATTCCGTCATTGTCAAAAACTGCAGAAGCCTGACAACAACCATTTTTTCGAAAAGGGGAGCTTTATTACTTAAAAGATTTAAGCATTACACCCGGCCTCTGCATAACTAAGATGCACACAGCCAAATAAGATCCTCTCACACAAAATTAAAAAAAAGGCGAATTACAACGAAACATGTAGAGCCCGTATAACGCCTAAAGCGGAGGGGGGCCAATCCTTAGATCATGCTGCCACCTATGTTGGGTAAAAGTATCCCTCGTCGTAGCCTCCAATCGTGTACACACCTCCGTAAACAGGCCTCGATTCTCCACGCATTGTAGAGAGGACCATAAACGAAGAGTCCCGATACATCTGTACATAACCTGCAACAGAGAAGTACTTTTATCGTTAAAAACCTTATCATTTCTACATAGCCAAAGCGACCAAATAATGGCAAGCGCTCCCACCCTGAGAAGAGTTCTAAACCTGTGATCAATCCCATGAAACCAGTTGCCAAATACATTAGCAACACTACAGGGAGGATACAAGCCAGAAGCTATTTGGATGACTGACCATATAGAACGAGCCAATTTGCATTGAAAGAATAAATGTTTTATTGTCTCCTCATGGTGACAAAAGACACATTGCGGGCTTCCATGCCAATTCCTCTTAATAAAGTTATCTTTAGTAAGAATGACTCCGCGACGAAGATACCATGCAAAGATTTTATTCTTAAGAGGTATCTTTATCTTCCAGATCTTCTTGTTATTAACAACTGGCACATCAGACTGGATTAACGCTCTATACATAGAATCCACTGAGAATTGTCCATTCCCATGGAGGTTTCATCGGAATACATCAGACCCATGTGACAATTGCACTGTGGACAACCGTTGAAGCAGGATGTTCCACGAATGAAGTCTGGGTCCAATTAAGTCTCTTCTGAACATCACATTTGACAACAACCCCTAGACCCATCGTCCAACCAAGGTCGGGTAGACAAGCGAGTTGTCCCCGAGATTGGCCCGAGAAGGAATTCACGCCGCCGCCGCCGCTTGAGGTCTGGAAAACCCTAGTCACGAGACCCTAGGGATAAAAATCTCTTCGCGCTGCTGATAGGTACGTAGGGTCTTTTTATTGAACACAACTATGAAAACACTGAAATGAATCCCTGTTGCTAGCTAATAGTAATATATTCACTCTTCCTTCAAATAGAATGTAAGTGGGGTCTTTCTAATCTAATTTGAACTTGGATTCAAAAGAAAGCGGCTAGAATTCACTTCCTTTGATGCTATTGCTTCCACTTTGGTTTACTTGTTGTACATAAAGCTCTGATCAACTTCCCCGCCCTTGCTTCATGTCTGACAGAACTTATGTCCGTGCCCAGTTTGATCCTGACTGACGACACCTCCCCGGCCCGCCCCCGACCGGAGCTCCTCCAGCACGGCATCAACCGGAGTCGAGGGCCGCAGCCTCGCCGGCAGGGATGCAGGGGGCAGGAAGGCTCCTTGTTGCCGCCGGAAGGTGACGACGGCCGAATGGTGTGGGACAATCCGACGGTTGCCGCCCTCTCAGCGCTTCTTGCCCGCTCCGCTTCTCTGTCCGCCGCTGCGGCGCTCCACGCTCGCCTCCTCCGCTCCTCGCGCCTCTTCAGCCACCCCTTCCTCGCCAACTGCCTCGCCGCCGCTTACTCCCGCCTCGGCGCCACCGCTGCCGCCATCACCCTGCTCACCCACGCGCCCGGCGGCGCAGCCAACCGCTTCTCCCACAACATCCTCCTCGCCGCGCTGCTCAAGTCCCGTGACCTCCCTGCGGCGCGGAGGCTGTTCGACGAAATGCCCCACAGGGACACCGTCGCCTACAACTCCATCATCTCCGGCTACGCTCAAAGCGGGCGCGCCGACGAGGCGCTCCGGCTTGTGCGCAGGATGAGGGAGCTAGGCGTCAGGCCTAGCGCCTTCACCTTCTCCATTGTCTCGTCCGCGGTCTGCTCTGCTCCCCACGGGATGCAGGTTCATGCAGCTGCCGTCCGTCACGGCTCTGCCCAGCACAATGCCGTGGTCGGCAACACGCTTGTCGACATGTATCGGCGTGTCGGCCTCTTGGAATATGCCATGCGCGTCTTTTGGAGTATGAATGAACTGGACATGGTTTCGCTGAATTCTGTCATGTCAGTGTACAAGGATGATGGCCAGAGCAGTGCGGTGTTTGAGTGTTTCCGGTTGACTAGAAACCATGGGTTCTCGGTTGACGAATGCAGTATGTCAACGGTGCTTACCGTGTGTACAGATATCCAGGATTTGGCTATGGGAGACCAGCTCTTGGCCCTTTGCGTCAAAACAGGACTCCTGTCAAATTCTATCATCTGTAGTGCTGTGATCGGCCTATTGTCCATGTCTGACAAACTACCTGATGCTGTCAGGCTTTTCGAGGGATTAACAAGATGGGACTCAGAGACATGTAACGCAATGATATCGTGCTATGCCAGGAGTGGTTTAATGGAGCAAGCTCTGGGCCTCTTTGTGATTTCTCTGCGAAATGCTGTTCTTCCAACTGAGTTCACTTTTGCGAGTGTGCTGAGATGGAGTTCGTGTTTTGGTCTGATGGAGCAGGGCACCCAAATCCATGTGCTGGTATATAAATTTGGGTTTGAGGATGATATGATTGTTGCCACTGCTCTCATTGACATGTATTGTAAGTTAGGTTCCTTGAAGCATGCCAGGAAACTCTTTGATAGTGTTTGTGTCAAGGATTTGGTGTTATGGAATACAATGATCATCGGTCTATCGCAGAATGGGGGAGGTAGGGAAGCTCTTGGAGTGTTTTGGTGGATGCTGGACTGTGGCGTCAAGCCAGATAGAATTACTCTTTTTGGAGCTTTATCTGCTTGTAGCTTGGGAGGTCTGGTTAATGAAGCAATGGATATAATTTCCCTGTTTAAAGCCAAGTACCATGTTGTTCCTGCCCTGGAGCACTACACATGTGTGGCTGACATGTTAAGCCGTGCAGGATTGTTTAGAGAGGCAGAGGATTTAGTCCAGAACAAGTTGCAGAAGTGCAATACTGCTGCCCTCCTCAATATTCTCGGGGCTTGCATGATTCAAGGGGATTTCGCCATGGCAGAGTCAATCGCAGAGAATATGTTGAAACTGAAGCCTCGGTCATCACTGCCATACACTGTTCTGGCTCGAACATATGGTGCAAGATGTAAGTGGGAAAGCATGGCCAGAATGTGGAGGTCAATGGAAGCTTTAGGTGCAAAGAAGGTCGGGGAATGTAGCTGGCTCTGCATCAAGAATGAAATCCATGTGTTTACATCTGAACAAATATTGCATCAAGGAAGCGAAGCTACGTATGCAGTTTTAGATCTATTGTTCTGGGACATGATGGATGAGATCTCCATGATGGATCACATTCATGCTCCTGGTTGTGTTGATATAATTCATACACAAGATCCCAAGAAGAGTAAGGGATTTGATTGCCTTCAGCAGTTCTTGGATTGCACTCTGTGAGCTGCGCAACTAACGTAATTATTCAGCTAGGACCATCTCACAATGGTCATGTGGTTACCTTGACTTGACAGTAAGGCAGCTTAAGTTACATATTGTTAAGCAGGCAAGCACCATGAGCATCAAGAAAAAGCCATTATCCCGAGAGGGTGCAGAAATCAGGTCATCCAGTATGTTGGCAAAGAACAGTGATCAGGTTTTACTTCGTGTTCATATATGGTGATGCGTATAGTATGTTGTCTTACAGATTGATTAATTACCTGACGTCATGTTGTCTTACAGACTGATTAATTTACTTGACATCTTTTTGCTACAGATCTTGTACGCAAGTGGGTGGCGATCTCTTGTTAGAATTGTATAGGATTTTGCCATTGGGCGGTTACTTAGTGTGGTCTGATAGACTGTTACTCTATGTATAATAGCACTTGCATGCCCTTGTCGATGCCACCACGGGCCAGAAGCGCACGTGGACGGCGTCCAGTTACGAGCAGGGCAGGCAACTGCTGCCAAGCACCTATGGGGTCATCTACAACTGATGCTAGTGATAAGCATTTGAAGAGCTACCTGACATGGGGTTTGACAGTATCACAATCAAAGAAAGGACATAGTAAGTTTCTGAAGTGTTGTCGCTTCTTGCAACATATTTTGGCAGACCGATTCAGAAAAATTAAAAAAAAGGTACTAGGTTCTAATGTCAGGTGTACAGCTCTTCAAGTATGCTGAGTGCAGGCCATCTTGCTTTGTGTTGGCACTAGTGTACACGGAGAGATAGCTAGCAACCAAATGTGTACATGACGCCCTTTTAGTGTTCATCGCTTGCTAATTACAGGTGTGGTGGTTGCTGGCAAATTCACAGATGATGCGTAAGTACCCACTGCCACCGCAACTGCAATGGCATTATTTGTATATCACAGCCATACACAGGTTTTCAGTAATACATGTATTGCAGGTTTTTCAACAGTGCATTCGAGATGAATCAGCTTGAGTTGGATTTTGCTGTTTAATCTGGACTTCAGGCTGAAAGTGAACCTGGAGACATTTGGGAGCTGCTGCTTGCAGCTGAAGAAACATGCAGCGGTTTCACCGAGACTGCCGGTTCAGGTTCATCGTGTCAATGGATAAAATGATTTGATCTATAGCGGTAGCGCCGATGAGTCAGGCTCTCAAAGGATGTAGCTGAGCAATCTATGTGGGGCCTACAGTTTTGCAAAGCATGGGACCTGATTACTGATTATTCCTTTAGATCTGACGTTTGTGTATTCAGATTGCATAAATTATTGTAGACCACTCTGTTCATCTGTTTAAATTTTAACCGCCGAGACAGGGAACAGTATTCAGTCTCCTATGAGAATACCAGGGTTTTAGTGATATGTTGCCAAGTATCCTGTCGGCAGATGAATCTGGCTTGTGTTCTTCTTATGTGCATCATCTGATTCTATTGAGTCACAAGGATGTGTGATGTTGGATGGCTGATCGCTTGGCTAGACGCGGTCTCCAGCACCAGCACCAGCCACGATGCCCGCTCTACGACCAAAGCCCCCGAGATGATGCGTCACCTCCTTCTGGAGTGTCCCTTCGCCAGGCATATTTGGCATGAAATCCTCTCCTGGTTGCGGATGACCACCGCAGGCCCAAGACACGAAGATTCCCTCATGGACTGGTGGCTGCACGCCAGGCAAAACACGCCGACACTGATGCGCAAAGGCCTCGCCTTCATTGCCCATTTGCCCTCTTGACACCATGGATGACCTGGGAGCAGCGCAACGAGTGCATCTTCGATGGCGCCCAGCCCCTGGTTCATGTCCTGGTCTCCAAGATCAAGGATGAAGCCGAGCAGTGGACACGCGCTGTTGCCCATGGCCTTCGCGTCATCCTGCCGTCCACCTGGGATGTGCGCTAGTTTTTCTGTTTTTCATTTGTACTTGACCTCCTAGGAGGATTGTATCCAAACTCTTTTTTTAATGCAATGAAACGCAAAGGTCCTATGTGTTTTCTAAAAAAAAAGGACGTGTGATGATTTTCACTGGCATACAACTAACTAATGCCTACTGGATTGTTGCAACCAGCATCATGGAAACAAATTACTTGGCAATGAAACAGAACCAACAGGCAACAGACAGTTCAGATGCATATTCAAGTCAGATTATATATATCATTTCAAAACAAATGATATGAATAACTGGAACCTAGTTTTCTTATCAGTAAGTAGCATAATAAGCAAGTAGCATCCAGACTGATGCCAAAGGCTAATCCAACCAACCAACCCGTCAGGGTATAATTACACACAAGCCTCAAAGTAGACATTTATCGCCAAGAGAACCCTAACACAAGTTCTCTTATCAACACAAGCTCCCAGTCCCAGCCATGGTTGGTCTTCTCCGAGGAAGCAAAAGTACCACCACATTCCTTCAGTATCCCGGTTCCGCACCGCTGTTTCAACATTCCAAACTGGATCTTCTTCACCTCCCAAGCACGCCCCCTCAGAGGACAGACATTCTCCTCTTGGCGTTGAACACCCGCTGCGCATTGCCGAATCTGCCTGCCATTATCTGCTCACGCAGAGCTGGATCAAAGATGCCAGTACCAGACGTCAGGGAAGTCGTTCTTGCTGGAGCAGGTGAACCAAGAGCTACTCTTTTCTGGATACTGAAGCATAGCTTGCTGGCATTTCCAGAGCCCGACTGCAACCTCAACCTCTGCTGTGGAGACGAGATATTGTTCCTTGACTTCCGCATGGACAGCGTTGGAGGGCTTGAGAACCTGCTGCTGCTGCCGAACTCCATTCTTCTAAACTTTCCTCTGACATCTGGAGTTGCGTCGACTGCTGCCTGTGGTGTTTCTGGAATTGAGTTAAAAGCCTGTGGTCTTGCTGTTCTTGACATTTGGACATGGGACAGTCGTGACATTGCCTTCTTCTCGGGAAATATGGACATCCGCTCTCTCTCGCTTGGTAGGATCGCGATCGAGGATCGCCTCTTAGGCTGGAGAGGGATCTGTCGCATCATGGGAACTAAAGATACACGCCGTGCTTTGCCAGCAGTCTTGTCCACAACGGTTTTGTTCGTCGTAGGGATGTTCTCTTTGTTCTGAACTGAAGATCCCTTACCAGCGAACCTCACTCTGGAAGGGCCTGAAGGTTGTGGCATGTTGTTGCTTGGTGGTCTCTGCCTCATAGGAGCAAGTGGTGGTCTCTGCCTCAGAGGAGCGGCAAATGATAGCTTCGTGGATTTACCCGTATCCCTCGCAGCCTTCTTCTCATTAGCTAATTCATTCTCCAGCTCTCTAGCCTGTACAAATAGAACTGTCATAAACACAGACCAGCATAGGAAAATACATGCTGATGAGTTCTGCAGGCTTGCTCAAGCAAGCAGAACTGAATCTCTTACTTACCCGCTGCTGATGAGTTCTGCAGGCTTGCTCAGTCTCCCTTATCTGTTGCACAACATTCATATATGTTAAAAACTTAGTTCCATATATGAATTGTTTTTTTTGTTATTTCAAAAAAAATATGAATTGGTTTTTAGTCTGTCAGTTAGCAATTATGGTTGGCACCACATACCTTATCTTGAAGAGTTCTGAAGACATTCTCACGAGAAGCATACTTGAGTTGCATCAGT
Organism: Thinopyrum elongatum; assembly: GCA_011799875.1. Lineage (NCBI taxonomy): Eukaryota > Viridiplantae > Streptophyta > Magnoliopsida > Poales > Poaceae > Thinopyrum > Thinopyrum elongatum. The sequence goes on along the minus strand of CM022297.1, from coordinate 364,695,279 downwards.
TGCAAGCTTTCGTTCAACTTCGCATTTTCCTTTTCCTCATGACAGAGCTTTTCGGCCTGGAACAATTTCCAGTTAATACAATAGCTGAATCATGTTATAATTATTCAACAAGGTCAGAAATAAAGTACCATCTGCTTGATCTTGAAATTTTCAGCTGGATCCACTTGTTTACGAGCAGGGCCATGTTCAATAGCTCGAACTCTACTAGCAAAATTTAGTGAGCATAAAGTTTCTCCTGAATCTGTAGAGCTTGGACTTATCTGCACAAACATAAGTGTCTTGCAATCTCCACCTGCAACAGTTAATGCAAGGTGAACACTCTTTATCTCTTAATTTTTGTCTTTAGACATTCCAGTGCATAAGCAAGTTCAATAAAAGGAGACATAATCAGTGCACTTGCATAACTCTTTTGGCAAGTCACTTACCTAATGAGCTTTGGAGCAGATGAGTTAGCTTGGAGTTCCTACATTTGATAGAAAAGAGTAGTGGTAAGACTCAGCTGAGGGTATTGCTTCTTTTAGTAACTGAGCAAGGCAGATGTTGAAGCATGTGGATAATAAATAAGACTGACCGATATGGGATGTGGGCATTTTTGGAGGCAAGGGCAGCGATAACATCACCCAGTGCAGAGAGTGACTTGTTGATGAACTTTGCCTCCTTCAGCCTCTCTCCTTCTACTTCAGTTTTAGCCAAGCGCTCACTTCCAGCAAGGTCAACCAACCACATGTGGCTTCTGCTCCTTTCCCCAGTCACCAAATGCTCACTCGTAACGGTGACCCTAACCAAGCTGTAAGTACAACAGAAGTCCAGATATCATTATCCCATTGCTGAAATAATGTCATTAATATGTCAAGTATACTAATTTGAATCTAGGAGTAGTTGTTAACAGTCAATCATGAGTTGAATTAATCAGAACGAGTGGCATACAAGTGTAGAAATGATACCTATGGGAGCGACTGCTCAGTTCATTTACACTGGTTGATCCAACAGATCTATTTCTAGTGCCAGCTTTCAGTTTCTCCCACACACCATCTATTGTAGAAATTGGAGCTTCAACCAAGCCAGGCACCTCTTGTGCCCCATCAGCACTTTGCTTTATGTCCAACCTTCAGATGCAACATGATATTTAGCTCCATTCCTTACTAGAGAGTCAGGATAAATGATAAGAAAGGAGATGTACCTTTTTGATGTTTGTTCAGAGTTGTCATCAAGAAGGTCCCTGATTTTTTCATTATAGACTTCCAAGATACTCACACCAAATGAGTATGAGACAGATGAGCTTCTCTCCTCTGAGATCCTGAACAGTTCTTCAAGAGCCCTGTAATTAACACCCCTATTCTCTGGAACACCTTCCATAGTGAAGGTTTTCCCTGTTCCGGTTTGCCCATATGCAAAGATGCATACATTGAAACCATCCATCACTGACCTCACGACTGGCAGGCTCTCAGCAAATACAGCCTCTGAAGGAAACAATTAGAATAAAACCCATTATATTCAACATCCTTCAACTATATAATCATGTACTCCCTCTGTAAACTAATATAATATATGGTAGATCACTAAAGTAGTGACCTAAAAGATCTTATATTACTTTACAGAGGGAGTATAAAATAAATTCAGAGAAGGAATGCATATGCAATTAGTTCAATCAAATTATTACTACAACATATTGCCTAGGATATGCAATTAACCTCCATTTCATATCACAAAACTATGAATCTGAAACATAGGTTAGGGTATATGTCAAGCAGAGTAAGGACAGTAAATACCTTGATCATCAGCCGGTCCAAAAACATGGTCAAATTTAAAGGTCTTCCTCTCTTTTTCCGTGGGAACAAACTGAAGGTCCATCTCCTGGGACGGATCAACCTCAACCACTGATGAGCACCCACGGGAGATCTCATCGGAACTTAGAGGGCGGCACCGGCAGAATACCCTGATGTTTCCCCTCAGCTCGATGAGCTCATTGTACAAACGACGCCGCTCTGCACACTCCGTCGTGTACTTCTTCTTCAAGCCATCGAACCTTGGTGCACACTCCTCAGCACACTTAGCCACCTGCTGCTTGTACTTCTCCATCAGGATATTGTACCTCCCCCCTACAGGTACAACAAACAAGATCAAATGCCAATGATTCTGCAAGCAATTAAGCAAATAAGTTTTACCATCCATCCATAAGCAAGGATTATTCTTGGCTGTGTACCTAGGAATTGGAGGGCAGCAGGGCAGTCAGGAGTTGCGATCCCCTTCAGCCGCGGAGATGGGATAAGACAATCATCCGCTTGATCCCCGAATTCCTGCAAGAAGAAATCTAGAAATCATTGGCATAGAACACAAACAATGGGCCGGATATAAAGGAGAGAACGCTCAGGATTTCATAATTGTTAGGAGCCAAGAAATTCACGAGATCTGAGCGCAAGAAGCCAAAATTCCCCACCTCCAAGAAGCTGCGGAGAGCCTCCCCATCTCCTCCTGCAATAGCCGCCTCCGCCTCCACCACCTCCTCAAGGGCGGGCTGTTCCTCCACCGCCTCCTCGCTGGCCAGCACCGCGTCCTCGCCTGACACCGTGGACAAATCCCGCACCGTGAAACGGATACCAACAAACCCTAGCGCTCAATTGCTTGCAAACAGGGCCAAGGGCCGTACCTTCGGGATGCGGGGGAACCGGCGCGGCGGACGCGGGCGACGGCGGCGGCGCAGGGCTCGAATCCGCGTGGCGGCTCGGGCTCAGGTGGTCCGCGGACTCCACGGCGCGGAGCTCTTCCTCGCCTGCCGAAAGAAAACCCTCGCCATGAGACAACCAAGAGAAACCCAACACCTCGGTTTCTTTTCTCCCCACGACGGAACCCCAGACCCGCGCGTCGCGTACCTTGTCGCGGCTGCCGTGACGGAGACGCCGCCGGCGGCGAGGGGCAGGAGGCGTCCGGATCCGCTCCCATCGCCGCGATCTGGGGCCGGAGCGGGAGGAGCGGGGATCTTCGGGTCGGGGAATCGGGGGGTTCGGTGGCGGAGGGCGGAGGGCGGAGACGAGATTGGGGGAGGAGACGGGAGACGGAGAGAGAGGAATGTGAGATTTGGGCAGCGGCGGATTCGATTTTTGAACCTGCGGGGGTTTGGGATTGGGGCTGCGGACTGCTGAGAGACGACCGTTGGGGAGGGGATTTTATTGCGGTTTCCTTGCCCGTTTCGGCGAGCCTTCGATGCGGCGATCGACGGCCTGGATTCTCTCGCCCGTGCTCTGTGTTCACACGCCTACACGGTGCGCGTTGTTCAGTTTTTTTTTTTTTGCACGGAAACAGCTGGATTGTATCTTTTATTATTATTAAAAAAATGATATAAGGTTCAATATATAAGAAAAATAGAACAAAATCTATTTAGGACAGTAAAACCGAATCAATTTTCAGCCCTCTCAAGCCCTAACGATTTCCGGCCGTCTGATGTCACGTTTGGAATGCTTTTGGCCGTTGATCGCTATCTAACATCGTCATTACTCGCCGAGTGGGCCAGCTGTCCTAAAGGAAGGCTGGCGCAGTAGAAAAATCTGCTTACTATGGTTGATTGGGCCTTCCCACGTGAAGCCCATTTCAGAAATCAAGTATCTCAACTGCACGTTATGCTACGCTGCCCGCCATCACTGAACGTCTCGCTACTTGGACTAACTAGCGTTGGAGGTCTTCTTGGGAATTCCCTAGAATACCCAAGATTTTGCCTCCCCCCCCCCCCAAAAAAAAAATTTACTACCTAAGTTATATTGGCCCAGGAACTAATCTAGCCCAAACTGACACTCACCAACCCACGAACCAAACCGGACAGGAGGACCAAGCGGTGTCTGGTTAGGCGCGCGGGCGAGCAGCTCTCCCTCCCCCGATTCCCAATTCCCAAATCAATCCCTAACATGAACCTAGCAGCGGCGGCGACGATTCCAAGTTCGGCGGCAGGCCTTCTTCCTCCGCTATCCCCCCCCCCCCCCCCCCCCCCCCCCTCGGCCTCTGGTTCGGGCTTTCAGTCCTCTCCTCCGCCAGGCACCAGTTTGCCTCCGGGCTCCGGCCTCCGTCCTCCCCGGATCCCGGCCCTCCACCGCTGACCGCTCCACGGCACAGCTCCACCTCCGGCAGTCCAGGCTCCACCAAATTTTTCTTTTGCCCTCCGTTTTTAAAGAAATATGAAGATTTGTTGTAAATGCCACTACCTATGATTGCTAGAAGGAGTAGAAGCATTGTTTGTAAACTAAAATTGTACTACTTACTATGTTATTCATTTGCTGCTTATGATCACAATTGATTGCTAGATGAACATTGAAGAAGAAGGATGTTCATGTGAAAGCACATTGCCACTGCCACTGGTTTTTACTTTGTTTATATGATATAAAAGGTTCAACAATTTGAAAAATATATGTGAGCTTTCAGTTCTGATGGTTGAGTCAAGAAAGAATGAATAGTATTATATTGTTTACAAACTTCTTAAGTTGGTGACCATTCTTCCGGTAGCCACTGCTAGTGTTGAGAGGGTATTTTCCTTGATGAATATGTGAAGAATCCGCTAAAAAACAAAATGGGTGGTGAATATTTGAACAATTGCTTGGTTACATTAGTTGAGAAAGAATTCTTCAAGCAAGTGAAAGATGAGGATGTCATCAATCTCTTTCAAAAAAGGATCTTAAAGTTATATTGTAATTTCCTTTGCTATTTGTAATCTTTTTTAACTATTAGAGATATTGCCACAATGATATTTTACTACTATTAATTATCAACGTATATGGTCATTGAGTCATTGATATTGCCATCTTACAATACATTTGTTGTTCATTATATTGCTTTGGCCAAAAAAGAATTTGACAAGAATACCTAGGAGCAAATTACTGGCTCCGCCACTGACCGTATGTGCATCGCTGCTGTTGCCGCCGCTGATGTGATCTGATCCACTTCGGCCTACTAAGAAGAGAAAAGTAACATCAAACGCACTAGAGATGAACTTCCCGGACGACCGACTTAATTGATGTGAGGCGATATGTGTCTAGTTGGTCAATGCGGCTCTCCTCCTATGCTGATGCACACTTCGCAACTGCTGTCATAGCTCAATTTCCTAGCTGATAGGGCATGGTTTATCTAGCAGGTCGTCAAGGGTTGTCTTGAATCTTGTGGTAGGTTTCTTCCTTTTTCGAGGTCGGTCGATTGATGAGGGTCAGGCACAGTAGTCGTGCCATAGTGTGAGCCTGTCACCCTTTGATCTTCCGTTGTAGATCGAGTCTGCTTGCGCTTCTTGATACAGCCAAGCGTCCTCGATGGTGCAAAATTTTGACACAAGATCGGATAGCTCGGGGAGCGTTTGGATGCAACGACGGGTGAGGGCATTTAAGATGCCCTTATCTTTGCAACTATGCTTAAAAGTTGCTACTATGTCAGAGTCCCGACAGTCCGGTTTTTTGTTCTTGACGAACAGGAATCGGGCCCAGAATTGCCTCATTGTTTCGTCAGGTAGTTGTTGTACATAGGCTAGATCCCAGACATCGAGGGCCCGAATTATCCAGGTGATATTCGATGTGGGGGGTGGGCGGGAGAAAATTTTCAATCCCTTTTAATTGTGGGCTCAAGGCTCTGAGGTTGTTATCCCGAGAAGGGTGTGCTGACGCCGGTCTGGCCGAGCTGATTTTAAGATCAGATTTCTCGGCTGCTTCTGTTTGGTTGCTGTTGGCGTCGCTCTCCAGGTAATACCTCGACCTTCCGTCCTTTACAGGAAGTTCCTCGGCCGAGCGGGTGGAGAGGTAAAGGGCTTGATACGTCCATTTTGCATCATGTTTTTATGTTCATATTTATTGCATTATGGACTGTTATTTCACATTATGGTACAATACTTATTCCTTTTCTCTCTTATTTTACAAGATTTACATGAAGAGGGAGAATGGCGACAGCTGGAATTCTGGACCAAAAAGGAGCAAATCTGAGATACCTATTCTGCATAACTCCAAATGTCCTGAAACTTTACGGAGAATTGTTTTTGAATATATAAAAAATATTGGGTGAAGAAACTACAGAAGGGGACCCACCAGGTGGCCACAAGCCTAGGGGGCGCGCCCCCTGAGCTTGTGGGCCCCCTGGCCAGCCCCCGTTGTCCATCTTCTGCTATATGAGGGGTTTTGACCTAGAAAAAAAAGAAGGAAGCTTTTGGGACGAAGCGCCGCCGTCTCGAGGCAGAACCTGGGCAGAAGCAATCTAGGGCTCCGACGGAGCTATTCTGCCGGGGAAACTTCCCTCCGGGAGGGGGAAATCGAAGCCACCGTCATCACCAACGATCCTCTCATTGTAGGGGGGTCAATCTTCATCAACATCTCCACCAGCACCATCTCCTCTCAAACTCTAGTTCATCTCTTGTATTCAATCTTTGCTTCAGAACCTCAGATTGGTGCCTGTGGGTTGCTAGTAGTGTTGATTACTCCTTGTAGTTGATGCTAGTTGGTTTACTTGGTGGAAGATCATATGTTCAGATCCTTAATGATATTTATTACCCCTCTGATCTTGAACATGAACATGCTTTGTGAGTAGTTACATTTGTTCCTGAGGACATGGGAGAAGTCTTGTTATAAGTAATCATGTGAATTTGGTATTCGTTTGATATTTTGATGAGATGTATGTTGTCTTTCCTCTAGTGGTGTTATGTGAACGTTGACTACATGACACTTCACCATGATTTGGGCCTAGGGGAAGGCATTGGGAAGTAATAAGTAGATGATGGGTTGCTAGAGTGACAGAAGCTTAAACCCTAGTTTATGCATTGCTTCGTAAGGGGCTGATTTGGATCCACATGTTTCATGCTATGGTTAGATTTATCTTATTTCTTCTTTTGTAGTTGCGGATGCTTGCGAGAGGGGTTAATCATAAGTGGGAGGCTTGTCCAAGTAAGGACATCACTCAAGCACCAGTTCCACCCACATATCAAATTATCAAAGTAACGAACGCGAATCATATGAGCATGATGAAAACTAACTTGACAACAATTCCCATGTGTCCTCGGGAGCGCTTTGCTTTATATAAGAGTTCGTCTAGGCTTATCCTTTGCTATAAAAAGGATTGGGCCACCTTACTGCAGCTTTGTTACACTTGTCACTTGTTACCCGTTATGATTTATCTTACTACCAAACTATCTGTTACCGATAATTTCAGTGCTTGCAGAAAATACCTTGCTGAAAACCGCTTGTCATTTCCTTCTGCTCCTCGTTGGGTTCGACACTCTTATTTATCGAAAGGACTATGATAGATCCCCTATACTTGTGGGTCATCAAGACTCTTTTCTAGCGCCGTTGCCGGAGAGTGAAGCGCCTTTGGTGAGTGGAATTTGGTAAGGTAAAATTTATATTACGTGCTGAAATTTACTGTCACTTGTCACTATGGAAAATAATCATTTGAGGGGCTTGTTCGAGGTATCTTCACCTCGGCCGGAAGAACAAAGAGTTGCTCCTCAACTACTAAAAATATTTATTATAAAATTCCTTTGGGTATGATAGAGAAACTGCTAGCTAATCCTTATGTAGGAGATGGAACACTACATCCTGATATGCATCTAATCTTTGTGGATGAAGTTTGTGGATTATTTAAGCTTGCAGGTTTACCCAGGGATGAAGTCAAGAGGAATGTCTTCCCTTTATCTTTGAAGGGAAAGGCATTGACATGGTATAGGCTATGTGATGATATTCGATCTTGGAATTACAACCGATTGAAATTGGAATTTCATCAGAAGTTTTATCATATGCATCTGGTTCATCGTGATCGAAATTATATATATAATTTTTGGCCTCGTGAAGGAGAAAGTATCGCTCAAGCTTGGGGGAGGCTTAAGTCAATGTTATATTCATGCCCCAATCATGAGCTCTCGAGAGATATTATTATTCAGAATTTTTATGCTCGTCTTTCTTGTAATGATCAATCCATGCTCGATACTTCTTGTACTATTAAGTTCCGATGGGACCTTCTGGAAAGAATTAAATGCAACTCTGAAGATTGGGAGCTTGATGAAGGTAAGGAGTCGGGTATAAAGCTCTAATTTGATTGTCTTTAAACTTTTATGGATACCGATGCTTTTCATGATTTTAGCATTAAATATGGGCTTGACTCTGAGATAGTAGCTTCTTTCTGTGAATCATTTGCTACTCATGTTGATCTCCCTAAGGAGAAGTGGTTTAAATATCATCCTCCCATTGAAGTAAAAATAGTAGAACCCGTTGAAGCTAGGGAAGAAACCACTACTTATAATGTTGATCCAGTTATTCCTACTGCTTATATTGAGAAACCACCTTTCCCTGTTAGGATAAAATAACATGCTAAAGCTTCCACTGTGGTTCGCAAGAGTTATACAAGAACACCTACATCCTCTGAACAAATTAAAGTTGAACCTAATGTTGCTATGGTTAAAGATCTCTTGGTGGAAAATATTGATGGACATGTTATTTATTTCTGTGATGAAGCTACTAGAATTGCCAAACCTGATGGAAGGATAAACATAGACCTGTTGTTGGCATGCCTGTTGTTTATGTTAAAATAGGAGATCATTGTTATCATGGCTTATGTGATTTGGGTGCTAGTGTGAGTGCTATCCCATTTACTTTATATCAAGAAATTATGAATGATATTGCACCTACTGAAATAGAAGATATTGATGTTACTATTAAGCTCGCGAATAGAGATGCTATTACACCACTTGGGATTGTTAGAGACGTTGAAGTCTTGTGTGGGAAAATAAAATACCCTACTAATTTTCTCGTTCTTGGTTCCCCACAAGATGATTTTTGTCCCATTATATTTAGTAGACCCTTCTTGAATACGGTGAATGCTAAGATAGACTGTGAGAAAGAAACTGTTAGTGTGAGCTTCGGTGACGTGTCTCATGAGTTTAATTTCTCCAAATTTCGTAGACAACCTCATGATAAAGAGTCATCTAGTAAGGATGAGATTATTGGTCTTGCTTCTATTGTCGTGCCTCCTACTGATCCTTTAGAACAATATTTGCTAGACCATGAAAATGATATGCATATGGATGAAAGAAATGAAATAGATGAGATATTCTTCAAACAAATGCCTATTTTGAAACACAATTTGCTTATTGAAACCCTTGGAGATCCTCTACCACCCAAGAGTGATCCTGTTTTTGAGCTTAAACAATTACCTGATACTTTGAAATATGCATATCTTGATGAAAATAAGATATATCCTATTATTATTAGTGCTAACCTTTCAGAGCATGAAGAAAAGAGATTATTAAAAACTTTGAGGAAGCACCGTGCCGCTATTGGATATACTCTTGATGATCTTAAGGGAATTAGTCCCACTATGTCAACATAAAATTAATATGGAACCAGATGCTAAACCAGTTGTTGATCATCAGCGACGGTTAAACCCAAAGATGAAAGAAGTGGTAAGAAATGAAATATTAAAGCTTCTAGAAGCAGGTATAATCTATCCCATAGCTGATAGTAGATGGGTAAGTCCTGTTCATTGTGTCCCTAAGAAGGGAGGTACTACTCTAGTTCCTAATGATAAAAATGAACTTATCCCACAAAGGATTATCACAGGTTATAGAATGGTGATTGATTTTAGAAAATTAAACAAAACTACTAGGAAAGATCATTATCTTTTGCCTTTTATTGATCAAATGCTAGAAAGACTATCAAAACATACACATTTCTGCTTTCTAGATGGATCACTACTGCAGGATGCTACTAACGCGACACTACAATCAGAGACCCTTCGACAAAACTGTGTGCGATGCATTAATCGCAAACGGTGATGTAAAAAAACCGTCAAAAAAGATGCAAAATGTTTGCGATGGCGGATACATCAAACACGGTTCAGATTTTAGTTGCATGTGCGTTGCGGGGCATACGGTTCAGTTCAGTGAACTATTTTTGATGAGGCGGAACAACAGAAACGGGCAGCCACATGAAGGTGTGTGTGATATACGGCATACAGTTCACTCGGATGAACTATTTGTGATTAGGCAACACAAAAGAAACGGTCAGCCAGATCAAGGTGTGTGCGATATACGGCATACGGTTTACTCAGATGAACTATTTTCGATTAGGTAACGCTACAGAAATGGTTCGGCCAGATCAAGGTGTGTGAAATGGAGGGCATACACTTCATTCCGATAAACTATTTGTGTTGAGCCAAGAGAACAGAAACGTTTCACATAAACAAGATGTGTGTGATACGTGGCAAACATCCAATTACATAGGTGGCTAGTACACACATGACATTTCCACACACCAAAGTAAACTATTACATGCATAATTAACTAGGATAAATGATCATCTGATCATCATCTACTTCTTGTGACGCTTGCTGCCACTGCTCTACTAGGATAAACAAAACAGTATTCTTTACTGTGAATAGTGTGCTCTGTTGGGCACAGAAGTATATGGATCATAGCCTTGGGCGAGCAATGTGCCCGCACGCGTCGTGCTAGCTCGATGTTCCTTCTATGCTAAGTTTCCATTAATTGATGGCGTTTTATGAACACGCCACCATTTCCCACCATTTCCTCACCGGTTTCCCGCCGCCACCCAGCGATATTGCGCATAAAACCTAGGCGGCGCGCGACGCACGGAGGCAACAAGCGTAGCATGTAGCACATCCACCTTTTCCAAGCATGCCAACCCACCAAAGCGCTGCCTCTGCCATCAACCTCCTCGACGAGGAAAACGAGAAGGCGCCACGGCCCGTCGAGGCCGAGGCGCTCCCCGGCAACGCGATGGACGACGCTGTAATGCGTGTCATCACCAGGGTTGAGCAGACCTTTGGCGCATGGCGCTTCAGCGCCGAGGATCAAGATAGGCATGTCCGCGCCGAGAGGCTGCAGCTCACCGCACAACATGATCGATGGTGCGCCGCAAAGCAAGCTAAGCGCGTCCGCGCCGATAGGCTGCGGCTCGCCGCACAGCGAGACCGTTGGAGCACTGCAGAGCGAGAGGCGCGGCGCGCCGCACAGCAAGAGCGGATCCATCGGCCCTTGCCTGCTATCAACAGGGCGTCGCAGCTGGGTACACGTCTCGTCAGTACCCCCATTCCTCGCCAGGAGTGGGCAGAGGTCGTCTGCGCCATACTTGCACCAGAGGTTGGCCACACCGTACTTGCACCGGACGCCCCGCCGCGCCGTTCGCATGGGTCGCGCCGTTCGCCTTATCCGTGGCCCGCTCGATGCCAACGCGCTGGTCGCTAGGCTCGACCGCCTCCTTGTTGGGAAACGTTGCATGGAAAATAAAAATTTTTGTACGCACACGCAAGATCTATACATGGAGATGCATAGCAATGAGGGGGAGAGTGTGTCTATGTACCCTCGTAGACCGTAAGCGGAAGCATTTAGTAACGCGGTTGATGTAGTCGAACTTCTTCGCAATCCAACCGATCAAGTACCGAACATACGGCACCTCCGCGTTCAGCACACGTTCAGCTCGGTGACGCCCACGCCTTCTTGATCCAGCAAGACATGAGGTAGTGGATGAGTTCCGGCAACACGAGGCGTGGTGACGGTGATGGTGATGCTATCTCCGCAGGGCTTCGCCTAAGCACTACGAAAATATGACCGAGGGTGTAAACGGTGGAGGGGGCGCCACACACGGCTAAGAGATTATCGTGGTTATGTGTGGCGCCCCCCCTCACATATATATAGGTGGGGGAGAGAGGAGGTGGCCAGGAGGCACCCCAAGTAGGGTCGAATCCTACTTGGGCTCCTCCCTAGCCGCGCCCCCTCCCTTCCATATTTGCCGGAGGGGAAAGGAAAGGGGAGAAGAGGGAAGGAAGGGGGAGGCCGACTCCCCCCTTTCCTTCTCTCCCCAAGGGCTGCGGCCATAGGAGGGGCGCGCCTGCCCCTTGTGGGCTGGTGTGTTTCCCCCCTTTGGCCCATAAGGCCCATTAACCTCCCGCGGTGCCCGAAACCCCTTCTGGTGACCCGATAATTACCCGGTACCTCCCGGAACTCTTCCGGTGTCCAAATATCATCGTCCTATATATCAATCTTTACCTCCGGACCATTCCGGAGCTCCTCGTCATGTCCGTGATCTCATCCGGAACTCCTAACAACATTCAGTCACCAAATCATATAACTCATATAACACTATATCGTCAACGAACGTTAAGCGTGCGGACCCTACGGGTTCGACAACTATGTAGACATGACCGAGACACCTCTCCGGTCAATAACCAATAGTACAACCTGTATGCCCATATTGGTTCCTACATATTCTACGAAGATCTTTGTCGGTTGAACCATTATGACAACATACGCAATTCCCTTTGTCTGTCGGTATGTTACTTGCCCGAGATTCGATCGTCAGTATCTCCATACCTAGTTCAATCTCGTTACCGGCAAGTCTCTTTACTCATTCCGTAATACATCATCTCATAACTAACTCCTTAGTCATTTTCTTACAAGCTTATTATGATGTGTATTACCGAGAGGGTCCAGAGATACCTCTCCGATACTCGGAGTGACAAATCCCAATCTCGATCCATGCCAACTCAACAAACACCTTCGGAGATACCTGTAGAGCATCTTTATGATCACCCAGTTATGTTGTGACGTTTGATAGCACACAAGGTATTCCCCCGGTATCCGGGAGTTGCATAATCTCATGGTCGAAGGAACATGTATTTGACATTAAAGAAAGCAGTAGCAATAAACCGAACGATCATATGCTAAGCTAACTAATGGGTCTTGTCCATCACATCATTCTCCTAATGATGTGATCCCGTTATCAAATGACAACACATGTCCATGGTTAGGAAACCTTAACCATCTTTGATCAACGAGCTAGTCTAGTAGAGGCTTACTAGGGACACGGTATTTTTTTATGTATCCACACATGTATTTAAGTTTCCGGTCAATACAATTCTAGCATGAATAATAAACCTTTATCATGATTAAGGAAATATAATAATAACCATTTTATTATTGCCTCTAGGGCATATTTCCATCAGTCTCCCACTTGCACTAGAGTCAATAATCTAGTTCACATCGCCATGTGATTAACACCCATAGTTCACATTGCCATGTGACCAACACTCAAAGAGCTTACTAGAGTCAATAATCTAGTTCACATCGCCATGTGATTAACACCCAAAGAGTAATAAGATGTGATCATGTTTTGCTTGTGAGAGAAGTTTAGTCAACGAGTCTGCCACATTCTGTCGGGGTACACAAACAGGGGTGTATGTTTCCCCCTGACTTGTGCACGGACAGCAAATCGCCGGCCCGGCAACTTGCAACATCCAAGTCCAGACCAAGCAAGGAGTACAGCTCTTTGGGGAATCAAAGGGCAGATCAAGAGGACCAAGACAAGATAAATGAGCAAGACACCACTAAGGAGAAACCTCCCTTGCCGGGCAGGTGAGCCTGGCAAGGATGAGGTGGCCCCGAAGTTAAGCCTCAAGACCGTCCCGGCAGGCCTGCCGGGCACTACGAGGGCAAACTACCCCACCAAGGCTCCACCGCTCCACCTCACAGTGATGCAAGTCATCGATCGGTGCGGTGTCAAGCCCCCAAGTGACTAAGTGGATGTTATTTGGCACGTGGCAGCCACTTCCTATGGAAATCACCTCCAAATGACACCCGCCCAGAGATGTGTCAAGCAGGCAGGTGAGGAGGTTGCCGATCAGACCGGCAAGGCTTGCCGGGCATGCCATGATGTGACACTAAGCGGCGCATTTAATGCGCTCTGCTCTGACTGCAGAGTTAGGTATGATAGCACTATTCGCTATCTAATCAGTATGCAATGACTGATTTGCCACTATGGTGACCCCTTGATCTATAAAAGGAGGGTCGTGGCAACCAAAGAAATGATTCGGACTTTTGTACACTGATACGCGCGTAGCTGCCCTCGTCCCGAGGCAACCCTGCCGGGCAAGAGCACTGCGCTTCCACCACAATCCACCATCAATCCACCAAAGCAGGAGTAGGGTTTTACGCCTCGCGGAGGCCCTAACCTGGGTAAAACTGCCTGTGTGATCCCTGTCGTGCTGCGCTACGTTCTCCACTCTTTGTGCAACATGCTCATCCCCCCTACCAAACCACAAGGGGCTGATGACCCCATAGGTGGCCGTGGTTTCCCACGACATCTTTGGCGCGCCAGGTAGGGGGAAGCGCTTGTGCGAACCCGAGAAGCGTACGCAGCGCGTCATCTTCATCATCTTCGTCATCGACAGCTTCATCATCTGTGACGCCCAAGCTAAGGCGGCGGGGGGGGGGGGGGATGGTGAGAACAGAGAGAGGAAGCGGTATCACTTCCCCCGCCCCCTGTTCGACTTCCACCGCCTCCCTCCACCGCGGCCACTGCAACGACGAGAGCCAGTAATGACAACGGCAAGCCAACCCCAACAGATCGGGCAGCATGATCACCATGCATATCCCGTCCAGGGGAAAGGAACAAAGTGTACGGGTACAAGGTTTCTCTCTCCATCACTCCCACTTATTGACAATCGAGCCACTCTGGGTTTGAGCACCGTCAATGTCGATGAGCACTGCGTGAAACTCGATTCAGCATTTACCCTACTTAGGGAAATCCTGAGTGGAGCACTGGTGCGAATCCATTGATTGGCACCCCGGCAAGTGTGCCCGGTATGGCAGTCCGCGTTAGCGTGACTTTTCATGCCAGCCGCCACCAGGTTGTCTAAAGTGTGTGGAGAGGAGGAGAGAGAGGCCGGTCGTGCCTTACACCGTGTCCTGCTGCCTACAAGATACAAGTGATCCTTTACCGGTCCCTGCCGGGAACTGGAGAACAACACGCATGACAGCTATCCTTCCCAAAGCATGCGAATGCGATGAGCGGCCGCGGCTAAAAAGGGTAGAAAGAAGCAAAGAAATAAGCTAAGTTTATGCAATCCTTGCTCAGTCATGACCTTAAGATTTTGCATTTGTTTATCCCTTGGATACCAAGGTGTTCGTATGAGGAAATCTGTCGTATGGACGACACCTTATCAGTTTTTGTCTACACCCTCACTTTGTTCCGAGCCTGCTCGCAGAATGGGTAGCAATGTCAAAACTGTCAAGGAAAAACATGCCGGGACGTATCTTCGCCAAGATAACTGCTAAGGGCCCGACCCTTGTGACAATCGCGGCAGTACGATACCGGCAGGCAGCTGAAATACGCACGGAGACTAATCATACGGGCACCAATGGGTGAATTCTAAAGGGATAAACATGCAATCGAAATTAAGTAAAAACATTAGTTCCACACAAACATACGCGATATGGTGTCTAAACACAAGACATACATCATGTTTTGTTACAGGACAGCGCAGCGGCAAGGATAATTCAAGGCCGGGCCTGGCGACCTCGTGGAGCGGTAGGGATGCCAAGGACCTTGTCGGCGAGAAGGGCGGCCTTCTCTTCGGCGGCCGAAACGTCTGCTTCCTCCGGCGGCTTCTTGAAGCCATCAGCGAGATTGAGGTCCGGGTGGTGGCAGGCGATGTTGCTCAGAACCATGAAGAGGGCATTCGGGCAAGCTTCCGAGATTCAGTCGCAAAGCGGCCGGCCCTTCCCTCTTCATGTGCCTTCAGCTTCTCGATCAGGTCGTTGAAGAAGACCCCTAGCTTGACGCTAGGGACCTCGTGCTTGTTGGCTGAGTAGACTGGCCCTTCCATGCCCATCGCTGTAGTTTGAGCAGTGAGACGCTCGGCAATGTCGATCAAGCTCTTGATCCAGAGGTCGACCTGCTCGGAATGATTCGCCAGCTTATCCTCTACGTCCTTCCGAAGACGCCTTGTGGTATCTAGGTCCTTTGTCAGCTACTGCTCACGGGCCCCGCTGGACTCTACCGAGCTCTCCAAGGTGCCAATCCTGGCCTTCAGATCTTCAATGGTGCCGTTGGCAGTCTCGAGGCCTTGGCTCTTGGAGGAGAGATGCGATTGCACCTCCTTCGAAAGGATCTCCGCTTTCCGCGCCTCTTCCTTGAGGGCCTCGATCTCCTTGACACTCCCGGCAAGCTCCTAGGTCAGCTTGGCCACCTGCTGGTCGAGATCAACCTTGGCAGAAGAAGCAGCGGCAAGATTGTCAATGAGCCTCTTCAGCTGGGTAGCAGAATCGGCAGAAAAGGCATCGAGGGCGGCCTTGTGCCCGTCCTCCAGCTCCTTAGTGCGCTGCAGCACGAGGGCCTCCAGATTATCGTCCTTGGCGCGGAGGGTGGCCTCAAGCCTCTCCTCTCGGAGAGAAATATCCTGCTCCCTGGCGTCTAGAAGTACCTTGCGGTCCGCCAAGCGAGCCTCCCGGGCAATGATATCCTCCCGCGCCATCGAAATGGTCTCTTGTTGCCTCATGAGGACCTGGAACTGCTTGCCGTGCCATTCACGCAGCTCGGTGCCCTTGTCCCTCAGCTTCTGGTCAACCTTGTTGGTGGACTCACACTGCTCCTTGAGCGCGTGCCATTTCTGGGTGTACCGAGCTTGCATCTCCTTAATGCCCGCTGCCATGGACTCCAGGAAAGAAAAATCCATGGTGACAGTAGCGGAGTCGTCTATCTCTTTGACCCCCTGGTACAGCGATGCGAGAATGCGTTGGAGCTTGTCGTCGAGTTCCGCGCTCGATGCCGCTGACAAGCCAGGGGCTCCGAGACCAGGCTGCGCAAGTACCAGCGCCAGTTGACTCAAAGTTGGCGGCGAGGCCCCTGCCGAAGTGCCAAATAAGGGAAGAGGGTCCATGGTTTGAAGGGGGATTTTCCCTTCGACCACAACCCCCGACCCTGACGTGCCGCCAAGGGTTTTTCTGATCCCGCCAGGGGTTCCTGGACACCCCCGGCAGCGCGTTCCCGCCCCTCAGCGGCAGCAATCTTGGCAGCTTCTTCAGCAGTGTCTTTCCCTATGCTGGCCACCTCATCCAGCAGATCTGGCTCTTCACTCAAAAGGGCTATAAGCAGAATCAGAAATCAATGACAAAAATGCAGAATTTTTAATGAGACAAGAGCCTGGGGCAGAATGATAAGGGCAGCACAACAAGGAAGGAATAAATGGATTACCTGGAGATGCCTGCCATGGAGGAGCTTCAGTTTCCCCGGCAACTTCGGTTGCCGGGCCAAGATCTACATCCCTTCCCTGGGAAACCATGGCGCCGCCCGGGGCGGACCCTTCCATGGAAACCTTGGGCGGGAATCCCTCGACTCGATCGACGAGTAGAGTGGGTCCCTCCTGGAAGGACTCGCCTGTGGTAGTCCCCTCCCCTCCTCTAGCTGCAGGGGTGGGGAATTCTCCGCCATCACCGCCGGAGGGAGGAGCCAGTTCTGCACTCTCACGCCGGGGGCTGGGCTGGGGGTTTGGTGCCGGGTCGTCCGTGCTGCTCCCTGCCGGGCCCGCGCCTTCCACAGTCCTCGGCAGCCCCACACGCCTGAGCCGCTTGGTCCGGTGGATGAGGGTCTTGCCTTCTTCCTCCTCCTCCCTGACAAAGGCGGCATGTAAAGATCAGTTAAGCAGGCAAGATGATATGCGGAAACGGCGAAGAGGAAAGGAAATTGCTCTTTCTTACTCTTCGTCGATGAGCATGGAGCTCAGCTCAAACTCCATGGGTGGCGAGGGTGACCTGCTCCTCTTCTGGGGCGGGGGAACGGAGCTCCCTGGCAACTTCAAGCCTTGATGAGGCGCAGGGGGGCTCCGTCGAGGAAGAACTCTGTGAAGAACTCGAGCTGGACTGGGAGCTGGAGTCACCTCCAGCAACTGCCGGTTGCTTGGCGGGAGAAGCATTAGCCCCAGAAAGCCGTGGGGACTGCCGGCGCACTGCATCGGGGACGCTGCTCCTGGAGGTGGTCTTCTTCACTTTCTTGGCGGCAGGTGTGGGGTCAGGAACTGCTGCTCCCTGACTAGCCGCTCGCCTACAAGGGCACTGTTCCAGGTCTGGCTCGGGGGCTTGAGGGCCTTCCGCGAGCCACTCCTCCTCAGGTTGCTCTGCCTCCTCAACCCCCTCTTCCTCCAGAGCCTCTGTTGCCATGGCATATAGAGCCTCAATCCCGGTAGGCTCATCCCCGGCAGGCTCATCCCCGGCAGCCCCTTCCGTGGTTTGCGCCTCGCTCCTGCCGTGGGAAGAGCTTTCGCCTTTAGCCTCCTCCTTCCCCTTTGTTGCCTTCCTGGTCTTCGCCATCGCAGCAGCACGGAGTGCTCTGTCCTCCTCGAGCCGCCTCTTGATGTACGCCTCCTCCGCCTTGGAGGTGCGCTTGTACATGTTGGCCTCCACCCTTGTAGCCCTTTCCACCAAGGTGGAGGACCACGCAAGCTCTTCGTCGAGCCCGGGCAGCTGCCAATCGCCCGAGACTCCCTGTGCGTTGCAGTCTGGCATCCATTTCAGGATTTGGTCCCTGGCGGAGTTGATGTTCAGTGGGATGACATTTGCTGGCAACTTGAATGGCCCAAGGCTGCCGAACAGTTGTTCGCACAACCAAGCATGGCCATAGACTGACAAATTGTTGGCCAGGCCAGGAAGCAGCCTCATCCTATCTGCGGCATCCCCATACCGCCAGGCAAACCTATCCCTCTTCTGCAATGGCGCAATACGACAAAGGAGGAAGTCGGCCCCCACGTGCCCGATGGTTAGCCCGGCAGCCTTTGGGCGGGTGATCCTGTTTATTGCCGGGCGGAGCCTATCATCGGTAAGGCCGGTTTCCCTCCAATCGTTGCCGCGCTCGAGGCACTCTGCCCGCACCTGGCAGAAATCTAGGGCCTTCTCGTCCTAGATCCAGCACCAATCTCCCCTCCACTCTTCCCATTTACCGCGCTGTTGACCAGGGAGGTAATCCCAGTTCTCCCTTGGCACCCAAGGCATCCAACTTATGTTCCCAGAACGGTGGTGTTTGTTCTTGATGCGGCTTGAAGCTACGTTGGTATTTCCCCAAAGAGGAAGGGATGATGCAGCACAGCGGCGGTAGGTATTTCCCTTAGTTATGAGACCAAGGTTATCGAACCAGTAGGAGAACCAAGCAACACTACGTAAACAACACCTACACACAAATAACAAATACTCGCAACCCGACGTGTAAAAGGGGTTGTCAATCCCTTTCGGGCAACGGCGCCAAAAATTGGCAAACGGACGTGAGAGAGTAGTAAATATTGATAGATCGAACGCCAAATAAAATAAAGTGCAGCAAGGTATTTTTGTATTTTTTGTTTAATAGATCTGAAAATAAAAGTTGCAAATAAATAAAAGAGCGAATGGCAAAACAGATCTTGAAAGCAAATATATTGGAAAAGAGACCCGGGGGCCGTAGGTTTCACTAGTGGCTTCTCTCGAGAAAAATAGCAAACGGTGGGTGAACAAATTACTGTTGGGCAATTGATAGAACTTCAAATAATCATGACGATATCCAGGCAATGATCATTATATAGGCATCACGTCCAAGATTAGTAGACCGACTCCTGCCTGCATCTACTACTATTACTCCACACATCGACCGCTATCCAGCATGCATCTAGTGTATTAAGTTCATGGAGAAACGGAGTAATGCAATAAGAACGATGACATGATGTAGACAAGATCTATTTATGTAGAAATAGACCCCATCGTTTTATCCTTAGTAGCAATGATACATACGTGTCGGTTCCCCTTCTGTCACTGGGATCAAGCACCGTAAGATCAAACCCACTACAAAGCACCTCTTCCCATTGCAAGATAAATAGATCAAGTTGGCCAAACAAAACCCAAATATCGAAGAAGAAATACGAGGCTATAAGCAATCATGCATATAAGAGATCAAAGAAGACTCAAATAACTTTCATGGATAAAAAGATAGATCTGATCATAAACTCAAAGTTCATCGGATCCCAACAAACACACTGCAAAAAAGAGTTACATCATATGGATCTCCAAGAGACCATTGTATTGAGAATCAAACGAGAGAGAGAAAGCCATCTAGCTACTAACTACGAACCCGTAGGTCTACAAAGAACTACTCACGCATCATCGGAGAGGCACCAATGGAAGTGGTGAACCCCTCCATGATGGTGTCTAGATTGGATCTGGTGGTTCTGGACTCTGCGGCGGCTGGAATTGATTTTCATCGACTCTCCTAGGGTTTCTGGAATATTGGGGTATTTATAGAGCAAAGAGGCGGTTCGGCGGGTACCCGAGGTGGGCACAACCCACTAGGGCGCGCCTGGGCCTCCAGGCGCACCCTGGTGGGTTGTGCTCCCCTCGGAGCACCCCCCAGGCGCTTCTCTAGCCGGCTGGATGTCTTCTGGTCCAAAAAAAATCCACAAAAAGTTTCGCTGCGTTTGGACTCCGTTTGGTATTGATTTCCTGCGATGTAAAAAACATGCAAAAAACAGCAACTGGCACTTGGCACTATGTCAATAGGTTAGTACCAAAAAATGATATAAAATGACTATAAAGTGATTGTAAAACATCCAAGAATGATAATATAACAACATGGAACAATCAAAAATTATAGATACGTTGGAGACGTATCAGTTCTCCACCCGCGGGAAAAAATAGTGCCTGAACAAATCAACGTTGGGGGCGACTCCGACGAAGTTCTCGCACAGATGAGCAAAAATCGCCATGCACGCCATTGCATTTGGCGTGAAGTCCAGAAGATGGAATCCATAGATCACCACCATTGCCTCAAGAAAATCCGAGAAAGGAGGACAGAGGCCGCAAATGAAGTATGCGCAGAAAAATCGATATGAATCTGGCGGATCCTTTTTTCCCTAGCCGGAACCTTGGGAGCACCATGCCCCTTTGGGACCTCCCGCCCCCACAGATATCCGTACCTTGCTTTCAGCACTTCGCCATCCAGGTTCGACGGGAATAAGATGATGTCTGCCCTTCACTTCCTATCCAGCTTTGACGCTCTCTTGCTCCCCTCGACGGCCGCTCCTTCGCGGCGGTCGTCCGCTTCCCCTTTGAAGCGACGGTTTTCTTCCCCATCTCCTCGAACTACAGCAGAGACGGGAAGAAAATTGGGCGAGGATCGACAGCTAAAGAACTGTCGCTTGGCTTGCGGAAGAAGATGATGGAGGGGCAAGGAAGACGATGAATGAGCATAGCCCTTCCACGTTTTTCTCTCTTATGGGAAAGGACGTGGGGGAGGGCGCGACTCTTCAGAAAGTTACCGTTTCACATTAACTACTACAGTCCCACGACCCCATGACCCGCGATATTTACGCGAAGTGGACGTTGGATTGACTGGTCATCATGACAAACCGCTGCACGCGCAGCACCTTCTCGCCACATGTCCGTGCATTGTTTGGGGCCTAACCCAACGTGCCCAGCGACACGTATGGCTCAGGCCCGGGGGCTTCTGTCGGGGTACACAAACAGGGGTGTATGTTTCCCCCTGACTTGTGCACAGACAGCAAATCGCCGGCCCGGCAACTTGCAACATCCAAGTCCAGACCAAGCAAGGAGTACAGCTCTTTGGGGAATCAAAGGGCAGATCAAGAGGACCAAGACAAGATAAATGAGCAAGACACCACTAAGGAGAAACCTCCCTTGCCGAGCAGGCAAGCCTGACAAGGACGAGGTGGCCCCGAAGTTAAGCCTCAAGACCGTCGTGACAGGCCTGCCGGGCGCTACGAGGGCAAACTGCCCTGCCAAGGCTCCACCGCTCCACCTCACAGCGACGCAAGTCATCGATCGGTGCGGTGTCAAGCCCCCAAGTGACTAAGTGGCTGTTATTTGGCATGTGGCAGCCACTTCTTATGGAAATCACCTCCAAATGACACCCGTCCAGAGACGTGTCAAGCAGGCAGGCGAGGAGATTGTCGATCAGCCCGGCAAGGCTTGCCGGGCATGCCATGATGTGACACTAAGCGGCGCATTTAATGTGCTCTGCTCTGACTGCAGAGTTAGGTATGATAGCACTGCTCGCTATCTAATCAGTACGCAATGACTGATTTGCCACTGTGGTGACCCCTTGATCTATAAAAGGAGGGTCGTGGCAACCATAGAAAGGATTCGGACTTTTGTACACAGATACGCGTGTAGCTGCCCTCGCCTCGAGGCAACCCTGCTGGGCAAGAGCACTGCGCTTACACCACAATCCACCATCAATCCACCAAAGCAGGAGTAGGGTTTTACGCCTCGCGGCGGCCCGAACCTGGGTAAAATTGCCCATGTGATCCCCGCCGTGCTGCGCTATGTTCTTCGCTCTTTGTGCAACGTGCTCATCCCCCCAGCCGAACCACATCACTCCTTGGCCCAAGTGTCCACCTGGGCGCAGTAGAGGAACATGGCCGTCACATCCTCGAGCTGGTGATCTTCGATGAAATAGCCAACTTGGAGCTCGAGATCGCACTCCAGATGTACCGCGAGCGTGTCAACCACTTGGACGAACGCCTGCACAAGTTCAGGCAGAAACAAGAGCTACCGTAGGCAAGGGCTGCTGGTCATGGTCTCATGGACGCGTTTTATTTTGTTGAGTCGTTTCGACGTGGATCGCTATGTATTCACAACAATCATAATATTGCTCTGTTTATTGCTCTGTTTCAATGTGTGTACTCTGTTTTCCGTTCTTATATGTTCTGTTTCAATGTGTGTGTATATGCTTTCCATTCTGTATATGTGGATGATAACAGCTAGATACAAATTAGTATATGAAAACAGATAGAAAATGGAATTCATAATATATATTAATTGTTCATTAGTTCATCACAGAATATATATAATATCATCACATATACGTGATGATACTTAACTACTAGGTACAATGCATAAAATTGAAAACGAACAATACTAAAACTAATAATCCCTCCTCGGGGTAGTATTCCGGCAACCCCTCGTCAGCAGCTCCCTGGTGCGCAATGTCTTCCCAGCGCGAAGGCAGTACTCTGCCTCCTCCGCCTCGCAGCGCTTGACGTACCGATCTGCCTCTTGCTGGCGGACGAGCACGAACGATCTTGCCATTTCGTTGGGCACCCACCGGAGCTCCTCATCGGTGGCACGCTGGAGCTTATCGGCCCACCTCCACGCAGCGATGAGGCGCCTAGCACCTTTGACCTTCCTCACGAAGTACCTGTCTTCGTACACCTCCTCTGCACGACGACGCGCCCGCCCCCAAAGCTCCACCGCCTCCTTTTTCCAGGAGGCATCACGGGCTTCACAGGCCGCCTGGTACCTGGCTTCCTTCTCCGCCATCTCCTTCTTGAACGCCACTTGCCTGGCTTTCTCAGCCGGTGGCAGCGACTTCCACAGACAAAGATTGTACTGGCCCCAAAACCACTCCAAAGTTGGGGTGTCCGACGCAACCTCGTCCGGCGGCGCGTAGAGGTCCTCCTCGTCGCTGCTCTTCGACTAAGTGTCCTTGGGGGGGGCGGCGCCTCCTCGTCGGCGCGTGGGCAGTCGGCAGCGCCATGGCAGAGATTTGAGAGAGAGAGAAAGAAAGAGAGGATGAGCGAGGGGAGGATGTAGATGAGAATGCAGGCGGGACGACATGACCAAGGTAGTATTTATTGGAGGCCGGAATCTCGATCAACGGGAATAGTACACACGCCGGTCGCCAGAATTTACAAGTACTATAGTTTGGATTACACACGATTCCCGCAGCAAAAGCCATGTGTGAACTTAATAGCCGACGGTTTCCAATACAGAACCGTGTCTGATTAATAACTCACGCCACTCACCTTCCAAACCTCGAGGCACGAAATAGAGTGCCAATCGTGTGGGGCCCGGTTGTCTTGCCAGATCTTTACATTTTCTTTTTTGAACACCAGATATTTACATCGTCTGATCATTTTTTATTTTTTTGGAATTTAAATGCCATGGCACTCCATGCATGTGTCCAAGTCGTGACACCAATATGTTTGATTTTTTTCAAACCGTTATGGTTAGCCACTGCATATAGATGTAGTTCAAATTTGGATTATGGTCGTTAAATGGCTAGAAAATCATTTAAATGTCTTAAAAAGTCAAATGACCCCTTAAATTTTCCAATTTTTGACATGACAGTTGTATTAGTTCACGTTAACTGTCGAATTTTTTTAAGCCCATAAGAGGAAGCTATCGTCGATTTGTCATCAAACATGCATTGTTCCCTCTCGAAACCACGAGCCTTCTTGTGAGTTGCTCCGGTTTGTGAGGGGTGTGTGTCCAAAATTTCATCAAACAGGCCAATTTTTTTACCACATCATCTTGGTGGCATGACATTACGTCAAGCAAGGTTTCATGTGTTCCTGATCATTTTTTAACTTTTTGGAGTTTAAATGGCATGGCACTCCATGCATGTGTCCAGGCCGTGACACCAATATGTTTGAAAATTCCTTCCAATTTACTGCACATGAAATTAACTCGCACACAAGTACACAAAAATATGATTTTTCAAACCATTGTGGTTAGGCGTTGCATGTAGATGCAGTTCAAATTTGAATTACGGTCATTAAATGGCTAGAAAATCACTTAAATGTCTTTAAAAGGTCAAATGACCCCTAGAATTTTCCAAATTTTCACATGATAGTTGTATTAGTGCACGTTAAATGTGGAAATTTTTTGAAGGCCATAAGAGGAAGCTATCTCCTGTTCGTCATCAAACATGCATTGTTCCCTCTCGGAACCACGAGCCTTCTAGTGAGTTGCTTCGGTTTGTGAGGGGTGTGTGTCCAAACTTTCGTCAAACAGACCAATTTTTTTACCACATCATCTTGGTGGCATGACATTACGTCAAGCAAGGTTTCATGTTTTTCTGATCATTTTTTAATTTTTTGGAATTTAAATGCCATGGCACTCCATGCATGTGTCTAGGCCGTGACACCAATATATTTGAAAATTCCTTCTAATTTACTACACATGGAATTAACTCGCACACAAGTACACAAATATGATTTTTCAAACCGTTATGGTTAGCCGTTGCATGTAGATGTAGTTCAAATTTGAATTACGATCATTAAATGGCTAGAAAATCACTTAAATGTCTTTAAAAGGTCAAATGACCCCTAGAATTTTCCAAATTTTCACATGACAGTTGTATTAGTGCACATTAAATGTAGAAAAAAATTGAAGGCCGTAAGAGGAAGCTATCTCCCGTTCGTCATCAAACATGCATTGTTCCCTCTCGGAACCACGAGTCTTCTAATGAGTTGCTCCGGTTTGTGAGGGGTGTGTGTTCAAACTTTCGTCAAACGTCAAAAAATTTACCACATAATCTTGGTGGCATGACATTACATCAAGCAAGGTTTCATGTGTTTCTGATCTTTTTTTTTAATTTTTTGGAATTTAAATGCCAAGGCACTCCATGCATGTGTCCAGGCCGTGACACCAATATGTTTGAAAATTCCTTCTAATTTACTGCAATGGAATTAACTCGCACACAAGTACACAAATTTGATTTTTCAAACCGTTTTGGTTAGCCTTTGCATGTAGATGTAGTTCAAATTTGAATTACGATCATTAAATGGCTAGAAAATCACTTAAATGTCTTTAAAAGGTCAAATGACCCCTAGAATTTTCCAAATTTTCAAATGACAGTTGTATTAGTGCACGTTAAATGTAGAAATTTTTTGAAGGCCATAAGAGGAAGCTATCGCCCGTTCGTCATCAAACATGCATTATTCCCTCTCAGAACCACAAGCCTTCTAGTGAGTTGCTCCGGTTTGTGAGGGGTGTGTGTCCAAACTTTCGTCAAACACGCCAAATATTTTACCACATCATCTTGGTGGCATGACATTACATCAAGCAAGGTTTCATGTGTTTCTGATCTTTTTTTAATTTTTTGGAATTTTAATGCCATGGCACTCCATGCATGTGTCCAGGCCGTGAGACCAATATGTTTAAAAATTCCTTCCAATTTACTGCACATGGAATTAACTCGCACACAAGTACACAAATATGATTGTTCAAACCGTTATGGTTAGCTGTTGCATGTAGATATAGTTCAAATTTGAATTACGGTCATTCAATGGCTAGAAAATCACTTAAATGTCTTTAAAAGGTCAAATGACCCCTGAATTTTTTTGAATTTTCAAATGACAGTTGTATTAGTGCACGTTAACTGTAGAATTTTTTTGAAGGCCGTAAGGGGAAGCTATCGCCTGTTTGTCATAAAACATGCATTGTTCCCTCTCGGAACCACGAGCCTTCTAGTGAGTTGCTCCGGTTTGTGAGGGGTGTGTGTCCAAACTTTTGTCAAACATGCCAAATTTTTTACCACATCATCTTGGTGGCATGACATTACATCAAGCAAGGTTTCATGTGTTTCTGATCTTTTTTTAATTTTTTGGAATTGAAATGCCATGGCACTCCATGCTTTGTGTCATAGCCGTGAGACGAATATGTTTGAAAATTCCTTCCAATTTACTGCACATGGAATTAACTCGCACACAAGTACACAAATATGACTTTTCAAATCGTTATGGTTAGTTGTTGCATGTACATGTAATTCAAATTTGAATTACGGTCATTAAAAGGCTAGAAAATCACTTAAATGTCTTAAAAGGTCAAATGAGCCCTGAAATTTTCCAAATTTTGACATGACAGTTGTATTAGTACTACAAATTTTCTCATACATTTAAAACACCATCCGTTACCACTTTACTCCAAATTCGTCTTTCACAGCTAATAAAAAATATCAACAACATCACACACAGTTTTTTTGTAGGAACCGTTTGCGATGAAAATTCGTGGGTCTATTTAAGTCTTCCTCCTTAAGCTTCGCCGGCTCGTCCGCTCCAGTGCCGGCAACCCCCGAATCCACAAATCCCGATCCCCATTCCCGCAACCCCTTCTTGCAAAGATGACTTCGTGGAAACGCTTCGTGAGGGCCCGTATGGTGGCCGCATCTCCCCGAGCTCCATCGCCTGCGCCGAGAGCGCGGCTGCCTATGCCGAGAGTGCTGCCGCATCCGCATTGAGCACGACCGCATCCGCCGAGAGGGCGTCTACGGCAGCCGACAGGGCAGCTGCTGCAGCCGAGATGGCTGCAGCAGCTGCTGCGACTGCTGCTGCAAATGCCAAGAGCGCTCGAGCTACCGTCCGTGCCGCCGATGTCGCCCTAGTCCGGGTCGAGGCCATCCATGCCAAGATCGAGGACGCACACACCAAGACATTCCAGGCAACCTCGGAATCCAGCATGCAACCCATGTCCGAAAAGGCGACGGTGGCCATGGAGCACCTGCTTCCTCATGAGATCGCCGAGCGGGAGCTGGAGATGCAGGAGGCGGTAGAGATCGAGGAGCGCCGGGAGGAGGAGTTGCGCGTGGTCGAGGTCGAGGTAGAGAAGAGTCTGTCCGTCGAGGAATCAGCGCTGGAGTACCAACGCGAGCTCTAGCGCAGCCACTACTACAAGTACTACAATCTTGAGGGCGGCGCCGAGGACGAGGACGCGATCGACTTCAGCAGGGGGGACGCGGAGTCCACCAACAGCGGCATGTCGCCAGGACAAGTCATCGACGTCTCATCTCACACCAGCGATGCATAGGCCGGTGCGGCGGCGGCTTTGTTAAAATTATGTGTACTTAGGCTTTGTTTTTAATGCTGGTCTTTTGTTAGAGCAATGTTTAGGTCAACTGGCTCTGTTTAATTACTAAAATTGCTCGATTCAGTAAGTGTGGTCTGTGTGCTGTACGCTCTTTTGTGTGCCCAAATTAGCAAGCGATGTTAAATTATGCAATGACGTGGATGAGGACAATACGCAGGGAAATTTCCACCAAAATTTGAATTATCAAACTCATCCCAAGAGCGTGAAGCAGAAGAATCGTTTGCGATGCACACAATCATTTAAAGTGAATGTTGTCCAGCGGCACCGCGCGCAAAGTTTCCCTCCACATTTCGAAATTTTTGGCCTACCGCCAAAATATCTACCCCCGTCCCCCTTCCCCACCCCCTTTTCTCCCCGACCATAAGTCACATTTCCCGTTTTTCCTCCTTCCTTCCTTCCGAAGCTATAGCCGCTTCCTCGCTTGCTTCCTCGCTCTCTCCGTCTCGCATCCTACCGTCGGGGTCGCCATTGTCTTCTTCAATGACCTCTCCAGCGGTTCCTCCTCCGATGACGACGACTCCTTCACCACCCGGGTATGCCTCTCTTCTCTCTCTCGGGTTATGACTTGGAATGAAGGATTTTAACCCGGCGGTTGATTTGAGTCATTTCTTCCTCTTGTAGCTCCCTAGAACCATCAGTTGCAATGAATGGAGTGGGGTGGCTGAAGATCTGCCTGCTCGTTGTCACCATCAATCTCCATGCGTGAAGCTAGTTGCGTTTGAATCTGTGGACAGTGGGAGGAAGTTTCTGGCATGTGCAGAGAAGGTTAGCCCCACTTTCGTTGTTACAAATCATTTGTTAGATGTGATTCAAACACTGTCACTGTGCTATGTTATTTTGGATGTTAAGACAGTGTCACAGTTTGTACCTAGTATCTAAAAATGTTGCCATCTCATCAGCGGTGCCATTAGAAAATTATTTGGCACCGCTTCAGCAGTTTGTGCATCCAACTTTGGTCCACACATCTGAGCAGCCAAGCAGTAAAATACTAAATCTTTATGGCACGAAGGAACTGGGCATCGGAGCAACTAGGTGCTCCGGAGTCTGGGTCCCTGATTTTTTTCCGCTGCATCGGCTCGCTAGTGTAGGGCACCGGTGCCAAATGTAGCAACATTTGTCTTTACACCGGTTTTGGCATACATAGTGGACGGCCTTGCTATTAGTTCTATGTTACTAAATTTGTGCATGTACACACCTGTTAGTATCAATTTGTTGTCATCCAAACACTGTCGCTATGCTGTTGCAAATATATTTAGCTTCCTCATAAAATGTTCAATTTGTTATTTATAGTACATGACTAAGAACTTGTAGTGTTGTTGTAGTTAATTATAGCTTCTGATGTTACAGAATTTGGTTGTTGTCTCAGCAGCAATTAATTCATTTGCACATTGATCTTTTTAAGAAGATATGTCATAATTAACCTGTTTCTTTAGTTTTTCAAAATATGTATTTGGTGATTTTCTATGTTGCTAGAAACCCATTTCCCTACAATTGTTACTGATCTAGTTTTAAATATTATAGGATGAACGGAATTGTTCTTACCTGGAGTGGGTTGATCAAGAGTGGCCACAATCTTTGAAGATGTGCCTAGCAAAGCTCTTGAGCATGTATGAGGAAGAGAACAGAGGTAGGCTTAGAGAAAGTGTTGTCAATGCTAAAGAATATTTGAAGATGCGGGATAAAAAGAGGAAGATGGAGAATGAGCTCAGGTTTTTTAAATTAGACTTTGCTAAGATGGTGTTGGCGAAGGAGGAGGCACTTTCCCAGTTGGCCAGTGCAAAACATGATCTTACTGAACTGAAAGCAGAGGTGGATAAGGCGAGCCAGGATGATCTTGATTAGGGAAATGAATATATTGTTCTAATATTGTTCTTATGAAGGTGAACTAGCTATATGTTGTACTGTGTTGTTTTCAGGTAGCTATCGTACTGTGATGTTAAAATATTTTTATGTGCCTGATATGAAATTGGCAAATAGCTGATCGATATAAAATGTGAATTTGCGTAATACTGGAATTATTAATTGTAAACTAATAAACCTGCTAAATGGGTCATGGAACTTTGCAAACGGTTCTAGCAGTAAAAGCGCTTGTGATGGATAGCCCAATGCCATACAGTTTTCTTCATCAAATCATGTGTGATGTAGTTGAATAAAAGCAAATGGTTAACCGAGGCAGAGCGTGTGTGATAGTTACACCTATCACACACGAGGCTATACATCAAACTGTGTGGGATGTAGATACGAACGGAAACATTTTCCCTGGATTGACTGTGTGAGATGTACATACAAACGAAAACATTTTCCCTGGATTGACTGTGTGGGATGTACATAAGAACAGAAACGTATTCCTTGGATTGACTGTGTGGAAAGTACATAACAAACGGAAACGTTTGTTTGGATATGACTGTGTGGGATGTACTTACCACCGGAACCGATTAGGCCTGTATAACCGTATTTGATCGCTCGCCCATCGCACATGACCTCATTTTGACGAGCATGTGTGCCAGGAGGGCCTATCCCCGACGGTTTCTGGGTCGTGTGGGAAGGACCCCCTATCGCACACACTCACTTGGCGACGGTTCAAAACGCCATCGTGGAAAGGGTTAAAAACCATTTGTATAGCACCTCGTTGTACCAGTGGATACTCTGGTTTTTCTCAAATACCTGTGTCACAAGAGGATCAAGAAAAAACTACTTTTACAAGCCCTTTTGGTACTTCTGCTTATAGACATATGCCTTTTGGTTTATGAATGCACCTGCTACATTTCAAAGATGTATGACTGCTATATTCTCTGACTTTTGTTAAAAGATTGTCGAGGTTTTCGTGGATGATTTTTCCGTTTACGAGACTTCTTTCGATGATTGCTTAAGCAACCTTGATCGAGTTTTGCAGAAATGTGAAGAAACTAATCTTGTCTTGAATTGGGAGAAGTGCCACTTTATGGTTAATGAAGGTATTGTCTTGGGGCACAAAATCTCTGAAAGAGGTATTGAAGTTGACAAAGCTAAAGTTGATGCAATTTGTCCTACAGATATCAAAGGTATAAGAAGTTTCCTTGCTCATGCCGGTTTCTATAGGAGATTTATTAAAGACTTCTCAAAAATCTCTAGGCCTCTCACTAATCTTTTGCAAAAAGATGTTCCATTCGTTTTTTATGACGATCGTTTAGAAGCCTTTGAAATACTTAAGAAAGCCTTAATCTCTGCATCTATCGTTTAACCACCTGATTGGAACCTACGCATTGAAATTATGTGTGATGCCAGTGACTATGCTGTTGGCGCTGTTCTAGGACAAAGAGTTGATAAGAAATTAAATGTTATCCATTATGCTAGTAAAACTCTAGACAGTGCTCAAAGAAATTATGCTACTACTGAAAAGGAATTTCTAGCAGTTCTGTTTGCTTGTGATAAATTTAGATCTTACATTGTTGATTCTAAAGTGATTGTTCACAATGATCATGCTGCTATCAAGTACCTTATGGAAAAGAAAGATGCTAAACCTAGACTTATCAGGTGGGTTCTGATACGTCTCCAACGTATCTATAATTTTTTATTGTTCCATGCTATTATATTATTTGTTTTGGATGTTTTATATGCATTAATATGCTATTTTATATTATTTTTGGGACTAACCTATTAACCTAGAGCCCAGTGCCAGTTTCTGTTTTTCCTTGTTTTTGAGTTTTACAGAAAAGGAATATCAACCGGAGTCCAAACGGAATAAAACTTTCGCGATGATTTTTCTTGAACCAGAAGACATCCACGGAGCTTGGAGAGGGGGTCAGAAGAGTCCCGAGGGACCCACAAGCCCTCAGGGCACGCCCTAGGGGGGCACCACCTGGCTTGTGGGCCCCTCGGGAGTCCTCCAACCGTAATTCTTGGCCTATAAATTCCCAAATATTCCCAAACCAATAGAAGCGTCCACCAAAATACTTTTCCGCCGTCACAAGCCTCTGTTCCCGTGAGATCCCATCTTGGGGCCTTTTTCGGCACCCTGTCGAAGGGGGGTTCGATCACAGAGGGCATCTACATCAACCTTGCTGCCCTTCCTATGAAGCGTGAGTAGTTTACCACAGACCTACGGGTCCATAGCTAGTAGCTAGATGGCTTCTTCTCTCTCTCTTTGATCTACAATACAATGTTCTCCTCGATGTTCTTGGAGTTCTATCCGATGTAATATTCTTTTGCGGTGTGTTTGTCGAGATCCGATGAATTGTGGATTTATGATCAGATTATCTATGAATATTATTTGAGTCTTTTCTGAACTCTTTTATGCATGATTAAATATCTTTGTATTTCTCTTTGAATTATCGGTTTGGTTTGGCCAACTAGATTGGTTTTTCTTGCAATGGGAGAGGTGCTTAGTTCTGGGTTCAATCTTGCGGTGTCCTCACCCAGTGATAAAGTAGGGGTAGTGAGGCACGTATTGTATTGTTGCCATCAATGATAAAAAGATGGGGTTTTCATCATATTGCTTGAGTTTATCCCTCTACATCATGTCATCTTACTTAGGGCATTACTCTGTTCTTATGAACTTAATACTCTAGATGCATGCTGGATAGCGGTCGATGTGTGGAGTAATAGTAGTAGATGCAGAATAGTTTCGGTCTACTTGACACGGACGTGATGCCTATATTCATAATCATTGCCTTGGATATCGTCATAAATTTGCGCTTTTCTATCAATTGCTCGACAGTAATTTGTTCACCCGCCGTATGTTTTCTTTCAAGAGAGAAGCCTCTAGTGAAACCTATGGCCCCGGGTCTATTTTCCATCATATATTTTCAGATCTATAAACCAAAAAACCCAAAAATACCTTGCTGCAATTTATTTGTTTTTTACTTTGTTTTATGTTTTAGTAATCTTTTATATCTATCTCTTTCAGATCTCATCCTTGCAAGTGACCGTGAAGGGATTGACAACCCCTTTATCACGTTGGGTGCAAGTGTTTGATTGTTTGTGCAGGTGCATAGATTGGAGACTTGCTTGTACCTCCTACTGGATTGATACCTTGGTTCTCAAACTGAGGGAAATACTTATCTCTACTTTGCTGCATCACCCTTTCCTCTTCAAGGGAAAAACCAACGCAAGCTCAAGAAGTAGCAGGAAGAATTTCTGGCGCCATTGCCGGGGAGGTTCTACATCAAGCCTACCAAGTACCCATCATAAAATCTCATCTCTTGCATTACATTATTCGCCATTTGCCTCTCGTTTTCCTCTCCCCCACTTCTAAAACGTTTTCAGAAAATCACAAAAATATTTGCCTTTTTATTCGCCCTTCTTCCGTTCGTCTTTTCATTTGCTTTTTGGTTGCTTGTGTGCTAGATTGCTTGCTTTGTCACGATGACTCAAGAGAATACCAAGTTGTGTGACTTTTCCAATACTAATAATAATGATTTTATTAGTACTCCGATTGCTCCCGCCACTAGTGCGGAATCTTATGAAATTAATGCAGCTTTGCTGAATCTTGTTATGAAAGATCAATTTTCCGGCCTTCCTAGTGAAGATGCCACATCCCATCTAAATACTTTCGTTGAGTTGTGTGATATGCAAAAGAAAAAAGATGTGGATAATGATATTGTTAAACTGAAGCTATTTTCGTTCTCACTACGAGATCGTGCTAAAACTTGGTTTTCATCTTTGCCTAAAAATAGTATTGATTCGTGGAATAAGTGTAAAGATGCTTTTATTTCCAAGTATTTTCTCCCGCTAAGATCATCTCCCTTAGGAACCATATAATGAATTTTAAGCAACTTGATCATGAACATGTTGCACAATCTTGGGAGAGGATGAAATTGATGATAAGAAATTGGCCTACTCATGGTTTAAGTTTGTGGATGATCATACAAATTTTTTATGCGGGATTGAATTTTGCATCTAAAAATCTTTTAGATTCTGCCACGGGAGGTACTTTTACGGAAATTACATTAGGAGAAGCTACTAAACTCCTAGAC
Organism: Thinopyrum elongatum; assembly: GCA_011799875.1. Lineage (NCBI taxonomy): Eukaryota > Viridiplantae > Streptophyta > Magnoliopsida > Poales > Poaceae > Thinopyrum > Thinopyrum elongatum. The sequence goes on along the minus strand of CM022297.1, from coordinate 364,661,907 downwards.
AATATTATGGCAAATTACTCTCAATGGCATACCGAAAGATCTTCCACTAGTAAAAAAGTGCATGCGATTGAAGAAAGTAATACTTTGAGTGGAAAGATGGATGAGCTAATGAAATTATTTTCTAGTAAGAGTGTTCCTATTGATCCTAATGATATGCCTTTGTCTACTTTGATTAAGAATAATAATGAATCTATGGATGTGAATTTTGTTGGTAGGAACAATTTTGGTAATAACGCTTATAGAGGGAATTTCAACCCTAGGCCTTTTCCTAGTAATCGCTCTAATAATTATGGTAATTCCTACAACAATTCTTATGGAAATTATAATAAAATACCCTCTGATATTGGGAATAATATTAAAGATTTTATAAATTCTCAAAAGAATTTCAATGCTATGGTAGAAGAAAAATTGCTTAAGATTGATAGAATTTCGCTTGAGCTTGATTCTTTGAAGATAAGATCTATACCACCCAAGCATGATATTAATGAATCTCTGAAAGCTATTAAAATTTCTATTGATGAGTGTAAAGAAAGAACCGCTAGGATGCGTGCTAAGCGAGATTGGTTTGTAAAAGCGTGTTCTTTGATTTCTTGCGAGAATAATGATGAAGATCTTAAAGTGATTGATGTGACTCCTATTGAATCTTTGTTTTCTAATATAAATCTTGATAAAGATGGGACTGGAGATGAGTCAACTTTATCAAGAAGGCGTCCTAATGATTCGGAGTTTAAAGATCTTAATGAAAAAATTGATAAAAGTGGGATTGGAGAGGTCAAAACTTTAAGTAGCAATGAACCCACTCTTTTGGATTTCAAGGACTTTAATTATGACAATTGTTCTTTGATAGATTGTATTTCCTTGTTGCAATCCATATTGAATTCTCCTCATGCTTATAATCAAAATAAGGCTTTTACTAAACATATCGTTGATGCTATGATGAAATCTTTTGAAGAAAAACTTGAGTTGGAAGTTTCTATCCCTAGAAAGCTTTATGATGAGTGGGAACCTACTATTAAGATTAAAATTAAAGATTATGAGTGCTTTGCTTTGTGTGATTTGGGTGCTAGCGTTTCCACGATTCCAAAAACTTTATGTGATGTGTTAGGTTTCCGTGAATTTGATGAGTGTTCTTTGAATTTGCATCTAGCGGATTCCACTATTAAGAAACCTATGGGAAAAATTAATGATGTTCTTATTATTGCAAATAGGAATTATGTGCCCGTAGATTTTATTATGCTTGATATAGATTGCAATCCTACATGCCCTATTATTCTTGGTAGACCTTTACTTAGAACGATTGGAGCAATTATTGATATGAAAGAAGGAAACATTAGATTTCAATTTCCGTTAAGGAAGGGCATGTAACACTTTCCAAGAAAGAAAATTAAGTTGCCATATTAATCTATTATGAGGGCTACTTATGGATTGCATACCAAAGATGGCAATACCTAGATCTATGTTTTATGCCTAGCTAGGGGCGTTAAACAATAGCGCTTGTTGGGAGGCAACCCAATTTTATTTTTATGTTTTTTTGTTTCTGGTTCTGTTTTTCAATAAATACACATTATTACCTCTGTAGTAATTGTGTTTTGGTGTTTTAATTAGTGTTTGAGCCAAGTAAGACCTTTGGGATGGCTTACGGTGATAGTTGACTTGATCTTGCTGAAAAACAGAAACTTTTGCGCCCAGTAAAATAATTTTAGAAAATCACAGAAACGTGCTTTAGATCTGAATGTTTTACACAAGATTGATTTATTCTTTGATTGTCTTCCTTATGAGTGGCGGTTGGGGAGGAGCGATGGTCTTTTCCTACCAATCTATCCCCCTAGGAGCATGCGTGTAGTACTTTGTTTTGATGACTAATAGATTTTTGGAATAAGTATGTGAGTTCTTTATGACTAATGTTGAGTCCATGGATTATACGCACTCTCACCCTTCCACCATTGCTAGCCTCTCTAGTACCGCGCAACTCTCGCCGATGCATTAGACCCACCATGTACCCTTCCTTAAAACAGCCACCATACCTACCTATTATGGCATTTCCATAGCCATTCCGAGATATATTGCCATGCAACTTTCCACTGTTCCGTTTATTATGACACGCACCATCATTGTCATATTGCTTTTCATGATCATGTAGTTGGCATAGTATTTGTGGCAAAGCCACTGTTTATATTTTTTATACATGTCACTCTTGATCATAGCACATCCCGGTACACCACCGGAGGCATTGCTACTTCTTGAGCTTGCGTTGGTTTTTCCCTTCAAGAGGAAAGGGTGATGCAGCAAAGTAGAGATAAGTATTTCCCTCAGTTAGAGAACCAAGGTATCAATCCAGTAGGAGACAACGCACAAATCACCTAGCACCTGCACAAACAATCAAACAACTTGCACCTAACACGATAAAGGGGTTGTCAATCCCTTCACGGTTACTTGCAAAAGTGAGATCTGATAGAGATAGGTAAAACTAAACAAAAGATAAAGTAAATTTTTTTGGGTTTTTTGGTTTATAGATCTGAAAATAAAAGATTGCAAAATAGTAGACCGGAAAGTAATATGATGGAAAATAGACCCGGGGGCCATAGGTTTCACTAGAGGCTTCTCTCAAGATAGCAAATAATACGGTGGGTGAACAAATTACTGTCGAGCAATTGATAGAAAAGCGCAAAGTTATGACGATATCCAAGGCAATGATTATGAAATATAGGCATCACGTCCGTGTCAAGTAGACCGAAATGATTCTGCATCTACTACTATTACTCCACACATCGACCGACTCCTGCCTGCATCTAGAGTATTAAGTTCATGAAGAACAGAGTAACGCATTAAGTAAGATGACATGATGTAGAGGAATAAACTCAAGCAATATGATGTAAACCCCATCTTTTTATCCTCGATGGCAACAATACAATACGTGCCTTGCTGCCCCTACTGTCACTAGGAAAGGACACCGCAAGATTGAACCCAAAGCTAAGCACTTCTCCCATTGCAAGAAAAACCAATCTAGTTGGCCAAACCAAACCGATAATTCAAAGAGAATTACAAAGATATCAAATCATGCATATAAGAATTCAGAGAAGATTCAAATAATATTCATAGATAAGCCGATCATAAATCCACAATTCATCGGATCTCGACAAACACAACGCAAAAGAATATTACATCGGATAGAACTCCAAGAACAATGAGGAGAACATGGTATTGAGAATCAAAGAGAGAGAAGAAGCCATCTAGCTACTAGCTATGGACCTGTAGGTCTGAGGTAAACTACTCACGCTTCATCGGAAGGGCAATAAAGTTGATGTAGAAGCCCTCCGTGATCGAATCCCCCTCCGCCAGGGTGCCGGAAAAGGTCCCTTGATGGGATCTCACGGGTACAGAAGGTTGTGGTGGTGGAAAAGTCTTTTCGTGGATGCTTCTGGTGGTTTGGGAACATATGTGAATATATAGGCGAAAGAATTAGGTCAGGGGAGTCACGGGGGGCCCACAAGGTAGGGGGCGCGCCCTCCACCCTTGTGGCCGCCTCGTGGCTCCTCTGACTTCATCTCCAAGTCTCCTGGGTGTCTTCTGGTCCAAGAAAAATCATCACGAAGGTTTTGTTCCGTTTGGACTCCGTTTGGTATTCCTTTCCAACGAAGCTTAAAAACAAGGAAAAAAGAGAAACTGGCACTGGGCTCTAGGTTAATAGGTTAGTCCCAAAAATAATATAAAATAGCATATTAATGCATATAAAACATCCAAAACGGATAATATAATAGCGTGGAACAATAAAAAATTATAGATATGTTGGAGACGTATCAAGCATCCCCAAGCTTAATTCCTGCTCGTCCTCGAGTAGGTAAATGATAAAAACAGAATTTTTGATGTGGAATGCTACCTAACATATTTATCAATGTAATTTTCTTTATTGTGGCATGAATGTTCAGAACCATAAAATTCAAAACAAAAGTTTAATATTGACATAAAAACAATAATACTTCAAGCATACTAACAAGGCAATTATGTCTTCTCAAAATAACATGGCCAAAGAAAGCTTATCCCTACAAAATCATATAGTCTAGCTATGCTCCATCTTCATCACACAAAATATTCAAATCATGCACAACCCCGATGACAAGCCAAGCAATTGTTTCATACTTTTAGTGTTCTCAAACTTTTTCAACTTTCACGCAATACATGAGTGTGAGCCATGGACATAGCACTATAGGTGGAATAGAATATGGTGGTTGTGGAGAAGACAAAAAAGAAGGAGATAGTCTCACATCAACTAGGCGTATTAACGGCCTATGGAGATGCCCATCAATAGATATCAATGTGAGTGAGTAGGGATTGCCATGCAACGGATGCACTAGAGCTATAAGTGTATGAAAGCTCAAAAGAAAACTAAGTGGGTGTGCATCCAACTTGCTTGCTCATGAAGACCTAGGGCAATTTGAGGAAGCCCATCGTTGGAATATACAAGCCAAGTTCTATAATGAAAATTTCCCACTACTATATGAAAGTGACATAATAGGAGACTCTCTATCATGAAGATCATGGTGCTACTTTGAAGCACAAGTGTGGAAAAAGGATAGTAGCATTGCCCCTTCTCTCTTTTTTCTCTCATTTTTTTTCTTTTCTCTTTTTTTTTTGGCTTGGCTTCTTTGGCCTCTTTTTTTTTATTTCCTCACATGGGACAATGCTCTAATAATGAAGATCACCAAACTTTTATTTACTTACAACTCAAGAATTACAACTCGATACTTAGAACAAAATATGACTCTATATGAATGCCTCCGGCGGTGTACCGGGATGTGCAATGAATCAAGAGTGACATGTATGAAAGAATTATGAAAGGTGGCTTTGCCACAAATATGATGTCAACTACATGATCATGCAAAGCAATATGACAATGATGAAACGTGTCATAATAAAACGGAACGGTGGAAAGTTGCATGGTAATATATCTCAGAATGGCTATGAAAATGCCATAATAGGTAGGTATGGTGGCTGTTTTGAGGAAGGTATATGGTGGGTGTATGGTACCGGCGAAAGTTGCGCGGCACTAGAGAGGCTAGCAAAGGTGGAAGGGCGAGAGTGCGTATAATCCATGGACTCAACATTAGTCATAAAGAACTCACATACTTATTGCAAAAATCTATTAGTCATCGAAACAAAGTACTACGTGCATGCTCCTAGGGGGATAGATTGGTAGGAAAAGACCATCGCTCGTCCCCGACCGCCACTCATAAGGAAGACAATCAAAAAATATCTCATGCTCCAACTTCGTTACATAACGGTTCACCATACGTGCATGCTACGGGACTCACAAACCTTAACACAAGTATTTCTCCAATTCACAATTACTCACTAGCATGACTCTAATATCACCATCTTTATATCTCAAAACAATCATAAGGAATCAAACTTCTCATAGTATTCAATGCACTTTATATGAAAGTTCTCATTATATCCCTCTTGGATGTCTATCATATTAGGACTAAATTCATACCCAAAGCAAATTACCATGCTGTTTAGAGACTCTCAAAATAATATAAGTGAAGCATGAGAGTTTAATAATTTCTATATAATAAATCCACCGCCGTGCTCTAAAAAGATATAAGTGAAGCACTAGAGCAAAATTGCCTAGCTCAAAAGATATAAGTGAAGCACATAGAGTATTCTAATAAATCACGATTCATGCGTGTCACTCTCAAAAGGTGTGTACAGCAAGGATGATTATGGAAAACTAAAAAGTAAAGACTCAAATCATACAAGACGCTCCAAGCAAAACACATATCATGTGGTGAATAAAAATATAGCCTCAAGTAAAGTTACCGATAGACGAAGACGAAAGAGGGGATGCCTTTCGGGGCATCCCCAAGCTTAGGCTCTTGGTTGTCCTTGAATATTACCTTGGGATTCCTTGGGCATCCCCAATCTTAGGCTCTTGCCACTTCTTATTCCATAGTCCATCAAATCCTTACCCAAAACTTAAAAACTTCACAACACAAAACTCAACAGAAGATCTCATAAGCTCCGTTAGTATAAGAAAATAAATCACCACTTTTGGTACTATTGTGAACTCATTCTTTATTTATATTGGTGTAATATCTACTGTATTCCAACTTCTCCATGGTTCATACCCCCCGATACTACCCATAGATTCATCAAAATAAGCAAACAACACAAAGAAAACAGAATCTGTCAAAAACAGAACAGTATGCATAGATCCGAATTGTTCTAATACTTCTGTAACTCCAAAAATTCTGAACAGTTAGGACAACAGAGGCAATTTGTATATCAATCTCGTGTAAAACATTCAGGGTTTTTCAGTGCTCCAGTGAATTATTAAAATTCTGTGACTGGACGCAAAAGTTTCTGTTTTTCAGCAAGATCAAATCAACTATCACCGTAAGCCATCCCAAAGGTCTTACTTGGCACAAACACTAATTAAAACACCAAAACACATCTAACCAGAGTTTAGATGAAAAATTTATTCATAAAAACAGAAAAGAAAAATATTGGGTTGTCTCCCAACAAGCGCTTTTCTTTAAAGCCTTTTAGCTAGGCATTGATAATTTTAATGATGCTCACATGAAAGACAAGAATTGAAGCACAAAGAGTGCATCATAAAGTACGTGAAAAACACATCTAAGTCTAACATACTTCCTATGCATAGGCATCTTATAGGCAAACAAATTATCAAGGCAAGCAAATCCTAGCATATGCAAAGAAGAAGAAAGAAACAATAGCAAACTCAACATAACGAGAGGTAATTTAGTAACATGAAGATTTCCACAACCATATTTTCCTCTCTCGTAATAATTACATGTAGGATCATAATCAAATTCAACAATATAGCTATCACATAAAATTTTCTCTTTATGATCCTCATGCATGCAAAGTTGACACTCTTTCAAAATAGTGGGATCAACATAAAATAAAGTCATTACTTCTCCAAGCCCACTTTTATAAAAAAAATCATAAGATCGATCAATCTCAAAAATAGTGGGATATTAAATTCCTAAAGTCGACACTCTTCCAAACCCACTTTCAATATTATAGCAAACATATTCATCATGAGGCTTAAATAAATTTTCAAGATCATAAGAAGCATTATCACCCCAATCATGATCATTGCAATAAGTAGAGGACATAGCAAAACTAGCATCCCCAAGCTTAGGGTTTTGCATATTATTAGCACAATTGACACTAATAGAATTTATAATAACATCATTGCAATCATGCTTTTGATTCAAGAAACTATCAAGTATGGGTGCAATAGCAATAATCTCATGTTTAACATAAGGAACTATAGCAAATTCGTCTCCATAAATATTGGCATCATGGCCATAAGAATAGCAAACATCATGTTCATCAAGGGATATTTCAATCAAATCATCGGAATCATAATTATCTATAGATTCATGCATATCATTATTTTCTTCCAAAGCAATGGTCATTCTCTCAATAAATTCTTTGACATAGACATTATGAGCATAGTTTTCATAGCAATATTTAAGTATGTCAAAATTTTCAGATTTGTAGAGAGTAATATCATACTTTTCAATCAAAGAAGCAACTTCATAAGCACCCTTAAAAGCAACAAATTCTTCAATTTGTTCGATATCATAGTAACTATAAGCACCCTTTTCATAAGAAGACGAGATTTCATTATCATTAAACTCACATAGGTAGGGAAGGTGTTTTTTAGGGTTCTTGGAGCAACAAGTAAAATCACAAATTTCACAAAGATTCCAAGCATAGCATAGCAAACAATTTATTTGATTCCATAGGAGCTTCCCTTTTTCAGACAAACGATGACGCACAAAATGAGCATGCTCATCTAAAGATTTTCCCTCAACTAAACTAGTTGGGGTTTCAGCACGAGCACATATGGATCGAAGATGATCCAGGTAGAAAACATTGAGTGGATCCATATAAATAGATTTTTAGCAAGCAAAGATGCAAAAAAAATAGAAGGCACATGGAAACACAAGCAAACATAAGATCAAACAAAAGAAGGGCGAATAAAAAGGCAAATCTTTTAAAAAATCATTTTAGAAGTGGGGGAGAGGAAAATGAGAGGCAAATGGCGAATAATGTAATGCAAGAGATGAGAGTTTTTGATGGGTACTTGGTATGTCTTGACTTGGCGTAGATCTCCCCGGCAACGGTGCCAGAAATTCTTCCTGCTACTTCTTGAGCTTGCATTGGTTTTTCCCTTCAAGAGGAAAGGGTGATGCAGCAAAGTAGAGATAAGTATTTCCCTCAGTTAGAGAACCAATGTATCAATCCAGTAGGAGACAACGCACAAATCACCTAGCACCTGCACAAACAATCAAACAACTTGCACCCAACGCGATAAAGGGGTTGTCAATCCCTTCACGGTTACTTGCAAAAGTGAGATCTGATAGAGATAGGTAAAACTAAACAAAAGATAAAGTAAATATTTTTGGGTTTTTTGGTTTATAGATCTAAAAATAAAAGATTGCAAAATAGTAGATCAGAAAGTAATATGATGGAAAATAGACCCGGGGGCCATAGGTTTCACTAGAGGCTTCTCTCAAGATAGTAAATAATACGGTGGGTGAACAAATTACTGTCGATAGAAAAGCGCATAGTTATGACGATATCCAAGGCAATGATTATGAAATATAGGCATCACGTCCGTGTCAAGTAGACCGAAATGATTCTGCATCTACTACTATTACTCCACACATCGACCGACTCCTGCGTGCATCTAGAGTATTAAGTTCATGAAGAACAGAGTAACGCATTAAGTAAGATGAAATGATGTAGAGGAATAAACTCAAGCAATATGATGTAAACCCCATCTTTTTATCCTCGATGGCAACAATACAATACGTGCCTTGCTGCCCCTACTGTCACTGGGAAAGGACACCATAAGATTGAACCCAAAGATAAGCACTTCTCCCATTGCAAGAAAAACCAATCTAGTTGGCCAAACCAAACCGATAATTCAAAGAGAATTACAAAGATATCAAATCATGCATATAAGAATTCAGAGAAGATTCAAATAATATTCATAGATAAGCCGATCATAAATCCACAATTCATTGGATCTCGACAAACACACCGCAAAAGAATATTACATTGGATAGATCTCCAAGAACAACGAGGAGAACATGGTATTGAGAATCAAAGAGAGAGAAGAAGCCATCTAGCTACTAGCTATGGACCCGTAGGTCTGAGGTAAACTACTCACGCTTCATCGAAAGGACAATAGAGTTGATGTAGAAGCCCTCCGTGATCGAATCCCCCTCCGGCAGGGTGCCGGAAAAGGTCCCTAGATGGGATCTCACGGGTACAAAAGGTTGCGGCGGTGGAAAAGTATTTTCGTGGATGCTTCTGGTGGTTTGGGAACATATGTGAATATATAGGCGAAAGAATTAGGTCAGGGGAGTCACGGGGGGCCCACAAGGCAGGGGGCGCGCCCTACCCCCCTGGGCGCGCCCTCCACCCTTGTGGCCGCCTCGTGGCTCCTCCGACTTCATCTCCAAGTCTCCTGGGTGTCTTCTGGTCCAAGAAAAATCACCGCGAAGGTTTTATTCCGTTTGGACTCCGTTTGGTATTCCTTTCCCATGAAGCTAAAAACAAGGAAAAAAGAGAAACTGGCACTGGGCTCTAGGTTAATAGGTTAGTCCCAAAAATAATATAAAATAGCATATTAATGCATATAAAACACCCAAAACAGATAATATAATAGCATGGAACAATCAAAAATTATAGATACGTTGGAGACGTATCAGGCATATAGAGTCATATTTTTGTTCTAGAATCGAGTTGTAATTCTTGAGTTGTAAAGTAAATAAAAGTGTGATGGTCATCATTATTAGAGCATTGTCCCATGTGAGGAAAGGATGATGGAGGCTATGATTCCCCCACAAGTCGGGGTGAGACTCCGGACAAAAAATAAAAAAGAGGAAAAAAAGAGAGAGAACAGAAAAAAGAGGCCAAAGAGCCCAAAATAAAAAAAATGAGAGAAAAGAGAAAAGGAACAATGTTACTATCCTTTTTCCACACTTGTGCTTCAAAGTAGCACCATGATCTTCATGATAGAGAGTGTCCTATTTTGTCACTTTCATATACTAGTGGGAATTTTTCATTATAGAACTTGGCTTGTATATTCCAACGATGGGCTTCCTCAAATTGCCCTAGGTCTTCGTGAGCAAGCAAGTTGGATCCACACCCACTTAGTTTCTTTTTGAGCTTTCATACACTTATAGGTCTAGTGCATCCGTTGCATGGCAATCCCTACTCACTCACATTGATATCTATTGATGGGCATCTCCATAGCCCGTTAATACGCCTAGTTGATGTGAGACTATCTCCTTCTTTTTGTCTTCTCCACAACCACCATATTCTATTCCACCTATAGTGCTATATCCATGGCTCATGCTCATGTATTGCGTGAAAGTTGAAAAAATTTGAGAACATCAAAAGTATGAAACAATTGCTTGGCTTGTCATCGGGGTTGTGCATGATAAAATATTTTGTGTGATGAAGATGGAGCATAGCTAGACTATATGATTTTGTAGGGATAACTTTCTTTGGCCATGTTATTTTGAGAAGATATGATTGCTTTATTAGTATGCTTGAAGTATTATTGTTTTTATGTCAATATTAAACTTTTGTTTTGAATCTTATGGATCTGAATATTCATGCCACAATGAAGAATATTACATGGATAAATATGTTAGGTAGCATGCCACATCAAAAATTCTGTTTTTATCATTTACCTACTCGAGGACGAGTAGGAATTAAGCTTGGGGATGCTTGATACGTCTCCAATGTATCTATAATTTTTTATTGTTCCATGCTATTATATTATCTGTTTTGGATGTTTTATACGCATTTACATGCTATTTTATATTATTTTTGGGACTAACATATTAACCTAGAGCCCAGTGCTAGTTTCTGTTTTTCCTTGTTTTTGAGTTTTACAGAAAAGGAATATCAAACGGAGTCCAAACAGAATAAAACTTTCACGATGCTTTTTCTTGGACCAGAAGACATCCACGGAGCTTGGAGAGGGGGTCAGAAGAGTCCCGAGGGACCCACAAGCCCTCAGGGCGCGCCCTGGGGGGGCGCCCCTGGCTTGTGGGCCCCCCGAGAGTCCTCCAACCCTAATTCTTGGCCTATAAATTCCCAACTATTCCCAAACCAACAGAAGCGTCCACCAAAATACTTTTTTGCCGCCGCAAGCCTCTGTTCCCGTGAGATCCCATCTTGGGGCCTTTTTCGGCACCCTGCCGGAGGAGGATTCGATCACAGAGGGCATCTACATCAACATTGTTGCCCTTTCGATGAAGCGTGAGTAGTTTACCACAGACCTACGGGTCCATAGCTAGTAGCTAGATGGATTCTTATCTCTCTTTGATCTTCAATACAATGTTCTCCTCGATGTTCTTGGAGTTCTATCCGATGTCATATTCTTTTGCGATGTGTTTGTTGAGATCCGATGAATTGTGGATTTATGATTAGATTATCTATGAATATTATTTGAGTCTTTTCTGAACTCTTTTATGCATGATTAAATATCTTTGTATTTCTCTTTGAATTATCGGTTTGGTTTGGACAACTAGATTGGTTTTTCTTGCAATGGGAGAGGTGCTTAGTTTTGGGTTCAATCTTGCGGTGTCCTCACCCAGTGACAAAGTAGGGGTAGCGAGGCACGTATTGTATTGTTGCCATCAAGGATAAAAAGATGGGGTTTTCATCATATTGCTTGAGTTTATCCCTCTACATCATGTCATCTTACTTAAGGCATTACTCCGTTCTTATGAACTTAATACTCTAGATGCATGCTGGATAGCGGTCGATGTGTGGAGTAATAGTACTAGATGCAGAATCATTTCGGTCTACTTGACACGGACGTGATGCCTATATTCATAATCATTGCCTTGGATATCGTTATAAATTTGGGCTTTTCTATCAATTGCTCGACAGTAATTTGTTCACCCACCGTATGTTTTCTTTCAAGAGAGAAGCCTCTAGTGAAACCTATGGCTCCCGGGTCTATTTTCTGTCATATATTTTCAGATCTATAAACCAAAAAACCCAAAAATACCTTGCTGCAATTTATTTGTTTTTACTTTGTTTTACGTTTTAGTAATCTTTTATATCTATCTCTATCAGATCTCATCCTTGCAAGTGACCGTGAAGGGATCGACAACCCCTTTATCGCGTTGGGTGCAAGTGTTTGATTGTTTGTGCAGGTGTATAGATTGGAGACTTGCTTGTACCTCCTACTGGATTGATACCTTGGTTCTCAAACTGAGGGAAATACTTATCTCTACTTTGCTGCATCACCCTTTCCTCTTCAAGGGAAAAACCAACGCAAGCTCAATAAGTAGCAGGTTCTCTTGCTACAAGAATTTGATTTACATATTATTGATAGGAAAGGAGCTGAAAACCCCGTAGCAGACAACTTGTCTAGGTTAGAAAATATTCTTGATGACCCACTACCTATTGATGATAGTTTTCCTGATGAACAATTAGCTGTCATAAATGCTTCTCGTAGCACCCCATGGTATGCAGACTATGCTAATTATATCGTTGCTAAATTTATACCACCTAGTTTCACATACCAACAAAAGAAAAAGTTTTTCTATGATTTAAGACATTACTTCTGGGATGACCCACACCTTTATAAAGAAGGAGTAGATGGTGTTATTAGACATTGTATACCTGAGCATGAGCAGGAACAAATCCTACGGATGTGTCACTCCGAGTCATATGGAGGACACCATGCTGGAGACCGAACGACACACAAGGTATTACAATCTGGTTTTTATTGGCCTACTCTTTTCAAAGATGCTCGTAAGTTTGTCTTATCTTGTGATGAATGTCAGAGAATTGGTAACATTAGTAGACGACATGAAATGCCTATGAATTATTCACTTGTTATTGAACCATTTGATGTTTGGGGATTTGATTATATGGGACCTTTTCCTTCCTCCAATGGGTACACTCATATTTTGGTTGCTTTTGATTATGTTACTAAGTCGGTAGAAGCCATTCCAACTATTAGTGTTGATCACAACACTTCTATTAAAATGCTTAAAGAAGTTATTTTCCCAAGGTTTGGAGTCCCCAGATATTTAATAATTAATGGTGGTTCACACTTTATTCATGGTGCTTTCCGTAAAATGCTTGCTAAGTATGATGTTAACCATAGAATTGCATCTCCTTATCATCCTCAGTCTAGTGGTCAAGTAGAGTTAAGTAATAGAGAAATAAAATTGGTCTTGCAAAAGACTGTCAATAGGTCTAGAAAGAATTGGTCTAAGAAACTTGATGATGCATTATAGGCTTATAGAACTGCTTACAAAAATCCTATGGGTATGTCTCCATATAAAATGGTTTATGGAAAAGCATGTCACTTACCTCTCGAATTAGAACATAAAGCTTATTGGGCAATTAAAGAACTCAACTATGACTTCAAAATTGCCGGTGGAAACAGGTTGTTTGACATTAGCTCACTTGATGAATGGAGGACCCAAGCCTATGAAAATGCCAAATTGTTTAAAGAAAAGGTTAAAAGATGGCATGACAAAAGAATACAAAAGCAGGAATTCAATGTAGGTGACCAAGTCTTGCTATACAATTCTCGTTTAAGATTTTTTGCAAGGAAACTTCTCTCTAAGTGGGAAGGACCTTACATTATCGAAGAAGTTTATCGTTCCGGTGCCATCAAGGTCAACAATGCCGAGGGCAATAACCCGAAGGTGGTGAATGGGCAAAGAATCAAGGGATAATTGTATTCATACCCTTAGTTGTGTCCCCCTCAACCGAATTGCCCCTAGTTTTTGAAAACACGTGGTCTTGCCCAACCCACTTTGTCGTCTTGTGCTTTTGCCCTTTGACCATTTGACCGTCACTTTGAAAACTTCATAACTAATTCATACTAAATCAGAAAAATGCAAATAAGATACCGAAATGTTTGGAAAAACATCACCTGTATGTCAATGTCACTTGCATTCATGACAAAAGTGTTGGTAAGTGCCCATCTGAGTTTTAGCTCTTATCATACCACCATGAACAGGAAAATCTAAAAAAATTCAAAAAATTCAAGAAAAATTTGGTGGCAAAGAATTGCAAATGTTTTAAGTGCTTGCCAAGTTTCATGAGGGAATGACATTCGTGGAAGTCGTGGCAAAAAAACAATCTATTTTCGAGTGTTCATTGTTTTTTTTGCCACGACTTCCATGAATGTCATTCCCTCATGAAACTTGGCAAGCACTTAAAACATTTGCAATTCTTTGCCACCAAATTTTTCTTGAATTTTTTGATTTTTTTATAGATTTTCTTGTTCATGGTGGTATGATAAGAGCTAAAACTCGAATGGGCACTTACCAACACTTTTGTCATGAATGCAAGTGACATTGACATACAGGTGATGTTTTTCCAAACATTTTGGTATCTTATTTGCATTTTTCTGATTTAGTATGAATTAGTTATGAAGTTTTCAAAGTGACGGTCAAACGGTCAAAGGGCAAAAGCACAAGACGACAAAGTGGGTTGGGCAAGACCATGTGTTTTCAAAAACTAGGGGCAATTCGGTTGAGGGGGACACAACTAAGGGTATGAATACAATTATCCCAAGAATCAAACATCATATCTTAGGTACACCCATAAATGTTGAAACTAATATTATTCATACCGTAACACCGGAGGAATACATAATGGTGTCGGGGTACACAAACAGGGGTGTATGTTTCCCCTGACTTGTGCACGGACGGCAGGCCTCCACCACAACAGCACCAAGCATCCAAGACGAGGCCAAGCTAAAGATATAGCTCTTTGAGAAGTCAAAGGGCGGATCAAGAAGACCAAGACAAACCAAAAAAGAAAGATCTCACCAAGGGGAAACCTCCCTTGCCCGGCAGGCGAGCCTGGTTAGGTCGAGGTCATCCCAGAGACAAGTCTCAAGACTCCCCCGGCAGGCTTGCCGGGGACGCCGAGGGCGGATTACCCCGCCAAGGCTCCACCGCTCCACCTCACAGCAACGTAAGTCACCTATCGGTGCGGTGTCGAGCCCCCAAGTGATTAAGTGGCCGTTATTTGGTACGTGGCAGGCCATTTCTGAGGAAGAACACCCCTAAATGACACCCATCCAGGAGACGTGTCATGCAGGCAGGCGAAGAGGTGGCTGAATGGCACGACAAGGCTTGCTGGGCTACACCCACGATGTGACACTAAGCGATTCATTTAATGCGCCTTGTCCTGACTGCAGAGATAGGTATGATAGCACTGTCTGCTATCCAATTAGTACGTAATGACTGATTTGCCATTGTGGTGACCCCTTGACCTATAAAAGGAGGGCAGGGGCAACCTTAGAAAGGATTCGGACCCCTGTATGCTCATACGCACATAGCTGCTCTCATCCCAAGGCGACCTTGCCGGGCTAGAGCGCTGCGTCTCCACCCTGTTCCTTTCATCAATCCACCAAAGCAGGAGTAGGGTTCTACGCCTCGCGGCGGCCCGAACTTGGGTAAAAACTGCCTGTGTCATCACCGCCGCGCCGTCCTACGGCCTCGGCTCTTTGTGCAGCGCGCACTTCCCCCTTGCCGAACCACAAAGGGGCCAATGGCCCCATAGGTGGCCGTGTTGAACCACGACATCTTTGGCGCGCCAGGTAGGGGGAAGTGCCTGTGCGAACCCGAGGTCATAAGCGGCGCGTCCATCTTCATCGCCGTCTTCTTCATTGACGACGTCCTTTAGCGCGCCGGCACCTAAGAGAAAGTCCAACACAACAATTCGGAAAGGAAGCGACATCGCTCCTTCGCCCGTCCTGTCCAGCTTCCGTTATCCACCTCCCCCACAGTTGCAGCAGTGGCGGAAGCGAGGGATGATGACGGTGCGGCGGCTCCCAACAGCCCGGGCGGCGTGGTCGCCACGCGAGCCCGGTATGGGAGAAGGAGCAAGGTGATGAGGTACATGGTTTCTCCCCCTACCACTTTCACCTGGCGACGATTGAGCCACACCGCATTTTTAACGTCGACAACGTCGATGAGCCCACGCGAAACTCGGTTCAGCATTTACCCTGCTAAGGGAAAATCCTGAGTGGAGCGCCGGTGCGAATCTGTTGCTCGACGCCTCGACGAGTATGCTCCGGCAAGGCCGTCTGCGTCAGCGTGACTTTTGTGCCAGCGCCATAAGATCATCAAAAGGTGTAAAGAGGAAAGGAGAGAAATCGACCTCACCTTGCATCTTGCTTCGCCACCCACGAGAGAACTGTCGTCCCCTCCGGCCCTTGCCGGGGGTCCGTAAGTAACAAATGAAGCGCCATTTCCCCAAGGCACGTGGGCGTGACGAATGACCACGGTCAGAGAAGGAGATGAGCGTAAACAAAAGCTAAGTTAACACATCCTTTGACTTTCTCCCCGGAGTTTACATTTGCTTATCCCTCGGACAATCAATGGTTTTTTTGTATGGTCAAGCCTTTCGTGTGATGGCACCTTAATGGATTTTCCGGTGCCCCCGCTCTGTTCCAAGCCTGCTCATGGAGCGGGTGGCTGCCTCAAGGGCTCCTGAAGGAAAAACCTGCCGGGACATACCTTCGCCAGCTGAATGCTAAGGACCCGCTCCTCACAGCAATCGCGGCAGTATACTACCGGTGGGCAGCCAAAGCACATACAAAGAAACTGGCTATACAAACATCCATGGATTAAACGCGATAGGGATAGCACGCATCCAGAATTAATTAATACACCAGTTTAGTGCAAGAAAAAGTAGTACTAGATCTAAACACGAGACATGCATGATGTTTTGTTACAGGGCCGGTACGCCAATGTGAATAGTTCGGAGCCACGCTTGGCGATCTTATTGAGCCCTGGGGACGTCGAGGACCTTGTCGGTGAAGGGGGCAGCCTTCACCTCGGCTGCAGACACATCAACGCCTGCCGGGATCCTCCTGAAGCCATCGGCAAGATTGAGTTCGGGGTGGCGATAGGTGAGGTTGCTCAAGACCATGAAGAGGGCATTGCGGGCAAGCTTTCAGGACTCGCTTGCGAAGAAAGCGTCTCTTCCTTCTTTATGAGTCTTCAACCCTTCAATCAACTCATTGAAGAAGAGCCCTAACTTGATGCTCGGGACCTCATGCCGGCCAACCGAGAAGACTGGCCCCTCCATGCCCATCGTTGCAACCTGGGCAGAGAGGCGCTCAGCGATGTCAACCAGGCTCTTGATCCAAAGGTCAACCTGCTCTGATTGGTTCGCCAGCTTGTCCTCTGCATCCTTCTGTAGGAGTCTCGCGTTGTCCAGATCCTTTGTCAGCTACTTTTCGTGGGCCACGCCAGATTCGATCGAGCTCTCCAGGGTGCCTACCCTAGCCTTCATGTCTTCAATAGTGCCGTTGGTGGTCTCAAGGTCTTGGCTCTTGGAGGAAAGCTGCGATTGCACCTCCTTCAGAAGGATCTCTGCTTTCTGCGCCTCCTCCTTGAGGGTCACGACTTCCTTGGCGCTCCCGGCAAGCTCTTCTTTCAGTTTGGCCACCTGTTGGTCCAGATCAGCCTTGGCAATAGATGCAGCGGCAAGGTCATCAGCAATCTTCTTCAGCTGGGCGGCAGAGTCAGTAGTAAGAGCATACAGGGCTGCCTTGTGCTTGTCCTCCTACTCCTTAGTACGCTGCTGGACGAGGACTTCCAGTTCATCGTCTTTGGCGCGGAGGGTGGCCTCAAGGTTCTCCTCCCGAGAAGATATGCTCTGCTCCTTGGCGTCCCGAAGCGCTGTGCGTTCCGCCAGGCGAGCTTCTCAGGCGGCGACATCCTCTTTCACCATGGAGATAGTCTCCTGTTGCCGCAAGAGGACTTGGAACTGCCTACTGTGCCACTCGCGCAGCTCATTACTCTTGTCCCTCAGCTTCTAGCCCACGCTGTTGGCGGAACTGTGTTGCTCCTTGAGTACCTGCCATTTTTGGCCATACCGGTTCTACATTTCCTTGATGTCCGTTGCCACGGACTCCAGGAAGGACATGTCCATGGCTGTGTCAGCTGGGTCGT
Organism: Thinopyrum elongatum; assembly: GCA_011799875.1. Classification (NCBI taxonomy): domain Eukaryota; kingdom Viridiplantae; phylum Streptophyta; class Magnoliopsida; order Poales; family Poaceae; genus Thinopyrum; species Thinopyrum elongatum. The sequence continues at coordinate 364,643,896 of CM022297.1, read as the reverse complement.
CGGCTCCTCCAACCTGCTGAGACAATGGCTCCATGATGCGCTGGATCTCCTCATCGAGCTCTGCGCTCGCCATTGCCCAGGAACCAGGGGCTCTGAGGCCGGGCTAATCAAGCACCAACGCCAATTGGCTCGAAGATGACTGCGGGGTCCCAGCCGAAGTACCAAATGAGGGGAGGGGGCTCATGGTTCGAAGAGGAGTTTTCTCTTCAATCACCACCCCCGATCTTAGTGCACTGCCGGGGGCTTTCTCTGCCTCCTCTGGGGGCTCCTGGATATCCCCGGCAGCATGTTCTTCCGCAGCAGAAATCCTGGAGGCCTCCTCAGCAGCCTCTTTTCCAATGCTGGCCGCTTCTTCCAGCAAGTCAGGCTCTTCGGCCAATGGAATTGCGGATAGGAACAATGAGCAATGATAAGGGTGCAAAGAAATTGGGGGATTCAGAAGTTTGAAGCAAAATGCCGAAAGCAACGGAAGACAGAAGGGCAAGCGAATTACCGGGAGTTGTTTGCCGTGGAAGGGTTTCGGTCTCCCCGGCAGTATCAGTTGCCAGGACGCGGCCACCGCCCTCTTCCCCGGTAACCGTGGCGTCAGTGTGGGCCGACCCCTCCGTAGAGGCCCTTGCCGGGGACCCCTCGGCTTGGGTTTCGGGGAGGGTAGGCCCCACTTGAAGGACCCCGCCCAAGGATCTCCCCTCCTTCCTTGGCGGGAGATGGGGCGTGGTCCTCCATGCCGCCCTTGGCAGGGGAGACCAACTCCGTGCTTCCATGCCGGGGGCTGAGCTGGGGGCTTGGCACTGGGTCATTCACGCTGCTCCCCGCCAAGCCCGTACCCTCCGAAGGCCCCGATGGCTCTGCCTGCTTGAGCCGTTTGGACCGATGGATAAGGGTCTCCTCCTCCTCTTCTTCCCTGCCGAAGGCAGCGGACGAGATGGAATCAACAATTCAACAAATACGCAAGATGCAACTAAGGGAGGAAAAGCATCTGCCTTACTCTGAATCCATGAGCATGGAGCTCAGCGCGAACCCCATGGGCATCGGAGGTACTCTGCTCCTCTTTAGGGTCGGGGCGGCGGCGCTTCCCGGCAACTGCAGACTTTGTTGGGGCGCGGGGGGCTCCAACACGGACGAGCTGCTCGAAGAGATCGAGTCTTGCTGGGAGCTGGAGTCGCCTTCTGTGTCAACCCATGGTTTGGCGGAGGGGGCCTTGGCCCCGGAGAGGCGGGAAGAATGGCGACGCGCCACGCCGGCCCCATCGCCCTTGGAGGCGGTCTTCTTCACCTTCTTGACGGGTCCGAGGGCTGGAGCTACTACTCCCCGGCTGGGCCGCCTATGAGGGCGGGGTTCCAGGTCCGGTTCTGGGGCATGGGGACCCGTGGCAAGCCGGGGCTGTTCCACCTCCTCGGCATCGTCCTCTTGCTGGGCTCCCGCTGCCGCTGCGTATAGGGCCTGGATCCTGGCAAGCTCATCCCCGGCAGGCTCACTCTCAACGGCCTCTTCCGTGGCTTGCCCCTCGCTCCTACCGTGGGAAGACCCCTCGCCTTCAGCTCCCTCCTTCTCTTCCTCCTCTCTTCCTTTGGGTCTTGCTTTGCCGGCGGCCCGGATCGCCTTGTCCTCCTCGATCCGCTTCTTGATGAACGCTTCCTCTACCTTGGAGGTGCACTTGAACATATTGGTCTCCACCCTGGTAGCCCTTTCCACCAAATTGGAAGCCCATGCGAGTTCATCATCGAGCTCGGGTAGTTGCCAATCACTCGCAACCCCATGAGCATTGCAATCGGGCATCCACTTCAAGATTTGGTCTAGGGCGGAGTTAATATTCAGCGGGATGTCCTTTGCCGGCAGCTTAAATGGCCCGAGGCTTCCGAACAGTTGTTCGCACAACCAAGCATGGCCATAGACTAATAAGTTGTTGGTTAGGCCTGGGTATAGGCGCATCCTGTCCCCCGCCTCTCTGTACTGCCAGGCAAACCTGTCCCTCTTCTGCAGCGGTGCAATACGGCGTCGGAGAAAATCAGCTCCCACCTGCTCAATGGTTAGCCCGACAGCCTTCAGGCGGGCAATCCTGTTCAGCGCTGGGCAGAGCCTATCGTCAGTGAGGCCGAATTCCCTCCAGTCATTGTCGTGCACGATGCACTCCGTTCGCGCCTGGCAATACTCTGGGGCTTCACTATCCTGGATCCAGCACCAGTCCGCCCTCCACTCCTCCCATCTGCCGCGCTGCTGACCAGGAAGATAATCCCAAGTTTCTCTCGAAACCCGAGGGATTCAGCTTATGTTTCTGGAACGGTGGGTTTTGTTCTCCACGCGCGGAACAAAGAAGTGCCGGAACAGATCCACATTGGGGGTGACACCAACAAAGTTCTCGCACAAATGGGCAAAAATCGCCATGCACGCCATTGCATTTGGCGTGAAATCCAAGAGGTGGAACCCATACACCATCATCATTGCCTCAAAGAAATCTGAGAAGGGGGGGACAGAGGCCACAGAAGAAATACGCACAGAAAAATCGGTATGCATTCGGCGGATCCTTCTTTCCCTCCAGCAAGACCTTGGGTGCGCCATGCCCCTTTGGAACCTCCCTCCCCCACATATATCCATACCTTGCAACAAAGGCATCGCCGTCCAAGCTAGACAGGAAAAAGACCACATCTCCCCGTCGCTTTCTGTCCAGCTTCGCCGCCCTCTTCTTATTCCCCTCCGCAGCCGTCTCCTTCATGGCAGCCGTCTGCTTCCCCCTGGCGGCGGCGGTTTTGTTTCCCATCTTCAGAAGCTCTGGATGGGATGGAAGTATTGGTGGGGCGCAGGAGGCGAATGTGGGCGTGGGAGCGGTCGCTTGGCTTGAGGAAGAAGATGATGGATGGAGAGGATGGGTGCGAATGAGCCGCGCCCCTTCGCGTTTTTCCTCTTTATGGGGAACGAGCGTGGAATAACGACTCTTCGCAACTTTCCCTCAAAAAGTTACCATTTTACAACTAACTGCCATGACCCCACGACCTGCGGTAATTACGCGGAGTGGATGTTGGTCAGTTGTCCATCATGACGAACCGCTGCATGCGCAGCGTTCCCTCGACACGTGTCCGTGCACTGTTTGGGGCCTAACCCAGTGTCCCCAGCGACACGTATGACTCAGGTCCGGGGGCTTCTGTCGGGGTACACAAACGAGGGTGTATGTTTCCCCTGACTTGTGCACGGACGGCAGGCCTCCACCACAACAGCACCAAGCATCCAAGACGAGGCCAAGCTGAAGATATAGCTCTTTGAGAAGTCAAAGGGCGGATCAAGAAGACCAAGGCAAACCAAAGAAGCAAGATCTCACCAAGGGGAAACCTCCCTTGCCCGGCAGGCGAGCCTGGTTAGGTCGAGGTCGTCCCAGAGACAAGTCTCAAGACTCCCCCGGCAGGCTTGCCGGGGACACCGAGGGCGGATTACCCCGCCAAGGCTCCACCGCTCCACCTCACAGCAACGCAAGTCACCTATCGATGCGGTGTCGAGCCCCCAAGTGATTAAGTGGCCGTTATTTGGTACGTGGCAGGCCATTTCTGAGGAAGAACACCCTAAATGACACCCGTCCAGGAGACGTGTCATGCAGGCAGGCGAAGAGGTGGCTGAATGGCACCACAAGGCTTGCTGGGCTACACCCACGATGTGACACTAAGCGGTGCATTTAATGCGCCTTGTCCTGTCTGCAGAGATAGGTATGATAGCATTGTTTGCTATCCAATCAGTATGTAATGACTGATTTGCCATTGTGGTGACCCCTTGACCTATAAAAGGAGGGTCGGGGCAACCTTAGAAAGGATTCGGACCCCTGTATGCTCATACGCACATAGTTGCTCTCGTCCCAAGGCGACCTTGCCGGGCTAGAGCGCTGCGTCTCCACCCTGTTCCTTTCATCAATCCACCAAAGCAGGAGTAGGGTTCTACGCCTCGCGGCAGTCCGAACCTGGGTAAAAACTGCCTGTGTCGTCGCGCCGTCCTACAGCCTCGGCTCTTTGTGCAGCGCGCACTTCCTCCTTGCCGAACCACAAAGGGGCCGATGGCCCCATAGGTGGCCGTGTTGAACCACGACAAATGGAAACCTTCCAGAAAGCTCTTGAAGCCTAAAAAGGAATAGGTATGTGATACGGTATGTAACCGACTCCAAAAGTTTCCCAAAGGCAATTTTACTCCATTTTGGAATATTTAAAAAAATAGAAAAATAAAAAGTAGTCCGAGAAGTGCACGAGCAGGCGACAAGCCTGGGAGGCGCGCCGAGGCTCCCGAGCTTGTGGCCAGCTCGTGTACCCCCGGACTCTGTTTTCTCCCAGATTACTTGTTTTGCACGGTAAAAATTCATTATATAATCCCCCGAAGGTTTTGACCACCGTATCACGACAATATCCTCTGTTCTTGTTTCGAGCTATTTTTCTGGTAGATCTAGATCGCCATGACATCTTTGAGCACCCCTAAAGACAAGTTCTTCGAGAGGGTCATCAACCCTTACCTTTAGGAGGTGATGATACACCCTTAGGCCATTGAGATGCGTGAGGGGGTGCTTCACATCCGGAATATTCAAGGGCCATAGAAGACCAGAACCGTGGAGACCAGGCTCGAAGTGGTGGAGCAGGAGATCTTCAAGTGCCAAGGGATGGTGGAACGCAGACTCAATGCCAACCACTCCATGATCACGGAATTCACCCGCGACCACAAGCTAGATGCCGCTAATATTGGAGAGGCTATCTTCAAGCTCCATGAGCGGATAGAGCACCTTCAAGCGCAGATCTATGATTTGCAAAACCAGAAGGGTGAGTATGAGTATAGATTTAAAAGGATGAGTTTGGCTGCAGATTTGAGGATTCCAGAGACTCGTTCATCTTTCTATGATGGGGAGCCTATGCCTTGGAAGGCTAAAGACAAGCTTCCCACATCATCAACTTCATCACCACCACCACCTCCGAAGAAGGAGACTTGAGTACACGGGTATGGGCACTCACCTTGGCTTGTGCCAAGCTAGGGAGAGGTGCCCCGATATCGTATCACCATCACATATTTATCTTTATCGTTTACCTTAGTTCGATCCTTTTGGTTAAATCTTGATCTAGTAGAATAAAAGTTTTAGTGTGATCTAGTCTTTTTGTTTTGCTTCGTGATCTATCTATATAATCGAGTGTGAGAGTTATATAATAAAGAGTAGCTTTGGGTAAGGGCTTTGCTTTCTCTCTTTGATCTTGGAGAAGAAGGAAAAGAATAAAGGAATAAAAAGATTATATAATAATCTTATGGAGAGTGATGGCTTCACATGATGATTAAAATTTGTTGAAGGTTGACAAACATAGTATTGGTCATTGTTGCAATTAATAGGAAGTAATAAAGAAAGAGAGGTTCCACATATAAATATATTATCTTGGACATCTTTTATGATTGTGAGCACTCATTAAAATATTATATGCTAATAAGTTGATGTTGGACAAGGAAGACACCGTAATGCTTTATGTTCCCTTGTATCCGAATAGAAGTTATATTGTCATGGATCCTCCAACATGTTAAGCTTGCTCCTCCTCCTATGCTATCCAAAAATTCTGCACCAAGTAGAGATACTACTTGTGCATCCAAAACCCTTAACCCAGTTTTGCCATGAGAGTCCACTATATCTACCTATGGATTGAGTAAGATCCTTCAAGTAAGTTGTCATCGGTGCAAGCAATAAAAATTGCTCTTTAAATATGTATGACCTTTTAGTGCGAGGAAAATAAACTTTATACGAACTTGTGATGGGGAAGAAATAAAAGCGACGGACTGCATAATAAAGTTCTCTATCACAAGCGGCAATATAAAGTGACGTTCCATTGCATTAAAATTTCGTGCATCCAACCAAAAAGCGCATGACAACCTCTGCTTCCCTCTGCGAAGGGCCTATCTTTTATTTTATCGTCTACCTTTTATACAAGAGTCATGGTGATCTTCACCTTTCCTTTTATACTTTCTCTCTTTGGCAAGCACTATGTGTTGGGGAAAGATCCAAACATATATATCCACTTGCATGTAGGTGATCATAAACTATTATTGTTGACATTACCCTTGAGGTAAATAGTTGGGAGGCAAAATTATAAGCCCCTATCTTTCTATGTGTCTAATTGAAGCTTTGATCTCATAAGTATCGCGTGAGTGTTAGCAATTATGGAAGACTAAAATATGATTGAGTATGTGGACTTGCTAGATAAAGCTCTTATATTTACTCTTTCCGATGTTATGATAAATTGCAATTGCTTCAATGACCGAGATCATAGTTTGTTAGTTTTCAATAAAGTTTTTCTAGTTCATACTTTACCTTGTGAACGAATTATCACTTTAGCATAAGAAGTTATATGACAATAAATTGCTGTTCCAAAAGATGATCATGATGCCCTCATGTTTGTATTTTATTTTATCGACACCTCTATCTCTAAACATGTGGACATGATTATCGATCTCGACTTTCGCTTGAGAACAAGCAAGGTGTAAGCTTGGGGGAGTTGATACGTCCATTTTACATCATGTTTTTATGTTCATATTTATTGCATTATGGACTGTTATTTCACATTATGGTACAATACTTATGCCTTTTCTCTCTTATTTTACAAGATTTACATGAAGAGGGAGAATGCCAGCAGCTGGAATTCTGGACCAAAAAGGAGCAAATCTGAGATACTTATTCTGCACAACTTCAAATGTCCTAAAACTTTACGGAGAATTGTTTTGGAATATACAAAAAATATTGGGCGAAGAAACTACATAAGGGGACCCATCAGGTGGCCACAAGCCTGGGGGCACCCCCTACCCCCCAAGGCACGCCCCCTGAGCTTGTGGGCCCCCTGGCCAGCCCTAAGTGTCCATCTTCTGCTATATGAGGGGTTTTGACCTAGAAAACAATAGAAGGAAGCTTTCGGGATGAAGCACCACCGTCTTGAGGCGGAACCTGGGCAGAAGCAATCTAGGGCTCCGGTGGAGCTATTATACTGGGGAAACTTCCCTCCGGGAGGGGGAAATAGAAGCCACTGTCATTACGAATGATCCTCTCATCGTAGGAGGTCAATCTTCATCAAAATCTTCACCAACACCATGTCCTCTCAAACCCTAGTTCATCTCTTGTATTCAATCTTTGCTTCAGAACCTCAGATTGGTACTTGTGGGTTGCTAGTAGTGTTGATTACTCCTTGTAGTTGATGCTAGTTGGTTTATTTGGTGGAAGATCATATGTTCAGATCCTTAATGATATTTATTACCCCTCTGATCTTGAACATGAACATGCTTTGTGAGTAGTTACATTTGTTCCTGAGGACATGGGAGAAGTCTTGTTATAAGTAATTATGTGAATTTGGTATTCGTTCGATATTTTGATGAGATGTATGTTGTTTTTCCTCTAGTGGTGTTATGTGAACATCGACTACTTGACACTTCACCATGATTTGGGCCTAGGGGAAGGCATTGGGAAGTAATAAGTAGATGATGGGTTGCTAGAGTGACAGAAGCTTAAACCCTAGTTTATGCATTGCTTCGTAAGGGGCTGATTTGGATCCACATGTTTCATGCTATGGTTAGATTTATCTTAATTCTTCTTTCATAGTTGCGGATGCTTGCGAGAGGGGTTAATCATAAGTGGGAGGCTTGTCCAGGTAAGGACATCACCCAAGCATCGGTCCACCCACATATCAAATTATCAAAGTAACGAACACGAATCATATAAGCATGATGAAAACTAACTTGACAACAATTCCCATGTGTCCTCGGGAGCGCTTTGCTTCATATAAGAGTTCGTACAGGCTTATCCTTTGCTATAAAAAGGATTGGGCCACCTTGCTGCACCTTTGTTACACTTGTCACTTGTTACCCGTTACGAATTATCTTACTACCAAACTATCTGTTACCGATAATTTCAGTGCTTGCAGAAAATACCTTGCTGAAAACCGCTTGTCATTTCCTTCTGCTCCTCGTTGGGTTCGACACTCTTACTTATCGAAAGGACTACGATAGATCCCCTATACTTGTGGGTCATCAGGGCTCGTGTCCCGCTGTCTGCTCGTCACGGCTTTGCTCTTGAGGGAGAAGGCGCGATCCGACGGCGGGGGGTTCAAGCGTGGAAGCGATGCCCTGGAGATTCGAGTCATTGATTGATGATCCCATTGATCCTTCTTTCAATCACACAGCGGAACTCTCAATGAAAGCACCAATGTCGGTACTAAACCAGCAGACCTCGGGGTAGGGGGGTCCCGAGCTGTGGATCTCGGATCAACGGGTAACAAGTGACGTAGGAGACAATATTTACCCAGGTTCGGGCCCTCTCGAAGAGGTAATACCCTATGTCCTGCTTTGATTATATTGATGGTTGTGTATCTAGTACAAGAGTGATCTACCTCGAGATCGTGAGTGAAGCTCTAACCCTAGGGCTATGTGAATGTGATTATGGTTCCCCCCCTCTACAAGCTAAACCCCTCGGCTTATATACACGCTAGGGGAGTGCCTTGGGTTACATAGTCGGTTGCCGATCTGAAGATACATATGGCGGCGGTCGAAGCTGTCCTTGGAGTACACGTCAAGCCTTCGACGGAGTCTATCTTGATCACGTTGAGGCACGAGGCTTCTGGAGTTCTTCCTTGTGAGAATGATGGCTCATAAGATCGGCCTACGGACCGTAGGCCAACTAGGTTGGTACCCCCTAGTCCAGGACACCGTCAATGACAATCATATCAAGATCACAAAGCATTGAGACAGACATGAGGTTGTATCCAAGGGATTCGACAAGCATCACTTTTTCCATGTGTCGATCTTTGAGATAGCAATCTTACCTAGACCCAATACCTTTTTTTCCCTTTGTCAGCATATGTGATATGCTTCAGATGAGACGGAGTAAGAGGAGCATCAGTGAGTAAATTCCTATCACCAGTCATATGAATCGTGCAGCCACTGTCCAGGATCCATTCAGTGGCTTTGGGTGTCTCTTCCTGCAGAAGCATTAGTCTGACTTAGGAACTCATATACTTCAGTTGAAGAACATGACAATCAAATTCATCAGAGAGAATTTCATCAAGTGCTAGTAATTTAATAGCATATGGGATGAGAGAAATGAGGAATTCATTTCATCATGATTAGCTTCCATCCCAATAAGCATTTTGTCAGGTCTTCATCAATTTCATCAGATGATCATTTTCAACTGAAGACCTGACCCTACAGAAGAGATTAGTTCTTCTTCTTAACCACCCACATCTGAATGGGTGGCTGAGAAGCAATGTATCGAAGTGCATTGATAGAGAATTTAGGCATTAACAAATATGCATTTCTCTTCACAGGGGAGTTAGAGTATTCAAACGAATATGCAGAGAAATTCTTCGAAGATTTGTGAACATAATGGTTCGAAGAACAATGCACATATTCATCAGACCGATGATTGTTTCCCTGCGAAACAGAAGCATTAGCACGACCAGAAGTGGGTCTGCGGCCATTCGAAGACTTTGGTCCATGTGAAGAATTTGCCCTGGGGTTTTTATTCTTCATTTGTGGTGTCATGATGACATTCACCTGAAGATTTTTCAGAAGGCTTTTGGGCACCTAGATTTTCTTCACTAGGGGTCCATTCCTATAGTTAGTACCAACAAATCTGGCAAATACTTCACCGTTCTGATTTTGAACAGTTTATAGCTAGAGTCAAATGACTGATCAGAGGAATGTGAAGTATCATAGTTGTAACCAGATAAAGTGGATGGATCTACAGGAGGTCCTTTTGTAGCAACCCAGATGGTTTTGGGATACTGCTCAGGTTTCTAGTACGATCCATCAACATTGAGTTTCCTCTCAAAGGCAATACCCTCTTTCCTAGGGTTCCTATTCAGAATCTGCTTTTTGAGCACATCACAAAGGGTTTGATGCCCTTTGAGGCTTTTGTGCATGCCTGTGACATACAATTCCTTCAACCCTGCATTTTCATCAGAACACTGGGGGTTTCCTCAGATGAGGGAATTGATACCACAGAGACATTTGAAGATATTACACTTACAGAAGCATTTGAACATTTAGCTGAAAAATTTGCATTTTCATGTTCAAGGCATTTTAAACAAGGTCCACCAAATTCTTCCTGAGCGATATTGATTTGTTGAGCAAGCAATGAATCATTTTCCTTTTGAATATCATCATGAGATGCTCTCATTTTCTCGAGATCTTGCTTCATCTGAAGAAATTCATAGAAAAGCTTCTCGTGTTCGGCTGAGAGGGCCACATGACGACTTTGAAGCTCATCATACTTTGACTGAAGACTTTTGAGATCGCCAGTCAAAGCCTGGCTACGTTCCATTTCATCGTTCAACAGATCATCACTTTTATCTAGAAAGTTTTGAATCCTTTCCATGGCAGTTTGTTGTCTAGAAGCAATGGTAGCAAGCTTGGAATAACTAGGTGTCAAGTTTTTATCAGATTCATCTTCACTAGAGGAAGATGAGGGGCATTGGAGTACCTTAGCACCTCTTGCCATGAGGCAAGTTGCAGGAACATTTGTAGCAGGACCAACTTCCACGGTGTTGAGGGGATTCTTGAAATCAACAAGCCAGGGATCTTGACGAGTGAAGGATCCCTCATATACGTCAGAGATCCTATCCCAGATGAGTTTTGCATTGCACAGATAGCTGATGCAGATGAACTCATTTTTGGATAGACGAGAGCATGTGAGGTATTTCACCCGAGCATCAAGCTGGGTGAATCTGCGAATGTCATCAGCGCTAGCCTTTTTACATCGCTTCGTCAAGCCCTATTCAGTGACAATCCACAGATCATAGTCAACAACTTGAAGAACTTTCTGCATCCTCATCTTCCAGACAGGATAGTATGTGCCATCAAAAATGAGGCATGCAGTGGATACCTTGATCATACCTGCGGCCGGCATAAGTAAAACTCCAGGTGGTTAAATCAAAATCACACAGAACAAGGGAGTACCTTGCTCTTATACCAACTAAAAGCACATGTTTACTCCTAGAGGGGGTGAATGGGAGATTTTTAAAAATTCTTCAAACTCTGAAGACTTTGGCGAAGATCAAAGTGAAGAAATAGAAACAGGGGCGAAAGTAAATCATCACAGATAAGTAAAACATGCATACAAGATAGATACAGATGAAGAACATACAATCATACAAGCATTCAGGCATACAGAAGATGAACTGAAGAAATGAAAGCCATCATGACGAAATTCTTCAGTTCAAATTCATCAGAAAGTAGATCACAAATTCTTCAGCAGCGAAATAACAGAAAGTTGAGTTGAGGAATTTGAAACCAGAATGACTCGGTAAAGACACAACGATTTGGTAGACCAGTTCTAGTTGTTGTATCAACTGTACGTCTGGTTGAGGCGGCTGAGATTGAACTCCGAAGACACTTAGTCTTCACCATATTCCTCTTGAGCTAAGGTCACATCAGACCTTGCCCAATCACTCATGGTAAGTCTTCAAGGTAGACTTCCAAAACCTTCACAGACTTTTTCACCGGCACGCCACAATTACTCTTGGGTGCTCAGAACATGACGCCTAACCGTCTGGAAGAATGACAGTCTTCAAAGGTAACATGCGTCGGATCACACAGATCAACTCCTTCAGTGATGCTCAATCACTTTGGCTCTGGTTGGATTTTTTTCTCACTTAGGTATCTCACAATGTCGTCAGAGGACGGGTTGCTCTCAATTGACAAGTGTCAGTTTCTCTCTCGGAGCAGCCAACAAACTAGTGGTTCTAGGGATGGCTATTTATAGCCAAGGGGCAACCCGACATGAATTGCCATAAAATGCCCCTATGGACATGACCGTTGTCAGGATAAGGATCCACACGACAGCTGCCACTCAGCGCAGCAACAATCGGAAATCTGAACTCTCAAATTCGTCGGAGCACTCAATTTCCTCATGGTAGGCAGATCGCACTGGCGAAATCCTAACTCCTCAGTCAGACCAAATTCATCGGTACTGTCGGAGATTTCCAAAATCTTCACTCAAAGCAGTAGGTTGTGTATAGGTTTTGAGCATTACTTCAAAAATACGATTACGTATCACCTAGACCCCTTTAACAGTATGGTGGTTTCTATGACTCAAATAAGAAGAAAGAAACTACGAAAACAATAGTCTTCAAGCTTCTAATTCTTCACTTAAAATTCTTCACAGGTCGCACCAAATTCTTCAGTTGAAGAAATACATTTTTAGGGTTCGTCTTTCATCGGTTAAACCAAATCTCCAGGGACTATAACTCCTGTGTACACTCACAAACACATTAGTCCCTTAACCCATTTGTCTTCAATACTCAAAAACCACTAAAGGGCACTAGATGCACTTACACGAAGATACGCCGGGATTCCTACAGGCGATACAGGAATCAATGTCGACGTCGGGGTGGGTTCTGCCGCGCCCCGTCGATGACCTAGAGGACATACGAGGGTACCAGTGCACCGTAGATGCGTCATTGGTGGGCAAAGACTTCGACTGGTCTGACCAAGAGTAGATTAGGGTGTGGTTGTTTAGATTTAAATTTCATTCAAATCCTTGTACAAATCCTAATCGTTTGAATAAAATTGAAGCTTTTTGAAACAATTGTTCAAATTTGGCTAGTTTGGTGTAACCAGTATGATTTATTCCATTTTTGAAAAGATCGGTATAAAAAAAGGTACCCGAAACATGGTTCGTGGACAAAACAAGCCGAAAAAATAGACCGAACGATTTCGGTTTGGTTAATTCGGTATTTGAGAGCACGGACTAGTTTGAGAAGATGAATATTCCAGTTATTTGGTTCGGTTTGGTTTCGGATTGAAAGTGCCCACCCCTACTTCACGTAAAAAAGGCATGCATGCAAAAATATTGAAGCAGAAATATTCAAAATAATGAAAATAAGACATGTTCACGAACAAAAAATAAATTCATTTTAAAAAGCAAAAAAATTAAATTCTAAGTTGAAGATGAAAATCTTTGATTTGTTAAAATGAAAAAAAATTAATGGAATTTATTAACACTGTAGAATAAAAATAAAAATAAAGACTATAAAAACAAAAAATATAATAGAAAATGTAGAAGTGAAAAAAAAAGTGCCCGCTCGAGTCACAAGGCCGCAATAGGCGTACTCCCAATCAAGCCCAAAAGGCGAAAAGGACATGCCTTTCAGCCTGGACGATGGGCGGACCAACAACGGTACAAACCTCCGTCTCCTCGACAAGCACCGGCACGTGGAGAAATAAATCATGGGCGACCAACAACGTTGTCACGACCATGGTGCCGGACCGCCCGAGATTCCTGAATGAGTAGTGGGCGTTGCTCCTGTCCCAATGCAGCGCCCGCAAGATCCGCCACGGGCGATGACTGCCGCGCGTCCCGCGGGCCAAGAAATACACCCTGTTCACAGACATTGACACGGCGACGGAGAAATTTGTGAGGCCGAGGATGTCGCCAGCACCCGGTCGGCCGCGCCGCCACCATCGTTTGCGCCCCGCCGTCACGATGATGAGGCCGACACGTCCACGTCCGCCGCCATCGAAGGAAGAGTAAAAACATGGGAGACCGCCGCTGCTTGGGACCCAGAAAGGCAGGAAGGCCACCACTGACGTCTTGCCCAGTCTCACAGCCGGTGAGCTTGCACAGAACTTCGTGGAGGCCACTACTCTTCCACTTCCCGAGGCTCACGGCTTGCCGATGAGCTTGCTGTTGAACATGGGCAAGACATGTCGTGGGTAACGAGCACCGCCACGGCCGGCGGTCATTTAGACTAGGATAGAATAGCCTAATCCGCTATGGTTTAGTTGAAATATGTTAAATCTAAAAAAATTGTTCGACATAGATGAAAATCATCCGGTTTGCATGTAAAATCGTTCTATGTGTTTAAATTCAGTCTGAAATGTATGCTGGTTGGATGGCTGGCACAGTATCACTGTTCACAAAGGCATCTGTGGATGGAAAAAAAATTAGACCAACGGGGGAGGAGCCCCGCGGCATTATTATTAAGAAGGAAGGTGTGAGACACCAGTTTTTCATCGGCGAAATAAATTCCGCCCCACAGGATTCGAACTTGGGTCTTCCAAGGCACACAGCCGTGCACTTTGCCACTGGGCTATATGCTCCACATCCGTGGATGGATATCGTGTCAGTTTTAGAGGATAATGTTGGAGATGCCGTGAGACCAAACCAGGAACATGGGGTTTTATTAGGGCTCTCTACCGGAGGTGGATTGCTCGCGATGCCGGCACACAACTCGGAATGATCGGCAGGCAGAACAAGAACTCGAACCACAGAGCACCCACACTCTCCAAGTTCATCTCCGGATGTTCGTCAATCACTTATCGGCGCCTTTGATTATCTCCTCAGAGAGCCTCCCCAGGGCAGAGTAGGAGGACCCGCCCTCCTCGACGGCCTTCCGGCACGCGGCCTTCATCTCCGCGGCCTTCTCCCTCGCCCTCTTCCCCTCCTCGGAGTCGCGCTCCATGAGCGCCTTCACGGCCCGCTCGAGCTCCGACGCGGCGACGAAGTTGTTCCTCTTCCGGTCCACCTCCATGGCCACGGCCACGCCCATGTAGGCCACCAGCGTGAACGCGTTCAGGTGCTGCTCCGCGTACAGCGGCCACGGCACCATCGGCACGCCGAACCACAGGCTCTCCAGGGTCGAGTTCCACCCGCCGTGCGTCACGAAGCCCCCCACGGCGGCGTGCGCCAGGATCTCCTTCTGCGGAGCCTTCGTCGGCCACACCAGGCCCTTCTCCTTCGTCCTCTCCAGGAACCCCTCCGGGAGCAGCTCCCCGAGGTTCGCGTCCGAGGGCTGTCCCGGTCCCTCGCCGGCTGCCGGCGGGCCGCGCAGAACCCACAGGAAGCGGTGCCCGCTGCGCTCCAGCCCGTGGGCTATCTCGTGCGCCTGAGGCGCCGTGGAGAACCCCATACTGCCGAAACAGAGGAACACCACGGACGCCGGAGGCTGCGCGTCCAGCCACCGCACGCATCCGTGCGGCTGCTCCGCTGGCGGCGTCACGGAGAGCACGGGGCCTACTGGATAGACTGTCGGGGCAGGAACTCCGGGCGTGCAACGGCCGTCGCCGATGGCTGCAAGAACGCTCTGCTCCAGCTCGGTGACCGTGTTGATGATGACGCCCTCGGCCTCCGTGAAACGCCTGCCGTGGTACACGAACCACGTGTAGTTGGGGTTCATCTTGTCCATCACCGGAACCGGGAGGGACGACGGCGGCACCGGCGGCAGGCCAGGCACGCCCACCATGCCCTCCATCTCCTCGAACTCGACGGCCACCTCCTCGTGGAGCGCCGGCAAGCGCAGGAGGAGCGCGCAGAAGGCGGCGTCGGCGGTGATGTACACGTAGGCCGGGACGGCGAGCTCCCGGGACACGTCGAGCATGGTCGTGCAGAAGAAGTCGAGGACGAGCGCGGCCACGGGGCACGCCAGGCCGGAGATGGCCGCCTTCACGTGGGCCGCGTGGAGCTGCACGAACCGGGAGACGAACTCCTCGATGCCCAGGCAGTCCGTCGGGGGCTCGACGGCGGGGAGGTGGTGGAAGCGGATGTCCAGGCCGGACGCTTCCTCCCTCTGTATGTGGGCGGCGACCTCGGACCTGTGGCTCTCCGCCGGCGCCTGCATGACGAGCACCGTGAGCGACAGCGCGCCGCCGCTGCGCGCGAGCAGCCGCTTGCCGGCGTCGAGCATGGACATGAGGTGGCCGGCGGACCAGACGGGCAGCAGCACGACGGTCGGGGTCGCCATCTGGTTGTTGCACGGTCGCCTAGGGGTCTCGGATCGGATGGATGATGCTCGTGGTACTTGCCCGGGAGTTGGGATCAAATGGTCGAGGAAGCTTTTGAGCGAGTCACACGGCGGGTCTTGTTTTTTGACCACGGGCTGGGCGTGCAGGCAACGCTGCTCGATAATTCATTAGCTGCGTACAAAAAGGGAAACGAAATTGATGCAATCGTCTGGCAGTTGGTGGCTCTTTATGGAATCACAAGGTGGTTGGCCGAATTGTCGACGGGCGGGATTGCTCTCCATCTCCGGTGACGGTGCAGCGTCTTCTTTTCCTCCCGCTCCCACTCGTTTCCCCCGTCTTGGTACTCCATGCGTTCGCCTTATGTGGTCCCGGTGGCTTCTAAAAACCCAAAAAAAGATGGAACAGGTCATGTGGGTGGCTGATCACTGTCGCAGAGGCTCTTTGTCACCTTCACCCACATGTTGGCTGTCGCTTGTCACGCCTTAATTGGCACGACGGATCAAGCGAGACAATTGTACTAGTACCACAATTTCACCTCAGCAGCCTCAGCCCCGTGGCTACCCTACTCTAGTTTACGCAATTGAACAGACTTACACATCTCTAACCGATCTCTTACAATTAGACAAGTAAACAGTGGAGTAGACTTAACCTTAAAATTTTACTTCTCTAAGGATGTAACGATGGCCGGGCCTAACCGATCCCTTAAATTTAACTCCTCAAACAAAGTGACCCCACATGAAAGTTTCTCTACATCTTCTTCCTTCTTGTTGCTTCTTCCTTCCTTCCGACTAGCCTGAATAAGGCAATGGCTGGTCGGGAGATGCACTTGGGACGGCGAGACATCCACACGCAGTAGCAACACACACACACACACACACACACACACACACATCAACCACAACCAACCATCCATCCATCCACCAATGCAGGTCATGCCCGGCTGCATGCACACACGCATACACGCGTGACACGACCGGCAGATGTGCACACACGCACACACGCAGCAGTACCAGCAACACACATGCACACACAGCACATCGGTGGTTGTGCATGCACACGCATACGCAGCAGCAACACACCTGCACACACACGCACATGCAGCAGCAGAAACACACACGCAGTGACATGCAAGATCACACCCAAATTCGTTGAAATTGTTCACCACCGGCGAGGTTGCCGGAGTTGCGGGGCATTGGGGGTTTCCATTTTTTTCAGTCACCGAGGCGGCGGCTGCGGACGGGAGAAGGAGGTGTCGCGTGTGGACAGGCGCAGTTTTTTTCTTTTCTCTAGAGTGGCGCCGAGGAGTAGAAATAGAAGAGTTGGCCGCCGGAATAAACTTAGGGAAGTAAAATTTTGCTCCTCTACAGGTTTAAGGGATCGATTAGGTACGGTTAACTCCATATTTTGCTCTTTTTAAAAAAATTAAGGAATCGGCTAGAGATACTCTTTAAGAGCATAGAACCAACAGAGTTTTACGTGTTGCAGATGCCATTTATTGCAATGCATGAAAGGGGTCATGGTCTAGTGGTTGTTATACTTGGTCCAACAAACAAGAAAATTTCGTCCTTGAGAAGCTTGATAGAACTCTCATTTCTCCTGTTTGGAATGATGCTTTCTTTGGTGCACATAAAAAAGCTTGTCAGAGATATGCCTGACCATGACCCCTTTCTGATTGGTAGTGGTGAACATCGTGCTAAATAACCTGGTAACAGAAGTTTCATGTTTGACATATCGTGGTTAGAATTTCCTCCCACCGGTTGCTGATCCTTAGGGAAAACATGTGTACACTAAGGTTCCCATTGATATCCTAAACATCACATCGAAGAGATATTAAAAAAATTAAGGGATGGTGGTCCAACCTTTTTGGACACAACAAGGAGAAATCTAGTACTACTTATAAAAGAGAAAACTTAATCTTCTCTAAACGCACCCCACAAATGGACACGAACTCATTATCACCACAGGATTAGACCCGCTAAACTTAATCTAACAGTTAAACTTAATCTAATAATCCATTCTTTGTGTGCACTTAGTAATTTAGGTTGACTCCACCGCAGAGGAAAGTAACAAGCTCCACGCCCCACGCGGGCAACCCCAGCAATCACGCACGGCAGCAAAAAATAAAAGAAACCGCCCGTCATCACCGAAACAACCTAGAGGAGGATGATTCTTCGATCTCGACCGCCACATCGGGGACGAGGCGTAGTGAAGCTATCGGAGATGTATTGGAGCACACGGAGGCTGCTGCTCTCGGCCCACGTCGAGCGGCTCGCCTCGGTGCCGCTCGTCGGCGCGGCGGACCCAGCGGCAGCTGACGGGTGTGGAGGGAGGTGGGGTAGATCCAGTGCATGTGCGTGCTGATGGACCGGCTCTAGCGCTCAATCCCTGCCAAGGGCCGGCGTGATCTCTGGAAGAGGTGAGGATGCCCTTCGATGAGCCTGGGCAAAGCCTTTGAATCAGGACATGCAATTTGATCCGGCAATTAGCAATTTAACCATGGTGTTTACGTATTATTTAATGGAGAATGGTTGGATCTAGCTCCGCGCCTGTTTCCTTGCCAGATTGATTTGGTGTTTGCGCCGGTATTGACCCCGTCGTCATGGTTGTTTGTGGTTGTTGCAGGGTTGGTCCGGGCATGGTTGGTGATTCCCAGGGTTGCCGGTCTTGATCTGTGATGTCCAATGATTCTGTTATTACAGTTGAAGGCGCCTGTGATTGGGGTACAAGCCAGACCTGAGGGACGACCAACAGAACATGCTTGAGAAGACGATGGCACCCATCATGCAGTCGTTCCATGGGATCGTGACCTGCATTGAGATTTCAGTGTTCTGCGCTTCGCCAGACCGAGATCAAAAAGACCCCCATTGTATCAATTTACATTGGTAACACTTCATTATGTCAAATCGTTGATTGTTCGCAATAACACTGGACATTGGTAACACTTCATTATGTCAAATCGTTGATTGTTCACAATAACACTGGAATGCTTAAAATATTCGTGTAGTTGCTCGGCCTCACGTAATATTCCAACAGTGCATATTTTTTGTAATTTTGATTGTTCGTTAGAGTTCTAGATACTATGCTCGAGTAGAGTAGGTTTACTATAACAGATTGTTTAGGAATCACAGGTGCAGAAGGTCTTCTACCGTCCGCGCGCGGTGTGAGGGTTTTGAAGCAGATATTCATTCTATGCATTCTTTTTGTACTTGAGACTCTTAGATTTCCAGTGGAGTTTTGGTTTCTCCTGCTGAGATCGTACACTTGATGTTTATACTATGCATTCAAGCTATTTCCACACCTGAGGTCTGTTAGTGTGGAATCTTATTTTCCTGTAGTGTGATTACTATATGCACTTATTTGCATGTTTTCTCACTTTTATTTGTATAATCGGCATTCTGCAGAAATAGGGCAACAAGATTAAGGTATATGATTTGAGGTTCGTAGTGGAGAAGAGCTGTGAGAACCTGCAGTTGCTTTGTTTTATTGGTATGGACTATGAACCGACCGCATCTTTTCACTTCCCTTCCTAGCTCTTAGGTTACATGTTAATTATGAACTGAGATAAGCAAAATATATAGTCCTGACATGAGGAGCCTCATGTTTTAGACGGTCATTTAAGCACATTATTATAAACTATTGATTTTGTAATATTTATTAGTAGTGCATCGCTAGAATTGTTTCTTTGCTTATTTTTACCTATTAACTTGGATGAACATGTATTTTCTTCTTATAAGAACTACATGCATTGCACATGTACGCTAACTACGGATCAAAGTGTGAGATGTGAATTGACCAGAAATAATTCTGTCGATTCAGATTTGTGTATTAGTTCACTGCGTCATCAGTAGTTATTAGTACCAGAAACGCCTGTAAGAAAAACTTGTATTTAACCAAAAGTTAATGGCCATTTCGAATCACTGGTTGTTTAAGATTTACACTGCATTGATAAGAGTAAAAAAATTGTCCTTGTTTTTTGTTTCAATTTTGGGGTGATGCATCACATATTTAAGGCAGTTTTGGCGGAAGAGGGGAAGTGCATACATTTGATGATTATTTTTGCTGTACAATTGATTTACTTGATCAAAAAGTAAGCATTTAGCATGTCTTGCTATTGTTTTAAAAGCAATTTCCTGATAGAAAATACACATCAATTGTGTTTTTTTCCTGCAGCAACGCATGGGCAATTATCTTTTTCTTTTTGGCGATCACAGGGAGAAAAATACTGCGGGGATCAAGTCGGGGATTCATGGCAAGGGATTGACAAATTTTTATCAAAAGCAGTTTGCTACACACCGAAGTGTGACAGAAAATCCGTTTCGAAAAAAGTGTGACAGAAAAGGTGTGCTACTGTTTCCACATCTCCTTTTGCGAATCACTAATGTTTTTCCCATGTCTTTTCTTCCTTTTTGTGTTGACCCAGAAATAGTTTCGGCATTGGAGTCAGTTTCTTCGATGTTTTCATTGTTCTTATCGGGAAGTGTGAAGTGAAATTGTGGAAATTTTCCCAAGTCCCAGGTTTGCATAGGCCCTTATTACTGGTGTGCGGGTATGGGCACATGAGGGGTGTGCTATTGATATTTTTATGTGAGATATTTGTTTCTCATTTTAGCGGTCATTCAAGTGTGTATCTGCAACATGTAATTGAGTGCCGGAACTTTCATTATACCTTATCAAGGCCATTTACAGGTTTACATAAGCATTTGGTTAGCAGCCTCATCGATGAATTATCCGTTGATCTAACTATCTCTTAATTTTTTTTCTTAGATTTTAGTTATCCATTGCTTACACAATGATATTAAGACCAATTGCAGGGATGCATATCCACATACTGAACACAATAATAATAACTAGCTTTCTTATTCCTTTAGAACCTATCAAAACACCGAACAGATTAACAATATATATGCACCAACATGACCACAATGATGTCTCACTTTTGGAAAAACAGCTTTGGTGACATCACAACATTGTCTATCAATTTAATTCATTTTTCTGGAATTTTTTATTTTTTATAATGGTGTGAATCTTATTGGTCAATGTTTGATGTGCGTTGCACGTGCAAGATTACTAGTAATGAGTTAAAGTTAGAGGAACTTGCCCCTTTATCTACTGACACTTATGTGAAGAAAGCAAATATTAAAATTGGACTTGACAACCTGCATGTTGAATAAGTGGTTCTAGCCCTAGAAGAAATAGACATATTCCTCAATTAATACAAAAGTACAATTCCAATCGAAACATAAGAAACTACAACCAAAATTTAAGAAACAACAACAACCGAAAGTTAAGTTCTGATTGCTGTTGTTGCGGAGAGCCGTGCGAGATGGCTCTTGGAAGGGGATCAAAACACGAAAGTACCTTTCTGAGCTCGACTGAACAGTAAAATAAAAAAAAATTGAAAAAAAAATTTATGGTAAACTTTAACAAATGTTCTAAGTGTTTCAAATTTTCATCATGAGATCACATTTGTGGAAGGCGTGGCAAAAAAAAAAGTGGTCCAAAATGCTTTAGAAAGTAGCATTTTCAGAGCATCGATTTTCTTTCATGCCTTCCACGACTGTGATCTCATGATGAAAATTTGCAGGCACTTAGAACATTTGTCAAAGTTTACTAAAAAACAGATTGTTTTCATTTTTTTCCGATTTTACTGTTTATCCGAGCTCATTTGAGCTCGAGCTCAGATACTCCGCGTCCATGAAAACACCTCCTTTTTCATAGGGTTGCTAAACTGATGAAAAAGATAAAACACCATGCACTCCATTAATGTTGATGAGGTTGTTACTCAACCATGCCACTACCTACTATGAGGAGTTTTTGGGCATGCTCCTGGGATTGTTTAGTTTGTCCAGTGATCTTTGATATGCTTCCGAGTTCCTTGACGAGGTTGATAATTTTGATCTCATTAAACCTTTAATGTTGAGAATACGGCTCCTGGTCCTGATGATATCCCTATTGAATTATGTCGACGCCGTTGGGAGATTGTAAAAACTGACATTATACATCTCTTTGTTTGTTAAGGGATCTCCTGATGTTCAAAGACTGAACTATGGCATAATCACCTTGTTGCCTAAAACTAACGGTGCTAATAAAATTCAGGATCTCCTGAGATGTGTTTAGAAATGGATAACTAAACCGACTGACACTTCATTCAGATCCTTATGTTGAGAAACTGTTTAGTGTGCATCAAAATACCTTAATTTAGGCTACCATATAGGAGACATTATTTTTAACCCTCGGACTCTAGTGCTATGTTTGTTCTGAAAATTTGAAAAGTTTCCTGATTTTGTTCTTTTCGCATATAAAAAGACATGTTGTTATTTTTACATACATTAATTGACTCGTAACCTTTTGCTATGCCAACTTTTTTATCCGCTGGGATTCATTGGATGCAATTACAAGGACTATGATCCGTTTAGATAATTTGTACACAATACGGAACAAATAAAAGAAAGGCTACACACCTACAACTGGATCCACCTACACATGTATGGACAGTAAAAAAATTTAAAAAATACTTTAAAATGTAAAAAAAAATCCAAGAAATCATTTTTCCTGTACTAACTTGTCTTTTTTCTGCAAAGAGCACAAAACTTATTTGTTTTGCCAGCAAAATTACATACGCATAGCAGACTCGAACATTGACATGCGTGATTTTTTTTGTTGAATTTCTTTTCACATCGTATTTTTGTACAGATACAACTCCAAATTTCTGGTATAAATCCATTGTCTACTATAAAAAAAAACACTTTGAAACCCACCATGAATTTCTGGCCTTTTTCCACGCACAGCCAGTTCCATTCTATACACAAAACAAACATTATACTTTGCCAATTTCAGATTATTATTTTTGCTTTGCCCTCTATACTGCAACAATATATATACACTACACACTAGACTATACCAATATGCTCATCATAGCATACGACTAAACAATCTGGTCGAGACTGCCAGTGTTTGGTTGTTCTTCAGGAGCAGATCACATCCAATCAACATAGTCAGAAGATGATTTTGCTTCTCTTTTGGGCTTCCTGTACCTGTTATTCTCAAACATTGCTTTTGACGTGAGCGAATCCAGAACTGCTGCTTCGGAGAGCTCCCATGGCGTCATCAATATGCTGTGGCATACATCCGCATTGGGGAAGAGAGATTAGCACAGGTTTTGTGGGTAGGGAATACATGCAACTACTGATGTATCTCAGGTAGCCTGTCGTTTTCTGATGAAAATTGTGATCAACTGAAAATAACAATGTTTCACTTGCAAGACGAGCTAAGGAGGCTCTTTTGCTCTTCTTGACATGCTGATCGACAGAAAACGGTAGATAAAATGAAATGTGGAATTAGAGGAAACCTATGAAAGAGTAAAAGTGATATGTAGGTACATATCACTTTTAGTAAACCCTGAAGATATCTCAGTTCAGATGGTAATGTTTACCTAGCAAGAACTTCCTCCAAAATAGTACGTTGGCAAGGTGTCACATAGTATATGCACTTTCTCGGACACTGCCCAACAGCAAGTTGGACAGGGTAATCGTCACCATTACCTGAAAAATAAAAGGGTACATTATTTCATAGAAAACATAAAGGCTTGAGATAGGAGTATTGCACAAGCTGTCTGCGAAGAATTCACTGGCAGATGGTATACTATGGAAGTTTCCAATCAAGTCAAATGGCAATGTTCAACCTACCTTGAGATATTGCACGAGCTGTACCAATGTCAACTGCAAATGCAAATGCATGAGGTGCCCTTTTAACACAAGAATATGGGCATCCTGCAGAAGATATCATTTTTTTCTCAGTTATCAGATCAAGCTGCCAAAATATGTCAAGTTGTACATGCATTTACAGTGTGCTCCTCCGTGAAAACATATATGTTAACTCTCAAAACAAGGAAACCAACCAAACTCAGTGGCTTCAACCCATACACGCATTATTAACGGCGTACAGATCCTTAGTAAAACAACAGTGTATTTGTTTAAATTCTGAAGACAGCATATCTTGTCGTAGTAGATCAATTAGCAGGACATAAATCTCGTAAAGTTAGGGTTATCGGAGAAAAGATCTACTTCAGTAAAGTTTAGTTTCTCATTGCCAATGCAAACACTTTGTATTTAATTAGCCCTAAACCACATCCTTCACAACAACTGAAGAGAAACAATATGATGCGATAAGTACCAGTGCCAATACATAGGAGCTCATTGACAAATATGTCGCGAGCTTCACACTCAGGTTCATCAAATGGGTCAATATTGTTCCTGCACAACATTCCAATGTATACACATGAGTTGATTATTCCTGAGAATATTTTTAAACTTGTGCATAGTTGCAGAAATCACTGTTTCTTGTAGTATTTAGATGCCTACAAAGACTGTAAAGTCGACATGACACAGCCAGTTTGTATTGAGTAGATTTACTGGTCGATGTACCTTAAACCTCATTAGCATCTACTAACCCACATATATTCCCTTCCCTTTTTCACAAATTATTCTCAGGCAACCTCTGTACAACTGTAGCATTTCCTGATCAGTCTTTGACAATTCATTCCTTTAACTATACATGTTTCAGAATTTTACTATATAGGGTCATTTTAACTTATAAATATCCTCGGAAACTAGCACCGCTGCTTCATCCACTGTACTTGGAACATATTCAAGATTGTCATGACAAACAGCTGATATGACTTGCGATCCAATCTATGGAAAGAAGCAAATGTTCCAATCAGCATTTCATCATATGTTAAAATACAAGCTCATGAAAGAATTTACTACCTTTCAATTATCATTCCCATGTTGCCAGATAACATCTGCGTGAAACGAAGCAGTGTAACTAATAGCAACATGTAAACAGAAGGTGAAAATAAGGAAATGATCATCTAAAGGATAATGTTGAGTTATTTGATAACGACATGATTTTAAACACTTTGATTGTAGATGCAGAAGGGTGAAAAGTAAGAAATAAACAGAACTGAATACATGCAAGTCTATATAAATTCTATTTTTGTTAATAACTATATGTCCCTGCATTACGCCATCGAGTTCTTTCCGGGGTACTGATTCTTTTAGCGATAAATTATGTTTCTCAAAAAAAAAAGTGGCAATGTTTACAAAAGATCATAAACTAGCAGGGTATTCTAACAAATTCGAAAGCAACAATTTCAGCAACTCTGGCCTTAAGGCCACACCTGGTCCTGTTACTTTGTAATGGTCGCTGTATTATGGCAGCACTCGAACGAACTTCTGTAAAATTCAGGCATCTAGCGAACACGATTACCTCATAGGCCTCCAGTACTCGCCTCATTATTAAATCTGTATTCTCTGTGTCCTTGCAAACGTCAGGATGAAATTCCTTCACCTGTAACGAGAACGCACAATGTTAAGTCACTGCTAACGACGTCCTCCTTGCAACGAGCTCAGTGAAGTGAGCTGTTCCGGAGAGGGCACGAACTGAGCAACAAGGGGCAAGTACACTACCCGAGCGCGGAAGGCGGCCTTGAGCTGCGCGGCGGAGTAGCCGGCCGAGGCGTCGAGGCCGAGGATCTGGAAGGGCGTGGCGAGCGGGTCCAGTATCCTCTCCGCGCCCCCGTCGCCGCCGCCATCTCCGCCGGTGTGCGCCGGGACGGGGAGGGTGCGGAGGCCCGCGCCTCGCCGCGGCGACGCCAACGGGGCGCTCCGGACGAAGGGGGCCGGGTGGCCGCGCGGCGGGAAGGAGAGCGAGGCAGCCAGCGAAGCGGCCATCACGGCACCCCTTTGTCGTTCCGGCGCCGCGCGCGAGCGGAACGTGCCTGGCTCGTGCCGAAGGAAGTGTGGCGCAGCGCAACTCGGCTCTTGCGTCTGTTAGAACTTACAACCGGATCCTCTGACTTGCAGCAGGAAGTTATGAAGCTACAGTGACCTTTCGTAGACGTATTATTGGTGCTTCAGCTTTTTTTTTTCAAGAAAACTTATGATCTATTCATCTTCAACTTGCCATGAATGTTGAACTTTACTGTTTGAATTTAAAAATACGCCGAACTAGTTCTAAAAAAAATATGATGCTAACCCCATCAGTAAATGTAAAATAAGTCGACGTGGCACCGTATATGGATGATGTGGCACTGACATAACATGGGACCCACTTATAGCTACAAAACAGAATTACTTGAATACTACACAAATTTCCATGTGCACACAAAAAAAATATGTAGAGGAATGAAATAAAATAAATTACTAAAAAGTGTTCCTGTAATTTTTAGAAAATATTTTTTAAATACAATACATGAGTGTTTGAAATGTTTATAAATAAAAACATTTAAAATATGCGTGTAATTATTCAAATGTTTGAATAACTAAAATAATATTTACAAACTTTCATCTAAAGAAAATGAATTATTTATATATACAAGCATTGTTATAATTCATATGTATTATTTCATGACTGTAAATTTTAAATGTTCTTATACTATTGTTAAATATAATACATGGCAGTATATTTTAAAATGTTTTTTTACAAACAGTTTTAAACACTCATGGATTATATTTCAAATATTATTTTTTAAATAATAAGCTAATATTTCTAAAATTATAGGAAAAATTATTTAGTAAGTTATTTTATTGCATACCTCTATATATTTATTTTGTGTGCACACGGATATTTGTCTAGCATGAGGTAATTATTAATAACACATGAATATTTGAATCTAACCTTATATAATTATGATTATTATTTACATACCTTTTACATTAAAAAAACTTGTGCAAATGGGCTACTGGTTGCAGCCCATTTATGCACACAAGAGATTTTTATTCAAATACATTAGGCCTCAGCAGTGGTGGAGACAGGGGTAGCAGGGGTCCTAGCCCCCTAACATTTGAGATTTAGTGCATTTTTGCTAATGAACAGTGGTTTGGCTCTCCCTAATCAGTTCTAAGAGCACTTGGCCCTGGTGATACATTTTTTCTGGCTCTGCCATAGGGTCGGGAATCGGGATATCGTTATCATCAAAACATATTTGTGGAGTGGCCAGCGCAAGCATCGCCCCAACGCCATATCGCAGGTTCGATTCTCGTCGAGTGCATTTTTATGTTAATTTTCTTAGTTACTGACAGGCGGCCCGACTAGTCATAGAGTCATATATAGTACTCAAGTAATTTTGTTTGTAGCTACGAATGGGCCCCACTCCATGTCAATGCCACATCAGCCATATACAATGCCACGTCGACACACTTTACATTTACGGACAGGATTAGCACCGTATTTGCACGTTCACGTCAAGTTTTAGAACCAGTTCGACGTATTTTTCAAGTTCAGGCACTAAAATGAACACCCGTGGCAAGTTCAAACACCACCGGTGTATTTACCTCTAAAATGATGAAGGCAAGCGAGATCTCACAATTGTTCCATTTTTTGCAGGGGATCTCACACTTGCTCATAGATCACTGAAGATTTATTACTGTTTATATAGGTAACTGTAGCTGCATTATTGTCATAAATCGATGTGTTAGATCATAGTTATTTTATGGATTGGCCAGTGGATCATGAGCCTTGAACCCGAAATTTGTCCAAGTCTTGGAAACATTGTTATTCTTAAAATTTAAGGTTAATATTAACATGGTCCCTCTTATCTCCTCTTTTCATATGGGACGGGTCACTATCCTTATAGTGTCGAAACATTTTTGGGGCATAAATGACGGCGGGCAGCGGATCCAGCTTCGATCTCATCGGATCCGAGCTCGGACGGCGCGTGGCGGCAAAAGTCAATGAGCTCCTACTGCGCCCCGTTCCTCCCCTTCCCTTAAAGCCACCCTTCCCCAAGGAACTCGAATCCTAGACACTTCTACCCCCTCCTCCGCCACGTTCTCCCTTCTCCCTCCTCTGACCTCCCCCCACATCCGCAATAACCCGAGAGCGCCCGAGCTTCGATCGACGGCCACTTTCGCCGTGCATGTGGTCGAAGGAAGCACAAAGCCACACCAAGATATTTAGAACGTTTGCCTCATTGCCCTCTTGAACTCTGCCAAATTTATTGTGTTAAGCCACCCCTAATCGAGCTTGGCATCGTCGTCTTCCTCACCACGGCCGCCTCGCCAAAAATAACTATCACCGGCGCGCTCCCGACCTTCACAACCTCTTCCTTAACCCGGGACCACCTTGCGCACCTTCTGGGCAGCTTCTCGGTGAGGCCCACGACCTCGAGCCCCTACCGCAAGCCAACGCCCCGTTCACCCTTAAGCATCCATGGCATCACTGCAGAGCATCCTCGGTTTCCCTTCCTACACTAGCACCCCCCTAGATGAGCCCTGCTCCTCCGGAGCCTTTCCACTCCCTCATTTATCTCTGTAGCCTACTCACACCATGCGTCGCCCATAATAGTTCTGTAGCCGTTGGAGGTCCTTGTTAGCAATGATGGGGAATGAAGCATGAAAATCAAAAAATTTCCTACGAACACCAAGATCTATCTAGGAGAAGCATAGCAATGAGAGGGAAGAGTGTGTCTACGTACCCTCATAGACCGAAAGCGTAAGCGTATATAACGCGGTTGATGTAGTTGTATTCTTCACGATCCGATCATGATCCAACCGATCTAGTGCCGAACGGACGACACCTCCGAGTTTAGCACACGTGCGATTCGATGACGTCTCCTCCTCCTTGATCCAGCAAGAGAAGGCGGAGGAGTAGATGGGATCACAACCAGCACGACGACGTGATGGTGATGGTGGTGGTGGAGCTAGTTCAGCAGGGCTTCGCCAAGCATTACTAGAACGAGGATGGAGGAACTACGGAGTAACGGGAGAGAGAGAGAGGGGCGCCAAGGGCTTGGTGTGTCCTCTTGGTACGCCTCTCCCCTCTATATATAGGTGGAGGGGCGTGGGGAACAGCCCCTCCAAGATCTAGGGCGCAGCCAAGGGGGAGAGGACTTGGACTCCAAGTCCAATCCTATTCCTACTAGGACTCCCTTTTTTTCCTTCCCTAGCCACATGGGCTTTTGAGGACTTGGTGCGCCTAGCCCAATAAGGCCAGGGCGCCTCCCTCAGCCAATGCCAGCCCTTGGGTCGTGGTGGACCCACTTGTGGACTTCCGGACCCCTCCGGAATCCTCTGGAACCTTCTAGAAACTTCACAGTACAATACCGAAAAACTTCACCTTTTTCCGGAACCCAAAATATGACTTCCCGTATATAAATCTTTACCTCTCGACCATTCCGAGACTCCCCATGACGTCCGGGATCTCATCCGGGACTCCGAACAACATTCGGTTACCAATCATCAAATATCTCAATACTACTCTAGCATCAACGAACGTTAAGCGTGCGACCCTGCGGGTTCGGGAATCATGTAGTCATGACCGAGACACCTCTCCGGTTAATAACCAATAGCGGGACCTGGATGCCCATATTGATTCCTACATATTCCACGATGATCTTTTATCGGTTGAACCACGATGTCAAGGATTCGGTTAATCCCGTATGCAATTCCCTTTGCCCGACGATATGTTACTTGCCCGAGATTCGATGTCGGTATCTCCATACCTAGTTCAATCTCGTTACGGCAAGTCTCTTTACTCGTTCCATAATACAAGATACCGTGACTAACTCATTAGTCACATTGCTTGCAAGCTCTTTAAGATGTTGAATTACCGAGAGGGCCCAGAGATATCTCTCCATCATACGGAGTGACAAATCCCAGTCTTGATCCATGCCAACCCAACAGATACCTTCGGAGATACTTGTAGAGCACCTTTATGATCACCCAGTTACGAAGTGATGTTTGGATACACACTAAGTATTCCTCCGGTGTCAGGAAGTTACACGATCTCATGGTTTAAGGAACAGATACTTGACATGAAGAAAGTTGTAGCAAATAACTAAACGATCTGATGCTAAGCTTAAGGTTGGGTCTTGTCCATCACATCATTCTCCTAATGATATGATCCCGTTATCAAATGGCAACTCATGTCTATGGTTAGGAAACCTTAACCATCTTTGATCAACGAGCTAGTCTAGTAGAGGCATACTAGGGGCACGGTGTAGTTTATGTATTCACACATGTATTTAAGTTTTCGGTCAATACAATTCTAGCATGAACAATAAACATTTATCATGAACGGGAAATATGATAATAACCATTTTATTATTGCCTCTAGGGCATATTTCCAACAGTCTCCCACTTGCACTAGTCAATAATCTAGTTCACATCTTCATGTGATTAACACCCAATCAGTTCTGGGGTTTGATCATGTTTTGCTTGTGAGAGAGGTTTTAGTCAACGAGTCTGCAACATTCAGATCTGTGTGTACTTTGCAAATCTCTATGTTCTATAGATGCTGCTACCACGCCCCACTAGGAGCTATTCCAAATGACTGCTCCACTATACGTGTCCGGTTTGCGACTCAGAGTCATCTGGATCGGTGTCAAAGCTTGTATCGACGTAACCCTTTATGACAAACTCTTTATCACATGCATAACCGAGAAACATTTCCTTAGTCCTCTTTAGGTATTTAAGGATATTTTTGACCACTGTCCAGTGATCCACTCCTGGATCACTCTTTTGCCCCCTTGCCAGACTCATGACAAGGCACCCATCAAGTATGGTACACAACATGGCATACATTATAGAGCCTATGGCTGAGGCATAGGGAATGACCTTCATCCTTTCTCTTTCTTTGCCGTGGTCAAGCTCTGAGTCCTACTCAACTTCACACCTTACAATACAGGAAATAACTCCTTCCATTTTGAACTCCTTCAAAATCTTGTCAAGGTATGTGCTCTGTGAAAGTCTTATCAGGCGTCTTGATCTATATCTATAGATCTTGATGCCCAATATGTAAGCAACTTTACCCAGGTCTTCCTTTGAAAAACTCCTTTCAAACAACCCTTTATGCTTTCCAGAAATTCTACATCATTTCCAATCAACAATATGTCATCGACATATACTATCAGAAATGCTATAGAGCTCCCACTCACTTTCTTGTAAATACAAGTTTCTACATAAGCTTCGTATAAACCCAAAAGCTTTGATCACCTCATCAAAGCGTATATTCCAACTCCGAGATGCTTGCACCAGTCCATAGATGGATCACTGGAGCTTGCATGCCTTTTTAGCATCCTTAGGATCCACAAAACCTTCAGGTTGCATCATATACAACTCTTCCTTAAGGAAAGCGGTTTTCACATCCATCTGCCAGATTTCATAATTGAAAAATGCAGCAATTGCTAACATAATTCTAACAGACTTAAGCATCGCTACGGGTGAGAAAGTCTCATCGTAGTCAACTCCTTGAACTTGTCGGAAACCCTTTGCGACAAGTCGAGCTTTATAGACGATGACATTACCATCGACCTTTGTCTTCTTCTTAAAGATCCATTTACTCTCAATGGCTTGCCGATCATCGGGCAAGTCCACCAAAGTCTATACTTTGTTCTCATACATGGATCCTATCCCGGATTTCATGGCCTCAAGCCATTTGTCGGAATCCAGGCTCATCATAGCTTCTTCATAGTTCGTAGGCCCGCCGTTGTCTAACAACATGATTTCCAGGACTAGATTACCATACCACTCTGGTGCAGAACGTACACCCTGGTCGACATACGAAGTTCAGTAGTAACTTGATCTGAAGTTTCATGATCATGATCATTAGCTTCCTCTTCGGTTGGTGTAGGCATCATAGGAACTGCTTTCTTTGATGTGCTACCTTCCAATTCGAGAGAAGGTGCAATTACCTCATCAAGTTCTACTTTCCTCCCACTTACTTCTTTTGAGAGAAACTCCTTCTGTAGAAAGGACCCATTCTTGGCAACAAAGATCTTGCCCTCAGATCTATGGTAGAAGGTATACCCAATGGTCTCTTTAGGATATCCTATGAAGGCGCACTTCTCCCCTTTGGGTTCGAGCTTATCAGGCTGAAGCCTCTTAACATAAGCGTCTGCTACTTCTTGAGCTTGCGTTGATTTTTTCCTTGAAGAGGAAAGGGTGATGCAGCAAAGTAGAGATAAGTATTTCCCTCAGTTAAGAACCAAGGTATCAATCCAGTAGGAGGCACAAGCAAGTCTCCAATATATGCACCTGCACAAACTAACAAACACTTGCACATAACAAGAAAAAGGGGTTGTCCATCCCTTCATGGTGACGAACAAGAGTGAGATCTAATAGAGATAGGTATAAAAGATAAATAAAAGAGCAAACTAAAGTAAATATAAATAAATTGCAGTAAGGTATTTTTGGGCTTTTTGGTTTATAGATCTGAAAATATATAATGGAAAAGAGACCCGGGGGCCATAGGTTTCACTAGAGGCTTCTCTCTTGAATATAGCATACGGTGGGTAAACAAATTACTGTTGAGCAATTGATAGAAAAGCGCATAATTATGATGATATCTAAGGCAATGATCATGAATATAGGCATCATGTCCGTGACAAGTAGACCGTCTCCTGCCTGCATCTACTACTATTACTCCACATATCGACCGACTCCTGCCTGCATCTAGAGTATTAAGTTCATAAGAACAGAGCAATGCTTTAAGTAAGATGCCATGATATAGAGGGACAAACTCAAGCAATATGATATAAACCCCATCTTTTTATCCTTGATGGCAACAATGCAATACGTGCCTCGCTACCCCTTCTGTCACTGGGTGAGGACACCGTAAGATTGTGATGGAAATATGCCCTAGAGGCAATAATAAAGTTGTTATTTTATATTTCCTTATTCATGATGAAGGTTTATTATTCATGCTAGAATTGTATTGATCGGAAACTTAAATACATGTGTGAATACATAAACAAATACCGTGTCCCTAGTAAGCCTCTACTAGACTAGCTCGTTGATCAAAGATGGTTAAGGTTTCCTAACCATAGACATGTGTTGTCACTTGATAACGGGATCTCATCATTAGGAGAATGATGTGATGGACAAGACCCATCTGTTAGCTTAGCATAATGATCGTTCAGTTTATTGCTATTGCTTTCTTCATGTCAAATACATATTCCTTCGACTACGAGATTATGCAACTCCTGGATACCGGAGGAATACCTTGTGTGCTATCAAACATCACAACATCACTGGGTGATCATAAAGATGCTCTACAGGTATCTTTGAAGGTATCTGTTGAGTTGGCATAGATCGAGATTAGGATTTGTCACTCCGAGTATCGGAGAGGTATCTCTGGGCCCTATCGGTAATACACATCATAAGCTTGCAAGGAAATGACTAAGGAGTTAGTTACAAGGTGATGTATTACGGAACGAGTAAAGAGGCTTGCCGGTAACGAGATTGAACTAGGTATAGAGATACCGACGATCGAATCTCGGGCAAGTAACATACCGATGGACAAAGGGAATTACGTATGTTGTCATAACGGTTCAACCGATAAAGATCTTCGTAGAATATGTAGGAGCCAATATGGGCATCCAGGTTCCACTATTGGTTATTGACCGGAGAGGTGTCTCAGTCATGTCTACATAGTTCTCGAACCCGTAGGGTCCGCACGCTTAACGTTCATTGACGATATAGTGTTATATGAGTTATATGTTTTGGTGACCGAATGTTGTTCGGAGTCCCGGATGAGATCAAGGACATGACGAGGAGTCTCGAAATGATCGAGAGGTAAAGATTGATATATAGGATGATGGTATTTGGACACCGGAAGTGTTTCGGGACGTACCGGGAAGGAATCAGGTCACCGGAAGGGGTTCCGGGCACCCCCCGGCAAGTTATGGGCCTTATGGGCCAAAGGAGGGGACAGACCAGCCCACAAGGGGGCTAGTGCACCTCCTCCCTTGTTTGGCCAGCCCTAGGGAAGGAAAAGGGGGAGGGCTAGCCCCTCCTGCCTTTCCCTTTCATGGGAGAAAGGAAGGGGGGGGGGGGGGCGCCACCCTCCCCTGCCTTTCCCCGCGCTCCAAATAAGGAAAGAGGGGGGTGCGGCTTGGGAGGGACTCCAAGAAGGATTCCTCCTACTTGGGCGCCTCCTTTGGCTGCTCCTCCCTCCCTCTCTCCCACCTATATATATGTGGGGAGGGGGCGCCACACAAGGACACAACATTATCTTAGCCGTGTGCGGCGCCCCCGTCCACCGTTTACTCCCTCGGTCATATTTTCGTAGTGCTTAGGTGAAGCCCTGCGGAGATCACATCACCATCACCGTAACCACGCCGTCGTGCTGACGGAACTCATCTACTACCTCGATGTCTTGCTGGATCAAGAAGGAGAGGAACGTCATCGAGCTGAACGTGTGCAGAATGCGGAGGTGCCGTGCGTTCGGTACTTGATCGGTTGAAGCGCGAAGAAGTTCGACTACATCAACCGCGCTGTGAAACGCTTCCGTTTACGGTCTACGATGGTACGTAGACATACTCTCCCCCTCATTGCTATGCATCTCCATGGATAGATCATTGCGTATGCGTAGAATTTTTTTTTGTTTTCCATGCAACGATTCCCAACAGTGGCATCATGAGCCAGGTCTATGCGTAGATGATATGCACTAGTAGAACACAAAGAGTTGTGGGCGGTGATAGTCATACTGCTTACCACCAATGTCTTATTTTGATTCGGCGGTATTGTGGGATGAAGCGGCCCGGACCAACCTGACATGTCCACACACATGAGACCGGTTCCACCGACTGACATGCAACTAGTTTTGCATAAAGGTG
The DNA here is from genome assembly GCA_011799875.1 of Thinopyrum elongatum. Lineage (NCBI taxonomy): Eukaryota > Viridiplantae > Streptophyta > Magnoliopsida > Poales > Poaceae > Thinopyrum > Thinopyrum elongatum. The sequence continues at coordinate 364,609,563 of CM022297.1, read as the reverse complement.
GCTGGCGGGTATCTGTTTCTCCTACTTTAGTTGAATCGAATTTGACTATGGCCGGTCCTTGAAGAAGGTTAAAACAGCAAACTTGACGAATCACCGTTGTGGTTTTTGCCGTAGGTAAGAACGGTTCTTGCTAGAAACCCGTAGCAGCCACGTAAAACTTGCAACAACAAAGTAGAGGACGTCTAACTTGTTTTTGCAGGGTATGTTGTGATGTGATATGGTCAAGACATGATGTGATACACGGTATGGGATGATCATGTTTTGTAAGATATTAGGCAACCGGCAGGAGCCTTATGGTTGTTTCTTTATTGCATGAAATGCAAACGCCTTGTAATTGCTTTACTTTATCGCTATGAGTTAGCAATAGTTGGCGAGACAACCACGACGCAATGATGGAGATCAAGGTGTCAAGCCGGTGACGATGGAGATCATGACGATGCTTTGGAGATAGAGATCAAAAGCACGAGATGATGATGGCGATATCATGTCACATATTTTGATTGCATGTGATGTTTATCTTTTATGCATCTTATTTTTCTTAGTACGGCGGTAGCATTATAAGATGATCCCTTCATTAAATTTCAAGGTAAAAGTGTTCTCCCTAAGTATGCACCATTGCTACAGTTCATCGTGTTGAGACACCACGTGATGATCGGGTGTGATAGACTCTACGTTCACATACAACGGGTGTAAGACAGTTTTGCACATGCAGAATACTTGGGTTAAACTTGATGAGCCTAGCATGTACAGACATGGCCTCGGAACACTGGAGATCAAAAGATCGAACATGAATCATATAGTAGACATGATCAACATAGAGATGTTCACCATTGATGACTACCCCATCTCACGTGATGACCGGACATGGGTTAGTTGATTTGGATCATGTATCACTTAGATGACTTGAGGGATGTCTATTTAAGTGGGAGTTCTTAAGTAATTTGATTAATTGAACTTCATTCATCATGAACTTAGTCCTGATAGTATTTGCATATCTATGTTGTAGATCAATGGCCCGTGCTACCGTTCCCCTGAATTTTAATGCATTCCTAGAGAAAGCTAAGTTGAAAGATGATGGTAGCAACTACACGAACTGGGTCCGTAACTTGAGGATTATCCTCATTGCTGCACAGAAGAATTATGTCCTTGATGCACCGCTAGGTGACAAGCCCCCTCCCGCTAATCTAGACGCTGTGACCGTCTGGCAAACGCGGTCTGATGACTACTCTATAGTTCAGTGTGCCATGCTTTACGGCTTTGAACCGGGACTTCAAAGACGTTTTGAACGTCATGGAGCATATGAGATATTCCAATAGTTGAAGTTAATATTTCAAGCAAATGCCCGGGTTGAGAGATATGAAGTCTCCAACAAGTTCTATAGCTACAAGATGGAGGAGAACAGTTCTGTCAGTGAACACATACTCAAAATGTCTGGGTATTATAATCACTTGACTCAACTGGGAGTTGATCTTCCAGTTGGTTGTGTCATTGAAAGAGTTCTTCAATCACTGCCACCAAGCTACAAAGGCTACGTGATGAACTATAATATGCAAGGGATGAACAAAACAATTCCTGAGCTCTTCGCAATGCTTAAAGCCGCGGAGGTAGAAATCAAGAAGGAGCATCAAGTGTTGATGGTTAACAAGACCACTAGTTTCAAGAAAAAGGGCAAGGGAAAGAAAGGGAACTTCAAGAAGAATGGCAAGCAAGTTGCCACTCCCGGGAAGAAGCCCAAAGCTGGACCCAAGCCTGAAACTGAGTGCTTCTACTACAAAGGGACTGGTCACTAGAAGCGAAACTGCCCCAAGTATTTGGCGGATAAGAAGGATGGCAAAGTGAACAAAGGTATATTTGATATACATGTTATTGATGTGTACCTTACTAATGCTCGTAGTAGCGCCTGGGTATTTGATACTGGTTCGGTTGCTCATATTTGTAACTCGAAACAGGAGCTAAGGATTAAACGAAGATTAGCTAAGGACGAGGCGACGATGCGCGTCGGGAATGGTTCCAAGGTTGATGTGATCGTCGTCGGCACGCTACCTCTACATCTACCTTCGGGATTAGTTTTAGACCTGAATAATTGTTATTTGGTGCCAGCGTTGAGCATGAACATTATATCTGGATCTTGTTTAGTGCGAGATGGTTATTCATTTCAATCAGAGAATAATGGTTGTTCTATTTATATGAACAATATCTTTTATGGTCATGCACCCTTGAAGAGCGGTCTATTTTTGTTGAATCTCGATTGTAGTGATACACATATTTCATAATATTGATGCCAAAAGATGCAAAGTTGATAATGATAGTGCAACATATTTGTGGCACTGCCGTTTAGGTCATATTGGTGTAAAGCGCATGAAGAAACTCCATGCAGATGGGCTTTTGGAATCACTTGATTATGAATCATTTGATACTTGCGAACCATGCCTCATGGCCAAGATGACTAAAACTCCGTTCTCTGGAACAATGGAGCGAGCCAATGACTTATTGGAAATAATACATACCGATGTATGCGGTCCGATGAGTGTTGAGGCACGCGGCGGGTATCGTTATTTTCTGACCTTCACAGATGATTTGAGTAGATATGGGTATATCTACTTAATGAAACACAAGTTCTGAAACATTTGAAAAGTTCAAAGAATTTCAGAGTGAAGTGGAGAATCATCGTAACAAGAAAATAAAGTTTCTACGATCTGATCGCGGAGGCGAATATTTGAGTTACAAGTTTGGCCTTCATTTAAAAAATGTGGAATAGTTTCACAACTCACGCCACCTGGAACACCACATCATAATGGTGTGTCCGAACATCGTAACCGTACTTTATTGGATATGGTGCGTTCTATGATGTCTCTTACCGATTTACCACTATTGTTTTGGGGTTATGCATTAGAGACAGCTGCATTCATGTTAAATAGGGCACTATCTAAATCCGTTGAGACGACACGGTATGAACTATGGTTTGGCAAGAAACCTAAGCTGTCGTTTCTTAAAGTTTGGGGTTGCGACACTTTTGTCAAAAGGCTTTAGCCTGATAAGCTTAAACCTAAATCGGAGAAGTGCGTCTTCATAGGATACCCTAAAGAAACTATTGGGTACACCTTCTACCACAGATCCGAAGGCACGATCTTTGTTGCTAAGTTTGGGCCCTTTCTAGAGAAGGAGTTTCTCTCGAAAGAAGTGAGTGGGAGGAATGTAGAACTTGATGAGGTAATTGTACCATCTCTCGAATTGGAGAGTAGCATATCACAGAAAACCGTTCCCATGATGCCTACACCAACCAGAGAGGAAGCAAATGATAATGATCATGAAACTTCAGATCAAGTTACTACAGAACCTCGTAGGTGGACTAGAGCACGATCCGCACCAGAGTGGTACGGTAATCCTGTTCTGGAAGTCATGTTACTAGACCAAGGCGGACCTACAAACTATGAAGAAGCTACGATGAGCTCAGATTCCGACAGATGGCTTGAGGCCATGAAATTTGAGATAGGATCCATGTATGGGAACAAAGTGTGGACTTTGGTGGACTTGCCCAATGATCGGCAAGCCATAGAAAATAAATGGATCTTTAAGAAGAAGACTGACGCTGATGGTAATGTTACTATCTACAAAGCTTGACTTGTTGCGAAAGGTTTTCGACAAGTTCAAGGAGTTGACTATGATGAGACTTTCTCACCCGTAGCGATGCTTAAGTCTGTCTGAATCATGTTAGCAATTGCTGCATTTTATGATTATGAAATATGGCAAATGGACGTCAAAACTGCATTCCTTAATGGATTTCTTAAAGAAGAGTTGTATATGATGCAACCAGAAGGTTTTGTCGATCCTAAAGGTGCTAACAAAGTGTGCAAGCTCCAGCGATCCATCTATGGACTGGTGCAAGCATCTCGGAGTTGGAATATACGCTTTGATGAGGTGATCAAAGCATATGGTTTTATACAGACTTTCGGTGAAGCCTGTATTTACAAGAAAGTGAGTGGGAGCTCTATAGCATTTCTAATATTATATGTAGATGACATATTGTTGATTGGAAATGATATAGAATTTCTGGATAGCATAAAAGGATACTTGAATAAGAGTTTTTCAATGAAAGACCTCGGTGAAGCTGCTTATATATTGGGCATCAAGATCTATAGAGATAGATCGAGACGCTTAATAGGACTTTCACAAAGCACATACCTTGATAAAGTTTTGAAGAAGTTCAAAATGGATCAGTCAAAGAAAGGGTTCTTGCCTGTGTTACAAGGTGTGAAATTGAGTAAGACTCAAAGCCCGACCACGGCAGAAGATATAGAGAGAATGAAAGTCATTCCCTATGCCTCGGTCATAGGTTCTATAAAGTATGCCATGCTGTGTACTATACCTTTTTGTGTGCCTTGCCATGAGTTTGGCAAGGGGGTACAATAGTGATCCAGGTGTAGATCACTGGACAGCGGTCAAAATTATCCTTAGGTACCTAAAAGAGGACTAAGGAAATGTTTCTCGGTTATGGAGGTGATAAAGAGTTCATCGTAAAGGGTTACGTTGATGCAAGCTTTGACACCGATCGAGATGACTCTGAGTCTCAATCTGGATACGTATTGAAAGTGGGAGCAATTAGCTAGAGTAGCTCCATGCAGAGCATTGTAGACATAGAAATTTGCAAAATACATACGGATCTGAATGTGACAGACCCATTGACTAAATTTCTCTCACAAGCAAAACATGATCATACCTTAGTACTCTTTGTGTGTTAATCACATGGCGATGTGAACTAGATTATTGACTCTAGTAAACCCATTGGGTGTTGGTCACATGGCGATGTGAACTATGGGTGTTAATCACATGACGATGTGAACTATTGGTGTTAAATCACATGGTGATGTGAACTAGATTATTGACTCTAGTGCAAGTGGGAGACTCAAGGAAATATGCCCTAGAGGCAATAATAAAGTTGTTATTTTATATTTCCTTATTCATGATAAAGGTTTATTATTCATGCTAGAATTGTATTGATCGGAAACTTAAATACATGTGTGAATACATAAACAAATACCGTGTCCCTAGTAAGCCTCTACTAGACTAGCTAGTTGATCAAAGATGGTTAAGGTTTCCTAACCATAGACATGTGTTGTCATTTGATAACGGGATCACATCATTAGGAGAATGATGTGCTGGACAAGACCCATCCATTAGCTTAGCATAATGATCGTTCAGTTTATTGCTATTGCTTTCTTCATGTCAAATACATATTCCTTCGACTATGAGATTATGCAACTCCCGGATACCAGAGGAATACCTTGTGTGCTATCAAACATCCCAACGTAACTGGGTGATCATTGTGACGCCCCCGACTCAATCGTGACTAATCATACACGCAAACATGCACGATCAAGCACATGGACTCACGGGAAGATATCACAACACAACTCTAACACAATTTAAACGGAGATCCACAATATTACAGACCAGGGATCATGAAGATCCGAATACATAAGTCAGTCATACAAATATTATCTGAGTACAGACATAGTTAGACAAGTTTTGCCTTAAGAAGGCTAGCACAAACAACGACTCTAGACCGAAAGGCGAAGGCCTCCTGCCTGGGAGCCTCCGATCCTACTCCTGGTTGGCTGGCTTGATCCAGTAGTACGTGCCCTCTGGACCCTCCTGGTAGGAAGATCCTGAGGTGGCATCTGGCTCCTGGGCGCCATCGCCTGATGTATCATCAAAGTGGGATATGGGGGAAAAAGAAGTAACAAAGCAACCGTGAGTACTCATCCGAAGTACTCAGCAAGCAAGGATCTATACTACATGTGCAACATTATCAAAGGAGAAAGGCTGTATATGTGGACTGGGCTGCAGATATGCTAGAATAGAGAGAAGGCCTAGTCCTATCGAAGACTAGCATCTTCAAGCATCTTCACGAAGCTACCATCTTGCAGCAATAGAAGAGAGTAGAATAGCATTTTATTAAGCAAACATGTTGAAGCAAGCCTAGAGATCCTTCCTCGACTCCCAGCGAGAAAGCGATCCCGAAGCTTCAATCAAGTAACAAGTATCTAGTTCAAGTAGTAGATCGGGATATACAAACTGAGCGTCCTTTACCGTAGGACCGGCTATCGATAGATCATTCATCCCTGCATGGGTGCACTACTGTTACCCAACACGCTCGATCACCTCTGGCCGGACACACTTGCTGGGTAATGCCCATCCTCGGGAGATCGACACGAAGCAGTGCCCTACCTAGACTCAGCAGAGAGGTCAACACGCCAGACTAACCTGTGCACCCAGAGGTCCTGGGCCATCGCCCTGGGCACCCTACGCGTTGCGAGACTGGCCGGGGTGCAGGCGCGACACTGAACTCGTCAGTGAAGTATCCAGCCCAATCCCGACAATCAGCCCGCACGGTGAACTGTGACGTCTGAGGAGCTTTCGAGAGAAACATACGACGTAGAGGGCCCCATAAACCATAATCCCGCGTGGTGGTAGTGCGTAAAGGGCACGTCGACCCACTCAGATCAAACACCCAAATCCAATAGGCTCATTTAGTAACACGCGGAGACGATCAGAGTTTCTGAAGCTCGGCCACAATATCACACTCAAGTGCCCTTCCGGCACACCCGACAACATAGATCCCCTGCGGGCACCCATCAGGGTTGACCCGCCTGTAACAAAGGTCAAAGTAACCATGTGGTCATATCATCAAAGGGGAAACCCGAGGAATCACCCTTGGTAGATTCCACTCGATGAAATCATCAGGGTGAACGTATGAGGCATCACCCTCGAGGTTCACACTGAGGGGTTGCACGACAGAGTCGTATCGGAAGTGGAGAAGGAGGAATCACCCTCGATGACCATGACCGAACAGCTACACTGCAGAGTGTTCATCAGGAGTGCGTTACGAGGTATCACCCTCGGCACTCGATAGTAACTATGCAGAGTCGTACAACTAAGGGGGTGAAGTGATGTGTCGGTCTCTGGTCAACGATCACATTGATCGAGTCATCGATGATCAAGCAGGGGCAACAAGGGTAAGGTGGTGGGGGTCACTGATGGTTCACTACCAACCTATACTAAGCAGTTTATCATAGGCAGGTAAGGTAACAATAAATAGGTTACAAAAGCAGGCTATGCATCAGAATAGGAGCAAACATTTAACAGTAGCAAAATCTAATGCAAACAGTAGAAATGGAATGGGTGATATCTGGATGCTCAAGGGGGGGGGGGGCTTGCCTGGTTGCTCTGGCAAGAGAGAGGGATCGTCAACGGGCTGCTCGTCTGGAGCGTAGTCGTACCCGGCTGCAACGTCGTCAGTCTCGGCGTCTATCGAGAGAGAAGGAGGGGGAGAGAAACAATAAATTCACGGCAAAAATGCAAACAATATGTATGACATGCTTAAATGATATGCCGGGGTGTTCTACTGCCTAACTAAATGAGTTAGTTAATTTAGGAATTTATTTGGATTCATTTTATTAAAGTTGAGCACTATTCATTCATTGAAATCAGGTAAAAAGTTCCATGTTCAGGTAGCTAGGGGCATTTGACAGGAATACAGAGGGCATATTCGGGTTCGTATCGAAATTTTGAGCAACTTTCATATATAAATTATTTTTCATCGGAGTTACGGTTTATTTTATATGGTTTTCTAAAGATTTAATTAATTTTCTGAATTTATTTATTTATTTTAAATCAATATTATCCAGAATAGTGTCTGATGACATCAGCATAACATCACCATGACGTCAGCAGGTCAAACCCGGATGACAAGGGTCAAACCTGACATGTGGGGCCCACATGTCATACACAGTGGCCTTAACAGAGGGGTTAAAATTAACTAATTGGGTTAATTAGTGGGTGGGCCCCTGTAGTCAGTGACTAATTAGTGATTTAATTAACTAACTAATTATTCTTTTTATTTAATTCATTTAATGGGGTGGGGCCCATATGTCATAGACACAGGGAGGCCACGTCGGCTTTGACCCGAGTCAACGGGGTCAAAGGGGGCCAGGGGGCCCACTGGTCAGTGACCATGGGGGTGGGCCCCAGGCGCCACGTCGGACGCCGGCCGGAGGGCACTCCGGCGAGCTCCAACGCGGCGGAGCGCGCCGGCGAGGCTCGGAATTCGCCCACAGGGCATCCCCGGTGCTGTGGTTTGGCTCGTAAGAAAGGGCGCGGCGAGCCGCATCGCGTGGTGGTGGCGGTTGGACTCGGGGGTGGCCGGAATGACGGCGACATCGACCGCGGCGGGCGCCGGCATTCGGCCCCATTTGGAAACGAGGCGGGAACGAGCTAGGGGTTTAGCTGGGGGCCGGGTTCGACGCATCTCATGCTCTGGAGCGTGCCAGTGGCTCGCGCGGGGGCTCAGGAGCATGTACGGCACGCGGGCGGCGGCAATGGCGGTGGTCGGAGCACGGCAACGCGGCGGCAAGCTACGGCTACGGGGAAGGACAGGAAGGAGGGGGTTCCGGTGCGGCTGCTCACCGCGGTGCTGTAGGGAACTGGTAGAGGGCTCGGGGAAGCTCGGGGTCGCCGAAATCGTCGACAACGTGTGGCGGCGATCCGAGGAAGAAGACGATGCAGGGCTGCCAGGGCTCGGGCTTGTGGTCGAGGAGGATTGGCTCGTCGCGGCGGAACTGCTGGACAGGCTACGGAGGCGAGAGGTGGGTTATGGCCGCGGCTAGCCGGCGTCCATGGCGGCGGCGGCGTTCGGGAAGGACAGGGCGAGCGATGGGGAGGGGAGGAGGCGAAGCAGGAGCGTCCAGGGGGGAGAGGGGCCTCCCTTGTAGGCGTCTGCGGCGCGCGGCGTGCGCTGTCGAGCGTAGGCGAGGGGGGGTCCGGGTGTGCGCGCGCGTGCGCGTTCGACAGCGAGGGCGCGGGTGAGCAGTGAGGTAGGGGACGACGCCAGGTGGGCTGGGCCGGCGCTGTAGCCAGCAGGCCTAAGTGCACAGTAGCGCTTTAGGCCTTTTTCTATTTTCCTTTTTCTGTTTTCTTTTCTTCTTTGTTTTGCTAATTGTTTAGGCACTAAATGAATTTTGTAAAAAGTGTGACCTAGTCCATAAATCACAGTGCATTGTATCCTAACACTAAAAACTAGTTTGGGCAAAACATAATTTCATATTTAATTTAGATCAAATAAAAGGCTATTAAATATTGTTTTCAGCCACAGTTAGAGGATGTTTGAGTTACCTAATTAATTTACTAAATGTTGGTTACAATTTTAGAATGGTCCCTAGAATATTTGTCACCTAATGAACATTTTAGTTTCTGATTTGAGTAACTTTTATTTTCCACTTTAATTTAATTTGAATTTGAGTTAGGAGTTGGAATGCATTATGATGCAAATGATGATTAGGCACTGTCAATCATGCTGACCTGCCATTATCAAAAGTGATCACTGTGGCTAATGACATGGGGTGTTACAATTCTCCTCATCTATCAAGAATTGTCGTCCCGAGAATTAAGAGGAAGACTGAAAGAAAGAGGGGTATTCTTCGCGAAGACGATCCTCGCGTTCCCAAGTGGCTTCATATTCAGAATGATTTGACCACTGAACCTTGAGGAATTTGATTGACTTTTGACGAGTCCGGCGTTCAGCTTGATCAAGAATACGGATGGGATATTCTGGATAAGACAGATCTTCCCGTAATTCAAGCATTTCATGATCCACAGTTCGAATAGGATCCTTGAAGCAGCGACGGAGTTGGGATACATGAAAGACATCATGCACTTGAGAAAGATTTGGCGGCAATTGCAATTGATATGCCACTTCTCCTCGACGGGCAAGAATACGGAACGGGCCAATGTAGCGAGGAGCTAACTTGCCTTTGATTCCGAACCGATGAGTGCCTTTCAACGGGGTGACGCGAAGGTAAGCTTGCTCGCCAGGTTGATAGACCATTTCCTGGTGCTTTTGGTCATAGTTGCTCTTCTGACGAGACTGAGCCGTCTTCAGATGTTCATGGACAATGCGGACTTGTTCTTCTACTTGTTGGATAATGTTCGGTCCGACGAGTGAGCGTTCCCCAGTTTCTGACCAATTCAGAGGGGTTCGACACTTACGTCCGTAAAGAACTTCAAATGGTGCCATCTTCAGACTAGCTTGATAGCTATTGTTGTAAGAGAATTCAGCATACGGGAGAGATTCCTCCCATTTCTTACCGAAGGAGATGACGCAAGCTCGAAGCATATCTTCGAGCACTTGATTAACTTGTTCAACTTGACCCTGTGACTGAGAGTGAAAAGCGGTGCTGAAAGACAGATGAGTTCCCCTAGCTTCTTGGAAACTATTCCAGAATCTTGAGGTGAAGAGGCTGCCACGACCAGAACTGATCTCCAACAGAACACCGTGGAGTGACACAATTCGAGAAACATATAAGTCTGCTAACTGACTAGCAGTGATTGTCTCCTTAACTGGCAGAAAGTGAGCAACCTTTGAGAATCGGTCAATGACGACAAAAATAGCATCATGGCCCTTCTGAGATCTGGGAAAACCAGTAATGAAATCCATTTGGACTTTGTCCCATTTCCATTCAGGAATATCAAGTGGTTGCAGAGTTCCAGCGGGCCTTTGATGTTCTGCTTTAATGCGGCGGCAAATGTCACACTCAGAAACATAACGAGCAATGTCTCGCTTCATATTAGGCCACCAGTATCTCTGACAAATGTCACGGTACATGTTTGTGCTACCAGGATGAATTGACAGAGGAGTGTCATGAGCTTCTTTCATAACGTGTTCCCTCTCATCCTTGAACTTGGGTACAAAGAGACGGTGTTGGAAAAATAGGATCCCATCCTTATCAAGATGGAATTCCGACGGCTTTCCTTTCTCGAGGTACCGCTTAATCCTTTCAACTTCAGAGTCATACTTTTGTATAATCTTAATGCTGTGCTCAAGATCCAGTTCAACAACCAGGGTATTGAGATAACCCTGTGGAACAATATGGAGGTTCAATTTGCGAAGTTCTTCATAAAGGAGAGGTTGTGCTTCCTGAACCATAAGGTTGCTGCAATAAGCCTTGCGACTCAAAGCATCGGCCATTACATTAGCCTTGCCAGGGGTGTATGAGATATTCATATCATAATCGGCAGTTGTTTCGAGCCATCTTTGTTGACGAAGGTTCAGATCCGGTTGAGTATATAGATACTTCAAACTCTGATGATCCGTGTCTATCTCACAACGATTACCGAGAAGGTAATGTCGCCATAGCTTCAGGGCATAAATAACCGCAGAAAGTTCAAGATCATGCACGGGAAAATTTTCTTCATGATGACGCAATTGTCGAGAAGCATAAGCAATCACTTTGCGCTCTTGCATTAGGACACAGTCTAATCCTTGACGAGATGCATCACAGTATATCACGAAATCCTTTTGGGAATCCGGGGGTGCTAGCACTGGGGCAGATGTTAACTTATCTTTCAGTGTCTGAAAGCTTTCTTGACATTTTTCTGTCCACTCAAATTTAACACCTTTGTGAAGCAGATTCGTCAATGGTTTTGCAATCTTGGAAAAGTTCTCAACGAATCGACGGCAATAACTAGCAAGTCCGAGAAAACTTCTGACTTGCTTGACATTCTTCGGGGGAGTCCAATCAAGAATAGCCTGAACTCGTTCCGGGTTAACAACAATTCCATTCTTGGAAATCACATGACCAAGATAGGTCACTTCAGATAACCAGAACTCACACTTGGAGAATTTAGCATACAACTGATGTTCTCGTAGTTTCTCCAATACAAGCCGAAGATGTTCAGCATGTTCTTCTTCATTCTTGGAATATATAAGGATATCATCCAAATAAACCACGACGAATTTGTCAAGGTAATCCATGAAGATATAGTTCATCAACTGGGAGAAGGTTGCTGGAGCATTTGTTAAGACAAATGACATGACGGTGTACTCATAAGAGCCATATTGAGTAACAAAGGCAGTCTTCGGGATATCCTCTTCGCGAACACGGATCTGATGATAACCCAACCTCAAGTCGAGTTTCGAGAAGACAGCTGATCCAGCAAGCTGATCATAAAGATCATTGATCCGGGGCAGTGGGTATTTATTCTGGATTGTGGCTTGGTTAATGGGCCGGTAATCTTGAACCAATCGGTTAGTTCCATCCTTCTTCTTAACAAAGAGTGAAGGTGCTCCCCAAGCAGAGGAACTGGGGCGGATGAAACCTTTCTTAAGTGACTTGTCGATTTCTTCCTTAAGCTCAAGGAGTTCATGCGGCGGCATCTTATAAGGATGCTTCGCAATAGGGGTAGTGCCAGGCTTCAAGTCGATGACGAACTCGATAGCCCTAACCGGGGGTATTCCTGGGAGTTCTTCCGGAAAGACGTCTGAAAAATCTCGAACGACAGGAACGTTCTCGATGCCTTCCAGAGGTGAGGCGTTTAAAGCATTCAGAGCATATATCTGAGCTTCAGCATCCCGGGTAATTCGGGCGGTGTAGTTCACTATCTCATCAGAGGGGTGAAGAAGTTGGACGACTTTAGTGGCACAATTGATCGAAGCAATGTGAGCTTTCAACCAATCCATTCCGAGTATGAGGTCTATGGTGGAAGACTTCAAGACGATGGGTGAGGCAAGGAATTCCAACCCTTTAATTTCGACGATAACGTCTGGTGCTATCACGTCAGCATGACAGTGACCTCCGGGAGTTTTAATGACTAACGGAGTATGCATCTTCTCATACCGAATGCCATGCATGAATGCAAATTTTCCAGAGATGAATGAATGTGATGCTCCTGAATCAAATAAAACAGAAGCAGGTACTGAGTTAACGAGAAGGGTACCCATCACAGTAGCAGGTTGATCCTGGACTTCTTCAATATCAATGTTGTAGGTGTGTCCACGACCATGTGCAGCAGACCCAGTATTATAGTTGCGGGCCTGATTGTTGCCACGGCCAGTACGAGGAAAGGCCAACTGATTCTGAGTCTGGCGGCAGTCTCTAGCATGGTGACCTGGTTTGCGGCACTTGAAGCACAGACCATCTTCAGGACGAAGAGGAGCATTTTGTTGAATAGCTTGAGCTCTTGGCTGCCTCGGTGGTGGAGGAGGCAGACGTGGTGCAGCATAGTTGTTCTTTGACGCAGGGGCATTTGGACGGAACACATTGTTGGGAATCCAGACTCGACACTTCTGTGCTGAGCCCGAAGATGAGCCAGCATCACGATAGCGCTTTTGCGAGTCCTTGTGTTTCATCTGAGCGATCTCAACCAGAATAGCCTTGTTCACAAGCGTAGAAAAGTTGTTGAAGTCTTGAGCAGCAAGTGCAAGCTCGAGGTCTGGGTGGAGTCCATTACGGAACTTCTCTTGTCTACGGGCATCTGTGGCGATGTCTTCTTCAGCATAGCGGGGAAGGTCAAGAAATTCCCGCTGATAAGCTTTGACAGTCTTGTTGCCCTGAGTGAGGTTGCGGAACTGGGTCTTCATCCGTTCCATAATTCCCTGAGGAATATAACGGGCACGGAAAGCAGCCTGGAACTCATACCAGGTAACCACTGTTCCAGCAGGCAGTGTACGCTTGTGGGTGTCCCACCATTGAGCAGCGGGACCCTTTAGGAAAAAGGCCGCGAAGGTGACGAAGTTGGCAGGGGCTACATTAGCAGACTCCATCTCGTGAGTGATGTCGCGGAGCTAGTCATCAGCATCTAGTGGCTTGTCAGAGTTGCAGAACTGAGTGGGGTTGAGTCGCATAAACTCTGCCAAAGTTATTGAAGCAGGGTTTTGGTTGTTCTGATGCGGAAACTGAGCCATGATCCCAGTCATGAACTGGCGGTTGAGCTCAAATTGTTGCATCATAGCTGCCATATAGTCTGGCTGTGGTGGGCGTTTAGGGGCACGACCACGACCACGACCACCTGGTCTAACCATCCTGCTAAGTATCAATAGGGGTAGTTTAGTAAAAGAAATTGCGAGTGTTTAGCAACAAGCATGATAACTCGACAACAATTAAACAGTGTAACAGATTCATAACAGTAGTCAATTAAGACATACAGATCCATACACAGAGTCGGGTACATGCGGACAGCATAACGGCGCAATTTAGAACTAGACATACTAGGCGGCACGCAGGCACATGGTAAGGAAGTACACAACGAGACATAGCAAAGGCTACATCAACGTCGAAGAAAACCACCGAAACAGGTAACTGCGAGTGTGGACGATGAACGTTCGTCGCTGAAGGATCCTGCGCTCCATGTGCACTCTGATGCAGAACCCGGTCTTGAGCTGTAAGAAGAGGTCCACGTGCAGGTGTGTGACCTCCAACAGTAGGCCAATCAATACCAGCATACATCTGAGTCCTGCGTGGATAAAGGATGTGCTACGGATGTATCCCTGCATGAACAGCGGGTAGCAACTGTGTCATAGCATCGTAGAGACGTGCTCGAGTGGCAACCAACTCGACGGCAAGAGCCCGAATAGTGCGATCCAGAGCCTGAGTGCACTGAATCAGAATGCGCTGGTCGTAGCGACGAGGCTCGTACGGGGCACAGATAGCTGTGTAGTATCCAGTAGCATCTCCAGCAGGGGCATACGGAATGTATCGGAACTCAGAGTCATCCAAGATATCGCTGAACTCTCCTCGGAGACGTGCGACAGCAGAGTAGGCGGCATCATGGACTGCCATCTCAATCGTCACGCCAATACCATGGAAAAGGTGTAGCTCAGTGTCTGAGTCATCTTGCTGATCATAGATACGAACATCAGCATGGTACTGCTCCTGGTTGAACTCACGGTAATCCTCGTAGACCATGTACTCGGGGTACCAGCGGTAGCCAAGTCTGGTCAGGAGGGCGATCAGAACAGCTGGAAACCCAGGGGCATCACGAGCCCAAGTGCGAAGCACAAGCTGCGTCGTAGGACGTGGTGGAAACAAACGATCCATCTGAAACAGAGGAAATTGAGGTTTGTCAAACGACAATGAGAAGTTTAACACAACTCGGAGAGAAAGGTTAAACAAAACAACAGAAAGGAAAATGATTATCAGACTAATCAGATCAATGACAGGGAAATCGCACAGATATCCAGCTCTCCGGGTAGACGGGATTTATGAGATCCTAAGCGTCGGCGTTAGTAAAATTTATTTAACCCGAATAGAAGAGAGATCAGAGTCCCAGAGTATAGACGAGGAATAAAAGATCCTAATACCACCCAATTGGCGACGTGGGCCCGTAAGCCACACAGCCAAGTTAGTAAATTTGTTTTTCGATGTCTAGACTCAACTTCGACCAAGGAATTGGAAGGGGGCTTCCTACAGGCAGTCGGCTCTGATACCAACTGGTGACTCCCCCGGCTCAATCGTGCACTAATCATACACGCAAACATGCACGATCAAGCACAGGGACTCACGGGAAGATATCACAACACAACTCTAACACAATTTAAACGGAGATCCACAATATTACAGACCAGGGATCATGAAGATCCGAATACATAAATCAGTCATACAAATATTATCTGAGTACAGACATAGTTAGACAAGTTTTGCCTTAAGAAGGCTAGCACAAACAACGACTCTAGACCGAAAGGCGAAGGCCTCCTGCCTGGGAGCCTCCGATCCTACTCCTGGTCGGCTGGCTCGATCCAGCAGTACGTGCCCTCTGGACCCTCCTGGTAGTAAGCTCCTGAGGTGGCATCTGGCTCCTGGGCACCATCGTCTGATGTATCATCAAAGTGGGATATGGGGGAAAAAGAAGTAACAAAGCAACCGTGAGTACTCATCCGAAGTACTCAGCAAGCAAAGATCTATACTACATATGCAACATTATCAAAGGAGAAAGGCTGTATATGTGGACTGGGCTGCAGATATGCCAGAATAGAGAGAAGGCCTAGTCCTATCGAAGACTAGCATCTTCAAGCATCTTCACGAAGCCACCATCTTGCAGCAATAGAAGAGAGTAGAATAGCATTTTATTAAGCAAACATGTTGAAGCAAGCCTAGAGATCCTTCCTCAACTCCCAGCGAGAAAGCGATCCCGAAGCTTCAATCAAGTAACAAGTATCCAGTTCAAGTAGTAGATCGGGATATACAAACTGAGCGTCCTTTACTGTAGGACCGGCTATCGATAGATCATTCATCCCTGCATGGGTGCACTACTGTTACCCAACACGCTCGATCACCTCTGGCCAGACACACTTGCTGGGTAATGCCCGTCCTCGAGAGATCGACACGAAGCAGTGCCCTACCTAGACTCAGCAGAGAGGTCAACACGCCAGACTAACCTGTGCACCCAGAGGTCTTGGGCCATCGCCCTGGGCACCCTACGCGTTGCGAGACTGGCCGGGGTGCAGGCGCGACACTGAACTCGTCAGTGAAGTATCCAGCCCAATCCCGACAATCAGCCCGCACGGTGAACCGTGATGTCTGAGGAGCTTTCGGGAGAAACATACGACGTAGAGGGCCCCATAAACCATAATCCCGCATGGTGGTAGTGCGTAAAGGGCACGTCGACCCACTCAGATCAAACACCCGAATCCAATAGGCTCATTTAGTAACACGCGGAGACGATCAGAGTTTCTGAAGCTCCACCACAATATCACACTCGAGTGCCCTTCCGGCACACCCGACAACATAGATCCCCTGCGGGCACCCATCAGGGTCGACCCGCCTGTAACAAAGGTTAAAGTAACCATGTGGTCATATCATCAAAGGGGAAACCCGAGGAATCACCCTCGGTAGATTCCACTCGATGAAATCATTAGGGTGAACGTATGAGGAATCACCCTCGAGGTTCACACTGAGGGGTTGCACGACAGAGTCATATCGGAAGTGGAGAAGGAGGAATCACCCTCGATGATCACGACCGAACAGCTACACTGCAGAGTGTTCATCAGGAGTGCGTTACGAGGTATCACCCTCGGCACTCGATAGTAACTATGCAGAGTCGTACAACTAAGGGGGTGAAGTGATGTGTCGGTCTCTGGTTGATGATCACATTGATCGAGTCATCGATGATCAAGCAGGGGCAACAAGGGTAAGGTGGTGGGGGTCACTGATGGTTCACTACCAACCTATACTAAGCAGTTTATCATCGGCAGGTAAGGTAACAATAAACAGGTTACAAAAGCAGGCTATGCATCAGAATAGGAGCAAACATTTAACAGTAGCAAAATCTAATGCAAGCCGTAGAAATGGAATGGGTGATATCTGGATGCTCAGGGGGGGGTGCTTGCCTGGTTGCTCTGGCAAGAGAGAGGGATCGTCAACGGGCTGCTCGTCTGGAGCGTAGTCGTACCCGGCTGCAACGTCGTCGGTATCGGCGTCTATCGAGAGAGAAGGAGGGGGAGATAAACAATAAATTCATGGCAAAAATGCAAACAATATGTACGACATGCCTAAATGATATGTCGGGGTGTTCTACTGCCTAACTAAATGAGTTAGTTAATTTAGGAATTTATTTGGATTCATTTTATTAAAGTTGAGCACTATTCATTCATTGAAATCAGGCAAAAAGTTTCATGTTCAGGTAGCTAGGGGCATCTGACAGGAATACGGAGGGCGTATTCGGGTTCGTATCAAAATTCTGAGCAACTTTCATATATAAATTATTTTCATCGGAGTTACGGTTTATTTTATATGATTTTCTAAAGATTTAATTAATTTTCTGAATTTATTTATTTATTTTAAATCAACATTATCCAGAATAGTGTCTGATGATGTCAGCATGACATCACCATGATGTCAGCAGGTCAAACCCGGCTGACCAGGGTCAAACCTGACATGTGGGGCCCACATGTCATACACAGTGGCCTTAACAGAGGGGTTAAAATTAACTAATTGGGTTAATTAGTGGGTGGGCCCCAGTAGTCAGTGACTAATTAACTAACTAATTAATCTTTTTATTTAAATCATTTAATGGGGTGGGGCCCATATGTCATAGACACAGGGAGGCCACGTCGGCTTTGACCCGAGTCAACGGGGTCAAAGGGGGCCAGGGGGCCCACTGGTTAGTGACCCTGGGGGTGGGCCCCAGGCGCCACGTCAGACGCCGGTCGGAGGGCACTCCGGCGAGCTCCAACGCGGTGGAGCGCGCCGGCGAGGCTCGGGATTCGCCCACAGGGCATCCCCGGGGTTGTGGTTTGGCTCGTAAGAAAGGGTGCGGCGAGTCGCATCGCATGGTGGTGGCAGTTGGACTCGGGGGTGGCCGGAATGATGGCGGCATCGACCGCGGCGGGCGCCGGCGTTCGGCCCCATTTGGAAATGAGGGGGGAGTGAGCTAGGGGTTTAGCTGGGGGCCGGGTTCGACGCATCTCACGCTCTGGAGCGCGCCAGTGGCTCGCGCGGGGGCTCGGGAGCACGTACGACACGCGGGCGGCGGCAATGGTGGTGGTCGAAGCACGACAACGCGGCGGCAAGCTACGGCTATGGGGAAGGACAGGAAGGAGGGGGGTTCCGGTGCAGCTGCTCACCGCGGCGCTGTAGGGAGCTGGCAGAGGGCTCGGGGAAGCTCGGGGTCGCCGGAATCATCGACGGCTTGTGGCGGCGATCCGAGAAAGAAGACGGCAGCGTGGGGCGATGCAGGGCTCCCGGGGCTCGGGCTTGTGGTCGAGGAGGACGGGCTCGTCGCGGCGGAGCTGCTGGACAGGCTACGGAGGCGAGAGGTGGGCTGTGGCCGCGGCTAGCCGGCGTCCATGGCGGCGGCGGCGTTCGGGAAGGAAAGGGCGAGCGATGGGGAGGGGAGGAGGCGAAGCAGGAGCGTCCAGGGGGGAGAGGGGCCTCCCTTGTAGGCGTCTGCGGTGCGCGGCGTGCGTTGTCGAGCGTAGGCGAGGGGGGGTCCGGGTGCGCGCGTGCGTGCGCGTTCGACAGCGAGGGCGCGGGTGAGTAGTGAGCTAGGGGACGGCGCCAGGTGGGCTGGGCCGGCGCTGTAGCCAGCAGGCCTAAGTGCACAGTAGCGCTTTAGGCCTTTTTCTATTTTCCTTTTTCTGTTTTCTTTTCTTCTTTGTTTTGCTAATTGTTTAGGCACTAAATGAATTTTGTAAAAAGTGTGACCTAGTCCATAAATCACAGTGCATTGTATCCTAACACCAAAAACTAGTTTGGGCAAAACATAATTTCATATTTAATTTAGATCAAATAAAAGGCTATTAAATATTGTTTCCAGCCACAGTTAGAGGATGTTTGAGTTACCTAATTTATTTATTAAATGTTGGTTACAATTTTAGAATGGTCCCTAGAATATTTGTCACCTAATGAACATTTTAGTTTCTGATTTGAGTAACTTTTATTTTCCACTTTAATTTGAATTTGAGTTAGGAGTTGAAATGCATTATGATGCAAATGATGATTAGGCACTGTCAATCATGCTGACCTGTCATTATCAAAAGTGATCACTGTGGCTAATGACATGGGGTGTTACAATCATAAAGATGCTCTACAGGTATCTCCGAAGGTATCTGTTGAGTTGACATAGATTGATATTAGGATTTGTCACTCCGAGTATCGGAGAGGTATATCTGGGCCCTCTCGGCAATACACATCATAAGCTTGCAAGCAAATGACTAAGGAGTTAGTTACAAGGTGATGTATTATGGAACAAGTAAAGAGACTAGCCGGTAACCAGATTGAACTAGGTATAGAGATACCGACGATCGAATCTCGGGCAAGTAACATACCGATGGACAAAGGGAATTACGTATGTTGTCATAACGGTTCGACCGATAAAGATCTTTGTAGAATATGTAGGAGCCAATATGGGCATCCAGGTTCCGCTCTTGGTTATTAACCGGAGAGGTGTCTTGGTCATGTCTACATAGTTCTCGAACCCATAGGGTCCGCACGCTTAACGTTCGTTGACGATATAGTGTTATATGTTTTGGTGACCGAATGTTGTTTGGAGTCCCGGATGAGATCACGGACATGACGAGGAGTCTCGAAATGGTCGATAGGTAAAGATTGATATATAGGATGATGGTATTTGGACACCGAAAGTGTTTCGGGACGTACCGGGAAGGAATCAGGTCACCGGAAGGGGTTCCGGGCACCCCCCCGGCAAGTTATGGGCCTTATGGGCCAAAGGAGGGGACAGACCAGCCCACAAGGGGGCTGGTGCGCCTACTCCCTTGTTTGGCCAGCCCTAGGGAAGGAAAAGGGTGAGGGCTAGCCCCTCCTGCCATTCCCTCTCATGGGGGAAAGGAAAGGGGGGGCGCCACCCTCCCCTGCCTTTCCCCGCGCTCCAAATAAGGAAAGAGGGGGGCGCGGCTTGGGAGGGACTCCAAGTAGGATTCCTCCTACTTGGGCACCTCCTTTGTCTGCTCCTCCCTCCCTCCCACCTATATATATATATGTGGGGAGGGGGCGCCACACAAGGACACAACATTATCTTAGCCGTGTGCAGCGCCCCCGTCCACCGTTTACTCCCTCGGTCATATTTTCGTAGTGCTTAGGCGAAGCCCTGCGGAGATCACATCACCATCACCGTCACCACGCCGCCGTGCTGACTAATCTCATCTACTACCTCGACATCTTGCTGGATCAAGAAGGCGAGGGACATCACCGAGCTGAACATGTGCAGAACGCGGAGGTGCCGTGCGTTCGGTACTTGATCGGTTGAAGCGCGAAGAAGTTCGACTACATCAACCGCGTTGTGAAATGCTCTCGCTTACAGTCTACGAGGGTACGTAGACATACTCTCCCCCTCGTTGCTATGCATCTCCATGGATAGATCATTGCGTGTGCATAGAATTTTTTTTGTTTTCCATGCAATGATTCCCAACAGATTGAACCCAAAACTAAGCATCTCTCCCATTGCTAGGAAAACCAATTTAGTTGGCCAAACCAAACCGATAGTTTGAAGAGAAATACAAAGATATCTTAATCATGCATAAAAGAGTTCAGAGAAGTATCAAAAAATATTCATAGATAATCTGATCATAAATCCACAATTCATCGGATCTCAACAAACGCACCGGAAAAGAAGATTACATCGAATATATCTCCAAGAATATCGAGGAGAACATTGTATTGAAGAACAGACAGAGAGAAGAAGCCATCTAGCTACTAGCTATGGACCCGTAGGTCTGTAGTAAACTACTCATGCATCATCGGAAGGGCAACAAGGTTGATGTAGAGGCCCTCTATGATCGAATCCCCCTCCGGAAGATCGCCGGAAAAGGCCCCAAGATGGGATCTCACGGGAACAGAAGCTTGTGGCTGGAAAAGTATTTTTATGGACGCTTCTGATGTTGGGGGAATATTTGAGAATATATAGAGGTGGAACTAGGGTTAGAGGACCCTCGAGGGGCCCACAAGCCAGGGGGCGCCCCACATGGGGCACGCCCTGAGGGCTTGTCGTCTCCTCGGGACTCTTCTGGCCCTCTCCCCAAGTATTCTGGGTGTCTTCTGGTCCAAGAAAAATCATTGTAAAGTTTTATTCTGTTTGGACTCCGTTTGATATTCCTTTTCTGTAAAAGTCAAAAACAAGGAAAAAAACAGAAACTGGCACTGGGCTCTAGGTTAATAGGTTAGTCCCAAAAATAATATAAAATAGCATATTAATGCATATAAAACATCCAAAACAGATAATATAATAGCATGGAACAATAAAAAATTATAGATACATTGGAGACGTATCAGCGTCGCATCCCCAAACTTTTAAGAAACGACATCTTAGGTTTCTTGCCAAACCACAACTCATACGGTGTCGTCTCAATGGATTTTGACGATGCCCTATTTAAAGTGAATGCGGCTGTCTCTAGTGCATAACCCCAAAACGATAGTGGCAAATTGGTAAGAGACATCATAGAACGCACCATATCCAATAGGGTACGATTACGATGTTTAGACACACCATTACGCTGTGGTGTTCCAGGTGGCGTGACATGTGAAACAATTCCACATTGTCTTAAATGCATACCAAACTCGTAACTCAAATATTCACCTCAACGATCAAGTCATAGAAATTTAATTTTCTTATTACGATGATTCTTCACTTCACTCTGAAATTCCTTGAACCTTTTCAAATGTTTCAGACTTGTGTTTCATTAAGTAAATATACCCATATCTACTCAAATCATCTGTGAGGGTAAGAAAATAACGATATCCACCGCGTGCTTCAACACTCATCGGACATCATACATTGGTATGCATTATTTCCAATAAGTCACTTGCCCGCTCCATTGTTCCGGAAAATGGGGTTTTAGTCATCTTGCCCATGAGGCATGGTTCACATGTATCAAATGATTCATAATCAAGTGATTCCAAAAGTCCATCAGCGTGGAGTTTCTTCATGCGCTTTATACCAATATGACCTAAGCGGCAGTGCCACAAGTATGTGGTACTATCATCATTAACTTTGCATCTTTTGGCATCAATATTATGAATATGTGTATTACTACGATCGAGATTCAACAAGAATAAACCATTCACAAGGGGTGCATGACCATAAAATATATTACTCATATAAACAGAATAACCATTATTCTCTGACTTAAATGAATAACCACTTGCAATAAAAAATATCTAGATATAATGTTTTATTCTCAACGCAAGCACCAAATAACCATTATTTAGGTTTAATACTAATCCCGAAGGTATTACGAGCGTGCCGATGGTGATCATATCAACCTTGGAGACACATACAACACTCATCGTCATGTCGCCCTCAGCTAGTCTCCGTTACTCTGCAGCTCCTGCTTCGAGTTACTAATATTAGCAACTGAATCGGTATCAAATATCCAGATGCTACTACGAGAACTAGTGAGGTACACATCAATAACATGTATATCAAATATACCTATGTTGACGTTGCCATCCTTCTTATCTGCTAAGTACTTGGGGCAGTTTTGCTTCCATTGGCCCTTCCCCTTACAATAGAAGCACTCAGTCTCTGGTTTGGGTCCAGCCTTGGGTTTCTTCATAGGAGCGGTTGCCATTCTTCTTGAAGTTCCCTTTCTTTCCCTTACCCTTCTTGAAACTGGTGGTCTTATTGACCATCAACACTTGATGCTCTTTCTTGATTTCTACCTCCGTGGTCTTAAGCATCGCGAATAGCTCGGGGATCATTTTCTCCATCCCTTGCATATTATAGTTCATCACAAAACCCTTACGGCTTGGTGGCAATGACTGGAAAACTTTGTCAACCGCTGTCTTATCTAGAAGATTAACTCCCACTTGATTCATGCGATTGTAGCACCCAGACACTCTGAGCACATGCTCACTAACTGAACTGTTCTTCTCCATATTGCAGGCAAAGAACTTGTCAGAGGTATTATACCTCCCACCACAGGTATGAGCTTGAAATACCAATTTCAGCTCTTGGAACATCTCATATGCTCCATGGCGTTCAAAACGTCTTTGGGCCCTGATTTCTAAGCTGTAAAGCATGGCGCACTGAACTATCGAGTAGTCATCAAAACATGCCTGCCAGACGTTCACAACATCCACAGACAACGGTAGAGGGGTTGGCACACCGAGCGGTGCGTCAAGGACATAAGCCTTCTATGCAGCAGTGAGGACAATCCTCAGGCCACGAACCTAGTCCGCATAATTTCTTACAATATCTTTCAACTTAGTCTTTCTCTAGGAACGTATTAAAACAAGGAGCTACAGCGTGAGCTATTGATCTACAACATAATTTGCAAAGACAATTTAGACTATGTTCATGATATTTAGTTCAGTGAATCAAATTACTAATGAACTCCCACTTAAATCAACACCCCACAAATTGCCTAAGTGATACATGATCCAAATCAACTAACCCATGTCCGATCATCACATGAGATGGGGTAGTCATCAATGGTGAACATCTCCATGTTGATCATAGCTACTATATGACTCATGTTCGACCTTTCGTTCTCCTGTGTTCCGAGGCCATGTCTGTACATGCTAGGCTTGTCAAGTTTAACCCAAGTATTCTGCATGTGTAAAACTGGCTTACACCCGTTGTATGTGAACGTAGAGTCTATCACACCCGATCATGATGAGGTGCTTCGAAACGACGAACTTCTGCAACGGTACATACTCAGGGAGAACACAATTTCTCAAAAATAAGTGAAGGGATCATCTTATAATGCTACCATCGTTCTAAGCAAAATAAGATGCATAAAAATGATAAACATCACATGCAATCAATATGTGACATGATATGGCCATTATCATCTCGTGCCTTTGATCTCCATCTCCAAAGCTCCGGCATGATCTCCATCGTCACTGGCATGACACCATGATCTCCATCATCATGTCGTCACGTGGTCTTCTCCGCCAACTATTGCTTCTACAACTATTACTAACACATAGCGATAAACTAAAGCAATTACATGGAGATTAATAAATTAAAGACAACCCTATGGCTCCTGCCGGTTGCCGTACTCATCGACATGCAAGTCGTGAACCTATTACAAAACATGATCATCTCATACATCAACATATATCACATCACGTTTTGGCCATACCACATCACAACATGCCCTGCAAAAACAAGTTAGACGTCCTCTACTTTGTTGTTGCAAATTTTACGTGGCTGCTATGGGAAACTAGCAAGAACCGTTCTTACCTACGCAAAGCCACAACGGTGATAATCAAGTTGCCTTTTAACCTTCTATAAGGACCACCTTCGTCAAATTAGATTCAACTAAAGTAGGAGAGACAGACACCCGCTAGCCACCTTATGCAAAACAAGTTGCATGTTAGTCGGTGGAACCGGTCTCATGTGCGAGGACATGTAAGGTTGGTCTGAGCCGCTTCATACCACAATACTGCCGAATCCAAATAAGACAAGAGAGGTAAGCAATTTTAGCATTAACGCCCACAACTCTTTGTGTTCTACTCGTGCATATACATCTACACATAGATCTAGCTCATGATGCCACTGATGGGGAACGAAGCATGAAAATCAAAAAAATTCCTATGAACACCCAAGATCTATCTAGGAGAAGCATAGCAACAAGAGGGGAGAGTGTGTCTACATACCCTTGTAGACCAAAATAGGAAGCGTATATAACGCGGTTGATGTAGTTGTACTCTTCGCGATCCGATCACGATCCAACCGATCTAGTGCCAAACGGACGACACCTCTGAGTTTAGCACATGTGCAGATCAATGACGTATCCTCCTCCTTGATCCAGTAAGAGAAGGTTGAGAATTAGATGGGATCACAACCAGCACGACAGCGTGATGGTGATGGTGGTGGTGGAGCTAGTTCAGCAGGGCTTCACCAAGTGCTACTAGAACGAGGACGGAGGAACTACAGAGTAACAGGAGAGAGAGGGGCGCCAAAGGCTTGGTGTGTCCTATTGGGGTGCCCCTCCCCTCTATATATAGGTGGAGGGGTGTGGGGAACAGCCCCTCCAAGCCCTAGGGTGCAGCCAAGGGGGAGAGGACTTGGACTCCAAGTCCAATCCTATTCCTACTAGGACTCCCCTTTTTTTCCTTCCCTAGCCACATGGGCTTTTGAGGACTTGGTGCGCCTAGCCCAATAAGGCTAGTCACATCCCCTCATCCCATGCCAGCCCTTGGGTCATGGTGGACCCACTTGTGGACTTTCGGACCCCTCCAGAATCCTCCGGAAACTTCCACAAGCTTCACGGTACAATACCGAAAAAACTGCACCTTTTTCCGGTACCCAAAATATGACTTCCCATATATAAATCTTTACCTCTCGACCATTTTGAGACTCCTCGTGACATCCAGGATCTCATCCGGGACTCCGAACAACATTCGGTCATCAATCATCAAATATCCCAATACTACTCTAGCGTCAACGAACGTTAAGCGTGCGACCCTGCGGGTTCGGGAATCATGTAGTCATGACCGAGACACCTCTCCGATCAATAACCAACAGCGGGACCTGGATGCCCATATTGATTCCTACATATTCCACGAAGATATTTTATCAGTTGAACCACGATGTCAAGGATTCGGTTAATCCCGTATGCAATTCCCTTTGTCCGGCGATATGTTACTTGCCCGAGATTCGATCGTCGGTATCTCCATACCTAGTTCAATCTCGTTACTGGCAAGTCTCTTTACTCGTTCTGTAATACAAGATCCCGTGACTAACTCATTAGTCACATTGCTTGCAAGCTATTTTAAGATGTTGTATTACCGAGAGGGCCCAGAGATATCTCTCCATCATACGGAGTGACAAATCCCAACCTTGATCTATGCCAACCCAACAGATACCTTCAGAGATACTTGTAGATCACCTTTATGATCACCCAGTTACGAAGTGACGTTTGGATACACACCAAGTATTCCTCCGGTGTCAGGGAGTTACACGATCTCATGGTTTAAGGAACATATACTTGACATGAAGAAAGTTGTAGCAAATAACTAAACGATCTGATGCTAAGCTTACGGTTGGGTCTTGTCCATCACATCATTCTCCAAATGATGTGATCATTTGACTGATAAAGATCTTCGTAGAATATGTAGGAACCAATGTGGGCATCCAGGTCCCGCTATTGGTTATTGACCGGAGAGGTATCTCGGTCATGTCTACATCATTCTCGAACCCGTAGGGTCCGCACGCTTAACGTTCGTTGACGATATAGTATTACATGAGTTATGTGAATTGGTGACCGAATGTTGTTCGGAGTCCAGGATGAGATCACAGACATGACGAGGAGCTCCGGAATGGTTCGGAGGTAAAGATTGATATATAGGACGATGCTATACGGTCACCGGAAAGGTTTCAGAATGAATCAGGTAGACATCGGATCACCGGAAGGGGTTCCGGGAAGCCCCGGGAGGTTAATGGGCCATGTGGGCCAATAGACGGGAGCACACCAGCCCACAAGGGGCTGGCGCGCCCCTCCTCTGGCCGCAGCCCTTGGGGAGAAAAGGAAGGGGGGAGTCGGCCTCCCCCTGCCTTCCTCTCCCCCCGTTTCCTTTCCCCCCGACCAAATAAGGAAGGGGGCGCTCCATAGGGCAGGAGCCCAAGGGGGCCGGCAGCCACCCTTGGGGCGCCCCCTGGCTACCTCCCCTCCCCCCACCTATAAATATATATATGAGAGGGAGGAGGCACCACATGACCCCATGACAATCTCTTAGCCACGTGCGGTGCCCCTCTCCATAGTTTCATCCTCCGTCCAGTATTTCCGTAGTGCACGGCGAAGCCCTAAGGAACAAGTTCACCATCACCGTCACCACGCCATCGTGCTGCTGGAACTCATCTACTACTTCGCCCGTCTTGCTGGATCAAGAAGGCGAGGACGTCATCGAGCTGAATGTGTGCTGAACGCGGAGGTGCCGTATGTTCGGTACTTGATCGGGCGGATCATGAAGGTGTACGACTACATCAACCGCGTTGATAAACGCTTCCACTTAACGGTCTATGAGGGTACATAGCTACACTCTCCCCTCTCGTAGCTATGCATCTCCATGGATAGATCTTGCGTGTGCATAGATTTTTTTTGTTTTCATGCAGCATTACCCAACAGTGGCATCATGAGCCAGGTCTATGCGTAGATGATATGCATGAGTAGAACATAAAGGAGTTGTGGGCGGTGATGTTCATACTGCTTACTACCAACGTCTTATTTTGATTCGGCGGCATTGTGGGATGAAGCGGCCCAGACCAACCTTACATGTCCACGTACATGAGACCGGTTCCACCGACTGACATGCAACTAGTTTTGCATAAAGGTGGCTGGCGGGTGTCTGTTTCTCTTACTTTAGTTGAATCGAATTTGACTACGGCCGGTCCTTGAAGAAGGTTAAAAAAGCAAACTTGATAATCACCATTGTGGTTTTTGCGTAGGTAAGAACGGTTCTT
Organism: Thinopyrum elongatum; assembly: GCA_011799875.1. Taxonomy (NCBI): domain Eukaryota; kingdom Viridiplantae; phylum Streptophyta; class Magnoliopsida; order Poales; family Poaceae; genus Thinopyrum; species Thinopyrum elongatum. The sequence goes on along the minus strand of CM022297.1, from coordinate 364,581,867 downwards.
GCTAGAAGCCTGTAGCAGCCGCGTAAAACTTGCAACAACAAAGTAGAGGACGTCTAACTTGTTTTTGCAGGGCATGTTGTGATGTGATATGGTCAAGACGTGATGTGATATACGTTGTTGTATGAGATGATCATGTTTTGTAATATTGACAACCGCCAGGAACCTTAGGGCTGTCTCTTAATTATTGTATGAAATGCAAGCGCCATGTAATTGCTTTACTTTATCGCTATGCATTAGCAATAGTTGTAGAAGCAATAGTTGGCGAGACGACCCCGACGCAACGATGGAGATCAAGGTGTTGAGCCGGTGACGTTGGAGATCATGACGATGCTTTGGAGATGGAGATCAAAAGCACAAGATGATGATGGCCATATCATGTCACATATTTTGATTGCATGTGATGTTTATCCTTTATGCATCTTATTTTGCTTAGAACGACGGTAGCATTATAAGATGATCCCTTCACTAAATTTCAAGATAAAATTGTTCTCCATGAGTATGCACCGTTGCTAAAGTTCATCATTTCAAAGCACCTCGTGATGATCGGGTGTGATAGACTATACGTTCACATACAACGGGTGTAAGCCAGTTTTGCACAAGCAGAATACTTGGGTTAAACTTGACGAGCCTAGCATGTATAGACATGGTCTCGGAACACTGGAGACCGAAAGGTCGAACATGAGTCATATAGTAGATATGATCAACATAGAGATGTTCACCATTGATGACTACCCCATCTCACGTGATGATCGGACATGGGTTAGTTGGTTTGGATCATGTATCACTTAGATAACTTGAGGGATGTTAATTTAAGTGGGAGTTTATTAGTAATTTGATTAATTGAACTTAATTTATCATGAACTTAGTCTTAATAGTTTTTGCATATCTATGTTGTAGATCAATGGCCCGTGCTACCATTCCCCTGAATTTTAATGCGTTCCTAGAGAAAGCTAAGTTGAAAGATGATGGTAGCAACTACACGGACTGGGTCCGTAACTTGAGGATTATCCTCATTGCTGCACAGAAGAATTATGTCCTTGATGCACCGCTAGGTGACAAACTTGCTACAGGAGCTACTGCAGATGTTATGAATGTCTGGCAGGCTCGATCTGATGACTACTCAATAGTTCAGTGTGCCATGCTTTACGGCTTAGAACCGGGACTTCAAAAACATTTTGAACGCCACGGAGCATATGAGATGTTCCAAGAGCCGAAGTTGATATTTCAAGCTAATGCCCAGGTTGAGAGATATGAATTCTCCAACAAGTTCTATAGCTGCAAGATGGAGGAGAATAGTTCCGTCAGTGAACACATACTCAAAATGTCTGGGTATCATAACCACTTGACTCAGCTGGGAATTGAGCTCCCAGATGAGTGTGTTATTGACAGAGTTCTTCAATCACTGCCACCAAGTTATAAAGGCTTTGTGATGAACTATAATATACAAGGGATGACAAAAACGATTCCCGAGCTCTTCGCGATGCTAAAATCGGCAGAGGTTGAAAGCAAGAAGGAGCATCAAGTGTTGATGGTTAACAAGACCACTAGTTTCAGGAAAAGGGGCAAGGGAAAGAAAGGGAACTTCAAGAAGAATGGCAAGCAAGTTGCTACTCCCATGAAGAAGCCCAAAGCTGGACCCAAGCCTAAAACTGAGTGCTTCTACTGCAAGGGAAATGGTCACTGGAAGCGAAACGACCCCAAGTATTTGGCGGATAAGAAGGATGGCAAAGTGAACAAAGGTATATTTGATATACATGTTATTGATGTGTTCCTTACTAATGCTCGTAGTAGCGCCTAGGTATTTGAGACTGGTTCGATTGCTCATACTTGTAACTCGAAACAGGAGCTGCGGAATAAACGAAGATTGGCTAAGGACGAGGTGACGATGCGCGTCAGGAATGGTTCCAAGGTCGATGTAATCGCCGTCGGCACGCTGCCTCTACATCTACCTTCGGGATTAGTTTTAGACCTCAATAATTGTTATTTGGTCCCAGCGTTGAGCATGAACATTATATCTGGATCTTGTTTATTGCGAGACGGTTATTCATTTATGTTAGAGAATAATGGTTGTTCTATTTATATGAATACTATCTTTTATGGTCATGCACCTTTGATGAATGGTCTGTTCTTGTTGAATCTCGATCGTAGTGATACACATATTCATAATATTGATGCCAAAAGATGCAAAGTTGATAATGCTAGTGCAACATACTTATGGCACTGCCGTTTAGGTCATATTGGTGTAAAGCGCATGAAGAAACTCCATGCGGATGGACTTTTGGAATCACTTGATTATGAATCATTTGATACTTGCGAACCATGCCTCGTGGGCAAGATGACTAAAACTCCCTTCTCTGGAACAATGGAGCGAGCTAATGACTTATTGGAAATAAGACATACCGATGTATGTGGTCCGATGAGTGTTGAAGCACGCGGCGGGTATCGTTATTTTCTAACCTTTACAGATGATTTGAGTAGGTATGGGTATATCTACTTGATGAAACACAAGTCTGAAACATTTGAGAAGTTCAAAGAATTTCAGAGTGAAGTAGAGAATCATCGTAATAAGAAAATGAAGTTTCTACGATCTGATCATGGAGGTGAATATTTGAGTTACGAGTTTGGCCTTCATTTAAAGCAATCTGGAATTGTTTCACAACTCACGCCACCTGGAACACGACGGCATAATGGTGTGTCCGAACGTCGTAACCGTACTTTATTAGATATGGTGCGTTCTATGATGTCTCTTACCGATTCACCACTATTGTTTTGGGGTTATGCATTAGAGACAGCCGCATTCACGTTAAATAGGGCACCGTCTAAATCCGTTGAGACGACACCGTATGAACTATGGTTTGGCAAGAAACCTAAGCTGTCGTTTCTTAAAGTTTGGGGATTCGATGCTTATGTCAAACAGCTTCAGCCTGATAAGCTCGAACCCAAAGCGGAGAAGTGTGTCTTCATAGGATACCCTAAAGAGACCATTGGGTACACCTTCTACCACAGATCCGAAGGCAAGATCTTTGTTGCCAAGAATGGGTCCTTTCTAGAGAAGGAGGTTCTCTCGAAAGAAGTGAGTGGAAGGAAAGTAGAACTTGATAAGGTAGTTGTACCTTCTCTCGAATTGGAAAGTAGTACACCAAGGAAAAACGTTTCCGTGATGCCTACACCAACTAGAGAGGAAGCTAATGATGATGATCATGAAACTTTAGATCAAGTTACTACTGAACTTCGTAGGTTGACCAGAACATGCTCCGCACTACAGTGGTACGGTAATCCTGTCCTGGAAGTCATGTTATTAGACCACGGCGAACCTAAGAACTATGAAGAAGCTATGATGAGCCGAGATTCCGATAAATGGCTTGAGGCCAAGAAATCTGAGATAGGATCCATGTATCACTACTAGGGAAAAGCCTAGCAGTAGCGCGGGTCTTAGGTGTATCATTAGCGCGGGCACCCGCGCTACTGATATGGCGCTATAGCTAACTTGTAGCAGTAGCGCATGTTGACCCGCGCTACTGCTATACATGGGTAGCAGTAGCGAGCTTTACTGGAAAGTGCTACTGCTAATAGCTGCAGCGCTTAAAGTAAGCCGCGTTACTGGTAAGGGCGTGCTGCTACTAACTTTATTCCCCTTGCTACTGCTAGTTTTATTAGTTTCTGATTTTTTTTCCTGCATATTTGTTTTGTATTTGAACATGCTTTATACAATAATCTTTAGCATATCATACACATACAAATGTAATCATAGCATATACATACAAATAGTCTCATCAAATCATGTCATCATCATAATCATCATCCAACACAAAGTGATCTCTCGTCATCATCTCAAAAATAGCGATACAAGTCTCTAATACTTGCAACTACATCGTCATCCATCTAAACAATGATATACGCGAGAAGAGCTATCACTATGAGTGAGAGCGGAACTATGCAGTACATGAGGCGGCGGTTATGAGTCCTCTCTCGCGCTAGTGTGAACCTCAAGTAACTAGCTTCTGCTTCTTGTCTGCTTTTGAAGCCTTTATGGCTGGCGCCCGAGACCCCCTCCACTTGCGCCTGACACTCAGGCCACTCGTCGTACACTCCTGGAACCTTCCCTTTGTACACGACATAGCACTGCTTCTTCGCCATCAAGAATCTAGGTACCTGTTAGAGATGCATCTTCATTAAGAGAATGTACAATCATATGCAACAAAATATACTTGAGCAACACGAAAAAGAAAGGGTTAGCAACTAGATGCAACATATATAGTAAACATATAAATAATCAACACAGTTTCATCGTACGCAAACTAATTAAGTAGAGGTACGCAGGTCATCGTACCGAAACTAACAAAGTAGCGTTACGCAAGTTCGGCAGGGACCATGGACATCACAAAGTTTCATCGCTACAGAAATATACAAGTTCAACCGACACATATCATCATCATCGGCATCGTAAATCACTAGAAGTTCCATCCTTCCATATCATTGAGGATGCACCCTAGCTTCTTGAACGGCGTGAGGTCCTGACATTGCATGCCTATGCGAGTTCGGACGTCAGCTCACGATATAGGGCCGTGGTGGAACATCCCCTTCTCTTTGACGACTTCTTTCATGATGATCGTCGCAATGTCCCTCTGGATGCGAAAGAAGTCATCTCTAAGTTTATAATCCGCTTCTCCATGAGATTCTACCCACTTGCGGATATGATCATCATTTCTTCTTGTCATGCGAAGCTTTTGGTAATCCCTTCTGAACTCCATCATGAGATGGAGGAGGTAGAATCCATCGTTCTTGCTTGCTTTTGGGACATGGATGCAGCAGAAGTTAGTTTTATGCGAGAAACTCGTCTTCTTGTTCATTTGTTTCCTGATCTGCAGGTAGCCACCCCTCAAGCTGAAGCCTTGGAGAGCATCATCTAGAATATTCATTACGTGGGTGTAGTCCTTCTTCTCATAGTTTCTGGTAGGGTCGAAATACACGGCGTGGGAGACTCGCGGGTAAAGAATGATAAGGATGGCGCGCCCGTTGCCGCGGGGAAAAAACACCTCAAATTATTCTCCATATGAGCGAGAAGGAATGATTGAAATGTACGAAAGGGTTGTCCGGCACTGACTTACTTTGGATGATAAGGCAGGAGGACAATTTCCTGGTCCTTATTCTATACCATGAAGTTTTCGAGGTACTCCCTAGCAGTTTTACGCTCAAAGTCGCCGAGACTCAAGAAGGACTCGTGCATGTAGTATGGATCCGCCACACTGATTTGCGAGACTTCTTCTCTCTTCATGACGGAGCTCATATGTAGCGCAAAAAGGCGGATGATTGTAAAATCGAGCCGCCTTGTCAGAAACATCTCGAAGATATGCTCAAACCGCAGTAAGAACACCTCCGCGGGCCGTGTGTCGACGTAGCACTTCCCCTCAGGCACACGAGCCGCGTATGTCGGATATCCTGGATCCTTCGAGGCTAGTAGGATTTTCTCAGTCGACAGCACATGGTCATGCAGTCTCCTGAGATCGCCTGATATTGCCTCCAGTGGTTTCGGCAGTAGCATCGGCTCGCCCGTGACATGGAACATGGCGGCACCTTTGACAGGTACACGCTCTTCAAAATCCGCCGTCTGGCTGCTATGTGCTTTGGCTTGTTTGTAGGCAGTAGAGCCTTTCTTCGCCGGTCTCCTCCTCTCATTTTTCTTGGGCTGACCTTCCAGACCCTTCCTTAACCCCTACCCCAGTGTTGTCGGGCTAAGCACTATACGACCCTCGGCTAGTTGAGCCTGTGTTGAGGCGGCATCTTCACGCGTGTCCTGTGAGGATTGCATGGAGAGAGACTTCTTGCAATCAACCCTGCTAGGACGTTCCTGCCTGGGCAGATCATCCATATCCTCATCAGCATGCTAATAGCCCGAGTTGTCATATGGCTGACTCATCATATCTAAGTCACCGTCATAGGCGCCTGTATTGAGGAACCGAAGAGGGTCATCCTCGTCCATCTCATTATCCATTCTTTGTTCTACGGGGGCGATTACATTAGCCACTATTGGGCCCCCTTCATCACGTCGTCCGCCACTCTCACCCGGCACTACAGGCGCTGGTAATTGCGTAGGCGGGGTGGTGGTGTTCATACTTGCTTGTTGATGTGTGGTTATTGGTGTGCTCTCGGCCGGCTCCAGACAAAGAAGATTCTTTGGCCATAGCAGCACCCAACCCTTGGAGTTTCCAAGCCGCGGCGGGGTCTCGTTGTCCTCTTCCCCTAGCCGTACTGGAGGAGGCAAATCCTCGTGCCCCGATTTCACACTCAACAAGGTAACCCTAAAGTGCCCACCGGGCATCGGCTGGCCGTGGAACGTGGGTTCCAAGGGCTTCGTTATCACCGCCTTTCCCACGTCCACCTTCTGGCCTTTGATCAAGTAGAGCATGGTGCACGGGGTTTCGTCGGCCTGCAAACACATGTCTGCGGCGTAAAACATTCGAAAGGCAACGAAAATGGAATATTCTAGATATATGTTGGTGTGACATGTAATTACCGTGAGGGCGTCGAGCTCAGCCAAAGACGAAGGCCCACCTAGCGCGCCAGAGACTGAGGACGGGCTGCTATGAGCGGGTGCGGGTGTGGGAGCAGGCGCGGTTGCGTGAGCAGGTGATGGTGCGGTGGTGTTGTTCACCGAGTTGCTCCCGACGAAACTGGGCATGGGGAAATCATCTACCGTCTTGTCTGGATTTTCCTTCGTCCAGTTGATGATAGCCGGGATCAAGTTAGTAGCGAAATCATTTCTGCAGGCATGTACAGCTGCAGTGACTGCCTGCTGTAGCAACTCATTTTTCTCCTCAGCTGCTTTTTTCGCATCCTCAGCTTCTTTTTTCTCGAACGCAAGCTTCACCTCCTCGTCAATGTCCACCTGACTAAACTTCTTTTTCTGCTTCTTGGCCTCCGGGCCCTCGTTGTAAAAGACATTCCACGTGGCGCCGTCTCCGACGCCATGCACACGTCCATATTGCGGCCGCTGGTGCAAAGGGAGTCCCTTAAGTTTGTTCAAGGCCCGGTTGAGAGGGGTGTCCCACTTGGGCCTCATCGACGAAGACTGGCTTTCGGCTGCAAGCTGGTGTTGCTTCTCCTGCAGAAGGAACATGAACCGTTTACGAATGTGTAGTCGACTTAATCAGAAGCTAAATGTAAGGTGGTAAAAGAATAATTACCAGTATTCTAATCAATTTCCTTGTGATCGGGTCCGTGTAAAAAACCTTCTTTTCCTTGTCCCACTTGTAGCGGGCCCTGATGAAGTCACGCTCCAAGGGGTTGGTGAACTTCGCAAAGGGGTCTGGGAGACCCGCGGCTTCATGTTTCGCGTCCTCCTTATCCCATACGGGCCTTTTGCCAAGGTAGCCACGGCTTCCAAGGCGTTGGTTCCCTGTGTTCCTTTGCTGAAGGCTCTTGAATTTCGTAGCCTCAGCCTTGGCTGCCTCGGTAGCACAAGTGTCCTTGAACTTTTGGAACTCCTCTTCCGTAAGTGTCGGATTTTCCTCCAGAATCTTGGACAGGGGTTCCTCAGCCTCAATAGCTCGTTTCACCCTCCCTTTCCAGGAGGCCAAATCATTGCTAAACATGCCCATGGCGTGATTATTAATCTTTTTCATCTTTGGATCATCCCACGGTTGTTCTATGCTGTCATCCCAGTCAGGGAACTTGAATCTCTTGTGCAACTTCGTCAAGAGCAACTGCCTCAAATGTTCTTTACCCCTTAAGTCATCGTCGTTGATGCTCACGCATTCCCATAGGATGCATCCAACTTGGTTCCCATAGCACTTGCGAGGTTCTTCCGGCTCTAATGGCTCAAACTTGCCAGGGGCCATCTTTGTGATCACCAGTCATCCGATGCCGAGTTTGTTAGGTTTTCGTATCCTCTGCTTCTTTTGCTTCTTATTTTCGGTAGCGGCTTCGGCGCCGGTACCTTCCCCGTCGGTATCTTCCCCACCGGTACCTTCCCCGCCGGTCTTGGCGACGCCATCGGTGCCGATGCCGTCGGTGTTGATGTTGGCGTCAGTACCATCATCGAGGCCGCCCTGCAAACCTTGACTGTGCTTAGCAGACAAAAAGTCGAGGTACTGTTGTTCACCCTCATAATCCATCTTGTCTGCATCGTGGTCAGAAGGCCCGGTTTCTTCATTGTTCGACATGTTTCCTACGATTAAGTCTCCTCATTTAATTCTAAAACAATAATAAAATGAGAAATGACATAAAAAAGGTCTATGGTTTGCCGGAATGCCGTTTCCCAGCACTCGATATGCCTACTTTCTAGCACAAGTTATGCCTAAATTCACAGGAAATTTCGGCATGACCTTTGCTAAAAAGTGGACATATCGAGCGCCTGAAATTCACCGGAACAGAAACGAATCAACATTCCGGCGAAACATAGGCCACTCGGATCATTTACCCTGCACATAATCATCATTTTCCAAATATGACATGTCCAAAACATCACATGTCCAAATATGACATGTCCAAATTTCAAATATGACATGTCCAAATTTCAAATATGACATGTCCAAATCACATGTCCACTTCAAATTTGCATATAACAGGAAGAAAAATATAGAACTTGAATAAAAATGCAAGAAGTCATTTTTCTTCACAATATTTGAAACTAAATTCAGCCTACCTAAATTTGAAACTATTTTTTTTGCTTTAACTAGGGTTCATACTAATTCTATTTTTTTAAATAGCAACAATTGCTTAAACTAAAAAATAGCCTAGGGTTCATACTAATTCATACTACTAACTAGCACTAAATAGCCTAGGGTTCACTTGAAGAAAAATGCAAGAAACCTATATAATCAATTCTGTTTTTTCTTATAACTACACCTAAAACACCTGACCCTAAATTTCTGTCCTAATTTGAAACCTATATAAATTTCTGTCCAAATTTCAAAACCTAGCTAAATTTATGTCCTAATTTGAAACCTAACTAGGGTTAATCCTAACTAGGGTTCAAATTGCACCTAGGGTTCATAATATAGCCTAACTAACCTAGGGTTCAAATGACAGAGAGCAGAGAGAGAGAAGAGGGGAGGGGAGAGGAGGGCTTATAGCAGGGAGGTGGTTGTCGGGGGAGACGGCGGCGGGAAGGTGGAGGAGGAAGGGACGAGGCTGGTGTGGCAGTGGCTATCGGGGAAGACGGTGGCGCAGCGGCGACGAGGCGCGACGGCGACGAGGCTGGCGCACCAGAGGCGAGGCGGTGACGCGGCGAGTCCTCCGGCGATGATCGAGGGGAGGGGCTCCGGCGATGCTCGACGGCAGGGGATCCGGCGGCAAGGACGGGGGCGGGGGCGAGGGGAGGGGCTCCGGCGGCGAGGGCACAAAGAGAGAGGGCCGGTTGGGATTTGGGGGAGGAAGCAGAGGAGAGGGAAGCCCGCGCGCAGGGGGTTATGTCAACGTAGCAGTAGCGTGCTTCCAAAAAACGCGCTATAGCTAAGGTAGCAGTAGCGCGTTTCAAGAAAAAGCGCTACTGCTAACACCAGTATCTATAGCGCTTTTCTTCAACAGGCGCTTCTGCTATTGTTTTCATTTTTCCTTTTTCTTTTCTTTTCCTGTTTGTTTCTTCTATTTTCTTTTCCTTTTCTTTTCTTTTCCTTTTTTTCTTCTTTTTCTTCTTTTCTTTTCCTTTTCTTTTCTTTTCTTCTTTTCCTTTCCTTTTCTTTTCCTTTTCTTTTCTTCTTTTCCTTTTCTTTTCTTTTCCTTTTTTTTTCCGAGAGCCGCAACGAAGGGAAGGTGATACAATGTATATAACTAAGGCGATATATATTGCATCATTTGACCCATAACGGTTAAGTGTGCTATACAAAATAGCAGGAACATATATATTACATCATTTGACCCATAACGGTTAAGTGTGCATACAAAATAGAAACATATATATATATATATATATATATTACATCATTTGACCCATAACGGTGAAGTGTGCATACAAAATAGGAACATATATATATATATATATTACATCATTTGACCCATAACGGTTTCTCAGCGTCTATGTTTTCGTTTTTGAGTGAGCTTCTTTCCCTTCTTGTTCGTTGACGAATAATTGAGCCCCTCATTGTGACTTTTCCTTTTCCATGGAGTACGATCTTTCTTAGGTAATGTAGTATTGATTCTTCTTTTGACGTATACTTCATCGTCATCTTCCCTCATTGGGTTGCCGTACTGGTCGTAGTCTTCCTCGTTGGCGACTCCATCCATTCCAATGATGTTCCTTTTGCCTCTCCTCATGACAACACGGCTGGGATTGTTCGGGTCGGTTATGAAGAAGCATTGTGTCACGTGCTTAGCGTGTACCCACGGCTCGTTTTTTGCGATGGCGTTCACGGTAGCGCTCTTGGCGTCGGGTATAGTCATGGTAGTGAAATACCGGTTTTCTCTTTCGACATTCTTAGCCCATCTGACACGAAACATCGTCGCGCTGTGTAGTCCAGAGTAGTCAAGCTCCCAGATATCCTCGACCCTTCCGTAAAATCTCTCAGTTGTGCCATTGTCGCTGCCAGTCATGCATTCCATCGTCACCCCTGAGTTCTGAAAATCACTGTTCATATCTTTGGCCTCCGTGTTGAACGTGTATCCGTTGATATCGTATGCCTGATAGGTGACGAGGTTGGGCGAGGGGCCATGTGCTAAGGCGTATATGAGCAATCCGTCCTTAGAGCCCTTTTCCGGAGGATTAGCAAGAATATGCTCTTTGAACCAATGCAGGAAAGTGGAGTTGTGCTCTCTAGTAACTTCGGTGTCTGTCCTGCATACCCCCCGGTCATGATACTTCTTTGCGATAGTTTCTTTGTGCAGTGTCACGAAAGAATCTACCTAGTCTAGGTGTTGTAGCACTACCAAGTTTGCTCTGTCAAAGTCGTTGCATCGATCTAAGTAGGCCACATGCAGTTCCCTGCGACCGTTGGAGTGACCTTCTCCTTCGAGCCTCCCAACGTTCTTGTTAACGGGCAAACCAACACCAGGCGGCCGGTCTGCGCCATATAGAAAATTCTCACAGAAAGAGATGCACTCTTGTGTCAGATAGCCCTGGACGATGCTTCCATCCGAACGGGACATGTTACGAACGAATCCTTTGATGACTCCATTCATCCTCTCGAATGACATCATGTTGTGCAAGAATGACGGCCCCAGGTCTATTATATCGTCCACAATATGGACACACAGATGCACCATGACGTCAAAGAACGCGGGCGGGAAGTACATCTCAAGCTCATTTAGTATCACAACGATCTCTTCCTGTAGCCTTCGGAGCTGCTTCACACTGATCGATTTCGAGAGATGACGTCGAAAAAGTTGCAGAGACCAAAAAGCGTGTCACAGACATGCTTGTCCATTATCCCTCTAAGGGCAACAGGTAGTATCTGCGTCATCATCACATGACAGTCATGGGACTTCATCCCGCTGAACCTTTTCTTCTTCGTGTCTAGAAATCTGCTTATCTTCCCACAGTAACCAGAACTAACTTTGATTCCGGTAAGGCACTTGAAGAATTGATCGATCTCAGCCGGACTTAAGGTGAAGCAAGAAGGGGGGCAATGATCCTCTTCCTTTACTTTTTTGCCCTTCTTCTCCCGCGCCTCCATCTCCGTATCTGTCTCCTCTGACTTTTTACGGGGTGGCATGTGCAGATCTGCCCTGATTTTTCAAATCTTGCAAGTCTTTTCTTGCCTTCGGCCCATCCTTGGTCTTATCCGGCATGTTCATCAGTGTCGCAAGCAAGCTCTCAAGGACATTCTTACAGATATGCATTTGATCAAGGCAATGAGGCGCGTCGAGTTTGTGCCAGTACTCCAAGTCCCAGAAAACAGACCTCATCTTCCATACCTTCAGCAGCGGCTCCAGTGCCTTTTTCATTGTCTTTCCCGGCGCGGGGCACTGTTCCTAGTTTTTCAACAGCTCATCGATTTTGGCGCCACTCCGCTTATGTGGAGGTCCTCGATGCTCAGCCTCACCATTGAATAGATCTCCATGGTTTCTCCACGGGTCATCCTTCTCGAGCCATCTTCGATGCCCCATGTACATGATTTTCCCAGACCCGCCATCTTTTGTTGACGTTAGTTGCTGAGACATCGTATCATCCATGCACCGCGTGCATCCGCAATATCCATGGCACACCTGGCCTGCGACATATCCGTAACCGAGATAGTCGTGCACCGTTGTGATCAGCACGGCTCTCATATAGAAATACTCGCCTTTGCTGGCGTCCCATGTCTTGGCCGATGTTTTCCATAACGTGTCTAACTCCCCTTGAAGTAGTCCTAGATACAGATTAATATTATTTCCCAGTTGTTTCGGCCCTTGAGTCAGCATGCTCATGTGTATGTACTTCGACTTCATGCACAACCATGGGGGGAGGTTGTACATCCATACAAACACGGGCCATGTGCTATGGTTGGTGTTCTGGTTGCCAAACGGATTCATGCCATCGATACATGCGCCGAGCACGATGTTCCTTGCATCACATGCGAAATACCGATATTCGCCGTTGAACGCTCTCCACTGGCTTCCATCCATGAGGTGTCTTAGCTTCGGATCATCTCCATCCTCGGGCTTTTACCTCTCCGCGTGCCAATGCATGAGCTTTGCTTCCTTGGGATGTACAAAATAACGTTGCAGACGGGGAGTGATCGGTAAGTACCATACAACTTTCTGGGGAGATTTCTTCCCAGCCTTCTTGTATCGAGAAGCATTGCACACCGGACAACTGGTTTTTTCCGCGTGCTCCTTCCGATAAATTATGCAATAGTTGATGCATGCATGGTATCTAACGTGCGGCAGATCATGAGGGCACACGATCTTCTTGGCCTCATCCACACTAGTAGGACATAGATTCACCGCGGGAAGAACATCCGTTAGGTACTTGAGAAGCTCATCGAGTCTAGTGTCGGTCCATTTGTTTTTAGCCTTCGTCTTCAGAAGTTTGAGCGTGAAACTCAAGCGGGTCACCTCGGGATCGCAACCATCATACAATGGAGTGTTCGAGTCTACCACCAGTTGCTGCAGCTTGGCCTCCTCTCTAGAAGCAGCTCTCTCAGTACTCGTCTCCTTGCGAAACAGTTCTTGAACATGAGGGTCCCGCACGATTGAACTTAGTACCGACGAAGTCTGCGGCGTGGAGTCCATGTTTTCTCCGCCGCCATGTCCGGCCCCTTCTCCGCCGCCATGTCCGGCCTCTTCCCCGCCGCCATGTCCGGCCCCTTCTCCGCCGCCATTATCGGTCATCTCTTCGTCTTGCCCCGTGTCATCATTGCCTGCCCCGTCGGCGTCCTCCTCATCATCATCCTCATCTTCAATTATCCATCGAGTATAGCCATCCATGAAACCAGTCATGAGCAGGTGCGCCATCACACGACCATCGTCATAGGGGTCGAGCCAAACTCCTCCTTTGCATCTTCGACACGGACATAAAATCTCTGTCCGGTTATTTTCTTTCATGTCCTGCACCACCGACCGCAACCACCTGTCCACCATCGTTCCACTGACCATCATGAATGCCTGCACGGGTAATAATAAAAAAATTGATTATAAAAATGCATGCATGCATCAAAGTCATAAAAAAATTCGGCATGACCTTCCCTAAAAATAGGACATATAGAGTTTGCCCGAAATTCGCCGAAACGGAAATAAATCAATATTTCGGCAAAACATAGGCAACTCACAAGCACAATTCAGTGGCAACTCATGCCACACACACAATTTCCATCATATCGCCCGATTATGTCATATCGCACACATACATATATTTCCATTCTTGCAAAAGCACAAATTTTAATCACCTATCTCGAGATCAAGCACGGTGATGATGATGTGGATCGGTACGTCGCCAACACACACCTATGGAATGATCAAAAGTGGACAAAGCTCTTCTTAACAAGGCTAGATCTAGTTAGGGAGGTACATAGGTCACTTCACTAAATGCTAGATCTACCTAGCTAGTTTGGGAAGGAGATAAGTTCAACTAGTGGAGGGGGAAGGAAAAAGAGAAAGGAGATGCATTAATGGAGGTGGTGTAGTTAGCTAGGAGCAATAAAGAGAGAGAAAGATAGGTAGAAGAAGGAGAGTAATGGGGGGGAGAAGTAGTGAGGAAGAAGCAAAGTGAGGGAGAGAGGAGGTGGGAGCTAGGGGAAAGTGAAGGAAGAGAGGATGGGGGAGGGGGGAGTGGGGAGGAAAAAGGTGGTGGTTGCGATTGAGCAGTAGCGTCGGGTGCAAAACGCGCTGCTGCTAATATGATAGCAGTAGCGCGCTTCTAGGAGAGGCGCTACTACTAAGCGGGGCCCGCCATGTGGCCAGGTTCAAACTTAGCAGTAGCGCCCTGCACAAAAAGCTCGCTACTGCTATTTCAGTAGCAGTAGCGCGGTTAAAGTGAGTGCGCTACTGCTAAACCTAGCGTGGCGGGAACGGTCGGGGAATTTAAGTAGTAGCGTTGTTTTACGCGGCCGCGCTACTACTAATTCGGTAGCAGTAGCGCCTGTTCAATGCACGCGCTACTGCTAATTAGCAGTAGCGCCCTTTCTTGTCCAGCGCTACTGCTAAGGTTCTGTGTATAAGGTTTTCCCTAGTAGTGTATGAGAACAAAGTGTGGACTTTGGTGGAATTGCCCGATGATCGGCAAGCCATTGAGAATAAATGGATCTTCAAGAAGAAGACGGACGCCGATGGTAATGTTACTGTCTGCAAAGCTCGACTTGTCGCAAAAGGTTTTCGACAAGTTCAAGCGGTTGACTACGATGAGACTTTCTCACCCGTAGCGATGCTTAAGTCTGTCCGAATCATCTTAGCAATTGCCGCATTTTATGATTATGAAATCTGGCAAATGGACGTCAAAACTGCATTCCTTAATGGATTTCTCAAAGAAGAGTTGTATATGATGCAACCAGAAGGTTTTGTCGATCCTAAAGGTGCTGACAAAGTGTGCAAGCTCAAGCGATCCATCTATGGACTGGTGCAAGCATCTCGGAATTGGAATATACGCTTTGATGAGGTGATCAAAGCATATGGTTTTATACAGACTTACGGTGAAGCCTATATTTACAAGAAAGTGAGTGGGAGCTCTGTAGCATTTCTGATATTATATGTGGATGACATATTGTTGATTGGAAATGATATAGAATTTCTGGATAGCATAAAAGGATACTTGAATAAGAATTTTTCAATGAAAGACCTCGGTGAAGCTACTTATATATTGGGCATCAAGATCTATAGAGATAGATCGAGACGCTTAATAGGACTTTCACAAAGCACATACCTTGATAAAGTTTTGAAGAAGTTCAAAATGGATCAGTCAAAGAAAGGGTTCTTGCCTATGTTGCAAGGTGTGAAATTGAGTCAGACTCAAAGCCCGACCACGACAGAAGATAGAGAGAAAATGAAAGTCATTCCCTATGCCTCAGCCATAGGTTCTATCATGTATGCTATGCTGTGTACCAGACCTGATGTGTGCCTTGCCATAAGTTTGGCAGGGAGGTACCAAAGTAATCTAGGAGTGGATCACTGGACAGTGGTCAAGAACATCCTGAAGTACCTGAAAAGGACCAAGGATATGTTTCTCGTTTATGGAGGTGACGAAGAGCTCGTCGTAAAGGGTTACATTGATGGTAGCTTCGACACTGATCCGGATGACTCTAAGTCACAAACTGGATACGTATTTATATTGAATGGTGGAGCTATCAGTTGGTGCAGTTCCAAGCAGAGCGTCATGGCGGGATCTACGTGTGAAGTGGAGTACATAGTTGCTTTGGAAGCTGCGCATGAACGAGTCTGGATGAAGGAGTTCATATCCGATCTGGGTGTAATACCCAGTGCATCGGGTCCAATGAAAATCTTTTGTGACAACACTGGAGCAATTGCCTTGGCGAAGGAATCTAGTTTTCACAAGAGAACCAAACACATCAAGAGACGCTTCAACTCCATTCGTGAAAAGGTCAAGGATGGAGACATAGAAATTTGCAAAATACATACGGATCTGAATATAGCAGACCCGTTGACTAAACCTCTTCCGCGGGCAAAACATGATCAGCACAAAGACTCCATGGGTGTTAGATTCATTACTATGTAATCTAGATTATTGACTCTAGTACAAGTGGGAGACTGATGGAAATATGCCCTAGAGGCAATAATAAATTTGTTATTATTATTTTCCTTATTCATGATAAATGTTTATTATTCATGCTAAAATTGTATTGACCGAAAGCTTAAATACATGTGTGGATACATAAACAAATACCGTGTCCCTAGTGAGCCTCTACTAGACTAGCTCATTGATCAAAAGATGGTTAAGGTTTCCTAACCATAGACATGAGTTGTCATTTGATAACGGGATCACATCATTAGGAGAATGATGTGATGGACAAGACCCATCCGATAGCTTAGCATATGATCGTTTAGTTTATTGCTACTGCTTTCTTAATGTCAAATACATGTTCCTTCGACCATGAGATCATGCAACTCACGAATACCGGAGGAATGCCTTGTGTGCTATCAAACGTCACAACGTAACTGGGTGATTATAAAGATGCTCTACAGGTATCTCCGAAGGAGTCTGTTGAGTTGGCATGGATCGAGATTGGGATTTGTCACTTCGTATATCGGAGAGGTATCTCTGGGCCCTCTCGGTAATACACATCATAAGAAGCTTGCAAGCAAAGTGACTAAGGAGTTAGTTACGAGATGATGTATTACAGAACGAGTAAAGAGACTTGCCGGTAACGAGATTGAACTAGGTATGGAGATACCGACGATCGAATCTCGGGCAAGTAACATACCGACAGACAAAGGGAATTACGTATGTTGTCATAACGGTTCGACCGATAAAGATCTTCATAGAATATGTAGGAACCAATATGGGCATCCAGGTCCCGCTATTGGTTATTGACCGGAGAGGTGTCTCGGTCATGTCTACATCATTCTCGAACCCGTAGGGTCCGCACGCTTAAAGTTCATTGACGATATATTATTATATGAGTTATGTGAATTGGTGACCGAATGTTGTTCGGAGTCCCGGATGAGACCACAGACATGACGAGGAGCTCCGGAATGGTCCGGAGGTAAAGATTGATATATAGGATGATGCTATTTGGTCACCGGAAAGGTTTTGGAATGAATCGAGTAGTCATCGGATCACCGAAAGGGGTTCCGGGAAGCCCCGTGAGGTTAATGGGCCATATGGGCCAATAGAGGGGAGCACACCAGCCCACAAGGGCCTGGCGCGCCCCTCCTTTGGCCACAGCCCTTGGGGAGAAAAGGAAGGGGGGGGGAGTCGGTCTCCCCCTGCCTTCCTCTCCTCCCTTTCCTCCCCCCCCCGAGCAAATAAGGAAGGGGGGGCGCCATAGGGAAGGAGCCCAAGGGGGCCGGCGGCCACCCTTGGGGCGCCCCCTGGCTGCCTCCCCTCCCCCACCTATATATATATATGAGAGGGAGGAGGCGCCACACAAACCCATGACAATCTCTTAGCCATGTGCGGCGCCCCTCTCCACAGTTTCATCTTCCGTCCAGTTTTTCCGTAGTGCACGGTGAAACCCTGCGGAACAAGTTCACCATCACCGTCACCACGCCGTCGTGTTGCCGGAACTCATCTACTACTTCGCCCGTCTTGCTGGATCAAGAAGGCGAGGACGTCATCGAGCTGAACGTGTGCTGAACGCGGAGGTGCCGTACGTTCGGTACTTGATCGGGCGGATCTTGAAGGTGTACGACTACATCAACCGCGTTGATAAACACTTCTGCTTAACAGTATACGAGGGTACGTAGACACACTCTCCCCTCTCGTAGCTATGCATCTCCATGGATAGATCTTGCGTGTGCGTAGATTTTTTTTGTTTTCCATGCAATGTTACCCCAACAGTTATCAAATGACAACTCATGTCTATGGTTAGGAATCCTTAACCATCTTTGATCAACTAGCTAGTCTAGTAGAGGCATACTAGGGACACGGTGTAGTTTATGTATTCACACATGTATTTAAGTTTCCTGTCAATACAATTCTAGCATGAACAATAAACATTTATCATGAACGGGAAATATGATAATAACCATTTTCTTATTGCCTCTAGGGCATATTTCCAACAAGCAAAGCTTCGACCCCTCCCATGCACGCCCAACTCCTTAGTCAGGCGCGAGCTGCTCCTGAGCCCATAGGGCCAAGCCCTAGTCCGAACGGATGTTGGGACAACCATTCCGCGCGTCACTGTTGCAGTAACGGTAATGGCACGGGAGTAATGGCTAACGTCCATCTTTGTGCCAATATAACCTCGTCACCGGACGACATGATCCCACTAGTCAACAAACGGCTTTGACATTGTCCACAATAGCAAACCACCCGAGCAAACCCACCAATGATGATTTCTGAATGAGATTGATTAGATTTTGGGGTTAAGTGAACCGGAAAAAGGCCACGGGGTTATGCGACCACCCATTTTATCCGGGGGAGTAAAATGGACTTTTTTTCCAAAAAAAGGTATCAAAAAAAAAATCTTCTGATAAGTGCTTATAATCTGTCTTTTTTCCTCTTTCTTCAATGGTGGCAGCGGCAGACGGATGGTGGACAACAGTGGACGGCAGTTGTGCGATGGTCGTCGGGTTGGGGTGGCAAATTTTGGTGGCAACACTCTGATGTGGCACTTATTGGGACTCATATTGGGGAGGGATCAATTTCCCCTAAATGGTAGGAGAGTTGGTTTGTTTTTTGGCCCTCCCCTAATATCTGATTTCTATTGGGTAAAGGGGCTCTGTTGGATATGCTCCCACACCCAAAAGCTTGGAGTTTAACCGCGTAAGTCAAAATGCGTCATATTCCTGCAAAATCGCATGGTCGGGAATTGAGTTTGGAGCCTCCTCCTCGCCCCCATCACATTTTCCATGCCTTCCTCAACTCCGACATCCGTGGAAAAGGCGGCTCCCGTGCTCGTACTTCAACCATCTTCTTATGCTGATTTCAAAGGGCTTTCTACTTCAACCATCCAAGGCAATCTTTTGAGATCTAATCCCCTCTTGCTTCCACTCCTACTTCTCCAATCCCCAAAAGACAAATCTTGAGAATTTGAGTGTTGAGAAGATTATCTTTTGAAGCACAAGAGCAAGGGATTCATCACTACGCAACCTCTATCTTGTTAATTTTGGAGGGTGTCCTCCTCCTAGATTGTCTAGGTGCATGGAAATCTTCAAGTTTGTGAAGAAGCCACAAGGTTTGTAAGGTCTCGAAGATCACCTACTTCTTGAAGATCTACCCTAGTGAGACTAGTCCTTCGTGGGCGTACGCCATGCTGAAATAGGTCGACTGCTCCTTTGTCGACCCTTCATGGGTGAGTGTCCTCCATTGAACCGTCCCTTAGTGGGATCTCGCAACCATGATCCTTATGATCTTAGGTCCTTCGTAGATTGAATCTTCCATCAACATGGATGTAGGATAGCGCCAACTATCCGAATCACGGGAAATATCTTCACCGAGTCAATCCGTGTTTGCATTCCTTTAAACTCTACCTTGTTACTTTCACTTGCATGTCTTTACTTTCCGTTACTCACACTCTTGTAAACTTGCATGTGTAGCATACTTGATGGATTACTAGAAAAGCCTAAAATTGCCAAGGAAACTACTCACGATGAAGTATGAGCTCATGCTCTTCATATCAACACGACCAAAGACACCAAGATAAAGAAATACTCACATAATCATCAATAATGACGCCACTTGGAGGTGCATTCTGTACTTGCTCCAAGCGCCCACTCCAAGGGCCGCAATTTTTGTTGATGGTATCCCAACGGCCTTGAAGTCAGCCTTGAAGTGACTTCAAGGTCCGGCCGGAGGAAATGGTATCATTTGGTGATATTGGTCCTTGATTCTTTGCCAATAATTCCCATAGCTTTGATCCTCACCGACCACGACGTCAAGAGAGATACAATCCCATGCTTGAACTAAGCACACATCCTCTGTCTCCGTGTAGTTGCCCGTCCTCCCCACCTGAGCATCATAGTTGGCCTCATCGATCACTTGCTCATCGTCATCACCGTCCTCTTGATCCACCTCCGCCTCGACCTCAACGTGAGTCGCATCGAAATCGCCAAGGGGGGCACTCAAATCCACCGCGCTCTCGGCCAACATCTCGGTATATGTCGAGGGCACACTTAGGCTACAAAATTTAATGGGCAAAGCTCAAACAAGTGCTTCGAATGGCCGAAACATAGATCACCAGAGCAAACTAAGCAAAAGAAAGAAATTTGTACCTCCCGGCCCTTTCATCGAACACGTTGTAGGCGTGACCGACGGAGTCGCCGTGAATGTGGATGCCGTGGCCGGCCGGAGGTGGAGGAGGAGCCCGACCCCTTGTCGCGATCGCCTTCTTCCTCGGGGCCTTGCCCGCGCATCGGACGGGCCGGTGAAGGGGGTCTTCTTCCTCGCACCCGCGTACTTGACGGGTGGAACCGGAGTGGGGCCGAAAGTCGGTGGTGCCGCGCCGGATGCGCCGCCTTGGACGAGGTGGTTCCCATGCCATTTCCTCTTGATGGCGGCGGCGAAAGGAGTTGGGGCAGCGCCGGCATGATCGGCCGTGGGACGCGTGGGCGAACGGAGCGGCGGTGGCGTCGGTTACTCCATCTGGTCGAATTCCGGTGCCGCAAGGCCGGACGACGGGGTCAGAGATGGGATTGGAGGCGGCGGCGGCAGGAAATGAAGCGGCCGGAAGTTGGCTAGCGCGAAAGGAAAGGGGAGCCGACAAAAACTAGGGAAATCCCGTAGATATAAAGAAAATGAGCCAGCGGATCCCACGAAAATTTCCGGGACGGCCGAATTTGCGGGATCTATTCGGTCCGGCAAAACATCCTCCGTCCCGCAAACGAACGATTATTTTGCCGGATGACCTGGTTTGTGGGATCGGCTGTTCCTCAACGCTTGCTAGGTTTAGTAAAGCGGAGGGTGCTGTGCGCAAAATCGCCACCAATCCAATCCTAAATCCTCCGATACGTAATCACTAACGCAGAGCCACTACGACGACGGCGACGGCAAGTGCGCAGTGACGCGACGAGCTACACGGAGACAGTACTACTCCAAGAAAAGCAAAGCAAAGCAAAGCGAAGCGAGACACACCGGGTCAGGTCTCCCCCCGGGCTCTAGAAAACAAGCCAGAGAGAAAACTTATCTGGGGAAAGGGTGGAGTTTCCAATCGCCGGGAGAGGTCGCTCCGCCTCGGCCGGAGCCCAGAGGGAATCCATTCGTTCATCCATTCACCCCGCGACCAGGTAATTAAACTGAGCTCATACCATCTCCTTGTTCCGAGCTGGGTTCTATGCGGAGTTGTTGATTCTGCCCGGCCGCCCGACATGGATTCGGGCCTCTGGGAATTAAGAGTATCTTCCAAGGGTTCTGTGCATTTCTGGGTTTTCATTTCCGGGTCAACCGGTGTCCCTTGGGGAGGGAGTTGATCAAGTCAATACGCACGCACAAGACTGACTTGGTTCTGATAGTTCTTTCTTTGCAACCAAGTAGACTTTTTCATGTCGTTATTTCATTTGACAGGCATGAGATTAGATCAATTTTACATGATATATACTCTGCAATCCGCAAGACTCTATTACTTATCCGATAGATGAGAAACAGAGCAAATAAGTACATACAACCGGTTTGACGACGGTCCAATAATAGGATAGGTGTTTAGTCATCTTAACCTATTTTCGTCGGTTGTGGCATTTCTTTTTTGTTTGAGATTTGTAACATTTTTTGAGACTTTGTTTGGAACCTGAATTTTTAATAATACGGCTGTGTGCATCCAGAGATGCAGAGGCCAGGGTATTCCTCCTTTTCGAAGAAAAAGAACGTCGGCATGCAAAAGACAAAATCCTCTTGGGTGGCCACAAGGCGATTCAGGGATTTCGCCGACTGCCTACATAGTTCTTGATTCCTTAACTGGCAATTTAAAATTCTGCCAGGACAGGAGCTTGGGATAGCTGGCCACAGTCTCGCTCTTCTTGTTTAATCATGATGTTTCCTATGCCATGGCGTATTTTTCGGGGGGAACAGTCTCAAATTCGTTGCCTTTCCCTTTTGTTTGGCTATATGCCTATATGGAAACCAAGTAAGGTTAGGTGGAACAGCTGCTGAATAATTGCAGGGATGGAAAGGTTAGGCTGTAGCAATGGATGACGAATGATGGAAGCCATATAGAAACATCAAACATGTCATAGTTCTCAGGGGCAAAAGGGAAGGAAAAAAATGTTATGCTCGTTGTAAGGGCTTCATTAATTTAAAGCCGGGCGATGGCCTATTGTGTTCGTACTATACCTTCAATCAACCTTTACTGCACAGCACCACCAGGGTGCTCATGACAAACACATCAGAACTAGGCTGATTTGTTTTGAAAATTGACAAACACATCAGAACTAGGCTGATTTATTTTGAAAATTGACAAATGCAAAACTTGAGTTGATTCTCACAGCTTATTTTCTCTGTGATGTGGAGGCTATAGTTTGTGTTGTGCCTTCCTGTTAAGCTGAATACCACCCATCAAGTTTGCATCCCCTTAATTAAACTCATGTACTTCTGGCTTTGCCTTCACCTTCTCTAAGCTTTCCCCTCTTTTTGTTTGAAATTTCTTCAGGAGAACATCTTGTCAGAAAGGCTAATCCTGCTGAATGCAGTAACACGAGAGGACTTGGCAGATTCAGCCGCTACCATGGAAACTCCCGATAGCACTCATCACAGGGACGCAATCATGCAGGATGGTGGAGAGCGGACAACACTTCTTCCTGAAAATCTAGGTCCACCATCCCTGGAGATTCAAGAAAAGTCACCTCATAACTTGACAGAGCAGCAGGAGAATTTGAAGACCCATGTAGGTAATAGTGTACCTGCATCACCAGAAATGTTCTCACGCTCGGATCCTGCTCAAGTATCCAACACTTCCTTGAACGACAAGACCGATGGTGCAACTTCCACAAATAACACTGAAGAAGTGAACAACATATCTGATAATGGTTCAGGCAGTGGCAGTACCATGGTAACAAGTGCAAGAAAATCTAACGGGGACAATATGGATCATCATGTGAACATCGCCGCCACCCCAAATAAGACAACAGAAACTGAAAGCAGGCCACACAAAGGCCTTGTTGATACTGCTGCACCATTTGAGTCTGTTAAAGAGGCTGTCACCAAGTTTGGAGGAATTGTTGACTGGAAAGCATACAGAACCCACACATTGGAGGTAATGCCCCTTTCTTTATCACTGTGCATGAATGTTCCCAACAAAGAAGAAAAAGGAAATAAAAAGGCACAAATTTATTTGATTTATGTGCATCTCCATCCCATAACAGGAATGCATGCACTTCCTCTTTTAGGAGCACATTTAAACTTCTGTGATGTAGATTACTGCAGAGTATAATTATATGCAGAGACGCGGGGCTATGCAACTTGAACTTGATTTCTGAAACTTTTGGGATGTAGAACTTGATTTCAGTAGTTTCTGAAACTTTTGTGATGTAGAACTTGATTTATATTATATGCAGAGACGCGGGGCTATGCAACTTGAACTTGAGAAGGTTAAACAAGACATTCCACAAGTCAAAGAAGGTTCAGAAACTGCTGAAATGGCAAGATCGCAAGTGGTCGAGGAGCTAGAGACAACCAAAAGGCTTGTAGAGGAGCTGAAGCACAAGCTGGAGAGAGCACAGGTTGAAGTGGAGCAATCAAAGCAGGATTCTGAACTCGCACAGCTTAGGGCACAAGAAATGGAGCTGGGGGTCGACAATGGAGCCAGTGTAGTAGCTCAAACAGAGTTGGCAGTAGCCAAAGAAAGGCATCAAAAGGCTATTGAGGAACTGAAGATGGTGAAGGAGGGATTAGGATCAACACAAGAACAGTACACCACCTTAGTAACTGAAAGGGATGCAGCAATCAAAAGAGCAGAGGAAGCTTCTTCTGCTGCGAAGGAGACAGAGAAGCGGGTCGAGGAGCTTACTCTAGAACTATTCGCATCCAGAGAATCTCTCGAGTTGGCGCACGCCGCGCACCACGACGCAGAAGAGCACAGGCTTGGAGCGGCTTTGGCAAAGGAGCAGGATTGCCTGGCCTGGGAGAGAGAGCTGCAGCAGGCGAAAGAGGAGCTGCGGCAACTCGATGAGCAAATCCTATGCAAAACCTCTGTGCAGTCCAAACTTGATGGAAACAAGGGCATTTTGCTTAGGCTCAGTGCTGATCTGGCTGCCTATATGGCAAACAAATCGAGCGAAGCAGATGGAGCAGTTGAGGAGCATGGTTCTGAGGAAGATAGAGAAATGAGTAGGTCAATCAATCAAGCTCTAGCATCAGCCAGAGTGGAGCTTGAGGATGTTAGAGGAAACATAGCAAAAGCAAATGATGAAGCCAACTTAATACGAGCTGTTGCAGAATCGCTAAGGACAGAGCTGGATAAGGAGAAAGCTTCACTTGTTACATTGCAACAGAGGGAGAGCATGGCGTCCATCACACTTTCTTCTCTAGAAGCCGAGCTCGGTAGAACAAAACAAGAGATAGAAACGGCGTACACCAAGGAAGCAGAAAGCAGGGCAAAAATGGCAGACATTCCAAAAATGCTGCAGCGAGCAGCCCAGGAGGCAGATGATGCCAAGGTGGCAGCACATTCGGCACGAGAAGAACTGAGGAAGTCCAAGGAAGAAGCCGAGCAAGCCAAGGCCGCTGCCACGACTGCGGAGGTCAGGCTACGTGCAGCTTTGAAAGAAACAGAGGCGTCCAAGGCATCCGAGAGGCTGGCACTAGTGGCAGCCCAAGCGCTGCAAGAGAGTGAGGAGGCTACAAGCTCTGAAGATTCTCCGAGAGTGACACTTCCAGTAGGCGAATACCACCTTCTTAGCAAGAGGGTTCATGAAGCCAAAGAGCTCGCCAGCGAGAGGGTGGCGGCATCGTTGGCGCAAATAGAGCTGGCGAAAGAGTCTGAGTCAAGAAGCCTGGACAGACTTCATGAAGTAACCAGGAGTATGGACCAAAAGAAGGATGCTCTCAAAATAGCATCGCAGAGGGCTGCCATGGCAGAGGAGGGGAAACTTGGGGCCGAGGCCCAGTTGAGGAAATGGAGATCCGAACAAAAGCAGCTTCGAAAAGCTCATGAAGCTGCAAAACATGCAATTAGTCCTTTGAGTACTCCATTTAATGGATACAAGGAGGCCTCCTACCAGGAAAATAAGGAAGTCCTTACAGAACCAATATCACAAATGTCAGATAATAGCATGGGTGGATTTGTTTCGGACAAGAAGCTACGGAAAAAGAAGTCGTTCTTCCCCCAAATGTCCAGCGTTTTCTCTAGAAAGGTGCAGACACAAACATAAAAATGATCGTATGTACACACACACATCTTGTTTTACATTGTACAGCGTAAAATTGTAAATGGTGTATTAAGTTAATAAGGTTGTTTTGCGAAGCGTTGCGACTTGTTGTAGACACCTACTGCTGAGGGCATACCATGTGTCTGTGAATGATGTTTGAAAATTGTTGATGCTTAAATCCATATATAAGAAATATGAAATGCTTGGGATCTTCTGATGCCATTGGTATTATAATTGACCTTTCTGTATAACCAAACAGAGGAGAGTGAAAGAGCCAAGATTCAGCAAATTGAGGCAAAATAAGGAGCAGGTAACTGCAAAATGATTGGGACGTCCATCACCCAGGGTTGATGCTTTTTTTTTTTGAACCGGGCATAACCCCTTTCCATTACTTAACATAACGGAAATACAACGTCCAAGTCTTAAAGGAAACCCAGGGTTGATGCTATGAGAAGATTTTCCAGAATTGCTCACACATGCAAATAGAAGAACAATGCCACGGCAATAGCAGAACAATACTGCTGTAAAGTATAAATAAACACTATTGGGTAAACAACAAAAGATCATCCTTACCCTGTAGGCTGTAGCTGTAGGTCTGCAACACTTCCGATAAATATATCCAAAATAATGTGCTACCCAACCAAAATAATATCCCCTTTCCCTCCCTCTCTATAAAGAGATTACTAACATAAACGTCGATGGGTTTGCTTGTGAAAGCTTGAGTTCAGAAGATAGCGATTTTCTCACTGCAGAATTCTCCTTTGGGGAAATCAAATCTGCAGTGTTTCATATGGGATATAGCAAGGCAGCTGGCCCTGATGGGTTCCCTGCTAGGAGTTTTGGGAAGTGGTTAAACATGATCTCAAATATCTATTTGGTAAGTTTCACAGGGGGAGTTTGGATGTTGAGACTCTGAATCATGAGATTGTTTCTCTAATTTCAAAAGTGTCAAACAGTGATACAGAAATCCAGAACTATTTGTGCGAAATGTAAGTTATAAGATACTCCTACTTGTTAAGATTTTGGCAAACATACTGGATGTAATAACTGCCAAAGTGGTATCTGACACCCGAAGTGGTTTTATTAAAGGGTGGTACATTGTGGAAGGAGTGGTGCAACTCCATGAAACTTTGCATGAAATTCATTCTGAAAAACAATCAGGTCTTTTGCTAAAATTTGACTTTAAACGACACATGACAAGGTCAAATGGTCTTTTTTGTGTCAAATTATGCAAAAGAAAGGCTTTGGGAATAAATGGGGTGATTGGATCATGAATATAGTGAGGGGAAGGGTGGGATCAAGGTCAATGACCGGATGGGACCTTAGATCCCTACTTTTAAGGTATTAAGAAAGGGGGATCCCTTGTCACCTCTTCTTTTTTATCTTATGACTAATGGGCTAGCCATGCTTGTCAAGAAAGCACAAGGAAATGGTTTGATCAAAACGCATTATAGTGATTTGCTGTGAAGGCCTTTAGGAGAAGAGAACTCAAGCCAACTTAACTCTCAAATTGAATCGGAATCCACTCAACCGGTCCATCTATCTAATCAAATCCAAGAGCAAAGTACTAGACAAGGTGGAGTGCTTCTACTTGATGTGGTCTTGATCATCCCCACAAGGTGGAGGTCTTGGCCTTGATCATATCCCATGGGGAGGCCTCGAAGAGGGAAGTCACTTGGCTCTCGATGTCTAAATCATATTTTTGAAGACCATAAGGGTTGAGTTTGGATTTCGATTTGCGCCATGTGATGCACCGTTGAACGTGCTGTTCGCACACGAACACGTCACCGTGTACCTCCAACGCCGAGGGTGATGCACCGCAGCTCACGTCGAAGGAGACCCGTCCGGAAGCGCGGTACGCAAGCAGTCCGGCAGGCGCTTTTGAAGACCCGAAACCCCACACGCCCGGGAGGGACCCCGTCAGGGCGCGCGGCGGCTATGGGCTGCCCTAGGTCGACCTGATCGCCCCTAGGGCCTCGAGGTTCGCCGCCCTACAATGAAGAAGAACGAACGAAGAACGAGGAAGAAGAAGAACAAGGGAGAAGGAAAAGTAAAGGTAAAAGATGTAGATAGATTTGTTCGATTGTGTGTTGTTCAATCGGCCGTCACCCCCAACATATATAAGAGGCGGCTGGACTTCCCGTACAAGTAAAGGATTCATCTAGGCTTTCCTTACAAGAATATTACATTAATTCACGTCCTAAAAAATCCTAGTTCTAGTCCAACTCGGATTTAGCTCGGATCTGTCCCATATTTCTGTCCTACTTCTTGCGTGGGCTGTAGAAATCGCATACTAACTCGGATGGAGTCGAGTTCAACATCAAACTTGTCCGCCTCGATGATCTGCATAATACAACGCGAGTCACTTCTCCTTTTAAGGCCATCTTTATGACTTTTAGGGCCCATCTTTAACTGTGGGTCGGATTCAATTATGCAGTTTTCTGAACTGTCCGAGTCTTGTAACAACTTTGTAGGCCGTATACTATCTCCGATGATGATGACTCCAAAAGCAAAGTTGACCGTTTTGACGATACGCACAACTTCCGTGTAGAACACTTTTCCATCCGAGGTCATCTGAATAACCTTTCGAGCCCATCTCCAACTTCTGGTCGGATTGACTTTGACCGCTTCCACTTTCCCGGCAAGGTTTCCACCCCGGCAAGGTTTCCACCCCGGCAAGCTTTCCACACCGGCAAGCTTTCCACACCGGCAAGGTTTTACACCGGCAAGCTTCCACGGCGGCAAGCTTTTCGCGCTGGCAAGCTTTCCACGCCGGCAAGCTTTTACACCGGCAAGATTTCCATCCCGGCAAGCTTTCACACCGGCAAGCTTTTTACTTGGATTTCTCGACTGAAAATATAGCCTGATCTTGATTTGCCTCTCCAGGTCGCATACGACCTTGGATTGAGACGATTTATATATAAAAATCGATTTGCTCGACGAGACGAAGCTTTCTCGTGTTGACGGTTTTTCGATTCAAGGCCATCTTGATGGCCAAATGACTCGCGCGACCCATCAGACAGGGTGTTTGGTACCTCGCGCCATATTTTCGTTTAGGTTCAGTCTGCAGTGTATTGTCTCTAACTTTTGCATACGAACTCGGATTTAGATGATCTATATATGAAAATCGATCGCCTCGACGAGAAGAAGACAATCCATGTAGAGTGCTCCTTCATCCGAGGTCGTCTTGAAGGCGTAACCGGCCGAAAAGCACTTGGAACACTCGGAGCACAGTTTCGGCCCCTAAGATGGGGTTGGACGATCATAACCTAAACATCAAAGTTGTTCCACTCGGCTACGTGAAACTTTTCACGCCGAAAACCCTTTCACTCAAGACCATCTCATTTTCTTTTTATGCCGTGCCAAAATCTGGTGTCAACACATGCCCCCCCTGTTTTTCGGCAAAGCTTGTGTGCCGAAAAATAACTTGCACATAGCTTGCTCTAAGGACGATATCAACACTCCATCGGCCATTTGGCATGTTCTTAGGACGATAAGTTTATATCGGCCATTGCTTTTGTGAATATTTTGATGCAAGCTTGGGTGAAACTTTCTCAACTTCATTAATCCGACTATAAAGTTCCATAGATATGCATGTCAAAACCATCCATCAACCATATTGTCCACCCTTTTACTAGGATCTTGCAGATAATCAACAATGAACTTTCTCGAATCCTTGCTTTCGCCAGCATAAACACTTCATTAGTAGCCGAAGCAGTGGGTTTTCGTTCGGCCTTACCTACGTTGTCAAGAATAAGCATCGGCTATTGATAGATATATGCAATACACCATGATCAAAATAGTAGCCAGATACTTGCTGTGCCAACTCGTTTGCTCTTCAGTTGTTATGTCTAGATATATGAGCAGTATTAAAGCAACCCAAGGTAAAATTTACATATAGACATACCTCGAGATAAACTATAAGTGATTCGTCAAAACATTGATAACCCTTGGATATTTGTTGCACTACTCATAACGAATCACCGAAAGCCTCACTATGTTTAGCACATACGGCAAAAGTTCCAAACCGAATAACATTGCATATTCGGCTTTGATTATTGTGCAATAAATATTTTAAGAGGCACGAGGCTTCACAGAACAGCACTATATGGAGATATATAAACAACACCAACACCGTGGCCATTGTTATGAATTCAACTATCAAAACATAATCTCCATAGTACTCGTCTCGCTCTCCAATTGAACTAAGGACGATGTTAGAATACTACACCGGCCATACTTTGACATATTCTTAGGGCGATAGATAAATATCGGCCATTACCACGAGGTCCATGTAGAATTCACCCACCAAAGTATGTATAGCCGAAATAAACAAATGAAATAGCAATAAATATTTTGGCCCCTTTGTATTAGCAACAAAAATGTAACTAACCAAATGTATAGTGATTTGGCAATACCCTGTTATGATATAGAAAATTATGTTGCATCCATGGATCAAAATAAATCCATGGAGGGTAATTGATCATACCTATGGATGAATTCCATGGCAAAGGCATCAATGGCATGGTTGAAGAAAATGGATGATGTGCTAACCGAAGATTTTGATGTTGTGATGCACACCTTCGGCTTAATTGTTTGTTGCTTCCATTCTTTTCTTTCTTCACTTTTATTGTACTTGTTGCAATAGAAGCATGCACATCATTTTTGTTATGATTGATCCTCTTGGGAACCCATGCCATGTTCTTCTGTCTCAGCTCATGTGCACTAAGATTTTGTAATTCCTTCTTTTGCCAATACGATAAGCCGAGTGGGCATCTCGGCTGTGATTCTGTTTTGACCAATGGCAATTCTTTTTTGGCCTTGTGCACTCTCAACTTCTTTTCTTCAGATTTGGCCCTCTTATTTTTAACAATTGATTGCTCCACTTCTTTGCCTTTTGTGGCCAATGTCAACACTTTAATTGACTCTTCGTTATTTGAGATCAAATCTGAAGTAGCACACTTACGACCATCTTTCTTGACCCGGTATACTTGCTTGACCACCTCTTTCTTCGTCCATGGGGTCTGGACCGATTCCTTATGATTGAAGCGGTCTTTAACATGTGATTGTTCAAATGTTGATCTTCTCGGAGCTGCATAATATTGGTGAGATGGTCTAAAATAAGATGGAGAATGTGCCCTTGTATCATACCTGTCCCGTGATGGATATGGATCTACATGAGCATAGGGAGGCATCCACGGCATTGCCATTGGCGGCCCAAAATAAGGATATGAATATGTTGCATTAAAATTCTCACTTTGCCAATACCGATCCTCATATTTGCGCCTAGGGGGTGATTTTGATGCTTTTGCATCAGTTGACCGATAAGCACTTTTCTCTTCACTCTTCTTTTGATATTTATCTAATAATTGTGCAAAAGTGACTTTGGATTTCTTGCGCTTGTGCTTATTGCGGCCTTTATCTCCTTTGGCTTGACTTGCATTGATCTTTGGATTTTCTTGTTGCCCCCTAGTGCTAGATGTCTCTGTTGTAGCTTTGATGGAATTCCCGTCTTCAAGATTGTTGTTGATGCAATTTTTAACAATATCCTTGCTTGAAGACTTGATCCCGTCATCATTGGTGTGTACCTGTCCACCTTTAGATGAATCGGTTTGAGATAGCCGAGTCAACATTTGATCGCCATCAAGGCCAATCTGATCTGACTGGCCATATGCTCGTGCCTCAACAAACTCCAATCGTCCTGTGTTGTCCAATTGTGCAGATTGATGAATCACATTGCAGTCTTTGACATTCTGCTCGAACAAACATTGCATTCGCTCTTGTCTTGACGGCTCAATATTGTGATCAATTATAATAATAGGATTAGTCGGTGATGTGCCGACGATGTGATCACCTATGCCCGGACTAAAGATACACTGCTCGTCCATTAACCATTAATGTGAAACCGGCTTTGGAATTAAACAACTGAGTGGTGCTGGCTTAACGCCATGCAACTCAGCTATGTATCGATTTTTGTCCTTCTTTTCCGATGTTCTTGAATCGGTTATCCTGGAGAACTTTGAACCTGGCATTATGTTTCTACAACCAAAATAATTACAGAATATACATCTCATCTGAGACCAAATGTTAGCCAGGCATGAAACAAACAAAGTTGTCCATATGAATATAAAGTTTAGTTGACATGATGGGAACAACTTTGGTTGCGATAAATTGTCACTCTTAGTCTCTATGAATGATACCATGTGTTGACTATCATGATTAGTGACAAGATCACTCCTAACAAACAGATTACTCATTTCGATTGGTCTTTCAAAATTAGTTAGAACCTTACTAACAGGTGCATCAACAATATGATTTTGACCGAATCGAAAATTGAATAAACTATCTGCTAGGTGTACCTTTGTGAAGACGTTGGAAGGAGAAGATGGTTGCACCACTGGAACAATACCTTGCTCCACTTCTGAATAATTCTCCAACGCCTCTTCCTCTTTTTCTGGATCTCGTGCCTCATCACTTGGATTGCCTGAGTAGATTTCACTCGGTTTGCCCGAGTAGATTTCACTCGGACGCTCTTCGTCAGTTGAACTTTGCTCGGCTGCATTTTCTTGTTCTTGGTGTTCATCGTTAACCGAACTGTGTTCGGCCATATTACTTTGTTTTTTATGCTCATCAATATCTTTAGCACGAAACTCATAGGGTAGCATGTAAGCTCCCTTACATCCAGAAAAATCGAGCATAGCCAATTTGCTGTCTTTATCGTTCCTTTGCTCAGTGAAGCTTGCTTCTTCTGTTTTGGTACACCCGACAAAAACTGGCTTGATGTACTCGGCACTAGCCGGCGATGCACTCGGCCTTGACTGGCTCGATGCACTTAATCCGGTTTCAACCGAATCCACCATTGTCTTGGCTTTAAAGGAATCGTTCGACTCGGCTACAGACGACTTAGTCATATTTGAATTGGTTTCAACCGAATCAATAGTATTAGCCAAGCCAATCTTCTGTTGTTGATTTGCTTGCAAAGCTTCTTTTTTATCCTGCCTCAGCATCGCAGAAGGGCCACCATAGTTGCCGCATGGAGGAAGGCACTTGACGTATTCTTGTAAATCTTCCTCTTCACGCTTCTTCTTGAGTGCTTCATAAGCCTGTCAATATTCTGCTGGTAATTCCTCAAGAGTCGGTGTGGTAAAATTATTGACGCAATTTCCTGCAAGTTGTGGCTTGATCTTGTCCATTCGGGCCACATATTTTTCTTTAAATTCGGACCTGCTTGGATCAGCCTGCCCCCCAATGCTTTTATGATTTTTCGGCAATGAACTTATGTTGTCGAATTTTTGCAATTGTATAGGGGGTGTATAACATGCTGCAATGATAGGTGAAGACATATGCACTGTTGTTGAACCATATTTTCTCTCGCCAATTCGATCAATTGGCAACACTTTGTCTTCTTGCAAAACCATAGCTTTTATCGCCTCATAATCAGGAACCAAGCCCTTTTCGTGTTGCTCAAGGCAAAGATCGCTAATTTTCTTATTTTGGGCTAAACTTTTTAAAGCAGCCAAAGCCACCTCATCTCCTGCAATATTAGGCACAGATGCTCCTATAGAATCTACATTCACTCGGCCATAACCACAACGGTGAGCCGAGTCATGAATACTCTTAGTTGGATATGCTGCTAAACAATTAATCTCATGAGGTGTAGTATATGATGACTGAGGATAACCGGCCGAATAGCTAATAGAAGCATTGCCGATTCCCCCATCCATCGGCATGTTTGGGGATGAACCCGCATATTGCGAGTCGGCTGTCGATGGATAAAACTGTGAGACGCCCTCCTGTACATGAGGTGTCCTATATTGATCACTCAAACTCATCGTGTTGTTCACCGGCATATTGAAAGGTGTTGCCGATGCATGAAAGTTCGGATCCATAAGTTGCATGTCGCGATTGTGTAAATTCCAAGCTTCTCCAACAGAATAACTAGTCGGCTTTTGCTCGTTTGGGCTAGCCGACATGACATGTCCATTGGGAGATCTAGCAACACCAACATAATGGCTATTTGCATCTACGCAAGGGGATTGATAATACATGTTACCGTCGTAGATTGCAGCCGCTTGATGACGCTCTCCTCGTAGCAAGAACAGGCTGGAGACCGCTCGAAGCTTTTTCCCCAGCGGAGTCGCCAAAAACTGTGTTCGCACACGAACACGTCACCGTGTACCTCCAACACCGAGGGTGATGCACCGCAGCTCATGTCGAAGGAGACCCGTCCGGAAGCGCGGTACGCAAGCAGTCTGGCAGGCGCTTTTGAAGACCCGAAACCCCACACGCCCGGGAAGGACCCCGTCAGGGCGCGCGGCGGCTATGGGCTGCCCTAGGTCGACCTGATCGCCCCTAGGGCCTCGAGGTTTGCCGCCCTGCAATGAAGAAGAACGAGCGAAGAACGAGGAAGAAGAAGAACAAGGGAGAAGGAAAAGTAAAGGTAAAAGATGTAGATAGATTTGTTCGATTGTGTGTTGTTCAATCGGCCGTCACCCCCAACATATATAAGAGGCAGCTGGACTTCCCGTACAAGTAAAGGATTCATCTAGGCTTTCCTTACAGAATATTACATTAATTCACGTCCTAAAAAATCCTAGTTCTAGTCCAACTCGGATTTAGCTCGGATCTGTCCCATATTTCTGTCCTGCTTCTTGCGTGGTATGTAGAAATCACATACTAACTCGGATGGAGTCGAGTTCAACATCAAACTTGTCCGCCTCGATGATCTGCATAATACAACGTGTGTCACTTCTCCTTTTAAGGCCATATTTATGACTTTTAGGGCCCATCTTTAACTGTGGGTCGGATTCAATTATGCAGTTTTCTGAACTGTCCGAGTCTTGTAACAACTTTGTAGGCCGTATACTATCTCCGATGATGATGACTCCAAAAGCAAAGTTGACCGTTTCGATGATACGCACAACTTCCGTGTAGAACACTTTTCCATCCAAGGTCATCTGAATAACCTTTCGAGCCCATCTCCAACTTCTGGTCGGATTGACTTTGACAGCTTCCACTTTCCCGGCAAGCTTTCCACCCCGGCAAGGTTTCCACCCCGGCAAGCTTTCCACACCGGCAAGGTTTCCACCCTGGCAAGGTTTCCACCTCGGCAAGGTTTCCACACCGGCAAGGTTTCCACCCCGGCAAGGTTTCCACCCCGGCAAGCTTTCCACACCGGCAAGCTTCCACGCCGGCAAGCTTTTCGCGCCGGCAAGCTTTCCACGCCGGCAAGCTTTTCGCGCCGGCAAGCTTTCCACGCCGGCAAGCTTTCACACCGGCAAGATTTCCATCCCGGCAAGCTTTCACACCGGCAAGCTTTTTACTCGGATTTCTCGACTAAAAATATAGCCTGATCTTGATTTGCCTCTCCAGGTCGCATACGACCTTGGATTGAGACAATTTATATATGAAAATCGATCGGCTCGACGAGACGAAGCTTTCTCGTGTTGACGGTTTTTTGATTCAAGGCCATCTTGATGGTCAAATGACTCGCGCGACCCATCAGACAGGGTGTTTGGTACCTCGCGCCATATTTCCGTTTAGGTTCAGTCTGCAGTGTATTGTCTCTAACTTTTGCATACAAACTCGGATTGAGATGATCTATATATGAAAATCAATCGCCTCGACGAGACGAAGACAATCCATGTAGAGTGCTCCTTCATCCGAGGTCGTCTTGAAGGCGTAACCGACCGAAAAGCATTCGGAACACTCGAAGCACAGTTTCGGCCCCTAAGATGGGGTTGGACGATGATAACCTAAACATCAAAGTTGTTCTACTCGGCGACGTGAAACTTTTCACGCTGAAAACCCTTTCACTCAAGACCATCTCATTTTCTTTTTATGCCGTGCCAAAATCTGGTGTCAACACGTGCGACTCCACATCTTGGGCTAATGAAGTGGCTGGAGAGCATCAAGTAAGTATTCTCTACTCCAAAATGCCCCATCAAGACGCCCCCATGATGTCTTGCAAAAATAGCAAATACACAATCGACATGGGAATGCATAGTTTGTTAGCTCTAAAGAGAAAGCCTCCATGCAAATAATAGTTCTCCCAACCTTTAGCCTCTTTGAAATATGAAAAGGGAATACCAAAAGTAGGGTCCAACCATACAAGTCCTTCACGCATTTAAGGTCCAACACTATAACCTCAAGTAGATTCAAAAAGGGTCATTTTGTGGGAAAGAGCATCCTCCAACATTGTCATTGCTCTTTTTTATGTTCACCACATAGGAAAATGATTCAATAAATTCACCTCACTTCACCTATGATTCAGTTTAGCTTGGCCCTCAAGATGATTCAAGGATTTCATGATCCGAGCCAAAGTTAGCGTTGCCAAACCTCAGTCACATGAACTAACACAGATCATTGTCATAGATGAGGTAGTTAAGTTAGTTGTTTAATTTTCCACTATAATATGCTATCAACGCACTTTGTTGCATAAGAGAATGATATCCACCTACTATACTCTTGTATTTGAGCGTAACCTCATCTTATAGTAAGTATTCTCTACTCTAAAATGTCCCATCAAGACGGCCCCATGATATCTTGCAAAAATAGCAAATGCACAACCGACTTGGGAATACATAGTTTGTTAGCTCTAAAGCGAATGCCTTTATGCAAATAATAGTTCCTCCAACCTTTACCCTCTTTGAAATATGAAAAAGGAATACCAAAAGTAGGGTCCAAGCATATAAGTCCTTCACGCATTAAAGATCCAACACTATAACCTCAAGTAGATTCAAAAAGGGTCGTTTTGTGGGAAAGAGCATCCTCCAACATTGTCATTGCCCTTTTTATGTTCACCACGTAGGAAAATGATTCAATAAATTACCTATGACTCAGTTTAGCTTGGTCCTCAAGATACTTCAAGGATTTCATGATCCAAGTGAATAATAAACTCCTTAGGCCAAAGTTAGTGTTGCCAAACCTCAATAACATGAACTCTCACATAGATCATTGTCATAGATGAGGTAATTAATTTCACCATTTAATTTTCCATGATAATGTGTCAACCAACTTGTGACGCCCCCGATTCAATCGTACACTAAAAATACACGCAAATGTATACGATCAAGATCAGGGACTCACGGGAAGATATCACAACACAACTCTAGACACAAATAAAATAATACAAGCTTCATATTACAAGCCAGGGCCTCGAGGGCTCGAATACAGAAGCTCGAATACACAAGAGTCAGCGAAAGCAACAATATCTGAGTACAGACATAAGTTAAACTAGACTGCCCTAAGACGGCTAGCACAAAAACAACAACGATCGAAAAGGCAAGGCCTCCTGCCTGGGACCTCCTAACTACTCCTGGTCGTCGGCGGTCTCCACGTAGAAGTAGGCACCGTCGGGGTAGTAGTAGTCGCTGGTGGTGGCAGCTGGCTCCTGGGATCCGCCATCTGGTCGCAACAACTGGAAAGAAGAAAGAAGGGGAAAAGGGGTAGCAAAGCAACTATGAGTACTCATCCAAAGTACTCGCAAGCATCAGATCTATACTAAGTATGCATCAGTATCAAATGGAACGGTTGTATCTGTGGACTGAAAGTGCAAGTAATCCCCGGGTGGTTTTGGTAATTCATAACAACATATAGCTCATTGAACTAATATCCTTTCAAGTTAAATATTTCAGAAAGTTCAATGATTGGCATGGCACATGGACAAGAGGATGTGGAACCCCTTAAAAATGCTAAGGACAAAGATTGGCACAAGCTCAAGACTCTACATTTCTATTTTAGTGATCCAAGATCACATTGAGTCCATAGGAAAAGCCAATACTATTAAAAGGGGATGAGGTGTTGCTTAATGGTCTACTTGCTCAAAATGCTTAGTGATATGCTCCAAAGCCCTCAACCACTTTCTCATTCCAAATATGTCCTAAACCTAAAGTCAAACTCGGCCCCACCGATTTGATCTATCCGACGCCACCGAGTTCCTTTGACATAGCCACTGCCAAAACCCTAATCAGTTCGGTCTCACCGATAGGGATTTCGGTCTCGCCGAGATGGGATTGCAAACTCTTTGTTTCCCTTCGTAACGTTTCGGTCTCACCGAGATGAGCGATCGGTCTCACCGAGATGAGCGATCGGTCCCACCGAGTTCGCAATGCAAACTCTCTGTGTCCCTTTCGTAATGTTTCGGTCTTACTGAAAGGAGGGATCGGTCCCACCGAGTTTGCCTGACCAACTCTCTGTTTGCTCATTGTTGAAATCGGTCTCACCGAGTTCATGCAATCGGTCACACCGAGATGAGGTTTTGCCCTAACCCTAGCACATCGGTCCCATCGAGTTGAGATGTCGGTCCCACCGAAAATCCTAACGTTCACATTTTGAACTAGTTCGGTCTCACCGAGTTCTTCTATTCAGTATGACCGAGTTGAGTCAAATGTGTGTAACGGTTAGATTTTCTGTGGAGGCTATATATACCCCTCCACCCCCTTCTCTATTCAAGAGAGAGCCATCAGAACGAGCTTACACTTCCACTACTCATTTTCTGAGAGAGAACCACCTACTCATGTGTTGAGACCAAGACATTCCAATCCAACCACAAGAATCTTGATCTCTAGCCTTCCCCAAGTTCCTTTCCACTCAAATCATCTTTCCACCATATCCAAATCCGTGAGAGAGAGTTGAGTGTTGGGGAGGCTATCATTTGAAGCACAAGAGCAAGGAGTTCATCATCAACATACCATTTATTACCTTTTGGAGAGTGGTGTCTCCTAGATTGGTTAGGTTTCACTTGGGAGCCTCCGACAAGATTGTGGAGTTGAACCAAGGAGTTTGTAAGGGCAAGGAGATCGCCTACTTCGTGAAGATCTACCCGAGTGAGGCAAGTCCTTCGTGGGCGATGGCCATGGTGGGATAGACAAGGTTGCTTCTTCGTGGACCCTTCGTGGGTGGAGCCCTCCGTGGACTCACGCAACCGTTACCCTTCGTGGGTTGAAGTCTCCATCAACGTGGACGTACGATAGCACCACCTATCGGAACCACACCAAAAATCTTCGTGTCTACATTGCGTTTGCCTTCTCCAAACCCTTCCCTTTACCTTCATATGCAATGTTTTACTTTCCGCTGCTACACTCTTAGAATTGCATGTGTAGGTTGATTGCTTGACTTGTGCTAAGTTGCTAAAATCTGCCAAGACTTAAAATTGGGAAAAGGCTAGATTTTTATTTGGTCAAGTAGTCTAACCCCCCCCCCCTCTAGACCTACTTTCGATCCTACATGGACTGAACTACAGAATGCCAGAATAGGGGGGAAGGCCTAGCCTATCGAAGACTAGCATCTTCAAGCATCTTGCAGCATTCAGAAGAGTAAAGAATAACATTTTATAATTAACAAGCATGTTGTAGCAAACACACCCAGAGATCCTTTCTCGACTCCCTGCGAGAAAGAAATCCCGGAGCTATCATATCCAAATCATATCTCAGTATCCAGTTCCAGTTGTATAGATCGGGATACAACTCCAAGTCGTCCTGTTACCATGGACACGGCTATTCAAATAGATAAACTTCCCCGCAGGGGTGCACCACATTACCCAACACGCTCGATCACTCTGGCCGGGCACACTTTCCTGGGTCATACCCGGCCTCGGAAGATCAACACGTCGCAGCCCTACTTAGGCTCAACAGAGAGGCCAGCACATCGGTCTAAATCCTAAGCGCGCAGGGGTCTTGGGCCCATCGCCCTTTGCACTCCTGCACGTTGCGAGGGCGGCCGGTGAGCAGACCTAGCCCCCCTTATACAAGGGTAGGCATAACTAGTCCAACCCAGCGCATGCCGCTCCGTCG
Organism: Thinopyrum elongatum; assembly: GCA_011799875.1. Classification (NCBI taxonomy): domain Eukaryota; kingdom Viridiplantae; phylum Streptophyta; class Magnoliopsida; order Poales; family Poaceae; genus Thinopyrum; species Thinopyrum elongatum. The sequence continues at coordinate 364,542,751 of CM022297.1, read as the reverse complement.
CTGACGTCTGAAGAGTTTCAGCTGATACTAGGACGCCGGTTGCCCATATCTTGTCCCACGTGGTGGTTAATTCGTATAGGCCAGTGGCCAACTCAGATCAAATACCCAAATCCATTAGTGTCTTGGAAGCACGCGGTAATGAGCAGAGACTCATGATCATGTGACCCCGTCGCCCCGTCTCGTGAACTTACGGCAAGGGCCCGGAATGCCCGGCCGTGCCATGTAGAAATCTCGCGGGTACCCTCCAGGTCAACCCGACTACACATCAACTCGCGGGTACCCCTCAGGGCCAACCCGACTTCAACAAGGTTCTGTGGTAAAGTTAAAGTAACCGTGTGTCCAAAACAGCAAGGGGGAAACCCGAGGAATCATCCTCGATGTAACCGTCAAGGTGGACTTGGAGGAATCACCCTCGATGGTCCACACTTGAGGGGTTGCACGACAGAGTCGTTATCGGGAGTGGTGAAGGAGGAATCACCCTCGAAGACCACAACCGATTAGCTACACTACAGAGTTAACATCAGAAGTGCTATACGAGGTATCACCCTCCGCACTCGATAGTAGCTCTGCAGAGTCGTACAACTAAGGAGGGTGTGATGTGATGTGTGTGGCTCTGGACGTAGATCACGTTGATCAAGTCATCGGTAATCCAGCGGGGCCAACAAGGACAAGGTGAGGGGTCACTGGTGGATCACTAACCAACCTATACTAAGCAGTTTAGGATAAACAGGTAAGGTAACAATTGCAGGTTACAAAATCAGGCTATGCATCAGAATAGGAACATACAAAAGCAGTAGCAATTCTAATGCAAGCATGAGAGGGAAAGAAAAGGAAGAAGGGTCATCGGTGATGTAGTCGATCACAGGGGCCGCATTGGTCTCGGGCTCTACCGGAGAGAAGAGGGGGAAGAAACAGTAAATATAAGCAAACAGATGCATGACGATGCAAGACACGACAACAAGCAGTGCTAGGGGTGACCTAACATAGTACTACACGTTGCAGACGGAGAGGGAAAACATTCGGAGGGTTTTTTTCGGCGCCTGGCGTTTTTCGGACAAATGAAAAGAGGGGGGCGGTTCCATGTTCAGCATGCTAGGGGCATGTGATAGATGAACGGATTGCATATTCAGATTCTCATATTTTTCTGAGCAACTTTCATATATAAATTATTTTAGTCCGAGTTACGATTTAATTTATATGATTTTTCAAAGTTTTAAATGATTTTCTAATTTTCTAGATTTAATTCAATTCGAAATTATATTAGATATAAATGCTATGGGTACACAATAGTGTACCCAGTATTATGCATCAGAGGCTGACAAGGGGGCCCAGCTGACTGGGTCAACCGCCCAGTCAGCATAGGCTCACTGGTGGGACCAGGGGGCTGAGTCAGCAGGGTCAAATGTTGGCCCGTTGATTGGTCAACTGGGTAAGGGGACCCACCTATCAATGAAACAGTGGTTAACCTAATTTATTTTAGTTAATTAATGTTGTGGGTCCCAGAGGTCAGTGACACACTAATTGACCTAATTAGTATAAACTAATTTATTTAGTTAACGTGGGCCCATGCGTCAGTGGGTGTTAGGGCCAGGGTTAGAGCTAATGTGCTGACACGCGGGACCCATCGGAGTTAAATCACCTGCGTGCCGGCGCAGCTCCGGCGAGCACCAGAGAGGGCGTCGTTGTCTGGAATCGGGGTACACATGACCAAATGGTCGCCCGCGACCACCCAGATGACGAGCGCGATGAGGCGCATCCAATGGAGCCAACCACGCGAGCTCGGGAGGTCGGAATCGGCGTCAGCGACGAGCCGTGGCAGAGGCCGAATCAGGAGCTCGTCGGGTTCGGCGTTTGGGAACGGATGCAAGCGATCTAAAGGTGCTGGCGACATTGCGGCGATGCACTGAGTGTGTTGCCATGCTTGTCAGGCTTTGAAACGGGTGGCAGCAGCGGTGTCGAGCATGGCAACAGCGGCGGAGCGACGGCAGCAATGGTAGCAGCAGCAACGAGCAGCAAATTGAGGAGCAGAGAGGGGGGGGGGGAGGAAGCGGAGCTCACCAAGGAGCGCACGGCGGCTCGGTGGGAGTTTAGGAGCTACAGGGGAGTAGATCAAAGAGGAGGAACGGTGTAGGATCGAAAGTAGGTCTAGAGACTACTTGACCAAATAAAAATCTAACATTTTCCCAATTTTAGTTGTGGGCAGATTTTAGCAATTAACACAAGTCAAGCAATCAACCTACACATGCAATTCTAAGAGTATAGCAGTGGAAAGTAAAACATTGCATATGAAGGTAAAGGGAAGGGTTTGGGCAAGGCAAACGCAATGTAGACACGGAGATTTTTGGCGTGGTTCCGATAGGTGGTGCTATCGTACGTCCACGTTGATGGAGACTTCAACCCACGAAGGGTTATGGTTGCGCGACTCCACGAAGGGCTCCACCCACGAAGGGTCCACGAAGAAGCAACCTTGTCTATCCCACCATGGCCATCACCCATGAAGGACTTGCCTCACTCAGGTAGATCTTCATGAAGTAGGCGATCTCCTTGCCCTTACAAACTTCTTGGTTCAACTCCACAATCTTGTCGGAGGCTCCCAAGCGACACCTAACCAATCTAGGAGACACCACTCTCCAAAAGGTAAAAGATGATGTGTTGATGATGAACTCCTTGCTCTTGTGCTTCAAATGATAGTCTCCCGAACACTCAACTCTCTCTCACAGATTTGGCTATGGTGGAAAGATGATTTGAGTGGAAAGCAACTTGGGGAAGGCTAGAGATCAAGATTCTTGTGGTAGGATTGGCATATCTTGGTCTCAACACATGAGTAGGTGGTTCTCTCTCAGAAAATGAGTAGTGGAAGTGTAGGCACGTTCTGATGGCTCTCTCTCCAATGGAGAAGGGGGTGGAGGGGTATATATAGCCTCCACACAAAATCCAACCATTACACACATTTGACCCAACTCGGTCAGACCGAATAGAAGAACTCGGTGAGACCGATTTAGTTCAAAATGTGAACGTTAGGAATCTCAGTGGGACCGACTGGAACAACTCGGTGGGACCGATGTGCTAGGGCTAGGGCAAAACCTCATCTCGGTGAGACCGATTGCTTGAACTCGGTGAGACCGATTTCAGCAAAGAGCAAATAGAGAGTTGGTCAAGCAAACTCGGTGGGACCGATTGCACATTTCGGTGAGACCGAAATAATTGCAACAACCAACAGAGAGTTTGCAGGGCCATCTCGGTGAGACCGAGATCCGTATCGATGTCACCGAATTGCTAGGGTTTCTGGCAGTGGCTATGTCAAATGAACTCGGTAGCGCCGGATGGAACATTTCGGTGGGGCCGAGTTTGACTTTGAGTTTTGGACAAATTTGGAAATGAGAAAGTGGTTGTGGGTTTTGGAGCAATATCACTAAGCACTTTGAGCAAGTAGACCATTAAGCAACACCTCATCCCCTTTTAATAGTATTGGCTTTCCTATGGACTCAATGTGATCTTGGATCACTAAAATATAAATGAATAGTCTTGAGCTTTTGCCAATCTTTGTCCTTAGCATTTTGAGGGGTCCACATCTCTAGTCCATGCCATGCCAATCATTGAACTTTCTAAAATATTAAACTCGAATGGATATTAGTTCAATGAGCTATATGTTGTTATGGATTACCAAAACCACCCGAGGATTAGTTGCACTTTCAATCTCCCCCTTTTAGGTAATTGATGACAACATATAGATCAAAGCTTCGACAAATAATAATATGAATGAAATACATCGTCGCTTTGAGAAGTATGTGATAAGCAAGAGCTCCCCCTAAATTTGTGCATTATTTAAAATTTGCTTTTGAATGCAAATGCACAATCGATTAGGATCATGGGTCACTCTTCCATGTCACATACATCTTGGTGGAGAACTCAAAATGATAAGAGTTGAATAACATGCACTCATCACCAAGGATACAAGTGATTGATCATACACAAATTCATGGATATAGATAAGTAAGCACACACATTAAGCATAGTATGATCAAACACATGATCACATAAGTATCTCACGAGCATAAAATAAATTGTAGCATAGGAATCAAACAACCAAACGATCAAGGTAGCAAGAGAAGCAAATAAAGCCAACAAAAAAAGCAAGACACTCTCTCTCTCGAAGCCTAAGATCTATACACTTTCTCCCCCTTTGGCAACAAGTTACCAAAATGTTTGAAAACGTATAGTGCTATATGACACTCTATGCACGATCTCCGAAAGCTCCTGAAGGGGTCTTCTGGCTTGTCGCTCTGGTGTGCGTAGATGGCGCGGAGAGGAGGGCCTCTACAAATGCTTCTGAGGAAGTCTGCGGAGCTGGAGGGGTTGACACTAGAGGTACAACCGTGGTAGTTGCTGCAGGTGCTGAAGTAGTAGTCCTGGAGTCTCTGACAACTGGCACAGCTGATGACCTTTGTGCCCTTGGCACTCTCTGGAAAGTATCTGTAGTTGGTCTATCTTCCCTGTCCTCAGCATCCTCTTGGAGTTTCTCCACAATAGTCTGTATCTCAGTGACCTTCACATCTAGATCATGAAATTTTGTCTCAACGATCCTCTCAAGACTTTCCTGGTTTTGAGTCAGGGTGGCCAAGCCCTTCTCAATTATCACTGTAGCCTCAAGCAGATAACTGAGTTGATCTTGCTTGGTCTTGAGGAGCACTGTGGAGGCATTCGGTGCACTTGCTGTCTTTGCTGCTTTTGCAGCCTTTGCCTTCTCTATCTTCTCCTGGGCTTCTGCACAAGTAGGATGAGAAGCATCCATGACAACCTCGTTGTCCTCAAAGTCTGGCCTTAGGGGTAGATGCTCACTGTCTAGTAGATATGTCCCGGTTCCCATCTTGGAATTGATCAACATTTGAATGTGAGGGGCATATCCACAAGATCTCTTCTGATCAACAGCTGTTCTCTTCATAGTTTCTACAATCAAGCTCATCACCTTGAATTTCTGTGGCACATCAAATAAGTGAAGCAGGTTGATGGAGTGACCACGGATTATTCTATGATCTCCTGACTTGGGCAAAAGAGTGTGCCTCAATATAGTGTTGATGGTGGTCAAACCAGCAAGCAGATAGTATATAGATCCAAGCTTGTGAGTCTCCAAGGCTTTGCCAGGAATTGGCTTGTACATGTTAGCCATGGAGTTGTGATCCTTCCTAGGCTTGGCATACACATCAAGATCATTTTCCTCTTCCTCTGGGGCATTGATCAACTTGGCCCATTCTGAGATAGTTGATTGATATCTTGTTCCTTCAGTCATCCAGACTATCTTTCCATCAGGGTAGAAGTGAGCAGTGGAATAGAATTGCATGATCATCTCATCATTCCACTTGGTCAACTTCTGACCAACAAACTTGTCAACACCATTCATTCTGAAGCTCTCATGCACACTTGGGAAATATTCTTCATTGCCATCAATGTATTTCCAGTCAACCCATTTCATATCACAAACAATGGGCTTCTTGTCTAATAGGACAGTCTCATAGAAATCCTGCTGTTCCTTTGTGTGAAAGTGATAGTCCACAGCAGTTCTCCTCCTGGTGGCATAGGGATCAGTCTTTCTCTAAAGTCTCAGACCTGCATCCTTTCTTAACTTCATGTTCTCTGCCACAGGATGATCATCACTATGATCTGGAATCTTGGGTTTGAGCTTTCTGAGCACTAGTGGCTCTTCTTCTTCTTGAGCTTCAGGCACTGGGGCCTTGTTCTTTTCAGCAGCAGGTGTATTTCTTGTTGATCTCTTAGGTGTAGTTGGTTTGGGAGCTTGAGCTTGAGCTGAAGGCTTGGGGGCAGACTTGGGCTTAGATGGAGAAGCCCTAGTCCTTATGGCAGTCCCCATAAGCTTCTGAGTCTTTGCAGAAGGTGCAACAGGCTCTTCCTCCTCCTCTTCTTCATCAGAATTTCTCATCATAGAAGGTTTACCAATCACTCTGGAAATGGTCTCCTGACCCTTTCCTTCCTCTTCTTTCCACCAGCAGCCTCTTCCTCTCTTGGCTCAAGTGTAAACACCATTGTCTCTTGAGTTGAGGCTCTAGCTTTTGACATTGGATCTCTCTTGGCAGGAGCCTTCTTCTGCATTCCAGGCTTTGTGGCAGCAACAGCAGCATACTCTTTCTTGAGTACCTTCTTCTTGGAGGTCACCTCCTCCTCAACAACAAAGTCTTCATCCTCAGATTTAGATGTTCTTTTCTTCCTTGTCCTGGTAGCTGCCTTAGGCAAATTGCTGGGAGTGCTTCTGCTCCCCTCATCATAGCTGCCAGAGGGACTAGTGCCCTCACTGAGGTTAACTTGCTCTTCAGACTTGTTCTAACTGTCACTTGCCTCAGACATCGCTGATACTGACCCTGTGAATAGATGGGTGTAGATAGAGTAGATGAGCATCACAAAGTGTAGCTTGTTTTGCAAAATATTGAGACAAAAACTTAACCTTAGTTTTCTGCAGAAAGCATTTCAGAGCTACTGATTTGACAAACTCGGTGACATCGAAGCACTAACAGAGTCTAAACACACAGTTTCGGTCAGACCGAAATGCAGTTCGGTGACTCCGAGATGCTAGGGTTTCACAGAGAAAGTGATTTCGGTCGCACTGATTAGTACACTTCTGTCAGACCGTGTTGTACTTGTGCAATGGACAGGGCCAATCGGTGTGACCGAGATCCTTAGATCGGTGGTCCGAGATGAGTTCGGCGGAAACCTAACCTTAAGTTTTTGCATCAAATCTATTCTAAGGAGTTTGTTTGGTGGATAGATCAATCTCATACGTGGGAAGAACATAGGCATTATGCTTTGTGCAAGAATCGGAGTAATGGAAAGCACAAAGGGTCAAATCCGTACCCTAACTTGGCGACGGACTTGCTACGGCGGCAATGACGGTGAGGATTCCGTTGACGGCGGCGGAGACCAGCGGCAGAAGGTCACTGGCAATGATGGTGATGATCCAGAGACCAGGGGCGGCAGTGCTGGGGCGCGGGCTCATGCGGTTGAAGTGATTTTCAACCGTACGGGTACGCAGAGTATAAATACCCAGGCGCCGGCAGTGTGACCGAGTGGAACTACTCGGTGGCACCGAGATGCAAAACTGCTAGCAGTTGCTGCAACTCGGTGTGACCGCATGGTTCTAATCGGTTGCACCGAGATAAAAACCTAGATCAACTTAATGACTTTGGTGAGACTGAGTAGGAGTGAGTTGGTCTGACCAAAAGGCATTAAGAGGTTTTGGAAGTTAAGGCCTTGACGGATCGGTGGCTCCGAGTGCTCCTCACCCGGAGGGTCCGAATTCGACTTGTTCAAACTTTGTGATGTAGCATGAATAGAGTTTGAGACGAGAAAAAACATAGATAGCTAGAGGGAGTACTTAGGAATTCTTGTCCATCCATTTGGCAAAAAGAAAAACCAAACAATCAAAGCAACAAATGGATGTCCTCGAATGGATAAAATTATGCAACCAACATGCTCACACAATAAGATGGCAAATAAAACATGTGTAAAAGCATGCACAAACACTCTAGCATCTATCAAGCAATTGGCGATGACTAGGTCATCTCTATATGAGTATATTGACTGAGGAGTCAAATGAGAACATTTGATCATTGGTCATACTCATCGTTTAAGCACAAGTGGGATTACCACATTTACATAAAGCATTGTTGTGTTCACATCATTAGAGTTGCTTTAGCTCAATTCTTAGAGCAAAGCTCCCCCTAGATGTGATATTCCTCCTTAGAGGGATGAACTAACCTTGGGTTTTGTCGATGATGACTTCATGTAGGTGTTGAAGATGTGGATGCTCAATGTTGATGTAGATCATTTGGAGCAATCCATTGGAGTGAGTTGCACTTTCAATACCTACACGGGTTAGTCCCACAAGGAACATACAAGAATATCCATAGACATAGAGTGAAACACACATATGCTGATGTCCATGAAAGCATTAGGTTACCTTGTCCCTTGTCTTACCAACAAGAGGGTTTGTGACTCCTTGAACTAGTGCAAGATATGGAAGTTGCTTGCACTTGTTCTTGCCAAAATTAATATGAGTGAAGTATGTTGGCGGAGTCACCCTCCAGAACTCTCTAGTTCTTCTTCTTTGGGATCCACATCAACTTGATGGGAATCCTTGGAGTTGTAGTCGTACTTGATGAAGTAGAACTTGATGTAGTCTTGGGAACCCACTTGACCATGGCCTTAGGAGCTTCTTCAAATGAATCAATCTCTTCTTGAAGCTTGTCCTTGCCTTTTAGCTTGTGGTCTTGTGGTGGAAGATCATCTTGAGCTTGTGTTCCTTTGAAAGAAGTGGGGTCATATGTAACATCCCCAGCCTCACACCACAGTGATCACCCTCTGATCATGCCAAGTCACCATGATTAACTATGCTTGATCATCATTTGCATCATATCTCGTTTCAAATTCCAATGCAAATTGCAATTCAAATTTAAAGAGAAAAATAAAAGTTGTTTAAATCAGAAACTAAAATGTTCATTAAATAGAAAATAATTCATAACTAATTATCTTCAGAAAAACAACATCACCTGAATTCATCATGTGACTCAAACAACATGAAACAGCACCAAAACAGAAATTTAAAGTGCCAATTCATTTATTAAAAATTCAAATGAAATCATTTGATCACCAAACCAATTTCTGGCAGTGCCAAATATTACAACATATTTATGTGGCATAACTCACTGTTTTACAAAAATCATTTTAGAGCCACACATTTTGCAAAACAGAAAGCAAAACAGAAAACAGAAAAGAAATAACGAGAAAGGGAAAAAGGCCTACGCGCTACTGCACCTACGGGCCTAAGTCAAACAGTGCAAAGCCCAACCCGTTTAGCCGGTCGTCGCCCTCATCTCGCACGCGTCAGCGCGCGCACGCCTCCGATTGCCGAACGCCGTGCTGTTGTCCATCCCGCGGCTCCCCGGCGTCGATAAAGCCACCCCGAGCTACTCTCGCTCTCCCCGAAACCCTAGCCCCCTCAGATCTTTCTCCCTCGCTAGCACCCGACGTCGTCGCCGCCATGGATCGCCGTAGCCGTGGCCTCTGACCTCGCCGCACCTCGTCTTCATGCCGGATCAACGCGCCATCCTCGACTCCTTCTTCTACGTCAACCGGAGTGAGACGGGAGCCACCACCGCGAGCCCGACGACCCCTCCTTCCTCCTACGGTCGTCTTCATCGTCGCCTTCGATTCATCGCCGTCGCGCTTCCCCGAGCACACTTTCGCATATCTGCAGGCTCCCGGTGAGTAGCCGCGTCGATCCCTCCTCTTCTCCCTCTTGTTCCATGCCCGTAGCCAGCTTGCCGCCGTCGCAGTGAGCTCGCCGCCGCAGCTCGCCTTGCCACCGCGGCCACCGCACGCACAGCTCGTGTCTGAGCTCATGGCCGTGCTCAGCGCACTCGTGCGAGTCCAACGCGCACACGCTCGTGCTTCCCTGTGCCCCATAACGCCGTATCTCCCGAATCCTGAAGTTCGGCGTCGCCCATGGTGGTCGCCGTCGACGTTTCCGACCGCCCCAGCCGCTCCCACAGGTGCCGTTCGACGCGGCATCGTCTACGCGTTTGAACACGATCGGCCGCGTTCGTTTTGATGGTCTGTGGACGAATCCCGCGCGTGGCCGCCGTTTCCTGTGGTCACCGGCGTTGCTCCGGCCGCCGTGCTGACCTGGCGTCGACGTGGCCATGTGGGGCCCACCCCAGTGAGATTGCCAGTGGGCCCCCAAGCCTCCGTTGACCCCGTTGACCATGGTCAACGCGGGGTACTGTTCACACCCTGTCGTTGACCAGTGGGCCCCCTATGTTTAATTAAGCTAATTAGATTTTAAAACTAATCTGTTAATTAGTTAACTCACTGACACCTGGGGCCCACCCCACTAATTAGTTCTGTTAGTTTAAATAAATCACTGTTAAGCTCATAGTGGCTGAAAGGTGGGTCCCACCTGTCAGTTTGACTGTTCAGCTGGTCAGCCGACTGCTGACGCAAGCATGACCTCAGCATGATGTCATATTCCATTTCTGGAAATTCCTGTTAATTAAATAAATCTAGAAAATGCTAAAATCTTTGTAAAATCAGTAGAAATTAAACCGTAGCTCAGATCGAAAAACTTTATATATGAAAGTTGCTCAGAACGACGAGACGAATCCGAATGTGCCTTCCTCATACCTGTCACATGCTTCTAGCATGATGAACATGGAACTTTCTCCTCCCTTTCATCTGTCCGATAATCACCCGGAGCTAGGAGAACACTCCCGGATAATTTCCTGCTCCCACTAACTTGCGTAGTACTACAATAGGGCATCCCTCGAATAACGTGCTGCCATGCCATGCTTCTGTGATTGCTTTTGTCTGCCTTTATTTTTTGTTTCTTCCCCCACCTCTTTTGATAGACCCCGAGACCGACGCAGCTCCGGAGACCGACTACACAGCTGACGACCCTGCCTTTGCCGCCGAGCAACCAGGCAAGCACCCCCCTTTTGAACATGCCCATATCGCCTATTCTTTCTCTCTTATGCTTGCATTAGAAATTGCTGCTGCTACTGTTTATCCTATTTCTGATGCATAGCCTGGTTTTGTAACCGCTGTTGATACCTACCTGCTTATCCTAAACTGCTTAGTATAGGTTGGATAGAGACCCACCAGAGACCCCGCCTTGACCCACTTGCCCCCGCTGGATTATCAGATGACTTGATCAACATGATCGACAACCAGGCCCCGGCACCGCACATCACCCCTTTAGTTGTACGACATTGCAGAGCTACTATCGAGTGCCGAGGGTGATACCTCGGATAGCACTTCTGATGTTAACTCTGTAGAGTAGCTATTGGGTCGTGGGCATCGAGGATGATTCCTCCTTCACCACTCCCGATAACGACGCTGTCGTGCAACACCTCAAGTGTGAACCCATCGAGGGTGATTCCTCCGCGTTCACCTTGACAGATACATCGAGTAGGAATCCAACGAGGGTGATACCTCGGATTCCCCTGATGTTATGGACACACGGATACTTGGACTTTACAAATGTTACTTGGAAAGGCGGGTCGACCCTGAGGGGTACCCGCGAGTGATGGGAAGTCGGGTTGACCTGGAGGGTACCCGAGAGATAAATACGAGGCGTGGCCGGGCATTCTTAGCCCTTGCTGCAAGTCCTCGAGATGGGGCGACGGGGTCACATCATCGTGAGTCTCTGCTCATTACCGCACGCTACCACTACACTAATGATTTGGATATTTGATCCGAGTGGGCCTCTGGCCCGATAGCACTAACCATCACGCGGGAATAAATATGGGTACTCTGCATCATGGCATCAGCCGAAAGCTCTGTCAGACGTCCAGTTCAGCATTGTGGCATGGTCGGATCGTGTCGGCCATCCGAGGCGACGCTGGTATCCACCCTGCGCACAATGACCCAGAGTGCAACGGGCGATGGGCCCAAGACCCCAGAGTGCTTAGGATGTAGACCGGCGGGGACCTCTCTGTTGAGCTCTAGGTAGGGCTGCGGTGTGTCGTCTGGCCGAGGCCGGGCATGACCCAGAAAAATGTGTCCGGCCGGAGTTAAGCGAGCGTGGTGGGTAAGTTGGTGCACCCCTGCAGGGAAGAACTAATCTATGCATAGCCGGATCCTCGGTAACATACGCTCGGAGTTGTATCCCGATCGATACAACTAGAACATAATGATGAGATGAGAAATGGATACTAGGGCTCTGGAATCGCTTTCTCGCAGGGAGTCGAGGAAGGATCTCTGGACGAGGTTGATACCTAATACTGCTACTACTTTATACTGTGATAATCTACACTCTTCTAATGCTGGAAGACCGCTGAAGATGCTAGTCTTCGATAGGACTAGGCCTTCTCTCTATTCTGGCATTTCTGCAGCCCAGTCCACATATACAGCCTTTCTTTGATAATGTTGCATATGTAGTATAGATCCTTGCTTGCTGAGTACTTCGGATGAGTACTCACGGTTGCTTTGCTTCCTCTTTTTCCCCATAACCGTTTGATGCAACCAGGTGACGGAGCCCCGGAGCCAGCTGCCCCTGTAGACGATCACTACTACTACCCCGAGGATGGCTACTACTATGAGTTGGCTGGTGACCAGGAGTAGATTCGGAGGGTCCCAGGCAGGAGGCCTGCGCCTTTTCGATCGTAGCTTTTGTTTTGCACCGCCTTCTTAAAGGCTTGTCTGTTTCTCTTTTATATCTGTACTCAGATATCTAACGCTTCCGCTGTTGCTTGTTGACATCAAGCTTATGTATTCGAGCCCTCCAGGCCCTGACTTGTAATATAATGCTTGTATGCCTTTATTTATGTTTTAGAGTTGTGTTGTGATTCCTTCAAGTGAGTCCTTAGGCTTGATCGTGTGCATTTGCGTGTATGATTAGTGCATGATTAAGCCGGGGGCGTCACAGGTTGGTATCAGAGCTGACTGCCTGTAGAAACTCCCTTTCCAACTCCTTGGCCGAAGTTGAGTCTAGTGGTCCAAAACTGATTTACTAGCATGGATGTGTGGCTTACGGGCCCACGTCGCCAATTGGGTGGTATTAGGATCTTTTATTCCTCGTCTATACTCTGGGACTCTGATCTCTCTTCTATTCGGGTTAAAATGGATTTACTAACGCCGACACTTAGGTTCTCGTACCCACTTCCTCCCGGAGAGCCCCGACATTACCAATGATCGCTTGCTTCGCCAGAAGATTTTGCGGATACTCCTCGATGTTTCCCGAGACCCTGTGCCAACTGCTTTCCAGTTCCTGACCACCGATAATCCCCGTGAATAACAACCTTGCTGTTTGTACCTTCATTCCCAGTTGCTCTTGTTGTTACAAGTTACCCCTAATACTCTCCGTTGTTCCGAGAATCCTTTGTGTCTTCTGCTTTGCAGCTTCTTCTCGCACTGCGGATAATTCACTTACCCGGGGTCAGTTCATCCCCAGTTGTTCATATGTCTCACAAAATTCTTCGAAATGCTATTCGATCTCCCGAAGATCCTCTGCAGCCTATTGCTCCCAAAAGTCTTGTCTGCCTGCATTATGGTTAATTCCATATGACTAGCAGTATTCATTGACGTCCCTTGTCATTATCATCTAGAGTCCCTCGATTCGAAATGGTTGTGAATAGTAGCAATCATCAGTTGATCCTTATAAATTATCTTTCTGGCTCAGACATCTTCCCGAACATGAGCTGGTTCTCGACCAATCAATTTGCTGTCGCTTGTACCACTAAGTCTATTCAATTAACCATCCTTAATCAGAGCGATTGCTTCTGATCCCTTGCTATGGAAATCATAATTCCTTTGCATTTGAGCTTTGAATTAATGCCTTTGCATTGATTCTTCTTCTGGTTGTGTGCCTATGCCCACGTCAGCTCCGTTATGGACTGTCAGATCCTTTGATGAGTTATCATCCGACAGTGTCCTTAACATCCAAAATCTTGTGAGTTTTCTCTGATACATAAAGCCTTTGGTAAATTGTATCCTCTCATTTTGTTAACCATACTCTGCTGTCGAGCTTGTGTTAATTACTCCTGAAGTTTGAGGTATATGTTCCTAAGATGCCCCGATGGGTTGAACCTATGCCTTCTTTAGTCTGTGTGAACCCGAGAGTTTTCACGAGTCATACTCTTCTGGTATTTCGCCAGATAAAATTTCAACACTACAGCTTCCCCGAATGAGAGAAGTAAATGACAAGTGATGCATTGAAGAAGTGGGAGTCGACCTTGAACCTTTGTGTTCATGCCCATGGACCCGATGTAGAGCTTATCATGGAAGTTGCTCGTAAAAATAATTATTTCCTTGGTACTAATTCATCTTGCATCTTTGTATTGATCTTTTGTAATCATGGTTCCGGCCATATTAATATCTCTTGATTCCTTTCTCGGACAAGTTAGAATACCTGTCTTCAGCAAATCAATATGCCTATCCAACCTCTATACTGAACTAACTCGAGTATTAACCCCCTACTATCTCGAGGATATCATCCTATTGTACTACATTCTATGAATTTTCCAATGGAGGGATACTTTTCCCTGACATAGTCACTCCACGGGTCTGGGTTGTCGTCAACCGAGACCACCGAACAATGAATCGATTCCGCTCGGTGATTCAATACCCCTAGAACTTGTTGCTGGGAAGTTTACTACTCCATCATGCCATCCCTAGCCAGATCGGCTACATATTTATCGTGCTAATCTTAACTGTGCTACCGGGTCCTCCTTTCCGGTGCACATTTTTGGCAATGAGCTAAGTCAGTGTCAAACTTTCATCATCCTATCGTTTTGCTTGCACAGCCTGAGTTCGAGCATATTATCCGTGGTTCCATTGACCTTGAACTTTATTCCATCTGCTTTGATCATTTTTGCTGATCGACTTCATCTTCTTGTAATCTCTCGACAAATGCATCGTGATCAGCATCAACATTTTGACTTCTGTTGAAATGTCAATTGAAATTCATGGTGAGAAATACCATCCTTGTCCTTCGATGAATTGCATTATCATCGACAATATCCTTGACTTCCTACCAACACAGACTTGGTCATGTCTTGTTCTGACATTGAGTTCCCTGCTATTCTTGTAATTGTTCCTTTGTAATTCTTGTGACCTTCAGATTCAACCTATTACTTGAAACACCATACCAATGCTACCTTGAAGCATGACTGTGGTATGCCGAACAACAACAAGAACATTCGAAGTGCTTTGCCAAATGGTTCTTGCTCTATTATCCAAACACGGTTGCATGGATAACATCATGAATTTCCTTGCCTCTTTTATCCAAATGGTGATGTACTTGTTGATCTGACATGTATATCATGTTCTGCTTTTCCTTGGAAAAGATATACTCCTAATTCTTGTGTATAGACACATTTTTCCTTTTCATTGGTGTGTTTAAACTTTAATCCGATAATTTCTTTTTCCTTTCCATTGGTTTGTTTAACTTTTCTTGTGATCTAAATGTTATAAGCAGAAATAATTCCCTGCTTATAAAACACCCCGATGTACAATCTTGTCAGGGAGACCCTATTACTATTGTTGATGACATTCCGGTAACCACCGATGGACGAGAACTTTGCCTTATTGGTCCGCCTCGTTCTTATGAGCAGGAAAATGGTTCTTTTCATCCCTCGCCCTTGGTACCGATGTTGTTACCGACATAACTGACAGACTATCCTCTGACATACCTTGTTGTCCTGACCGGTAAGATATCACCATCCTCCCTACTCTCGATCGACTTTCATCACAGTTCCACAGGATCGGAACCTGACTCTCCTGTACAACCTTGATTCCGAAGTATCCTATGCCCTTGGTTTTGTGTGTTATCACGAGCCACCTTCCGAGAGATGATCTATTCCCGATGCTCTGAACCCCTTTACACACTCTGTTCAGGTATCGATCAGATGTCCATTCGCTTGAAACTTTTTATTGTACCTTCATACTTTGCTCTCAATGTTTCCTAAGTTTCAACTCGAGAGATACTTCTACCACATTCCTTGAATTGCTCCCCAGATAATCGACCCTACAAGGGATAGTTCTCCCGAAGTTACCCTTTACTTCCCCACTTAAATCTCGGGACAAGATTTCCTGTAGTGGAGGAGATTTGTAACATCCCCAGCCTCACACCACAGTGATCACCCTCTGATCATGCCAAGTCACCATGATTAACTATGCTTGATCATCATTTGCTTCATATCTCGTTTCAAATTCCAATGCAAATTGCAATTCAAATTTAAAGAGAAAAATAAAAGTTGTTCAAATCAGAAACTAAAATGTTCACTAAATAGAAAATAATTCATAACTAATTATCTTCAGAAAAACAATATCACCTGAATTCATTATGTGACTCAAACAACATGAAACAGCACCAAAACAGAAATTTAAAGTGCCAATTCATTTATTAAAAATTCAAATGAAATCATTTGATCACCAAACCAATTTCTGGCAGTGCCAAATATTACAACATATTTATGTGGCATAACTCACTGTTTTACAAAAATCATTTTAGAGCCACACATTTTGCAAAACAGAAAACAGAAAAGAAATAACGAGAAAGGGAAAAGGCCTACGCGCTACTGCACCTACGGGCCTAAGTCAAACAGTGCAAAGCCCAGCCCGTTTAGCTGGTCGTCGCCCTCCTCTCGCACACGTCAGCGCGCGCACGCCTCCGATCGCCGAACGCCGCAATGTCGTCCATCCCGCGGCTCCTCGGCGCCGATAAAGCCACCCCGAGCTGCTCTCGCTCTCCCTGAAACCCTAGCGCCCTCAGATCTTTCTCCTCGCTCGCCTTCTTTCTCCTTCGCTAGCACCCGACGCCGTCGCCGCCATGGATCACCGTAGCCGTGGCCTCTGACCTCGCCGCACCTCATCTCCGTGCCGTATCGACGCGCCATCCTCGACTCCTTCTTCTGCGTCAACCGGAGCAAGACGGAAGCCACCACCATGAGCCCGACGACCCCTCCTTCCTCCTACGGTTGTCTTCGTCGTCGCCGTCGATTCACCGCCGTCGCGCTTCCCTGAGCACACTTTCACACATCTGCAGGCTCCTGGTGAGCAGCCGCGTCAATCCCTCCTCTTTTCCCTCTCGTTCCATGCCCGTAGCCAGCTCGCCGCCGTCGCAGTGAGCTCGCCGCCGCAGCTCGCCTTGCCCCCGCGGCCACCGCACGCATAACTCATGTCTGAGCTCATGGCCGTGCTCAGCGCACTCGTGCGAGTACAACACACACGCGCTCGTGCTTCCCCGTGCCCCGTAACGCCGTATCTCCCGAATACCGAAGTCCAGCGTCGCCCGCGGTGGTCGCCGTCGATGTTTCCGACTGCCCCAGCCGCTCCCACCAGTGCCGTTCGACGCGGCATCGTCTCCGCGTTCGAACGTGATCGGCCGCGTTCGTTTTGATGGTCTGTAGACGAATCCCGCGCGTCGCCGCGGTTTCCAGTGGTCGCCGGTGTTACTCCGGCCGCCGTGCTGACCTGGCGCCGATGTGGCCATGTGGGGCCCACCCCAGTGAGACTGCCAGTGGGCCCCCAAGCCTCCGTTGACCCCGTTGACCACGGTCAACGCGAGGTACTGTTCGCACCTTGTCGCTGACCAGTGGGCCCCCTACATTTAATTAAGCTAATTAGATTTTAAAACTAATCTGTTAATTAGTTAAGTCACTGACACCTGGGGCCACCCCACTAATTAGTTCTGTTAGTTTAAATAAATCACTGTTAAGCTCAAAGTGGCTGACAGGTGGGTCCCACCTGTCAGTTTGACTGGTCAGCTGGTCAGCCGACTGCTGACGCAAGCATGACCTCAGCATGACATCATATTCCATTTCTGGAAATTCCTGTTAATTAAATAAATCCAGAAAATGCTAAATCTTTGTAAAATCAGTAGAAATTAAACCGTAGCTCAGATCGAAAAACTTTATATATGAAAGTTGCTCAGAACGACAAGACGAATCCGAATGTGCCTTCCTCATACCTGTCACATGCCTCTAGCATGATGAACATGGAACTTTTTCCTCCGTTTCATCTGTCCGATAATCACCCGGAGCTGGGAGAACACTCCCGGATAATTTCCCGCTCCCACTAACTTGCGTAGTACTACAATAGGGCATCCCTCGAATAACATGCTGCCATGCCATGCTTCTGTGATTGCTTTTGTCTGCCTTTATTTATTGTTTCTTCCCCCTCCTCTTTCGATAGACCCCGAGACCGACGCAGCTTCGGAGACCGACTACACAGCTGACGACCCTGCCTTTGCCGCCGAACAACCAGGCAAGCACCCCCCTTTTGAACATGCCGATATCGCCTATTCTTTCTCTCTTATGCTTTCATTAGAAATTGTTGCTGCTACTATTTATCCTATTTCTGATGCATAGCCTGTTTTTGTAACCGCTGTTGATACCTACCTGCTTATCATAAACTGCTTAGTATAGGCTGTATAGAGACCCACCAGAGACCCCACCTTGACCCAGTTGCCCCCGCTGGATTTTCAGATGACTCGATCAACGTGATCGACAACCAGGCCCCGGCACCGCACATCACCCCTTTAGTTGTACGACATTGCAGAGCTACTATCGAGTGCCGAGGGTGATACCTCGGATAGCACTTCTGATGTTAACTCTATAGAGTAGCTATTGGGTCATGGGCATCGAGGGTGATTCCTCCTTCACCACTCCCGATAACGACGCTGTCGTGCAACACCTCAAGTGTGAACCCATCGAGGGTGATTCCTCCGTGTTCACCTTGACAGATACATCGAGTAGGAATCCAACGAGGGTGATACCTCGGATTCCCCTGATGTTATGGACACACGGATACTTGGACTTTACAAATGTTACTTGGAAAGGCGGGTCGACCCTGAGGGGTACCCGCGAGTGATGGGAAGTCGGGTTGACCTGGAGGGTACCCGAGAGATAAATACGAGGCGTGGCCGGGCATTCTTAGCCCTTGCCACAAGTCCTCGAGACGGGGCGACGGGGTCACATCATTGTGAGTCTCTGCTCATTACCGCACGCTACCACTACACTAATGATTTAGATATTTGATCCGAGTGGGCCTCTGGCCCGATAGCACTAACCATCACGCAGGAATAAATATGGGTACTCTGCATCATGGCATCAGCCAAAAGCTCTGTCAGACGTCCAGTTCAGCATTGTGGCATGGTCGGAACGTGTTGGCCATCCGAGGCGACGCTAGTATCCACCCTGCGCACAATGACCCGGAGTGCAACGGGCGATGGGCCCAAGACCCCAGAGTGCTTAGGATGTAGACCGGTGGGGACCTCTCTGTTGAGCTCTAGGTAGGGCTGCGGTGTGTCGTCTGGCCGAGGCCGGGCATGACCCAGAAAAATGTGTCCGACCGGAGTTAAGCGAGCGTGGTGGGTAAGTTGGTGCACCCCTGCAGGGAAGAACTAATCTATGCATAGCCGGATCCTCGGTAACTTACGCTCGGAGTTGTATCCCGATCGATACAACTAGAACATAATGATGAGATGAGAAATGGATACTAGGGCTCTGGGATCGCTTTCTCGCAGGGAGTCAAGGAAGGATCTCTGGGCGAGGTTGATACCTAATACTGCTACTACTTTATACTGTGATAATCTACACTCTTCTAATGCTGCAAGACCGCTGAAGATGCTAGTCTTTGATAGGACTAGGCCTTCTCTCTATTCTGGCATTTCTGCAGCCCAGTCCACATATACAGCCTTTCTTTGATAATGTTGCATATGTAGTGTAGATCCTTGCATGCTGAGTACTTCAGATGAGTCCTCACGGTTACTTTGCTTCCTCTTTTTCCCCATACCCGTTTGATGCAACCAGGTGACAAAGCCCCGAAGCCAGCTGCCCCTGTCGACTATCACTACTACTACCCCGAGGATGGCTACTACTACGAGTTGGCTGATGACCAGGAGTAGATTTGGAGGTTCCCAGGCAGGAGGCCTGCGTCTTTTCGATCATGGCTTTTGATTTGCACCGCCTTCTTATAGGCTTGTCTGTTTCTCTTTTATATCTATACTCAGATATCTAACGCTTCCGCTGTTGCTTTTTGACATCAAGCTTATGTATGCGAGCCCTCGAGGCCCTGGCTTGTAATATAATGCTTGTATGCCTTTATTTATGTTTTAGAGTTGTGTTGTGATTCCTTCAAGGTAGTCCTTAGGCTTGATCGTGTGCATTTGCGTGTTTGATTAGTGCACGATTAAGCCGGGGGCGTCACATCATACTTCTCTTGTTGAGGAACAAACTTCATCTTGGGGTATTGATCTTCTTCCCACTCAACTCCATTGGCAATTAACTTTCGTTCAAAACCAACACCTTGATTCTTCCGGTGCCTTCCTTGCTTGCGTACAATTTCCTCAAATGCTTACTTCCGGCAAGGCTCTTGTAAACACCTTTCTCTATAATTCCCTTCAATAAGCTATTTTCTTGCTCAAGTGTGACTTGGCTAAGAGAATCATTAGTGGAATCAAGAGAACTACTAGAAGCAACAATATTGGATTTAACATGATTATTGTTACTACTAGAAGAAGAATCTTTCTTGCTCTTGTTGCTAGATTTTACTTGTGGCATATAAGTAGACAAGACTAAATGCTTGGCAATGTAAGAAGAACTCTTCTTTCGAAGATCATCATTGATTGCTTTTAGGAACCCATGCTCTTGCTCTAAATTTAGCTTCTCGAAGCATAGCTTCTCATGAGTCCTTAGGAGCTCTCTATGATCCTCTAGAGTTGTTTCATGAGCTAACTTAAGAGTGTTTAGTTCTTTAGTTAGACGCTCAATCTCCTTCTCATCATTGTCATTCGTTTCATCTTGATTGGCATGATTAATAGCAATTTCATCATAGTTTTCATCACTAGTGTTGTCAACAAGTAAATCATAATCACCTAGCAAATCATCTTCATCACTATTGAAATCAACATACTCGGGGTGTGATACCTTAGGGCCTTTAGCCATGAAGCATCTTCCAATTCCTTCATTTGGTGAGTCAAATATGCCGTAGGAGTTGGATGACACAAGTGCAAGACCGGCAACACCTTCATCTTGAGTATATTCGGAGTCGGAGTGATAACTTCTCTCAGAATAGTTGTCGGAGTCAGAACCGGATACCCATTCACCAACGTGAGCTTGATGTCTTCGTCTTTTGTAGCTATTTGATGACTTTTCCTTCCTTTCCGAATCCTTGCTTCTACGAGAGGGTCTTCTTTCATAATGATCATCTCTACTCCTTCTCTCTCTTGGTGGTGATTCATCTCTTTTACTTCTCCTTCTTGGTGAATCTTCTCTTTTCTGGTAGGGAGTCGTACACTCATTGGAGTAGTGTCCGGGTCTTCCACAATTGTAGCAATTACGATCACGACTAGAAGATCTTTTGTCATTGTAGGACCTTGACTTGGAACTTCTCTCTTTGCTTCTATTCTTGTAGAATTTGTTGAAGTTCTTCACCATTAAGCTCAATTCTTCATTGAAGACTTGTTTCTCACTTGATGTTGTAGGAGCATCACATGAAGCTTTATAAGCACCACTTGACTTGTTGTGGATCTCTTCCTTATCCTTGAGTGACATCTCATGAGCAACAATTCTACCAATGACTTCCATGGGCTTGAGATATTTGTAGTTGGGCATCATTTGGATCAAGGTGCACACGGTATCATATTTTCCATCCAAGGCTCTTAGGATCTTCTTGATGATGAATTTTTCGGTCATCTCTTTGCTTCCTAAGCCGGCAATCTCATTTGTGATGAGGGCGAGCCTAGAGTACATCTTAGCGACTCCTTGACCATCCTTCATTTTGAACTTGTCAAGTTGACTTTGAAGCACATCCAATTTGGATTCCTTGACGGACTCGGTACCTTCGTGCATATCAGCCAAAGTACCCCAAATTTCCTTTGCATTCTCAAAGCGGCTGATTTTGTTGAATTCTTCGGGGCACAATCCATTGAAGAGAATATCGCAAGCTTGAGCATTGCATTGAAACATCTTCAATTATTCCGCAGACGCTTCATGATCCGGTTCTCTTCCATCCTCGAAGTATTCACCTTGCAAGCCAATTCGCACAATAGCCCAAACGGCGGGGTTATGACCAAGAATATGCATTTTCATCTTATGCTTCCAACTAGCAAAATTAGTACCATCAAAATAAGGACCTCTACGGTGATAATTTCCCTCACTAGACGCCATACTCTCCTAGGTTGTGAAACCAAGGCTATGATCACCAAAGCTATGGAAATCAAGGCAAATGGAGACCAAAGTTCTGATACCACTTGTAGGATTGAAAGTAGGTCTAGAGGGGGGGGGTGATTATACTACTTGACCAAATAAAAATCTAACCTTTTCCCAATTTTAGTTGTGGGCAGATTTTAGCAATTAACACAAGTCAAGCAATCAACCTACACATGCAATTCTAAGAGTATAGCAGCGGAAAGTAAAACATTGCATATGAAGGTAAAGGGAAGGGTTTGGAGAAGGCAAATGCAATGTAGACACGGAGATTTTTGGCGTGGTTCCGATAGGTGGTGCTATCGTACGCCCACGTTGATGGAGACTTCAACCCACGAAGGGTTATGGTTGCGCGACTCCACGAAGGGCTCCACCCACGAAGGGTCCACGAAGAAGCAACCTTGTCTATCCCACCATGGCCATCGCCCACGGAGGACTTGCCTCACTTGGGTAGATCTTCACGAAGTAGGCGATCTCCTTGCCCTTACAAACTTCTTGGTTCAACTCCACAATCTTGTCGGAGGCTCCCAAACGACACCTAACCAATCTAGGAGACACCACTCTCCAAAAGGTAATAGATAGTGTGTTGATGATGAACTCCTTGCTCTTGTGCTTCAAATGATAGTCTCCCTAACACTCAACTCTCTCTCACAGATTTGGCTATGGTGGAAAGATGATTTGAGTGGAAAGCCACTTGGGGAAGGCTAGAGATCAAGATTCTTGTGGTAGGATTGGAATATCTTGGTCTCAACACATGAGTAGGTGGTTCTCTCTCAGAAAATGAGTAGTGGAAGTGTAGGCACGTTCTGATGGCACTCTCTCCAATGGAGAAGGGGGTGGAGGGGTATATATAGCCTCCACACAAAATCCAACCGTTACACACATTTGACCCAACTCGATCAGAACGAACAGAAGAACTCGGTGAGACCGATTTAGTTCAAAATGTGAGAGTTAGGAATCTTGGTGGGACCAACTGGAACAACTCGGTGGGACCGATGTGCTAGGGCTAGGGAAAAACCTCATCTCGGTGATACCGATTGCTTGAACTCGGTGAGACCGATTTCAGCAAAGAGCAAACAGAGAGTTGGTCAAGCAAACTCGGTGGGACCGATTGCACATTTCGGTGAGACCAAAATAATTGCAATAGGAAACAGAGAGTTTGCAGGGCCATCTCGGTGAGACCGAGATCCGTATCGGTGTAACCGAATTGCTAGGGTTTCTGGCAGTGGCTATGTCAAATGAACTCGGTGGCGCCGGATGGAACATTTCAGTGGGGCCGAGTTTGACTTTGAGTTTTGGACAAATTTGCAAATGAGAAAGTGGCTGAGGGTTTTGGAACAATATCACTAAGCACTTTGAGCAAGTAGACCATTAAGCAACACCTCATCCCCTTTTAATAGTATTGGCTTTCCTATGGACTCAATGTGATCTTGGATCACTAAAATATAAATGAAGAGTCTTGAGCTTTTGCCAATCTTTGTCCTTAGCATTTTGAGGGGTCCACATCTCTAGTCCATGCCATGCCAATCATTGAACTTTCTGAAATATTAAACTCGAATGGATATTAGTTCAATGAGCTATATGTTGTTATGAATTACCAAAACCACCCGAGGATTAGTTGCACTTTCAAACGGCGGTGTCCCGAGGTTCAAGACGGTGCAGATCCAGCGTTGTGGCGATGCTGAGCTCAAACGGGTCGATGTAGACGACGTAGGCGAGGACGAGGATGCTCCTGGACACACCGGCGAGACGAGAGGCGGTCGGTGGTTGCGTGGACAATGGCGGGCGGCGACAAAGACGTTCAGGGAGGGGTGTGCACCACGGCGGATCTGGCGAGGGAGAGAGCGAGGGGGAAAGGAAAGAAGAGCGTTAGGGTTCCGGGGCGCTGAGGGGGTCGTCGGTGTCTTGAGGGCGCTGGGGAGCCGTCGGATGGCCGCCCCGTGGCCATCGACGTCGTGGACAGGCGTGCCGTGAACAGAGAAAGGGGAAGACAGGGGAGTGAGCTGGGCCTCACTGTGTACCTGAGGCCCAAGTGCATAGTGGGTGGGGGCTTTTATTTTCTTTAACTTTTCTGTTTTTCCCTTTATGTTTTCTGTTTTCTTTTATAAACAAAAGTAATTTAGTTTTATAAATTATAAAAGTTGAACCTAAATTAGACTTATAAGTTAGGCTAGTGCCACAAAAAGATTGGCGCAAAAATAAAAATAGTTTAGAATTTTTATAATTTTAAAAAGCAACTAAATTATTATTTAGACCACTGTTTTGATTATTTTAGGGCTTTAAAACACTTTATAAATTTTTTGGTTCACCACCTTAATTAGTTATGGAATATTTGCAACACTTTGAACACTTTTATTTCCATGTTTGTGAATTTCTTTATTTCACTTGAAATTTGAATTTGAATTTGAATTCAAGTGGAATTTCAAAAGAGATATTGATCAAAGGTGACTAAGCAATGTTTTAGCAAAATGATTAGCTTAATTAAGGAGGGTTACTGTAGCATGACACTAGGGGTGTTACAAATCTCCTCCACTACAAGAAATCTTGTCCCGAGATTTAAGAGGTGGAGTAAGGGGGGAAGTTTTGGTTACAAAATTCTAACGGGTCTTCTAGGTCTTGGTTGCTCTTCTCGAAGAAGTCGATCCCTTCCGTTGACGTCTTCATTCCTCTGGTCCAGGTCATCAAGATGAAGTCGTCATCCTTTCTTCGGGGTCTTCATCGTACTTACGAACGGACAAGGGGTAACTTCGGAAGAATGGTCCTCTACAAGGTTGCTTATCTGGTAGATAACATCAGGGAAGGTGGCGGAAAATAACTCTCGAATTGAAACTTAAGAAAATATCGAGAGCAAAGTGAGAAGGTACAATGAGAAGTTTCGAATGGGCAGGCAATCGTTCGATGCCTAATCAGAAGGTGAAAAGGGGTTCAGGGCAACGAATTAAATATTGTGTTTGATGAGTAGATAATCTCTAGGAAGGTGGCTCATGATCTACATACAAAGCCAAGTGTGAGGACTAACTTTGGAAATAGGGGTGTACGGAAGAGTCAGGTTTCAATCCTGTGGAACTGTGGGTTATGGGCCCACCATGTGGGTTAAAAGTAGGAAGGGTGCTGACATCCTTCACGGTCATGATAGCAAGGCAGGTCAGAGGATAGTCTGTCAGTTATGTTGGCAACAACGTTGGTACCAAGGGTGAGGGGCGAAGAGAACTAATTTCCTGCTCGTTGAAACGAGGCGGACCAATAGGCAAAGTTCTCGTACATCGGTGGTTACCAGAATGCCATCAATAGTAGTAACTGGGTCTTACTGACAAAGTTGTACACCAAGGTGCTTACTCAGGCAGGGATTTATTACTGCTTCTTTCATATAGTTTACAAGAAGGGTTAACAAACCAATGGAAAGGAAAATGTGATTATTAGATTAAACAGAACAATGGAAAGGAAAATGTGTATACACGAGTATTAGGTGTATCTCCTTCCCAAGAGCAAGCAGAGTGGGATAATCATGACAGGACTGTAAGTCGATAACCATTTAGGGAAAAGGGCGAGGAAACTCATGATGTTACCCATACAATGATGTTTGGATGATTGATCAAGAAATAGTTAGCATTGCGCTTCCAATGTTCCTTTTGATGATCGGAATACCACCGTCATGCTTCGGGATAGCATCGACATGGTTATCAGGTAAAGGTCGAACCTTGGATACACAAAGGTTCCATCGGGAATTTTTAGAACATATCATGCAATTTTACCAGGGAAAAGATGAGGATGTGGCCGATGGGTTCAAGAGCAATCCATCGACATGTCAAAAAGGATGTATTTTCAAAATTTATATGAACAAGTTTGTGTTCGAGGGAAGATAAGAATGTTGTCGATGATTGATACGTCTCCAACGTATCTATAATTTTTGCTTGTTCCATGCTGCTATATTATCATTCTTGGATGTTTTACAATCATTTTATAGCAAATTTATATCATTTTTTGGGACTAACCTATTGACATAGTGCCCAGTGCCAGTTGCTATTTTTTGCTTGTTTTTTACTTCGCAGAATATCAGTACCAAACGGAGTCCAAACGCATCAAAACTTTTTGGAGAATTTTTATGGATCAGAAGACACCTAGTGGGCCAAAGATGTACCAGAGGGGAGGCACGAGGTGGGCACAACCCACCAGGGCGTGCCTGGAGGCCGAGGCGCGCCCAGGGGGGTTGTGCCCTCCTCGGTGACCTCCCGCATCGCCTCTTTGCCCTATAAATTGCCAAATATTCCAGAAACCCTAGGGGAGTCGACGAAACACAATTCCAGCCGCCGCAAGCTCTAGAACCACGAGATCCAATCTAGACACCATCACGGAGGGGTTCATCATCCTCATTGGTGCCTCTCCGATGATGCGTGAGTAGTTCATCATAGTCCTACGGGTCCGTAGGCAGTAGCTAGATGGCTTCCTCTCTCTCACACTTTTGATTCTCAATACAATGGTCTCTTGGAGATCTATTTGATGTAACTCTTTTTGCGGTGTGTTTGTTGGGATCCGATGAACTTTGAGTTTATGATCAGATCTATATCCATGAATATTATTTGAGTCTTCTTTTGATCTCTTATATGCGTGATTATTTATAGCCTCGTATTTCTTCTTCAAATATTTGGTTTAGTTAGGCCAACTAGATGGATTTTTCTTTCCATGGGAAGAGGTGCTTTGTGATGGGTTCGATCGTGCGGTGTTCTTTCCTAGTGACAGAAGGGGCCGCAAGACATGCATGTATCGTTGCTATTAAGAATAACAAGATGGGGGCTATTCCTACATGAATAGATCTTGTCTACATCATGTCATCATTCTTAGTGCATTACTCCATTTTTTCATGAACTTAATTCACTAGATGCATGCTGGATAGTGGTTGATGTGTGGAGTAATAGTAGTAGATGCAGGCAGGAGTTGGTCTACTAATCTTGGACGTGATGCCTATATATTGATCATTGCCTTGGATATCTTCATAATTATTCGATCTTCTATCAATTGCCCAACAGTAATTTGTTTACCCACGGTGTGCTATTTTCTTGAGAGAAGCCACTAGTTAAATCTACGGCCCCCGGGTCTATTCTTTATCATATTTGCTTTGAGATCTATTTTTATTTGCTTTTGTTTTCAGATCTATTATTCCAAAAACCCAAAAATATCTTGCTGCACTTTTTATGTTACTTATTTTATTTCGTGTTTTATCGAGAGCTATTTATCCAATCTACCACAAATTAATCTATCTTTTTACTGTGGAGGGATTGACAACCCCTCTTACGCGTCAGGTTGCAAGTATTTGTTCTTTGTGTGCAGGTACCATTTACATAGTGTTGCTTGGTTCTCCTACTAGATTGATAGCTTGGTTTCATAACTGAGGGAAATACCTACCGTAGTTGTGCTGCAACATCCCTTCCTCTTTGGGGAAATACCAACGTAGTTCAAGCGACATCAAAAGGAATTTCTTGCGCCGTTGCCGGGAAGACATCATCAACATCTATTAGGTTCTTAATCGCAAATTTCTTCTCCTTGCAATTTACATTATTTGCCATTTGCCTCTCATTTTCATCTCACCCACTTCACAAAAATTTGCCATTTCATTCACCCTCTTTTTCGTTCGCAGTTTTCTAGTCAGATCTCTTATTTGCGTGAACTTGTCACCATGAGTGACTTTGGTATGGCAGAAACAGATGATGGCCTAACTCCTAAAATTGGACGATCTGGCAATCTGGATGCTAAAACTTTTGTTTTGGGGCAAGGGAACATTATGGGAAAAGAACATATCAAAGAGTTTTTCAATTGTTTTGGAAATTTGACTCTTGATGGTACTCCTATACTTAAAAGAACTAAATCTTATGCGGAAGCTATTTCAGCACTAGTTCTGAAACTTGAAAATAGATTTATCCATACCCACCCTACCTTGCAATTTTTTTTTCTGAGCTACCAGTTATAAAGGATCCTAAATCTAAAAAGTTAGCTACCCTTGTTCTTATGAATGAATTTGACTAGATAGTACGGGAAGCTAGGGAAATTTTTTATTTTTATTGTATGAACCATGAAAAACCGGTGATAAATGAGATCCTTTATAATAGTGATTATATGTTGAGACATTTGCTTGGAAATAATCAAAATTTTGATGAGAATCTTAAAAAGGAAATCTCTGTTTTAGATATAATCCAACAAGTTTTCAATGATGTTAATCAACAATATTCTTGGATTGTTGCCAGAAATCAAAAGGGATACGTAGATGGGCAACTTGATAATGCTAAAATTTCTATGGATAATGTGTTTCAAGTTATTTTTGCAAGACCTCTTGACAAGAACACATCTACGGAAAATAAGAAGAAAGATGACAATACTTGAATCTATGCATTATGCCTAGCTAGGGGCATAAAACGATAGCGCTTGTTGGGAGGCAACCCAATGAATAAAATTTATTTTTGCCTTTTTATTTCTGTTCTTGAGTGTTCACACAATTATGCCTATGTTACGATTGTGTTTTTTATGTTTTAATTAGTGTTTGTGCCAAGTAAAGCCTTTGGGATAGCTTTGGTGATAGTTGATTTGATCCTGTTGAAAAACAGATACTTTTGGGTTCAGTAACATAATTGTTTAAATTCATAGAAGCAACGACCAATTCTGTTTTTTTACACAAGATTGATAAACAAATTGCCTCTGTTTTCCTAATTTTTCAGAATGTTTGGAGTTACAGAAGTATGAGAACAATTCGCATATTTACAGACTACTTTGTTTTTGATAGATTCTGTTTTTCTTTGCATTATGGGCTTATTTTGATGAATCTATGGATTGTATCGGGGGGTATAAGCCATGGTAAAGTTGGAATACAGTAGATATAATGCAATAACAAAATTTGAATGGGTTTTCTACAGTAATTAAAGTAAAGATTGGTTTTATTATACTAACGGATCTCATGAAGGTTTTGTTAAGTTTTGTGTGATTGAAGTTTTCAAGTTTTGGGTGAGATCACGATGGATGAAGGAATAAGGAGTGAAAAGAGCCTAAGCTTGGGGATGCCCCATGGCACCCCAAGTTAATATTCAAGGAGAACCAAGCAACTAAGCTTGGGGATGCCCCGGAAGGCATCCCCTCTTTCTTCTAACGACCATCGGTATTTTACTTGGAGCTATATTTTTATTCGTCACATATCATGAGTTTTGCTTGGAGCGTCTTGTATTATATGAGTCTTTGCTTGTTTTTATTTTTAGTTTGTCACAAGTATCCTTGCTGGACACACCTATTTGAGAGAGCCAAAATTATGCTATGATTTGTTAGAATTGCTCTATATGCTTCACTTAAATTTTTTGAGCTATGGAATTGCTCTAGTGCTTCACTTGTATCTTTTTGAGCATGGTGTGCTTTAATATTTTTGAAGAAATGCTCTCATGCTTCACTTAGATGTATTTGAGAGTTAGTAAATTTTTTAAGAAATTCTCTCATGCTTCACATATATTATTTTGAGAGACGAAATCTTTTATGCTCATGTTCTTCACTTAAATTTGTTTGAGCTTGTCAAAAGCAATTGCAATATATGAAACTAGTCCCAAAGTGATAGATATTCAAGAGGGATATAATAAAAACTTTCATGAAGATCATTGGAAAAAATAAACTTGATTCTTTGTAATAGTTTTGAGATATGATGATAGTGATATGTGAGTCATGTTGGTGAGTAATTATGCTTTAGTAAGAATATTGGTGTTATGGTTTGTGATTCCCTATGCAAGCACAAAAGTCAATAGTTATGCAATGAAATTACATCCTACTTGTGGTGCATTATTTGGTGTTAGTTATGCTTAACGCTGGCTTATGAGATCTTTCGTTTCTTGGTTGGTTGCTTCTCAATCTTTTTGCTAGCCTCCACTTGTACTAAGTAGAAATACTACTTGTGCATCCAACTTCTTTAAAACCAGTTTTGCCATATGAGTCCACCATACCTACCTATATGTGGTATTTCCATGTCGTTCTAAGAAAATTTGTATGTGCCATCTCTAATTTTCAAAATAAATTTCCTTTTTGTGTGCTCGTACCGCTCATGAAGCGGCAGGGGGTGGCCAATATTTTCCATGCTAGACGTGTTATTCTCAAGATGAGTGTTTATTCACTTGTCATTGCACGAGAGTGTGGCGGTAATAGGGATGCCCAGTCCCTAAATGAAAAAGAAATTTACTTTATGTTGTCAAGTAATAAATTCCTTGGAAAGTGTTGGTATGGACGGTACCCGTGGATACGGCTAGCCGTGGAATGTGAAAGAATGGTGGAAAAAGGAATAAACTTTATTTTTTGTTTGGGAACTGCCTATGATATATCTAGCATGGAAAGTGTTGGGAATTACTCGGTCGTTTTCGTTGACGGGAAAAGTATGCCTCTCAAAAAAAATTATCTCTCAATTTAAGCTTTGAGCTCTGGCACCTCTACAAATCCCTACTTCCCTCTGCGAAGGACCTATCTATTTACTTTATGCAATTTTATTTTTATTTGAGTCTCCATCTTCTCTTATAAAGCACCAACTAAGGGGTACTATGATCGTACTTGAGCATTGGATGTAGCTAATATGCGAGTGTGTTTCATGAATGGATCAATGATTGAGAATGATGGGCCAGGGATAGCTTTCTTTAGTGTTGATATTTTGAAAGACATGGTTGCTTGTTGATATGCTTGAGTATTGAAATCTTCATGTCAAAACTAGACTATTACTTTGAACCATATAAAAGTCCAAATGTCCATGCTACAAAAGAAAACAATATTTGATGAACATGTTAGGCAACATTCCACATCAAAAATTCTGTTTTTATCATTTACCTACTCGAGGACAAGTAGGAATTAAGCTTGGGGATGCTGATACGTCTCCAACGTATCTATAATTTTTGCTTGTTCCATGCTATTATATTATCATTCTTGGATGTTTTACAATCATTTTATAGCAACTTTATATCATTTTTTGGGACTAACCTATTGACATAGAGCCCGGTGCCAGTTGCTATTTTTTGCTTGTTTTTTACTTCGCAGAATATCAGTACCAAACGGAGTCCAAACGCAGTGAAACTTTTTGGAGAATTTTTATGGACCAGAAGACACCCGGTGGGCCAAAGATGTACCAGAGTGGAGGCCCAAGGTGGGCACAACCCATCAGGGCACGCCTGGAGGCCCAGGCACGCCTAGGGGGGTTGTGCCCCCCTCGGTGACCTCTCGCACCGTATCTTTGCCCTATAAATTGCCAAATATTCCAGAAAGCCTAGGGGAGTCGACGAAACACAATTTCAGCCGCCACAAGTTCCAGAACCACGAGATCCATTCTAGACACCATCATGGAGGGGTTCATCATCCTCATTGGTGCCTCTCCGATGATGCATGAGTAGTTCATCATAGACCTACGGGTCCGTAGGCAGTAGCTAGATGGCTTCCTCTCTCTCTCTTTTGATCCTCAATACAATGGTCTCTTGGAGATCTATTTGATGTAACTCTTTTTGCGGTGTGTTTGTTGGGATCCGATGAACTTTGAGTTTATGATCAGATCTATATTCATGAATATTATTTGATTCTTCTTTTGATCTCTTATATGCATAATTATTTATAGCCTCATATTTATTCTTCGAATGTTTGGTTTAGTTAGGCCAACTAGATCCTTTTTTCTTGCCATGGGAAGAGGCGATTTGTGATGGGTTCGATCGTGCGGTGTTCTTTCCCAGTGACAGAAGGGGCAGCAAGACACGCATGTATCGTTGCTATTAAGGATAACAAGATGGGGGCTATTCCTACATGAATAGATCTCGTCTACATCATGTCATCATTCTTATTGCATTACTCCATTTTTCCATGAACTTAATACACTAGATGCATGCTGGATAGCGGTCGATGTGTGGAGTAATAGTAGTAGATGTAGGCAGGAGTCGGTCTACTAATCTTGGACGTGATGCCTATATATTGATCATTGCGTTGGATATCGTCATAATTATTCGATCTTCTATCAATTGCCCAACTGTAATTTGTTTACCCACCGTGTGCTATTTTCTTGAGAGAAGCCACTAGTGAAATGTACGGCCCCGGGAATATTCTTTATCATATTTGCTTTGAGAGCTATTTTTATTTGCTTTTGTTTTCAGATCTATTATTCCAAAAACCCAAAAATAACTTGCTGCACTTTTTTGTTGCTTATTTTATTTCGTGTTTTATCGAGAGCTATCTATCCAATCTACCACAAATTTATTTATCTTTTTACCGTGGAGGGATTGACAACCCCTCTTACGCGTCGGGTTGCAAGTATTTGTTCTTTGTGTGCAAGTACCGTTTACATAGTGTTGCTTGGTTCTCCTTATGGATTGATACCTTGGTTTCATAACCGAGGGAAATACCTACCATAGTTGTGCTGCATCATCCCTTCCTCTTTGGGGAAATACCAACATAGTTCAAGCGACATCAATGATAACACAAATCATCGAGGGGCAAGGATGGTATTTCTCATCATGAATTCGATTGATACCTGGAAGAGCTCAGAATGTTGATGATGATCATGACACATTTGTCGAGAGGTTTCATAAAAATGTGATCGATCATCGACGACCTCAAGCAAAAGGAATGATGAAGCGAAAGGTTACCGAAACCACAAATAAGATTACAAGTTCAGAATCGAAATTGCCTTTCAAGGCAACCAACATGGTGTTGAAAGCTAGATGGAGTTTAGTGTACTGTTGGAATTGGGTTCCGGGGATGAAGAACATAGATAGCATGGTCAAGCCTTAGCATGACGATGCTAATGTAGCCAATCGACTGGGAATGACATGATCGAGTACAAACTCGTAAGCAATGAAGTTTACTAAGAGTTGTTGAATCGCAGCACTGACTCTATTCAGTTATTGGTGTCCTTGAGTGTCTAACAACTCAAAACCCGTGGAAAATTGGAATCGGCAAGAAATAATAGTTGATGAAGAACTCTTAAGAAGTTATGTAGTTCCATGATATTCTCGAGATACCAGGGGGTAAAACTCAAAGGTAGATCAGAATAGGGGTTAGGATATGTGGAAGACAAGCACTTTAACTTGTCTGAGAATGAAATCGAAGGAGAGCAACATGGTCGGGACCACAGTTGTAAATGATCAAACCACAGATACAAGATGAACTTATAACAAGGGGGTAATTATTTTTACGAGAGCTTCCATTATAAGATCTGCATCGTGTCCATGGGCATGAACACAAAGTTCAAGGTCGACTCCCACTTCTTCAATGCATGACCTTCCATTCACTTCTCACTTTCGACGAAGCTGTAGTGTTGAAATTTTATCTGGCATAACACCAGTAGAGTATGACCCATAGAAGTTTCTGGGTTCATATAGATTAGAAAAGGCATAGGTTCAACCCATTGGGGCATCTTAGGAACATATACCACAATCTTCAGGAGTAATGTGCACAAGCTCGAAAGCATAGTATGGTTGACAAAAGCAGAGGATACAATTTACCAAAGGCATTATGTATCCGAGGAAAGGTTCACAAAGTTATTGAATATGAAGGACGCTATCGGGTAAAATCCAACCAAGGATCTGGTGGTCCAGAAGGGATCTGATGTGAGCATCGGTACTCAACCAGAAGAAGAAAGAATGCAAGGAGATCAGATTATAGAAACAATTGACTAATTCAAAGCTCAAATGCAAAGGAATTATGATTTCCAAATCAAGGGATCAGAAGGAAACGCTCTGATTAAGGATGGATAAGTTGAATAGACTTAGGGGTACAATCGACGGCAATTTGATTGGCCGAGAATAAGCCCAGGTTAAAACAACGTCTGAACTGAATGTATAGTTTCTAAGGATCGATTGATGATTACGAGTGTTTGTACACATGTTGAATCAATAGGATCAGTATGACAATCACAAAGGATTTTGATGAATATTGCTAGACATATGGAAAGTAACCATAATACAAGCAGACAAGTATTTGCAGAGTAATAGTTGGCAGCGGATTATTGGAAGATCGAATAGTATTTCATAGTACCTTGAGAATCACATGAACAACTAGGAAGGAACAAATACTCGATGGGTGTGAAAAATTATTCATAGGGGTATTCATGCAGAAAAGAGCTGCAAGGCAGTAAGCTCAAAGGATTCTCAGGACAACGGAGAGCATCTCGGGGTAACTTATAATAACAAGAGCAACTGGAAATGAAGGTATCGACGACAAGTATATGTAGCTATCCATAGGGATTGTCGGTGGTAGGGAATTGCAAAAGCGATGAGTACATGTTCTTGGTAGAACATCAGAGAGTAACTTCAGAGTCTTCTGGTGAAGCAGGCGATCATCTGTAATGAAGGGGCTCTCCGGGAGGAAGTAGTTACGAGAACCTAAAGTTAGAGTTAGTAAAATCGTTTAACCCGAATAGAAGAGAGATAAGAGTCCCAGAGCAAAGGCGAGGAATAAAAGATCCTAATACCACCCATTTGTGATGTGGGCCCGTAAGCCACACAACAATGTTAGTAAAATAGTTTTCCAATGACTAGACTCAACGTCGGCCAAGGAGTTGGAAAGGGGGTTACCTACAGGCAGTCAACTCTGATACCAACTTGTGACGCCCCCCGATTCAATCGTACGCTAATCATACACGCAAATGTGTACGATCAAGATCAGGGACTCACGGGAAGATATCACAACACAACTCTAGACACAAATAAAATAATACAAGCTTCATATTACAAGCCAGGGGCCTCAAGGGCTCGAATACAGAAGCTCGAATACAGAAGAGTCAGCGGAAGAAACAATATCTGAGTACAGACATAAGTTAAACAAGACTGCCCTAAGAAGGCTAGCACAAAAACAACAATGATCGAAAAGGCAAGGCCTCCTGCCTGGGACCTCCAAACTACTCCTGGTCGTCGGCGGTCTCCACGTAGAAGTAGGCACCCTCGAGGTAGTAGTAGTCGCTGGTGGTGGCAGCTGGCTCCTGGGATCTGTCATCTGGTCGCAACAACTGGAAAGAAGAAAGAAGGTGAAAAGGGGTAACAAAGCAACCGTGAGTACTCATCCAAAGTACTCGCAAGTATCAGATCTATACTAAGTATGCATCAGTATCAAATGGAAGGGTTGTATCTATCGACTGAACTGCAGAATGCCAGAATAGGGGGGGAAGGCCTAGCCTATCGAAGACTAGCATCTTCAAGCATCTTGCAGCATTCAGAAGAGTAAAGAATAACATTTTATTATTAACAAGCATGTTGTAGTTAACACGCCCAGAGATCCTTTCTCGACTCCCTGCGAGAAAGCAACCCCGGAGCCATCATATCCAAATCATATCTCAGTATCCAGTTCTAGTTGTATAGATCGGGGTACAACTCCAAGTCGTCCTGTTACCATGGACACGGCTATTCAAATAGATAAACTTCCCTGCAGGGGTGCACCACATTACCCAACATGCTCGATCACTCTGGTCGGACACACTTTCCTGGGTCATACCTGGCCTTGGAAGATCAACACGTCGGAGCCCTACCTAGTCTCAACAGAGAGGCCAGCACGCCGGTCTACATCCTAAGCACACAGGGGTCTTGGGCCCATCGCCCTTTGCACTCCTGCATGTTGCGAGGGCGGCCGGTGAGCAGACCTAACCCCCCTTATACAAGGGCAGGCATAACCAGTCCAACCCGGCGCGCACCGCTCCGTTGCTGACGTCTGAAGAGCTTCGGCTGATACTACGATGCCGGTTGCCCATATGTTGTCCCGCATGGTGGTTAGTGCGCATAGGCCAGTGGCCAACTCAGATCAAATACCCAAATCCATTAGTGTCTTGGGAGCGCGCGGTAACAAGCAGAGACTCACGATCATGTGACCCCGTCGCCCCATCTCGTGGACTTACGGCAAGGGCCCAGAATGCCTGGCCGTGCCATGTAGAAATCTCGCGGGTACCCTCCCGGTCAACCAGACTACACATCAACTCACGGGTAACCCTCAGGGCCGACCCGACTTCAACAAGGTTCTGTGGTAAAGTTAAAGTAACCGTATGTCCAAAACAGCAAGGGGGAAACCCGAGGAATCACCCTCGATGGATTCCCACTTGATGTAACCGTCAAGGTGGACTTGGAGGAATCACCCTCGATGGTCCACACTTGAGGGGTTACACGACGGAGTCGTTATCGAGAGTGGTGAAGGAGGAATCACCCTCGAAGACCATGACCAATTAACTACACTACAGAGTTAACATCAGAAGTGCTATACGAGGTGTCACCCTCCACACTCGATAGTAGCTCTACAGAGTCGTACAACTAAGGAGGGTGTGATGTGATGTGTCGGGCTCTGGACGTCGATCACGTTGATCAAGTCATCGGTAATCCAGCGGGGGCAACAAGGACAAGGTGAGGGGTCACTGGTGGATCACTAACCAACCTATACTAAATAGTTTAGGATAAACAGGTAAGGTAACAATTGCAGGTTACAAAATTAGGCTATGCATCAGAATAGGAACATGCAAAAGCAGTAGCAATTCTAATGCAGGCATGAGAGGAAAAGGGCGATGTCGGAATGATCAAGGGGGTTTTGCTTGCCTGGAAGCTCTGCTGAAAAGGAAGAAGGGTCGTCGGTGACGTAGTATTTCATAGGGGCATCATCAGTCTTGGGGTCTACCGGAGAGAAGAGGGGGAAGAGACAGTAAATATAAGCAAACATATGCATGACGATGCAAGACACGACAACAAGCAGTGCTAGGGGTGACCTAACATAGTACTACACATTGCAGACGGAGAGGGAAAACATCCAGAGGGGTTTTTCCGGTGCCTGGAGTTTTCTGGACAGATGAAAAGAGGGGGACGGTTCCATGTTCAGCATGCTAGGGGCATGTGACAGATGAACGGATTGCATATTCATATTCTCATATTTTTCTTAGCAACTTTCTTATATAAATTATTTTAATTCTATTTATAGTTTAATTTATATGTTTTTTAAAGTTTTAAATGATTTTCTAATTTTCTAGATTTAATTTAATTTGAAATTACATTAGATATAAATGCTATGGGTACACAATAGTGTACCCAGTATTATGCATCAGAGGCTGACAAGGGGGGCCCAGTTGACTGGGTCAACCGTCCAGTCAGCAGAGGCTGACTGACGGGACCAGGGCACTGAGTCAGCTGGGTCAAATGGTGACCCGTTGACTGGTCAACTGGGTCAGGGGACCCACCTGTCAATGAAACAGTGGTTAACCTAATTTATTTTAGTTAATTAACGTTGTGGGTCCCAGAGGTCAGTGACACACTAATTGACCTAATTAGTATAAACTAATTTATTTAGTTAATGCGGGTCCATGCGTTAGTGGGTGTTAGGGCTGCGGTTAGAGATAATGAGCTGACACGCGGGATCACCGGAGTTAAATCACCGGCGCGCGTCGGTGCAGCTCGGCAAGCACCAGAGAGGGCGTCGTCGTTCGGAATCGGCATACACGCGACCAAATGGTCGCCCGCGACCACCCAGATGAGGAGCGTGATGAGGCGCATCCGATGGAGCCAACCACGCGAGCTCGGGAGGTCGGAATTGGCGCCAGCGGCGAGCCGTGGCGGAGGCCGAATCAGGAGCTCGTCGGGGTTCGGTGTTTGGGCAAGGATGGGAGCGATCTAAAGGTGCTAGCGGCATCGCGGCGATTCACTGAGCGCGTTGCCGTTCTTGTCGGGCTTTGAAACGGCCTGCAACAGCGGTGTCGAGCATGGTAGCAGCGACGGAGCGACGGCAACAATCACTACAACAGGAACCCCCTACAGCAACGCATTCATGCGTTGGTGTATGTCCACATAACCGTTGCTACGTTATACACCAACGGATTTATATGCGTTGCCGTTGGTGGCGTTGCAAAGGTCTACAACAACACATACACATTCGTTGGTAAATGATCTGAAGAAGCGTTGCAAAATAGCAACGTATAGAGTTGGAGGCAAACAACACTTCATATGCGTTGCTAGCGACCCTGGACAAAAGGATGTTCAAATGGACATAACATGTATTTTATATATTGCCATCCAGAATGATAAGATCAACGGTGATAGTGCATATGAGACACGGTATAATAAAGAGAAAGGTCTAATATATTATATTTTCTCTGTTGCATTACAAAGAACATGATCCAAAGATTACACATTGTGATAATAACTAGTACTAGCCCCATTCTGGACGTTTCAATCAACGTCTTAGCTATTCTAAAATGATGTTTGAAACATTGGCACTGGAAATGATATCCTAAAATATAACATAAGACTATCCAGCAGCAACACCATTCTCGACCTTCCAATCAACATCGGAGCCATGCATTGTCAAAATATCTTAGGAATCTCCAAAAATAAAGAAATGAGATCAGTAACTTAAGGTAGAAAAAAAGGTCAATAGAGCAACAAAATTCAGACGAGCAACAAAAAAAGGTTGAAGGATATGAGATAATAAATACGGCTGCATGACCAATAATTTGAGCTTTCTTAGCGGCTGTATCAACTGGTCAGATTTTGCTAATGTAGCATCGACTTGCACTACATGTACATCTGTAAGGAAGAAAAACTACAAATCACTAGCTTGTTAAGCGCGTATTGTTTGATAACATAGAACCTCCACGCACAATTAGATAGCATTTCATATCGCGTCACGTATTTCAGTTACTATTTAAGCACTAAATTACATAACTAATTGATATCTAATAAACTTATGTGACTGGTCGACAATAGCATGAGCGAATATGGTGTGATACATTAACACAAAACCCAGACTAGTTAGATTTGGACAATATCAGATCTGTAGCTAAAAATAGATATTAGCTTATACTAAACTAAATCATCTCAATCCATAATTAAGGTTCATCATGTTGATAGAAATAGTGTTTTATAGGAACCGAGGTAATGTAATGTACACATATAATATTTGTTGAATTGTTTTACCTAATCTAGCCGCAAAGAGTCTTGTCTCACAAAAGCACTATGAGAATTTTTCATATGTAAGAAAAATGTTCTTTTGTACAAATTAGGAGGAGGAAAAGATAGGCATATGGTATATAAGAAATAATTCCAGAATTGCAATTAATAGTCCAATTTCCCTTTGTACCAGTGACAGAACTATAATTAAAAATTACCTCATAGAAATTCCTACTTGGCACTAGTGGTCTTCTATATTTTAGTGCCAAGAATATTGACATGGAACCAGTGCTGGTGCTAGGATTCATAAGCTATGATTTTAAAGCCATAAATTTAAATTACATGTACACAAACTACACTTAATGTAGTAAAACACAAGCGGCAAACCTGAACCATGTGTTGTCCTTTGACATCACAGTAATCATGTAACGTCGTCACTGCCTGGAACAATCCAGTTTCTATAACCTGAAGATACATCATATAATAATATGTATTGGTAATTTAGAA
This sequence comes from Thinopyrum elongatum, assembly GCA_011799875.1. Classification (NCBI taxonomy): domain Eukaryota; kingdom Viridiplantae; phylum Streptophyta; class Magnoliopsida; order Poales; family Poaceae; genus Thinopyrum; species Thinopyrum elongatum. The sequence goes on along the minus strand of CM022297.1, from coordinate 364,503,651 downwards.
GAACACAAACCAAGGTTTCAAACATAAGTATACTGACATTAAAGTTGCTCCATAGACAAACTTTGATTTCCATAGGCCAATACCATGATTAGAATGGAGATGCTATCAGAACATCATTACTCACAAAAAGGTCTCTAGACCAAATGGTTCTCTAAATACAAACTCTCTTAAGATAATCTAAAATACTGAGAAAATGATGTATTTTGGTGTTCAGTAAATTAATTAATTGATAAAGTTTGTCAGGCAAGATGGTTCAGTATGTGAAGTAAAAGACTACTGTGAAAATTGGAAGCTAACTTTTCAATAATAATTAAAAAAATCAACTAAAAATTGCTGCAAACTTGAATACTGTGTAGTCAGTTTCGTACATGTACATGCATCTAACTTTTCCTACTTGACTGAACATCTATATTAGTAGAAAATGAACTGCAACTACACCTGGTAATACCTGTATAGCTTCTAGTTGCTGCATCTTGCATTGTACAGTAGGAATATGGCCAAGTTCCTATCAAGAAGTCAAAATCAATAGACATACGGGAAACCCAAACCCATAGAGTGTCGCAAAAAAACACAATAGATGCGAACCACTAATCATAGATGAATCAATGTGGCATTATAGAATTATGAGCGAACAAATCAACCTAGGTGACCGAGCTATGGTACTGCATTCAGTGGATTGTACGGGATGAGGCAGATGACTAACTTACGGTGCTGCAATACGAACAATCACTGTAGAGCAGCCATGCCACTTCTGTACATCTCGCAGTCGTCACGCCACCCTTGTGCATATGGGAATCGCCGCACCGCTGTTGTGCATCTGGGAACCGCAGTAATGGTTGAACAATTTTTGTCAGTACTTACCAAGTTTTAAGAACACTACTCATGCGCCTTTGATGCCAATGTGGAGTATCATACACTCAAGAGAATTTGATCCTTGTCACCACTCAGCTAGCTAATCATGTACCGTTTGTTCTTTCATTGAATAACTGATCATCAATACTTATATGAATGTACAAAATGTGGGTCTGGACAAAAGTTAACACTGTATAAAACAGACATATGATGGCACACTTCTAACATGGACTCACTGGACCAGTTAGTGTAAACAATAAGGATGTAGACTAAATAAGAATTCTGCGATAAGTAAACTGACATGTTATTAGTGGCCTTCTTAACCATGGGAGGGTGTATCAAGGAAGCGAATGGATTGCTCCACTTTTCCCAGTGATGTAATAAGCTGTACATATCCTTCTGCCCATGAAGCTGACCGCAATTAAAGAAAGTAAATGCTTACACAATCAGCCAAAGCAAGCTAAAGGTTTTTACACAATCTTATCTATTTCTGCATCTATTGTCAACAGTTTGAAACCTCACATGTAGGATAGTTCATACAAAAATAATGATTACTGCAAGTATTTAGAGACTCACAAACTATTAGCAGACATCTCAGAGGCACAAAAATTGCAAGGGAAAAATCACATGATGAGATACAAGTGGAACAAATAATTAGACCGACACAAATCTCCCCGTCATGGAGTACAACTCCAATGTTGGAAGTTGTTTGCAGAGCTCGAAAATTTCATTCTGAAGCCAAAGTCGATGCAGCCTGAAGCTCTTCCAGATCCTCCAAACCAGAGATGTTTTAGCTTGAAAATAAAAGTGGAAAAGCATCAGCAGCTAAATTGCATTACGGGCCTATAAGGCTCTGTGTTTTAGATCCAACCTATAGTACACGTTAACCGTCAATACAGCTGAGGCGGAGCAGCATCGTCATGCCTGAGCCGGCTGCAGCACGACATAGTGGGAATACAAACCGGAGGCGAGCGAGCCGCGCCGGCGACCTGTGGTGAATAGGGTTGCTGTGGGGCGCATATAGGGGCGTGGTGAACGTCGCCGTGGCGGAAGATAGGAGGAGATTAACCAAGGGAATCTGGACCTTATGAGCGACGGGCGTGGTACGGCTACGGCGCCGGATCTGCCGGTCAGGTGGCGGTGGCAGCATCGGGGTTGAGAGAGAGAGGAATCAGGGGAAATGGCACATACAGTATAATTTTTCGACATGGGCTGCATGATATTTGGACGGGGACGAGGGTGTGGGAGGTGGGCACGGGGATAGACTTTTTCTCAGGGATGAGGAGGTTAGCTATAAGTCTGGCAAGTAGGTGGTTGAAAAACAACACTTGTTACATGTCGTTGCTAAGCATGCGTTGGTATAGCAATGAGTGGCAAATCAAGGAATTGAGATGGGGGAGGAAGCGGAGCTCACCAAGGAGCGCACGATGGCTCGGTGGAAGTTTAGGAGCTGCAGGGGAGTAGATCGAAGAGGAGGAACAGTGGCGTCCCGAAGTTGAAGACGGTGCCGATCCGACGTTGTGGCGATGCTGAGCTCGAACGGGTCGATGTAGACAACGTAGGCAAGGACGAGGATGCTCCTGGACACACTGGTGAGACGAGAGGCGGTCGGTGGCTGCATGGACGACGAAGGGCGGCGACAGAGATGTTCGTGGAGGGGTGTGCGCCGCGGCGGATCTGGCGAGGGAGAGAGCGAGGGGGAAAGGAAAGAGGAGCATTAGGGTGCCGGGGCACTGAGAGGGTCGTCGGCGTCTTGAGGGCGTCGGGGAACCGTCGGATGGCCGCCCCGTGGCCATCGGCGTCGTGGACGGGCGCGTCGTGAATAGAGAAAGGGGGAGACAGGGGAGTGAGCTAGGCCTCACTGTGTACTTGAGGCCCAAGTGCACAGGGGGGGCTTTTATTTTCTTTAACTTTTCTGTTTTTTCCTTTATGTTTTCTGTTTTCTTTTATAAACAAAAGTAATTTAGTTTTATAAAATATAAAAGTTGAACCTAAATTAGATTTATAAGTTAGGCCAGTGCCACAAAAAGATTGGCACCAAAATAAAATAGTTTAGATTTTTTATAATTTTAAAAAGCAATTAAATTATTATTTAGGCCACTGTTTTGATTATTTTAGGGCATTAAAACACTTTATAAAATTGTTGGTACACCACATTAAATAGTTATGGAATATTTGCAACACTTTGAACACTTTTATTTTCATGTTTGTGAATTTCTTTATTTCACTTAAAATTTGAATTTGAATTTGAATTCAAGTGGAATTTCAAAGGAGATATTGATCAGAGGTGACTAAGCACTGTTTTAGTAAAATGATTAGCTTAATTAAGGAGGGTTACTGTAGCATGACACTGGGGGTGTTACACAACTTGAGCCATTCAAGCTTAATTTTGGCAAGATCGTGTTGTTGCCAAAAATTAAGGAGGTTGGGCGGATCCTGCAATATAGACCCGTATGTCTTAGTCAGATTCAAGATTTTCATCAAAGTGGCTACTAATAGGCTCAACACGGTTGCTGACCATGTTGTCCGAGCATCTCAAATGGCTTTCATGCAAGGAAGAAATATACTCGACGGAGTAGTAATCCTACATGAGTCTGTTCACGAGATGCAACGGAAAAACATGAGTGGAATAGTTTTCAAGACTGATTTTGAAAAGGCCTATGACAAGGTCAAGATCTATTCATGTAGGAATAGACCCCATCTTTTTATCCTTAATGGCAACGATACATGCGTGTCATGTCTCTTTCTGTCACTGAGATTGAGCACCGCAAGATCAAACCCATCACAAAGCACCTCTTCCCATGGCAAGAAAAAACAATCTAGTTGGCCAAACCAAACCAAAGTTTCGGAGAAGAAATACGAGGCTATAACAATCATGCATATAAGAATTCAACAAAGACTCAAATAATATTCATAGATAGATCAGATCATAAACTCACAATTCATCATATCCCAACAAACACTCCGCAAAAAGTTATTACATCAAATAGATCTCCAAGAACATCGAGGAGAAGTATTGAGAATCAAAAAGAGAGAAGAAGCCATCTAGCTACTACTTACGTACCCGTAGGTCTGTGGTAAACTACTCAGGCATCATCGAAGGAGCACTATTTAGAATGATGAACCCCTCCGTGATCGTTTCCCCCTCCAGCACGGTGCCGGAAAAGGCCTCTAGATTGGATCTCGTGGTTTTGGAACTTACAGCGATGGAAACTCTGATCTCTTGACTCCCCTAGGGTTTCTGGAATATTTGGGTATTTATAGAGCTGAGAGGCGGTGGAGAGGGGGCCTGTGGGCCCCACTACCCACCAGGGCGTGCCAGGGGCCACTAGCAGGCCCTGGTGCCTTGTGGGCCCCACGGGCCTCCCCTTCGGTACTTCCTTGGCTCCCAAGTTGTCTTCTAGGCAGAAAAAAATCTCCAAAAAGTTTCGTGCATTTGGACTTTGTTTGGTACTGATATTCTGCGAAGTAAAAAATAGCAACTGGCACTGGGCACTATGTTAATAGGTGAGTCCAAAAAAAATGATATAAAGTTGCTATAAAATGAATATAAAACATCCAAGATTGATAATATAATAGCATGGAGCAATAAAAAATTATAGATACATTGGAGACGTATCAGGGGGCGTGCCCTACCCCTTGGGCGCGCCTCCCGAGCTTGTGGTGAGCTCGTGTGCCATCCGGACTCCGTTTTCTTCCAGATTACTTGTTTAGCACGGTGAAAATTCATTATATAATCTCCTAGAGGTTTTGACCACCGTATTGCGACAATATCCTCTATTCTTGTTTTGAGCTATTTTTCTGACAGATCTGAAAGTATGTCGTCACAAGATTCAGATGGAGAGAGCTATGTTTTCCACTATGTTGCAGATTCAAGGATCTTTGGGGACATTTATCCCTATCTATGGTCCATGGATGAGGAGCAAGATCCCGACTTGAAGGAGGCAAAAGATGTGAGCTCAGATGAAGACGATGTCCCCCTATCTCAACCAGGGGATATGCATGTGGAGTTCAAGAAGTCGAGCCTTCGAAACACAGTAAACTAATCTAAGATCGAATTTATCACTACAAAAAAAATACACTTTCGTGATGATACGTGTTTGTCATAGTAGGTCACGTTTTCTGTCATGCATGTACATCCATGATGATTTTATGACAGAATCAAGATAGTCATATCTGTGCTGTCGTAGAAGTGTTCCATGACATTACCAAAATTATTATCACGGAAGTGTCCACTTCCATGATGATAAATCGCACGTCATAGAAGTGCTTTCGTCAAGGGTAACCGACAGGTGGCATCCACCATAACGGGTCACCGTTAAGCTATCGGGTTCCGGTTTGGATCCGATAACCCGTTAACAGCCTCGACCAATGGGGATTTTCCACATGTAAAATTCTCATTCGCCGGATAATCCACATGTCAGCTCATCGTTGGGACAGATGCCATTTCTACAATGGACGGAAGACGCCTATGATATGTCGACATGTGGCATAGCCCAACAGTGGCCCATTTAAGGTAAAAAGGCCGACCCAGCTAAAGGCCCACCATATTTTTTCAGACACAAGTGGGTTGGCCCGTTAACAGCCTGCCATGTTTTGGGTCAAATTGAGGCCCATATCAGATCAGGCCCGTTCATAGCCTGTCGTGTTTTGGGCTAAATTACGGCCCATATCAGATCAGGCCCGTTAAAAGGCCACCATTCTTTTGGGCCCATTCTAAGCCGGGTTTGTATTTCAGCTTGTTAAATGCCCGTTTACCAGTTCGGCCCGATAATAGTTTCGGCCTGTTAGCGGCCCATGGTGCATCTGGGCCGTTGTCTGTCCATTTTCACTTTAGGCCATTTAACGGTCCATGCAGAAACTGGGCTATTTCTTGTCCGAAGTAACTTTAGCCTCTTAACGACCCGTAGTCTTCGTGGATAAATTTTAGCCCAACTGGCCTATCGGCCTGTTAATGGCCCATGTAACAGTTGGGCCTAATTACATCCCGCATTGAATCCGGCCTGCTTACAGCCCATCTGTTAATGGCCCGTGACACTGTTGGGCCTATGGCCCGCGTTGATACCGGCCTGCTTAAAGCCCATAATTTTATTGGGCCAAACAGGGCCCGAGATATATTTTGGCCTGTTAACGGCTCGTTCTATTTGGACCAAACATGGGCCTTAGGCAGTTTTGGCCTGTATTGGCCCGTGAATTTTTCAGCTCAACGCTAGCCCAATATAGTTTTTAGCCTGTTAAAAGCCCATGGTATTCTTTGGCCCAGCTGGCCAGAACTTTACTCGGCATGTTAAAGGCGGAAAACTACTATACGTTTAGACCTGGTAATGGCCCAAGATGATTATAGGCCCACGTTTTGGCCCATATATAGCGAGTTATGGGACGGCCTGAAGACCGACAACATTGAGATCCATTGAAGCTTCCGGCCTAAATTACAGCATACCGACCAAGAATAAACCTAGACTATACAATAAAGAAATTACGGCATATTACATCCACTGGGCATCAAAGTTCGCCACCGGAAATAATAAAGCGCAATGTGACCGTGGATTACATACACTGGGCATCAAAGGTCGCCACCAGTGCATATAAATGCGCCAACAAAAGAATATACAAAACTGAGAGCACTTCAGAAGGCATTAGGCCTGGCCTGGACGTGCACCGCAAGCAGCCGAACAAGCTGATGAGACCTCAGTTGTGTCAATGATAGATGCTCTATCCCTAGTTGTATAGCACCAAAGCCCGCAAGGCAGTCCTCTGAGATCTTCTTTGCATCATTGACATCAAGTCAGAGCTGAGCTGAAGCAAGCCTTTCCGCTTTAAGTTGAGACTGAAGAAGTCGAACTGATTGAGGCAGCAACTGCAAAGAGGTTGTCTCATAGCTGCTGGTGAGTAGCTTCTACTCACTGTCTTCATCAAGACATGACCTTGGGGTCATCTCACTCTCTTCAAGATGGTTTGGCTCACTATCTTCCCTAAAGTTCTGCCTGGCATAAGAGATACGACTCTTAAAGAGAAACAAGGAGACACGTAACAGGTTTCACAATTATATAAGCAAATAAATGGATCTTTTTTGAATAAGGAACATGTTTTTACAACTACAATTTAAAACCGGTAGTTGTTGCAAACATCCAATCAGATGTAAACACCAAAGTAAGCAGCAGTGGAGGAAATGATGCCTATCCAAATCTATACTAGAACAAAGTTTGAAGGCTTGAGAAGGATGAACTTACATTACATGTTAACACGGGCTGGACAAAGCCCTTCTCCATGTCAATGGAAGGATAATTCAATAAATTCCCCAAAGAAACTTCTTTATAAGCGTTGCCATTATTCTACATTTTGTAAAGAGTAAATATAGATCAAATAATATTGGAAGAAATAGAGGATAATGAAGCTCAGGTGCAGAGTGATGATACATAATCAAATAGCAATTAATTAAGTACAACGTTACAAGGCAAAAGGTACTGACTAGATGAATGCAGACATCAACGTGTGCAGTGGCATTGGCTTTATTCAACATTTTGGTAAGAGTAAATGTAGATCTGATAATTTGGAGAAAGTGGAGGGCAGGGCAGATGAGATGCAGAGTAATGCTAGATAATCAACTATCTCGCAATGCAAGTACAGTAATACTACCACCGTCCGTTATTACTTGTCGCTCAAATGGATGTATCTAGCACTATTAAGTTCTAAATACATCCAATTGAGCAACAATTAATTCAATACAGAGGGAGTACATGACAACAGGTACTTACATGAGCAATCCAAAACTTCATAACCATTGTGTTAATTCTACATTTATCTAAGAGTAAATATAGATCTTATAATTTCGAGCAAAGGGAGGATAAAGAAGCGAACATTTACAGTGATGCTACATAATCAAACAGCAATGAGTGTAAGTATGCTGACAAAGGGCAAGAGGTACTGACAAGAGCAATGCAGTGCCCAGTATTGTTGTGAGATCCTATGATCCTTTGAGAAGGGAGATTCATCTAAAATTAGTTTTCATACAAGAGAGAAGGTAAGGCACATGCAGAAATTTAGGAGTTCAAATTTTGAATTGATATCATAGACAGTACCTGACGCTGGGTTCTCTGCAGTTCTAATAGGGGTTTGGCCAGTGGAGTAGGGGTAAAGTGTGGTACAGTTGGGCCTATGTTTTCTGTGGCTGCTTGCTACTTCTTGAGCTTGCGTTGGTTTTTTCCTTGAAGAGGAAAGGGTGATGCAGCAAAGTAGAGATAAGTATTTCCCTCAGTTTGAGAACCAAGGTATCAATCCAGTAGGAGACAATGCACAAATCACCGAATACCTGCACAAACAATCAAATAACTTGCACCCAACGCGATAAAGGGGTTGTCAATCCCTTCACGGTTACTTGCAAAAGTGAGATCTGATAGATATAGATGAAACTAAATAAAAGATAAAGTATTTTTTTTGGTATTTTTGGTTTATAGATCGGAAAGTAAAAGATTGCAAAAATAGTAGATCAGAAACTTATATGATGGAAAATAGACCCGGGGGACATAGGTTTCACTAGAGGCTTCTCTCAAGATAGCAAATAATACGGTGGGTGAACAAATTACTGCTGAGCAATTGATAGAAAAGCGCAAAGTTATGACGATATCTAAGGCAATGATCATGAATATAGGCATCACATCCGTGTCAAGTAGACCGAAACGATTCTGCATCTACTACTATTACTCCACACATCGACCGACTCCTGCCTGCATCTAGAGTATTAAGTTCATGAAGAACAGAGTAATGCATTAAGTAAGATGACATGATGTAGAGGAATAAACTCAAGCAATATGATGTAAACCCCATCTTTTTATCCTCGATGGCAATAATACAATACGTGCCTTGCTGCCCCTACTGTCACTGGGAAAGGACACTGCAAGATTGAACCCAAAGCTAAGCACTTCTCCCATTGCAAGAAAAACCAATCTAGTTGGCCAAACAAAACCGATAGTTCGAAGAGAATTACAAAGATATCAAATCATGCATAAAAGAATTCAGAGAAGATTCAAATAATATTCATAGATAATCTGATCATAAATTCACAATTCATCGGATCTCGGCAAACACACCGCAAAAAAGTATTACATCGAATAGATCTCCAAGAACATCGAGGAGAACATGGTATTGAGAATCAAAGAGAGAGAAGAAGCCATCTAGCTATTAGCTATGGACCCATAGGTCCGAGATAAACTACTCACACTTCATCGGAAGGGCAATAGGGTTGATGTAGAAGCCCTCCGTGATCGAATCCCCCTCCGACAGGGTGCCGAAAAAGGTCCCTAGATGGGATCTCACAGGTACAGAAGGTTGCGGCGGTGGAAAAGTGTTTTCGTGGATGCTTCTGGTGGTTTGGGAATATATGTGAATATATAGGCGAAAGAATTAGGTCAGGAGGGTCACGGGGGGCCCACAAGGAAGGGGGGCGCGCCCTCCACCCTTGTGGCCGCCTCGTGGCTCCTCCGACTTCATCTCCAAGTCTCCTGGGTGTCTTCTGGTCCAAGAAAAATTATCGCGAAGATTTTATTCCGTTTGGTATTCCTTCTCCACGAAGCTAAAAAACAAGGAAAAACAGAAACTAGCACTGGGCTCTAGGTTAATAGGTTAGTCCCAAAAATAATATAAAATAGCATATTAATGCATATAAAACATCCAAAACAGATAATATAATAGCATGGAATAATCAAAAATTATAGATACGTTGGAGACGTATCACTGCTGATCTATCTGATTTAACAGGTATCACTACCTTTTCGAAATACCTAGTTTGTACTCCTTGAGGATCTGGACTCACCCTCTTCCTTTTGGACATCTATTACGAAAGAACAACATTTGACTGGAAAAACATAGTATGATGACACATGGAATAGGTACAGAAAATGGATAGGTATGGCATATACTCATATATGATGCTTAAACTAAGCAAATGGTGGTGTAACAAAGTAGAAGTAATGCAAGAGGTCATATGCAAAATATGTGCGACCAATACAACCTTGCCAAGTTAGAGCAAGCACCTTGATGGGTGAATAAGATAGGCCATCCTCCACCATGCCAAGTTTGTTAGCCAGTGGATTGTTCCGCAATATTCCTCTCGTGCGCCCATTCTCATATTCATTTTGATCATGTTCAATACCTGACATGCATGAAAACATAAAAACAAGTGAGATTATGTTTGTAATGCAGAAGTGATTCTAATCCAATACTGCCTCCCTGTAAACCCCTTTGTGCTATCTCTGCAATTCTTCTGAGAGATGCCATGCATGCTGTAATTTGGTGTGTGCATTAATATAATGTGGCCTACTACTCAAAATATGAGATCTCCAGAAGTGATGATACTTCGCAGATGATAGCTTCAACATATAGTAAAGAAGAACAAGTCGACCTGACCTGATAGATTCAAAATATACTAAGGGAGAACAACTCGACCTGACCAGTCGACCGCAAATGTCTCTGCTACTCTTCCCAACAAGGAACATACTTATTAAAGAAGAGAAGAGGATCATGTTAAAGAAAAGCAGAAGAGCAAGCAGATTGAAGATATTACAAGTCTTTCTGTACAATGTCTATTGCCCACCCATGATGAACCAGAGCGCACAGAGAAATACTATTCCTTCCGGTCTCTCCATATGTGGCTCACATGCATTTCGAAACTAAAGTAGGAACATTTAGCTGAACAATTAAACATGTCTCAATTTTACTAATATCAGCATAATATCAGATTCAAATTTGTACAACTAAGCTTGTTTAGCTCGATGGGTGGAGCAGTGCTATTACAACACGAACCACATAGGCTGATCGTGGTCATCATAAAATGGGGAACCGTAAGCATGATGAGTATAGTGTTGACCGTGGCAGTGGGATGGCAGATCTGAAGCTGCAAATCGCGCAAAGGGTAGTTAGCAACCGATGTTTGCTTTGAAATAACAACTAAGATTTGGTATGGACAAGTAAGTACAGTCAACAAGTGACAAAGAAATACAATTCTGCTGTCTCTCTATATGTCACGACATGCATTTGGAAACTCAAGTAAGACCTTTAGCTAACCAATTAAATGTGTCTGTTAACTAATATCAATATCATATCACAATCATATTTGAACAACTAAGCTTTGGAATTATGAGTGCTGTGTTGTTTAGCTTGAAGGGTGGAGTACTGCTAGTACGACAGAAAGCACCTACGCAGATCATAGTAGGGTAGATAAAAGGGGAAAACCCTAAGCATCAAGAGTAAAATCAGGGCTTGTATTGCCGGTACGAGAAGAAAGGGTTCGGAAAGGCTTCGGCCCCAAAAGGGGAAGCTCTATTCAACTGAAGGCACAATACTGTTACTATCAGTCTAGACTATCAAAGACGACATAGCTCCCAGCATTTCCCAGATATTATGGCAGACCATCTAGAATCGTTGAAAGCATCCATCTGGAGCGACCCAATAGACCTGTCGACTGCAAATGTCCCTGCTCCACTTCCTGACAAGGAACATACTGTATTACTCCCTCCGTTCTTAAATATAAATCTCTTAGAGATTCGAATGCGGACTACATACGGAGCAAAATGAGTGAATGTACACTCTAAAATATGTCTATATACATCCGTATGTAGTTCTTATTGGAATATCTAAAAAGACTTATGTTTTACCGAAAAAGGCTTTCGCCCCGCTTTATAAATAAAGCAATGATGAACAACCCGGTACAAACGCACGCCACCACAACACACGCACGCACCCAAGGCAGTTTAGGAATGGAGGAAGTAATATGCTTATTAAGAAGAACAGAAGAGGAACATGATAACAAAGAGCAAGCAGATTTCTCTACTTTTTTCTCTACTCTTATACTCTTATCTCTATCTATCTACTCTTATAAAAAAAGAGTTGGTGATGATGGTGTGCCTGCCATCCTGCAATATAGGCTGTTCGATTTATATCTGACGGATAGGAAGGAAACTATGCCAATTTTGCCAAAAGATACCCACACCCCTCTCCACATTTGCAAATAAGGCCTTCCCACGTTCATCCTTTTCTCCCACAAGATAAACTACTCATAAAAATGCATCTTGATGTTCCGTGCAACGCACGGGCATCTTGCTAGTTAGATAATACAATGTGTGTTGCCCACCCATGATGAACCAGAGCGCATAGAGAAATGCAAATCCCTGCTGTCTCTCTATATGTGGCACCCATGCTTTTCAAAACAAATATAGGAACATTAGCTGACCAATTAAACATTCTCTGTTTTAGTAATATGAGCATCATATCAGATTCGTATTTCAACAACTAAGCTTTGGAACTATGAGTGGCATGTTGTTTCGCTTGATGGGTTGAGGTCTTGAGGAGCAGTGCTAGCACAACACGAAGCACCTACGATGATGCTAGTGAATATAAAGGGGGAAACCATAAGCTTTACGAGTATAGTGACCGTGCCATGGTAGATCTGAAGGTGAAAACCGGACAAAGGCTACTTCGCAACCAATGTTTGCTTTCAACTAGCCACTATGATTTGGTACGGACAAGAAAAGTGCAGTAAACAAGTTACGATCTATTTTCCGGGTGAGATCAATAAATTAAGGAGATAAGAAAGAGTACCACCTCTCTTGCGATGCCGTGTAGGCCCCTGCTGATACGTTGAGGGTGCTGCGGGTGCGATGGCTGTCGGCGGCGCGGAAGAAGACTTTAGATGGCAGACGGACGGGTTGGGGGATAAGTCCTGTTGCCATGGACGAGGCAGTCGTAGGAGCGGCAACGACAAGGTGGACGACGGCGCCGATGAAGCGAGAGGACGCGAAGAAAGGATCCTGGTCCAGAGCCGTGGATGAGAGTTGTCCATCTCTTGCAGTGGACGACGGGGTAGGGGTAGCGGCTCCGGCAAGGTGGAGGATGGGGTGGCGGATGGAGGAGGCTGGCTGGAGTGGGGAGATTGTTGTGGCGCCGACGGTGTATGAATGGGGAAATGGAGGGGGAGGGGGGATCTCAAACTTTGGGACGCGCTTGTCTGAAATGTGGGAAAGTTATGAACTTATCCCCCGTTTAAAATTTCAGACATCTCATCGGTTGGGGATAGGACGGTAATCTTGCATCTTCCCAATATTTGCCGGTAGCGATTTTGGGCGTGGAGAGGGTGTTTTGCCGCCCACGGTTGGCGCCCACGGTGTATGAATGGGGCTGATAGGTAGGGCGGTTGTGTCACGTCTGAGGGAAGTTACACATCTGCCCCTATTTAAAATATTTGCCCACATCGATTTCGGACGAGGAGAGTTTGTTTTGCCGCTCACCGTGTATGAATGGGGAAATGAAGGGAGAGACACAGGTCTATCAGACGAGCTTGAATCAAATGTGTTTTGCCGCCCATGTTTGGCGCCCACCGTTTCTGAATGGGCTCAGAGGCGGTCGTGTCATGTCTGATTGAAGTTACTAGTCTACCCCTATCGACAGCAGTGGAAATCGGGTCGATTAGGATGTGAAGTGTCAGGGGTAGACAGTAATTTCCATCTCACAAACACTTGCTTCGGGCAGCCGACAAATGATAGTGGGTGTTTTGTCGCTTCGTTCAAAATTTGGGAGAATTGGCATTCACGTTTACCCTGGGCCCTGGCAACTAAATTCAAATCCAATTTGTATTTGATTACGAATATCCATACATCATTCTATGTTTTGTTATTTATTTCTTCAAAACAACGACAAAGATTTATTCCACCTTTATATATGAATATGATTTAGAAATGCCGTGATCTTTGAATTTAGTAGGTTGGATACACTTTGAGTCAAACAGTTATTTCATCCAATACAATATGCTCACACGAAAAACAGTTCACCTTATGTCAATCATACAAGTACTGAGGATTACCTCGCCTAAAAAATTCAGATCATTACAACACATGGACAACATAGGGGGTCTTACAACATAATCCATTCAGAGACATGACACAACTTGCAAGTATACTAATCTAATGACAATTTCAACTGGTATCTAAAGAAGAACTGGGATTACTCTGGGCTTCAGATAGCAGAAGCAGCAGGACCTCCTCCGTCTTCAAATGCAACATTCTTACTTCCTCCAATTCTTGGGTTGCTTGCATAATGCATGCAACTAATTGCATAATTTCCAGCCTCAAGATCAAGATTACCTCATTCATGGCAGCCACACCATCTCTTTCTGCCTCTAGTAGAGCCTCAAGAACTATAATATATGTGCTCAGACTGCTCTCCGGCGGTGTTGCCTCTGAACTGCTACCATCTGGTAACATGGATGGCACACTGCTTCCACAAATAGATTCTGGGGTTGTACATTGTGTCCTAGTGTGAACGGCATCCTGAAAGGTTTTCGCTGGACATAAGTAAGAGATAGTTATCGCATGATCCAGGTAGTAAGCTTACATGGTAAACGACATACGAATTATTGTCGAGCATGGCAAGCTATATTTAAATGGTTCGAAGCAGCATCAGCCGGAAACTAAAATGGTAAGATGAAACTAGGGATGTAAGTGGCAAATAAACGGCATCCGCCAGTCCCATCTAGTTAGTTTTTGCTAGCTCGCTAGTTCATTTTCCTCAAAAAACAAAAACTCTTTTGAACTATCATACCACTAGTGGACTTTAATCGGGATTAAACGGGACCCAGTTGACATCCCTAGTTGAAAGGGAGTGTACCACTGCTATATTTAAGTTGCCAAGGCATCTAAGCTGTTGAAATAATCTGAGAAAGCACTTAACAGTGTGGCCTCATATAAACTACGAAGACAGTCTTGTGATGAAGTTCATAGGAAAAGTTAAAGAGTCAAATGAACTAGGCATGCATTTCTTTACAATAGTACAGCAGGCACTTCTGACATATTGGCCAACTCAGGTATAGCCTAACAAGTAACAAACACGCATTCGAATCAAGCAATACAGCAAAGCAGACAACTGAACTATTTGTAATTCTGTAGGATTATAGGTTGAGGGCACAAGCCAAGAAAGCAGCCCACACGCATTACATTTCACATGTACTAAAACACACTGGCTTACCATATGTTGCTATGAAGCCTCATTGCTGTTGCAATGCTCTTTGAAGATATCGTCAGCATCCCGTGGTTGCAAATCTAGTTGTTGTAGTTTATTCTGCACCCTCTATTTAGGTAAAATTAATTTTAATCGCATGCACTGGTTTGAATTGATCATCAATGGTTCATCTAAACTAATGAAAGAAGGGTGTGTGTGCTTACACGACAATATATGTGCTCCACTCTATTTTTATGCTTGTTCGAGGTGCCAGCCCCAAAAGAACAAATATTTTGCTTGATGGGTTTGGCAGCTCCATAATTAATAGAAGCATCAAATTAGTCATGCAACTTGGGAAGATCAAGAACGCACAAAAAAGTAATGAACAGAGGCTCGGAGCAGTGATGTAATAGCTAGCATCAGAAAATGTAGGGTAAAACAAACAAAAAGCAGCGGAACCACATGCTAGTTTGCTGATGTGTAATTAACCATAGAGAACATGAAGCAGTCTGATGGAACCAACAGGTGGCATCAGAACAACACCATTATCATAAATATAGCATGCAAGAAGTAAAATAGTAGGCAGTGATATCTAGGAAGTACAGTAATACTTAGGACAAAACAAAAGCATTGTAACTATATGTGCACTGGTTTATAATTTAGCACATGTAACATGTTCACTGCCAGAAGTATGGCCCTACAGGTGCAAGCAGAATAACGCGTCTCATGAAAAATTGAATGATGCCCTGAAGAAATTCAAAGGTGCGGTGCTTATGCTAAGAAAGTGAACGTAGGCGCCGACCGTTGGATAATAGTACCTGATTCTCGGTGGTGTATAGGTATCGTTGTCATACTTGATAGCTAAGGATCGTCGATGGTGCTTGTGTTGCCATTGAGTTTGGGCCGGCTGTCGCCGTTGCTGAAGCGGCTCCAGTGCTTCGGTTGTGGCACCTGTCGACATACAAGAAAGCTCATCTGTGGTAAGTGAACAGTTCCACGATAAAGAAGAGAAAAACCGAAGGAGTACAAATCGAAATAACCTGATGAGGCTGCGGCGTCAGTAAAGCAGGTCCGGTGGAGTTGAATATGCCATCCATGGAGCGGGTCCGGTGCAGTGGACGAAGGCGTCGGCGAAGCACATCCGGCGCGGTGTACAGTGCTTTCGGTGAGGCAGATCTGTTGCGGCGGACGAGGGCTTGTATGAAGGGCCAGCGATGGGGTGGACGAGGGAGTCGGTGAAGGGCCTACACTGTGGTGGACGAGGGTGCCGGTGAAGCAGATCTGGTGCGGTGGACCATGATGGCGGTCAAGGAGATCTGGAGCGGTGGACAAGCCAGTCGTTGAAGCGGCTCCGGTGAAGTGGTGAGTTGGCAGTTGGGGGTTCCAAGGTGCGGAAAGTAGATCCGGCAGGGTGTGAGGTCCACCGCTGCGGTGGAGGACTAGATTCAGCGGCCTGGCATGGTTGGGGGGGCGGGGAGGGGAAGGGGAGGGGCTCTGGGGAAGAATGTTGGGGGCAAAGAGGGGAAAACAATGGAGTTACCAAAGCAGCCCTTTTCCGTTCATGTGGCAGGGGTAAAATAGGAATATCGCAGGGCTAAACTTTCGGGCGCGAGATATTTTGATGTGAGCGAGAAGTTTGAAAGCTTTTGGCGCCTGAAATTAAGTGGTCTGCTCTTGTACGGCCAACTATGATATCAGGGCTGAGAATTTATTTGTTTTGCATGCAAAAAAAAGTGCAAGTTTCGAAAATCAATGTGTCCAACTCGAAACTTAGATTGTCCATTTAATTCAAATATGGATCATTGAGCTAGTGGATGCAAATACCATCATATGGTCCAATTCAAATGAAATTCCAAATGTGTTTATCCTAAATATGATGACAAAAACAAAAATGTGTATGTGTATGAATAAAGTGGATGATTATAAAGTTTGAACATGCCCGTATGTGTATATCTCTAGGTTTGATACATGAATTTGAAATCACGAAATCCCGGCTTAAAAAATGTACCTCCGTTTAAATGAATTACAAAAGCTAATGATGGAGTCGAATTCCAAAATTCCAATCTTAGGTTTGTAATTCTGGTACTTCAAAGTATATCACACATGTTCAAAAGTATCGTTATCTCATAGTCCAAACTGTAAAACATATTGATCAACCATGAGTGCACACACTATTAACCATATATATCTCAATTACGCTAAAGTCTCTCAAATATAGACACCTCACTCTTTATCTGAAGCTACCCACCCCGTCCCCCCCCACAAGTCGTTCCCTCCCCCGGACACGAACACAGGAGCACATTAACACCCCCCCTCTCTTCTAAAGTCCGGACCCCAATATAGGTCTCTATCACTTTGTCTCTCGGGCATGCACACATCTCTTCCCCCGCTCTGTAGGTCTCCCGGCATCTCTCTTTCCCAAGCACACGCACTATATAGAGTGTATCTTTCCCATACACACAAAACATCACCCCCAAATGTCTATCTCCCTAGTTATGTGGTTCTCGCACACTCACCTCACTCACCACCCCCACTGCAAACAACCACCCTTTGTCTCCTTGTGCACCACTCTCCTCTTTCTATATCTCCCACATGCGGACCCGCCCCAGCTCCTTCCCTATATGCATATATGTCATGACTCTTTCCATAGCTCCCTAACGTATCATCGTTCTCAATCTCGCACGTTGTTCTCTACACCATCTATTCTAGATCTCTCATGAAGTCTCTATCACACACACGATGACTCGCTTCCCTTGCGTCTCCGTACATAGGCCACTTTCGAACAAC
Organism: Thinopyrum elongatum; assembly: GCA_011799875.1. Classification (NCBI taxonomy): domain Eukaryota; kingdom Viridiplantae; phylum Streptophyta; class Magnoliopsida; order Poales; family Poaceae; genus Thinopyrum; species Thinopyrum elongatum. Next base: position 364,486,029 of record CM022297.1, on the reverse strand, counting down.
ATCAACCTTGTCTCCCTATCTATACACCACTTCCGCACACAAACGACCCCTCTCTCTCCCCCTATCTTCCTCTCTCTCTCCCTCGCTAGCTCTCTCTCTCGCTCTCACACCCCTCTCCCACACACACTCGGTGTCTCTTCCAAATAGTCTGCTCCCTGCCTGCACCCATGCTATCCCGCTACTACACATGCCTTTGTCTCTCTTTGACACACATGTCACACCATTCCCCCTTCCCTACTAGGTTTACATCATTAGTGGTCTCTCTTCTCCACATACACACACTCCCTCTCACACACACACGCGCGCACAAACACACACAGACACGCACAAACACCCATCTATCTGGATCCTTCTTTTAAGACACACACCCTTGCATATTCTCTCCAGCTCTAGGTATGTATATACCCCCCTCTCTCTAGCTCACATGCACACCAAAATTCTCCATCTCTCTAACTCACACATCTCTCCCCATGTCCGCATGTGTATCTCACACACTCACTCTCTGATTATGTCTATGTGTCTCCACGTTACACAACACAAAGCCCCATGCACATGTCTCTCTCTATCCTCCACACACAGAGACACAAAGAATCTCTTATCATTGCCTCAGTCTCTACACATATCACACACGCATGCTGTCTCTCTCTCTCTCTCTCTCATGCTCAACAAAGGTTTTCCTTCATCAACAGTCGTGGCAGTATGGCGAACACAAGACGTGAAAAAGAATAAATCTACACGTGCGTAGACCACCTAGTATGACTACTAGGACTAGAGCAAGCCAAAAGCGCGCCGCCGTCACCCCCTCCTTATCGGCGACGGGAAAACCTTTGTTTTACACAGTCGAGAAGTCATCGTGCTAAGGCCCCACAAGCTCAGCCGTTGAATAGAATTTAGATCCAAGTTTATGGAAACAAGTATTGATAATACATTTGTATCTCCATACTTATATCTCTTCTCTTATAAAAAAACCGAGTTGGTGATGATGGTATGCCTGCCATCTTGCAATATAGACCGTCCGATCTATATCTAACGGATAGAACTTAAACTAAAAGATACCGGCACCTCTCTCCACATTTGCAGACAAGGCCTTCCCTCGTTCATCCTTATCTCCCACAACCTCATTGTTGAGTAATTAAAAAAGGAAGCCTCTGGAACAAACTGGCATGGTGGTCGCTGCCGGCATCATCCATCCCCATGCCTCCGCTCAGTCCGACCACCAATTACCACCACGCCCCACTCCTCCTCACCTTATCTCTCCTCTTTCTCGAGATATCATTAGTTTTTACACATGGGATTACTCCCGCATGGGTCAATCACAATAGGTGTTTTATAAAAAAAATGCATCTTGATGTTCAGTGCAATGCACGGGCATCTTGCTAGTACTCCTACAGAAGACTTAGTTGGTGATGATGGTGTGTCTGCCATCTGTCATTTCTGACCATTAGATCTACATCTAACGATTGTGAGGTAAGTTGTTGCCTTTTCTCAACAACATCCCACTTCTCTGCCAATTTGCAGAAAAACCCTTAATTAGTATCTTAAAACCAATCACATCCCTCCCTCACCTCACCAAAACAGCCCAAGGAATATATTCTGATTGAAACATAATATATTTCTAGTGCTATACGTATATCAAAATTAGAGTGTTTTCTATCAAGTTTGTGAATAAGTATTATTCTAATTATGATCCGTTGCAACGCACGTGAAAATTGCTAGTATTTCCAACCATGCAAAAAAATGATAGTATTTCCATAGTTTTGAGTTTTCCATCAAGATATTAGTTACTCATGGTTGATATTTAGTTTGAATTACGTACACATAGGCACTATGTAACTAGCCGTGCTTATTGGCTTCCAAAGCTTAACTTTTACTCCTACTTACAGTATGTAGAGTATTTAACAAAAAACTACCACTTTCAACCAGCCCTAGGAAGAAACTATTGTATAAAAAATAGCAAAAACATACCCAAAATTTCTTAATCCGCGCCAAAAACTACTACCTAGTGCCGATTAGGCTCGTTTTAACCCGTTTATGACAGGGTTGACCCACACGTCCGTACTGACGAGGCAGCTTAAACCAACACATTTTGTTTGACCGTTGACACGAGGGACCCACATCTAACCTTCTATCCTGTTCTTCCTCCTCCAATCATTATTTTTCTTGAACATTACTTCAAATAGTTCTTATGCGTGTTCGTCGGTGGCGCTGGTGATGAGCGAGCTAGCCGCCGCTCCGCCGGACGGGCCGGACGCCGCGCTGGCCTCCGCACGGATTGGCTGGCTGGCCCGAGCGTGGCTCACGCGCGAGCAAGCCGCCGTGCAGGCCTTCTCTCGAGCCAGATGGCTAGCCTTAGTGCGGCGCGCATGAGCAAGCCGCCGCACCACCGTGCCAACCTAGCTAGCAAACCTTGCAGACAAGCAGCTGGATGCATCCAGCAGGGTGTGTGCTATCTTGGCTAGCTAGCGGCCGCGAGCGCCGGATGGAGCTGGCATCCGGGCTGCCACAAGATGGGCTCCGCGCCGCCGGCGCTTTTGACCTCGCCTTCTGCCGGCGGCGGTAGCTGCGTCCCATGGCCGAGGATGACTAGGTGGACGGGCCGGAGGTAGGAGGTCACTCTGGGATTTTTGTCCAGACTGACATGTAGGTCCCACAAGTCATAACGCCTAACTTGCCGGTCGAATAGAAGGCGTTGACTTAAGGGGCGACATGGGTTGAAATGTGCCTATAACGGCACTTTGTAGAGTAGTCGTTTCTTGGTAGGGCTGGTTGGTAAGTGGTAGTAGTTTCTTGGTATTAGTGGTTTCTTGTAAGGAACAATGTACTAGCGACAAAAGGCGATTCTAGGTTGCGTTGTACTCCAACGAGTACTACTAGTGGTCGCGGGAGTGTATAGCACCTTTTGTGGGTTCGATCCCGGCCGAACGCACGGCGACCTTTTTTTTAAATAGTAACCTCGCTGCGAGCCAATATTGTACACTGGTAGTTTGACTTTTGAAGTCGAACGGATGTGTCACACCACAATCTGGGTGCACTGGATAGCCCAGCCACGTGAACGGGTTTTCCCTCCCATCATCTCATGGCTCGCGTACTAGAGTAGTACTCCTATATATCAATTCACACCATGCAAAGTTTCTCGCCTGCGTGCTCGCCCTAGCCGCACCTCACTTGCAGCTTCCTCATCAGCTACCATATTTAAACTAGCAGCTCCCAATTAAGCCCGAGGAGCCGGAAAAGCCTGGCGTGGCATTGGGAACTGTGCAATATGGCTCTGTACGTAAAGTGCTACTCTACTACTCTGTAGCTTGTGGCGTTGCACGCATGGACTTTGCTCCATTATCGGCTCTATAAAAGAAATTCCTCTTGACGTGATTTTTTTCTTTTGAAACGGAGGCAAAAGCTTTGCCTCATCTCATTCCTAAAGAAGGAACTAACAAAGTTCGACGAGATCCATTACACCTCCACAAATGGAAGCGGAAAGCCTAGTCTCGCTGTATCAAAGAACTCAAATGTTCTACCCCCGCAGTAACCGTCGCTGATAAACAGGCTGCTAGTGTGTGCGTGAGAGGAGCGGCTGAGTAGGCCAGCTACGCGCTTGAATAGAGCACGGAGAGTACGCACTATGCTGGTGTATTTTCCCTGCATTGATAGTACAACGATGGTTCTAGAGAACAGTAGTACCCTCCACTTGCAACTGTAACTCCTTGGCCTTGAGATTCAAGAGTTCAAAACTGGTGCACTATAGAAGTATAGTACATCGCACTACTAGTTGAGAAAGTAGTACTACTACTGCTACAGTACGAATACGTAGTAAATAATAGCCTCGCCATCGCAGGGCACTAGGTACTACCACTATGCGTGCTCGCATAACTTCCTTATCTACTCCTCGCCAGTTCCCCTCCCCCCGAAGAGACCAAGGCAGTTCGTCGCTGCTCCCATAGATTCGCTAGGCGGTTCTCCTCCTCGTCGGGGCTGGGAGACCTTGGACGACGATCCTCTAGGATAAATTGCATGCCGCTCCGACATCCTCACCGCCGCAAGACTCGGTGCTTCCTGCACCAACTATTTTAAGACGGTGCTTAAACAAGCTTGGGAAAAGGCCATGCTTGTTGGTGTTCCATGCGTCCTTGAGGAGAAGGTTATTCTATGGGACAATCCATCGAACAGTCCACCGCTCCCTGGCCATGGTTGCACATTGACTTCGCTAGAGTTACCGACGTTGAGAGGTAGTCGGATTTTGTCCGATGAGCAGGTCAGTCATCTAGTTTGATCATGTAGTGTATATTCTAAATATAGTACTTAGTTATTCCATCCCGTAATTTCTCCGCTGCCCACCATCTTATATATAGGTCTGGGTTGGTGCCAACGAAGATTGGCTTGCATACCTCTGGCCGGATACCACCATCATTTTGCACAACATCCACAGCAGTGCGGCCGTTCCCGTAGACCCCTTCTCCACCATTGGAATCGGCCTTCCGGACTGGCTGGGCTTGAATACGTATGATGATGACTACATGAGATTGAAGAAGATAGCAATTGCGGACCCGCCGACAAAGCGACGCGGCTACGACGATTACTATCTCATCGCGGTGTTCGACATAAGGATTGCCATCGATACAAGAGGCAGTAATGGCAAAGGCTGGCACATGTTGGCCGCGGCAGATTTGTACCCCTACACGTTTGAAGACGCCGTGTGCCATTGATACGTCTCCAATGTATCTATAATTTTTGATTGTTCCATGCTATTATATTATCATTCTTGGATGTTTTACAATCATTTTATAGTCATTTTATATCATTTTTTGGTACTAACCTATTGACATAGTGCCAAGTGCCAGTTGCTGTTTTTTGCATGTTTTTTACATCGCAGGAAATCAATACCAAATGGAGTCCAAACGCAGCGAAAAATTTTGTGGATTTTTTTTGGACCAGAAGACATCCAGTGGGCCGGAGAAGCGCCTGGGGGTGCTCTGAGGGGAGCACAACCCACCAGGGCGCGCCTGGAGGCCCAGGCGCGCCCTGGTGGGTTGTGCCCACCTCGGGTGCCCCCCGAACCACCTCTTTGCTCTATAAATACCCCAATATTCCAGAAACCCTAGGGGAGGAGACGAAAATCAATTCCAACCGCCGCAGAGTCCAGAACCACCAGCTCCAATCTAGACACCACCATGGAGGGGTTCACCACTTCCATTGGTGCCTCTCCGATGATGCGTGAGTAGTTCTTTGTAGACCTACGGGTCCGTAGTTAGTAGCTAGATGGCTTCCTCTCCCTCTCTTGATCTTCAATACAATGGTCTCTTGGAGATCCATATGATGTAACTCTTTTTGCGGTGTGTTTGTTGGGATCCGATGAACTTTGAGTTTATGATCAGATCTATCTTTTTATCCATGAAAGTTATTTGAGTCTTCTTTGATCTCTTATATGCATGATTGCTTATAGCCTCGTATTTCTTCTTCGATATTTGGGTTTTGTTTGGCCAACTTGATCTATTTATCTTGCAATGGGAAGAGGTGCTTTGTAGTGGGTTCGATCTTACGGTGCTTGATCCCAGTGACAGAAGGGGAACCAACACGTATGTATCATTGCTACTAAGGATAAAATGATGGGGTCTATTTCTACATAAATAGATCTTGTCTACATCATGGCATCGTTCTTATTGCATTACTCCGTTTCTCCATGAACTTAATACACTAGATGCATGCTGGATAGCGGTCGATGTGTGGAGTAATAGTAGTAGATGCAGGCAGGAGTCGGTCTACTAATCTTGGACGTGATGCCTATATAATGATCATTGCCTGGATATCGTCATGATTATTTGAAGTTTTATCAATTGCCCAACAGTAATTTGTTCACCCACCGTTTGCTATTTTTCTCGAGAGAAGCCACTAGTGAAACCTACGGCCCCCGGGTCTCTTCTTTAATATATTTGCCTTTGCGATCTATTTTCCTTTGCTTTTATTTTCAGATCTATTAAACCAAAAATACAAAAATACCTTGTTGCACTTTATTTTATTTGGCGTTCGATCTATCAATATTTACTACTCTCTCACATCCATTTGCCAATTTTTGGCGCCGTTGCCCGAAAGGGATTGACAACCCCTTTTACACGTCGGGTTGCGAGTATATGTTATTTGTGTGCAGGTGTTGTTTACGTAGTGTTGCTTGGTTCTCCTACTGGTTCGATAACCTTGGTTTCATCACTGAGGGAAATACCTACCGCCGTTGTGCTGCATCATCCCTTCCTCTTTGGGGAAATACCGACGTAGCTTCAAGCCGCATCAGCCATGTAGCCCGCATCTTCGCGGTGACAAGCCAGGTGACTTGTTTCATCTAGCTGCCATCCTACGGTACGGGAGATTACAAACAGAATGCACAAACCATCATTTGCATCCCTAACGGTACACCATTATTTTGCAGGGACCAGTCATCCCCCGATCAAAATAAGATCGCCGATCCTGGATGTGCATTTGCATCCGCGATTCGGTCTAACCTGGAACCTTGTAGCTGACTTTGGCATATTGGGATCAACTATCTTAGCAGTCATTACCCATGGTACCACTGATGTGCAACATGGTCACACAATCTACCACGATCGGACCGTCACCATCTACCCAGGTATTCCATTTTCTCATTGCTGTGTGTTAGAGTAGTAGTACTTGTTAGTTATTTTATTTTCTTGACTGGGACATGTTTACTGTACTAGTACTACAATTTAGTATTATATTTTTTAACCCTCTCGCCTTCTCTTTCATTGTAGTACTACTTACTAGTACTAGTACTTTTTACCTTGGAGGACGCGTATAGCTAGCTAGGCCCTTGAAGACTTGAACCCACTAGCTCCCACCATTTTTGTTTTCCATGTCTTACTATCTCATCCAGAGGACGCGTATAGCTAGCTTATAATAAGCAGGCTATTTTACTTCCTCTATACCAGAGTAGTACTATTTGCTGCACAATATTACTGACCGCCATATTTGAGCACAACATTATTATGCATGGACCTTGACCATGTTCGTCACCGTGTGTCCAGATCTGAGATGCCGTGTGTACCAAATGAACGGCGCCGAGTTTGACCCCCCGTGATGCTATGTGGGTGCCCAGGAACACTCTTGGAGAGTACTCGCTTTTCATTGGGGACAGCTACCCCATTGTGAAGCGGATGCCACCTTCCGTGCATGATACCGAAGGCCTGCCGTTCATGAAGCATGGTTGTGTCTTCAGTGCGCACCGCCGGATGAACGACATGCTGGGACACGCTATCCCTGATTTATGCCGCTTCAGCTTGGATGAGTCTCCATCGTGTGGAACCGGACTAGAAAGCTGCGACAATGATTCCCGTTGCCCACCGCTATGGATCGTGCCATCTATGAAGAACACATGGGACTGGAACCTGGAGGAGGACATGGAGCCCATCTATAACGTGTAAGTGGAGTATGGTAAATTGTGAATGGTAGCGTTGTGAATATATGTAGACTAGTCGTGCACAAATTTATCACATGAAGTGGAGATGAACTTGTGTGGCATACTGGCATTTGTCCTTTAGAATTTATTACTAGTAAATGTGTTATGTGTACGTGCAACTTGTATGGCTATTGCATGGGCTCCAACACGCTCTGTGAGAAAAAAAAGGTGGCACAGCTTTGGATATAGGTGACGTGGCGGCATCATACAGTAGCATCGTTCGCTATAGTTGTACTACTCCTACTAGGACGACAACTCCTATAAAACCTTGCGCTTGGCTCTTTGCCTCTTCGGGAGGTTCAACAGTTCGTACTCCTTTTAACCTTGCACTTGGCTCTTCGCCTCTTCGGAAGGTCCAACAATGATGATACTATAGTACAATATGCTTCTGGCAATCTGACACCGAATGAACTGCTGCACGTCCACCGTGAGGGCGAGGGCGAGGGAGAGGGAGAGGGCGCTGTAGTCAAAACCCTCTCCTCGTCCTGCGAGCCACCGCGCGTGTGGGCGAGGGAGAGGGCATAGGCGTATGTAGTAAGCAAGCTTCTCCTCGTCCTGTGAGCCACCGCGCGTGCGCGAGGGAGAGGCCGTAGTAAGCAAGCTTCTCCTCGTTCGGCGAGTTGACGGGACACATCAAAGTAGTAGTACTAGTCCATACTGCGTCCTTTTCGGTTAATATGGCTTAATTTGAAATGAGAAAAATACACTGGCGGTCAACGTATGTAACAATACACTCATTATGGTCACTATATAGTTTTGCGGTGATTATACGGTCACTAGCTCACCATAGAGCACCGTATTGCACCCTACTGACCAGCCACATAGTCGATGTGGCACTTTGTTGACTGGTTAAATTGACACCTGGTTTCTGGGTCTCACCTGTCAGTTGGCAGAGCAAAGAAATCAATTAAACAAAACTTTACGCAGGCGCGACAGGAGTCCAACCCTTGCGCGCGAATCACCGTGGCTGTGTATGTGAGTGCATGCACATGTACTCCCTCGGTCCGTGAAAAACTGTACTCCATCTAGCATTAGAAAATTTTCCAACAAAGAGTGTACATCTACATTTCCAATGCACTTAGCCTTTAATCTAATCGATATTGATTGACTAATGCACCAACTTGTGCTCTAGCTATAGGCTACATGTCTATCCTTAATTACAGCATGCAACAACCTTCATTTAATCTTCTTCTCTCAATGGTCGCATGCACACATAAGTCTGCTACTTTTGGGCGTTAATTATGCCAAGAAGTTCCGGTTCCCCTTGGTCAATGTGTAAATCTCTATATGTACAGTCTTTCACGGATGGAGGGAGTAGGTTGAGCACTTGACCGTGAGTGTGTGTGTTGCATCGTGTGCTGTGTGCCGCATGGATGCGTGAGTGTTGCATGCGTGGATGTGTACGTGTGAGTGTTGCATGTTGCATGCATGCATGCATGAGGTTTTTACTCCCTCCCATTGACATGTTCATATTTCAAGCTTCATTAAAACATTGCATGCAAGGATTAAGAGAAAAATCACCAATGCGTGTAAAAGTTCTGGTCATTTGTTCCTCACACATGCATTCCAATTAATACGTTCATAAACACAATTTTCTTGAGGAAAACGAGCCCATTATTGAGTACTTTCGGAAAAAAATCTTCGAGCACTCATCATTTACTACTACCTTGGTTGATGATTTTTTTATTGACCTATATATAAACCTCCGTCCTGGTTTAATGGTCCCCTTCATACTTAATGTAAAATTTTGACCGTAAATTTAACTAACAAAGTGTCAATGCATGTCATAAAAAACTATACCATTAAAAACTATGTTCAAATACGAATCCAGTGATATGATTTTTGGTGACATGCATTAACATTTTATTAGTTAAATAGATGGTCAAAGTTTGACTCAAAATACTACTAGTACTCCGACATTATTGGCACCGGGTGCGTTGGCCAGTGTTTCATCTTGTTGGACAGGATGAGAGTAGAGGCATAGGGATACTGTAGATAGGAAGTCTTGGCGATCCATTATTTCCCATCTTGGTCAGAGAGAACTATTCAACTAGTCTTCACAGTGAAGTGACAATACACGCTGCAGCAGATGGGACACTTAATTAATAAGCTGAACCAGCGTGTTGGTGTTATTAAATCAGCCTTACCCAGTACTGCCATCATGTTTGCCAGTGGAGCACGCTTCCGCAAATACGCCTACGCACCTCTATCTTCCATTAACTGACATATGGGCCCTCTTGAGGTAGACCCACATGTCATCGGCTTAACTATTTACACTCCGAAGGACGGTATATCCTGGTAGTAGTACTAGTAGAATTGAGATTTAATGCACTTTCTTCCCCGTCTTTCCCTCTTCTTCCTCCTCTCTTCTTCTTTCTCCTCTCTTCCCCATCGTCGGCCGCACACCATTTCCCCCCTCTCACTGCTCGCCCACCCCGCACCATCTTCCTTGGTAGCTCGCACGTACCATATCCCCCCGCTCACTGCTCAGCCACACACGCCATCTTCTTCGCTCGCCCGCCCGAATCCACTTCCCCGCTCGCTCGCAGGCACCGAAAATCCCAATCACTCAGCGCCCTAAAAAACCCTATGGCAGAACTGACTGACACACAAAGCCGCGATTGGAATTCCCTCCCCGATGTTCTCTTGGAGCAGATCTGTAATCGTATGGACCTGCTCAGCACCGTGTGTCTGGCCGCATGCTCGGTGTCTTTGTACCGTCTACTCGTCTGCAACCGGCCGGCCCTTTTCAAGACACCCTGCTAGCTGATGCCCGATCCTCGCAGGTGGCCCAGACACCGACTTGACGATCCTACGGAGGTTGCCGTGGTGCCCCTCGACATGCTACCACTACCCGTCCACCTGTTCTTCATGTGCGGCCACTACTGGGCGGGCATGAAGGCCAACTGGATCGTCCTCATCAACCAATCCGGTAGTCTGTGGCATCTTGTGGATATCTACACCCAGCGAGAGATCACCCTTCCATCGTTGGATACCGCCGCCATCGAGCCTCGCGGCCCGCTGGACACTCCTGCCTACTACGCACGAGACGCGTCGAGCTTTTGGTGCGACCTCCGTTTGCTGAAGGTTGTAATCTACAAAGTGCCCACACCATCAGAAGACTACATGGATTACAAGCTCATTGCCTTGTTCGACATGGGATTAGTCTATCTGGAATCCGGTCGCCATACATGGTTATGGCTCATCATCAATCCTGTTGAGCCTCCATTTTTGTCTGATGCTATAGTGCATGATGGCATCATTTACGCGGTCGACGCACAGATTGGCTGCCTATACTGGTGGAATCTATCGTCGTGTAATTGTTCTATCTCATCTCATCTTTACCTTATGAATACAACTGCCTGTTGATTGTTAGAAATTTAGAATAGATAGTATGTCTATAACCACATCATTGCTATATGTTCCTCTAATTTCCTAGGTTTTTATGACCACACATGTTATTGTTAGAGTTGATATGAGAACAATTGGCATCTAATGATTGTTAGAATAGATATTATAAGTATAACCTCATGATTGCTATATGTTACTCTCATTTCCAAGATTTTTATAACCACGCATGTTATTGTTAGAGTTGATATGAGAACAGTAGTAACTGCTATGGTAGAATATGAGTAGGCCCTGTCATAGCTGTTTTCCTCTCATTTTTACATGATGTTTGAACCATGACATATTGCTAGAATATGAAAGCCATTGGCTTAATTTTTTTAACTTGGGGTATGATTATGACCACGGCATTGCTGAAGGAAATATGCCCTAGAGGCAATAATAAAAATTGTTATTTTATATTTCCTTATTCATGATAAAGGTTTATTATTCATGCTAGAATTGTATTGATCGAAAACTTAAATACATGTGTGAATACATAAACAAATACCATGTCCCTAGTAAGCCTCTACTAGACTAGCTCGTTGATCAAAGATGGTTAAGGTTTCCTAACCATGGACATGTGTTGTCATTTGATAACGGGATCACATCATTAGGAGAATGATGTGATGGACAAGACCCACCCGTTAGCTTAGCATAATGATCGTTCAGTTTTATTGCTGTTGCTTTCTTCATGTCAAATACATATTCCTTCGACTATGAGATTATGCAACTCCCGGATACCGGAGGAATGCCGTGTGTGCTATCAAACATCACAATGTAACTGGGTGATTATAAAGATGCTCTACAGGTATCTCCAAAGGTGTTTGTTGAGTTGGCATAGATCGAGATTAGGATTTGTCACTCCGAGTATCGGAGAGGTATCTCTGGGCCCTCTCGGCAATACACATCATAAGCTTGCAAGCAAACGACTAAGGAGTTAGTCATGAGGTGATGTATTACGGAACGAGTAAAGAGACTTGCCGGTAATGAGATTGAACTAGGTATGAAGATACCAACGATCGAATCTCGGGCTAGTAACATACCGATGGACAAAGGGAATAACGTATGTTGTCATAACGGTTCGACCGATAAAGATCTTCATAGAATATGTAGGCCAATATGGGCATCCAGTTTCCGTTGTTGGTTATTGACCAGAGAGGTGTCTCGGTCATGTCTACATAGTTCTCGAACCCGTAGGGTCCGCACGCTTAATGTTCGTTGACGATATAGTATTATATGAGTTATGTGATTTGGTGACCGAATGTTGTTCGGAGTCCCGGATGAGATCACGGACATGATGAGGAGTCTCGAAATGGTCGAGAGGTAAAGATTGATGTATAGGACGATGGTATTCGGACACCGGAAGTGTTCCGGAGGGTACCGTGTACTTATCGGGTCATCGAAAAGGAGTTTCGGGCACCCCCGGCAAAGATATGGGCCTTATGGGCCAAGAGAGGGAACACACCAGGCCACAAGGGGCTGGTGCGCCCCTATACAGGCCAGCCCTATGAGTAGGAGAAGGAAAGAGGGGAGGGCAAGGAAAGTGTGGAGTAGGACTCCCCCTTCCTTCCCTCTCCCCCCTCTTTCCTTCCCCCTTGTTTATACAAGGAAAGGGGGGCGCAGGGCAAGGCAGGAGCCCTAGGGGCCGGCGGCCAGCCCTAGGGCGCGCCTGGCTGCCTCCCCTCCCCTCCCACCTATATATATGTGGGGAGGGGGCTCCACACAAGGACACACAACATTGTCATAGCCGTGTGCGGCGCCCCCGTCCACCGTTTACTACCTCGGGCATATTTTTGTAGTGCTTAGGCGAAGCCCTGCGGAGATCACTTCACTATCACCGTCACCACGCCGTCGTGCTGACGGAACTCATCTACTACCTTGACGTCTTGCTGGATCAAGAAGGCGAGGGACGTCACCGAGCTGATCGTGTGCAGAACTCGGAGGTGCCGTACGTTCGGTACTCAATCGATGGAGCGCGAAGAAAGTTCGACTAAATCAACCGTGTTGTGAAATGCTTCCGCTTACGGTCTACGAGGGTACGTAGACACACTCTCCCCCTCGTTGCTATGCATCTCCATTTATAGATCATTGCGTGTGCGTAGATTTTTGTTTGTTTTCATGCAACGTTTCCCAACAGTGGCATCCGAGCCAAGTCTCTGCATAGATGATATGCACGAGTAGAACACAAAGAGTTGTGGGCGGTGATAGTCATACTGCTTACCACCAACGTCTTATTTTGATTCGGTGGTATTGTGGGATGAAGCGGCCCGGACCAACCTTACATGTCCACGTACATGAGACCGGTTCCACCGACAGACATGCAACTAGTTTTGCCTAAAGGTGGCTGGCGGGTGCCTGTTTCTCCTACTTTAGTTGAATCGAATTTGACTACGGCCGGTCCTTGAAGAAGGTTAAAACAGCAAACTTGACGAAACACCGTTGTGGTTTTGTGCGTAGGTAAGAACGGTTCTTGCTAGAAGCCCGTAGCAGCCACGTAAAACTTGCAACAACAAAGTAGAGGACGTCTAACTTGTTTTTGCAGGGCATGTTGTGATGTGATATGGTCAAGACATGATGTGATATAAGTTGTTGTATGAGATGATCATGTTTTGTAAGTTATCGACAACTGGCAGGAGCCTTATGGTTGTCGCTTTATTGTATGAAATGCAAACGCCATGTAATTGCTTTACTTTATCACTAGCGATAGTTGTAGAAGCAATAGTTGGCGAGACGACCACGACGCAAAGATGGAGATCAAGGTGTCGAGCCGGTGACGATGGAGATCATGACGATGCTTTGGAGATGGAGATCAAAATCACAAGATGATGATGGCCATATCATGTCACATATTTTGATTGCATGTGATGTTTATCTTTATGCATCTTATTTTGCTTAGTACGGCGGTAGCATTATAAGATGATCCCTTAACTAAAATTTCAAGGTATAAGTGTTCTCCCTGAGTATGCACCATTGCGACACTTCGTCGTGTTGAGACACCACGCGATGGTCGGGTGTGATAGACTCTACGTTCACATACAACGGGTGCAAGCCAGTTTTGCACATGCGGAATACTCAGGTTAAACTTGACGAGCCTGGCATGTACAGACATGGCCTCGGAACACTGGAGACCGAAAGTTCGAACGTGAATCATATAGTAGATATGATCAACATAGAGATGTTCACCATTTATGACTACCCCATCTCACGTGATGATCGGACATGGGTTAGTTGATTTGGATCACGTATCACTTAGATGACTTGAGGGATGTCTATTTAAGTGGGAGTTCATTAGTAATTTGATTAATTGAACTTAATTTATCATGAACTTAGTCCTGATAGTATTTGCATATCTATGTTGTAGATCAATAGCTCGCGATATAGCTCCCTTATTTTTGATATTTTCATAGTGAAAACTAAGTTGAAAGATGATAGTAGCAATGATGCGGACTAGGTCCATGATCTGAGGATTATCCTCATTGCTGCACAGAAGAATTATGTCCTTGATGCACAGCTAGGTGACAGACCTATTGCAAGAGCAGATGCAGACGTTATGAACGTCTGGCAAGCTCGGTATGATGACTACTTAATAGTTTAGTGCACCATGCTTTACGGCTTAGAACCGGGACTTCAAAAATGTTTTGAACGCCACAGAGTATATGAGATGTTCCAATAGCTGAAATTGGTATTTCAGACTCATGCCCGTGTTAAGAGGTATGAGACCTCTGACAAGTACTTTGCCTACAAGATGGAGGAGAATAGCTCAGCCCGTGAGCATGTGCACAGAATGTCTGGGTACTACAATCACTTGAATCAAGTGGGAGTTAATCTTCCAGATAAGATAGTAATTAACAGAGTTCTCCTGTCACTATCACCAAGCTACTAGAACTTCGTGATGAACTATAATATGCAAGGGATGACGAAAATGATTCCTGAGCTCTTCGCGATGCTGAAATCGGCGAAGGTAGAAATCAAGAAAGAGCATCAAATGTTGATGGTTAACAAGACCACTAGTTTCAAGAAAAAGGGTAAAAGGGAAAGAAAGGGAACTTCAAGAAGAATGGCAAACAAGTTGCCGCTCCCGTGAAGAAGCCCAAAGCTGGACCTAAGCCTGAAACTGAGTGCTTCTATTGCAAAGGGAATGGTCACTAGAAGTGGAACTGCCCCAAATACTTTGCGGATAAGAAGGATGGCAAAGTGAACAAAGGTATATTTGATATACATGTTATTGATGTGTACTTTACTAGTGTTCATAGTAGCCCCTGGGTATTTGATACCGGTTCAGTTGCTAAGATTAGTAACTTGAAACAGGAGTTGCAAAATGGACAGAGACTAGTTAAGGACGAGGTGACGATGTGTGTTGGAAGTGATTTCAAGGTTGATACGATCACCATCACACACTACCTCTACCTTCGGGATTAGTGTTGAACCTAAATAAAAGTTATTTGGTGTTTGCGTTGAGCATGAATATGATTGGATCATGTTTATTGCAATATGGTTATTCATTTAAGTCAGAGAATAATTGTTATTCTGTTTACATGAATAAAACCTTCTACGGTCATACACCCAATGTGAATGGTTTATTGAATCTCGATCGTAGTGATACACATATTCATAATGTTGATGCCAAAAGATGCAAAGTTGATAATGATAGTGCAACATACTTGTGGCACTGCCGTTTAGGTCATATTGGTGTAAAGCGCATGAAGAAACTCCATGCAGATGGACTTTTGGAATCACTTGATTATGAATCAATTGATACTTGCGAACCATGCCTCATGGGCAAGATGACTAAAAACTCCATTCTCCGAAACAATGGAGCGAGCTAATAACTTATTGGAAATAATACATACCGATGTATGCAGTCCGATGAGTGTTGAAGCACGCGGCGGGTATCGTTATTTTTTGATCTTCATAGATGATTTGAGTAGGTATGGGTATATCTACTTGATGAAACACAAGTCTGAAACATTTGAAAAGTTCAAAGAGTTTCAGAGTAAAGTGGAGAATCATCGTAACAAGAAAATAAAGTTTCTACGATCAGATCATGGAGGCGAATATTTGAGTTACGAGTTTGGCCTTCATTTAAAACAATGTGGAATAGTTTCACAAGTCACGCCACCTGGAACACCACAGCGTAATGGTGTGTCCGAACGTCGTAACCGTACTTTATTAGATATGGTGCGATCTATGATGTCTCTTACCGATTTACCACTATCGTTTTGGGGTTATGCATTAGAGACAGCTGCATTCACGTTAAATAGGGCACCATCTAAATCCGTTGAGACGACACCGTATGAACTATGGTTTGGCAAGAAACCTAAGCTGTCGTTTCTTAAAGTTTGGGGATGCGATGCTTATGTCAAAAGGCTTCAGCCAGATAAGCTCGAGCCCAAATCGGAGAAGTGCGTCTTCATAGGATACCCTAAAAAATAATTGGGTACACCTTCTACCACAGATCCGAAGGCAAGATCTTTGTTGCTAAGTTTGGGTCCTTTCTAGAGAAGGAGTTTCTCTCGAAAGAAGTGAGTAGGAGGAAAGTAGAACTTGATGAGTTAATTGTACCTTCTCTCGAATTGGAAAGTAGTTCATCAGAGAAAACCATTCTCGTGATGCCTACACCAACTAGAGAGGAAGCTAATGATGATGATCATGAAACTTCGGATCAAGTTACTACAGAACCTCGTAGGTCAACCAGAACAAGACCCACACCAGAGTGGTACGGGAATCCTGTACTGGAAGTCATGTTACTAGACCAAGGCGAACCTACGAACTATGAAGAAGCTATGATGAGCCCAGATTCCGATAAATGGCTTGAGGCCATAAAATCTGAGATAGGATCCATGTATGAGAACAAAGTGTGGACTTTGGTGGACTTGCCCGATGATCGGCAAGCCATAGAAAATAAATGGATCTTCAAGAAGAAGATGACGCTGATGGTAATGTTACTGTCTACAAAGCTCGACTTGTTGCAAAAGGTTTTTGACAAGTTCAAGGAGTTGACTACGATGAGACTTTCTCACCCGTAGTGATGCTTAAGTTTGTTCGAATCATATTAGCAATTGCCGCATTTTATGATTATGAAATCTGGCAAATGGACGTCAAAACTACATTCCTTAATGGATATCTCAAAGAAGAGTTGTATATGATGCAACCAGAAGGTTTTGTCGATCCTAAAAGATGCTAACAAAGTGTGCAAGCTCCAGCGATCCATCTATGGACTGGTGCAAGCATCTCGGAGTTGGAATATACGCTTTGATAAGGTGATCAAAGCATATGGTTTTATACAGACTTACGGTGAAGCCTGTATTTACAAGAAAGTGAGTGGGAGCTCTGTAGCATTTCTGATATTATATGTGGATGACATATTGCTGATTGGAAATGATATAGAATTTCTGGATAGCATAAAAGGATACTTGAATAAGAATTTTTCAATGAAAGACCTCGGTGAAGCTGCTTACGTATTGAGCATCAAGATCTATAGGGATACACTTAATAGGACTTTCACAAAGCACATACCTTGACAAAGTTTTTTGAAGGAGTTCAAAATGGATCAGTTAAAGAAAGGGTTCTTGCCTGTATTCAAGGTGTGAAGTTGAGTAAGACTCAAAGCCCGACCACGACAGAAGATAGAGAGAGAATGAAAGTCATTCCCTATGCCTCAGCCATGGGTTCTATACGATATGCCATGCTGTGTACCACACCTGATGTGTGTCTTGCCACTTATCTGGCAAAGAGAGGACAAGAGTGATCCAGGAGTGGATCACTGGACAGCGGTCAAAATTATCCTTAGTTACCTAAGAGGACTAAGGAAATGTTTCTCGGTTATGGAGGTGATAAAGAGTTCATTGTAAAGGGTTACATTGATGCATGCTTTAACACTGATCCGGATGACTCTGAGTCTTAATCTGGATACATATTGAAAGTGGGAGCAATCAGCTAGAGTAGCTCCATGCAAAGCATTGTAGACATAGAAATTTGCAAAATACATATGGATCTGAATATGGCAGACCTGTTGACTAAACTTCTCTGGCAAGCAAAACATGATCACACCTTAGTACTCTTTGGGTGTTAATCACATGGCGATGTGAACTAGATTATTGACTCTAGTAAACCCTTTGGGTGTTGGTCACATGGCGATGTGAACTATGGGTGTTAATCACATGACGATGTGAACTATTGGTGTTAAATCACATGGCGATGTGAGCTAGATTATTGACTCTAGTGCAAGTGGGAGATAGAAGGAAATATGCCCTAGAGGCAATAATAAAAGTTGTTATTTTATATTTCCTTATTCATGATAAAGGTTTATTATTCATGCTAGAATTGTATTGATCGAAAACTTAAATACATGTGTGAATACATAAACAAATACCGTGTCCCTAGTAAGCCTCTACTAGACTAGCTCGTTGATCAAAGATGGTTAAGGTTTCCTAACCATGGACATGTGTTGTCATTTGATAACGGGATCACATCATTAGGAGAATGATGTGATGGACAAGACCCACCCGTTAGCTTAGCATAATGATCGTTCAGTTTTATTGCTATTGCTTTCTTCATGTCAAATACATATTCCTTCGACTATGAGATTATGCAACTGCCGGATACCGGAGCAATGCCTTGTGTGCTATCAAACGTCACAATGTAACTGGGTGATTATAAAGATGCTCTACAGGTATCTCCAAAGGTGTTTGTTGAGTTGACATAGATCGAGATTAGGATTTGTCACTCCGAGTATCGGAGAGGTATCTCTGGGCCCTCTCGGTAATACACATCATAAGCTTGCAAGCAACCGACTAAGGAGTTAGTCACGAGGTGATGTATTACGGAACGAGTAAAGAGACTTGCCGGTAATGAGATTGAACTAGGTATGAAGATACCGACGATCGAATCTCGGGCTAGTAACATACCGATGGACAAAGGGAATAACGTATGTTGTCATAACGGTTTGACCGATAAAGATCTTCATAGAATATGTAGGAGCCAATATGGGCATCCAGTTTCCGCTATTGGTTATTGACCAGAGAGGTGTCTCGGTCATGTCTACATAGTTCTCGAACCCGTAGGGTCCGCACGCTTAACGTTCGTTGACGATATAGTATTATATGAGTTATGTGATTTGGTGACCGAATGTTGTTCAGAGTCCCGGATGAGATCACGGACATGATGAGGATTCTCGAAATGGTCGAGAGGTAAATATTGATATATAGGACGATGGTATTCGGACACCGGAAGTGTTCCGAAGGGTTCCGGGTACTTATCGGGTCACCGGAAAGGAGTTTCGGGCACCCCCGGCAAAGATATGGGCCTTATGGGCCAAGAGAGGGAACACGCCAGACCACAAGGGGCTGGTGTGCCCCTATATAGGCCAGGCCTATGAGGAGGAGAAGGAAAGAGGGGAGGGCAAGGAAAGTGTGGAGTAGGACTCCCCCTTCCTTCCCTCTCCCCCCCTCTTTCCTTCCCCTTGTTTATACAAGGAAAGGGGGGGGGGCAAGGCAAGGCAAGGCAGAAGCCCTAGGGGCCGGCGGCCAGCTCTAGGGCGCGCCTGGCTACCTCCCCTCCCCTCCCACCTATATATATGTGTGGAGGGGGCGCCACACAAGGACACACAACATTGTCATAGCCGTGTGCGGCGCCCCCGTCCACCGTTTACTACCTCGGTCATATTTTCGTAGTGCTTAGGGGAAGCCCTGCGGAGATCACTTCACGATCACCGTCACCACGCCGTCGCGCTGACGGAACTCATCTACTACCTCGACGTCTTGCTGGATCAAGAAGGCGAGGGACTTCACCGAGTTGAACGTGTGCAGAACTCGGAGGTGCCGTACGTTCGGTACTCGATCGGTGGAGCGCGAAGAAAGTTCGACTACATCAACCACGTTGTGAAACGCTTCCACTTACGGTCTACATGGGTACATAGACACACTCTCCCCTCGTTGCTATGCATCTCCATGGATAGATCATTGCGTGTGCGTAGACATTTTTTTGTTTTCATGCAACGTTTCCCAACAATTGCAATTCTTTGTCTATGATATGTGTCACTGTTATAATAATCTTTATTCCACACATACTCTGAACATGATTGTATATTTTTGTCCTTTTGGTCTCCAATTTTATTTGTTGCAGCAGACGAAAATGCGTTGGCCTTCATGATTCTAGGACCTGGAAATATACAAGTCAATGGGTGGTGGTTTATCGCTCGTTCAACTGATGGCGGTCATTTGATGCTCATTCGCACGTATCATATTGAACAAACCATTTCATCAAACCACATGCAGTACAATGCCTGGGGCGTTCGTGACTGTGATGGCTATGGCTACTTCGTGTTCGAGAAAGATCCCAGCTCAGTTGGGCCAGGTGTATTCAACTGGAGGCGGGTTTACAGCCTCGGCGACCACTCCATGTTCCTCGGGCTCAATTATCCGATCATCCAACCAATCATCGATCATATCATTGGCGATGATTACCATGCTATGCAACTTCCATTCGCCAGGGGGAACTGTGTTTACACATCGTACCATGGGTTTCATGAATCACCATATCCAGAGATTCGTCGACACAGCTTGTTGCCAGATAATCTTCAGTGTGTGAAAGGCATCAAGCTTCCATGCGATGAATGGCTTTTGCAAACCCGACATGCGGCGATGTGGTTCATGCTACCATCAAATATGCACAACTTGATTCGTAGTGATATCTAGACTGAACCATGTATCCTGCTGCTGTAGCATGACCCTCTTTTATTGGATATTATGTACTGTAGTTAGTCTAAAGGATAGATACCTTTCTGGGATCAAGTGCATCCTAACTCACCTGCGTAGGATGTACTAATAATGATGATGGAGATGCTGTGCAGAAGCCATATATATATATATATATATATATATATATATATATATATATATATATATATATATATATATCAATTAGGCTTCAAGTGCGTACTTGTTGGTGAAAGTGTTGTCCAATGGGAATTATATTTTGTATTACTCATGTAGCCTACAAAGTCTGTCGCACAGCCTTGTAACTTTGTACTCCATTTCTAAATTTGTACTAGTCCTCTATACCGTATATTGCGCTACTCGTACTACTACCTCCCTCCTGGTTTATTGGTCCCCTTCATAATTTGTGTCAAATTTTAACCATAAATTTAACTAACTAAATGTTAATGCATGTCACAAAAAATTATATCGTTGGATTCGTATTTGAACATAGTTTCCAAAGGTATAATTTTCGGTGACTGATAAGTCTCCAACGTATCTATAATTTTTGATTGTTCCATGCTGTTATATTATCATTCTTGGATGTTTTACAATCATTTTATACCAACTTTATATCATTTTTTGGGACTAACCTGTTGACATAGTGCCTAGTGCCAGTTGCTGTTTTTTGCTTGTTTTTTACTTCGCAGGAAATCAATACCAAACGGAGTCCAAACGCAGCGAAACTTTTTGGTGATTTTTTCTGGACCAAAAGACACAAGTTGGGCCAAGAAAGTACCTGAGGGGGGCTCCGAGGGGAGCACAACCCACCAGGGCGCGCCAGGGGGCCCGGGCGTGCCCAGGTGGGTTGTGCCCACCTCGGCCACCTCCCGCACCGCCTCTTTGCTCTATAAATACCCAATATTCCAGAAACCCTAGGGGAGTCGACGAAAATCAATTCCAGCCGCCGCAAGTTCCAGAAACCACATATCCAATCTAGACACCATCACGGAGGGGTTCATCATCCTCATTGGTGCCTCTCCGATGATGCGTGAGTAGTTCATTGTAGACCTACGGGTCCGTAGGCAGTAGCTAGATGGCTTCCTCTCTTTGTTTTGATTCTCAATACAATGGTCTCTTGGAGATCTATTTGATGTAACTCTTTTTTGCGGTGTGTTTGTTGGGATTCGATGAACTTTGAGTTTATGATCAGATCTATGTTTTTATCCATGAAAGTTATTTGAGTCTTTTGATCTCTTATATGCATGATTGCTTATAGCCTCGTATTTCTTCTTCGAATCTTTGGTTTAATTAGGCCAACTAGATCGATTTTTCTTGCCATGGGAAGAGGTGCTTTGTGATGGGTTGAATCTTACGGTGCTTGATCCCAGTGACAGAAGGGGAACCGACACGTATGTATCGTTGCTATTAAGGATAACAAGATGCGGTCTATTTCTACATAAATAGATCTTGTCTACATCATGTCATCATTCTTATTGCATTACTCCGTTTCTCCATGAACTTAATACACTAGATGCATGCTGGATAGCGGTCGATGTGTGGAGTAATAGTAGTAGATGCAGGCAGGAGTCGGTCTACTAATCTTGGACATGATGCCTATATAATGATCATTGCCTGGATATCGTCATAATTATTTGAAGTTCTATCAATTGCCCAACAGTAATTTGTTTACCCACCGTATGCTATTTTTCTCGAGAGAAGCCAGTAGTGAAATCTACGGCCCCCGTGTCTATTTTCTCATCATATATTTTCAGATCTATTTTGCTATTTACCTTTTTATTTATTTGCCACTTTTATTTTCAGATCTATATTTCCAGAAACCCAAAAATACCTCGCTGAATTTTATTTGCTTTTATTTGCATCTATCAATCTACTACAATTTATCTCACATCTGTTTGCCAATTTCTGGCGCTGTTACCCGAAAGGGATTGACAACCCCTTTAACACATCGGGTTGCAAGTATTTGTTCTTTGTGTACAGGTGTTGTTTACGTAGTGTTGCTTGGTTCTCCTATTGGTTCGATAACCTTGGTCTCATCACTGAGGGAAATACCTACCGTTGCTATGCTGCATCATCCCTTCCTCTTTGGGGAACTACTGACGTAGTTCAAGCCAACATCAAAAGGAATTTCTGGCGCCGTTGCCGGGGACACATCATCAACATCTACTAGGTTCCTAATCACAAATCTCATCTCCTTGCAATTTACATTATTTGCCATTTGCCTCTCGTTTTCCTCTCCCCTACTTCACAAAAATTTGCCGTTTTATTCACCCTCTTTCTCGTTCACCATTTTCTCGTCAGATCTGTTTTGTGTGCAATCTTGTTGATCACTTTTTGTCGTTATGGATAGTTCTTCCTCTATCGTGTGCACCCCCGAGAACGAGGTTCTTAACTTTAAACAAAGGGGAAGGGAGAATTTAAAAGATGCTTGGTATAGGATTTGCAATGCTCATAATAGATCTATCCGTAAGCAATCTACCATTGTTCTTCTTCGCTGTTTTTATGTGGGCATCACCACTTGGTATAGATTCATCCTTGATACGATTACCGGTGGAAATTTCTTGATGTGTTCCTCTCTTGATGCTTTTAATGCTATGGGAAATTTAGTGGGATCACCACCTCTCATGATTAATGAAACAAATTTAACTCTTGAGCATGTTATGGAAAGGCTAAATGCTATTGAAAAGAAAATGCTTACCGAAGAGCACATTGAAAACTTGGATAAAAATATGCATAATTTTGCTACTAAATTTGGGTCAAAAACGGGAGAAGTTTTTAAGCTGTTAAAAGAAAAGGGAACCGTAATTCACAAAAGAATTGAAGAAAGCCCTTCTCAGATCGATAAGTTGGAAGAAATTTTTAGTAATTTAAGCACGGCTTCTGCTTCTGCTAAAACTATTGAAAAACCCCCGTTAAAATTATTAAGAGTACTCAAACCACTAAGAACAATGGTGCTACTTCTAGTAGTAAAGAAGATCTTAAAATGATTAGTATTCACCCGGATTTTGTCGAAGTTATAAGAGACCTTACTAATAAGAACGATTTCCTCAATTTTATGCCAAGAAATTTTGCTATTTTACTTGCTAAATCTTCAAAGAAATCTGATTATGTGATTGAAGAGTTGGAAGTTAAAGATGACAACACTTAGATCTATGCATTATGCCTAGCTAAGGGCGTAAAACGATAGCGCTTGTTGGGAGGCAACCCAATGAATAAAATTTATTTTTGTCTTTTTCTTTCTGTTTTTGAGTGTTTGCACAATTATGCTACTGTTATGATTGAGTTTTTTGTGTTTTAATTAGTGTTTGTGCCATGTAAAGCCTTTGGGATAGCTTTGGTGATAGTTGATTTGATCTTGTTGGAAAACAAAAACTTTTGCGTCCAGTAAAACAATTTTGAAAATTCACATAAGAGACTAAAAGTTCTGAACTTTTTACAAAAGATTGATATACAGATTTCCTCTGTTATCCTAATTTTTCAGAAGTTTTGGGGTTACAGAAGTATGAGAACAATTCGCATCTTTGTAGACTGTTCTGTTTTTGAAAGATTCTGTTTTCTTTGCATTGTGTGCTTATTTTGATGAATCTATGGTTTTTATCGGGGGGTATGAGCCATGGTAAAGTTAGAATACAGTAGATATAATGCAAGAGCAAAATTTGAATGGGTTTTCTACAGTACTTAAATCAAAGATTGGTTTTCTTATACTAACGGATCTCATGAAGGTTTTGTTAAGTTTTGTGTGATTGAAGTTTTCAAGTTTTGGGTGAGATTACGATGGATGAAGGAATAAGGAGTAAGAAGAGCCTAAGCTTGGGGATGCCCCATGTAAGCCCAAGGCATTATCCAAAGATAAGCAAGCAACTAAGCTTGGGGATGCCCGAGTGGCATCCCCTCTTTCTTCTAACGATCATCGGTATTTTACTTAGAGCTATATTTTTATTCGTCGCATATCATGAGTTTTGCTTGGAGCGTCTTGTATGATATGAGTCTTTGCTTGTTTTGCTTTTTATTTTTAGTCATGAATCCTTACTGGACACACCTATTTGGGAAAGCCAAAATTATGCTATGACTTGTTAGAATTGCTCTCTATGCTTCACTTAAATCTTTATGCGCTATAAAATTGCTCTAGTGCTTCACTTATATCTTTTTGAGCACGGTGTGCTTTAGTATTTTTGAAGAAATGCTCTCATGCTTCACTTAGATTTATTTGAGAGTTAGATTTTTTTTAGAAATTCTCTCTTGCTTCACTTAAAT
Organism: Thinopyrum elongatum; assembly: GCA_011799875.1. Taxonomy (NCBI): domain Eukaryota; kingdom Viridiplantae; phylum Streptophyta; class Magnoliopsida; order Poales; family Poaceae; genus Thinopyrum; species Thinopyrum elongatum. The sequence goes on along the minus strand of CM022297.1, from coordinate 364,461,213 downwards.
TATTTTGAGAGAAGAAAATTTTATGCTCATGTTCCTTCACTTAGAATTGTTCGAGCTATCAAAAGCAACACATTAAACTAGTCCCAAAGTGATAGATATTCAAGAGGGATATAATAAAAACTTTCATGAAGATCATTGGACAAAATAAACTTGATTCCTTGTAATAGTTTTGCGATATGTTGATATAATATGTGAGTCATGTTGATGAGTAATTATGCTTTAGTAAGAATATTGGTGTTAAGGTTTGTGATTCCCTATTCAAGCACGAAAGTCAATAGTTATGCAATGGAATTACATCCTACTTGTGGTGCATTATTCGGTGCTAGTTATGCTTAATGCTCGCTTATGAGATTTTTTGTTTCTTGGTTGGATGCTTCTCAATCTTTTGCTAGCCTTCATTTGCACTAAGTATGATCACTACTTGTGCATCCAAAATCCTTAAACCAGTTTTGCCATATGAGTCCACTATACCTACCTATATGCGGTATTTCCGTGCCGTTCTAAGCAAATTTGTATGTGCCATCTCTAATTTCAAAATAAATTTCTCTTTTGTGTGCTCGTACTGCTCATGAAACGGTAGGGGGTGGCTGATATATTTCCATGCTAGATGTGTTATTCTCAAGATGAGTGTTTATTCACTTATAATTGCACGAGAGTACGGCAAAGGTATTAGGGATGCCCAGTCCCGAAATGAAAAATGAATTTACTTTATGTTGTCAAATAATAAATTCCTTGGAAAGTGTTGGTATGGAGGGCACCCGTGGATACGGCTAGCCATGGAAAGTGAAAGTATGGCGGAAAAAGGAATAAACTTTATTTTCTGTTTGGGAACCGCCTATGATATATCTAGCATGGAAAGTATTGGGAACTACTCAATCGTTTTTGTTGATAGGAAAAGCATGCCACCCAAAATGTTTTATCTCTACTTTTTTCGCTTTGAGCTCTGGCACCTCTACAAATCCCCACTTCCCTCTGCGAAGGGCCTTTCTTTTACTTTATGCAATTTTTATTTTGAGTCTCCATCTTCTCTTATAAAGCACCAACTAAGGGGCACTATGATCATACTTGAGCATTGGGTGTAGCTAATATGCGAGTGTGTTTCGTGAATGGATCAATGATTGAGCATGATGGGCTAGGGATAACTTGCTTTAGTGTTGATATTTTGAAAGACATGGTTGCTTGTTAATATGCTTGAGGATTGAAATCTTCATGTCAAAACTAGACTATTGCTTTGAATCATATAAAAGTCCAAATGTCCATGCTACAAAGAAAAGAATATGTGATGAACATGTTAGGCAGCATTCCACATCAAAAATTCTGTTTTTATCATTTACCTACTCGAGGACGAGCAGGAATTAAGCTTGGGGATGCTGATACGTCTCCAACATATCTATAATTTTTGATTGTTCCATGCTGTTATATTATCATTCTTGGATGTTTTACAATCATTTTATAGCAACTTTATATCAATTTTTGGGACTAACCTATTGACATAGTGCCCAGTGCCAGTTGCTATTTTTTGCTTGTTTTTTACTTCGTAGGAAATCAATACCAAACGGAGTCCAAACGCAGCGAAACTTTTTGGTGATTTTTTCTGGACCAGAAGACACAAGTTGGGCAAGAAAGTACCTGAGGGGGGCTCTGAGGGGAGCACAACCCACCAGGGCGCGCCTGGGGGCCCAGGCGCGCCCAGGTGGGTTGGGCCCACCTCGGCCACCTCCCGCCCCGCCTCTTTGCTCTATAAATATCCCAATATTCCAGAAACCCTAGGGGAGTCGACAAAAATCAATTCCAGCCGCCGCAAGTTCAAGAAACCATAGATCCAATCTAGACACCATCACAGAGGGGTTCATCATCCTCATTGGTGCCTCTCCGATGATGCGTGAGTAGTTCATTGTAGACCTACGGGTCTGTAGGCAGTAGCTAGATGGCTTCCTCTCTCTCTCTTTTGATTCTCAATACAATGGTCTCTTGGAGATCTATTTGATGTAACTCTTTTTTGCGGTGTGTTTGTTGGGATCCGATGAACTTTGAGTTTATGATCAGATCTATGTTTTTATCCATGAAAGTTATTTGAGTCTTTTGACCTCTTATATGCATGATTGCTTATAGCCTCGTATTTCTTCTTCAAATCTTTGGTTTAGTTAGGCCAACTAGATCGATTTTTCTTGCCATGGGAAGAGGTGCTTTGTGATGGGTTCGATCTTACGGTGCTTGATCCCAGTGACAGAAGGGGAACCGACACGTATGTATCGTTGCTATTAAGGATAACAAGATGGGGTCTATTTCTACATAAATAGAACTTGTCTACATCATGTCATCGTTCTTATTGCATTACTCCGTTTCTCCATGAACTTAATACACTAGATGCATGCTGGATAGCGGTCCATGTGTGGAGTAATAGTAGTAGATGCAGGAAGGAGTCGGTCTACTAATCTTGGACGTGATGCCTATATAATGATCATTGCCTGGATATTGTCATAATTATTTGAAGTTCTATCAATTGCCCAACAGTAATTTGTTTACCCACCGTATGCTATTTTTCTCGAGAGAAGCCAGTAGTGAAATCTACGGGCCCCGGGTCTATTTTCTCATCATATATTTTCAGATCTATTTTGCTATTTGCCTTTTTATTTATTTGCCAGTTTTATTTTCAGATCTATATTTCCAAAAACCCAAAAATACCTCGCTGAATTTTATTTGCTTTTATTTGCATCTATCAATCTACTACAATTTATCTCACGTCCGTTTGCCAATTTCTGGCGCCGTTACCCGAAAGGGATTGACAACCCCTTTAACACGTCGGGTTGCAAGTATTTGTTCTTTGTGTGCAGGTGCTGTTTACGTAGTGTTGCTTATTCTCCTACTGGTTCGATAACCTTGGTCTCATCACTGAGGGATATACCTACCGTTGCTGTGCTGCATCATCCCTTCCTCTTTGGGGAAATATTGACGTAGTTCAAGCCAACATCAGTGACATGCATTGACATTTTGTTAATTAAACCTATGGTTAAAATGTGACACTAGATACGACTAGTAAGTAGTACAGTAGTAGTACTAGTATACGTCGGTCAAATTATTCATCAAGTCCTCACATTGAATTGACGTGACAACACACTGCGCGTGAGGTGACACAAGAGTCCCGGCGGCGTCTTCAGTTCACCAAGGTGACACAAGAGTCCCCTCTCGTACTACAACAGCACTCTCGCATTCTCTACAAAATCACTCTCCCATTCTCTCCCGATCTCCCCGCCTCCCAGCCGCCGCCTTGTTCCAATCCATTTGGTACGATGAGCGAGGAGCTACTGGAGTTGCTATACTTCATTGCAAGTAGTCAAAAGGAAGACGCTGAAAAAATCGATCTGAACAAGGATGCAATTCAAGCTAGCCAGATGAAGGAAGGAACCAGCGAGGCTACTCATGTGAGTATTCGTCCCGTCACCCTGTATTATGATTTCAATCTTTATGGGGGTTTTCAAGTCTTTAGAGTCTACATGTAGTAATGAAGCCGAGACCCCAGTTTGTTCGGGTATTGTGGACTTCAGATTTGGAGTACCACTTATCTGTCGAAATCTTTCATCATTTACTTAAAACAGTTGATTGATCATACATTGAGTACCATTTAACTGGAATTATCCGATGCAAGTCCAAGAAGGATTGGCCGATGCTGCCGGCTGGCGTCAAGTTCGATCCCATAGATCAGGAGTTGATCGAGCACCTTGATGCCAAAGTGAGTGCTGACAGCGTGAGATCTCACCCTCTCATCGATTTGTTCATACCAACCATCGACAGCGAGCACGGCATATGCTACACACATCCTGAGAAACTTCCAGGTGAGACACCGATCGACCGTCTACTTGCACAAACATATTCCTTTGTTTATAGCTCTATTTTTCTTTTTAGACGCAGACCTAGTGAAGCAATTACAATTTGACAGTTAATAAAAAGTGAAACAAGTGACTGCAACATGACAAAGATGTTATGAAAATGCCAACTACGTACACTAAAACCTGTATTCGATAATACTGCAGGTATCACATTGAGTGGCCTAAGCAAGCATTTCTTCCAGCGCAACTCTAGGGCGTTCAAAAGGGGCACGCGGATGCATCGCAAGATACAGTCGGAGTGCGGCATGCACGAGATGTGGCACAAGACCGGGAATACCTTGCCGGTGATGGTCAACAGCCGGCAGATGGGCAGCAAAAAGGTTCTGGTGCTGCACACCAACAAGAACTTCAACCAGCAGAGGACCAACTGGGTGATGCACCAGTACCACCTCGGGGACCTGGAGCAAGAGAAGGAGCGGGAGCTGGTCCTCTGCAAGATTTTCTACCAGACGAACACTAGGGCCAGGACTAAAAAGATTATAAGTTAGTTTGGTATTGGTACTTGTACTACCTGGTCGTCTGCAAGTTGGTATTGTTGTTAAGGATCTTTCGGTATGAACTTGGCATTTGCTTCCAACCATCATGTCGAGGGTCGACGTGGATATAAAGTTGAATCATTTGTTTCGAAACAAATTTTCAGGCACCTGGTTTTTATTTGATGGGTAGCATAAGCACCTGCCGTTCGAATTCCCAGTTCTCCAAATTTTTTACATCTTCAAAGTACGCAGGGGATCCATCCGGTTTCACAGGATGATAGTTGGACACAACATGTCGGAACTGGGTTGTGGCATGCCAAGCCCAGCTGTAAATTGTTAAAAGAGAGGAGCGATGGATTTGGACCTTCCAGAACAGTTAAGTGTCGCGACCTCGATCGTGAAGCGCCTCCCATGGACTAAAAAAAGGCCTAGTCCGTTATTATTAGTTGAAATATGTAAAATATTCCATAATGAAAAGAAATATGTAAAATGCAATGAATTTAGTCCGCTTTCACTAAAAACCATCCGATTTGCATGAAATTCGTCAGTGGAACCACAAGACGGCTGTCCATACAGAGCCTAACTGTACGGAACCAGCAGGTACATGGCCATACGCAAGCAAGTGCATGCACTTATTATCACGATGGAAAAATAATGCTGACGTCTGAGATGGTGAAACCCATGAAGTTTTCAATGTAGTCAATAAACGAGAGAATTCTACAAGTACAGACTGATAACTGGGATCCAGTAGGTATATTGTTTTTTCAGGTCGAGCAAGTTTCAACTGGGCTGTAGACTGCCTAGGCTTGGTTTTGTTTTTAACAGGCCCAGCCCAAGACGATAACAGGGCACAAAGATCTAGCAGGTATCAACTGGACTCTGGCCCACCAACCTTAGTTATATTTTCTCTTAGAACATCCGCAGGCAGGTTTTTTACTGAATCAAACACGCAGCCCAGTTCTATTTTCCTCTTGAAATGCCATGTCCTTCTTCCATTTTCTAATCTCTACCTATAGTTTTACTAGTTCATATACACGTATTATTATATTGAAAATACATAAAGTTCTCTTTTCATCTTTACATCCTTATTTTTTGTTGTTGTTGTTTTCCCTCCCAGCGCTGATTTTTTACCACAGGTTTTCCCTAAAATCAACTCAATTGTCCCACGTCTTATTAGCTTACAAAAACAAAATGATATCTTATTTGGCAAATCAATAAGTTCTTAAAAAATAAATGTTTATCACTTCTGGATTAAAACAGTCCGGACTCCACCGAAATATGCAAAATAAGGTTGAACTTTTTGACCGTGGTCCTGGGCAGAAAATGAGATGTAATAAATTCCTTAAGAATTAGCAAATGGGCTGCAAATTATTAAAAAAAATAGCAAATGGGCTCTATGTTGTCTGCCACAGATTTGGAGCCTGACTTGTGGGCCTACTAAGTTCATGCATACACAAGGTTTCTCAAAAAAAGAAACTTAGTCAACAATCGACTCTACCAGCGTCAAACCGTTAGATGTCAATCTAACGGCAATCGTGCTTCTTCAGTCTCTGATCTTCCTGCTCCAGCCGCCCAAACCAGCGCCGGCGGAACCACCTGCTCCCGCCACCTGTGGCCGGTTGTGCTGCTGGGCAGGCTTCACGGCCCCACCATACTCGCATCCCTGGCCTGGCTATCCCTCTACTCACCCACACCTCCTGTTATTCTCCGGCGACGGCAGCCTCACACTGTGGCCGAACAAGTAAACCCTCGTACCCACTCCGCGTGGGAAACAACTGTCGAGTCTTCCTCGGCTCCGGGTCATTCCCTTACTTGGCCTCGCCGTTGTCCACCGCCTTGGTGCTCTCGGCATGGCGTGGTCAATGAACGACATCCATCGGAAGAGGACTGTACGTGGAGAGACTGACAGCTGGGTCCACGGCCGCACGCAAAGAAGTGCCTCCTTTTTTTGCGAGTAGGAAGTGCCTCCTTATTACGCGCAAAATAATGATTCCTCCTCCTGACAGCTGGGACCGACCGGAAGGGCCTCTGTATTTCACGAAAAAAACATTCCCCCCACTGACAGCTCAGATCCACCAGCTATTACGCACAAAAATAATGAATACCCCCGCTGCTAGGTCGATCCCACCATATTTGGAGGCTGACTTGTGGGCCTACTAAGTTGACGCGAACGCGGGGCTTTGTCAACTTAGTCAATATAAATGATTCTAGCTGTGGTGACCGTACGATGTCCATCCAACGGTCGTCGTGCTTCTTCAACCTCTGGTCTTCTTGCTCCAGCCGCCCAAACTAGCGCCGGCCATGTAGCCTGCTCCTGCCTCTCGTGGCCGGCTGTGCTGCCACGCAGGCCTCACCGCCCCACCCTACTCCCACTGCTGGCCAGGCCTTCCCTCTACTCACCCACACCCCCTATTATTCTCCGGCGACGGCAACCTCAAACCACAGCCGAAGCAGTCAACCCTCGTACTCCCCTCTGCGTGGGCATCCACTGCTGTGTATTCCTCGGCTCCAGGTCGTTCCCTTCCAAGGTCGCGCCGTCGTCCACCACCTTGGTGCTCTCAGGCGGTACGGCATTGTAAACGCGGTCAACGAACAACAACCATCAGAAGAGGACTGTAAGTGGAGAGGCTGACAGCTGGGTCCATGGCCGCACGCAAGGAAGTGCCTCCTTATTACGTGCAAAATAACGATTCCTCCACCTGACACCTCGGACGTACCGGAAGGGCCTTTGTATTTCATGAAAAAACGTTCCCCCCTAACAGCTGGGACCCACCGGCTTTATCTTTGCATGGAAGGAACTGCCTTCTTACCCCCTGACAGCTGGGACCCACCAGGTTGAATCGAAGGTAGCGTTATCTGTCCGGCCGTGAACGTGTACATACATAGCGGTCGAGCGGTCTCTCTGCAGCGATGTACCGTGGCCGAGTAAGGAGCGATACGTGTTGAAGTAGAGGCCCCGACGTAGCATGTCACGCAGTCCTGTCTATATCGTGTACATGTACGTACGGCCACGCTGCAAGATAGTAAATACGGCTACGTACGTACATACGGGTGGGGTCTCTAACGCATACAGCGACGTCGTTCTGTTCATCGGTAGCCAACCGGCTGGGTCGAAACGGAGTAAACAGCATTGCGTGTTCATCGGGAGCCAACCGGCTTGGACGGAACAGCCAAAATGAGGTCTGGCGTACCACAGAACGGAGGAAACGGCCTTCTGTTCGACCGCGTACGGTCGATACGGGGTCCTGTTCATCGGGAAGGGTCTGGCGTACCGCAGAACAGAGGAAATGGACTTCTGTTCGAGTGCCTACGGTCGAAACGGGGTCCTGTTGATCAGGAGGGGTGTGGCGTACCACAAAATGGAGGAAACAGACTTGTGTTGGAGCACTACGGTCGAAACGGGGGTCCTATTCATCGGGAGGGGTGTGGCGTACCGCAAAATGGGACTCCACGGGCTACTGTTCATCCACCGTCGACTTCCTCCAGCCTCCACATGCTACTGTTCATCCATCGTCGACTTCCTCCTGCCTCCACCAGCTACTGTTCATCGACGGGGTCCTGTTCAACCAGCCCTCCACCAGCTACTGTTCAACCAGCCCTCCACGGGGTCTTGTTCAACCAGCCCTCCACCGGCTACTGTTCAACCATCCCTCCACGGGGTCCTGTTCAACCAGCCCTCCACAGGGTCCTGTTCAACTAGCCCTCCATGGGGTCCCTCCACCGGATACTGTTCATCCACCCCACCTCCTTGATCGGGGTCCTGTTCATCCAGAGGCAACGGCCTCTACTACCACGGGATCCTGTTCATCCAACCCCCACCGGGAACTGTTCATCCAACCCCCACCGAGGACTGTTCATCAAGAGGCAGCTTCGATCGGCTTCAGTTAGCAGCAGTAGCGAAGGAATAACTTGGGTTCAGTTAACAGCAAGGGATCGATTAGGGTTCAGTAACGTAGCTAGTGCAATCGCTCGGGTTCAGTTAGAGCCCAACGCCTCGCTCGGGTTCAGTTAGAGCGCAACGCCTCGCACACACGCGTGTACGTGTACGAGAGAAACGCGCAAACCTCCATGCATCGCTCGACCCCGACCACCCACCATAACTGGGAACTCCCCGAAATTTCCTCGATCTCACTTCTACCATGATTTTTTCTGTCATGGACGGCCCAAAGAATGTCATGTAGGTGCATCTCCGGCCCGCCCAGGACGAAAAGCCCATTTTCTGTCATGATTTTTTGTCATAGAAGTAGGAGCCCACCACATCTATGATGATACCGGGTTTTGTCACAATTATCGTCATAGAAGTGTCATAAGCATGACAGAAAAAAAAATTGTTCGGCCCTAAATGTCACGGACGTGTCTTTTTTTGTAGTGTATCCCATCCCATTTTCTGCAGGAAAGCAAGGAGGCATTATTTAAAAAGATATTAAAGCTTGAGAAAGAAAACGATGATTTGAGGGAGGAAAATTTCATCCTCAAACGTAAGCTGGAGAAGCTTTCCGCTACATCATCAACTGCATCATCACCACCTCCGAAGAAGGAGACTTGAGTACACGGGTATGTGCACTCCCCTTGGCTTGTGACAAGCTTGGGGGAGGTGCCCCGGTATTGTATGACCATCACGTCTTTATCTTTATCATTTATCTTAGTTCGACCCTTTTGGTTAAATCATGATCTAGTAGAATAAAAGTTTTAGTATGATCTAGTCTTTAAGTTTTTTCTTCGTGATCTGTCCATGTAATCGAGTATGAGGGTTATATAATAAAGATTAATTTTGAGTTGAGGGTTTACTATCTTGCTTTGATCTTTGAGATGGAAAAGAATAAAGAAATAAAAGATTATGTAATAATCTTATGGAGAGTGATGACTTCACATATAAGAAGTATAATGCATGAAATTTGTTGAAGGTTGACAAACATAGTATTGGTCATTGTTGCAATTAATCAGAAGTAATAAGGAATGAGAGGTTTCACATATAAATACACTATCTTGGACATCCTTTATAATTGTGAGCACTCATTAAAATATTATATGATAATAAGTTGATGTTAGATGAGGAAGACAACGTAATGGGTTGTGTTTTCTTATATCCGAATAGAAGTTATAATGTCATGGATCCTCTAACATGTTGAGCTTTCTTTCCTTCCCATGCTAGCCAAAATAATTTGCACTAAGTAGAGATACTACTTGTGCATCCAACCGTTAACCCAGTTTCATGTCATGAGAGTCCACTATATCTACCTATGGATTGAGTAAGATACTTCAAGTAAGTTGTCATCGGTGCAAAGCAATAAAAAATGCTCTCTAAATGTGTATGATCTTTTAGTGTGAGGAAAATAAGCTTTGTACGAACTTGTGATGAGGAAGAAATAAAAGCGACGGAGTGCATAATAAAGTTCTCTATCACAAGCGGCAATATAAAGTGACGTTCCTTTGTATTATGATTTTGTGCATCCAAATAAAAATAACATGACAACCTCTGCTTCCCTCTGCGAAGGGCCTATCTTTTATTTTTAATACCTACCTTTATGTAAGAGTCATGGTGATCTTCACCCTTCCTTTTACTTTTCTCTTTTTGGCAAGCACTATGTGTTGGGGAAAGATCTAGACATACATATCCAATCGAATGTAGGTGATCATAAGTTATTATTATTGACATTACCCTTGAGGTAAATGGTTGGGAGGCAAAATTATAAGCCCCTATCTTTCTATGTGTCTGATTGAAGCTTTGATCTCCTAAGTATCGCGTGAGTGTTACCAATTAGGAAGGACTAAATGATGGTTGAGTATGTGAAATTGCTAAATAAAAGCTCTTACATTGACTCTTTCTGACATTATGACAAATTGCAATCGCATCAATGACTGAGATCATAGTTTGTTAGTTTTCAATGAAGTTTATGGTTTATACTTTACCTTGTGAACGAACTATCACTTTAGCATGAGAAGTTATATGACAATATGTTGCTATTCTAAAATGATCATGATGCCCTCATGTCCGTATTTTGTTTTATCGACACCTCTATCTCTAAACATGTGGTCATGATTATTGATTTTAGCTTTCGCTTGAGGACAAGCGAGGTCTAAGCTTGGGGGAGTTGATACGTCCATTTTGCATCATGTTTTATGTGGTTATTTATTGCATTATGGGCTGTTATTACACTTTATGGTGCAATTCTCATACCTTTTCTCTCTTATTTTACAAGATTCACATGAAGAGGGAGAATGCCGGCAGCTGGAATTCTGGACCGAAAAGGAGCAAATCTGAGATACCTATTCTGTACAACTCCAAATGTCCTGAAACTTTACGAAGAATTGTTTTGAAATATATAAAAAATATTGGGCGAAGAAATACCAGAAGGGGACCCACCAGGTGGCCACAGCCTGGGAGGCGCGCCCCCTGAGCTTGTGGGCCCCCTGGCCAGCCTCCGGTGCTCATCTTTTGCTATATGAGGTGTTTTGACATAGAAAAAATAGAGATAAGGCTTTCGGGATGAAGCACCGCCGTCTCGAGGCGGAACCTGGGCAGAAGCAATCTAGGGTTCTGGCGAAGCGATTCTGCCGGGGAAACTTCCCTGCGGGAGGGGGAAATCGAAGCCATCGTCATCACCAACCATTCTCTCATCGTGGGAGAACCAATCTTCATCAACATCTTCACCAACACCATCTCATCTCAAACCCTAGTTCATCTCTTTTATTCAACCTTTGCCTCAAAACCTCAGATTGGTACCTGTGGGTTGCTAGTAGTGTTGATTACTCTTTGTAGTTGATGCTAGTTGGTTTATTTGGTGGAAGATCATATGTTCAGATCCTTAGTGATATTCAATACCCCTCTGATCTTGAACATGAACATGCTTTGTAAGTAGTCACTTTTGTTCCCGAGGACATGGGAGAAGTCTTGTTATAAGTAATCATGTCAATTTGTATTCGTTCGATATTTTGATGAGATGTATGTTGTCTTTCCTCTAGTGGTGTTATGTGAACGTCGACTACATTACACTTCACCATGATTTGGGCCTAGGGGAAGGCATTGGGAAGTAGCAAGTAGATGATGGGTTGCTAGAGTAACAGAAGCTTAAACCCTAGTTTATGTGTTGCTTTGTAAGGGGCTGATTTGGATCCACATGTTTAATGCTATGGTTAGATTTATCTTAATTCTTCTTTCATAGTTGCGAATGCTCGCGAGAGGGGTTAATCATAAGTGGGAGGCTTGTTCAAGTAAGGACAACACCCAAGCACCGGTCCACCCACATATCAAACTATCAAAGTAGTGAACGCGAATCATATGAGCATGATGAAAACTAACTTGATGATAATGCCCATGTTTCCTCGGGAGCGCTTTGCTTTATATAAGAGTTTGTCCAGGCTTGTCCTTTGCTATCAAAAGGATTGGGATACTTTGCTGCACCTTTGTTGCACTAGTTACTTGTTACTCGTTACGAATTACCTTGCCACCAAACTATTCTTTACCGATAATTTCAGTGTTTGCAGAGAATACCTTGCTGAAAACCGCTTGTCATTTCCTTCTGCTCCTCGTTGGGTTCGACACTCTTACTTATCGAAAGGACTACGATTGATCCCCTATACTTGTGGGTCATCAGTGTCCATTATGCATGTTTACCGGTTTTTACACTTTTCATTTTGAGCTCCACATTGAGTGTTTTGTATAGTTTTTATTAGTTCTCTTTGTTTTCTTGTATCTATAGGTTTTTTTGGAGAACCTAGAACCAAGAATGATGAAAGGATCAAAGATGGGTTCAATACAGAGGACTTCTAGTATGAGACTTAGGCGTTTTGGAGAGGAAAAAAGTGATATTTTTTAGAAGTGCTCCAAATCAAGTTCTTATACCACCGGAGTGTCAGTTTCTCTCTTGCGAATCCAACGAGTCCAAGAATGTCAAAATCGAAGTCCATATGAAGAAATGGCGACCAACATACCAAAATAGTCCAGAGCGCAAGACGGCGTCTCGTACGACCGCGTGCAATCAACCCTGAAAGTTGCCCTTTCAGACGAGATTCTTCATCGATTTCGTCCATATTTGTTCCCACGTGATCCTTGAACAATAAGAAAGGGTTTAGGAGAGGATAAGGCTCATCTTGAGCCCTGCATGCATCACATCAATGAAGGAGATCGATAAGGCGTCCTATATATGCACCTCCAACCCTAGCCGGCGCCAGTTAATCTCCATTCATCGCCTACACATCCAAGACCATCTCCATTGTTGCTCCATCTCCACCTCATAGAAAATTGGTCAAGGTCAAGGGAAGAAGGGGATGCTCCACCATCATGAGCACCGGCCTTCGAGCCGGTGCCTTCTCCACCGGCACCATCATCGGCCCCGGCACCATCATCACCAGCACCGCCATGCCTTCTTCCTTCACCGGCTTGATGTCAGCTTGTAACTTGAGCTTCTCCTCTATGTGTACCATTAATTTGTTTGAGTAGGTGCACTTGTTCTTGGGGATACAAATGAACTTTTTTATGATTAGAATTATTTACTTCTATTTGGTCCAATATCTTCTTCTTACATGTTCAAGTTAGTATCCTTCACGAGTGTTATGAGGAGGCCTCACTCACATTATCACCGTGATTGGCTGTGAAGTTGCTACTATTATTGTAGAGGGCTGGTGGTAGCGGATGATGGATGGTTATCTTTGAATTTCGCGCCTTTATGATGTCGCTTGAACTACGTCGGTATTTCCCCGAAGAGGAAGGGATGATGCAGCACAGCTACGGTAGGTATTTCCCTCAGTTATGAAACCAAGGTATCAATCCAGTAGGAGAACCAAGCAACACTATGTAAACGGTACCTGCACATAAAGAACAAATACTTGCAACCCGACGCTTATGAGGGTTTGTCAATCCCTCTATGGGTAACGGCGCCAGAAATTGTCAAGTTGACGGGATAAAAATTGTGTAGATTAGATAAATAGATCTAGATAAAACGTGAAATAAAATAAATAGCAAAAAAGAGTGCAGCAAGGTATTTTTGGGTTTTTGGAATAATATATCTAAAAATAAAAGCGAATAAAGATAGATCTCAAAGCAAATATGATAAAGAATAGACCCGGGGGCCGTAGATTTCACTAGTGGCTTCTCTCAAGAAAATAGCACACGGTGGGTAAACAAATTACTGTTGGGCAATTGATAGAAGATCGAATAATTATGACGATATCCAAGGCAATGATCAATATATAGGCATCACGTCCAAGATTAGTAGACCGACTCCTGCTTGCATCTACTACTATTACTCCACACATCGACCACTATCCAGCTTGCATCTAGTGTATTAAGTTCATGGAGAAACGGAGTAATGCAATAAGAACGATGACATGATGTAGACGAGATCTATTCATTTAGGAATAGCCCCCATCTTATTATCCTTAATAGCAATGATACATGCTTGTCTTGCTGCCCCTTTTGTCACTGGGAAAGAACACCGCATGATCGAACCCATCACAAAGCACCTCTTCCCATGGCAAGAAAAATCGATCTAGTAGGCCTAACTAAACCAAAGATTCGAAGAAGAAATACGAGGCTATAAATAATCATGCATATAAGAGATCAAAAGAAGACTCAAATAATATTCATGGATATAGATCTGATCATAAACTCAAAGTTCATTGGATCCCAACAAACACACCGCAAAAAAGAATTACATCAAATCGATCTCCAAGATACCATTGTATTGAGAATCAAAATAGAGAGAGGAAGCCATCTAGCTACTGCCTACGGACCCATAGGTCTATGATGAACTACTCACGCATCATCGAAGAGGCACCAATGAGGATGATGAACCCCTCCGTGATGGTGTCTAGATTGGATCTCATGGTTCTGGAAGTTGCGGTGGCTGGAATTGTGTTTCATCGACTCCCCTAGGGTTTCTGGAATATTTGGGGATTTATAGGGCGAAGAGGTGGTGCGGGAGGCCATCGAGGGGGGCACAACCCCCTGGGCACGCCTGGGCTCCTGGACGCGCCCTGGTGCATTGTGCCCACCTTGGGCCTCCCCTGTGGTACTTCTTTGGCCCATGTTGTGTCTTCTGGTCCAAAAAAATTCTCCAAAAAGTATCGCTGCGTGTGGACTCTGTTTGGTACTGATATTCTGTGAAGTAAAAAACAAGCAAAAAACATCAACTGTCATTGGGCACTATGCCAATAGGTTAGTCCCAAAAAATGATATAAAGTTGCTATAAAATGATTGTAAAACATCCAAGAATGATAATATAACAGCATGGAACAAGCAAAAATTATAGATACGTTGGAGACGTATCACTTTACAATTCATAGGGGAGTAACAGGTTAACCCACATCTAGCTGCGTCCATGGGGAAACCCTTAACTATCATAGTGAGAACTACCGTGGGGAAACTACGATAGTGGCGTATGTGGCATAAAGTCTGCCAGTGGGTGGAACAATTTCTGTACCGAGGACCGCCGACTTATGCATATGAAGAATTGATAGAGGATATGGTAGAGAGCGTTTGTTCCGCACTTGTTGCGTAGGTCATATTTGTAGTGATGATTTCGAAACTCTTGAGAATACTTTACTGCTCAAGAACCTTCTCTACTAACGTAGGATCTTTTAATTCCTGTTTTACCTTCCTGTTCATAGTGTAGTAAACAAATTTTTATTTTGTTTCCCCAGCAACCAATAGAGTAGACTATTTCTAAACTCCGGTTTGGGTGCATATGTAACTGCATTAAGTGATAGTGTAGTTGCGAGGTCTATGGTGCCTTCCTTTCCGCTCCCTGTGGGTTCGACACTTACTTATCACGAAAGTGCTACAACAACCCTATGCACTTGCATGTCATCAACGACCTGGATAGGCACGAAACCTGAAGTGTTTGCTTTCGGTGTTTAAGAAAAATGTTGGACCTTAAAATTAACTTACATAAAAAGCGAATTGTTCTGCTTTGAAGAAGACAATGAGACGATGGTTGATTATGTTGACCCCTCTAATTGTGTGCAAGGCCAATTCCCGATTAAATATTTGGTAATTTTGATTCTTTATCAGCGTGTCACTACACTGGTATGCGTCGGTGCTATACAAACGGTTTTTAACCCCTTTCCGCGACGGCGTTCGGAACCGTCGCCAAGTGAGTGACTGCGATAGGGGGGTCTTTCCCACACTACCCAGAAACCGTCGGGGATATGCCCTCCTGGCACACATGCTCGGCAAAATGAGGTCGTGTGTGACCGGCGAGCGCTCAAATACGTTTATACGTACAGTAGTGCTAAAAAAATACAATTATACAGGCGAAATCGTTTCCGGTCGTAAGTACATCCCACACAGTCAGTCCCTGCTAAACGTTTCCGTTCGTATGTACATTCCACACAGTCAATCCAAGGAATACGTTTCCGTTAGTATGTACATCGCACGCGTTCTTATATGACAAAACGTTTGCGATGCGCACAACATCACAAACAGTCCATAATTTCAAAGCGTGTGTGATAAGGTGACTATCGCAAACATTTAATAAGAAAGAACTGTGTACGATGCTGTTGTTAACCGCACACGTTTTTTCTTGGCTGATCGTGTGTGCAGTGGAGATTGATCGCACACGTAGTGGATCCTAGAAACGTGCCTGATCTCCACGTCTATCGCAGACGTTTCTCTTTCGGAAACCGTGTGCAGTGTAATCCCTAATTAGTCCCTAATTTAAAAATCACATGTTTTGAATTTGAAAGTAGGCAATCACTTATTTCATATCCAACCATGTTTATTACAAATATAGGTTCAACCACGAATGCATAATTCGATGCAGAGGTACATATACTGAAGAACTACAGAAGCACCAAGTAAAGAATGATGAACCACAGTTGTACTAAAGACTATAAAGAGAGAGGCGAAAGACATTCTGGTTGCTGGAGAAGGTGAAGCGGAATGCCCATATTGTGCCCTCCTCCATGCATAATGCGCGCACGACTCTAGGCCAACCCCTTGTGATGGTTGCCCGTCCATCCTTCACTGTCTTCATTACGACTTCTCGATGATCGTTGTAGTCTGGATGAAATACTTTAACCTTCATTGCGTGTCCACCAATCATGTACTTTGCGAGGTAATCTTGAGTGAACTACTTTGGGAAACACTACGAACGAAAAAGATTCAGACATTGTTGTCTAACAACTCATTATGGGCAGTAAAAAGAGAAGGCTGCAGAGTTTGTAGTTACCATCCTACAGCTTACTGTTGTGTTGGATAGAGCATAAACAAATAATTTGCTTGCCACCATTCGTATCTTTTTGCTAATAATCCTTATCAGTTTCCTCACTTGATGCTCGTTCATGAATATCTCATTGCCCCATACGCAAAAAGGGTCGATGCGTGGATCCTTGCCAAGGGCATATGTACCTACAAGCAACAAGTCAATATTAGAAGCTAACAATTGTCCAGGCCTGGATGTATATGCACTACATTATGGAACGACGGGGGGAGTACAAGCCGAGGGATGAAGCTAACCTCGGCGGAAAATGGTGGCCACTCACGTTGTTGTCCTGCATAAGTAGTGGAAAGGCATGATAAGTACAACAACCTTAACATCAAACAAATATAGCAAAGGTAAACAACATCATCTCCAAATGATAGCTTGAATGTGTTGGTTTCAGCATGCTGTTAAAGCAGATATAAAATGGAAGGCAATGTTACCGACAGCAGGCTTAACAGCCATCAAATATTGCAATTCAAACTGGTATTGTTGAAAATGAATAGAACGTAGGTAATGCTTAAACATCACACTGGATAAATGTGTAAAACTGAAATAAAGGGCATGTGTTAACTACACCAGGCATAACTGGAACCAAATATAGCCGTTCAAACTGGTACTGATGCAGTCGAGCAGCACAGTTCCGACTTGCACATAATGAACAACACATTGTGAATGACTGAAATAAACAAGGCATAAATGATCAGTATAACAACCAAATATAGCCACTGAAAACTGGACAGAGTCTCACTGCAACCAACCTAACAAGCAAATACAGATAAACAGGGCATATGCTTGAAAACTGGACAAATGCTCACTGCAACCAACCTAACAAGCAAATACAGATAAACAAGGCATCTGCTTGAAAACTGGACAAATGCTAAAAAAAAGCAACCTAACAACCAAATACAGATAAACAAGACATCTGCTTGATAACTGGACAAATGCTCACTGCAACCAAACTAAGAACCAAATACATATAAACAAGGCATCTGCTCGATAACTGGAAAAATTCTCACTTCAACCAACCTAACAACCAAATACAGATAAACAAGGCATCTACTCACTATAAACAACCAAATATAGCCATTCGTGAAACTGAAGTGGACAATTCATACTTAAACATCACATAGCCCTATTGAATAATACATTTTTGCATAACTGAAATAATTAAACACAGCACAGTTAAAGCACCGCACGGCAAATGCTACTACAACAAAGGGTACGGGTTGGCAAGCTAGAAAAGGTAAGATTTGCTGATAGGATGTTGCCTCACATTTCATGGACGAGATCCTTCCAGTTGGAAGAGAACATACCCATGGTGCGCTCTCTGATGTCACAGATGGGCTGTTTCACCTTGGAAGAACCTTCGTGGGTGCCCTCCTCATGGTCGTGGTCGTGGTCGATGAGATCTGACTTGGCAATTGAGGATCCCAAGCCGCCGCCGTAGAACGTGTCCTTCAGAAATGACAAAATGGGCTCGATGGCGTATAAGGATTGCAAATCCTTGACCGCTTGGCGGAGGAGATCAGCGGCAGGGCCGTCAAAGAGATCAATGGCGGTTGAACCAGAGGGGTTGGGGATGGACCACTTAACCTGTGACATGGCCCGCGTGAAGCCGTCGCTGTCGACGAGCTTGATGTCGTACCAAGCTTTCCTGAGATACAGTAATACGCTAGCCCACTGAAATGAAGCCTTCGGCATGGCAACGTAGTCAACGTCTTCGCCGGCTTCCGCGGCGACGTGTTGCTCCGGGATCGACAGGTCGGGGCAAACGGCGGCCACCTCGCCAACGTCCGCCGGAGAGGCCATGATAAACCTCTTCTTGGCCGAACGCTCGTCGGGCTCCCCGGGATACGTGGTCGAGCTTAGGCTGTGACATGCTGGAGCAGGGGATGTGGACCTGGCGGGGAGGGACACCGCAGGCCTCATCTAAAAACTCCGGGGAGTGGGGCGACGGTATGGGAATCGCTGGGTAACCTGAACTTTATCATCTAAGTTAGGAGGAACGGGCAGACCGGCAGGGGTTGGCGGCGGCGCCGGCAGCGGCCGCGAGCTAGGGTTCGAGGGGGGAGGGGGGAGGGTGGGGGGACTATGGAGGGGGGGTGTTTGAGTATACGCCACGGCTACTGAAAATTTTAGTAATGGTGGGTGGAGATGGTGGTGGACGAGGGAGGGCGACGGTTCAAATGCCTCGATTTTTAAATCCCCGTAAATCCAAAACTCACCCAAAAATCGTGAAACTTGGCATGGTGTCACGACATGGCACATATATGTCGAGGAATTTTTTCGTCCATTTTGGCGCAAGTTTTATTACAAGCCTCTTACAAACCGGAGCTTCTCTCAAAGAAGCCTCGTGGTTCCGATAGGGAAACGTGTCCCCCTTGTGGGCGAAACGTAATCACTGCCTCTTTTCGCCTTGTATTTTCTTCTACGGGCAACATGGAACGACAGGATATCCTTGCTGAAATTTAAACTTATTCAAGGTTCATTTGGCCTTTTTATACACTAATTGAGTTTCCTAGGCATTTAATGTCCATAATTCAAATCTGAACTTCAAATACATGCTCCAGTTCACCAAAATGGCTAGAAAAATTATACATGTGTCCTTGGGTGCATGTTTAGGTCCCATGCGAGGAATGGGAACGAATTACAACCGTACCGGCGTCCTGGCTCGTCCTCAAACATTTGGAATCTCGGTTTTTAAATCCCCGTAAATCCTAAACTCACCAGAAAGTCATCAAAGGTGGCATGGTGTCACGTCATGGCACATATATGTCGTGGTAAAAACATTGTCCAATTTGGGCCAAGCATTATTACAAACCTCTTACAAACCGGAGCTTCTCTCAAAGAAGCCTCGTGGTTCCGATAGGGAAACATGTTCCCCTTGTGGGCGAAACGTAATCACTGCCTCTTTTCGCCTTGTATTTTCTTCTATGGGCAACATGGAACGACAGGATATCCGTGCTGAAATTTAAACCTATTCAGGGTTCGTTTGGCCTTTTTATACACTAATTGAGTTTCCTAGGCATTTAATGTCCATAATTCAAATCTGAACTACAAATACATGCTCCAGTTCACCAAAATGGCTTGAAAAATTATACATGTGTCCTTGGGTGCATGTTTAGGTCAAATGCCAGGAATGGGAATGAATTACAACCGTACCGGCGTCCTGGCTCGTCCTCAAACATTTGGAATCTTGGTTTTTAAATCCCCATAAATCCAAAACTCACCTGAAAGTCATCAAAGGTGGCATGGTGTCACGTCATGGCACATATATGTCGTGGTAAAAACATTGCCAATTTGGGCCAAGCTTTATTACAAACCTCTTACAAATCGGAGCCTGTCGCAAGAACCCTCGTGGTTTCGATAGGGAAACGTGTCCCCTTGTGGGCCAAACGATAATGGCTCCCTCTTCTAGCCTCGTATTTTCTTCTACATGCAACATGGAACAACGAGAGATTCACGCTGAACTTTGAAATTATTCAGGGTTCGTTTGACCTTTTTTATTCATTAATTGAGTTTTCTAGGCATTTAATGTCCATCATTCAAATCTAAACTACAAATACATGCTCCAGTGCACCAAAATGGCTAGAAAAAATTTACATGTGTCCTTGGGGTGCATGTTTAGGTCCCATGGAACGAATGGGAATGAATTCAACCAACTCGCCATCCTGGCTTGGCCACAAACATTGCGAATCTCGATTTTTAAATCATGAAACTTGGCATGGTGTCACTACATGGTACATATAATTGTCCAATTTGGGCGAAGCTATATTACAAGCCTTTTACAAACCGAAGCTTCTCGCAACCCTCATGGTTTCGGTAGGGGAACATGCCCCTCTTGTGGGCAAAACGATAATCGCTGCCTCTTCTCGTCTTGAACTTTGTTTTCTACAGGCAACATAGAATAACAGGAGTGTCGTGCTGAAAATTGAAACTGTTCAGGGTTCGTTTGGCCATTGTATATATTAATTAAGTTTTCTAGGCATTTAATGTAGTCCATAATTCAAATTTGAACTACAAGCACATGCTCCAGTGAAGCAAAATGGGTGGGAAATCGTACATGTGTCATTGGGTGCATGTTTAGGTCTGATTTAAGGAATGGGAATGAATTACAAACTTCTCGTTGTCCTGAAACATTGAGAATCTCGGATTTTAAATCCTAGTAAATAAAAAACTCACCCAAAAAACATGAAACTTGGCATGGTTTCATGACATGGCACATATATGCCGTGGTAAAAAAAATTGTCCAGTTTGAGACAATGCGCACACATTAATAGCCAACGAAGTCCTTTTTGAAACAAATAGCTGACACATTAATATCGCAAACGGTTGTATTATATGAACCGTGTCTAAATTTAACCATACTCGGTGGCGTGCGTGCAGGTGTTTGATTAGACGGGACAAGCGCGAGAAGTCCGCCATGCAGTCTTGACGGGACGCGTGCGAGCAGTCCGCCGCACAGGCTCAACGGGACGCGTGCATCCTGTCCACCTCGCAGGCTCAACGGGACACGTGTGAGCAGCAAGGACGCCCATGCTCATCGGGAAGCGAGCTCTTTGACCTTCATGCACCAGCCGCCGCCCGCCTCGCTCACAACTTCTCCATTAATGGGTTAATTAAAGCACCTGGACGGAGGGTGTTTTCTTGTGATCCCATGGCAGCATTTGCTTTGTTCGTGTTTTCAACTCGTATTCCGGCCTAATTTAAATTGCCACATAGGGCAACAGATAATACGACAACAAATAAAATGGCAACGGATAATACGACGACAAATTTACAATGGCGTAGATAATAATTGTCTTACATATTCCGGATAATTTAAAATGCCACATGCGGCAAAGCCCGGAAGACACGGGGGCAAGAGAAGAAGGAAATCGCAGACAACAATCTGGGTCGCTACTGTCTCTACTCGTCAATGGATCGCCGGGCGATGACATCCTCCAGCTCCTTCTTCAATTCCTCACGACTTTGCTTGAATGAAGCCACGGATTCCTCCACCTCCTGCTCGCGCTCTATCCGGAGCTTCCTCAAGCCACCCATCAGTTCCTCGACGACCGCTGTCAGCGTCATCCCTGAGGCACTGCTCTACTCATGTAGCATCTTCCAGCCGGCGGTCTCCTCCTCCTTCTCGGTGAGTGCCTTGAGGAGCTTCGCATTGTCACCCATGAGTTGCTCGACGAGGCCGGTCGCCTTGTCAATCGAGGCATCGCTGATCTCGAGCAGCTTCATCAAGCCGTCGACCAGCTCCTGCTGCTTAATGAGGCCAGCAAGAATGTCGTCGTCGCCGGCCAAGGACTTCAGCAACGCCAGCTCGTCGCGATCGCCGACGCGGCGAGTGCGCTTGTGAGAGCCCTCGCGTGCCCGTGAGAGCTTGTTCGAGGGCACCGCGGCGCGCCGGGACATCTCTGCTGCGGCTGCCGCTTCGCGGCAGGACCTCTCTAGTGCCACCGCGGCCTTGGTCTTTGCTGGCTGGTTATATGTCCACCCGAAACTCCTCCTACCGGTCATGGCGGAACGACTTGACAGGAAAGACCAGTTTTGTGGGTGATGAGGAGAGGAACTGTGAAGTAATTTTCGAGTGGGTAGTTTTTATAGCCCGGTGCTAAGTGTGAACACATATTAGTTTGATAGGTGTGAACAGATTTGCAATTACTTATTGCGTTGATAAGTGGAGCACACACACAACCCGAATACTGTATGCGGTGCCACGTGTTATTTATCACACACGTGTTAACATAAGGAAACGTATGTGTAACTTACTAATCATCGCACATGAGTACTCGCAGACGCATCGTGTGCGATACTCCTAGCCACCGCAAGCAACCAGTTTGCATTTTTCAAAGTTTTTTGTACGAATAGAATCACACATGAACTAACTGTAGTCACCGTCTATGTTATAATTTCTCATCGCAAATAGTTCATCCGAGTGGGCTGTTTGCTGCGTATCACACACATCTTGTTTACATGAATCGTTTGTGTTCTTTTGGCTCATCGCAAATAGTTCATCTATGTGAACTGTATGCCGCATATCACACACATCTTGTTAAGTTGATCCATTTCTGTTCTCTTCCCTAATCGAAAACAGTTTGTCCGAGTGAACCGTATGCCATATATCACACACACCTTGATCTGGCTGACCGTTTGTGTTGCATTCCCTAATAGCACACAGTTCATTGGAGCGAACTGTATGACGTATATCGCACACACATTGATATGGCTGCCTGTTTCTGTTGTTCTGACTCATCGCAAACAGTTCTTCTGGATCAACCGTATGCCCCGCATCGCACACGTAATTAAAATCTAAACCGTGTTTGATGTCTCCGCCATCGCAAACGTTTTGCATCTTTTTTGACGGTTTTTTTACATCCCCGTTTGCGATTAATGCATCGCACACAGTTTCGTCAAAGGGTCTCTGATCGTAGTGTTGCGTTAGCAGCATCCTGCAGTATTGCTAATGCGGAGTGAAAACATATAGAAGAGCGCCTGGAGAAATAGTTGAGCAGGCAAGTTGCTCTCTATTGGAGGATGGCTAGTCTTGATCAATTCTATCATCACAAATTTGATTCTCTATATGCTTTCTTTTTTCCAACTCTCAAGAGGGTTCTTACAAAGGTTGGATTATTTCATATTTGGATTCTTTTGTCAAGAAGACAATGAAAAGAAAAGTTACAAACTGGCCAAATATAGCGTGGCTTGTAGACCAAAAGACCAAGATGGTCTTGGCATTCATGACCTACAAGTCAAGAATGATGCCTTACTTAGTAAATGGTTGTTCAAACTACTTACTGAGGATGATGTTTGGCAAACCCTGCTGCATAATAAGTATCTATGCCAAAAAGTTGTGTCTCATGCCTATTGGAAACCTAGTGACTCGCACTTCTGGGTTGGTCTAATAGCGGCAAAAAACATCTGTTTCGCTTTGGATCCTTCGTGATAAAACACGAGTTAAAGATTCATTCTGGGAGGACAACTAGCTAGGCAATGTTAGCCTCCAATAAGTACATCCAACTTTCTACCACATTATTCGTGAGAAGAATGATACTCTTGCACATGTTCTCAGCTCATTCCCAATGGATATTTCTTTCAGGCGGGATTTGATTGGCCCCCGTGTCGTGTATGAAAAAAATCTATTTCGTATGGTTTCGATTAACCTGACACAATATTAGATGTTTTTTTCTGGAACGTCACTACATTTGGGTCCTTCACAGTCAATTCTATGTACCGCGCGCTTACGCATCAAAGGTCCTAGTGGACAATAACAAGAAAATTTGGAAATTAAAGATTCCACTAAAAATTGAAATCTTTATATGGTATCTTCAGATGGCAGTTGTGCTAACCAAAGACAACCTCACGTCGCAATTGTCAATGAAGGAAGAAGTGTAGTTTTTGCACTCATGACGAGATAATCAAACATATCTTTTCCATTGTGAGTTTGCGCGTTCTACTTGGCCAGTCATCCAAATAGCATCTAATTTGTATCTACCCACAAGTGTTGCCAAATCTTTGGTCATTGGTTGAACAGTATTTCAAATATGTTCGGAATGCTAATACAGACGGGGTAGAGCATGCCTTACTATGGTCGCTTTAGCTATGTAGAAATGATTTGGTTTTAAATGCCAAAAACTCTTCTTCAGGTCATTTCCCTATACATACTGGCTTCGAACATGGCCTAGGTTACACCGAACGGAGTACTAACCGATGTTCAAGGCAGTGTGCGCGATTAGAGCAAGTGGCCAAAAAGGTCTTTATCCAACATTGGCAACATAATCTACGAATCGACCCTACATCTCCTCTTATACATGCATAGTGTCAGTCTAATATGAGTATTGTTGCTGATATGTCGGTTCCATTTTCCTTTTTTATTTTGCCAAACTGTTGGTGTTTGTGGTGTGTATTTTAACTATGCAGTCTGGTGTTGCTCATTATGTTTTGTATCCACTTGATGCTATATTTTAAGTTAATAAAAGCATTTTTACACACACAAAATTCTTTAATGTTAATAAAATATACTATGTCACTTCTTGTCGAAACCAACTGATGTTAATTGGAAAGCAGTCACATGGATTTTAAGGTATATCGATGGTCATACTAACTACCGGGCTACACATAGGTCCATCGTTGAAAGCTATCTATGAGCACGAATTTCAATCACCACAAGTTACTCACGGCTTTGTCAGGCAATACATCTCTGAGTTAGATACCTTGGCTAAATGTAATCCAAATCTGGTGAGGGCCACATCAACAAGAATACGTCGCCATGCATGGATACCCCCTTCTTCGGGGAGTCACAACGGGTGCGTTTGGTTGCTCGCACATTTTTTTGCACCTTTGCATACCTATCTCTGTTGGTCCTAGTTGAGCATATACAGTTAAAACAATCATCAGCACTTAGTTTTGTTGTGCATCCTCTCTCCCTGCATCATAGCAACACCCCTACGCACTGTTGTTGTTTGTTCGCATTGGCTGTGCTCATACTAGTGCATGTTGTTTGGTTGCATATACTGGACATGATTAAGAGTTAACTACTACACTGTAGGATCGAAAGTATGTCTAGAGGGGGGGGGGTGATTAGACTACTTGACGAAATAAAAATCTTTCCTTTTCCCAATTTTAGTTGTGGGCAGATTTTAGCAATTATGACAAGTCAAGCAATCAACCTACACATGCAATTCTAAGAGTATAGCAGCGGAATGTAAAACATTGCAAATGAAGGTAAAGGGAAGGGTTTGGAGAAGGCAAACACAATGGAGACACGAAGATTTTTGGCGTCGTTCCGATAGGTGGTGCTATCGTACATCCACGTTGATGGAGACTTCAACCCATGAAGGGTAACGGTTGCGCGAATCCACGGAGGGCTCCACACATGAAGGGTCCACGAAGAAGCAACCTTGTCTATCCCACCATGGCCATCGCCCATGAAGGACTTGCCTCACTCAGGTAGATCTTCATGTAGTAGCCGATCTCCTTTCCCTTACAAACTTTTAGTTCAACTCCACATCATGTCAAAGGCTCCCAAGCGACACCTAACCAATCTAGGAGACACCACTCTCCAAAAGGTAATACATGGTGTGTTGATGATGAACTCCATGCTCTTGTGCTTCAAATGATAGTCTCCCCAACACTCAACTCTCTCTCACAGATTTGGCTATGGTGGAAGAAGGAATTGAGTGGAAAGCAACTTGGGGAAGGCTAGAAATCAAGGTTCAAATGGTAGGAATGGAATCACTTGATCTCAACACATGAGTAGGTGGTTCTCTCTCAGAAAATAAATGGTGGAAGTGTAGGCATGTTCTGATGGCTCTCCTCTCTAAGGAAAAAGGGGTGGAGGGGTATATACAACCTCCACACAAAATCCAACCGTTACACACTTTTGATCCATCTCGGTGGCACCGATCTGTGTAAAAATATGAACATTAGGAATCTCAGTGGGAGCGACTGGAACAACTCGGTGGGACCGATGTGCTAGGGTTGAGGGCAAACCTCAACTCGGTGGCGTCGATTGCATCATCTTGGTGGGACCGAAGTGAAGCAACAAGCAACAGAGAACCAGTCAAGCCAACTCGATGGGACCGATTGCAATATCTCTGTGGGACCGA
This sequence comes from Thinopyrum elongatum, assembly GCA_011799875.1. Classification (NCBI taxonomy): domain Eukaryota; kingdom Viridiplantae; phylum Streptophyta; class Magnoliopsida; order Poales; family Poaceae; genus Thinopyrum; species Thinopyrum elongatum. The sequence continues at coordinate 364,435,048 of CM022297.1, read as the reverse complement.
AGTGAATGTAACAAGTCATAGAGCGCTGGCAAGGCCATCTCAGTGGGACCGAGATCCATATTGGTAAGACCGAATTGTTAGGGTTTTGGCAATGGCTAAGTCCAGATGAACTCGGTGGCTCCGGATGGAAATATCGGTGGGGCCGAGTTGGAAATTAGGTTTTGGAAATATGTGGATAGAGAAAGTGGTTGAGGGTTTTTTGGAGCAATATCACTAAGCACTTGAGCAACAAGATCATTAAGCAACACCTCAACCCCTTTTAATAGTATTGGCTTTCCTATGAACTCAATGTGATCTTGAATCACTTAAACAAAAATGAAGAGTCTTGAGCTTTTGCCAATCCTTGTCCTTAGCATTTTGAGGGGTCCACATCTCTATTTCATGCCATGCCAATCATCAAACATCCTGAAATATTTATCTTGAATGGATATTAGTTCAATGAGATATATGTTGTTATGAATTACCAAAACCACCCGGGGATTAGTTGCACTCTCAATCTCCCACTTTTTGGTAATTGATGACAACATATATATCAAAGCTTTGAAAAATGATTAAATGGATGAAATACATCGTCGCTTTGAGAAGTATGTGGTAAGCAAGAGCTCCCCCTAAATTTGTCCATTATTAAAAAATTGCGTTTGAATGCAAATGCACAATCGATTAGGATCATAGGTCACTCTTCCATGTCACATACATCTTGGTGGAGCGCACAAAATGATATGAGTGAAATAATATGCACACATCACCAAAAACATAAGTGAATGATCATACATAAATAATGATAGAGATAAGCATTAAGCACACATGAAGCATAGTCTGATCAATCACACAAGATAAACGTAGTATCTCACACACATAACAAACAAAGCATCACGAATCAAGCAGAAATAGTAGCAAGAACTCAAGAAAAAATCAACGAGCAAAAAAAACAAGACACTCTCTCTCGAAGCCTAATGATCTATACAATTCCTTCCCCTTTGGCAACAAGTACCAAAAAGTTCAAAAAGGTATAGAGCTATGCGTCTCTCTAGGCACGATCCTCGGGAGCTCCTGAAGGTGACTTCTGGCTGGTGGCTTCGGTGTGCGTAGATGGCATTGAGATGAGTGTGTCCACAAATGCTTCAGCTGATGTCTGCTGGGCTGGCGGAGTAGATACTGGAGGTGGCACTGGAGCAATAGCAGCAGGTGCAGAGTAAGTGGTCCTCGTATCTGCAACTGGCACGGCTAACGATCTGGGTGCCCTTGGCACTGTCTGGAACCTCTCAGTAGTAGGTTGCCCATCTTCACTATCCTCTGCAGTAGCACCTCTGGCTGCATCAACATCCTCCTTGAGCTTTGTCACAACTGAGTGAACCTCGGTGATCTTTACATCAAGATCATATATCTTAGCTTCGACAACCCGCTCTAAGCTCTCCTGATTCTTGGAAATGTTGGCCAGACTCTTCTCAATCCTCAGGGTTTCCTCTAGCAGATATGTCATCTGATCATTCTTGGAATTGAGGTTGGCTATAGGAACATTGGGAGCAGATGCCTCTTGTGCTGCTTTTGCTGCTGCAACTGCGTGGATCTTTTCTTGAGCCACAACAGATGTGGGGTGTGAAGAGTCCATCACCACCACATTATCCTCAAACTCAGGCTGCAATGGGAGATGCTCTTGGTCAAGTAATTAAGTGCTCATGCCAACCTTGGAGTTGATGAGCAACTGGATGTGAGGAGCAAATCCACAAGATCTCTTCTGATCAGCTGTTGTTCTCTTGATTGTCTCCACTATCAAACTCATGACTTTGAACTTGTGAGGGGTGTCAAACAAATGTAGCAAGTTGATCGAGTGGCCTCAGATCATCTTGTCATCTCCATACTTGGGCAATAGAGTGTGCCTCAATATAGTGTTTGTGGTGGCCAAACCAGCAAGCAAATGCTTTACCGAACCAAGCTTATGACTCTCAACATCTTTGGCATGAATTGGCTTGTACATGTTAGCCATGGAGTTGTGGTCCATCCCGGGCTTCCCGTACACATCAATGTCATTCTCATCTTCCTCGGGAGCTCCAAGAAGTTCAGCCCACTCAGAGATTGTTGACTGGTATCTGGATCCCTCAGTCATCCATACAATCCTTCCATCTGGATAGAAATGAGCTATAGAATAGAATTGCATGACCATCTCATCATTCCACTTGGTGAGCTTCTTGCCAACAAACTCGTCAACACCTACACTTTTGAAGCTCTCATGAACATGGGGGAAATAGTCTTCATTTGCATCAATGTATTTCTAGTCCACCCACTTCATGTCACTGACTATGGGCTCATTATCAAGCAGTACAGTCTCGTAGAAATCCTGTTGCTCTTTGGTGTGAAAGCGATAGTCACAAGCAGTCCTCCTCCTGACAGAACATGGATAAATCTTCCTCCACTCTCATAGAACTTTGTCCTTCCTGAGGATCATGTTCTCGGCTACTAGATGGGAGTTGTCATGGTCTGGAATCTTTGGCTTTAACTTCCTGAGCACTAGTAGCTCATCATCCATCTCAACCTCAGGCACTGGGGCCTTGTTCTTCTCAGCAGCAGAGATGTTTCTTGTAGACCTCTTGGGAGCTGGTGCTTTGGGCTTGGAGGGAGCAGCAGACTTCATAGCATCTGACATGAGCTTTTGAGTCTTTGCTGGAGGTGCATCTGCAGTAGATTCCTCTTCCTCCTCCTCATCATCATGATCATCTTCCCTCATGGAAGGTTTGCCAATCACATGAGCAGTAGTCTTTCTTGGCCTCTTCTTCTTCTTGCTGGCATCAGCCTCTGCATCACTTGACTCCTCAAGTGTGAATGTCATTGTTTCCCTTGGAGCTATGGCTTTGTTTACCTTTGATAGAGGGATTTTCCTTACAGCAGTCCTGTCCTTGGCACTTGGCCTGATGCTGGCAGAAGTACCATACTCTTTCCTAAGCACAACCTTTCTCTTTGATGTGGCCTCACTAGCCACAAAGTCTTGATCTTCATCATCTGAATTTATCTTCTTCTTAGTCCTTGTGGCAGCCCTTGGCAGATTTCCAGGAGTGCTCCTGCTGCCTTCATCATAGCTTTCAGCTGGACTAGATCCCTCAGTGAGATCAACATTCTGCTCTGACATGTTCTGACTATCACTGCCACTTGACATCTTGCAAGCTGACCCTATGAATAGATAGGTATGGGCAGAGTAGATGAGTTATCACCAAAAGCAGATGATTTAAAAAAAATTGAGTTCAAATCTTAGTTCCAGGTTTTCATAGAATGCATTTCGGTTCTACCGAGTTGGTCATTTCGGTGATACCGAAGCAATCTGTCGGTGCAACAAACCCTGGGTCCGTTGCCCAGACTGTGCACAGGCCCAAGGACAAGTTTGCAGCACCAAGATCAGATCAAGCACGGAGGGATCAGGTCTTTGAAGAATCAGAGAGCTGGTCGAGAAGACTAAGTCAAGCCAGAGAAGCAAGATATCACTAAGGGAAAAACCTCCCTTGCTGGGCAGGCGAGCCTGGCGAGGTTGGGGTTGCCCCGGAAGCAAGCCTCCAGATCATCCCGGCAGGCCTGTCGGGGCTTGCGGAGGCAAACCACTCCACCGCACCACCTCACAGCGACACAAGTCATCGATCGGTGCGGTGTCAAGCCCCTAAGTGACTAAGTGGTTGCTTCCTGCCACATGGCAGCCACTTCCTACAGAAAACACCTCCATATGACACCCGTCCTATGACGTGTCAAACAAGCAGGCGCGAAGCTGGCAAAATAGCCCGGCAAGGCTTTCCGGGCTCGCTGTGATGCGACACTAAGCAGCGCATTTAATGCGCTCTGTCCGCCTGCAAAGTTAGGTATGATGCACTGTTCGCTGTCTAATCAGTGCGTAAAAGACTGATTTGCCACTGTGGTGACCCTTTTACCTATAAAAGGAGGCCCATGGCAACCATAGAAAGGATTCGGACCCTTGCACATTCATACGCGCGTAGCCCCTCTCGCCCCGAGGCAACCCTGCCGGGCAAGAGCGTTGCGTTCTCCACCATTATCCACCATCAATCCACAAAAGCAGGAGTAGGGTTTTATGCCTCGCGGCGGCCCGAACCTGGGTAAAACTGCCTGTGTGATCTCTGCTGCGCTGTGTTATGCCTCTCCGCTCTTTTTGCAACGTGCCCATCCCCCCGCCGAACCAAAAGGGGCTCATAGCCCCATAGGTGGCCGTGGTTTCCCACGACATCTTTGGCGCGCCAGGTAGGGGGATCACTTGCGCGAACCCGAGAGCGTAAGCAGCACGTCATCTTCATCGCCATTTTCATCATCGACGGCTCCATCAACTATGGCGCCCAAGAAGAAGCCCGGTGCCACACCTCACCAGTCCACCTCGAAGGCCCCGCCGCCCATGACCGCCGATATCGCGGGGACCGCGGGGACGCATGAGGATGTGGACGCTGCGGGAGACGTGGTCGGCGTAGGCGGCATTGTCACCACCTCCCCCGCGGCCGAAGCAGGAGCGGGAGGCACCAGAGAAGGACAGCACCAACAACATCCCGACGACCACGCTCCGCGAGGTACGGGTAGAGAGATTATTCATTCTGCATCTCCCCGCCCGGCCAAGGAGCACAGCCACGGCGGTGACGCTCGCCCTGAGGCGAATCGCAATCCTTCGGCCGCCCCCGCCTCGGGCGCGGTTGCAGGGCATGCACCTCCCCCGAAGCAAACTGGCCCAGCCAATGCTCCGAAGGGGGTCATTGGTGCACACACGCCACCGCCTCGTCACCACTCCATCCAAGCGACTGGCTCCCGACGGCGGGAGCCCGGCGCAGCCACTGCCGGCACCATCAGGAGCCAGGCGACGCTGCGGTCTACATCATCCTCACCTATGCCAAACACCGCCACAGAGGCCATGGTGCAGACCCAACTGTTGTTGAGATTTCCACCGACAGCCGATCAGATGGATGAGTGGCACGCCACCATCCAGAGCCTGATTGGTTTCGCCGAGGCGGGATGATCATAGCGGGCTGTCCCACCATGGCGTCCCAGGCGATGACAACGGCCCGCGCTGCTGGCCGTACTGAAGGGGCCACCCCCACGATGCAATCCCCACCGCGGTAACCAGCGCGGGAGCCACGCAACCAAGAACTCGATGATGTCTCGATGGCTTCATCCGATCCTCGAGCACGTCAAGGACGACGGCGAGCCCCGGAGGACAGGCAGAGGGAGGGCGCGCGCGTCACCATCGAGTGACGCCGCGACAACCATCGCCAGTCCGATGGATGCGATGGCCCCAACGTCGACGAGCCCACGCTCGGTGGAGGCGGGTACCTACCTTTCGAGGCTGGGTGCCCTGCCTTCACCCATGAGCTGCGGCAAGTCCGTTAGCCATCCGCTCGCACGTTCAAACCAGAGATACCAGAAAAGTATGATGGGAGACTGAACCTGGCAGAGTTCTTGAGCATCTACACCATCGCTGTTCAAGCTGCCGGGGGAAGAGATGAGAAGGTGTTAACCAACTACTTCCCTTTGGCACTCAAGCCAAATGTGAGGTCTTGGCTGATGCATCTGCCGGAGAACTCCATTTCGACCTGGACTGCCCTGTGCCATGAGTTCATTGGTGCCTTCACGGGTGGCCATCAAGAACCAGGGTGGCCCAGCGACTTGCAGCTTCTCCAGCAGAAAGAAGGGGAGACTCTGCGGAAGTACTTGAAGAGGTTCAGCCGAGTCCATAGAAATATTCCAGACATCCACCCGGCAGCTGTGATAGCTGCGCTCCAGTCCAATGTGCGCAACCGTCGGATACATTCCAAGATGAACGTTCGATTGCCCAAGACTGTGAAGGAGCTCTACACTTTGGTAGACAAGTGTGCTCGGGTGGAGGAGGGAAGGAAGCTCCCTGGAGAAGAGGATGGCGTCGACATCGACTCAGAGGATGACGACGAGGCCACCAGTCAGAAGAAGAAGAACAAGAAGCGTAACAAAAGGCGCAAAGATAAGGCAGTGATGACCGTTGAGGGATCGGGCACACATAGTACTGGCAAGAAGGCCAAGACCGAAGCCCCCGGCAAGGAAGTTGCCGCGTGCACTGATTGCCGGGAGGCTGCGGCTACCAAGAAGGCGGGGAAAGGTGATGGGCTGTACTGCAAAATCCATTGGACCAAGGGCCACGATCTCCAAGAGTGTCATCAGGTTGAACAGCTCGTCAAGAAGCAGAGGGCTGAGTATGAGAAGCATGATAAGGAAAAAGGTCAGAATGGCGCTGGTGGGAAGGGCCAAGGTGGTGAAGCAAATCGCCCCGGCAAGCCTCCTCAGAACCAAGGAAAACCCACCAGGGGCCGAGAGAAGGAGGATTGCAATGATGAAAGTGATGGAGGGGATGAAGAGGAAACCAGCGAGCAGGAATTCCAGAAGGCCACTGACGCCCTATGCATTGACGGGGGTGCATCTCTGCACTCCTCTCACCGCCAACTTAAATAGTGGGCACGTGAGGTCAATGTCGTGGAGCCAGCGGCAGGTTCTCGGAAGCCGCTCAAGTGGTCACACACACCCATCATCTTTGACGAAAAGGACCACCCTGACCGCACCACCGTGGTAGGGTGCTTGCCGTTGTTGGTATCACCAACAATCCGCAACCTCAAAGTCACAAAGATGTTGGTTGACGGCAGGGCCGGGTTGAATCTGATTTCCCCAAAGGTCATCAGCAAACTTCAGATAGCAGAGGAAGAGCTCAAAGTCACGGGCACGTTTCAAGGAATCAACCCCGGCAGGAGTCGTCCTAAGGGAAAGATCACGTTGCCAGTGACGTTCGAGGGAGAGTTGAATTACCGGACTAGGAAGGTTGTGTTTGATGTGGTCGACCTCCCCCTGCCGTACAATAGAATCCTTGGGCGCCCAGCTCTGGCTAAATTCATGGCGGCATACCACTATGCCTACAACACCTTGAAGATGCCAGGGCCGGTGGGCATCATTTCCATTCCATCGGACAAGAAGGACGCAATTATTAGCGTGGATAAGATGTATCGGGACGCAGTCGTGGCAGAGGCCGCTGAAGCCACAGTTCTCGCCAAGGAAAGCAAAGGAAAGAAGAAGGATGGCAAGGACGCCAGCAAGGAATCCGGGAAGCGTACCTCTTCGGAGTATGCTACGCCTGTTGATGACTTGCCGGAGAGTTCCAATAGCAAGAGGTCCAAGGCTGCTGCACCCCATGTGAAAAAGGTCCTGGCAGGGCTGGGTGGCGCTGATGGTACTTTTACTATCAGTGCCACCCTTGATGACAAATAGGAAAGCGCGCTCGTTGCCTTCCTGCGGGTGAATATTGATGTGTTTGCCTCGCAACCATCTGATATCCCCGGTGTTCCCAGGAAGGTAATCGAGCACCACCTTGCTGTCTACCCACATGCTCGACCCGTCAAGCAGAAGGTCCGAAAGCAAGCCTTGGAGCGGCAGCAGTTCATTACCGAGGAGATCAAGAAACTTGAGGAAGCTGGTTTGGTCAGAGGAGTACTGTATCCAACATGGTTAGCAAACCCGGTGGTCATGCGCAAGGCTATGGGAAATGGAGGCTTTGCATAGATTTCACGGATCTGAAAAAGGCATGCCCGAAGGATCCATTCCCCTTGCCGCGCATCGACCAAATTGTGGATTCCACTTCCGGGTGTGATTTGCTCTCCTTTCTGGATGCATACTCTGGATACCATCAAATCTTTATGTCCAAGGAAGACGAAGAGAAGACCTCATTCATCACCCCGTGTGGCACATACTGCTTCGTGCGAATGCCTTTCGGGTTGAAGAGTGCCGGGTCCACTTTTGCAAGAGCAGTCCAGATTGGTTTTGAATCACAGTTGCACAGGAACATTGAAGCTTACATGGATGATATTGTGGTCAAGACCAAGGACAGATCAACCCTCATCCAAGACTTGGAAGAGACGTTTGCTAATCTGCTCAAGATCAACTTGAAGCTGAACCCGGAGAAGTGTGTGTTTGGCGTTCCCTCCGGCAAGCTACTTGGTTTCTTTGTGTCCCACCGCGGGTTCGAGGCCAACCCAGATAAGATCAAGGCCATCGAGCAGATTCAGGCACCCAAGACAGTTAAGGATGTGAGGCGTTTGACAGGGTGCGTTGCCGCGCTTAGCAGGTTCATCTCCAAGTCTGTCGAGCGCGCCTTGCCGTTCTTCAAAATTTTGAAGAAGGCAGGACCCATGAAGTGGACTTCGGAAGCTGACGCAGCACTGCAAGATTTGAAGACCTACTTGTCTTCTATGACCACTTTGGTTGCTCCCAAACCACAAGAGCCGTTGCTGCTGTACCTGGCGGCAACTAATCAAGTGGTTAGTGCAGCACTAGTGGCGCAGCGGGAAGTGGAGGAAGCAGTAACCTCAGCCAGTGTCCCTTCCAGGAGAGAAAATGAGCACTGCCCGGCAAGGCTAGACATGGATCAAGATAGAAAAGAGCACGGCAGCGGAGGCAACCCCAGTACGCGGCAAGGAAGAAAGTGGTGCAGCGCCCAGTATACTTCGTCAGCTCCCTACTGCAGGGGGCTAGATCCAGGTATTCTGGTGTGCAAAAATTGATTTTTGGCCTAGTCATCGCCTCAAGGAAACTGCGCCACTACTTCCAAGCCCATAAGATCACGGTTGTCACCCGCTTCCCTTTGCAAAGGATACTCCGAAACCCTGAGGCTACCGGCAGAATAGTGGAGTGGGCATTGGAGTTATCCAGCTTTGGCTTAAAATTTGAAAGCACATCAACAATTTAGAGCAGAGCACTGGCAGAGTTTATTATAGAATGGACGCCAACCCCTGATGAAGAGGTAGTGGAGACAGTTATTCCCGGCAAGGAAGCACCCCAAGAATGGATCATGTATTTCGATGGTGCCTTCTCCCTACAAGGTGCAGGGGCTAGCGTGCTTCTCGTTGCTCCCACCGGAGAGCACCTGAGGTATGTTGTCCAGATGCATTTTCCCCGGGAGGAGGCGACCAACAATACTCCAGAGTATGAAGGGCTCCTTGCTGGGCTCAGGATTGCCACCGAATTAGGAATCAAGAAGCTGATCGTTCGAGGAGATTCACAACTTGTGGTGAGACAAGTCAACAAGGATTACCAAAGTCCATTGATGGAGGCATACGATGAGGAAGTGAGAAGTCTGGAGGAGCGCTTTGACGGATTGCAAATAGAGCATGTACCCCGTGCGGAAAATAGCATTGCTGATCATCTGTCGAAGTGCGCTGCGCAGAAGCTTCCTGTGGAACCAGGAACTTTTTTCTCCATCTTACTCAGCCCTCCGTATCCCCGGCAACAATGGCCCAGAAGAGCAGAAAACTGGACTCCGGCAAGCCTCTCCCGGTAGAGCCTCCCGGGGCTCCCGGCAGAGGGCTTGACGGGAACAACTCCCATTCAGCTGCTGAGCTACCCCCTCCCACCAGACCACCGGTCCTCATGGTCGAGGGGTGCGCTCCCACAAAGGAGGAGGTGCCGCTAGTCCTCGTTGCCGAGCCCCAGGCTCCAACTTGGGCACGGCACATAGTTCATTTCCTGCAAACCGGAGAACTTCACGAAGAGCAAGAAGAAGCTGAAAGAGTAGCCCGGAGGGCCAGTATGTATCAGTTTGTCGATGACACAGACACACTATACAGAAGAAGGCCCAACAGTATGAAATTGAAGTGCATTTGCCGGGAAGAAGGAAAGGAACTGCTGGCAGAAATACACAAAGGCATGTGCGGCTCCCATATTGGATCAAGGGCTTTGGTTGGGAAAGCATTCCGGCAAGGATTCTATTGGCCCACAACCCTCCAAGATGCGGTCGAGCTAGTCACCAAGTGTGAAGCCTGCCAGTTCCATTCCAAGAATATCCATCTTCCTGCCCAAGCTCTTCAGACAATCCCTTTGTCATGGCCGTTTTTGGTCTGGGGGCTCGATATCCTCGGCCCTTTACCCCGTGCTGCCGGGGGCTTTGAATTCTTGTTCGTTGCAATCAACAAGTTTACAAAGTGGCCGGAAGTAGAAGCCATGAGAAAGGTGACTGCTCAGTCAGCTATCAAGTTCTTGAAAGGATTAGTGTGCCGCTTCGGGGTCCCTGCCCAGATCATCACTGACAACGGCACCCAATTCACGAGCCGCGCCTTCATGCAATATGTTCATGCCCTCGAAAGCAAGATCTCATTTGCCTTTGTTGCACATCCCAGAAGCAATGGGCAAGCTGAGAGGGCGAACGCTGAAGCGTTGCGAGGACTCAAGACAAGGACATTTGATAAGCTGCAAAAGTGCGGCAGGCGATGGATCGACGAGCTGCCGGTGGTTCTTTGGTCCCTCAGAATGACACCAAATCGAGCTACCGGGTAGACTCCCTTCTCCCTTGTCTATGGGGCAGAAGCAGTTATCCCCACGGAACTCATTTATGGATCACCTCGAGTGCTTGCCTACGATGAAGTAGCGCAGGAATAGCACCGGTGTGACGACGCTGTGCTTCTCGAGGAGAACTGTCTCCGGGCTGCTATGCGTGCTGCACGCTACCAGCAAGCCCTGCGTCGCTATCACGGCCGCAGGGTTCATGTCCGGTGTTTTGAGGAAGGCGACCTTGTCCTTAGGCGCGTTCATTCTGCCAAGGGTACAAACAAGTTGACGCCGAAGTGGGAAGGCCCTTACCGGGTAGTACGAGTCACCAGACCTGGCGCAGTCTGTCTGGAGACCGGAGATGGCATTCAATTGCAAAACTCATGGAATATTGAGCATCTCCGCAAGTTTGACCCATAAGGCGCGGCTGTCGGGCCCTGCCCGGCAGCCACCCTTTTGTGCAGGCCTTGCCTTAGTTGCATGTAACCCCTTGTACAAAGACAGGCGCAGACCCTGAGCAACAGAGAAATAAATGAAGCGCTGGGGGCCCCCCGACAAGTTGCATGCATGCATAAGCATATCATGAGCATCGCATGTTCAAGTAGATAAGATCGCATCTGGCATCATTTCCATCTGCATAAACTGCACACTCCTGCCATGGACTTGGTCCCCAAGAGGAGATGAGAAGACGAGCCTACGCTGCGATCTCCGGCAAGCCAAACAGATAAGTTCTTTCTCTTATCCATATGTGTTCTGTAAGTGAGGACTTGTGCATAAGAAAACCTCGCTGCCTTTTGAAACTTAGGTGCTCCCATCCTTTGACTTGAACGTTGCTTCAGTCAGGATGGTCGCAGTGGCCTTTGGAGAAAAAGGATTGGTGGGGGGCTGGTCCCTCTTCACGATTTGTGCCCGGTAGGTCTAACTCCGCGGCAACAAAAATGAGGGTACCGGCAGGATAGCCTGCCGGGGGAAACTTGTTTACTTAAAAGTATAGAGGCATCCCACCTCTGCATGGACATACTACATGCACGAGCCCCCGGCAAGGATTATCTTTTTCATTAATATGCTGATCAAACAAGTACAGACCTTACAGGACACAAACATGGATTAAAGAGATTACATAATTTGAGCTAAAATTTGGCAAGTGCCTACAGATTTAAGATTGAAAAAAGATAAGTGCCCCGTAATCTCCTCTTTTTCGCTCTTCCTCCACCAGGTACTACGGTGGGAAGAGAAGAGGACCAAAGGAACGCCCAAGCAGGAGCCCACCCCGATCCCGTCATGGCCTGCCGGGTGCAGCCTGACAAGATCGAGAGTGGCGAGGCTGCAAAGGGGGGGGGCACGGGGAGCAGCTCGGCGGTGCCCTGGTCACCACCTCCAGGACCGGTAAGAATCCCCAGCTCAAGCACCGGTGGGAGAAACCACCGAAGCTCAGTTGGAAGACTGCTGGAGGGGGCGAAGGCACCAAGGGAACATCCCTCCCCGGCTATCACCCGAAGAGGCTGATGACGATGGTGCCGGGGAGGGAGGGGAAGAGCGGAAAGACGAGGCGGTAGGTCGCCAATAGGAGACGAAGGCGTCGGTGCCATCGTACTCCGACCTGACACCCTACCACCCGCCTTCTCCGTCTTCCCTCGTTTTCTCTCCATCGCCACCACTCCAGGGAGATGCCGGACCCTCGTCCCATCGCCTTCCCCGAAGAAGCGGCAAACAGCCAAGACGGCCAGGGCACTCGCGGCGCGCCGCTCCCCACCTTGGCGGGCAGGAAGGCGCCCCTTTCTTCAGCATCGGCCCCGATTCCGCTGGAAGGAGCAGTGCTGGGATTACCAATGATCCCAAGCCCTACATCCCGGATGGGCGTCGGAGGCTCCAAGAACCTGGTCGCTAGGCCAACGAGTTGCAATGGCTCGTGGCAAGATCCAACGCCCCCACCAGAAGGCCAGCCGAGGTAGAGGAGGCAAGCATTTCATCACAATGGGAAAGCTTGATATCTCCTACACCGCGGACGACTCGCCCGCCGCACCTCCTCTGGACCTAGACCAGACTCAGTCCCCAAGCATCATCACAAGCATTCAACATCGACAACCCCAAGCTAGAGCCCAGGGCCTGGCCCTGGGCTCTCCCTTTCAGCATACCCAGAAGAAAGCAGAAGATGGAGGAGGAGAGGTATATGGATGAGTACTCCGGCTCCTCCCTCACCCCTCCTTTTATAGGCAGGCTAAGGCTGGGGGCTGATCCCCCGGCGGGTAAGCGCCGTCCTCCTCCACCAATCCATGAAGACCGGGCCCCTGCCTTCATGCTCTTCCACGCCACGCGCCTCCGTTACCTACCCCACTTGATGCATGCAGCATACGTGGCTAAGGATAAGGGTGTGGTGGGAAGAGTGAATTGACAGTTACTCGCCCATGCGCTAAAGTCATTCACGGGCCATTACAAGAGTGGCCCCACTTCAACTGGCGTTACGCGACGCGCGGGGGAACCAGAAACTGACCTCGGCTCAGGTTAATGAAGAAGCAAAGAAGATCTCAAAGGGCAAGCCACCACTACACTCCTACCTGTGCACTGGTTAGGGCCTACCCCGACAACGCCCGGCGGCGCGTTCGGGCCAGGCCCGGGGGCTCCTGTCGGTGCAACAAACCCTGGGTCCGTTACCCAGACTGTGCACAGGCCCAAGGACAAGTTTGCAGCACCAAGATCAGATCAAGCAAGGAGGGATCAGCTCTTTGAAGAATCAGAGAGCTGGTCGAGAAGACTAAGTCAAGCCAGAGAAGCAAGATATCACTAAGGGAAAAACCTCCCTTGCCAGGCAGGCGAGCCTGGCGAGGTTGGGGTTGCCCCAGAAGCAAGCCTCCAGATCGTCCCGGCAGGCCTGCTGGGGCTTGTGGAGGCAAACCACTCCACTGCACCACCTCACAGCGACACAAGTCATTGATCGGTGCGGTGTCAAGCCCCTAAGTGACTAAGCAGCTGCTTCCTGCCACATGGCAGCCACTTCCTACAGAAAACACCTCCATATGACACCCGTCCTGAGACGTGTCAAACAAGCAGGCGCGAAGCTGGCAAAATAGCCCGGCAAGGCTTGCCAGGCTCACTATGATGCGACACTAAGCGGCGCATTTAATGCGCTCTGTCTGCCTGTAGAGTTAGGTATGATGCACTGTTTGCTGTCTAATCAGTGCGTAAAAGCCTGATTTGCCACTGTGGTGACCCTTTTACCTATAAAAGGAGGCCCATGGCAACCATAGAAAGGATTCGGACCCTTGCACATTCATACACGCGTAGCCCCTCTCGCCCCAAGGCAACCCTGCCGGGCAAGAGCGCTGCGTTCTCCACCATTATCCACCATCAATCCACAAAAGCAGGAGTAGAGTTTTACGCCTCGCGGCAGCCCGAACCTGGGTAAAACTGCCCGTGTGATCTCTGCCGCGCTGTGTTACGCCTCTCCGCTCTTTGTGCAACGTGCCTATCCCCCCGCCAAACCAAAAGGGGCTCATAGCCCCATAGGTGGCCATGGTTTCCCGCAACACAATCACAGAACCAAAACACTCCATTTCGGTTGGACCGAGATGTGGTTCGGTGTCTCTGAGTTGCTAGGGTTTCACTGAAATTTTACTTTCGGTCTCACCGATTAGCACTTCTTGGTCGCACCGAGATGTACTAGTGCAATGGCCAGAGCCAAATCGGTGGAACCGAAAATTCTTTATCGGTCGGTCCGAGATGCGTTCGGCGGAAACTTAAACCTAAAATCTTTGCTCAAAACTGATCTACGGATTCAATGTGGTGGATAGAAGAATTTGATTTGTAGCAAGATGCATGGCATTAACCCTTGTGCATTGATGCAGAGAAAATGAAGCACGAGGGGGTCGAATCTCACCCTAACTTGGTGGAGATCCTCTACGGTGGCAATGGCGGGGCAGATTGCCGTTTACGGTGACGGAGTCCTGCAACGAGGGCGCGCTGGAGACGAGGTCGACGATCCGGAGACCAGGGAGACGGCAACAACGGGGGTGCAGAGTCGTAGCATTTGAAGAAATTTTCAACGTACGGCCGCGCTGGATATATACCCGTATGCTGTCGGTGGCACCGAGTGGAACAAATTGGTGGCACCGAGACGTGCAACTGTGTGCAGTTACAACAAATAGGTGACGCCGAGTTGGTCTAATCGGTAGCACCTAGATGAAAACTTAGATCAATCTAGATGATTTTGGTTTGACTGAGTTTGAATGAGTTGGTCCAACTGAAATGCGTGAAGAAGGTTTTGGAAGTCAGCCCTTGTCGGATCGGTGGCTCTGAGTGCTCCTCACCCGGAGGGTCCGAAAAAGACTTGTTCATTTTCTGTGATATAGCATGAAAAGAATTTGAGACAAGAAAAGCATAGATAGCTAGAGAAGGTTCATAGGCATTCTTGTACATCCACTTGGCAAGAAAAAACAAGACAATCAAAACAACAAATGGATGTCCTCGAATGAAGTAAATATGCAAACCAACATGCTCACACAATAAAATAGCAAATGAAATATGTGTCAAACATGCACAACCAATTCTAGCATCTATCAAGCAATTGGCGATGACTAGGTCATCTATATATGAGTCTATTGACTTAGGAGTCAAATGAGAACATTTGATCATAGGTCGTACTCGTCATTTAAGCACAAGTGGGGTTGCCACTTTAACATAAAGCATTAATGTGTTCACACCATTAGAGTTGCTTTAGCTCAATTTTTAGAGCGAAGCTCCCCCTAGATGTGATATCCCCCCAAAGAGGGGTGAACTAACCTTGGGTTTTGTCGATGATGACTTCATATAGATAGTGAAGATGTGGATGCTCAATGTTGATGTAGATCATCAAGAGTTCGGAGCAGTCCTTTGGAGTTTTGCACTTTCAATACCTACATGGGTTAGTCCCACAAGGAACATACAAGGATATCCATAGACATAGAGTGAATTGCACATATGATGATGTCCATGAAAGCATTAGGTTACCTTGTCCCTTGTCTTACCAACAAGAGGGTTTGTGTCGGGGATATACCCCGCGGTATGACCCGGCCGGGACTTGGCGTGTCATCAGTAACCCACCTGAAGACTGGAGACTCGCTGATCTGTGACTCATTGGTGACCCACCCGGACCTGGCGACTCATTGGTGACCCGCCCGGACCTGGCGACTCACGGGTGACCCGCCCGAGCTTGGCAGTTCATTGGTGACCCGGCAGGCGGGTCAGAGGAGCGACAAGACCCGGAGGCCCAAGGCCCAGAGGGCGGCTTATGAGAAGACCGGCTCAAGGTGCGTGTCTGGTGGGCCGGCTTAAGAGGAAAGGCACGAGGAATATTTTCCTTACAAGGAAGCAAGACCCGGACCTGTATCCGGCTTGTAATAGAGGATAGACTAGTCCTAATCCTAGTAGGACTCCACATGTAACCCGCCCCTCCAACTTATATAAGGAGGGGCAGGGCACCCCAAGAGGGACAAGTTTTTGACAAGACAGACAAGTCAATAGCTCTCGAGATAGAGGTAGCGAAAGAGCACCCATGTAATCGTGAGCATCACTATGATCAATCTCAATGAAGCGGGATGTAGGCTTTTACCTCCACCGTGAGGGGCCGAACCTGGGTAAAACCTCGCATCTCTCGTCCCACTCAACCCCTCTCAAGCTACCACATAGATGCGTTGGCCTCACGACTAAGTCCTGATACTAAGGACATCTGCCGTGACAAATCCACGAGAGTTTGTGACTCCATGAACTAGTGCAAGATTGAAAGTTGATTGCACAAGTCCTTGCCAAAATGAATATGAGTGAAGTATGCTGGCAGAGTCGCCCTCAAGAACACTATAGTTCTTCTTCTTTGGGACCCACATCAACTTGATGGGAATCCTTGGAGTTGTAGTTGAACTTGATGAAGTAGAGCTTGACGTAGTCTTGGTAACCCACTTGACCATGGCCTTATGAGCTTCTTCAGATGGGTTAATCTCTTCTTGAAGCTTGTCCTTGCCTTTTAGCTTGTGGTCTTGTGGTGGAAGATCATCTTTAGCTTGTGTTCCCTCAAAAGAAGTGGGGTCATACTTCTCTTGTTGAGGAACAAACTTCATCTTGGGGTATTGATCTTCTTCCCATTCAACTCCGTTGGCATTGAACTTTCGTTCAAAACCAACACCTTGATTCTTCCGGTGCCTTCCTTGCTTGTGTACAATTTCCTCAAATTGCTTACTCCCGGCAAGACTCTTGTAAACACCTTTCTCTATAATTCCCTTCAATAAGCTATTTTCTTGCTCAAGTGTAACTTGGCTAAGAGAATCATTAGTGGAATCAAGAGAATTACTAGAAGCAACAATATTGGATTTAGCATGGTTATTGTTACTACTAGAAGAAGAATCTTTCTTGCTCTTGTTACTAGGTTTTACTTGTGGCATATAAGTAGACAAGAGGAGACGTTTGGCAATGTAAGAAGAACTCTTCTTTCGAATATCATCATTGATAGCTTTTAGAAACTCATGCTCTTGCTCTAAATTTAGCTTCTCAAATGTATCTTCTCATGAGTTCTTAGGAGCTCTCTATGATCCTCTTGAGTTGTTTCATGAACTAACTTAAGAGTGTTTAATTCTTTAGTTAGATGCTCAATCTCCTTCTTATCATTGTCATTCGTTTCATCTTGATTAGCATGATTACTAGCAAGTTCATTATATTTTTCATTACTAGTTTTGTCAACAAGTAAATCATCATCACCTAGCAAATCATCTTCATCACTATTAAAATCAAGATACTCGAGGTGTGATACCTTGGGGCCTTTAGCCATGAAGCATCTTCCAATTCCTTCATTTGATGAATCAAATATGTCGTGGGAGTTGGATGATACTAGAGTGAGACCGGATACACCTTCATCTTGAGTACATTCGGAGTCGGAGTGATAGCTTCTCTCGGAGTAGTTGTCGGAGTCGGAACCGGAAACCCATTCACCAACATGAGCTTGATATCTTTGTCTTGTGTAGCTCTTTCATGACTTGTCATTCCTTTCCAAATCCTTGCTTCTTCGAGAGGGTCTTCATTCATAACGATCATCTCTACTCCTTCTCTATTTTGGAGGTGATTCGTCTCTTCTACTCCTCCTTTTTGGTGAGTCTTCTCTTTTCTTGTAGGGAGCCGTACACTCATTAGAATACTATCCGGGTCTTCTGATGTCTACTACGCAACTTTATTCTTGTAGACTCCTGTTGGGCCCCCAAGCGCAGAGTTTTGTAGGACAATAGCAATTTTCCCTCAAGTGGATGACCTAAGGTTTATCAATCCGTGGGAGGTGTAGGATGAATATGGTCTCTCTCAAACAACCCTGCAACCAAATAACAAAAAGTCTCTTGCGTCCCCAACACACCAAATACAATGGTAAGTTGTATAGGTGCACTAGTTCGGCGAAAAGATGGTGATAAAAGAGTAGTAATGATAGTAGATATTGATTTTTGTAATAGGAACAATAAAAAACAGCAAGGTAGCAATTGATAAAACGGAGCACAAACGGTATTACAAATGTGTGAAAATGAGGCCTAGGGTCCGTACTTTTGCTAGTGCAATCTCTCAACAATGCTAATATAATTGGATCATATAACCATCCCTCAACGTGCGATGAAGAATCACTCCAAAGTTCTTATCTAGTGGAGAACATAAGAAGAAATTGTTTGTAGGGTTCGAAACCACCTCAAAGCTATTCTTTCCGATCAATCTATCCTAGAGTTCGTACTAAAATAACACCAAGCTATTCATTCCGATCGATCTAACCAAGAGTTCATACTAAAATAAAACCATATGATACACATCAACCAACTCTAATGTCACCTAGATACTCCAATGTCATCGCGAGTATCCGTGAGTTGATTATGCGATATGCATCAAACAATTTCAGATTCATAATACTCAATCCAACACAAAGAACCTCAAAGAGTGCCCCAAGATTTCTACCGGAGAAACAAGGACGAAAACGTGCATCAACCCCTATGCATAGATTACCCCAATGTCACCTCGGGAATCCGCGAGTTGAGTTCCAAGACATAGATCAAGTGCTCTCAAATCCATAAAAGTATTCAATCCGCTAAAACGAAATCGTAAAGGGAAAACTCAATTCATCACAACAAGATAGAGAGGGGAAAACACCATATGATCCAACTATATTAACAAAGCCTGCGATACATCAAGATCGTGCCATCTCAAGAACACAAGAGAGAGAGAGAGAGATTAAACACATAGCTACTGGTACAAACCGTCAGCCCCGAGGGTGGACTACTCCCTCCTCATCATGGTGGCCGCCGAGATGATGAACATGGCCACCGGTGATGATTTCCCCCTCCGGCAGAGTGCTGGAACAGGGTCTAGATTGGTTTTTTGTGGCTACAGATGCTTGCAGCAGCGGAACTTCTGATCTAGGGTTACCCCTGATGGTTTCTCTATTTATAGGATTTTTTGGCATCGGTTTCACGCGAAGATGGGCCTCGGGGTGAGCACAACCCACCGGGGCACGGGCAAGGGCCCAAGCGCGCCCCGGTGTCTTGTGCCCTACTCCTTCACCTTCTAGTCCTTCCACGAAGCTTCGGGGGTCTCTTTTGTTCCAAAAAAAATCATCAAAAAGTTTCAGCTCATTTGGAGAACTTCCATTTCTGCACAAAAAACAACACCACGGTAGTTCTGCTGAAAACAGCGTCAGTCCGGGTTAGTTCCATGCAAATCATACCAAAACCATATAAAATTGTTGTAAACATGGCATGAATACTTCATAAATTATAGATACGTTCGAGACGTATCAGCATCCCCAAGCTTAATTCCTACTCGTCCTCGTGTAGGTAAATGATAAAAGAAATAATTTATGAAGTGTGAAAGCTAGCAAAGTGCATAAGTTTGATCAATGATAATTTCAATCACTTTTCCTAGCATCATAACAGCAACTCTTTCTCATGAAACTTATTATGATAAAGTAGCAATTGAAAATGGAATTTTTGTTGTGGAAAGCTACCTATCATATTCATCATATAATCTTTCTTTTGTAGCATGGACATTTGGACTTGAATGATTCAAAGCAATAGTCTATAATTTGACATGAGGACATCAATACTCAAGCATATCAACAAGCAACCATGTCTTTCAAAATATCAACACTAAAGAAAGCTATCCCTAGCCCATCATGCTCAATCATTGATCCATTCATGAGATACACTCGAATATTAGCTACATCCAATGCTCAAGTACAATCATAGTGCCCATTAGTTGGTGCTTTATAAGAGAAGATGGAGGCTCAAATAAAAAAAATTACATAAAGTAAATAGATAGGCCCTTCGCAGAGGGAAGTAGGGATTTGTAGAGGTGCTAGAGCTCAAAGCTTAAATTGAGAGATAAAAACTTTGAGAGGCATACTTTTCCCGTCAATGAAAACGACCGAGTAATTCCCAACACTTTCCATGCCAGATATATCATAGGCGGTTCCCAAACAGAAAATAAGGTCTATTCCTTTTTTCACCATTCTTTCATGATCCATGGCTAGCTGTATCCACGGGTGCCCTCCATACCAACACTTTCCAAGGAATTTATTATTGGACAACATAAAGTAAATTCATTTTTCATTTCGGGACTGGGCATCCCTAATACCTTTGCCGTACTCTCGTGCAATGACAATTGAATAAACACTCATCTTGAGAATAACACATCTAGCATGGAAAATATTGGCCACCCCCTGCCGCTTCATGAGCGGTACGAGCACACGAAAAGGAAATCATTTTGAAAATTTAGAGATGGCACATACATAATTTGCTTAGAACGGCATGGAAATACCGCATATAGGTAGGTATGGTGGACTCATTTGGCACAACTTTGGGTTTAAGAATTTGGATGCACAAGTAGTATTCCCACTTAGTACAAATGGAGGCTAGAAAATAGATTGAGAAGCAACCAACCAACAAACAAAAATTTACATAAACGAGCATTGAGCATAACTAACACCGAATAATGCACCACAAGTAGGATGAAATTTCATTCCATAATTATTGACTTTCATGCTTGCATAGGGAATCACAAACCTTAACACCAATATTCTTACTAAAGAATAATTACTCACCAACATGACTCACATATTATTATCTTCATATCACAAAACTATTACAATAAATCAAACTTATCATATCCAGTGATCTACATGAAAGTTTTTATTATATCTTTCTTGAATATCCATTACTTTGGGACTAAATTTATGTATTACCATTGCTACTAACAAGCTCTCAAATAAATTTAAGTGAAGCACGAGAGCATAAGTATTTCTTCAAAATTTTCAACTCTCAAAACAATCTAAGTGAAGCACGAGAGCAAATGACAAACTACTCCAAAAAGATACAAGTGAAGATCATGCGAGTAGTTAAGTAAATGGGTAGCTATGTGAGGACTCTCTCTTATTTAAAAAAAACTTTCAGATCTAAGTATTTTATTAAAACAGAAAGCAAAACAAAAATTAAATGACATTCCGAGAATAACACACATCATGTGAAGAAGCAAAAACTTAGGCTCAACCGAGGCTAACCGATAATTGTTGATGAAGAAAGGTGGGATGCCTACCGGGGCATCCCCAAGATTAGATGCTTGAGACTTCTTGAAATATTATCTTGGGATGCCTTGGGCATCCCCAAGCTTGAGCTTTTGTGTCTCCTTAATTCCTTTTATATCACGGTTTCCTAAATCTTAAAAACTTCATCCACACAAAACTCAACAAGAACTCGTGAGATAAGTTAGTATAAATCAATGAAAAAACCTTATCATTCTCTATTGTAGCAAATCACTAAAATTATTATTCAACATTGCATACTAAATTCCTCTGCATATTTAATACTCCTATCCTCAAACAGAATCATTAAACAAGCAAACAATGCGAACATAATAGCAATCTGTCTAAACAACATAGTCTGTAAAGAGTGCAATTGTACTCATACTTACCTAACTCCAAAAATTCTGAAAATTTACCACTGTATAAAATTTATCAGAGATTATTTTGAAAAAAATTCAACACTTTATCACATTCTGACTTTTCTGGATAATTATTGCAACAGCGATAAACTTTGTGTTTTGAAACAGCAACTCATATATTTGCAAAATAAGCATGGTGATGTCTATCCTTGCACTTTTATTGAAATAAAAGATGCAAAAAATTATTATAAATAACATCAAGCAAATCCTAATAAAATAAAATGACTCTCCAAGCAAAACTCATATCATGTGATGAATGAAAATATAGCTCCAAGTGAGGTTACCGATAATGTTGAAGACGAAAGAGGGGATGCCTTCCGGGGCATCCCCAAGCTTAGTTGCTTGGATCTTCCTTGAATATTACCTTGGGGGTGCCTTGGGCATCCCCAAGCTTAGGTTCTTGTCACTCCTTATTCTCCTCATATCGATATCTCACCCAAAACTTGAAAACTTCAATCACACAAAACTTAACGGAACTTCGTGAGATGGGTTAGTATGATAAAGACAAATCATTCACTTTGGTACTATCAAAGACAAGATTCATAATTTTTATAACACAATGGCTACTGTACTCTACAATTTCCACAATTTATATTAAGCAATATAAGCCATAGAAACTAGAAAACAAGCAAATTATGCATTGAAAACAGAATCTGTCAAAAACAGAATGGTACGTAAATATCTGAATTAAGGTCATACTTATGTAACTCCAGAAATTATGAAAAATTAGGACAGCGTAGAAAATTTGCATACCCATCATCTGTAAAAAATTCAGAATTTTTCCACGTTCCAGTAAAATACAGGAATTTCTGTACTGGACGCAAAAGTTTCTGTTTTTGCACAGAATCAAGTCAACTATCATCCACACTATCCCAAAGGCTTTACCTGGCACTTTATTGAAACAAAAGCTATAAAACAAGATCACTACAGTAGCCTAAATATGTGAACACACAAAAACAGTAGGTAAAAGTGTTGGGTTGTCTCCCAACAAGCGCTTTTCTTTAATGCCTTTTTTAGCTAGGCATGATGATTTCAATGATGCTCACATAAAAGTAAAGAATTGAAACATAAAGAGAGCATCATGAATAACATGACAATCACATTTAAGCCTAACCCACTTCCTATGCATAGGGATTTTGTGAGCAAACAAATTATGGGAGCAAGAATTAACTAGCATAGGAAGGTTAAACAAGCATAACTTCAATATTTTCAACACATAGAGAGGAAACTTGATATTATTGCAATATGTAAAAGCATATGTTCCCCTCTCATAATAATTTTCAATAGCATCATGAATGAATTCAACAATATAACTATCACATAAAGCATTATTTTCATGATCCACAAGCATAGAAATTTTTTCACTTTCCACATAAGAAAATTTATTCTCATCAATAATTGTGGAGCAAACTCAACAAAATAACTATCATGGGATTGAAAATTAAAATCATGATGACAAGTTTCATGGTTATCATTATTCTTTATAGCATACATGTCATCACCATAATCATTATATATAGGAACTTTGCTGTCATAATCAGTTGCAACCTCCTCAAAAATAGTGGATTCATCATTAAATAAAGTCATGACCTCTCCAAATCCACTTTCATCAATATAATCATCATAAATAGGAGGCATGCAATCATCATAGTAAATTTTCTCATCAAAACTTGGGGGACTAAAAATATAATCTTCATCAAACATAGCATCCCCAAGCTTATGGCTTTGCATATCATTAGCATCATGGATATTCAAAGAGTTCATACCAATAACATTGCAATCATGCTCATCATTCAAAGATTTTTTGTCAAACATTTTATAGAACTCTTCTTCTATCAATTGAGCACAATTTTCCTTTCCATCATTTTCACGAAAGACATTATAAAGATGAATAATATGATGCAACCTCAATTCCATTTTTTTGTATTTTTCTTTTATAAACCAAACTAGTGATAAAACAAGAAATTAAAAGATTCGATTGCAAGATCTAAAGATATACCTTCAAGCACTCACCTCCCCGGCAACGGCGCTAGAAAAGATCTTGATGTCTACTACGCAACTTTATTCTTGTAGACTCGTGTTGGGCCTCCAAGCGCAGAGTTTTGTAGGACAATAGCAATTTTCCCTCAAGTGGATGACCTAAGGTTTATCAATCCGTGGGAGGTGTAGGATGAAGATGGTCTCTCTCAAACAACCCTGCAACCAAATAACACAAAGTCTCTTGTGTCCCCAACACACCAAATACAATGGTAAATTGCATATGTGCACTAGTTCAATGAAGAGATGGTGATAAAAGTGTAGTAATGATAGTAGATATTGATTTTTGTAATAGGAACAATAAAAAACAGCAAGGTAGCAATTGATAAAACGGAGCACAAATGGTATTGCAATGCGTGAAAATGAGGCCTAGGGTCCGTACTTTTGCTAGTGCAATCTCTCAACAATGCTAATATAATTGGATCATATAACCATCCCTCAACGTGCGATGAAGAATCACTCCAAAGTTCTTATCTAGCGGAGAACATAAGAAGAAATTGTTTGTAGGGTACGAAACCACCTCAAAGCTATTCTTTCCAATCAATCTATCCTAGAGTTCGTACTAAAATAACACCAGGCTATTCTTTCTGATCGATCTAACCAAGAGTTCGTACTAAAATAACACCATATGATACACATCAACCAACTCTAATGTCACCTAGATACTGCAATGTCACCGCGAGTATCCGTGAGTTGATTATGCGATATGCATCAAACAATTTCAGATTCATAATACTCAATCCAAAACAAAGAACCTCAAAGTGCCCCAAGATTTCTACCGGAGAAACAAGGACGAAAACGTGCATCAACCCCTATGCATAGATTACCCCAATGTCACATTGGTAATCCGCAAGTTGAGTGCCAAGACATAGATCAAGTGCTCTCAAATCCATAAAAGTATTCAATACGATAAAAAAAAATCTCAAAGGGAAAACTCAATTCATCACAACAAGATAGAGAGGGGAAAACACCATATGACCCAACTATATTAACAAAGCCCGCGATACATCAAGATCGTGCCATCTCAAGAACACGAGAGAGAGAGAGATTAAACACATAGCTATTGGTACAAACCCTCAGCCCTGAGGATGGACTACTCCCTCCTCATCATGGTGGCCACCGGGATGATGAAGATGGCCACCGGTGATGATTTCCCCCTCCGGCAGAGTGCTGGAATGGGGTCTAGATTGGTTTTTCATGGCTACAGAGGCTTGCGGCGGCGGAACTTCTGATCTAGGGTTACCCCTGATGGTTTCTCTATTTATAGAATTTTTTGGCTTCGGTTTCACGCGAAGATGGGCCTCGAGGTGAGCACAACCCACCGGGGCACGGGCAAGGGCCCAAGCGCGCCCCGGTGTCTTGTGCCCTATTCCTTCACCTTCTGGTCCTTCAACGAAGCTTCGGGGGTCTCTTTTGTTCCAAAAAAAATTGTCAAAAAGTTTTAGTTCATTTGGGGAAATTTCATTTCTGCACAAAAAACAACACCATGGTAGTTCTGCTGAAAACAGCATCAGTCCGGGTTAGTTCCATGCAAATCATACCAAAACCATATAAAATTGTTGTAAACATGGCATGAATACTTTATAAATTATAGATACATTGGAGATGTATCATCTTCCACAATTGTAGCAATTACGATCATGACTAGAAGATCTTTTGTCATTGTAGGACCTTGACTTGGAGCTTCTCTCTTTGCTTCTACTCTTGTAGAACTTGTTGAAATTTTTCACCATCTATCTATCTATCTATACCTATACTAATTCTAGACTCCTTAGAAATTACCACGTTAATTAGAAATTACCAGCCATTTATCTGGTGGGACCGAATTATTACGGTCCAGATTAAATCTTATCACGGTTGTAGGAGTATCATATGGGCCTTCGTTTTTAGTCTAGGGAAATTCCAATCTCATGCGTCTCCTGCATGATTCTTATCACGGTTAGCCCATTCTATGGCCCAACAAGCCATCCAACCTTCTCCATCTCCGCCTCCTCCCCGAAGCGCCGCCAGTCGCCACACCCTCGCTCCTCCCGAAGTGCCGCCACGCCCACCTCGATCTCCGCCGCCACCACCCACCCCTACCTCCGCGGTAGTCCTGCGCCCCCTCTACCCCGACCGCCGGCGACACTCCTCCCATCCCGATCTCCACCGATGGTCCTGCGTCCTCACCACCTGACCTCCGGAGAAGCTCCTCCGACCCACCTCCCTCCCCGACCTCCGCTGCGCTCCCGCGCTCTTCGCCGTGGTCACGCCCCCATCCATGCTGGTAGTGCATGCTGGATTAGGAGGTTGTACACGTACGCCTATATTTATGTTCAAGTCGAGTTTCGTGAATCTGAAGGCACGTATGATCAAGAACCTATTGCCATCAATTCAATCTCACATGCGTGTGCTAGATGCAGGAAGAAATACTTCTCTTTTAATTTGTATATGGCTGTGCGTACGTATGTATGTACTGGCACATCTTGCCGGAACCTGATTGGGAAGTCAGATTCGCTAAATCTACGCGCCCGTGTCTTCGTGCCATGTTAGTCGCAACTCACGGCCTGTATCCACAACACCAATTATATTTCTTCTCTCTTTATTATAACTAATGTCATCAAATCTGATAGTCGTCTACAGAGGTTTTCCCTGTGGATACTGAGATGCATGGCACCATTTTGCAGATACTTGGAGTATATATATAGCATATCAAGCCAGCGGAGACAAGTAATACTTCGTTGAAACAATAACAACAATATCATCGTTTTATCTGAATGACATCGTCCATGTCTACTGATGTGGTTGGCACTCACCACAGGTACTCTCTCCCCCATAGATGTACTGTTTTATCTCTCTAGCTGTTTATTAATAAAACTGGTCATGTATAGCATTCATGCCTTCTGGGTATATAGAAGTCGAGGTGCCTATGCGGGCTGCAAAAATAGAGGGCGTCCCGACTCGGATTTTGTGTCCTGCTCGAGCACGTCAGTAATGGGCATCGGACATGGACTCCACATGGAACGCTCTCTTTGCCACATAAACGATGGCCTCAAGCCCCTATGTGGAAGTACCCAGTATCGCCGTTCTACCATTTTCTCTAGAACAACGATGTACAACTTTGATGGAACACTGACCGCCAGTGCTCTACCTGAGGTACACCATTGTACAATCCACATGCCAAACCATGAGTAAAGTAGCAAGCTATTATGTTTCAAAATTTATTTGGAAGAGCATGTGTTTTCGGTTTTATACTTCACCATGATCTTTTACTGTGTGCCTGCAACCATAGCTTCTATGGTAATTAACTTGCCATATATAGATAGTCTGCAGAGTTTACAAACAAGAGAGAAACCAATAATGATGAGTGATGATTGCCGGATTAATAATTCAGAGCAAGAAAGCTATTTTACTGGAAAAGCTGCGCTCCCGCGCTCTTCACCGTGGTCACACCCCCATCCATGCCGCTCTTTTCCCTGAACTCCCATGAGAGCGCCGCCATGCTGCAAGGGGAGCAAGTCGAGGTGCCTATGCGGGCAGCAAAAATGGAGGGCGTCGCCGACTCGGATGTTGTGTCCTGCTCAAGCACGTCATTAATGTGTGTTGGACATGGACTCCACATGGAACGCTCTCTTTGCCACATCAAAGATGGCCTCAAGCCCCTATACGGAAATGTCCAGTCTTGCCGTTCTACCATTTTCTCTGGAACAACAATGTACAACTTCGACGGAACACGGACTGTCAGTGCTCCACCTGAGGTACGCCATTGTACAATCCACATGCCAAACCATGAGTAAAGTAGCAAGCTATTCTGTTTCAAAATTTATTTGGAAGAGCATGTGTTTTGGGCTTTATACTTCACCATGATCTTTTACTTTGTGCCTGCAACCACACCTTATGTTGTCATTACGTAGCCATATACATATAGTCTGCAGAGTTTACAAACAAGAGTGAAACCTATACTGATGAGTGATGATTATGGTATGATTGCCGGATTAATAATTCAGAGCAAGAAATCTATTTAACTGGAAAAGTTAAATCCAATATTAACAATAGTACGAATGTACTTCACATGCAGATTGTTCTTCTTATCATTCTATCATTCCAGAGGTTATATAAGCCACAAAATCACACTGCTGGTCACACTACTAACAGCAGGTCAAATCTTGGTGACTGCAACAGTTAGGCATGTAGTATGCAAGTTTAGAGATGGATATACCAAGTTTACTATGAACTAAAGCATGACAGATTTGACAAACAACATACATTTGTATTAATTCGGCAGTTCATTAGATATGATATGCAAGAGTTGGCTGTGATGTATATGTTATGGATCAGCGCACAGGTAGTTAATCTGTCATTTTTGCCATTTAGTAAATTCAAGCCCTTAATATGATGCTCTGAATGTCATACAGAGTTAATTTCAGATTGATAGTGCATCTCACAGTGATTTTTAGAACTTAAGTTGATCATAATCACTGTGCATAGAGCATTTTAATGTGCTGTTCAATAAATTACAGAAATTAGAAGTATGCCTATTTTTGTAGCATATTGTAGTAAGGTAGTGCCACTTCCAAGAATCAAATGTATTTTATGTCCAGACAAGTTTTTCCTTAAATGTATACTACAAAGGGATCAGTACTGACTAATTGGCAATTTACTATGTTTCAGAATAAACTTCTCACGAGTGAAATTACTTCTGGTGTTGCAATGTGGCTAGATTGGAGAGAAACATGATAGCATCTTAATAATCCAATAAGGTATTGACGAGCTCCATTGCATAATTTATAGAGAAATCATAGAGCTTTTTCTTTAATTCATCGAAAATTGTTTTGCTTCTAGTATGTAATTTGTACAAAAATCATGGAGTGCTTATGCATGCTTGCCTTTTGTTGACAACATAATTTTGTAAGTAAACTAAAATGACATGTATTTTCTACTCATAATGGTGCATCCAGTGGATAAAGGTGTGTACTGTGATAAAGCTGCACTTCAGACTATTATTTTCGTTTGTGGAGAACAAACAAAATGCGGAAAGCCCATGGCAGCCACCAATTTTGTTACCTGCTCCGAGCAATGTAGGAGTTTTGTATAAACTTCATCCTATAGTAGAATATTTATCTATGCATGTGTTTCTGGTAGAAACCAACACATTTTACACCTAATTTTTACTTTTCTCACTGCAAGTCTGATACAACACAGAACACTAATTAATCATATTCTCTTCATACTGCGTGCATTCATTCTATATGTATTTCGTACATATCTAATGCAGTAGAAGAACTCTTTAGAATCATTGGACTCGATGTCCTCCATGGCAATGTAATTTACGTTAACATGATGTTTGTACCAGAAAGGATCATGCATGCTTTCTCCTATCTATTATAGCTTGCTGTTGTCACTGATGTAAAATGAAATCTTCATGGCATGCGCCTCTAGCTTCCCACTGCTGCATCCATTTTGAGAAAAGCTAGGAAAGGATAGCGTTGATATACGTACCTTTTTTTAAGCAAGTACCGTTGGTATACATATGACAGATATTTCGTGCACTGCTACTTTAGTAGCTAGCCTTCACTAAAAGGACCAAAATCTATATTTTTTTAAGTTAAGCTAATCTTTACTAATCAGTTCTTTTGTTCTACTTTATAGATCGTAAACCAGTTATTTATCGAGGCCAGTTTTTCGGTTGGAAGGAAGAAACTCCACTCGCTGGGAGGACTTGGTGGTAATTTACAAGGTCGTGCAGCATTTTTCATGTAACTGGTAGTGATCTAAGTCACATGTTATTAGAGTGGATGTTGCTACAACATTTCCGTATAAACATATGCCACTGATCTTTGCATATATATTGCATTCCCTTTGTAAATAAATATAAGACATTTTAATATGTTTCTACTACTATATGTTTTTCTCATTATTATGACAAGAAATCGATTAGCTTCTCCGAAATATATATTGTCGATGTGATCAAACATGTGTTACATGCCATCTAATGCAACATCGCTTTGTTTGACTGTTCACAATTATAACTAGCTATGACAAGAGATAACTATACATGTATTTTTTTTGGAAGTAGAACTATATACATGTTAGATCTCCAATGGTGTATCAACCAAAAAACAATACCACAGAATCTAAGAAAGCAAAAAGAATACCATATAACTTCTATTAAGAGGATAGCTAACTACTCATGCTGAACGGCAAACAAAAAAAATGTTGTACTATATAACTGATTTCTAAGAAATAAAAGAAGTCCCAAGGTAATGCTGGTTTGAAATCATATGAATATGTAAAATGCCTAATTAGGAGTTTCTAAATCAATGTGGATAATCATGATAAACTGCTACATGTTTTTAATCAGTATTTTATTTGCATGTCATTTGTTTAAAGTCTAATATTTCAGTTCTAGTATTATATTGCGGGGTCCAATTTTTCCTCAATTTCAATCAATGTCAAACCGATAAGTTGGCAAGTTACTCTTCATTTTGAATATTATAGTATAGCTCTTATTTCTTTCCGGTTGTACATAGTACTATATATTATTACTGGACCACCAAATTATAACATCCGGTGTCCATCAATTCATTTTCTTTTATATCTTATTACTGGACCACCACATTATAACATATAATGCAGGCCATAGGAACTTATTCAAAGAATATAGTATTTTGTCCTATGGAAAGTTTGAAGCAGTTGAGAACTTAATATGCCTGGATAATAATAATTTGGATATTTTTTCTATATTATTATGGAAAGAATTTGCAAAATGAATATACTCAAAATGTCACTATTATGTGTTTTTTTAGTGCTAGCCCGTGCAGACGTCTAGATACTGGAATTTGGTGTAGCCACATCACAAGCTCAAGTTTGTACAATGACCATTTTCATTTAATCAGTTGGTCTAACATCTCCATCGAAGTTTGTAATAAAAGAAAATGAAGATATCCCATTCTAAATTATGAGTAGTATGAATTGCACATCAAGAAAACTGAAGTAAATTAGTAGCATAGCGTAAACCAACCATAATTTCAGCAAGGATATATTATATGATATAAGTTAACTAAAATGCTAATGCATATACCTATACGTCATTGGCCTTTAATAGCTAGGCTTTAATGGTTTGCAAAAACGATACCCCAAATCTATATGTAGCACTATGAATCAAGAGTAAGATATTTATTTTCCAATTTTTACTTATAGTAAATATGATATACATTCATGTTATATACATAATAGCCATTTTGTACAATTAACCAAATGTTGTAGCATATTGCCAAAATTTGCGAATATATATTTTTCACAATATGGCACATGAATATAGAATATCAATTTTTTACATGTGAACATGCAAAATTCATAAATGAAAATATGGAATTGGAGCATGTATAAAAGAAATAAATGTTTGAATTCAAACAAAACAGAAAATCCAATTAAAATAGGCACTAGCCCGTGCGAATGCACGGGTCGACGACTAGTTAAGCTCAATTCTTCATTGGAGACTTGCTTGTCATTTGATGTTGTAGGATCATCACTTGAAGCTTTGTATGCACCACTTTACTTGTTGTGGAGCTCTTCCTTATCCTTAAGTGACATCTAATGAGCAACCATTCTACCAATGACTTTCGTGGGCTTGAGATCTTTGTAGTTAGGCATCATTTGGATCAATGTGTGCACAGTATCATATTTTCCAATCCAAGGCTCTAAGGATCTTCTTGATGATGAATTTGTCGGCCATCTCTTCACTTCCTAAGCCGACACTCTCATTTGTGATGAGAGCAAGCCTAGAGTACATTTCGACGACTCCTTCACCATCCTTCATCTTGAACTTGTCAAGTTGACTTTGAAGCACATTCAACTTGGATTCCTTGACGGATTCGGTACCTTCGTGCATATCAACTAAAGTATCCCAAATTTCCTTTGCATTCTCAAGGCGGCTGATTTTGTTGATTCTTCAGGGCACAATCCATTGAAGAGAATATCACAAGCTTGAGCATTGTATTGCAACATCTTCAATTCTTCCGCGGTCGCTTCATGATCCGGTTCTCTACCATCTTCAAAGAATTCACCTTGCAAGCCAATACAAGCAACAGCCCAAACGGCGAGGTTATGACCAAGAATATGCATTCTCATCTTATGCTTCCAACTAGCAAAATTTGTACCATCAAAATAAGGACCTCTACGGTGATAGTTACCCTCACTAGACGCCATACTCTCCTAGGTTGTGAAACCAAGGCTATGATCACTGATACGTCTCCAACGTATCTATAATTTTTTATTGTTCTATGTTGTTATATTATCAATCTTGGATGTTTTATATTCATGTTATAACAACTTTATATCATTTTCCGGGACTAACCTATTAACATAGTGCCCAGTGCCAGTTGCTCTTTTTTGCTTGTTTTTTACTTCGCATAATATCCATACCAAATGGAGTCCAAATGCCACGAAACTTTTTGGAGAATTTTTTCTGCCCAGAAGACACTAAGGGAGCCCAAGAAGTGCACCAGAGAAGGCCCGTGGGGTCCACTAGGCACCAAGGCGCGCCGGAGGCCCCTGGCGCACCCTGGTGGGTAGTGGGGCCCACGGGAGGCTTCTCCACCACCTCTCAGCTCTATAAATACTCTAATATTCCAGAAACCCTAGAGGAACAGAGAGAAAATAGTTTCCACTGCCGCAAGTTCCAGAACCACGAGATCCAATCTAGAGGCCTTCTTCGGCACTCTGCCGGAGGGGTCAACGATCACGGAGGGTTCTTCATCAACACCCTTGCCCCTCCGATGATGCGTGAGTAGTTTACCACAGACCTACGGGCCCATAGGAAGTAGTTAGATGGCTTCTTATCTCTTTTTGATCTTCAATACAATGTTCTCCTCGATGTTCTTGGAGATCTATTTGATGTAATGACTTTTTGCAGTGTGTTTGTTGGGATCCGATGAATTGCGAGTTTATGATCGGTTCTATCTATGAATATTATTTGAGTCTTCTCTGAACACTTTTATGCATGATTGTTATAGCCTCGTATTTCTTCTCCAAAACTTTGGTTTGGTTTGGCCAACTACATTGATTTTTGTTGCCATGGGAAGAGGTGATTTGTGATGAGTTTGATCTTGCGGTGCTCAATCTCAGTAAAAAAATCGTGGGAAAACACGGCCACCTATGGGGCCATCGGCCCCTTGTGGTTCGGTAGGGGGGAACGACGCATTCCACAAAGAGCGGAGGGCACGGGGCAGCGCAACGGCGATCACACGGGCAGTTTTTACCCAGGTTTGGGCTGCCGCGAGGCGTAAAACCCTACTCCTGCTTTGGTGGATTGATGAGGGGACCGTGGTGGCGACGCAGCGCTCTAGCCCGGCAGGGTCGCCTCAGGGCGAGAGCAGCTACGCGTGTATGAGTGTACAAAGGTACGAATCCTTTCTAAGGTTGCCATGGCCCTTCTTTTATAGGTCAAGGGGTCACCACAATGGCAAATCAATCATTGCGTACTGGTTAGATAGCGAACTGTGCTATCATACCTAACTCTGCAGACAGGACAAAGCGCATTAAATGCGTCGCTTAGTGTCACATTGTAGCGTAGCCCGGCAAACCTTGCCGTGCTGTTCGGCCACCTTCTCGCCTGCCTGCGTGACACGTCCCTGGACGGGTGTCATTTAAAGGTTATTTCCATCAGAAGTGGCTGCCATGTGCCAAGAAATGGCCACTTAGCCACTTGGGGGCTCGACACCGCACTGATCGATGACTTGGGTTGCTCTGAGGTGGAGCGGTGGAGCCTTGGTAGGGTAATCCGCCCTCAGCTTCCTCGGCAAGCCTGCCAGGGCAATTTTGAGACTTGTCTTCGGGGCAACCTCGTCCCCGCCAGGCTCGCCTGCCCGGCAAGGGAGGTTTTTCCTTAGTGGTATCTTGCTCCTTTGGTTGGTCTTGGTCTTCTTGATCAGCCCTTCGATTCCTCAAAAGGCTGATCTCTTCTGCTTGGACTGGTCT
This sequence comes from Thinopyrum elongatum, assembly GCA_011799875.1. Classification (NCBI taxonomy): domain Eukaryota; kingdom Viridiplantae; phylum Streptophyta; class Magnoliopsida; order Poales; family Poaceae; genus Thinopyrum; species Thinopyrum elongatum. The sequence continues at coordinate 364,401,772 of CM022297.1, read as the reverse complement.
CGAATGCTGCAACCTTGTTCTCAAGCCTATGTAAAGTCTGGGTAACACACCTGGGGTTTGTTGCACCGACAGGAGCCCCCGGGCCTGGCCTGAACGTGCTGCCGAGCGTCATCGGGATAGGCCCTGTCCAGTAAATAGGCGGGGAGGCTGCGGTAGCTCACCCTTTGAGGTCTTCTTTGCTTCTTCATTAATATGAGCTTGAGTCAGTTTCCGGTTTTCCCGCGCGTCGTGTAACGCCAATTGTAGTGGGACCATCCTTGTAATGGTCCGTGAATGACTTTAACGCACAAGTGAGTAACTGCCAATTCACTCTTCCCACCATGTTCTTATCCTTTGCCACGTATGCTGCATGCATTGAGTGGGGTAGGTAACGGAGGCGTGTGGTGCGGGAGAGAGCGTCATGGCAGGGGCCCGGTCTTCTTGGGTTGGTGGAGACGGACGGCGGTTGCCCGCCGAGGGATCGGCCCCCAGCTCCAGCTCGCCTATAAAAAAGGGGAGCGAGGAGGAGCGAAAGTGCTCATCTACTCTACTCTCCTCTCCTCCCTATTCCCTGCTTCCTGGTGTTGCGCTTTCGTCATGGCGAGGGGAGGGGAAGAAGGGCGCGGCCGCACCTTTGTCGAAATAGGGCCCCCTCCCTGTCCTCGCACAAAGCGTCCGGCTTGGAGTGACAGCCTGATGCTCAGTATGGGTGAAGGAGGCCTTAGGTGGGTGCGCGGGCAGCGCGGCGACAACACCGGGGGTAGCGACTCCGGCGTGCTCGCCACCGGGCCGTCCGCGGTCCCAATCTTAGGAAGGGGTCATGTGGGCGACACCACGCCGAAGTACTTAATAGACACAAAGCGTGGTATCGGACCGTGGCCTATCCTCCCTTCGCCTGTGACGTTGAAGGAAGACCGTGGAAGCGGTTTGCCATTGGTTATGGCAGATCCCCCCTTTTAGGGTACTGCCTCTCTTGTGTACGGGCGGGTTCCTTCTGCTCGTGTATGCTTCTCCAGGGGACGGCATCTTCCTGGCTTTAGGTCGATGGAGACGACCATGCTCTCTGTGGGATCTCCCGGGGCACTTGGCACCCGCCCCGGTTGCCATGACAGGGGCTCGAGCGACGGCAGGCGTGCCTCTTCGAGCAGTGATGAGGAGGGAGGCGGCAACCCACGACGCATCAAGAGCGAAGACGACCGCTCCGACGAGGCGTGAGTGTCGGTAGCACCGTCATCACCGGCTGGGCCTTGGCAGTGCCACCATCTGTACCTGCCCTTCGGTTTCTTCCTTCCAGCCCGGGAACGGTGCCCTCCTGATCCTGGGGAGGCGCCGAATCCCAGCCAGGCCTTCCCTCCGCCTTCTTCGTCTTCCCCTGCGATTTCGAGGAGGAGAGGGACAGAGCAAAGGCATCACGGCGCACTTATCTTTTTTCAGTTTAAAATATGTAGGCATCGGCCAAACTTTAGTCTAAATAATGTAAACTTCTTTATCCATGTTTGTGTTCTGTAAGATCTGTACTTGCTTATCAGCATATTAATGAAAAATACAAGCTTTGCCGGGCACTTGTGCATGTACCATATCCATGCAGAGGTGAAATTCCTCTATATTTTTAAGTAAACAAGTTTCCCCGGCAAGCTATCATGCCGGTGCCCTTAGTTTGTTGCTGCGGGGCTAGGCCTGCCGGGCACAAAACCACAAAAAAGGACCAGCCCCCCGCCAAACCTTTTTTGTCAAAGGCCACTGCAACCACCCTGACTGAAGCAGTGTTCGGGTCGAAGGGTAGGAGCAACTTTGTTTCGAAGGTGGCGGGGTTTTCATATGCGCAAGTTTTCAAATTACAGAACAGGTGTGGATAAGAAGGAACTTATCTGTTTGGCTTGCCGGGGATCATCCCGTAGGCTTGTCTCCATTTCTTCTCTTTGGGATCAATTCCACGGCAAGAACCCTGCAACTTAGTGCAGATGAAGACAATGCCACATGCGACCTCATCTACATGATCATGCTATGCTTATGCATGCATGCAAGTTTCGGGGGGCCCCCAGCGCTTCGTTCATTTCTCTATTGCTCAGGGTCTGCGCCTGGCTTTGTACAAAGGGTTACATGCAACTTCGGCAAAGCTTGTACAAAAGGGTGGCTGCCGGGCAGGGCCCGACAGCCACGCCTTACGGGTAGAACTTACGGAGATGCTCAATGTTCCACGAGTTTTGTAATTGAATGCCATCTCCGGTCTCCAAACGGACTGCGCCAGGTCTGGTGACTCATACTACCCGGTAAGGGCCTTCCCACTTCGGCGTCAACTTGTTTGCACCCTTGGCGGACTGAACACGCCTAAGGACAAGGTCGCCTTCCTCAAAAGTCTGGGCATGAACCCTGCAGCTATGATAGCGACGCAGGGCTTGCTGGTGGCGTGCAGCACGCGTAGCAGCCCGAAGACGGTTCTCCTCAAGTAGCACAGCGTCGTCACGCCGGTGCTCTTCCTGCGCTACTTCATCGTAGGCAAGCACTCGAGGAGAGCCGAATATGAGTTCCGTGGGGATAACTGCTTCTGCCCCATAGGCTAGGGAGAAGGGAGTCTGCCCGGTAGCTCGATTTGGTGTCGTACGGAGGGACCAAAGAACCACCGGCAGCTCATCGATCCATCGCCTGCCGCACTTCTGCAGTCTATCAAAAGTTCTTGTCTTGAGACCTCGCAGCACTTCAGCGTTCGCCCTCTTAGCTTGCCCGTTGCTTCTGGGATGGGCCACAGAGACAAATGAGACCTTGCTTCCAAGGGCATGAACGTATTGCACGAATGCACGGCTTGTGAATTGGGTGCCATTGTCGATGATGATTCGGGCAGGTACCCCGAAGCGGCACACCAATCCTTTCAAGAACTTGATAGCTGACTACGCAGTCACCTTTCTCACAGGCTCCACTTTCAGCTACTTTGTAAACTTGTTGATTGCGATGAACAAGAATTCAAAGCCCCCGGTAGCACAAGGGAAGGGGCCCAAGATGTCAAGCCCCCAGACCAAAAATGGCCATGACAAAGGGATTGTTTGGAGAGCTTGAGCAGACTGATGGATATTCTTGGAGTGGAACTGGCAGGCTTCACACTTGGTGACTAGCTCAATTGCGTCTTGGAGGGCTGTGGGCCAGTAGAAACCTTGCCGGAAAGCTTTCCCAACCAAGGCCCTGGATCCGATGTGGGAGCCACACATACCCTTGTGTATCTCTGCCAGCAGTTCCTTTCCTTCTTCCCGACAAATGCACTTCAATTTCACACCGTTGGGCCTTCTTCTGTATAGCGTGTCATCAACGAACTGATACATACTGGCCCTCTGGGCTACTCTTTCAGCTTCTTCTTGTTCTTCGGGAAGCTCTCCTATTTGGAGGAAATGAACAATGTGCCGCGCCCAAGTTGGAGCCTGATGCTCGGAAACAAGGGCTAGCGGCACCTCCTCGTCGATGGGAGTGCATGCCTCAACCGCAAGGACTGGTAGTTCAGCGGGAGGGCTGATGACCCACAAGTATAGGGGATCAATCGTAGTCCTTTCAATAAGTAAGAGTGTCGAACCCAATGAGGAGCAGAAGGAAATGACAAGCGGTTTTCAGCAAGGTAATGTCTGCAAGCACTGAAATTATAAGTAACGAATAGTTTGGTAGCAAGATAATTTGTAACGAGCAAGTAACGGTAATGGTAACAAAAGTGCAGCAAGGTAGCCCAATCCTTTTGAGGCAAAGGACAGGCCAAAATGGTCTCTTATGATAAGCAAAGCGTTCTTGAGGGTACACGGGAATTTCATCTTGTCACTTTCATCATGTTAGTTTGATTTGTGTTCGCTACTTTGATAATTTGATATGTGGGTGGACCGGTGCTTAGGTGCTGTTCTTACTTGAACAAATCTCCTACTTATGATTAACCCCCTCGCAAGCATCCGCAACTACGAGAAAAGTATTAAGAATAAATCTAACCATAGCATTAAACTTTTGGATTCAAATCAGTCCCTTACGGAATAGCGCATAAACTAGGGTTTAAGCTTCTGTCACTCTCGCAACCCATCATCTAATAACTACTCCACAATGCATTCCCTTAGGCCCAAATATGGTGAAGTGTCATGTAGTCGACGTTCACATGAAACCACTAAGGGAATCACAACATACATATCATCAAAATATCGAACACATATCAAGTTCACACGATTACTTGCAACAAGATTTCTCCCGTGACCTCAAGAACAAAAGTAACTACTCACTAATGATAATCATGCTCAAGATCAGAGGGGTATTAAATAGCATAATGGATCTGAAAATATAATCTTCCACCAAATAAACCATATAGTAATCAACTACAAGATGTAATCAACACTACGAGTCACCCACAAGTACCAATCTATAGTTCTGGTACAAAGATTGAACACAAGAGATGAACTAGGGTTTGAGAGGAGATGGTGTTGTCGAAGATGTTGATAGAGATTGCCCTCCCCAAGGTGGGAGAGTTGTTGGTGATGATGATGACGATGATTTCCCCCTCCGGGAGGGAAGTTCCCCCGGCGGAATCGCTCCGCCGGAGGGCAAAAGTGCTCCTGCCCAAGTTCCGCCTCGAGACGGCGGCGCTTCGTCCCGAAAGTCCTCCTTATTTTTTCTAGGTAAAAATGACTTATATACCAGAAGAGGGGCACCGGAGGTGGGCCGAGGAGCGCACAACCCACCAGGGTGCGCCTGGGCTCCTTGGCGCGCCCAGGTGGGTTGTGCCCACCTGGTGGGCCCCCTCTGGTAGTTATTTGCTCCAATAATTCTTATTTATTCCATAAAAATTCCTCGTGAAGTTTCAGCTCATTTTGGAGTTGTGCAGAATAGGTAGCCTGACGTAGCTTTTTCAGGTCCAGATTTCCCGTTGCCGGAATTCTCCCTCTTTGTGTGAACCTTGCATATTATGAGAGAAAAGGCATTAGAATTACTCCAAAAAGCATTATTATGCATAAAAATATCATAAATAACAGTAGGAAAACATGATGCAAAATGGACGTATCAACTCCCCCAAGCTTAGACCTCGCTTGTCCTCAAGCGAAAACCGAAATCGTAAAACATGTCCACATGCTTAGAGAGAGAGGTGTCGATAAAAAAAATACGGACATAGAAGCATCATGTATATTATTATAACAGCAAACAACTTTAATATAAAACTTTATCATAGAACTTTTATCATATAACTTCTCATGAACAAGTAACAATTCATCATAACATCGAAGTATAAAGCATAAACTCTATTGAAAACCAACAAACTATGTTCTCAATCAACTTTGCAACTACAATTCATCATCTTTTCAGGAAGGGTCACGTATCGGAGCCTTTTTGGCAAGTCCACATACTCAACCATCATATAGTCTTCTATGATTGCTAACACTCACTGCATACACATGAGCAAAATGTTTCAACCGGACACATAGAAAGATAGGGGCTTAAAGTTTCGCCTGCCAACATACTCACCTCGAGGGTGATGTCAACAATAATAACTCATGCTACTCATATCCAACTGGATATATGTGCCTAGGTATTTCCTCACCACATGATGCTTGCCAAAAGGGAAAATAAAAAGGAATAGAGAAAACAGCTTTGACTCTTGCATAAAAGTAAATACATAAAAGTAAAAGATAGGCCCTTCGCAGAGGGAAGCAGAGGTTGCCATGCGCTTATTTGTTTGTATGCTCAATCTCTTAGTGCAAAAGAATGTCACGTTATATTGCCCCTTGTGATAGCAACCTTTATTATGCAGTCTGTCGCTTTTATTCTTTGCCATCACAAGTTCATACAACGCTCAATTTTCTCTTACACTAAATGATCCAACACTTTTAGAAGCAATTTTTATTGCCCTATTTGCACCGATGACAACTTACTTGAAGGATCTTACTCAATCCATAGGTAGGTATGGTGGACTCTCAAAATAAGATTTGGGTTTAAAGGTTTTTGGATGCACAAGTAGTATCTCTACTTAGTGCAGAATTTTTGGCTAGCAAAGATGGGGGCAAGCACCACATGTTAAAGGATCTATGACAATATAACTTCTATGTGAATATGAACAAACATAAATCATTACGTTGTCTTCCTTGTCCAACGTCAACAATTTTGGCATGTAATATTTTAATGGGGGCTCACAATCACAAAAGATGTCCAGGATAGTGTATTTGCATGTGAATCTTCTCTTCCCTTATTAATTCTTTCATGAATTGCATCATTGACCAATGCTATGTTTGTCAATCTCCAATAAAATTTTCTACTTATACTCTTCCTTATGTGATGTCATTACTTACCATAAAATTAGCATATGATCTTTTTCATTTATTTCCTTTCTTTTTATTGAACATGAAAGTAAAGAAAACAAAACTCAAACTAAACTTTATTATATATATCTTGCACACGATTACAAAGATAGATCACTGAGCAAACACTCAAAAAGAGAGGATCAAACTAATCTTTTATTCATCTAAAGCAAAAGATAACTATGGATCGAACTAAGATAAGTAAAGGCAAAAGATAGTGGAGGTGATACGATACCGGGGCACCTCCCCCAAGCTTGGCACAAGCCAAGGGGAGTGCCCATACCCGATACTCAATTTTCCTTTGGTGATGAAGAAGGAGGTGGTGGTGATGAAGTAGTAGATTCATCCTTTTTCTCCAACTTATTTCGAAGGTAAAAGTTATCTATCCTTAACTCTTCATTCTCCATCTCAAGCTTTATTATCCTCTTGCATAACGCCTCCATGCTTTCATGCTTGAAACGAGGGGGGACTAGTTCATCTTCATATTCTTCATCGGAGAACCATATATAGGGATAGGTATCCTTGAAGATATTTTTATCTAAAGGCTGATAAGAAAATGGGCACAACTCCTCGGAATCTTGAGACAACATATTTTCAGATCTGTCAGGAAAACAGCAAGAAAAGAAAACAGAAGATTTCTCTGCGATATAGTGGTCAATAGGTTCGGGGGGTATATAATGATTTTTTTTGGGAAAGAAGCAAACGGAAGAAAAACGGAGTCCGGAAGGTACCCGAGGTGGGCACAACCCACCTGGGCGCGCCCGGCAAGCCAGGCGCACCCTAGTGTCTTGTGCCCACCAGGGGTGCCTTCCTGGTTGTTTCTTATTTTCCTAATTTTTTTTATATTCCAAAAATGACAAAAAATATTTTTTTGGATTTTTCGGAGTCCGTTTACTTACCGTATCACGGACCTCCTCTTTTTTCAGTTATTCTAGAGTGTTCCGGAAGGTTTCCTTTATGTGTTCTTCCGGTGTCATAGTTTGGATAATATTGCTTTCAACATTAATGGGTGTACCTGAGATATAATGTTTTATTCGTTGCCCATTAACAACCTTCGGGTTAGTACCTTCGGCATTATTTATCTTGATGGCTGTGGATCGATAAACCTCCTCGATAACATAAGGTCCTTCCCATTTGGAGAGGAGTTTTTCTGCAAAGAATCTGAAACGAGAGTTGTACAAAAGAACATATTCTCCAACTTTGAACTCACGCTTTTGGATTCTTTTGTCATGCCATCTTTTAACATTTTCTTTAAATAACTTGGCATTTTCATAGGCTTGGGTTCTCCATTCATCTAGTAAGCTAATATCAAATAACCTCTTTTCACCGGCAAGTTTGAAATCATAGTTGAGTTCTTTAATTGCCCAATATGCTTTATGTTCTAACTCAAGAGGTAAATGACAAGCTTTTCCATAAACCATTTTATACGGAGACATACCCATATGATTTTTATATGCTGTTCTATAAGCCCAAAGTGCAACATCTAACTTCTTAGACCAATTCTTTCAGGACCTATTGACAATTTTTTGTAATATTAATTTTATTTCTCTATTGCTAAGTTCAACTTGACCACTAGACTGAGGGTGATAAGGTGATGCAATTCTATGGTTAACATCATATTTAGCAAGCATTTTACGGAAAGCACCATGAATAAAATGTGAACCACCATCAGTCATTAAATATCTAGGGACTCCAAACCTTGGGAAAATGACTTCCTTAAGCATTTTAATAGAGGTGTTGTGATCAGCACTACTAGTTGGAATAGCTTCTATCCACTTAGTAACATAATCAACAGCAACCAAAATATGTGTATACCCATTAGAGGAAGGAAAAGGTCCCATGTAATCAAATCCCCAAACATCAAACGGTTCAACAGCAAGAGAATAATTCATAGGCATTTCCTGACGCTTACCAATATTACCAATTCTTTGACATTCATCACAAGATAAAACAAACTTACGGGCATCCTTGAAGAGAGTAGGCCAATAAAAACCAGATTGCAATACCTTGTGAGCAGTTCTATCTCCCGCATGATGTCCTCCATAAGCTTCGGAGTGACATTTCCGTAGGATTTGTCCCTGTTCATGCTCAGGTACACAACGTCTAATAATACCATCTACTCCTTTATAAAGATGTGGGTCATCCCAAAAGTAATGTCTTAAATCATAGAAGAATTTTTTTCTTTTGTTGGTATGTGAAGCTAGGTGGTATATATTTAGCAACAATATAATTGGCATAGTCAGCATACCAAGGAGTGTTATGAGAAACATTTATTGCAGCTAATTGTTCATCAGGAAAACTATCATTAATAGGTTGTGGGTCATCAAGAATATTTTCTAACCTAGACAAGTTATCAGCCACGGGGTTCTCAGCTCCCTTTCTATCAGTGAGATGTAAATCAAATTCTTGTAGCAAAAGTACCCACCTAATGAGTCTAGGTTTAGCATCCTTCTTTTCCACAAGATATTTTATAGCAGCATGATCAGTGTGAACGGTCACTTTAGAATCAACATTGTAAGATCTAAATTTATCACAAGCAAACACAACTGCTAAAAATTCTTTTTCAGTAGTAGCATAATTTCGTTGAGCACTGTCCAGAGTTTTACTAGCATAATGAATAACATTTAATTTCTTATCGACTCTTTGTCCTTAAACAACACCAACAGCATAATCACTAGCATCACACATAATTTCAAAAGGCAAGTTCCAATCAGGTGGTTGAACAATAGGTGCAGAAATCAAGGCTTTCTTAAGTGTTTCAAAGGCTTCTACACAATCATCATAAAAAACAAATGGAACATCCTTTTGTAAAAGATTTGTAAGAGGCCTATAAATTTTAGAGAAGTCTTTAATAAACCTCCTATAGAAACCAGCATGACCGAGGAAGCTACGAATACCTTTGATATCTTTAGGGCATGGCATTTTCTCAATTGCATCAACTTTAGCTTTATCCACCTCAATACCTCATTCAGAAATTTTATGTCCCAAGACAATACCTTCATTAACCATAAAGTGGCACTTCTCCCAATTCAAGACAAGATTAGTTTGCTCACATCTCTGCAAAACTTGATCAAGCTTGCTCAAGCAATCATCAAAAGAAGTTCCGTAAACAAAAAAATCGTCCATGAAAACCTCAAAAATCTTTTCACAAAAGTCAGAGAATATAGCAGTCACACATCTTTGAAAGGTAGCAGGTGCATTGCATAAACCAAAAGGCATACATCTATAAGCATAAGTTCCAAAAGGGCAAGTAAAGGTGGTTTTCTCTTGATCAGGTTGTGAGACATGTATTTGAGAAAAACCAGAATATCCATCAAGAAAGCAAAAATGTGTGTGCTTTGATAGTCTTTCTAACATTTGATCAATAAAAGGCAAAGGGTAATGATCTTTTCTAGTAGCTTTATTTAGTTTTCTAAAATCAATTACCATTCTGTAGCCAATGATAATTCTTTGTGGAATAAGTTCATTCTTATCATTAGGAACAACGATAATACCTCCTTTTTTAGGGACACAATGAACGGGACTTACCCATCTACTATCAGCTATGGGATAGATTGTACCTGCTTCTAGAAGCTTCACTATTTTTGTTCTTAGCACTTCTTTCATTTTAGGATTTAAACATCGTTGGTGATCAACAACGGGTTTAGCATCAGGCTCCATATTAATTTTGTGCTGACAGAGAGTGGGACTAATGCCCTTTAAATCATCAAGAGTATATCCAATGGCAGCTCGGTGCTTCTTCAGAACCTTCAATAATCTTTCTTCTTCATGTTCTGAAAGGTTAGCACTAATAATAACAGGATAAATCTTTTTCTCATCAAGATAAGCATATTTCAAAGTGTCTGGCAATTGTTTTAATTCAAACAAAGGATCACCTTTAGGTGGACGAGGACCTCTTAGAGTTTCAATAGGCAAATTGTGTTTAAGCAGAGGACGTTGTTCAAAGAAAATCTTATCTATTTCATTACTTTCATGCAGATGCATATCATTTTTGTGGTCTAGCAAATATTGTTCTAGTGGATCGGTAGGAGGCACAGCAATAGAAGCAAGACTAATTATTTCATCCTTACTAGGAAATTCTTCCTTATGATGCTTCCTACTAAACTTAGAAAAATTAAACTCATGAGACTCAACACCAAAACTAACACCGACGATTTGTTTCTCACAATCTATTTAAGCATTGACGGTGTTCAAGAAAGGTCTACCAAAGATAATGGGACAAAAGTCATTGATACGTCTCCAACGTATCTATAATTTTTTATTGTTCCATGCTGTTATATTATCATTCTTGGATGTTTTACAATCATTTCATATCATTTTTTTGGTACTAACCTATTAACATAGTGCCAAGTGCCAGTTGCTGTTTTTTGCATGTTTTTTACATCGCAGGAAATCAATACCAAACGGAGTCCAAACACAACGAAACTTTTTGTGGATTTTTTTGGACCAGAAGACATCCAGTGGGCCGGAGAAGCGCCTGGGGGGTGCTCCGAGGGGAGCACAACCCACCAGGGCGTGCCTGGAGGCCCAGGCGCGCCCTGGTGGGTTGTGCCCACCTCGGGTGCCCCCTGAACCGCCTCTTTGCTCTATAAATACCCCAATATTCCAGAAACCCTAGGGGAGTCGACGAAAAATCAATTCTAGCCGCCGCAGAGTCCAGAACCACCAGATCCAATCTAGACACCATCATGGAGGGGTTCACCACTTCCATTGGTGCCTCTCCGATGATGCGTGAGTAGTTCTTTGTAGACCTACGAGTCCGTAGTTAGTAGCTAGATGGCTTTCTCTCTCTCGTTTGATTCTCAATACAATGGTCTCTTGGAGATCCATATGATGTAACTCTTTTTGCGGTGTGTTTGTTGGAATCCGATGAACTTTGAGTTTATGATCAGATCTACCTTTTTATCCATGAAAGTTATTTGAGTCTTCTTTGATCTCTTATATACATGATTGCTTATAGCCTCGTATTTCTTCTCCGATATTTGGGTTTTGTTTGGCCAACTTGATCTATTTATGTTGCAATGGGAAGAGGTGCTTTGTAGTGGGTTCGATCTTACGGAGCTTGATCCCAGTGACAGAAAGGGAACCGACACGTATGTATTGTTGTTACTAAGGATAAAATGATGGGGTCTATTTCTACATAAATAGATCTTGTCTACATCATGTCATCGTTCTTATTGCATTACTCCATTTCTCCATGAACTTAATACACTAGATGCATGCTGGATAGCGGTCGATGTGTGGAGTAATAGTAGTAGATGCAGGCAGGAGTCGGTCTACTAATCTTGGATGTGATGCCTATATAATGATCATTGCCTAGATATCGTCATGATTATTTGAAGTTCTATCAATTGCCCAACAGTAATTTGTTCACCCACCGTTTGCTATTTTTCTCGAGAGAAGCCACTAATGAAACCTACGGCCCCCGGGTCTCTTTTCCAATATATTTGCTTTCAAGATCTGTTTTGCTATTCGCTCTTTATTTATTTGCAACTTTTATTTTCAGATCTATTAAACCAAAAATACAGAAATACCTTGCTGCACTTTATTTTATTTGGCATTCGATCTATCAATATTTACTACTCTCTCGCGTCCGTTTACCAATTTTTGGCGCCGTTGCCCGAAAGGGATTGACAACCCCTTTTACATGTGGGGTTGCGAGTATTTGTTATTTGTGTGCAGGTGCTGTTTATGTAGTGTTGCTTGGTTCTCCTACTGGTTCGATAACCTTGGTCTCATCACTGAGGGAAATACCTACCGCCGCTGTGCTGCATCATCCCTTCCTCTTTGGGGAAATACCGACGTAGCTTCAAGCCGCATCAGAAGGAATTTCTGGTGCCGTTGCCGGGGAGACATCATCAACATCTATCAGGTTCCTAATCACAAATCTCATCTCCTTGCAATTTACATTATTTGCCATTCGCCTCTCGTTTTCATCTCCCCCACTTCACAAAAATTTGCCTTTTTATTTTCTCTCTTTTTCGTTCACTTCTTCTCTTTAGATTTCTTGTTTGTTATCTCTACTTGTGTTACCATGTGCCTTCTATTTGCTTGCATCTTTGCTTGCTAAAAATCTATTGATATGGATCCTCATCCACTTGCTAATCTTTTCAAAAGATCCAATTATGATGAACCAATTGATAGTGAATTGAATTCACTAGATTATCTTTATGAAGTTTTGCTTGAGATTTATGAATCTGGAAATTGTGATGAAGTGTTAAACGAAGAAATTTATAAAGTGATTCATGATAGCTCCTTGAATGAAAAGCATGATTGCAATGATATTATTATAAATTCTATTAATGTCAATTGTGTTGGTGATATGCAAAACTCCAAGCTTGGGGATGCTCATTTTGTTATGTCCACTGCTGATTGCAATGATCATGATTGGGGTGATAATGATTCTTATGATCTTGAAATTTTATTTAAACCTCATGATGAATATGCTTGCGATAATATTAAAAGTGGGTTTGGAAGAGTGTCAACTTTGGCTAAAAATAATCCCACTTATTTGGAGAGTGTTCAATCTTATGATTTTTTTTTATAAAAGTGGGCTTGGAGAGGTCATGACTTCATTTGATGATAATCCCACTATTTTGGAAGAGTGTCAACTTTTCATGTGTGTGGATCAGGAAGAGAATAATTTATGTGATAGTTATATTGTTGAATTCGATTATGATCCTACATGTAATTATTATGATAGAGGAAAATATAGTTGTAGAAATTTTCATGTTACTAAATTACCTCTCGTTATGTTGAGATCGTCAATGTTTTATTCCTCTTCTTTGCATATTTTAGATGTTTCTTGTCTTGATAATTTGTTTGCTTATAAAATTCCTATGCATAGGAAGTATCTTAGACTTAAATGTGTTTGTAATATGTTTCATGATGCTCTCTTTGTGTTTCAATTATTATCTTTCGTGTCAGCATCGTTGAAATCTTATGCCTAGCTAGGGGCGTAAAACGATAGCGCTTGTTGGGAGGCAACCCAATGAATAAAATTTATTTTTGCCTTTTTATTTCTGTTCTTGAGTGTTTGCACAATTATGCCTCTGTTATAATTGTGTTTTTTGTGTTTTAATTAGTGTTTGTGCCAAGTAAAGCCTTTAGGATTATGTTGGGTGATAGTTGATTTGATCTTGTTGGAAAACAGAAACTTTTGCGTCCAGTAAAAAAAATTTGAATATTCACAGGAGAGACAAAAAATTATGAATTTTTAACACAAGATTGATATACAAATTGCCACTGTTTTCCTAATTTTTCAAAAAATTTGGAGGTTCAGAAGTATTCGAAATACCCAGATTGCTACAGACTATTCTGTTTTTGACAGATTCTGTTTTCTTTGTGTTGTGTGCTTGTTTTGATGATTCTATGGTTTTCTTTGATGAGTTTTTGCCATAGAAAAGTTGTAATACAGTAGATATAATGCAAGAATAAAATATGAATTGGTTTTCTACAGTACTCATAGTAGTGATTTGCTTTCTTATACTAACGGATCTCACGAAGGTTTTGTTGAGTTTTGTTTGATTGAAGTTTTCAAGTTTTGGGTTATCTTACAATGGATGAAGGAATAAGGAGTAAGAAGAGCCTAATATTGGGGATGCCCATGGCATACCAAGCTATTATCCAAATAGAAGCAAGCAACTAAGCTTGGGGATGCCCCGAGTGGCATCCCCTCTTTCTTCTAACGACCATCGGTATTTTACTCGAAGCTATATTTTTATTCATCACATACTATGAGTTTTGCTTGGAGCGTCTTGTATGATATGAGTCTTTTCTTGTTTTTCTTTGTGTTCTAAGTCATAAATCCTTGCTGGACACACCTATTTGAGAGAGCCAAAATTATGCCATGACTTGTTAGAATTGCTCTCTTTGCTTCACTTAAATTTTTATGAGCTATGGATTTGCTCTAGTACTTCACTTATATCCTTTTTAGCACGGCGTGATTTAGTATTTTTGAAGAAATTCTCTCATGCTTCACTTAGATTTATTTGGGAGTTAGTAATTTTTTTAAGAAATTCTCTCTTGCTTCACTTAAATTAATTTGAGAGAAAGAAGTATTATGCTCATGATCTTCACTTATATTTGTTTGAGCTTATCAAAAGCAACACATGAAAATTAGTTCCAAAGTGATAGATATCCAAGAAGGATATAATAAAAACTTTCATTAAGATCATTGGACAAAATAAACTTGATTCCTTGTAATAGTTTTGAGATATGATGATGTGATATGTGAGTTATGTTGATGAGTAATTGTGCTTTAGTAAGAATATTGGTGTTAAGGTTTGTGATTCCCTATGCAAGCACGAAAGTCAATAGTCATGCAATGAAATTATATCCTACTTGTGGTGCATTATTCGGTGTTAATTATGCTTAATGCTCGCTTATGAGATTATTCATTTTTTGGTTGGTCTCTTCTCAATCTTTTGCTAGCCTTCATTTTGCACTAAGTATGATCACTACTTGTGCATCCAAAACCCTTTAAACCAGTTTTGCCACATGAGTCCACTATATCTACATATATGCGGTATTCTTTTGCCGTTCTAAGCAAATTTGTATGTGCCATCTCTAATTTTCAAAATAAAACTTCTCTTTTGTGTGTTCGTACCGCTCGCGAGGCGGTGAGGGGTGGCTAATATTTTCCATGCTAGATGTGTTATTCTCATGATGAGTGTTTATTCACTTGTCATTGCACGAGAGTAAGGCAAAGGTATTAGGGATGCCCAGTCCCAAAATGAAAAATGAATTTACTTTATGTTGTCAAATAATAAATTCCTTGGAAAGTGTTGGTATGGAGGGCACCCGTGGATACGGCTAGCCATGGAAAGTGAAAGAAATGGTGGAAAAAGGAATAAACTTTATTTTCTGTTTGGGAACCGCCTATGATATATCTAGCATGGAAAGTGTTGGGAACTCTAAGTCATTTTCGTTGGTGGGAAAAGCACACCTCCCAAAATGTTTTTATTTCTAAGTTTTTCGCTTTGAGCTCTGGCACCTCTACAAATCCCTACTTCCCTCTGCGAAGGGCCTTTCTTTACTTTATGCAATTTTTATTTTTAATTTGAGTCTCCATCTTCTCTTATAAAGCACCAACTAGGAGGCACTATGATCATACTTGAGCATTGGGTGTAGTTAATATGCGAGTGTGTTTCATGAATGGATCAATGGTTGAGCATGATGGGCTAGGGATAACTTATTTTAGCGTTGATATTTTGAAAGACATAGTTGCTTGTTGATATGCTTGAGTATTTAAGTCATCATGTCAAAACTAGACTATTGCTTTGAATCATATAAAAGTCCAAATGTCCATGCTATAAAGGAAAGAATATGAGATGACATGTTAGGCAGCATTCCACATAAAAAATTCTGTTTTTATCATTTACCTACTCGAGGACGAGCAGGAATTAAGCTTGGGGATGCTGATACGTCTCCAACGTCTCCAACGTATCTATAATTTTTGATTGTTCCATGTTGTTATATTATCATTCTTGGATGTTTTACAATCATTTTATAGTCATTTTATATCATTTTTTGGTACTAACCTATTGACGTAGTGCCAAGTGCCAGTTGCTGTTTTTTGCATGTTTTTTACATCGCAGGAAATCAATACCAAACGGAGTCCAAACGCAGCAAAACTTTTTGTGGATTTTTTTGGACCAGAAGACATCCAGTGGGCCGGAGAAGCACCTGGGGGTGCTTCGAGGGGAGCACAACCCACCAGGGTGTGCCTGGAGGCCCAGGCGCGCCCCGGTGGGTTGTGCCCACCTCGGGTGCCCCCGAACCGCGTCTTTGCTCTATAAATACCCCAATATTCCAGAAACTCTAGGGGAGTCGACGAAAAATCAATTCCAGCCGCCGCAGAGTCCAGAACCACCAGATCCAATATAGACACCATCATGGAGGGGTTCACCACTTCCATTGGTGCCTCTCCGATGATGCGTGAGTAGTTCTTTGTAGACCTACGGGTCCGTAGTTAGTAGCTAGATGGCTTTCTCTCTCTCGTTTGATTCTCAATACAATGGTCTCTTGGAGATCCATATGATGTAACTCTTTTTGTGGTGTGTTTGTTGGGATCCGATGAACTTTGAGTTTATGATCAGATCTATCTTTTTATCCATGAAAGTTATTTGAGTCTTCTTTGATCTCTTATATGCATGATAGCTTATAGCCTCGTATTTCTTCTCCGATATTTGGGTTTTGTTTGGCCAACTTGATCTATTTATCTTGCAATGGGAAGAGGTGCTTTGTAGTGGGTTCGATCTTACGGTGCTTGATCCCAGTGACAGAAGGGGAACTGACACGTATGTATCGTTGTTACTAAGGATAAAACGATGGGGTCTAATTCTACATAAATAGATCTTGTCTACATCATGTCATCGTTCTTATTGCATTACTCCGCTTCTCCATGAACTTAATACACTAGATGCATGCTGGATAGCGGCCGATGTGTGGAGTAATAGTAGTAGATGCAGGCAGGAGTCGGTCTACTAATCTTGGACGTGATGCCTATATAATGATCATTGCCTGGATATCATCATGATTATTTGAAGTTCTATCAATTGCCCAACAGTAATTTGTTCACCCACTGTTTGCTATTTTTCTCGAGAGAAGCCACTAGTGAAACCTACGGCCCCCGGGTCTCTTTTCCAATATATTTGCTTTCAAGATCTGTTTTGCTATTCGCTCTTTTATTTATTTGCAACTTTTATTTTCAGATCTATTAAACCAAAAATACAAAAATACGTTGCTACAGTTTATTTTATTTGGCATTCGATCTATCAATATTTAGTACTCTCTCGCGTCCGTTTGCCAATTTTTGGCGCCGTTGCCTGAAAGGGATTGACAACCCCTTTTACACGTCGGGTTGCGAGTATTTGTTATTTGTGTGCAGGTGCTGTTTACGTAGTGTTGCTTGGTTCTCCTACTGGTTCAATAACCTTGGTCTCATCACTGAGGGAAATACCTACCGCCGCTGTGCTGCATCATCCCTTCCTCTTTGGGGAAATACGGATGTAGCTTCAAGCCGCATCAGTCATCTTGTGGGGAACCAAGAACAAGAAAATCAGTAGGGTATTTTATTTTCCCACACAAAACTTCAACATCTCTAACAATCCCAAGTGGTGTGATGCTGTCCCTATTAGCAAGTTTAATAGTAACATCTATGTCTTCTATTTCAGCGGGTGCTATATCATTCATAATTTCTTGATATAAGGTAAAAGGAATGGCACTCACGCTCGCACCTATGTCGCATAAACCATGATAACAGTGATCTCCTATTTTAACTGAGACAACAGGCATGCCAACAACGGGTCTATGTTTATCTTTTTCATCGGGTTTGGCAATTCTAGCAGCTTCATCACAGAAGTAAATAACATGCCCATCAATATTTTCAACCAAGAGATCTTTAACCATAGCAACACTAGGTTCTACTTTGATTTGTTCAGCAGGTTTGGAAGTTCTAATATAACTTTTGTTGACCACAGTTGAGACTTTAGCATGTTCCTTTATCCTAACAGGGAAAGGTGGTTTTTCAATATAAGCAGTAGGCACAACTGGATCAACATTGTAAATAATAGTTTCATATTTAGCTATTACTGGTTCTTTAATTTCTTGTTTGATAGGTGGGTGATATTTAAACCACTTCTCCTTAGGGAGGTCAACATGAGTAGCAAATGATTCACAAAAGGAGGCTACTATCTCAGAGTCAAGTCCATATTTAGTGCTAAACTTTTGAAAAGCATCGGTATTCATAAAAGATTTAACACAATCATACTTGATCTTAATACCTGACTCTTTACCTTCGTTGAGTTCCCAGCCTTCAGAGTTGCGTTTAATTCTTTCTAAAAGATCCCACCAGAAGTCAATAGTCTTCTTCATAAAGGAACCAGTACAAGAAGTATCAAGCATGGATCGATCATCATGAGAAAGCCGAGCATAAAAATTATGAATAATAATTTCTCTTGAGAGCTCATGATTGGGGCATGAATATAACATTGACTTAAGCCTCCCCCAAGCAAGAGCGATACTTTCTCCTTCACAAGGCCAAAAATTATATATGTAATTCCGATCACGATGAACTAGATGCATAGGATAATTTTTTTGGTGAAATTCCAATTTCAATCGATTCCAATTCCAAGATTCAATATCATCGCATAGCCTATACCATGCCAATGCTTTTCCCTTCAAAGATAAAGGGAAAACCTTCTTCTTAGCTTCATCTCCGGGCAAACCTGTAAGCTTAAATAATCCACAAATTTCATCCACATATATCAAGTGCATATCAGGATGTTCGGTTCCATCTCCTGCATAAGGATTAGCTAGCAGTTGTTCTATCATACCCGAAGGAATTTCATAACCAATATTTTCAGTAGGTGCAGTAGGTTGAGGGGTAACTAATTGTGGTTCCGGTCGAGGTGAAGATACCCCGAACAAACCCCTCAAAGGATTGTTCTCCATAGTAACAAGTGACAATAAATTCCAGCACATAGTAATAATTTTTCCTTACCGATTTCCACTTACCAAGAGCGCTTCACTCCCCGGAAATGGCGCCAGAAAAGAGCTTTGATGACCCACAAGTATAGGGGATCAATCATAGTCCTTTCTATAAGTAAGAGTGTCGAACCCAACGAGGAGCAGAAGGAAATGACAAGCGGTTTTCAGCAAGGTAATGTCTGCAAGCACTGAAATTATAAGTAACGAATAGTTTGGTAGCAAGATAATTTGTAACGAGCAAGTAATGGTAATGGTAACAAAAGTGCAGCAAAGTAGCCCAATCCTTTTGAGGCAAAGGACAGGCCAAAATGGTCTCTTATGATAAGGAAAGCGTTCTTGAGGGTACACGGGAATTTCATCTCGTCACTTTCAACATGTTGGTTTGATTTGTGTTCGCTACTTTGATAATTTGATATGTGGGTGGACTGGTGTTTAGGTGCTGTTCTTACTTGAACAAACCTCCTACTTATGATTAACCCCCTCGCAAGCATCCGCAACTACGAGAAAAGTATTAAGAATAAATCTAACCATAGCATTAAACATTTGGATCCAAATCAGTCCCTTACGGAATAGCGCATTAACTAGGGTTTAAGCTTCTGTCACTCTCGCAACCCATCATCTAATAAATACTCCACAATGCATTCCCTTAGGCCCAAATATGGTGAAGTGTCATGTAGTCGACATTCACATGACACCACTAAGGGAATCACAACATACATATCATCAAAATATCGAACACATATCAAGTTCACATGATTACTTGCAACAAGATTTCTCTCGCGACCTCCAGAACAAAAGTAACTACTCACTAATGATAATCATGCTCAAGATCAGAGGGGTATTAAATATCATAATGGATCTGAACATATAATCTTCCACCAAATAAACCATATAGTAATCAACTACAAGATGTAATCAACACTACTAGACACCCACAAGTACCAATCTATAGTTCCGGTACAAAAATTGAACACAAGAGATGAACTAGGGTTTGAGAGGAGATGGTGCTGTTGAAGATGTTGATGGAGATTGCCCTCCCCAAGATGGGAGAGTTGTTGGTGATGATGATGACGATGATTTCCCCCTCCGGGAGGGAAGTTCCCCCGGCGGAATCGCTCCGCCGGAGGGCAAAAGTGCTCCTACCCAAGTTCTGCCTCGAGACAGCGATGCTTTATCCCGAAAGTCCTCCTTATTTTTTCTAGGTCAAAATGACTTATATACCAGAAGAGGGGCACCGGAGGTGGGCCGAGGAGGGCACAACCCACCAGGGCGTGCCTGGGCTCCCTGGCGCACCCAGGTGGGTTGTGCCCACCTGGTGGGCCCCCTCTGGTAGTTATTTGCTCCAATAATTCTTATTTATTCCACAAAAATTCCTCGTGAAGTTTCAGCTCATTTGGAATTATGCAGAATAGGTAGCCTGACGTAACTTTTTCAGGTCCAGATTTCCCGTTGCCGGAATTCTCCCTCTTTGTGTGAACCTTGCATATCATGAGACAAAAGGCAATAGAATTACTCCAAAAAGAATTATTATGCATAAAAACATCATAAATAACAGTAGGAAAACATGATGCAAAATGGACGTATCAAGGGCGCAGCTCACTGACCGAAGGGGAGTTGTTCCCGCCAAGCTCTCTGCCGGGGGCTTCGGGAAGCTCTGCCGGGAGAGGCTTGCCGGAGTTCAATTTCCTCCTCTTGCTGGCCATTGTTGCTGGGGATACAGAGGGTTGAGTCAGATGGAGAACAAAAGTCCCTGGTTCCACAGGGAGTTTTTGCGCAGCGCACTTTGAAAGATGATCAGCAATGTTGTTTTCCGCACGTGGTATGTGCTCTGTTTGCAATCCGTCAAAGCGCTCCTCCAACTTTCTCACTTCCTCGACGTATGCCTCCATCAACGGGCTTTGATAATCCTTGTTAACTTGTCTCACCACAAGTTGCGAATCCCCATGAATGATCAGCTTCTTGATTCCCAGTTCTGTTGTAATCCTAAGCCTGGCAAGGAGCCCTTCATACTCTGCAGTATTGTTGGTAGCCTTCTCCCGGGGAAAATGCATTTGAACGAAGTACTTAAGGTGCTCCCCAGTGGGAGCAACGAGAAGCATGCCAGCTCCTGCACCTTGTAGGGAGAAGGCACCATCAAAATACATAATCCATTCTTGGGGTGATTCCTTGCCGGGGATGACTATTTCCAGTACTTCCTCATCAGGGGTTGGCGTCCACTCTGCAATGAACTTTGCCAATGCTCTGCTCTGAATAGTTGATGTGCTTTCAAACCTCAAAACAAAGCTAGATAACTCCAAAGCCCATTCCACGATTCTGCCGGTGGCCTTGGGGTTTCGGAGTATGCGTTGCAAGGGAAAACGGGTGACAACCGTGATCTCGTGGGCTTGGAAGTAGTGGCGCAGTTTCCTTGAGGCCATGATGAGGCCAAAAATCAACTTTTGCACGCCAGAGTACCTTGACCTAGCCCCCTGCAGCAGGGAGCTGATGAAGTACACTGGGCGCTGCACCACCTTCTTCCTTGCCGCGATCTTGGAACTGTCTCCGCTGCCTTGCTCTTCCTTGTCTTGAACTGCATCTGACCTTGCCGGGAAGGGTTCACTTTCCTCTCCAGGGGGGACGGCGGCAGCGGTTGCTGCTTCATCTACCTCCCGCTGTGCCACCAGTGTTGCGCTAACCATTTGATCGGCCGCTGCTAAATATAGCTGCAACGGCTCTTGTGGTTTAGGAGCGACTAAGGTGGGAACGGAGGAAAGGTAGGTCTTCAAAACTTGTAGCGCAACGTCTGCTTCCGGGGTCCACTCCATGGGCCCTGCCTTCTTTAAGATTTTAAAGAAAGGAAAGGCGCGTTCGGCGGACTTGGAAATGAACCTGCTCAGCGCGGCAACACATCCAGTCAAATGCCTCACGTCTTTGACTGTCTTGGGTGCTTGGATCTGCTCGATAGCCTTGATCTTCTCGGGGTTGGCCTCTATCCCCCGGTGGGACACAAAGAAGCCAAGTAGCTTGCCGGAAGGAACGCCAAACACACACTTCTCCGGGTTCAGCTTCAAGTTGATCCTGCGCAGATTTGCAAAGGTCTCTTCCAAATCCTGAATGAGAGTCATTCTGTCCTTGGTTTTGACCACAATATCATCCATGTAGGCTTCAATATTTTTGTGCAGCTAGGACTCAAAGCCAATATGTACTGCTCTTGCAAAAGTGGATCCAGCGCTCTTTACTCCGAAGGGCATCCGTACAAAACAGTACGTGCCACATGGGGTTATGAACGCGGTCTTCTCTTCGTCCTCCTTGGACATGAAGATCTGGTGGTATCCAGAGTAGGCATCTAGGAAGGAGAGCAGGTCACATCCGGAGGTGGAATCCACAATCTGGTCGATGCGCGGCAAGGGGAATGGGTCCTTCGGGCATGCTTTGTTCAGATCTGTGAAATCTATGCAAAGCCTCCATTTCCCATTCGCCTTGCGCACCATCACTGGATTTGCTAACCATGTTGGGTGCAATACTCCTCTGACCAAACCAGCTGCCTCGAGTTTCTTGATCTCCTCAGCAATAAACTGCTGCCGCTCCAAAGCTTGCTTCCGGACCTTCTGCTTGACGGGCCGGGCGTGTGGGCAGACAGCAAGGTGGTGCTCGATTACCTCCCTGGGAACTCTGGGGATGTCAGATGGTTGCCAGGCAAACACATCGACATTCGCCTGTAGGAAGGCAACGAGTGCACTTTCCTATTTGTCTTCGAGGGTGGCACTGATGGTAAACGTGCCATCAACGCCAGCCAGCCCTGCCGGGACCTTCTTCACAGTGGGTGCAGCAGCTTTGGATCTCTTGCTATTGGAACTCTCCAGTAGTCATCAACAGGCGCAGTGCACTCTGAAGAGGTACGCTTCCCGGATTCCTTGCTGGCATCCTTCTTTCTCTTGCTTTTCTTGGCGGGAGCAGTGGCTTCCATGGCCTCTGCAGCGACTGCTTCCCGGTACATTTTGTCCATGCATATGATTGCGTCTTTCTTGTCCGATGGAATAGAAATGACGCCCTTGGCCCTGGCATCTTCAAAGTGTTGTAGGCATAGTGGGATGCGCCATGAATTTGGCCAGGGCAGGGCGACCAAGGATTCCATTGTACGGCAGGGGAAGGTCGACCACATCAAACATGATCTTCTCAGTCCGGTAGTTTAACTCCCCCCTGAATGTCACCGGCAGTGTGATCTTCCCCTTAGGACGACTCCTGCCGGGGTTGATCCCTTGGAATGTACTAGTAACCTTGAGCTCTTCATCTGCTATCTGGGGTTCGCTGATGACCTTCGGAGAAATCAGATTCAACCCGGCCCCACCATCAACCAACATCTTTGTGACCTTGAGGTTGCGGATCGTTGGTGAAACCAACAACGGCAAACACCCTACTGCGGTAGTGCGGTCAGGGTGATCCTCCTCATCAAAGATGATGGGCGTGCGGGACCACTTGAGCGGCTTCCGAGAATCTGCCGCTGGCTCCACGACATTGACTTCACGCGCCCACTTTTTAAGTTGGCGGTGAGAGGAGTGCAAAGAAGCACCCCTGTCAATGCATAGGGCGTTAGTGGCTTTCTGGAACTCCTGCTCGCTGGTTTCCTCTTCATCTCCTTCATCACTCTCATCCTCGCAATCCTTCTTCTCGTGGCCTTTGGCAGGTTTCCCTTGGTACTGAGGAGCCCTGCCGAGGCGACCTGTTCTGCTACCTCTGCCCTTCCCGCCAGCGCCATCTTGGTCTTTCTCCTTATCACGCTTCTCGTACTAAGCCCTCTGCTTCTTAATGAGTTGCTCAACCTGATGACACTCCTGAAGATCGTGGCCCTTGGTCCGATGGATCTTGCAGTATGGCCCATCACCCTTCCCAGCCTTCTCGGCAGCTGCGGCTTCCCGAAAATCAGTGCACACGTCAGCTTCCTTGCCGGGAACCTCGGTCTTGGCCTTCTTACCGGTACTAGGTGCACTCGATCCTTCAATGGTCATCACCACTTTATCCTTGTGCTTCTTGTTCTTCTTCTTCTGGTTGGTGGCATCATCGTCGTCTTCTGAGTCGATGTCGACACCATCTTCTTCACCGGGGAGTCGTCTCCCCTCTTCTACTCGGGCACACTTATCCACCAGAGTGTATAGCTCATTCACAGTCTTGGGTAACCGAACATTCATTTTAGAACGTATTCGGCGGTTGCGCACATTGGACTGGAACGTGGCTATCACAACTGCCGGGTGGATATTCGGGATGTTCCTGTGCACCCGGCTGAACCTTTGCATGTACTTCCGCAGACTCTCTCCTTCCTTCTGTGGGAGTAGCTGGAAGTCGCTGGGCCATCCTGGTTCTTGGTGGCCGCCCGTGAAGGCGCCAACAAACTCATGGCACAGGTCAGCCCAGGTCGAGATGGAATTCTCTGGCAAGTGCATCAGCCAAGACCTCACATTTGGCTTGAGTGCCAAAGGGAAGTAGTTGGTGAACACCTTCTCGTCTCTTCCCCCAGTGGCTTGAACAGCGATGGTGTAGATGCTCACGAACTCTGCCGGGTTCAATCTTCCATCGTACTTCTCTGGTATTTCTGGCTTGAACATGCGAGCAGATGGCCAATGGACTTGCCGGAATTCAAGAGTGAAGGCGGGGCACCCAACCTCGAAAGGTAGGTACCCACCTTCACCGGGTGTGGGCTCGTCGACGTTGGGGCCATTCCGCCTATAAGACTGGCGTTGGGTTTCGCGCCGTCGTTCGATGGTGACGCGCGCGTCTTCCCTCCGCCTGTCCTCAAGGATCCACTGCTGGTCTCGTCGTGCTTGAGGATCGGACGAGGCCATCGATACATCGTCGGGTTCTTGGTTGTGTGGCTCTGGCTGTGGCCCCTGTGCTGGCTGCCTCGGAGGGGATTGCACCGTGGGGGTGGCCCCTTTGGTACGGCCAGCTGCTCGGGCCGTTGTTGCCGCCTGCGGAGGCCATGACGGGCCCGCTCGCTGTGATCCTCCCACCTCGGTGAAACCAATCAGGCTCTGAATGGTGGCTCTCCACTCATCCATCTGATTGGCCGCCGGCAAAAATCCCAAGAGGAGTTGGGCCCGTGCCATGGCCTCCAAAGCAGTGCTCGGCATGGATGATGATGTAGACCGTAACGCCGCCTGGCATCTGACTATGCCGGTAGCGGCAACGCCGTGCTCCCGTCGCCGTGAGCCAGTCGCCAGGGCGGCATGGAGACGAGGTGGATGTGCTTGGGGATCGGCGGCTCCATTCGGCGCATCGGCTTGGCCAGCCCGTCCTGGGGGTGGCGCGTGCCCTGCGGCTGCACCCACAACGGGGACGGCCAGAGGGTTGCGGTTCGCCCCAGGGAGAGCGCCACCGCTGTGGCTGCGCCCTTCGGTGGGGTGGAGAGGCGTGGATGGGATGATCTCTCCTCCCGCACCCTGTGGAGCGTGGCCGCTGTGATGTTGTTGGCGCTGTCCTTCTCCGGTGCCTTCTGCTCCCGTTTCGGCCACGGGGGAGGTGGCGATGACGCGCCTGCGTCGGCCACGTCCCCCGCAGCGTCCACGTCCCCGTAGCCCCCATGGCGTCGCCGGCCGCGTGTGAAGGGGCCTTCGAGGCGGATGGGTGAGCTGCGGCACCGGGTTTCTTCTTGGGCGCCATGGATGATGAAGCCGTCGATGAAGATGACGCGCTGCATACGCTCTCGGGTTCGCGCAAGTGCTACCCTCTACCTGGCGCACCAAAGATGTCATGGGAAAACACGGCCACCTATGGGGCCATCGGCCCCTTGTGGTTCGGCAGGGGGGAAGGACGCATTGCACAAAGAGCGGAGGGCGTGGGGCAGCGCGTTGGCGATCATACGGGCAGTTTTTACCCAGGTTCGGGACGCCGCGAGGCGTAAAACCCTACTCTTGCTTTGGTGGATTGATGAGGGGACCATGGTGGTGACGCAACGCTCTAGCCCGGCAAGGTCGCCTCGGGGCGAGAGCAGCTACGCGTGTATGAGTGTACAAAGGTCTGAATCCTTTCTAAGGATGCCATGGCCCTCCTTTTATTGGTCAAGGGGTCACCACAATGGCAAATCAGTCATTGCGTACTGATTAGATAGCAAACAGTGCTATCATACCTAACTCTGCAGATAGGACAGAGCGCATTAAATGCACCACTTAGTGTCACATCATAGCGTAGCTCGGCAAGCCTTGCCGTGCTGTTCGGCCACCTTCTCGCCTGCCTATGTGACATGTCACTGGACGGGTGTCATTTGGAGGTGATTTCCTCCAGAAGTGGCTGCCACGTGCCAAGAAATGGCCACTTAGCCACTTGGGGGCTCGACACCACACCGATCGATGACTTGGGTTGCTCTGAGGTGGAGCGATGGAGCCTTGGCGGGGTAATCCACCCTCAGCTTCCCGGGCAAGCTTGCCGGGGCAATTCTGAGACTTATCTTCGGGGCAACCTCGTCCCCACCAGGCTCGCCTGCCCAGCAAGGGAGGTTTTTCCTTAGTGGTATCTTGCTCCTTTGGTTGGTCTTGGTCTTCTTGATCCGCCCTTTGATTCCTCAAAGGGCTGATCTCTTCTGCTTGGCCTGGTCTCGAATGCTGCAACCTTGTTCTCGAGCCTGTGTACAGTCTGGGCAACACACCTGGGGTTTGTTGCAGCGACAAAAAGAGACATGACACGCATGTATCGTTGCCATTAAGGAAAAGATGGGGTCTATTCCTACATGAATAGATCTTGTCTACATCATGTCATAGTTCTTATTGCATTACTCCATTTTTCCATGAACTTAATACACTAGTTGCTTGCTGGATAGCGGTCGATGTGTGGAGTAATAGTAGTAGATACAGAATCGTTTCGGTCTACTAATCTTGGACGTGATGCCTATATACATGATCATTGCCTTGGATATCATCATAATTATTTGCTCTTCTATCATTTGCCCAACAGTAATTTGTTTACCCACCCGTATGCTATTTTCTTGAGAGAAGCCTCTAGAGAAATCTACGGCCCCCAGGTCTATTTCCTATCATATTATTTTCAGATCTATTAATCCAAAAATCCAAAAATATCTTGCTGCACTTTTTCTTTCTTTATTTTATTTTGTGCTTTCGTTAGATCTATTCAACCAATCTCATACAATTTAATATATCTCAATATCGAGGAGGGATTGACAACCCCTCTTACGCATTGGGTTGCAAGTATTTGTCATTGTGTGCACGTACTGTTTACATAGTTTGGGTGGATCCTCCTACTGGATTGATAACCTTGGTTTCATAAATGAGGGTAATACTTACCGTTGTTGTGCTGCATCATCCTCTCCTCTTCGGGGAAATACCAATGCAGATACAAGCAATCAATCACCAAAGCAATGGAAATCAAGGCTAATGGAGACCAAAGCTCTGATACCACTTGTAGGATCGAAAGTATGTCTAGAGGGGGGGGGGGGGGGTTATTAGACTACTTGGCCAAATAAAAATCTTTCCTTTTCCCTATTTTAGTTGTGGGAAGATTTTAGCAATTATGACAATTCAAGCAATTAACCTACACATGCAATTCTAAGAGTATAGCAGGGGAATGTAAAAAACATTGCATATGAAGGTAAAACGAAGGGTTTGGAGAAGGTAAACGCAATGTAGACACGAAGATTTTTGGCGTGGTTCCGATAGGTGGTCTTATCGTACGTCCATGTTGATGGAGAATTCAACCCACGAAGGGTAACGGTTGCATGATAACCCACAAGTATAGGGGATCGCAACAGTTTTCGAGGGTAGAGTATTCAACCCAAATTTATAGATTCGACACAAGGGGAGCCAAAGAATATTTGTAAGTATTAGCAGTTGAGTTGTCAATTCAACCACACTTGGAGATTAAATATCTACAGCAAAGTGATCAGTAGCACAGTAATATGATAGTTTTGATAGCAGTGATAATAGTAGCAGTAACGGTAACAGTGATAGCAATGGTTTTGTAGCAAGTGTAATAGTAGCAATAGCAGTAGTAACTTAGCAAAAACAATATGTGAAAAATTCGTAGGCATTGGATCGGTGGATTCGTTGGATGATATTCATAACAGTCACAACCTAGGGCGATACAAAACTAGCTCCAATTCATAAATATAATGTAGGCATGTATTCCATAAATAGTCATACGTGGTTATGGAAAGAACTTGCATGACATCTTTTGTCCTACCCTCCCGTGGCAGCGGGGTCCATAAGGAAACTAAGGGATATTAAGGCCTCCTTTTAATAGAGAACCAAAAAAAAGCATTAACACATAGTGAATACATGAACTCCTCAAACTACGGTCATCACCGGAAAGTATCCCGATTATTGTCACCCCGGGGTTTACGGATCATAACACATAATAGGTGAATATGACTTGCAAGATTGGATCTAGAACATAGATATAATGGTGAAAACATAAACGGTTCAGATCTGAAATCATGGCACTCAGGCCCTAGTGACAAGCATTAGGCATGGCAAAGTCATAACAACATCAATCTCAGAACATAGTGGATACTAGGGTTCAAGCCCTAACAAAACTAACTTGATTACATGATGAATCTCATCCAACTCCTCACCGACCAGCGAGCCTACGAAGGAATTACTCACTCCCGGTGGGGAGCATCATGGAATTAGCGGTGAAGGAGGGTTGGTGATGACGAAGACCAAAGATTCCCCTCTTCGGAGCCCTGAACGGGCTCCAGATCTGGCCTCCCGATGAAGAACAGGAGGTGGCAGCGGCTCCGTATTGTGGAACGCGATGAAACTTTCTCCCTGATTTTTTCTCCAAAAATAGGATTTTATAGCATCAGGATTAGGGTCTGCGGGGCCACGAGGTGGGCACAACCCACCTGGGCGCGCCTGGAGGGGGTGGCGCGCCCTGGTGGGTTGTGCTCAACCAGGGGCCCCCTCCGGTGGTTCTTGGCTCCAGTATTTTTTATATATTCTGAAATAATTCTCCAAAAAGTTTCGTTCCATTCCGAGAACTTTTATTTCTGTACAAAAACAACACCATGGTAGTTCTGCTGAAAACAGTGTCAATCCCGGTTAGTTTCATTCAAATCATGCAAAATAGAATCCAAAACAAGAGCAAAAGCATTAGGAAAAGTAGATACAATGGAGACATATCATTGCGCGAGTCCACAGATGGCTCCACCCACTAAGGGTCCACGAAGAAGCAATATCCCACCATGGCCATCGCCCACGATGGACTTGCCTCACTCGGGTAGATCATCACGAAGTAGGTGATCTCCTTGCCCTTACAAACTTCTTGGTTCAACTCCACATCATATAGGAGGCTCCCAAGCGACACCTAACCAATCTAGGAGACACCACTCTCCAAAAGGTAATAGACGGTGTGTTGATGATGAACTTCTTGCTCTTGTGGTTCAAATGATAGTCTCCCCAACACTCAACTCTCTCACACAGATTTGGCTATGGTCAAGAAGGATTTGCGTGGAAAGCAACTTGGGGAAGGCTAGAAATCAAGGTTCAAATGGTAGGAATGGAATATGTTGATCTCAACACATGAGTAGGTGGTTCTCTCTCAAAAAATGAATGATGGAAGTGTAGGCATGTTCTGATGGCTTTCCTCTCTAAGGAAGAAGGGGTGGTATATATAGCATCCACACAAAATCCAACCGTTACACACTTTTGACCCATCTCGGTGGCACCGATCAGAAAACTCGGTGGCATTGATCTGTGTAGAAATATGAACGTTAGGAATCTCGATGGGACTGAATGGAACAACTCAGTGGGACCGATGTGCTAGGGCTTAGGGCAAACCTCAACTCGGTGGCGCCGATTGCATCATCTCGGTGGGACCAAAGTGAAGCAACAAGCAACAGAGAATCAGTCAAGCCAACTCGGTGGGACCGATTGCAACATCTCGGTGGACCGAAGTGAATGCAACAAGTCACAGAGCGCTGGCAAGGCCATCTCGGTGGGACTGAGATCCATATCGGTAAGACCGAACTGTTAGTGTTTTGGAAGTGGCTAAGTCCAAATGAACTCGGTGGCTCCGGATGGAAATATCGGTGGGGCCTAGTTGGAAATCAGGTTTTGGACATATGTGGATAGAGAAAGTGGCTGAGGTTTTTTTTGGAGCAATATCACTAAGCACTTGAGTAACAAGATCATTAAGCAACACCTCATCTCCTTTTAATAGTATTGGCTTTCCGATGGACTCAATGTGATCTTGGATCACTTAAACAAAAATGAAGAGTCTTGAGCTTTTGCCAATCCTTGTCCTTAGCATTTTGAGGGGTCCACATCTCTATTTCATGACATGCCAATCATTGAACATCTCTATTTCACCCGGGGATAAGTTGCACTTTCATACACATAACACACAAAGTTTCACTAGAGTGCCTCGGTGACAACGGTGGACGATGGTCGCAGCGCCGTGTCTGACACGACGAGCACAGAGTCGTGGGTGAGCAATCCCATCAGCTGCGTGGTGAACTAGTTGTTAGTGTCGTGGCCACGGAGAAAGTCCATGTGGATTAATGAGTAGGAGGGCACTGAGGCAGAGGATGATAGAGAAAAAAATGCATTGTACGCGCCATGACGGCGTCAGTGTAGTAGGATAGAGGAGGAGGCCAAAAAGAACGATGATGGCAACGACGCCAATGTAGTAGGACACGGGCGAAGAGGCCGAGAGGAACGATGCCGGCGATTGCTTCAGTGTAACAGGACATGGGAGAAAAGGCAGAGAGGAACGACGACTGCGCGAGTTTAGTAGGACGCGTGAGAGGAGGTTGACAGGAACGACCCCGACGGTGGTGTTAGTGCAACAACACGCAGAAGAGGAGACCGAGAGGAGCGACTCCGGTGGTGACGCCGGTGTAACAGGACACTGGACACGGGAGATGAGGTCGAGAGGAACAAATAGATGGAGAAGATTAAGGAGTATCATTAAAACATATCACACATATGCATATGTACACTATATGAGGAAGAGGTACATCTACTCGTCTACGATCGTCGAAACAGAAAATATGCAACACGGAAGTCATGTGAAACTACGAGATGAAACTACTGGTCAAAGGAAATTTCCAACTATCCGTGACAAATTTGAAAAAATTCGTTCCAAATAACTCCGAACAAGAACACAAAATTGAACATTTACGATCGATGAAACTACGAACTGGTCGCAAAAGTGGAACCATAACATCAATGTGCATCTTTTTCATATAGAGCTTATCTCCACGTGAGCTACCCACGTGCGCTCTGTTGCATCGCTGGAGCCTGGCTCACTGGAAACGGCCAAATCAAGCGTTCCCAGCGATGCAGGCCCAGATGTGCTTTAAGTTTCGTGTGGGTCAACTTTTTGATGCAGCCCAACCAACCAAATAGGCCAATATCTTTAAGCGCGGGCCTGGTTGAGGGTAATCACTACAAAAAAAGACACATCCGTGACATTTTGGCCCGAACAAAAAAATTTCTGTCATGCTTATGACACTTCTATGACGATAATTGTGACAAAAGCACGTATCATCATAGATGTGGTGGGCTCCTACTTCTATGACATAAAATCATGACAGAAAATGGGATTTACATCCTGGGCGGGCCGGGGACGCACCTGCATGACATTCTTTGGGCCGTCCATGACAGAAAAAATCGTGGTAGAAGCGAGGGCGAGGTAAATTTCGGGGAGTTCCCGGTTACGATGGGTGGTTGGGGCCGAGCGATGCACGGAGGTTTGCGCATTTCTCTCGTACACGTACGCGCGTGTGTGCGAGGCATTGGGCTCTAACTGAACCCAAGCGAGGCGTTGGGCTCTAACTGAACCCAAGCGATTGCACTAGCTACGTTACTAAACCCCGATCGATCCCTTGCTGTTAACTGAACCTTAGTGATTCCTTCGCCTAACTGAAGCCGATCGAAGCTGCCTCTTGATGAAGAGTCCTTGGTGGGGGTTGGATGAACAGTTCCCGGTGGGGGTTGGATGAACAGGATCCTGTGGTAGTAGAGGCCATTGCGGCTGGATGAACAAGACCCCGTGGAGGGCTGGTTAAATAGTAGCCGGTGGAGGCTGGATGAACAGGACCCCCGTGGATGAACATTAGCTGGTGGAGGCAGGAGGAAGTCGACGGTTGATGAACAGTAGCAGGTGGAGGATGGAGGAAGTCAACGGTGGATGAATAGTAGCCTGTGGAGGCTGGAGCGAGGCAGTAGACGGTGGATGAATAGTAGCCCATGGAGTCCCGTTGTGTGGTACGCCACACCCCTCCCGATGAACAGGACCCCATTTCGACCGTAGGTGCTCCAACACAAGTCCATTTCCTCTGTTTTGCGGTACGCCACACCCCTCCCGATCAACAGGACCCCGTTTCGACCGTAGGCACTCGAACAAAAGTCTGTTTCCTCCGTTTTGCGGTATGCCAGACCCTTCCCGATGAATAGGACCCCGTTTCGACCGTACGCGGTCGAACAGAAGGCCGTTTCCTCCGTTCTGCGGTACGCCAGACATCGTTTTGGCTGTTCTGTCCAAGCCGGTTGGCTCCCGATGAACACGCGACACTGTTTCTCCATTCCGACCCAGCCGGTTGGCTGCCGATGAACAGGACGACGTCGCTGTACGCGTTAGAGACCCCACCCGTATGTACGTACATAGTCGTATTTACTATCTTGCAGCGTTGTTGTACGTACTTGTACATGATATAGACGGGACTGCGTGACATGCTACGTCGGCGCCTCTACTTCAACACGTGTCGCTCCTTACTCGGCCATGGTACATCGCTGCAGATCAACTGCTATGTACGTACACGTTCACGGCCAGACAAATAACGCTACCTTCGCTTCAACCTGGTGGGTCCCAACTGTCAAGCGGTAAAAGGCACTTCCTTCCGTGAGAAGATAAAGCAGGTGGGTCCCAGCTGTCAGGGGGAACGTTTTTTGGCAAAATATAGAGGCCCTTCCAGTGGGTCCGAGCTGTCAGGTGGAGGAATCATTATTTTGCGCGTAATAAGGAGGCACTTCCTTCCGTGCGGCCATGGACCCAGCTGTCAGCCTCTCCATGTACAGTCCTCTTCTGATGGCTGTCGTTCGTTGACCACGTTGACGACTCCGTACCGTCTGAGAGCACCAAGGTGGTGGACGATGGTGCGACCTAGGAAGGGAACGACCCAGAGCCGGGGAACACGCGGAGGGTAGTACGAGGGTTGACTGGTTCGGCTGGGTGTGAGGCTGTCGTCGCTGCAGAATAACAGGGGGTGTGGGTGAGTAGAGGGATGGCCTGGCCAGCGATGGGAGTAGTAGGGGGGCGGTGAGGCCTGCGCGGCAGCACAGCCGGCCACGGGAGGCAGGTGCACGCGGTGGTTTGGATGGCTGGAGCAAGAAATCAGAGGTTGAAGAAGCAGGACGACCGTTGGATGTTAACAATCCAACGGTCACTGGTGTTAGAATCGTTTATTGACTAAGTTGACAAAGCCCTGCGTACGCGTCAACTTAGTAGGGCCACAAGTCAGCCTCCAAATCTGGTGGGCCCCAGCTATCATGGGGAGCACTCATTATTTTTCGCTTAATAAGGAGGCACTTCCTTCCATGCTAAGATATAGCTGGTGGGTCCCAGCTGTCATGGGGAGGATTCATTCTTTTTGGCGTAATAAGGAGGTACTTGCATGCGTGCGGCCATGGACCATGTGGGTCCCAACTGTCAGCCTCTCCATGTACATCCCTCTTCCGATGTTGTCGTTTGTTGACAATGTTGACCACGCTATGCCGAGAACACCAACGCGATGGACGACGGCGAGACCCAGGAAGGGAATGACTCGGAGGCGGCGAAGCCACAGCAGTGGAGGGAT
The DNA here is from genome assembly GCA_011799875.1 of Thinopyrum elongatum. Taxonomy (NCBI): domain Eukaryota; kingdom Viridiplantae; phylum Streptophyta; class Magnoliopsida; order Poales; family Poaceae; genus Thinopyrum; species Thinopyrum elongatum. The sequence continues at coordinate 364,368,220 of CM022297.1, read as the reverse complement.
GTGGGTGAGTAGAGGGATGGCATGTCTAGCGGTGGGAGTAGTAGGGGGCGGTGAGGCATGCGCTGCAGCACAGCCGGCCACGGGAGGCGGGTGCAGGCGGTCCCGTCGGCGCTGGATTTGGCGGCTGGAGCAAGAAGATCAGAGATTGAAGAAGCACGACGGCCGTTGGATTGACATCCAACTGTCACGTCTACTAGAATCGTTTGTTGATGTATATAATAAGTAAAAAAATCTTGCATACGCGTCAACTTAATAGGCCCACAAGTCATACCATTCCCTATTTTTTTAATAATTTACAGCTCATTGCAACTTCTTATGCAATTATTGCAGTCCATTTTTTTTGTTGGCCAGGGTCAGGGTTAAAAATTTAAACTTAATTCCGCATATTTTGGTGGGGTCCAAACTATTTTTAATACAGAAATGTCGAGCCAAATTTAAAGTACTTTGAAGATATATTTAAATTTGGTTAAAGCCCAGTGAAATTGGAAACTGAAAATGTGAAAAAATTCAGAAATTTGAAAGTAATTGCCAATTTGTCGTGTGTTTTTTATATTTACATCCCATTTCATATTACTTTTAAGATTTGCAGCCGTCTTGAAAGAGTTGCAGCCCAGCAGGGTGGAGAAAAATAAGTAGGCCTGGATTGGGTATTCTTTAGAAAAAATAAACTGGGCTAGCCATTTTCACAAAGAAAAAATAGCTGGGCTGTTCATGTGGTGAACGAAAAATAGAAGCCTAGGCTAGATGGGCCATGACCCAGTTGAAACCTTGCTCTGTCTCAACAATAACAAAAATACTGCTAGAGCAGCTACGTCCCATGTGTCAGCCGATCTTGTGCTGTTCTCTTGTCTATTGACTATACGCTGACAATGTCGTGGGTCCCAGATGTCAGCAAACCACTAGGAGGAAGCATTTTCTTTTTCTATACATTGACAATGGAGTATATAACAAAAAGTGAGGAACTTGCTTGCGTACGGCCATGGACATGGTGGGTCCCTACTGTCATCCTCTCGACGTACAGTCCTCTCCCGATTCCTCTTGTTTGTTAACCATGTTGACAACGCGAGAGGGCGGCGCCGCGGTGAGCGCACCAAAGCACGCGGAGGACGACAGCGAGGCCTCATACGTCGGCATTAACGATTTAGGAGATGGTGGGGCGGCAATGCGTGCACTGAGGTGTAGCCAGCCATGGGAGGCGGAAGCAGGCGGCCCCGTCGGCGTTGGTTTGGTTTTGGCGGCCGGAGGAAGACAAGACTGAAGAAACACGACAGACTGTAAAAGCAACAGGAGTACTTAACAACCTTAACTGAAACCAGTAGGGGCACTTAACAACCATAGCTGAAAGCAGTATGAGTACTTATACAGGTTCAACCGTACAAAGCACGCCTCGAACAATGCTACTTTGCCTACAGTTAACCAAGCGTGAGGCCACCAAGCCCCAGGACAAGGCTCAGGCGCCACCCCGTGCATCCACAACCTTCTAAAAGCGGCTTCATCTCGCAATGTGGTTAATAAAGAGGATATTCGCTTTAGAGCCATGGAAAAGCATGAGCATAACCTTCTGTCCTATTCTCCAAGATGGACGGGGCTTCATTATTTGAGACCACCCATGAATAAGTATCTTTTCACCTCCAAGGGAAGTGGAGTAGGTCGACATAAACATCATGTTGTGACCAAGCGCAAGTCTGACCCGACCATGGTCAGGCATCTGTATAGGAACAATAGAACTGGGCAGTTTCTGTTTCAAGAAGATCACAGCTGTAAAACTGTGTGTAAGCAAGAGTTTATGAACAACATATATAACAGAAAATAGCTCGTACCATAAGTTTCTTGACACAGTTGGACCTGTTCAACGTGTGCACCAGTGGCACACATATCCCACGTGGCCTTCCACCATTGAAACGCCCCACAAGGACCTCAAGACGATCAATAAAGTGTAGGAACTGGTGGATGTCGTCCCAATCAACTTCAGTGCCATCAGTAACAGTTGAGGTCTTATAGAATAACAACCGAGTAGTGTGCTTAACTTTGAAATAACCTACACGTGCCACCAATTATAATAAATATTAGTTAGAAGTAGCATCTTCGTGAGAGAAGGGAATCACAAACCGTTGCTACTTCTAAAGTCCACTTGTGATTAGTTAGACAGAATAGGTGGATTAAGAAGTAATCGAGGCAACATCCAAGAACCAGATACAAAACTAACATGGATGAACTACTGGAACGATGTTGGGGTGGAAGATCATAGTGAAGATTAGACCAGGTTCTGCTATTTCCATCAACATTCGTGCGCCAACTTTCAGTCCGTAACACTTGAGAAAGTTTTTCCAAGTTCGACCATAAAAAAAGCAGCGATCTTCTTGGTTCATGAACCCAAATCGAAACTTATATCCATGGCTTGTCTTCAACGTGACCATTAAATTGGTGTATTCAATTATGGCAAGGCCGACCATCTTGAGTACATGTGTTCTGGCAGAGCAAGGAATGCACTGCAGGAAAAATAACATGAGAACACAATGTATTCGCTATCCAAATCTAGAAATAATTTCCTATTTCATGTCAGTGTTGACCATGGTACTAGTACCTTTTATCCAAATATAGCAATCCAAATTTCCAAATTAGTCGACAACATGTTCAAAAACCCCCACCCTCCTGGATAGAAAAGAGGATTCTAGGAACATACTGTGCGCGTTTTAAAATCCTGTGTTAGGATGAGAAGGAACAGGTGTGGCGTCTCGCCGAGGGCGCAGAAACCTATAGGGTCCTCGCACTTCGGGCACTGCAAATGAAACACACTAGATTCAGTAGGAAGAAAAATGCATCAACGGCGACGGCTGCCATTCTAGGATTACCCGCGACCAAGGGACTAGGATTTATCGGGGATGGATGAAGAATTCGTACCTGGTTCTCCATGAGAAAACCCTACGCAATCGCCGAGAGGAGGTTTTCTCTGAACAAGCAGACGAGGGAGAAGGGGATTCAGGCCCAGTGAAATATTGTTGCTTCATCCGTCCAGCTTACTACTACTGCTGGAAAGGTGGGGATTTTTGTGATTTGACGGCTCATTGGGCATTACTACGGCGCTACAACTGGGGTGAGTCTACCGTGCAGTTGGGCACTCTAATTTGGTGCATGGCATGTGGACCCCATTGCCGGATGCCCCACATATCAGTGAAAGGAAGTAGAAAGGCATGAGTAACTTGTTACACATAAATATATTTTCGATAGAGAGATACTCCCTCTGTAAAGAAATATAAAAATCTTTATATCTGACGGTGTCCTAGACTAGGGGGTACTCACCACGTCGTCTCCCGACCAATGGGTCGGGCCGAGGACCCCATGATGATTCACTAATGGGCCACTTCGGGCAGCCCATGCCGAATACAAGGAGGATTCCACAAGACTTGGCGCACAAGAAAAGGACTCCTCTAAACCCTAGGCCTACGGTGCATATATAAACTGAGGTCAGGCTAGTCAATAGACAATATCATATTCATTACTACAATCGCGTGGTAGATACCTGTACCTGTACTACACTCATATCAATACAATCAAAAGCAGGACATAGGGTATTATCTCTTCGAGAGAGCCCGAACCTGGGTAAAATCATGTGTCCATGTTACCATCGCTCCAAGACGCCTAGCTTAGGACCCCTACTACGAGATATGTCGGATATGGAACCGACAATATCCCCTACTGCAAGAGTAATTGGATGCCCCACATATCAGCGAAAGGAAGTAGAAAGGCATAAGTAACTAGAATCACATAACTTTATACATAAGAAAAATCAAGGGGAATATATATAACATAATATGGGGGTTCATATGAGAATATAATACTTAGGTAGGCTGACGGTTCTGGACTTTGGTCCACAGGCCGGTGGGCCTGCATGTTTGGGGGCCCATGTGTTCTAACTCAGCGCATTTCATATTGCAAGCGATCGATACGTCGCTGGTTTTAGATGCTGTCGCAAGGCGAATACAGAAAACTAAATAAAGCACATCAGCTGTTAGAATGAAATCAAACGACAGTTCCTAACCAGCAATCAGAGTTGCAATTCTTTCACGATATCCTACATGATAAATAATACTGTCATACTACTTATACACACAGGACACTTGTTTTACCATGCCATATTATTACATCAAAAGCTCTCGGAGGATAGATCAGTTTGAGAGTTGTGTGCTGCTACTGAAGAATTTCAAAGTTGATTTGGACCAGCTCTCCTTGCCGAGAAAGTTCGATTTTGACATCATCCCCTACTGCAAGATTTGATAGAGTTTTGAACCTTGACCATCCTTTAGATCAATCATCATGCGACCATCCTTTGTACTTACGGTATATTGAGCAGGTTCATTCACACCAAGGCTGCGCATGGTAAGAGAAACTTGGCCACGGTCGCCCGGATTATTGGACGACTCCCTCGTTGCTCTAGGAATTCTCTGTTTGCAAACAAGAAGACATACACAAACAGTTAGATCAACACAGTGAATCTTGTGAAACAACATGGAATGAAAAAAGAACGAAGCACTTGGGCTGCCAATGCTTACCAAGAAGGTGGAGATGTCGGTTTTTGTAAGGACTTTGGTATATGCAGTGCGAACTGCAGCCCAGTCTGTTGCCGGTGCAAGTGCTGGTTCCGTTGCCGCTGCACGGGCCGGAGCAGATGCAAGTGCAACTTCAAGTGTTGGTGCAGGTGCCGGAGCCGTTGCTGGTGCCCGTGCCGGTGCAACTGGTAGTGCCGCTGCTGCTGCCGGAGATGGTGCTCCTTGTGGTGCTGGTGCTGGTGCCGGTGTCGGAGCAGGTGCCCGTGTCGGTGCCCGATCCTCCGGTAGATCAGCCTGATCTGCTGACGCGGTCGATGCCCAATCCTCTGGTGGATCAGAGTCAGCTGCTGCTGCTGTCAGTCCTAGAGCCAGTGCTGTCGGAGAAGGTGTCAGTGCTTGATCCGATGTTGAAGGTGGTACCGATGTGCGAGACAGTAGCGATCATCTCTGGTCTACTATGATTTCATACTTCAGCTTTCTAACTTGACTAGGCTCCGTGACCTTGATCCGGTCTTTTTCTTCACTTCTTTTAAATGCGAGAAGGACTAATTGTGGCGTGTTTGTTAAACCAAACTGCAGTTCATCATAGGGCTTCAGATTGTACTCAGACAACAGACTGATCCAATTGTGTCCAGTAATATAAGTGATGGACAGTGCCTTCGTCACTGACACGGCATAAGAAGTGAAACCTGCAAAAATAACCATCATAGAGCAAACCAAACGGTTTATTCTGTAACGAATGTCACATGGCAAAACCTGTATCGTAAAATTGCAGCAAAAGTAAGAAAACATGATATTAAATCAATAAGATTTAGATAGTAAATCAATAAGATTTGCTTGATGTGACACGAGTGAATCCTTACCAGGAAATCGCTATGTTCAAGTTCTAAATTGAAGGTTGATCGTCCGATTACAGGTGGCATGCAGGACCCCCGCTTACTCCCACAAGCAGGACAGTCCAAAGGTCGTGACAAATTGTATGGACCGAACATCCATGGGACTGGAAATCCTGGTGGGTGCGATAAACCTTGCAATGCATACAGATATTGGAGTGTAACCATAATTGATAAACCGTCCTCACAAAAAAGATGATCAGGATACTTCAAAATATACAGACTGAATTGAGTGGGCAGACATTAACATAGATTGTTCTCAGGACTCATCACACAACAAAAGCGGCAGTACTAAACAATACAGGGTTCACACACACAAATCAAGTACTAAACAATAGTACTTACTGTTGGGGAACGTTGCATGGAAAACAAAAAAAAATCTACGCACACGCAATGATCTATCCATTGAGATGCATAGCAACGAGAGGGTAGAGTGTGTCTATGTACCCTCATAGACCGTAAGCGGAAGCGTTTAGTAATGCAGTTGATGTAGTCGAACTTCTTCGCGCTTCAACCGATCAAGTACCGAACGTACGGCACCTCCGAGTTCTGCACACATTCAGCTCGGTGACGTCCTCGCCTTCTTGATCTAGCAAGATGGGCAAAGTAGTAGATGAGTTCCGGCAGCACGACGGCGTGGTGACGGTGATGGTGAAGTGATCTCCGCAGGGCTTCGCCTAAGCACTACAAAAATATGACTGGGGTTGTAAACGGTGGAGGAGGGCGCCGCACATGGCTAAGACAATTGTCTGTTATGTGCTAGGCGCCCCCTCCCACATATATATAGGTGGGAGGGGGGAGGAGCAGCCAAAGGAGGCGCCCAAGTAGGAGGAATCCTACTTGGAGTCCCTCCCAAGCCGCGCCCCCCTTTCCTTATTTGGAGCGCGGAGAAAGGTAAGGGAGGGTGGCGCCCCCCCCCCCTTCCTTTCTCACATGAAAGGGAAAGGTAGGAGGGGCTAGCCCTCCCCCTTTTCCTTCCCTAGGGCTGGCCAACCAAGGGAGGAGGCGCACCAGCCCCCTTGTGGGCTGGTCTGTCCCCTCCTTTGGCCCATCCCATAACTTGCCGGGGGGTGCCCGGAACCCCTTCCGGTGAACCGATTCCTTCCCGGTACGTCCCGAAACACTTCCGGTGTCCAAATACCATCGTCCTATATACCAATATTTACCTCTTGACCATTTCAAGACTCCTCGTCATGTCCGTGATCTCATCCGGGACTCCAGACAACATTCGGTCACCAAAACATATAACTCATATAACACTATATCGTCAACGAACGTTAAGCGTGCGGACCCTACGGGTTCGAGAACTATGTAGACATGACCGAGACACCTCTCCGATCAATAACCAATAGCGGAACCTGGATGCCCATATTGGATCCTACATATTCTACAAATATCTTTATCGGTCGAACCGTTATGACAACATACGTAATTCCCTTTGTCCATCGGTATGTTACTTGCCCGAGATTTGATCGTCGGTATCTCCATACCTAGTTCAATCTCATTACCGGCAAGTCTATTTACTCATTCTGTAATACATCACCTCGTGACTAACTCCTGAGTCATTTGCTTGCAAGCTTATGATGTGTATTACCGAGAGGGCCCAGAGATACCTCTCCGATACTCGGAGTGACAAATCCTAATCTTGATCTATGCCAACTCAACAAGCACCTTCGGAGATACCTGTAGAGCATCTTTATGATCACCCAGTTACGTTGTGAAATTTGATAGCACACAAGGTATTCCTCCGGTATCCGGGAGTTGCATAATCTCATAGTCGAAGGAATATGTATTTGACATGAAGAAAGCAATAGCAATAAACTGAACGATCATTATGCTAAGCTAACGGATGGGTCTTGTCCATCACATCATTCTCCTAATGATGTGATCCCATTATCAAATGACAACTATTGTCAATGGTTAGGAAACCTTAACCATCTTTGATCAACGAGCTAGTCTAGTAGAGGCTTACTAGGGACACGGTATTTGTTTATGTATTCACACATGTATTTAAGTTTTTGATCAATACAATTCTAGCATGAATAATAAACCTTTATCATGATTAAGGAAATATAATAATAACCATTTTATTATTGCCTCTAGGGCATATTTCCATCAGTCTCCCACTTGCACTAGAGTCAATAATCTAGTTCACATTGCCATGTGATTAACACCCATAGTTCACATCGCCATGTGACTAACACCCAAAGAGTTTACTAGAGTCAATAATCTAGTTCACTTCGCCATGTGATTAACACCCAAAGAGTACTAAGGTATGATCATGTTTTGCTTGTGAGAGAGGTTTAGTCAATGGGTCTGCCACATTCAGATCCGTATGTATTTTGCAAGTTTCTATGTCTACAATGCCCTGCATGGAGCTACTCTAGCTAATTGCTCCCACTTTCAATATGTATCCAGATTGAGACACAAAGTCATCTGAATTGGTGTTAAAGCTTCCATCGACATAACCCTTTACGACGAACTCTTTATCACCTCCATGACTGAGAAATATTCCCTTAGTCCTCTTAGGTAACTAAGGATAATTTTGACCGCTGTCCAATGATCTAATCCTGGATCACTATTGTACCCCCTTGCCAAACTCATGGCAAGGTACACAGTATGGCATACTTTAAAGAACCTATGGCTGAGGCATAGGGAATGACTTTCATTCTCTCTCTATCTTCTGCCATGGTCGGGCTTTGAGTCTTACTCAACTTGACACCTTACAATACAGGCTAGAACTCCTTTGACTGATCCATTTTGAACTTCTTCAAAACTTTTTCAAGGTATGTGCTTTGTGAAAGTCTATTAAGCGTCTCGATCTATCCCTATAGATCTTGATGCCCAATATATAAGCAGCTTCATCGAGGTCTTTCATTGAAAAAATCTTATTCAAGTATCCTTTTATGCTATCCAGAAATTCTATATCATTTCCAATCAACAATATGTCATCTACATATAATATCAGAAATGCTACAGAGCTCCCACTCACTTTCTTGTAAATACAGGCTTCACTGTTAAGTCTGTATAAAACCATATGCTTTGATCACCTCATCAAAGCGTATATTCCAACTCCGAGATGCTTGCACCAGTCCATAGATGGATCGCTGGAGCTTGCATACTTTGTTAGCATCTTTAGGATCGACAAAACCTTCTGGTTGCATCATATACAACTCTTCTTTAAGAAATCCATTAAGAAATGCAGTTTTGACGTCCATTTGCCAGATTTCATAATCATAAAATGAGGCAATTGCTAACATGATTCGGACGGACTTGAGCATCGCTACGGGTGAGAAAGTCTCATCGTAGTCAACCCCTTGAACTTGTCGAAAACCTTTTGCGACAAGTCGAGCTTTGTAGACAGTAACATTACCATCAGCATCAGTCTTCTTCTTGAAGATCCATTTATTCTCTATGGCTTGCCGATCATCGGGCAAGTCCACCAAAGTCCACACTTTGTTCTCATACATGGATCCTATCTCAGATTTCATGGCCTCAAGCCATCTGTTGGAATCTGGGCTCATCATAGCTTCTTCATAGTTCGTAGGTTCGCCTTGGTCTAATAACATGACTTCCAGAACATGATTACCGTACCACTCTGGTGCGGATCGTGCTCTGGTTGACCTACGAGGTTCATTAACAACTTGATCTGAAGTTTCATGATCATTATCATTTGCTTCCTCTCTAGTTGGTGTAGGCATCACGGGAACGGATTTCTCTAATGTGCTACTTTCCAATTCGAGAGAAGGTACGATTACCTCATCAAGTTCTACTTTCCTCCCACTCACTTCTTTCGAGAGAAACTCCTTCTCTAGAAAGATTCCATTCTTGGCAACAAAGATCTTGCCTTCGGATCTGTGGTAGAAGGTGTACCCAATTGTTTCCTTAGGGTATCCTATGAAGACACACTTCTCCGATTTAGGTTCGAGCTTATCAGGCTGAAGCCTTTTGACATAAGTGTCGCAACCCCAAACTTTAAGAAACGACAGCTTAGGTTTCTTGCCAAACCACAGTTCATACGTTGTCGTCTCAATGGATTTAGACGGTGCCCTATTTAAAGTGAATGCAGCTGTCTCTAATGCATAACCCCAAAACGATAGTGGTAAATCGGTAAGAGACATCATAGACAGCACCATATCTAATAAAGTACGGTTATGACGTTCGACACACTATTACGCTGTGGTGTTCCAGGTGGCGTGAGTTGTGAAACTATTCCACATTATTTTAAATGAAGGCCAAACTCGTAACTCAAATATTCGCCTCCGCGATCAGATTGTAGAAACTTTATTTTCTTATTACGATGATTCTCCACTTCACTCTGAAATTCTTTGAACTTTTCAAATGTTTCAGACTTGTGTTTCATTAAGTAGATATACCCATATCTGCTCAAATCATTTGTGAAGGTCAGAAAATAACGATACCCGTCGCGTGACTCAACACTCATCGGACCACATACATCGGTATGTATTATTTCCAATAAGTCATTGGCTCACTCCATTGTTCCGGAGAACGGAGTTTTAGTCATCTTGCCCATGAGGTATGGTTCAGAAGTATCAAATGATTCATAATCAAGTGATTCCAAAAGCCCATCTGCATGGAGTTTCTCCATGCGCTTTACACCAATATGACCTAAACGGCAGTGCCACAAGTATGTTGCACTATCATTACTAACTTTGCATCTTTTGGCATCAATATTATGAATATGTGTATCACTACAATCGAGATTCAATAAACCATTCACACTGGGTGTATGACCATAGAAGGTTTTATTCATGTAAAAAGAACAACAATTATTCTCTGACTACAATGAACAACCGTATTGCAATAAACATGATCTAATCATATTCACGCTCAACGCAAACACCAAATAACATTTATTTAGGTTCAACAGTAATCCCGAAGGTAGAGGGAGTGTGCGATGGTGATCGTATCAACCTTGGAATCACTTCCAGCACACATCGTTAGCTCGCCCTTAACTAGTCTCTATTTATTCTGCAACTCCTGTTTCGAGTTACTAGTCTTAGCAACTGAATTGGTATCAAATACCCAGTGGCTACTAGGAACACTAGTAAAGTACACATCAATAACATGTATATCAAATATACTTTTGTTCACTTTGCCATCCTTCTTATCCGCCAAGTATTCGGGGTAGTACCGCTTCCAGTAACCATTTCCTTTGCAGTAGAAGCACTCAGTTTCAGGCTTGGGTCCAACTTTGGGCTTCTTCACGGGAGCGGCAACTTGCTTGCCATTCTTCTTGAAGTTCCCTTTCTTTCCCTTGCCCTTTTTCTTGAAACTAGTGGTTTTGTTAACCATCAAGACTTTGATGCTCCTTTTTGATTTCTACCTTCACCGATTTCAGCATTGCGAAGAGCTTGGGAATCGTTTTCGTCATCCCTTGCATATTATAGTTCATCATGAAGTTCTAGTAGCTTAGTGATAGTGACTAGAGAACTCTGTCAATCACTATCTTATCTGGAAGATTAACTCCCACTTGATTCAAGTGATTGTAGTACTCAGACATTCTGAACACATGCTCACTGGCTGAGATATTCTCCTCCATCTTGTAGGCAAAGTACTTGTCAGAGGTCTCATACCTCTCAACACGGACATGAGTCTGAAATACCAATTTCAGCTCTTGGAACATCTCATATGCTCCATGGCGTTCAAAACATTTTTGAAGTCCCGGTTCTAAGCCGTAAAGCATGGCGCACTAAACTATCAAGTAGTCATCATATCGAGCTTGCCAAACGTTCATAACGTTTGCATCTGCTCCTGCAATAGGTCTGTCATCTAGCGGTGATCCTGAGATCACGGACCCAGTCCGCATCATTGCTACCATCATCTTTCAACTTAGTTTTCTCTAGGAACATATCAAAAAATAGGGGAACTATATCGCGAGCTATTGATCTACAACATAGATGTGCAAATACTATCAGGACTAAGTTCTTGATAAATTAAGTTTAATTAATCAAATTACTAAAGAACTCCCACTTAAATAGACATCCCTCAAGTCATCTAAGTGATACGTGATCCAAATCAACTAACCCATGTCCGATCATCACGTGAGATGGGGTAGTCATCAATGGTGAACATCTCTATGTTGATCATATCTACTATATGATTCATGTTTGACCTTTCAGTCTCCAGTGTTCTGAGGCCATGTATGTACATGCTAGGCTCGTCAAGTTTAACCCAAGTATTCTGCATGTGCAAAACTGTCTTACACCCGTTGTATGTGAACGTAGAGTCTATCACACCCGATCATCACGTGGTGTCTCGAAACGACAAACTTTCGCAAAGGTGCATACTCAGGGAGAACACTTTTACCTTGAAATTTAGTGAAGGGATCATTTTATAATGCTACGTACTAAGCAAAATAAGATGGATAAAAGATAAACATCACATGCAATCAAAATATGTGACATGATATGGCCATCATCATCTCGTGCTTTTGATCTCCACCTCCAAAGTATCGTCATGATATCCATCATCACCGGCTCACACCTTGATCTCCATCGTTGCGTCGTGGTCGTCTCGCCAACTATTGCTTCTACAACTATTGCTAATGCATAGCGATAAAGTAAAGCAATTACATGGCGTCTGCATTTCATACAATAAAGAGACAACCATAAGGCTCCTGCTGGCTGGCGATAACTTACAAAACATGATCATCTCATACAATAACATATATCACATCATGTCTTGACCATATCACATCACAACATGCCCTGCAAAAACAAGTTAGACATCCTCTACTTTGTTGTTGCAAGTTTTACGAGGCTGCTACGGGCTTCTAGCAAGAACCGTTCTTACCTACAGCAAAAACCACAACGGTGAATTATCAAGTTTGCTGTTTTAACCTTCTTCAAGGACCGGCCGCAGTCAAATTCGATTCAACTAAAGTAGGAGAAACAGACACCCGCCAGCCACCTTTATGCAAAACTAGTTGCATGTTAGTTGGTGGAACCGGTCTCATGTGCGTGGACATGTAAGGTTGGTCCGGGCCGCTTCATCCCACAATACCGCCGAATCAAAATAAGACATTGGTGGTAAGCAGTATGACTATCACTGCCCACAACTCTTTGTGGTCTACTCGTGCATATCATCTACGCATAGACCTGGCTCATGATGCCACTGTTGGGGAACGTTGCATGGAAAACAAAAAAAATTCTATGCACACGCAATGATCTATCCATGGAGATGCATAGAAACGAGAGGGGAGAGTGTGTCTACGTACCCTCGTAGACCGTAAGCGGAAGCATTTAGTAACGCGGTTGATGTTGTCAAACTTCTTCGCGCTCCAACCGATCAAGTATCGAACGTACGGCACCTCCATGTTCTGCACATGTTTAGCTCGGTGACGTCCTCGCCTTCATGATCCAGCAAGACGGGCAAAGTAGTAGATGATTTCTGGTAGCATGACAGCATGGAGACGGTGATGGTGAAGTGATCTCCGCAGGGCTTCGCCTAAGCACTATGAAAACATGACCGGGGTTGTAAACGGTGGAGGGGGGCGCCGCACACGGCTAAGACAATTGTCTGTTATGTGCTAGGCGCCCCCTCCCACATATGTATAGGTGGGAGGGGCGAGGAGCAGCCAAAGAAGGCGCCCAAGTAGGAGGAATCCTACTTGGAGTCCCTCCCAAGCCGCGCCCCCCTTTCCTTATTTGGAGCGCGGAGAAAGGTAGGGGAGGGTGGCGCCCCCCTTTCCTTTCTCCCATGAAAGGGAAAGGCAGGAGGGGCTAGCCCTCCCCCTTTTCCTCCCCTAGGGCTGGAAAACCAAGGAAGGAGGCGCACCAGCCCCCTTGTGGGCTGGTCTGTCCCCTCCTTTGGCCCATAAGGCCCATAACTTGCCCGGGGGGGGGAGGGGGTTCCCGGAACCACTTCCGGTGACCCGATTCCTTCCCGGTACGTCCCGAAACACTTCCGGTGTCCAAATACCATCGTCCTATATATCAATATTTACCTCTCGACCATTTCGAGACTCCTCGTCATGTCCGTGATCTCATCCGGGACTCCAAACAACATTCGGTCACCAAAACATATAACTCATATAACACTATATCATCAACAAACGTTAAGCGTGCGGACCCTACGGGTTCAAGAACTATGTAGACATGACCGGGACACCTCTCCAGTCAATAACCAATAGCGGCACCTGGATGCCTATATTGGCTCCTACATATTCTATGAAGATCTTTATCGGTCGAACCGTTATGACAACATACGTAATTCCCTTTGTCCATCGGTATGTTACTTGCCCGAGATTCGATCGTCGGTATCTCCATACCTAGTTCAATCTCGTTATCGGCAAGTCTCTTTAGTCATTCCGTAATACATCACCTCGTGACTAACTCCTTAGTCATTTTCTTGCAAGCTTATGATGTGTATTACCGAGAGGGCCCAGAGATACCTCTCCGATACTCGAAGTGACAAATCCTAATCTCGATCTATGCCAACTCAACAAACACCTTCGGAGATACCTGTAGAGCATCTTTATGATCACCCATTTACATTGTGACATTTGATAGCACACAAGGTATTCCTCCGGTATCCGGGAGTTGCATAATCTCATAGTCGAAGGAATATGTATTTGACATGAAGAAAGCAATAGCAATAAACTGAACGATCATTATGCTAAGCTAATGGATGGGTCTTGTCCATCACATCATTCTCCTAATGATGTGATCCCATTATCAAATGACAACACATGTCAATGGTTAGGAAACCTTAACCATCTTTGATCAATGAGCTAGTCTAGTAGAGGCTTACTAGGGACACGGTATTTGTTTATGTATTCACACATGTATTTAAGTTTCCGATTAATACAATTCTAGCATGAATAATAAACATTTATAATGATTAAGGAAATATAATAATAACCATTTTATTATTGCCTCTAGGGCATATTTCCATCAGTCTCCCACCTGCACTAGAGTCAATAATCTAGTTCACATTGCCATGTGATTAACACCCATAGTTCACATCGCCATGTGACTAACACCCAAAGAGTTTACTAGAGTCAATAATCTAGTTCACATCGCCATGTGATTAACACCAAAAGAGTACTAAGGTATGATCATGTTTTGCTTGTGAGAGAGGTTTAGTCAATGGGTCTGCCACATTCAGATCCGTATGTATTTTGCAAGTTTTTATGTCTACAATGCTCTACATGGAGCTACTCTAGCTAATTGCTCCCACTTTCAATATGTATCTAGATTGAGACTCAAAGTCATCTGAATTGGTGTTCAAGCTTGCATCGACGTAACCCTTTACGACAAACTCTTTATCACCTCCATAACCGAGAAATATTTCCTTAGTCCTCTTTGGTAACTAAGGATAATTTTGACCGCTATCCAGTGATCTACTCCTGGATCACTATTGTACCCCCTTGCCAAACTCATGGCAAGGTACACAGTATGGCATACTTTAAAGAACCTATGGCTGAGGCATAGGGAATGACTTTCATTCTCTCTCTATCTTCTGCCGTGGTCGGGCTTTGAGTCTTACTCAACTTCACACCTTACAATACAGGCTAGAACTCCTTCTTTGACTGATCCATTTTGAACTTCTTCAAAACTTTTTTCAAGGTATGTGCTTTGTGAAAGTCTATTAAGCGTCTCGATCTATCCCTATAGATCTCGATGCCCAATATATAAGCAGCTTCACCGAGGTCTTTCATTGAAAAATTCTTATTCAAGTATCCTTTTATGCTATCCAGAAATTCTATATCATTTCCAATCAACAATATGTCATCTACATATAATATCAGAAATGCTATAGAGCTCCCACTCACTTTCTAGTAAATACAGGCTTCACTGTTAAGTATGTATAAAACCATATGCTTTGATCACCTCATCAAAGCGTATATTCCAACTCTGAGATGCTTGCACCAGTCCATAGATGGTCTTTCCACTCATAAACATGACAATGAAGACAGTCCGCATAAGATTTGTCGGGACGCTTGACAAGAACCACACCCTTCGTAATCGAAGGCACAACTAGGAAATTGTTGTGGTGAAGTACACCCTCGAGAACACGCCTAACAACAATGCTACCGGAAAACACTTGGTCACGACACGTGGCGACAAGGACACAACAGCTGGATAGTTTAGTAGTAGAACTCATCCACTGGTCTTCCAGTTCACACGGCATGACTTTGAGAACTTCATCTCCATCGTGAACCTCGTTCTAATTAAAACAAAAACCAACTATTTTATTAGTACCTCCGTTTAGAAATATAAGATGATTTTCGATATTTTACTCCATATAAGACTACATATACGGACATAAATGAGTGATCAAAGACACTAGAACATGTCTTCAAAGGCATGAGAGCAGAGGGATTACTTGCAATATCCATAACACAAGCTACTGAGGCTACTATACTCTCTTCAAAGGCATGAGAGCTAAAATCTTGCATTTCCTACAGCTAGCATTGATGTTCATAAAGTTGTTGAAAGTAATCTATAAGAAATCAGTGTTATGTGCAATAATCATATGTATGTCAACCTCTCGCATGTTTTGGTCAAAATAGCAATTCAGAACCGTCATTTGCCACACAAAAATCACATGAAAGATCACCCAGAAAGTTGTACTACTAGTACTGCGTGTTAGATGACAAAACACGATCAAGATCGCCAAAAAGATTGTCAAGAAGAGATATTACCTGGACTTGCTTAAAGAGGGATCCCGGAGAGGGGGGCTTGGACAGGGTGATGGCCTTGAGCTTGTCTGTGGTAGTCTTGGTGGGGTGCTTGTGCTTCTTCATACCCTGAGCCTCGACGGTTTTGGCCAGAGCCATAGACATCACTTCGGTCGGTGCTCCAGGGTCCATCAAGAAACTATCAAAAAGAAATAAAAGAAAAGAAACCATAATCAAAACCTAAAAGAAGAACAGAGAGGGAGTTATAGGATCAGTCTCGGGGTTGCAAGACCGGGCCTTGGCCAGAAGCAACACCATTGATGCGCTCACCTTTCCTTCTTTGGGAGAGAAGAACAATGGCAGAAGCGTGTCGGGGTTTTCTTGAAGAAATGAGGAACAAGATGAGGGAGAAGCGAGTTGGGGTTTTCTTCAAGAGAGGAAGACGAGGGAGAAGAGTGAAATGATGGTTGCTTCGTCCGTCCAACTTACTGCTGGAAAGGTGGGGGTTTTGTGATTTCACAGCTCATTAGGCATTACTGCGGCGCTTCGACCGGTGTAGTCTACCGTGCAGTTGTGCACTCTAGTACGGAGTAATTTAGTGCATGGCAAGTGGACCCCGATGCTGGCTGTCCCACACGTCGGCGAAAGTGAGTAGCAAGGTTCCCGATGACTGTCGAGGAGGATCCGCATGGTAGAGCGTGTCCATTGTTTCTGAAAAAAATGATTACAGCAAGCGTTTCCACTCTTACGACGGAGGAGTGCGAAACACGGCAGCCACTTGAACTTACACAGTACTCCTACTACTAGGCATGTGCAGTGGTTCATACGTCAGTACTATATAATCTTGTTGCTAGTGTAGTAAGATATGACGATAACAAATGATGTTGTGCGCATGTCAACTATATGAACAGTAATGTAACATATCCCTTTTTTGACTGTCCGATCGAGAATGAACGGTGAGATCAATGTTAACAGAACTAGGTCTACAGCGCACGGAGAGTACGGTGCTACAGTACTCCACGGAACATGAACCATATGAAGCATGAATCAGTGTTAGGCAGGGTGTATGAAGGGTGCATGGGAGCAAAAGTTCCCTTCTCGACCCACTTTTGGGTGTTTGGCAGAGTGCATGAAGGGTGCATGAGTCCAAAGTAGTAGGTTAACACAAATACACTAGGAGCATGCATGAAGAGGGGTGCTGAGATGAGCATGCACGCAGAGGGAACAACTATATTGAGATGAGAATGCAACCAAACACACCCACACGCTTTGTGCTACAGTGACTGATCTGCACCGTCTGAGTTTGATCCAACGGTCATGTTGCGCCGAGACATGGACATGCCCATGCAGAGGACGCCTAAACACCACCGAAGTCCCTCTGCTTCTCGAGGCGCATGACGTTGGTGATGCAGGGTGCCACCGCCTGCAGAGCCCGCTCCCGGTCGACGGGAGCCAGCTCGTCAAAGGCGGCGTCCAATGGCACGAATGGATTCCGGTGACGAAGCCCTGAGAGGATTCGCCCGGCATTGGCGACGGTCGCCCGCAACCCCTCCTTGTCTAGCTCCGCCCCCACCATCGCGGGAAGACGGCTCAGCTCCTTGAAGATATAGGTGAAGAAGGAGACCAGGTCAGGAAGCCGCAGCTCGTTGAAGTCGACGGGGAGATCGAATGGGTTTAGCCCGACGGCAGGCCAGGTTGTGCTGGCACGACGATAGGCATCGCGCAGCCGCAACACGTGCGTGGCAACATGGTCCACCAAGTGGTTGAGGGGGTCCTGAACCTTGCCATGATTGGCCCGCTCACGCTCCAGCCGGCTCACCTGACCGCCTATCGTATCGCCTGCTTTCTACAGCAACGCCGCCGACGCCTCGAGCATCTTTGTGGTGGATGCCTGCCGCTTTTGAAGCTCCGTGAACTCCTGCACATAAAGGAGGAGCATGGCACTCCTCACCTCCTTGAGCTCATGGAGCTCCACGTCCTTGGCACTGAGCTCCGCATCCTTGGCATGGAGCTCCTGTGTCAGGCGCCTCACCTCAGAGTCTGTCATCTGGTGCGCCGCCATGGAACCAGGTAGAAGCAATGGGGAGAGGAAGCAAAGGGGGCAAAACGGCTGAAAGGCAATTTAATCTACGGGAAGGCGGAGGGAGCCAGCCAAGGAGCAGGGTGAATCTTTTGGTTTTCACCATGGGAAAACACCAGTCGACGACTTTTCACTTCACGGAGCAGTGGGTTTTACAGGCGGAGTCATCATGACTAATTGTTGCCGCACCCAAAGACCAGTGCAACGCAGCGGTGGATATTTAAAATTACCTACCGACAAGGAAAGAAAAAAAGGGGTGAAAAAAGAAATGTGGTGGTGGCCTAGCTACTCGGTCGCACTAGCCCAACTAGCTAGCCACCGTGCTTCAATGATGTACTAGGCGGGAAAGGTGGGCTTTTGTGATTTCATGACTCATTTACTTGCTTCGGCGCTACGACCGAGGAGGACCCATAAAACGCGTGGTAGGGCGTCCCACATCTCGGCAAGGAAGAAAATATGCGTGCACCACCTGGGAGGACCCAAAAACCGCGCGGTAGGGTGTGCCACGTCTCGGCATGGAGGAAAAATGTGCGTGTAAAAATAAACCGTAACAAACTACCTATGGTTCGACCTCAGGACCCAGCCAGTCGGTCAAAAACACCCCACTAGCCACATAGCTTCATCATGCTAACGTGGCACGGAGGATAGGTGTGGTTAGCTCCGTCTCGACCAGCCACAACGTCTCTTGTTCTAGGCGATTCATATATTTTCCTAGCATTTTTTAGTTATAATAACACCATGGCAAGCTCGCGCCGCTCTTCATGTGTGCCCGTGCGTCTAAAGGTTGTACTACTAGATGGAGAGGAGAGAGAGATGGCAGACATGGGACCCACCAGTAAGTCAGTCAACATTAATGCACCTGTTGACGAGCCACTCCCTCTACTCTACTCAACGTAATACTGTATAAAATCAAGTTATGCGACAAAGCCAACAACCGTAGCAGTTTCAGGCTATCGACGTACACTTTGTACTCCAGGTTGCCGGTTTGAATCTAGTCCTTCAGATTTGCTAGTTTTAGGTCCAAATTTGATAAATGACAAGTGGGCCTCCCGTGTGTTGTTCCGATATTTCAGTGTAGGATTGTTTTTTTTTCACAAACACTTTGTGCGGTTAGACAAGTTATGGCACCAGTTACACGTATTTTGCAAGTTTAGGAATAAAAATGACAGCGGCATAGAATATCACATGCTCCCCGCAGCTTAGATGCTATGGTGATACAAGATTTTATGTCATTGGATCTGAGATCCAATGGCTTGGGAGTAGTCTTTGTAATTATGCGCAATTTCCAAACTCTCCAAGGGGTTTTTTGCAAAAAAAACATTCAGGCCTCATGTGAGCCGCTGGATCTTGGATCCAACGGCTCCCAGTAGCTCATATTAGGTGCTCCCCGCAGCTTAATTAGCCGCTACGGTGATACGAGCATCTAGGTCATTGGATCTGAGATCCAATGCCATGTGCGTAGTATTTGTACTTTCTGCGTAATTCCCAAACTCTTTGAGGCCTATATTGCAAAAACATTCAAATCTCCTACTGCGAGCCGTTAGATCTCCCGGGAACTCATATCACCATAGAATCTATGGTGTGGGAGCACCTCATATTCCCCCGTGCGAGAAAACATCAGGTGCTCTCGCAGCTTGGATGTTACGGTGATACGAGCTTCGAGGTAGTTCGATCTGAGATCCAATGGCATCTGAGTAGTTTTTGTGCTTGTGGGCTACGCCCAAACTCTTTGGGGGCTTTTCTGCAAAAACATTTGAACCACCAAGGAGTCGTTAGATCTCAGATCCAATGGCTCTGGGGAGCTTGTATCACCACATCATCTAAGGTGTGGTAGCACGTGATATTCTTAAACACAAGAGAATATGAGGTATTCCCTCATCTTAGATGCTACGATGATACGAGCTTCGAGGCCGTTGGATATGGGATCCAAGGGCATCTGAGTAGTTTTGGTACTAATTGTGTGCAATTCCCAAACTCATTAAGGTTTCTTGTAAAAATATTAAGACATCTGTGAGCCGCTATATCTCAGATCTACACGCTCCAAGGAACTTGTATCACCATATAGCATCTAAGGTGTGGGGGCACATGATATTCTTAGGGGGGGGGGGGGGGTGCACAACCCATCGGTGTTTGGGAGGGTGGGGACAAATATAATGTTCAAAAAATATAATCCAAACAATCCTAAACAGAGCTTCACAATTTTATCTATGGTCGAGGGGTTACCCCCCGACAATCTACATAGCTCCACCGATGCAAGAGGTGTAGTGGGAGCGTCTAGGTGTGAGAGAGATGACGCGAGAAAGCGAGGTCAATCGAGTCATTTATATAGGGAGAGATCGAGTGAGTGCGGCCTAGCGTACACTCGAATGTTAAAGACGATACACCGAGATATCGTGCGGCGAAGCTGCAGTGAGGGCTGGAGGGAGATAGTTACCGAGAGTGGCCTAGATATACTTTGTGTGTGTACGCATGGTGAAGGTGTTTTACAAAGGCAACGTACGTGTCTTGAGAGAGAGGGAGGGTTTGTCATGGAGGGCACGACTAGGTTGTGTGTGAGAAATACATTTGTTGAGAGTGTGTGGGCGGGTGTGACATAAATGGAGATCGAAACGTGAAGAGAAATAATGAGCGCGCGTGTGTTGGATACCAATAGCTCTATTAACAAAGAAATGAATATCGATCGATACATGAAGTATGTGTGGTGGTTGGGGGCGGTGTTGTCGATGGAGAGACCTAAATACAACATTTGCATGTACATAGTACTAGACTTAATTTTCATGTTTCAATTTATTGTGCATTTTAAATATTGAATTGAGGACCATGCATGGCTTACATTTTAGTTTTGAATTCGTGTCATACATGCATGGTCATACATCCACGTTGAGATAACTATATCACAAACTCACTCTAATTCAAGAACTCATCATAAATCAATTACCGTGCCTTTTGGAATGACCAGTTATTTGGAAGGAAATTACGGGCATTGTAATACATATAGATTTGTTCTACAATTTAAAAAAAAGATTCCTTTCGCATTCTCGAATGGTAGCACCCGACGACATACCAGCAAGACCCGGGCTCGTGTCCTGGTGGTGGCGTACGTGGTACGCACATTAGCCAATCCCAACCAAAAGAACCGCGATACTAAACTTCGCGCCTCCACTCGAGCCTCTGCGTTTCTAGTCGAAATATCTGGCGGCCAGAATTCCAGCCCTAGGAAATTCCCCTCATGTCCCCGGTCCATAATGACAACCGATGAACAATGGAGGGATGCTTTAGTAACTAGCCCACGTTACCTACCGTGCTGAGCACGGTTCAATTACCTTGGTCGCCGATATATTACCATGCAACTTCCACCGTTCTGTTATTATGTGATAACCCACAAGTATAGGGGATCGCAATAGTTTTCGAGGGTAGAGTATTCAACCCAAATTTATTGATTCGACACAAGGGGAGCCAAAGAATATTCTTAAGTATTAGCAGCTGAGTTGTCAATTCAACCACACCTGAAAGACTTAATATCTGCAGTGAAGTATTTAGTAGCAAAGTAGTATGGAAGTAACGGTAACAGTGGCAAAAGTAACAGTAGCAGTTTTGTAGCAATTGTAACAGTGGCAACAGCAAAGTAAAGTAGCAAAGATCAATATGTGAAAAGCTCGTAGGCAATGGATCAATGATGGATAATTATGTCAGATGGCATTCATCATGCAATAGTTATAACCTTGGGTGACACAGAACTAGCTCCAATTCATCAATATAATGTAGGCATGTATTCCGAATATAGTCATACGTGCTTATGGAAAAGAACTTGCATGACATCTTTTGTCCTACCCTCCTGTGGCAGCGGGGTCCTAATGGAAACTAAGGTATATTAAGGCCTCCTTTTAATAGAGAACCAGACCAAAGCATTAGCACTTAGTGAATACATGAACTCCTCAAACTACGGTAATCACCGGAAAGAATCCCAATTATTGTCACCTTGGGGTATGCGGATCATAACACGTAATAGGTGTCTACAACTTGCAAGATAGGATCAAGAACACATATATATTCATGAAAACATAATAGGTTCAGATCTGAAATCATGGCACTTGGGCCCTAGTGACAAGCATTAAGCATAGCAAAGTCATAGCAACATCAATCTCAGAACATAGTAGTTACTAGGGATCAAACCCTAACAAAACTAACTCGATTACATGATAAATCTCATCCAACCCATCACCGTCCTGAAAGCTTACGGTGGAATTACTCACGCACGGCGGTGAGCATCATGAAATTAGTGATGGAGGAAGGTTGGTGATGATGATGGCGATGATTTCCCCTCTCTGGAGCTCCGTATCGTAAAATGCGATGAATCCTTCTCTCTGATTTTTTTATCCCCAAAAGTGCCATACTAGGTTTGGAAAGGTTGATTTTGATTCGATTGTTGTGGTATTTTGTATGTGTGTGGTCATATGCTTGAATCCATCCAAAGTTTTCTCACTACCATGGTGTTAATCTTATACATATATGATTTTGTATTAAAAAAGTAGCATGGATACCCTGAAATGCGAAATCCACGTTAGAATTGGAGATCGCTATGTGACAAACAAACTCTAATTCAAAGAGCTCCTCATTAATTAATTCATAGTATCTCATTTCGAAGGACTAATTATTTGCAAGGAAAACATGGGCATGGTAATACATAGTACATGATTCGTTTGCCAATGAAAGAAGATTCATTTGCATTCTCAAATGTAGGCGCACCAGGCAGACCAGGGTCGTGTCATGGTGGTTGCGTGTGTCGTACGGACGCTAGCACCCCCTCCCTCCTCCCCCCCCCCAAAAAAAAGAACGACGACAAAAAAAGTTCGCACTTCCATGTTTCGGATTGAAATATCTGGCGGCCCCAATTCCAGCCCTACAAAATCTCCCTTCTCCCCCGTCCCCTTCCGCGCCCAGAGCTCTCAAATCCCTAATTTGCCGCCAACCCAAGCAAAATTTGAACCGCCCTTCGTCTCGTCTCTTTCCCCACCTCTGTGCCGGACGACGAAGATGACAGTCACGCTTCACCACTGCATCGGAGCTACCTCATCTACCCCCTCGTCCACCGCACCGGGTGGTCCACCCACATCGTTGGCCACCTCAACCGACGTGCCTCAGACACTGACTTCCACCGCATCAGGTGCGCTTCACCGACGCCATCTCCCACCTCACCGGGGCCACTTCACCGAGAACATCATCGCACCTCCACCCCCCTCCCACGCCGTTGGTGCTTCACCAATGGCCTCGTCCACGGCATCGTAGCGCTCCACTACCGCTCGAGATCTGGATCCGTACGCGGCCAGCCAATGCCAGCGCATCACCCTCAACGGTGCTGAAGTGACCCACACTCTAGCTAGGCGAGCATGCCCAAATGCCGGCCCGAACTAGGTATCCACATATCACTCCCTTGTGCATTGTTCCGACGATGTTTGGATATCCTTTTACTACTCCCTTAGCTTACACGCCAATGCAACTCTAACTTTAACTCTTATTTCTTCTAGAGATATCCTCTGAAACAAGCAAAACCATTTTTTAGCGAAGCATGACGGCGCTACGAGATCTGGTACACATCCTGCACACCTGTATAACCTTGTAAGTACCTGTCCACTGGTACAACAGCAAGGTCGATTCCTCTCATTTGATCAACCATTCGCCGTGTCAAAAATGTAGAGGGCGATGCAAGGAGCACAAGGCCTGCACATCCAAGCAAGTGGTAACATGGACTTGTACATGGAACATCCCAAGCGCAAGCAGAGCTGCAGTGAGCCTGTACAACGAGCTAGCGTAAGTCCCTGCATTTCATTTAATTCGTACTAGCCTGCGTGTATGATTTGTGTGCGGTGGCGGATCCACGAATTCAAGTTACCAGGGGTGAAAATTTAACTTAAAAAATACGAAGGCACTTGCACTCTGGAAATCAACATAACTTGAGAAATGTGAAGCTACATCCACTTTGAAAACCAGCTAATGATCCAAAGTAGTTCCAGATTTTAAAACACTAAATGATGTAAGCACCAAAAAACACAAAATGCAACATGGTGTACAAGGACTACTAACATGGACTGTACCTGCTTGAATGATTTGTTATCTGGCCGAAAATATCCAAGTGTAATTGCGCCTATAACCAGTGTGCAAACTGCATATCAATATATCTATCCTGCACAAGTATGCCAATAGTTTCAAACAACATATTAGAAAAGTATTTATGCTAGGTTGTCATGATACGGGGACTTTCTGGTAGATGGCATCGAAATTTCCTCAAGCCATGAAAATGTACTATAATTTGCTTGTCATCAATTCCTGCAAATCTCTCTCTCTTTCTCAACATAGCAGATCATCATTAGACACTAAATCCTTCAATGGGAGCTTGCAAAATGCTTGCATTAAATCCCTCATTAGACACTATATGTTCATCACCAGGAGCATGTAAAATGTTTGCATCAAATCCTTCATTAGCAGTCTGTTCATTAGACACTTCAGGCTCAAGAACAACATGAGCTTGTATGTTTGCACCGGAAACTTGATTAGACACATCAGGTTCAGTCAGTTCAGTATTGTTGGGGGAGTTATAAAATAAGAAGAAATTGGTTTCATTTTCTTATAGATTCCCTACATACAAGCAGTTTTACAACACCGTCAGGTTTAACTATTGGCCAAAAATTGAACAATTGAATTAGATATAATCAGGGATGTGATGTACCTGCTCGTTGTGCATGCTGCTCTTGCAAGCTGCGACTGTCCGTTTGCGCAAGCTTGATGCCATGCCCGTGCTGCCGCCACTGCCTCCGACGCAGGCTACACCCAGGGTTGGATCTTCATCTTCTTGTCCTTCCATTCGCTTCAAGCCCGGCGACCGGCGTCCAACGAGGGCGCGAGGAAGTACTGTGTCGGTCTATCCAGCGGTGGCTAGGTTAGGAGCGAACCAGACTAGAGGCTGGAGCGAACGAATTGGGGATTTTTCCTGCTGTCGATCGATATGGGAGGCACTTGTTTGGGCCGCGAGCCTGCTATAGGGCCTGCCTTGCACTTACGTTATTGGCCCGTCCAAATTGAAATAGTTTTCTTCATTTTTTACATTGCCTGCTCGTGCGCTGGGACGAACAAAACTAGCCTGGGCCAACCTAGACGACTCAAACTAGGTGCACACTTTCCAGCCACCCGAGGCGGCCGCCCATACCAGCCCTGACGGTGGCGTCGCCCCTTTTTGTGTGTATGATTGGGGTAGTGAAAAATATTCCAGTGGCGCTTTTGATTTACCCACAGAATGGTTGAATTGCTTGTTTCTATGAACTGCGTTCGCCAATAATGTGAAGGATGCCAGTCTTTTCATCCTATTGTAGATTTCTTAGATCTCGATATGCCAAATGTAATCGCATGAAATATATAGTAAAAGCCAGTGTGATGTGTGTTGCTACAACTAGTCTGACAACCCGTCCTCATATAACATATCAAGGATGCACCATATTATCAGATTAACCATTCAACTTACCAATGCAGTGTGGGAAGAAAGAAGTATTGGGACTGCATATCCAAGCAATTAATGCGATGGACTCCTTCATAGAACCATGTACGCGAAAAAGAAGTTGCAGTGTGGCTGTACAAAGAGCTAGCGTAAGTTCAGTTATCTGCTTCTCGGAATTTTAGTTAACCACTAATTGCAAAATTGTTCAATTACGTTGCTTGACTTAATAAAGTTTGCTACTGATTACATAATGCCATAGCCTGTTAATCCTATTATAGACTGCGCCTATCTATGTGTTTGATACTTACTGTTAAGAATTACCTATTTGCATGAACTTAAATAGCTACTTAAGCACGTAGATAGCTGGTCATATGTACTTCTAGGGTGCAGCAAAATTCATGTGTAATTTATGATCTGATACCCTGTTGGTTTAAATGGTTTGCTGTTATCACTTGTAGCACTAGTAATGTTTGCATGTTCATAGACATACAACTGTCAGGTTTATAAGAGGGACAACGTCTTTTTAACTTATATATATGTGTGTGTTGGAATCATTTTGCTTACATCAAAGATATTTACAGATGTCTGTGTTGCTGGTAAACGATACTGACTTGTTACTTTAATATGTTGCCAAGAACTTGTTAGTTTTACTAGTTCATGTGTAATTAAATACGTTGCCAAAACTGGTTAGTTTTACTAGTTTAATGTTAGTTTCTTATGGCTCTTTCAACACTTTATTTATGATTGCTAACATTCAAGTTTGCAGGATCCAACTAAAACTTTGTTGGCACAACAGGTATGTTTTCAAAAACTTCCTTCTTTACCTAGTTTGCTGCTGTAACTTGTTGCTGTAATCATCTTACCAACTTCAAGTTTTCAGGATCCAAGTGGAAGTCCAATTGCACAGCAGGTACATTTTCAAAAATATATTTGTGTAACAGGTTTGCTGCTGTAACTTGTTGCTCTAATCAAGTTACTGACTACTCAACTTTTCAGGATCCAAGAGAAACTCCAATGCCACAACAGGTTCCTTTTGCAAAACTTGTTTGTTTAACTGCTTTGCTGCTGCAACCGGTTGCTCTAATCACGTTACTGGCTACTCAACTTTTCAGGATCCAAGAGAAACTCCAATGCCACAATAGGTACCTTTTGCAAAACTTGTTTGTTTAACTACTTTGCTGCAACAACCGGTTACAATGATGTTAATAACTACTTTTCAGCATCCAATCGAAACTCTTTAATTCCTTGTTTGTTTAACTAGTTTGCTGTTCTAACTCCCAGTTGAGATGTTTTGCTAACTTCAACTTTTCAGAATCCAATCGGAACTTTAATGGCAAAACAGGTTAGCCCCATGGACGTTGTATCATCCCACAACAGTGGCACCGGCCAAATCATGCATCATGAATTGCCAACTGCTGATGCTCTAGAGGCTAAACTATTGGTAGAAAGAGATTTTGCTTCTTCACTTAGAGATGAAGTTGACATGTTGAGGAAGCAAACAGCACAATCACAAGCAGTACTCAAGACAACCATTAAATATTTGGTGGATTTCAAAATGAAGCAAGCTGAGACTGACCGCATTGTTAAGGTCCTGAAGGAAAAAAGGAAATTAAATTCCCACTTGGTAAATCATAGGTGAAATGTTTTTTCCATCGTTGAATAACCTTTGTGTTGTTTTTTCATGTAATCGATCAAACCATTTGTTCTAGAGATCATGTAATAATTGTTTTTTTGTTTTTTGCTTTGTAATTTTTTTAGCATGAGTCTATATTAATTGATAAGACTCCGAGACATTTCATTTTGATTGCTATGCTAGACATACAAATATGCCAATCGGGCTGAATGTGCATTCAGCAATAATAGTAGTATAGATGGTCCTTAAGTGGCACGCATCTGGAAGGGCCAAGATGTTGTACTAGCTTTGCTAAAAAAATGATGCTCTTCTAGCAAAAAAAGTACATCGGCCTGGCTTATGTATGTTAGTTGATATTATTGATCCATATACTCTATAAGTGTTTATATGTTTGTCAGTTTTGTACATTATTGGTTGATTGGCACAGTATTTTGAATCTTGAGACATCGCTTGTGTACATATCTAAATGGGAGTACACTATACGATGCGTGTGCCATACATGTTACACTTGAGTTGGACATAAAGTGGTTTCAAATATTTGAATTCACCTTAAACTGGATTCTACCTTCTGATTTCGAGTATCGGCATTTGTAACTCATATTCATGTATGATAGTGGAATATATCTTTGTTGTGCTTTTGAAGATATATGAAAAAACATATAATGATTTATAAAGATTCGTATAAGAATACAAAATGGATTAGAATTTAGTTGCCAGGGTAAACATGAATGCTTATTGTCCCAAAATTTGAAAGAATCAGCAAAATATCCACTCCCATGTCAGCTGCACGAAGCCAGTGTTTGTGAGATGGAAATTACTGTCTACCCCTTACAAGGACAATCCATCGGCCCGATTTCCACTGATCTCAATAGGGGTAGGTTAGTAACTTCAATTAGACATGACACGACCGCCTCTGAGCCGATTCAGACACGGTGGGCGCCAAACATGGGCGGCAAAACACATTTGATTCAAGCTCGTCAGAAAGACCTCTGTCTCTCCCTCCATTTCCCCATTCATACACGGTGGGCGGAAAAACAAACTCGACTCAACCGAAATCGATGTAGGCAAATATTTTTAATAGGGGCAGGTTTGTAACTTCACTCAAACATGACACAACTGCCCTACCTGTCAGCCCCGTCCATACACTGTGGGCGCCAAAACACCCTCTCCTTGCCCGAAATCGCTCTGGGCAAATATTGGGGGAGATGCGAGATTACCGTCCTATTCCCAACCGACGAGACGTCCAAATTTTAAACAGGGGCTAAGTTTGTAACTTTCCATATTTCAGATAGGCGCGTCCCAAAAACATGGTTCCCCATACCTCTCCCTCCATTTTGCCATTCATACAACCACTGGTACAGCGAGGTGCTATACAAACGGTTTTTAACCCCTTTCCGCGACGGTGTTTTGAATCATCGCCAAGTGAGTGACTGCGATAGGGGGGGTCCTTCCCACACAACCCAGAAACCGTCGGGGATAGGGAGCCTCGATGCATATACAGTACTCCCTACTCATTTGTGCTCGCATTGCCATCGCAGTCGGTATTCTGTGGTGCTACGTTTACGATGCGTGACCCATCACAAATAGTTCATGATTATAGAGGTAGACAATCACACACATTTTCTTTTCCTCGACTATGTGCGATTCGATGTAAGAGCGCACACAGTTGTCGCTATAAAACTGTATGCGAAGCTTGAATACATCCCACACGATTCATCCATCGTACCCGCGTCGGATGATCGACCTATCGCATGCGTTCTTCTATGAACAAACGTTTGCGATGCGCACAACATCACAAACAGTTCATAATTGCGAAGCGTGTGTGATAAGGTGACTATCACAAACATTTAATAAGAAAGAACTGTGTGCGATGCTGTTGTTAATCGCACACATTTTTTCTTGGCTGATCGTGTGTGTAGTAGAGATTGATCGCACATGTAGTGGATCCTAGAAACGTGTCTGATCTCCACGTCTATCGTAGACGTTTCGCTTTCACAAACCGTGTGCAGTGTAATCCCTAATTAATTCCTAATTTAAAAATCACATGTTTTGAATTTGAAAATAGGCAATCACTTATTTCATATCCAACCATGTTTATTACAAATATAGGTTCAACCACGAATGCATAATTCGATGCACAGGTACATATACTGAAGAACTACAGAAACACCAAGTAAAGAATGATGAACCACAGTTGTACTAAAGACTGTAAAGAGAGAGGCGAAAGACATTCTGGTTGCTGGAGAAGGTGAAGCGGAATGCCCATATTGTGCCCTCCTCCATGCGTAATGCGCGCATGACTCTAGGCCAACCCCTTGTGATGGATGCCCGTCCATCCTTCACTGTCTTCATTAGGACTTCTCGATGATCGTTTTAGTCTGGAGGAAATACTTTAACCTTCATTGTGTGTCCACCAATCATGTACTTTGCGAGGTAATCTTGAGTGAACTGCTTCGGAAACCACTGCGAACGAAAAAGATTCAGACATTGTTGTCTAACAACTCATTATGGGCAGTAAAAAGAGAAGGCTGCAAAGTTTGTAGTTACCATCCTACAGCTCACTGTTGTGTTGGATAGAGCGTAAACAAATAATTTGCTTGCCACCGTTCGTATCTTTTTTCTAATAATCCTTATCAGTTTCCTTACTTGATGCTTGTTCATGAATATCTCATTGCCCCATACACAAAAAGGGTCGATGCATGGATCCTTGCCAAGGGCATATGTGCCTACAAGCAACAAGTCAATATTAGAAGCTAACAAGTGTCCAGGCCTAGATCTATATGCACTACATTATGGAACGACGGGGGGAGTACAA
Organism: Thinopyrum elongatum; assembly: GCA_011799875.1. Lineage (NCBI taxonomy): Eukaryota > Viridiplantae > Streptophyta > Magnoliopsida > Poales > Poaceae > Thinopyrum > Thinopyrum elongatum. The sequence goes on along the minus strand of CM022297.1, from coordinate 364,338,118 downwards.
GCCGAGGGATGAAACTAACCTCGGCGGAAAATGGTGGCCACTCCCATTGTGGTCCTGCATAAGTAGTGGAAAGGCATGATAAGTACAACAACCTTAACATCAAACAAATATTGCAAAGGTAAACAACATCATCTCCAAATGATAGGTTGAATGTGTTGGTTTCAGCATGCTGTTAAAGCAGATATAAAATGGAAGGAAATGTTACCGACAACAGGCTTAACAGCCATCAAATATTGCAATTCAAACTGGTGTTGTTGAAAATGAATAGAATGTAGGTAATGCTTAAACATCACACTGGATAAATGTGTAAAACTGAAATAAAGGGCATGTGTTAACAACACCAGGCATAACTGGAATCAAATATAGCCGTTCAAACTGGTATTGATGCAGTCGAGCGGCACAGTTCCGACTCGCACATAATGAACATCACATCACTACTGCAGGATGCTGCTAACGCGACACTATGATCAGAGACCCTTTGACAAAACTGTGTGCGATGCATTAATCGCAAACGGGGATGTAAAAAAACTGTCAAAAAAGATGCAAAACGTTTGCGATGGCGGAGACATCAAACACTATTCAGATTTTAGTTACGTGCGCGATGCGGGGCATACGGTTGATCCATACGAACTGTTTGTGATTAGACAGAACAACAGAAACGGGCAGCCATATCAATGTGTGTGCGATATACGGCATACAGTTCACTCTGATGAATTATTTGCTATTAGGGAATGCAACAGAAATGGTCAGCCAGATCAAGGTGTGTGTGATATACGGCATACGGTTCACTCGGACGAACTGTTTTTGATTAGGGAACACAACAGAAATGGTTCAACTTAACAAGATGTGTGTGATATGCGGCAGACAGTTCACATAGATGAACTGTTTGCGATGAGCCAAAAAATTACAAATGATTTGTGTAAACAAGATGTGTGTGATACGCGGCAAACAGCCCACTCGGATGAACTATTTGTGATGAGAAAATATAATACACATGATTACTAGAGTTAATTCGTGTGCGATTATGTGTGTACTAAAACTTTGAAAATGCATACTAGTTGCTTGCGATGGCTAGGAGTACTGCACACGATGCGTGTGCGAGTACTCGTGTGTGATGATTAGTAAGTTACACATATGTTTCCTTATGTTAACACGTGTCCAGTAACACGTGACACCGCATATGGTTGTCGGGTTGTGTGCTCAAGTCTTCCCGCACTCCAGTGAAGGCTTCCCGCGCTCCAGCAAAGGCTTCCCGCGCTCCACAGGGGTGAATTGTAAAATCTCCTATCCCCTAGCCAGCTGCTAGCTATAAATAACCACAGCAATGGCCGCCGGCGGTGACTCGCTACTGATCCACTTGCTAGCTAGTTGCCCACACATACCGGCATACCCCCAACAGCCGACGACATGATGGAGTTGCGCGACGAGAACAGGCGCCGGAGATCATAGTTTAGGTTAATTAATTATACCTCCAGAGCCGGATGATTCCGGCTCTGGAGGTATAATTAATTAGCATAATCTAAGATCAAATAAGTAAAGCTTCCCCAACCGCTAGCAGAGCGCGCGCGGAGGGACGACGCGACCCGAGCGAGACTTGGCGCCTAAACGGCGAGCAGAGCACGTAGAGGGACGCGACCCAAGGGCGCCTAAATGGCGAGTAGAGCGCGCAGAGGCACGCGAGCAGAGCGTGCCGCAGCCGCCTAAATGGCGAGCAAGCACATGCATAATTATTACATATAGAAGATGAACATAGCCGGGAATAGCCGTCCAACAATATTATTTTCGATGACATCCATTAATACATTCTTAGTTAAATCTAAGGTCAAAGTTTGGTACTACAAAATACGAAGGGGGCCAATAAAGAATAAACCACGACAGAGGTAGTACCTATAGGAAAACAGACGCCCAGTATGAAAGAAAATGTGGGTCAAACCCTAGTTGAAAAGGGCAACAATGTCTAACTCCAGCTTACAAAAGGTACAAAATCATGAGGATTAATTGTTCATCAGGTTTACACATAACCCAGATTGAACAGGGCAATAACATCTAACTCAACCAAAGTTTTTGGCAGTCACAATCAAATGGATCGGTCCGATCCATAAAATCATGATCCCAGTACAAAAGTTCTACTGGTCCATGATGACGACAAGTTGTTGTAAATATAAGCCGAGCATGATCAGAAGCCCTTAGGTCCACCTGAAACTTCTTTTTATGTTGTTCCACATACAGTTCCATGAGAAATTTCTTGTTGGAAAACTTAATCCTCACGGACAATAGCGCCCTCGCATTCAACATGAAGAATGTGACAAAGCTAGTGTTTGCACTGTTGGATGCATATCCTTCCAGCGTTACTATCTTCAAATGAATGTCATGAGATATGAGAAAGTCCCGGTGCTTCTTGAACCATCGATTTGTTATACCTTTTCTCCTTGTGTTAGTGCCTAAATAGAGATGAAGATTGAAAATAGTTAATGTCTAAAAAAGATTATGTTGAAAGAGCGATAGCTGAACGATTAATTATAGTACATTATATATGGGCTTTCAATGTGCGTGAAATCGTCACCTTTATATACAAATTCTCCAGACATGGAGAGCATTGTAGCAAGGCAATAATGATGTTGAGATCAAAACACCACATACTGATATATAAGGTCTTGATAGAATCCACCACCACTGATAGGATGGACAAGCTCTTCATTGAGCATAGAACATAACATTAGCACTGAAAGTGTACTCCAAGATGATCTTAACTTATGCGCACAAACGAAAAATGCAAATTACAAAAGTGTACATGAATAATATACAGTACCTCAATAGGTGTGGAGGTAAACACCATCTCGAACCATTTAAATGGATCACGAATTGCACCCAAGGTCTCTAGTTTAGGCGCAGAGACCACAATTATTTGCGAAGGTTTATAACAACAATCAAGGATCAACCTTTGAAGTGAAGGGGCATCTTCGATGATGAGCTCCTATCCTTCAAAACGAATTCCAATTCTTACAAGGTGAGGTGACTTTATTTTGAGACAAGGTGTCGTGGATTTGTCACGGCAGATGTCCTAGCGAAAGGACTTAGGTGTGGAGCCATCACGACTAGGTTAGCTTGAAGGGGTTGAACGGGACAAAGGACACAAGGAGTTTACCCAGGTTCGGCCCCTCTCAACGAAGTAAAAGCCTACATCCTGCTTCTAGTTGTATTGCTTGGGTTTCGATTACAAGGGAGTGAATACGCTTGACCTAGTTCTCAACTGTTTGTTTCTTGAGTTAACCCGCCGCCTGGTCACCCCTTTATATACAGGTTGATGCCCGGAGGCTTACAGAGTCCCGGCCGGCTCACACAAACATGACCGGCTCGGTTTCTAACTAAACCTGCCTTACAGAACAAGTTATCACATGGCGGCTCACACCCTTGGGCCTTGAGTCACCTCCGGGTCTTGGGCCTTCAATAAGCTTGCTTTATGAACCGCCACCTCTATATCTTCTTCAGCCTTCTTGGGCCTTCTCACCTTAAGTCGCCAATGGTGTGACCCGGCCCCTCCTTGGTGGGACATACCTCGGAGTTATATCCCCAACATTAGGCCCCAGGTTGATTTGAACTTGTTCACATCAATCTTCATTTGAACTCAAGCAAAAATGCTCCAGTAAGAACTTCTCATACCGTCCGCCGTAACCCGCCATGACATTGTGTAAATAGGATCATTATAACCCGCCATGATGTCCCGCACATTAATTCCGCACAAGACCCAGGATATCTTCAACGGATCTTTATCTTTAATAGGCTTCCCGAGAATCGAGGCATCCATATAGCCAATTAATCATTTTCACCTCCTACATTTCCGCGATTGCCATCTCATCATTTCCTTATAAATAAGGACAGAGACCCCATTTTTCACTTTTTACCCCTGCCTCTTCTTCTTCCTCGCGACGTCCGACGCTTCCAGAGCTCCGCCGCCTCCATCGACCTTCTTCAACAACTTCGACCCAGGCCGCTGCATCAACCTGATCGTATCCAGAGAACGGTGGCGCTCCTCCACTGATCATCTACATCGCTAGGTACTCCCCTCTCTCTACTTCCCATATGCATTAGGGTTCCTTTGTTCGTCAGTGTTCATCGGCGTTCATCGTAGTTCTCTTCGCTAATGCTCACTTCAATCGAAAAAGCAATAGGGAAGCTGTGCGGTAGCAGTTTTAGCACCCGTTTCCAATCGTAGATGCATCCTATCTTCCTGAGATTCAAACCCAGCTTGTGTGTTCTTCCACTGTCATATTTAGGTTTAGCAATTATTCCCCTTTTCTGAACTGCGGTAGATCCATAAATAGAATCCACCACTTGTGGAACCTGTTTGTCCAACACTTAGTGAAATTTTCCTCAAACTCAGATCCATAAATCTGACATAAACACCACTGTGTGGGCGGCTCAAAAATATTACTTTATGACCCACCAAACACCAGCCGGCTTATTCATGAAATACTCAAATCAGCTGTATCCGTCTGATGTTAATATCACCCAACTGTGCTATTTTTTTATTTGTCCATACTATTTCTTTTCTCATAATAATCTGTCCATATATGAACCAAACCTGCATAGTATATTTACATTCTTATAACCATCGAGCGGCTTATTTTCTCAAATTTGACCCGCCGTTATTCCCCCTTTTAGGCCTTTTGATAAAAATGACTAAGACAGTCACCTCATGTGATTGGGTCGCTTCCACTGTTATGGAACAAGCTCTGAACGAATATGTTCAAGTGGGCGTTTTGTCAGCCAAAGAAATTATCCACTGGCGGGCCCCAGGGACAGAAACAAGACCTGATCCAAAGGACGGCAAAGTCATGGTTTTTGCTGATCATATGAGCCGGGTTTCTCTCCACCCGGCTTAAAGTTCTTCCGCGACGTTCTGAATTTTTATCAACTTCATCCACAAGATATCGGACCCAATTCAGTCTCTAACATCTGCAATTCCAAGTCTTTTGTGAAGTGTACCTTCAGGAGGAGCCCACTGTTGACCTTTTTAGAGAATTTTACTATTTGAACCATCAAATAGAAATGACCGACGGACCCAGTCTTGAGCTTGGTGGGATTTCTATCCAAAGACGAAAAGATGTTGTCTTTCCCGCGGCCACGCTTCCCAGTCACCCCAAAGACTGGAACCAGACTTGGTTCTATTGCCAAGACACCTCTCCGGCGGGTGAGAATCCTCTGCCGGGTTTCCGTGACCACCGGCTTAACCCAAGACATCCACTTTCGGACCGGATCAGTGCCGCGGAACGGGCCAAATATGCATCCACCTTTAGCAAAGTAAGAGCCTTAATGGCCAACGGTTTGACTGGCATCAATTTGGTCCGATGCTGGGTTGCCTAGAGGATCATGCCTTTGAGCCACCGCCCCGGCTTAATGTGCAAGTATACTGGCGACACCAAAGACCCACAGCGTCACTGCCAAATACGTCTGAATGATAAAGAGATCAATGAGATGACCAAAATGCTGCTCAATGAGAGCTTAGATAATTGCAGCAAGACAGGGCTGAACACCTTTTGCACCCTTAACCCGGCTCCGGCTGTAAGTATTTCAAGCTCATTGTTATCTTATTCTTCCTTCTCATATATTGCCTTCTTACTATTACTTGCTTTCCTCAGGCCGATGATCCTTTCTGGAATAAGAAACTTCAGGATAAGCCGGCTAAAAAGGCCAGGGTAAAGAGCAAGGCTCCCAAGAGGCCCGCCAAGAAGAAAATAGACACAACGGAGTTATTTACACTGAACGATGATGAGTCGGAGGTAGAACTTTATTCCCTTGGCTCCTTTTTTGTACATCTTATTGACACTGATTGCTATCAGGATGACGCGGAGGCCAGCCACATAGACGGTGAAGACGTAACTATCCTTTCCTCTGACTCAGAGCCTTTGCCAAGACAGAAAGTTCGACAAGTGAGCCGGAAAGTAAGGTTTTCTCACCCTTTAGCTTACTTGGATCCGAACTTTATTTTGAAGAAACAACAACATGAAGCTCGACGCACAACCCAGAACAATGGCTTTGGAAATCTTTTCGCCGGTTTACCCAACACGCCGGTTCCTCGAAAACGCCGAAATGAGGTGCCACCGAATTCAACCTTCTCCATTCCTAAGGCGGGTCTTATCCACCAGCCACTTAATTGATCCGACTCAAATTATCAGGGAACTTCTCATTCGTCCTCTGGCGACTCTACTAGAACCCAGATTCCTCCCTTCAAACTAGCTCCTGGGTGAGAATATTAGATTTATTTGCTTTAACACTTGTATACTGATATGCTGACATCCTTATATGTCTCACTTTCAGTGGTATAGCGAAGCCCAGCAAGAAGCTGAAGGTAAATAAGCCGGCCGAAGACCCCATGGTTACTGAGCCGGAGAAACAAACTATATCTGAAGCTTCCCATCAGACTCCTGAGGCTGCCACTGATGACCCGCCACCAAAGACTCATGACATCACGGTGGATCCAATGGGTGTTGACCCATCCAGCGCTAAGCCGCCCAGTCCCATAAAACCTGCTGACGAACCTTCTTCACAACAAGCTACGGAGGATGTTATCATTACTGGCAATGGCTACACTGAGCCTGGGAACCCCACATTCTAGCCAAGCACTCTGCCAAAGAAGAGTTAATTGAAAAGAGCATGGCCAGGTTTGATGTTGCAAAGTACTCACACTTGGGCGTCAATGAACTATACTCTGGTTATCTGAGCCAGCTGCACACTGGTCATGATCTGGAGGCAGATTTGCACAAGAAACTGCGCCAGAAATATGAGGTATGAACATCTGTTTCCTTTGCATATATAGTCATCCAGCCCCCAAGTCTTATCCGTAGGAAAAAGTACTTTTGAGTAGGGTTAAGACTTGTCTATGTGTTTCTGCAAGCTTTAAAGTCGTAGCCCTCATGGGCCGGCTTATCTTGATAAAGATGAGCCGTATCATTTCCATTATTTTGAAAGAACTCCAGACCATAGCCCTCATGGGCCGGCTTATTTTGATAAAGATGAGCCGGATCATTGCCATTATTTTGAAAGAGCTCCAGACCATAGCCCTCATGGGCCGGCTTATTTTGATAAAGATGAGCCGGATCAACAAATACAAATGCGAAAAAGAACTTCCGCATACATTAGCCCCCAAGTGTCAAGTGCTTTGCTTGCAACGTACTTGAGACTTGTCTGTAGATTGTGTCCTGGCAAATATGTTTATAACTTGTGTAACTCTTACTTGTAGGATGCTTTAACTCAGGCTGAATCCCAGGTGGTCGATTTAAAGACCAGGCTTGAGCAACAAGAGGCTGAAACATGTGAAGTTGACGCCAAGCTTAAGCTTAGTCTAGAGGAGAGCGAGAAACTCAAAGTTGGATTCTCAACAGAAAGAACTGCCTGGGACAAGGAGAAGGCCACCTTAGTACAAAGGGCAGAGATTGCCGAATCTTCTTTGAAGGAGACTGCTGCAGAATTGACCGGCTTAAAACGCCATATATCCCAGATGACAGCTGCTATCTTTGGTAAGTAATTCAGGATGTTTCATCCACTTGCAATTTTTAACTTTAATCCGCCTGGCGACTTATCTGTGCACTTTATTCAACAGGCCCCAGGAGTGCCAACCTTGGCCAAGATATGTTGGTGAAGCTGAAGGCAGTTTATACTTTGGTGGAACAGCTGTATATAGGCACGCAGCGAACCATAGCGTCCATCTCGCACAATAAGCAGCCACCTTCACTCATCAGGGATGTATTGGACAATCTATCTGTCATGCCCAATAGAATTGAAGAGATTAAGCGATCCTCAGCCCGAGCTGGTGCTATCACTGCTTTGAGCCGGGCCAAAGCATGGCAAGCGGAGTTAGACCCGGAGGAGATGGCAACTGGCTATCCGAGTTTCAAAGAAGACGGGTCTCCCTTCGATGCCAGTGACTTTACCAAATGTGTAAAAGAGATGCGCCCTCTGGCAAGCCAATTGGCCGAGGTGACAGATTTTTCTAAGTATCAGGCGGCTTATACCAAGGAGAACGCAAAAGTGAAAGCGTCGGCTTGTGAAATTGTAGAGCTCATTCCTCCAATACGTAAGCACACTTTTGCTCCTGATGTTGATCCGTCCTGCCTTATAGACAATGAAGCTGTATTCCAAGCTTTAATTGGCATCGATTGGACATCATCTGACTTCTAGACGATGGAGGAAGAAGAAGAAGAACCGGTGCAGGGTAACCCGGAGTCTTCAACTCGCCAAGATCAAAACAATTGATCCAAAGGGCAGCTCTCAGACCGCGGCGTGGTGCTTCTTCTTTTTGAAAAACTTCTTAATCATTTGGGCTTCGGAAAGCCTTGTAATAGGCTAGTTGAAACAATGATTTGCCATGCCATCGTGCATATTTAGCCTTAAAACTGCTGATGAAATATCTTATGTACCACTGATGAGCTTGCAGGGAATATCATATTGTGTTTCAATGTTCCTGCACACATGGTAAACTACATACACCCTGGCGGTTTAAGCCAGGGCGGGTCATAATTTCCAATATAATATACTCTGGTGACTTAACATCTATAACCAGGGCGGGTTAGAAAAAACCCGAAATATTTCTTCAAATATGAAAAGTTATACCTGTAGACTGATATCATAATGATGCTGTAATGATTGTAATCCAACATGGGTATTAACCCGTAAATATGGAAAATCATGACTTGAATTTATTCAAGGCAAATCATCCTGGCGACTTAAAGTCTACTTATCAGGGCGGGTTATGAACCCCACATGCTCAAATATGAGTCATAGAGTCAAGGCTACATGGCCTAAATTGCGAAAACCATATGTTAATATGGAAGAAAGATATCAATCCAAAATTTTCAGAAAAAACAGCAAATCAGAAAAAACAAGGCTTTCATAGGCCGCCAAGCCTAAAACGTCAAGTGCTTTCATGGGCCGCATAGCCACGGAGTTATTTCCACCACACCTGTAAGCCGGTACTCACATGACAAACCGCCATTTTAACTTTAACAAGTTCAGGGTCTTATTTTAAAAGATTGACTATCAAAAGTACAGCGGGTCATTCCAGGATTACCTGGGCAGAGGAACAAGGACATACAGGCTGGTTAACCCGTAATTTGGTGTTTACACCTGACATGGAAGCCGATCAAGAGGGTAAGCATAGCTATACTCATTGAGCAGGAAGCCCCCAAGTGACCAAAGGGTTGGCATGTAAGCCGGATCAAGAGGGTAATCAAGGCTCTGCTCATTGACCAGGTAGCCCCCAAGTGACCAAAGGGTCGGCATGTAAACCGGATCAAGAGGGTAATCAAGGCTCTACTCATTGAGCAGGTAGCCCCCAAGTGACATGCGAAAAGGCATGTAAGCCTAATCAAAAGGGTAATCAAGGCTTTGCTCATTGAGCAGGTAGCCCCCAAATGACCCGTGAGAAGGCATGTAAGCCTGACCAAGAGGGTAATCAAGGCTCTGCTCATTGAGCAGGAAGCCCCCAAGTGGCCTTATGAACAAATAATAAAGACTCAGATACTTAGAAACGAAACAACAGAGGCCCTGAATATATCAGGGGTGCCGGCTTTATCATATTGATCATAATATATACATGGATGAAAATATGTACAGCACAAGAGCCAGTGGCTCAAGTGTAGTAAGGCCGAAGATAGCAATGTTCCAAGGCCGGCGGGTCTCCTCCTCTGATGAGCGTGAATCCTTATGGTCTCGAATATCAATGAGGTAGTATGACCCGTTGTTCAGGTTCTTGCTGACCACAAAAGGTCCTTCCCAAGGTGGGGATAACTTATGCATGTCTGTTTGATCTTGGATGAGTCGGAGCACCAAGTCGCCTTCTTGAAAGGTCCGGGTCTTAACTCGGCGGCTATGATAGCAACAAAAATCTTGCTGATATATCGCCGAACGAGCCGCCGCCAGGTCACGCTCCTCATCCAACATGTCAAGAGCATCCTGACATGCTTTTTCATTATCAGCTTCCACATAAGCCGCCACGTGGGGCGAATCATGACGGATGTCACTTGGAAGAACCGCCACAGCCCCGTAGACCATGAAGAAGGGCGTGTAACCCGTTGATCCGTTGGGGGTAGTATTGATACTCCAAAGCACTGAGGGTAACTCTTCAACCCAACAAGCCGGCGTCCTTTGCAAAGGGACCATAAGCCGGGGTTTGAGTCCTCTCAAGATTTCTTGATTGGCCTTTTCAGCTTGACCATTGGATTGGGGGTGAGCTACCGATGAGACGTCAAGATGAATATGCTCTCATTGACAGAACTCTTTCATAGCACCTTTGGATAGATTAGTACCATTATCAGTTATGATGCTGTGAGGGTAACCAAAACGGAAGATCACCTTCTTAATGAATTGAACCACCGTTGCCGCATCACACTTGCTGACCGGCTCTGCCTCAACCCACTTGGTAAACTTGTCAACCACCACCAAGAGGTGGGTCTTTTTGTGCTTGGACCTCTTGAAAGGTCCAATCATATCCAGCCCCCAGACGGCAAACGGCCAAGTAATTGGAATCATACTCAATTCTTCAGCCAGCACGTGAGCTCATCTAGAAAACTTTTGGTAGCCGTCACACTTGCTAACTAGATCTTCTGCATCAGCATGAGCCGTCAACCAATAAAAACCATGCCAGAAGGCTTTAGCAACCAGAGATTTAGAACTGGCCTGATGACCACAATCACCTTCATGGATCTCCCTTAGAATCTCACGGCCCTCCTCAGGAGAAATACATCGCTGGAACACACCTATGACACTGCATCGGTGTAACTCGCCGTTGACAATGGTCATAGATTTAGACCGCCGGGTTATCTGCCTGGCCTTAGTTTCATCCTCAGGTAACTCGCCTCGGGTCATATAAGCCAAGTACGGCACCGTCCAATCATGAATAACATGAAGAGCCGCCACCAACTGTGCCTCCGGGTCAGGAATTGCAAGATCCTCCTGTGTTGGTAGCTTAACTGAAGGGTTATGCAATATATCGAGAAAAACATTTGGTGGTACCGGCTTACGCTAAGACTCCAGCCAGCTTAAAGCATCGGCCGCTTCATTCTTTCTGCGATCAACATGTTCCACTTGATAACCCTTAAAATGACCAGCAATACTGTCAACCGTCCGACGATAAGCCGCCATGAGCGGGTCCTTAGAATCCCAAGTTCCTGAGACTTGCTAAGCCACCAAATCTGAGTCGCCAAAGCACCTCACCCAGCTTAAGTTCATCTCTTTGGCCATCCTAAGACCATGGAGCAAGGCCTCATACTCAGCTGCATTGTTAGTACAAGGAAACATCAGCCTTAAAACATAGCAAAATTTGTCACCTCGCGGGGAAGTCAAAATAACTCCAGCCCCCGAGCCCTCCAATTGCCTGGACCCATCAAAATGAATAGTCCAATACGTATTATCAGGCTTCTCCTTAGGCATCTGCAACTCTATCCAGTCGTTGATGAAATCCACAAGAGCTTGAGACTTGATAGCTGTCCTTGGCATATATTTCAAACCATGGGGTCCAAGCTCAATGGCCCACTTGGCTATTCGGCCTGTGGCTTCTCTGTTTTGAATAATATCCCCCAAGGGAGCAAAACTGACCACAGTAATGGGGTGACCAAGGAAATAATGCTTCAACTTGCGACTGTCCATGAACACCCCATAGACTAGCTTCTGCCAATGCGGGTACCTCTGTTTGGACTCAATTAAGACTTCAATGACATAATAAGCCGGCCTTTGAACCGGATATTCCTTGCCCGTTTCCTTCCTTTCCACTACAATTGCCATGCTGACGGCTCTGCTGTTAGCAGCCACATATAAAAGCAAGGGCTCCTTCTCCACAGGAGCTGCAAGAACCGGCGGCTCAGCTAACTGTTTTTAAGCGCCTCAAACGCCTCATTAGTTGCATCACTCCAGACAAAGTGATATGTTTTCTTCATCATCTGGTACAGAGGAATAGCCTTTTCTCCCAGGCGGCTTATGAACTGGCTTAAAGCTGCAATACGACCCGCCAGACGCTGAACATCATTAACGCACGCCGGCTTAGCCAACTAAGTGATAGCCTTGATTTTCTCCTGGTTAGCTTCAATACCTCTCTCAGAGACCAGAAAACCCAAGAGCTTGCCTGCAGGCACGCCAAAAACACATTTGGCCGGGTTAAGCATCATCTTGTAGACCCGGAGGTTATCAAAGGTCTCCTTCAAATCATCTAGCAGAGACTCCTTCTTTCTGGATTTCACAACAATATCATCCACATAAGCATGAACATTGCGTCCTATCTGGTTATGAAGACAATTCTGAACACAACACTGATAAGTCGCCTGGGCACTCTTGAGCCCAAAGGGCATAGACACATAGCAGAAAGCTCCAAAAGGCGTGATGAAAGTTGTCTTCTCTTGGTCTTTAACTGCCATCTTGATCTGATGATAACTAGAATAAGCATCCAAGAAGCTCAAAATGCTCACAACCCACCGTAGCATCAATGATCTGATCAATACGGGGAAGAGCAAAAGGATCAGCTGGGCAAGCTTTGTTAAGGTCTGTGTAATCCACACACATGCGCCAAGTGTCGTTCTTCTTAAGTACGAGCACCGGGTTAGCCAACCACTCAGGATGAAAAACTTCGACGATGAACCCGGCTGCTAAGAGCCGGGCCACCTCTTCTCCAATGGCCTTGCGCCTTTCCTCATTAAAATGACGAAGGAATTGCTTGACCGGCTTAAACTTAGGATCAATATTGAGAGTGTGCTCAGCGAGTTCTCTTGGTACACCCGGCATGTCTGAAGGCTTCCATGCAAAGATGTCCCAATTCTCACGGATGAACTCGATGAGCGCGCTTTCCTATTTTGGATCCATATTGGCACTGATGATGAACTGCTGAGATGAGTCACTAGGTACAAAGTCAACCTGTTTGGTATCATCTGCCGATTTAAACTTCAACAAAGGATCATTTTCTGTGTTTGGCTTCTTCAACGGAGTCATATCAGCTGGTTCAACATTGTCTTTATAAAACTTAAGTTCCTTTGTGGCACAGGCAGACTCAGCATAATCAGCATCACCTTCTTCACATTCCAAGGCTATCTTTCGGTCACCATGCACCGTGATGGTACCTTTGCGACCCGACATTTTAAGCTGCAAATACACATAACACGGCCGTGCCATAAACTTGGCATAAGCCGGCCGCCCAAATAGAGCATGATAGGGGCTTTTGATTTTAACCATTTCAAAGTTCAATGTCTCAGCCCTGTAGTCATGTTCATTGCCAAAAGCCACCTCTAAGGCTATCTTACCCACTGGATAAGCCGACTTACCAGGCACCACTCCATGAAAGACTGTAGAGGACGGCTTAAGATCTTTGTCAGTCAAATTCATTCGGCGAAAAGTATCATAATAAAGGATATTGATACTGCTGCCTCCATCCATAAGCACCTTAGTGAACTTGTAACCTCCAACTTGAGGGGCCACCACCAAAGCTAGCTGACCCGGATTGTCAACCCGGGGCGGGTGATCCTCACGGCTCCACACAATCGGCTGCTCTGACCATCGTAAGTATCGAGGGACCGTCGGCTCAACCGCGCTCACTGCTCGTTTATGAACCTTCTGATCTCGCTTGCACAGATTTGTGGTAAAAACATGATATTGACCACTATTTAACTGCTTTGGATTACTCTGATACCCTGACTGTTGTTGCTGATTGCCTTAACCGGGCTGCTGGTTAAAACCACCCTGATTGCCCTGACCCTGAAATCCAGAACCTGAGCCCCCACCTCCAAATCCGGGCCCGTGAGAGCCGGATCCTGACCCACTGTGCGGGCCATTATTGTTATTATGATCCTGGTGAGAGCTGGAATTCTTATATTCCTTCATGATAAAACAATCTTTCCACACGTGATTTGACGGTCTATCCTGGTAGCTGTGCTTTGGGCAGGGCTGGTTTAACATCGCTTCAAGGTTGAACTTTGATCCTCCCGTCCGAGGAAATGGCTTTCCCTTCCGACGTCGATCGTTATTCTGGGTATTGGTATTAGCCACAAAATCTGACCCGCCGTCAGGCTACTTGCGCTTACCATTATTACCTTGATTATGACCCGCCATGTTTGACTGATGTCCCTTTCCATTACCATTCTTCTTCCCCTTATTGGACCTCTCCTCATCAGACCCAAGATCCTTAGTATTGTTAGAATCGGCATATTTGATGAGAGCCGCCATAAGCTCCCCCATGTCATTGCAGTGACGCTTAAGCCGCCCTAACTTTTTTTAAGAGGGGTAAAACGGCAATTCCTTTCCAGAATCAGAACAGCAGAGCCGGCGTTGATGCTATCCGATGAATGAATAATGGCTGAAACCCGGCGCACCCAGTGGTGGGCCGACTGGTCCTCGCGCTGAACACACGCGTCTAGGTCAATAATCGACAGAGGCTGCTTGCATGTGTCTTTGAAATTCTGGATAAAACGTGCCTTTAACTCAGCCCACGAACTGATAGAATTAGCTGGCAACCCCTTCAACCAGGTTCGAGCCGGCCCATCCAGCATCATAGTGAAATACTTGGCACATACAACATCGTTCACATCTAACATCTCCATGGCCAGCTCATAACTCTCAATCCATCCCTCAGGTGGGAGATCGGCTGTGTAATTAGGCACTTTATGAGGGCCCTTAAAATCTTTGGGCAAGCGCTCATTGCGCAGAGCCAGCACCAAACAGGGCACACCAACTGACCTAGAGGTCATCCCAACCTCTATAGACACAGAGGGGTTCAACTGAAGTTGTCGATGAGCAGCTAATTGAGCCGCCAGCTCTGCCTCTTGGCGTGCTCTAGACTGATCCGTCAGGACTTGGGCATTGTTATCATCACGAGGCGGGTTATGCCCATGGGGCGGGTTACGACGCCGTTCACTGCTGGAAACCGCCGGCGACTCAATGCGCCGGCTGTAGCTTTGGCTCGGTCGCAGAGTTGAATGGATTCGCTCTCGGCTATAGGAATAAGCCGCCTGCTGGGTCACCGCCATCTTAAGAAGTTCCATTCCTACCATCATTTCACACAGCTACTCGCACGCCTCCCGTCAATACGCACACCTGCACGCACGCCTCCCGGTATGCCTACGCGGCGGACTGCTCGCATGCGTCCCGTCAACTCACGCCTGCTTGCATGGTACACGGGACATGTGGCAGCATGTATATATTTTGGTTTATTGATGATTCATTCTGCCGCTTTACTGCTTAACCGAAGCATGGCATGGTCTAACATACACGGTCCGAATAAATAATCCGTATGAGATATTGGTTGCTAGTTTTTAATAATCTCCCATTTGTAAGAAGATTATATCAAAACGGATCTCAAATTTGATGAAAAAATACAATATCACAGTCTACTGGTGTCCATATATGACACCACGATAAGTTTCATGAATTTCAACTAAGTTTTGGATTTACTGAATTTTAAAAATCTATATTCTCAATGTTTTGAAATCTCTTGCACAGGGAAACATGCACCCAGGGACACATACAATTTTGCAATCCATTTTGGTGCACATGTAGCTCAAATTTGATTTTTGCACATTAAATCCCTAGGAAATCAATCAATGTATAAAAACGGTCGAATGATGTCTGTTTTTTTTAATTTTAACACGACACTCCGCCTTTGGTCACATGTTCACTGCAGAAAAAGTTTGACATGCCTCAGAGTGGCTGTGGTGGTGCGGGATGTGTGTGTCTGTGTGTGTGGAGGGTGGGGGGAGGGGTCTGGCAGTACACTATGAGTCGTGAACCTCCGTGTGGGATTATTGATCATTTTGTGAGTCATATGTGCCACATCAAAGTCGTGAATTGGTTATTTAAAGCATTACACAACCCTTTCATACATACATGTTTGGGCCACATGGATGCATTGGTGGTCCTCTCGGACACTCTCCCTCATGCGGTTATCAGCGATGTGCCCATTCGTTAACCTGCAAAGGTTTTCAGTTTCCACCGACAATGAGAGACATTTGACCAAAAGGTGGATTCATCTTATCATGTGTACGTGTGTGGATCATGGTGAGATTCCATATCAAAATTCGAGGACGTGCGTACACACCCTCCCACCGGCTTGAAGTGAGGGGGCTACGCATCGTGGTCTAGTGCGTTTCCGGTTTACGAAGCATGTGCCACGTGAAAGTTATGCATTGGGTATTCAAACATCACATAACACATGGGCACATGCACGCGGTGGTTTTGTCCTATGACACTCACTCATGTGTGCCTCTCTCTGTGGGCCCATGAGGTCGTCATCGACCAGTTGAACGTACAATGAGAGAGAGGTTAATTTGACCAACAAGGATGGTTCTTTTTTGGTTTGTGCTACGTATATGCACGGTAGGAGTATGTACATGTCAAAGAGGGGGCTACATAAATACTCTATATATATGCGTGTCATAACCTCGCTCCATGTGGGGACTTTCTGGTTCCCGAGGCAGGTGCCACATCAAAGTTGTACATTATATTATATTGGTATTCAAACATCACGCAATACCATGCAGGCGGTGGTTGCCCTATAGGAACTCACTCGTGTGTGGCGCTTCCATCCGTGGGCATGCGAGGTTGTCATCACTTTGACCCAACGAGAGAGAGGTTAATTTGACCATCAAGGAATGATTGTTTTTTGGTTTGTGTTTTACAGTAGAAGTACATATATACCACGCGTCGAATGGGGGCGTACATATAGCACATACGACGCATCATGAACCTCGCGCTCTCTGTGGGGACTTTTTGGTTTCCTATATATGTGGTGCCACATCAAAGTTGTTGTGTATTAAAACATCACACAAACACCTCTTTGGGCCACATGCAGATGGTGGTATGCAGTCCTATATAGGATGATCACTCACGTGCGACGTACGCTTCGCTTCTGTGCTGGGCCCGCGAGTTCGTCGTCCATCACTTTGACCCAGCGAGAGAGAGGTACGTTTGACGAACAAGGAGGATTAATTCTTTTAGGGCTGTGTTACTAGGTGTATAGTACGTGTCGAAGGTGGGGGGGGGGGGTGACCAGCATATATATATACACACACACACACACTAGGTGTGACATGAACCTCACTCGGTGTGGGGACTTTGTGGTTTTTTAGGCAAATGCCACATCAAAGTTGTGCATTAGGTATTCAAAACATCACAACACACCTCTCCATATATATGTTCTGGCACACATGCAATCGCGATGGTTGTTGTCCTATATATGTCACTCACTCACGCGGTTATCGGTGATGCTTCCATATGTCGCTTGGTCCATCACTTTCACCGACAGCGCGAGAGAGGTTAACTAACTTGACTTAGGAGGGGATTAATTTTTTGTTTGTCTCATGATATAGATCATGATGTGAGATTACATATATATAATAGCGCATGTGTACACATGAATCCATCCCGCTGGATCGAAGGGGGGGGGGCGAGCACACAACACGTCATGAACGACCTCTTGCTCTGTGTGGGGACCTCTGCGATTTTCAACGCATGCACCACATGAATGTTGTGCATTGGGTCGGGTATTCGACACATATGCATGCATCACACACCTCCATAAATATGTTCAGGACACACGCATGCAATGGTTTTCTTTGGACACACTCTCACTCTCTTGGTTATGGGCGGCAAGCCTATATATATTCATGGGCCCGTGTGGACGTCCATCATTTTGACCAACGACGAGAAAGGTTACCAGGGTGGATTCCTCTTCTATGCTTCGAGTTACCGTATAGTAGGTCGACCATTCCAAGCCTAATTAAGTTTGAGCACATGCTACGCGTCGTGTACCCTCACTTAGTGTGTGGATTTTACGGTTCCAAAGCATGGTGCCACATCAAATTTGTGCATTGGGTATTCAAACACCACACACACCACTTCCATATACATACTTGGGCCACATGCACAGAGTGGGTTTGTCTTCATACAGTACTCCCTCGTGAGGTTATCAGCGACAAGCTAGCCCATTTTGCGGGGTCGTGTGGATGTCCATCACTTTGACCAACAACGAGCGGGAGAGATTGTACGACCAAGTTGGATTCTGCTTGGTCCGTGTTACAGTACGTCTTGGTGAGATGCCCTCCCCCCGACGTGTCTATGGGGGGGCTACTTCGCGCTACCTGCAACCTCCGTGGGGTCAGGGAATTCCGGTTAATTTGCGAGGCACACGTGCCACATCAAAGTTGTGAATGGTAGTTAAATATCACACCACACCCTTTTCATACATATAGTAGGGCCACCCGGATGTGGTTCGTATGTAGTCTCACCCATCTCGCGCCACAAGCACACATTTGTGCGTCGGCACACGGTCCACCTTTGTCGGGAAGCGAAAGGTGAAGTTTGACCATATATATATGATGGACTCCTATAGGTTTTGTGTTATGGTAGGGTGAGATTTCAGAACTAGCTATTTGGGGGCATGCATTCGTAGCTAGGATTCCCTTATCGCCGACACGAAGTGGGGTTCGTAGGGGGTGGCTGACTAGCAATACTATGCTTTTGTGTGACAGGTGCCACATCAAAGTTGTGCATTGGGTATTCGAACTTCAAACCACCCTTCTCATACATATATTTGGTCCACATGCAAGTGTGTTCGTGTTCTGACCCTCTCCCGTGTTATTCTTTTTGCCAAATTTATAAACAGCACACGAGTTGGATGTAGAAACCATTTGCGATTGGGTACGCAATAGACACGGTTCGGTCAGACTACCCGTGTGCCACACCCGTGCCCTGCAGTCACTCACATCAGCACAGTAGATTGGGCTCCACGAGGCTTGCCTCCCGGTCTTGAAAATATCTACTGCCTCGTAATCTCGAAAATATCTACCGCCTGAAAGGTTTTAATGTTTGATAGCACACGATTAGTATGTGCGGACCGTGTGCGATGTCTGTTACTCTCGTTCTGCTTCAATCCCTTGATTCAAATTTTTAGTAGCCCCGGCATTTTACTCCAGCCTCTGCATCCCTTGCAATCTCAAAAATATATGCTCGCCCTTGATTCAAATTTTCAGTAGCCCCGCCTTGTTACTCCCGCCTCTGCATCCCTCGCAATCGCAAAAATATCTGCTCGCCCTTGATTCAAATTTTCAGTAGCCCCGGCATTTTAATCCCGCCTCTGCATCCCTCGCAATCTCAAAAATATCTGCTCGCCCTTGATCCAAATTTTTAGTATCCCCGCCTTGTTACTCCCGCCTAGTAAATTTTTTAGTTACCGCGGTATTTCCTCAAACACCACCTTGCCCCCCCTCCACACACACCACACACTCCCCAAAACCTCCGCTCACACAGACACACACCACCCCTCCCTCGCTCGAAACGATTGGTAGGTCGCCGCCGCTGCCTCCTCCATCCTCAACCGCTGCCTGTGTGCCGGGGAGCTCGAGGAGCCAATGGCCAAAAAGAGGTTTATCGCGGCCTCTTCGCCCGACGCCAGCGAGGTGGCTGCCGAGGTGTCCCCATCGTCCTCCGCGGGCTCTTTATCGATCCGCCGTCGCTGGTCGCCCGATCCGCCCGCCGCCGCGGCCACACGCCGGTTTGAGGACTTCCCCGTCCTCCCTCGAGCCCGGCCACCGATGAGGTCCTATCTCGGGGTCCGGCAGCGGTGGTGGGGGACGTGGGTCGCCGAGATTACGGATCGGGAGACCCACACCCGCTGGTGGCTCGATAGCTTCCACACGGCCAAGCTCACGGCCATGGAGTACGACCGCTGGCAGGTCCGCTACCACGGCACGGCGGCTAGGCTCAATTTCCCCTTCGGCACACCTCTGGTCGACCTCGTTCCGCCGAAGCCAGGGTGGTGAGCTCGGCTATGGCGCTGGAGGACCGTGAGGCGTGGGAGCGCCTCGAGGCCGAGGCCGCCGCCGAGGCCTACATGCAAGAGCTCCGCCGGCAGCACCCGGAGCTCATGGAGGCGGAGCGGGTGATATTTGCCGGCATGGAGGGCGGTGAGGTTATTGTGCTCTCCTCCGATGACGAGGTCGAAGGCGGCGAGGACGGCGGCGCGGAGGGCGTCGAGGTGGGCGGCAAGGACGAGGAGATCGACGTCGACGAGTGGAGGAGTGTCTTCCTCAACGACCCCGACAACGGCACCGGCCCGGACCTGGCTCGCGGCACACCGTACCTGACGATGAAGGATTGGCTCGACCTCCACTTCGACCGAAAGTAGTTTAGCTTAGTTCAATTTTATGTTTTATGTTCGGTTATGCAAAACTATCTATGTTTATGTTTGAATGCATGCTACTTTTGGTTGAACATGCTTTGAACTTAATCAAATTGAAGTTTACAATGTTAAGTTTAGGGGATCGACTAGAAACGGCCAAAAATTGCTGGAGTATATATATATCCACTAAGGGTTTTAGTCCGTTAATTTTTAAAGGATCGGCTAGAGATGGCCTTATGCCTTGTTTATTTCAGTTCTTCACAATGTGATGCTCTATATGTGCAACTATTTGCCGTGCAGTTCAATTTCATCAATAATAGTTTCAACAATACCACTATGAATTATGATATTTGGTTGCTGTTAAGGATGTTGCAGTTAACATGCCTTTTCGATTTTTTAACATTAACTAGTGTACTTTAGACCTGCACAATACCAGTTTGAATGACTATTTGCTTGTTTTTAAATGTTATGCCTGATGCAGTTAACACACCTTTCCACTTTTTGTTTTGCTTAACTAGCATGCTTAAACCTGCACACTGAAGCTATCATTTGTAGATTATGTTGTCTACCATGGATATATTTGGTTGATGTTTAGCCTGTTGTGCTTAACATGCCTTTATATGTACTCATACAGGACAATATTGAGAACAGTGATGTTTTCCATCGAGGTTAGTTTCATCGCATTGCTTATATGTAGTCACTGTTCAGGATATTGGTAGCTGGTACCATATAGCCTGGGGGCTGATAAGGGATTAATCTTCGAATCGGACATTTCACTGAATATATCTGTAACCCATTTATCAGTAGGTTAACTAGGGCCATATTTAATATATCTGAGGCTACATAGCAACATGCATTGTACTGACTGACTAAATATGCAATCCCAGGCTACATAGCAACAAGGAAGAGTGTTACCTTAATGTTCTGATGATGTCTAGATATACATGTAATAAAATCTTATATAATGGGATGGAGGGAGTGTTGTACTACATCATTTTGCAATTGTTGTTTAGCTTCTAATATTAACTTGGTGCTTTTAGGTACATATGTCATTGCCAAAGATCCACACTTCGACCCTTTCTGCGTATGGGGCAATGAGATATTCATGAACCAACATCAAGTGAGGAAACTGATAAAGATTGTTATTAAAATGGGTCAAAAGATGTCAATCAAACTATTTGTTTACACTTTATGCAAGACAACAGTGAACTGCAGGATGGTAAGTAAGAACTCTGTAGCCTTCTTTTTACTGCCCGTAATGAGTTGTGTTAGATGACAATGTCTGAATCTTTTTTCCTTTGAAGTGGATCCTGAAGCAGTTTACTCAAGATTACCTCTCAAACTACATGATTGGCGGGCGGCCATCACAAGGGGTTGGACTGGAGTCATGCGTGCCTTCTGCATCCAGGAGAGCACAATAGGGCCATTCCGCTTCACTTTGTTCAGCAACCAGAATGTTTGTCGCCTCTTTCTTTACCATCTGTAATAGTACAAGTATAGAACCCTGGTTCATCATTCTTTATTTGGTGCTTATGTAATTCTTGAACATATGTACCTGTGAATCGAATAATGCATTGGTTGTTTGAACCTGATGGATATGAATAAAGCTATAGCCTACTTTCAAGTTCAAATTAGGTACAATTTTAAATAGCAGCAATTAGATTAGGGTGAAATTACGGTGTGCAGGTCATTACGGCACACACAGTCTATAAAGCACAGCGTGTGCGATATACATCATAATCCGACACAGTTCACGGAGAGGAAACATGTGTAACAATGCACACAGTTGCCGTTTGCAAAGCGCGTGTGATGTTAGACACTATTACAAACGGTGCGGGGAAACTAAATGTGTGTGATTGTCTACCTATCGTACACGGTTTACAATCATGAACTGTTTGTGATGTGCCAGGCATCATAAACGTAGAGCCAGTTTGGTACGTGCCTGGAAAACTCCCGTGCCTGGAATGTGCCTGGTTTTAGGTAAAACCACAAAACTCTGACTGCGATGGAAATGCGAGCACAAACGAGTAGCTAGGATGAAACGTTTGGGATATTCGAGATATCAGAAACGGTTATATAGGGACAACTGTATGCATCAAGGCTCCCTATCCCCGACAGTTTCTGGGTCGTGTGGGAAGGACCCCCCTATCGCAGTCACTCACTTGGCGACGGTTCCAAATGCCATCGCGGAAAGGGGTTAAAAACCATTTGTATAGCACCTCGCTATACCCGTGCATTGTGAATGACTGAAATAAACAAGGCATAAATGATCAGTATAAAAACCAAATATAGCCATTGAAAACTGGACAGAGTCTCACTGCTACCAACCTAACAAGCAAATACAGATAAACAGGGCATATGCTCTAAAACTGGACAAATGCTTACTGCAACCAACCTAACAAGCAAATACAGATAAACAAGGCATCTACTTGAAAACTGGACAAATGCTCACTGCAACCAACCTAACAACCAAATACAGATAAACAAGGCATCTGCTTGATAACTGGACAAATGCTCACTGCAATCAACCTAAGAACCAAATACATATAAACAAGGCATCTGCTCGATAACTGGAAAAATGCTCACTGCAACCAACCTAACAACCAAATATAGATAAACAAGGCATCTACTCACTATAAACAACCAAATATAGCCATTCGTGAAACTAAAGTGGACAATTCATACTTAAGCATCACATAGCCCTATTGAACAATACATTTTTTGCATAACTAAAATAATTAAACATGGCACAGTTAAAGCACCGCACGGCAAATGCTACTACAACAAAGGGTACGGGTTGGCAAGCTAGAAAAGGTAAGATTTGCTGATAGGATGTTGCCTCACATGTCATGGACGGGATCCTTCCAGTTGGAAGAGCAGAGACCCATGGTGCGCTCTCTGATGTCACAGATGGGCTGTTTCACCTTGGAAGAACCTTTGTGGGTGCCCTCCTCGTGGTCGTGGTCGATGAGATCTGACTTGGCAATTGAGGATCCCAAGCCGCCGCCGTAGAACATGTCCTTCAGAAATGACAAAATGGGCTCGATGGCGTACAAGGATCGCAAATCCTTGACCGCTTAGCGGAGGAGATCAGTGGCAGGGCCGTTGAAGAGATCGACGGCGGTTGAACCAGAGGGGTTGGAGATGGACCACTTAACCTATGACATGGCCCGCGTGAAGTCGTCGATGTCGACGAGCTTGATGTCGTAGCCAGCTTTCCCGAGATACAGTAATATGCTATCCCGCTGACATGAAGCCTTCGGCATGGCAACATAGTCAATGTCTTTGCCGGCTTCCGCGGAGACGTGTTGCTCCGGGATCGACAGGTCGGGGCGAACGGCGGCCACCTCGCCAACGTCCGCCGGAGAGGCCATGATAAACCTCTTCTTGGCCGAACGCTCGTCGGGCTCCCTGGGATATGTGGTCGAGCTTAGGCTGCGACATTCTGGAGTAGGGGATGTGGATCTGGCGGGGAGGGACACCGCAAGCCTCATCTAAAAACTCAGGGGAGTGGGGCAACGATATGGGAATCGTTGGGTAACCTGAACTTTATTATATAAGCTAGGAGGAATGGGTAGACCGGCAGGGGTTGGGAGCGGCGGCGGCGGCGAGCTACGGTTCAAGGGGGGAAGGGGCCGGGTGGGGGACTATGGAGGGGGGGTGGTGTTTGACGATACGCCGTGGCTACTGAAAATTTTAGTAATGGTGGGTGGAGATGGTGGTGGACGAGGGAGGGAGACGGTTCAAATGCCTCGGCTACTGCAATTTTACTATAAGGTCGGTGCTGGAGGAGTGTGGGCGACGGTTGAAGTACAGCGGCTACTAAAATTCGGGTAAAGGAATTGATACGGGGCGGGAGTACCCAAGATCGCGCACGGTGCAATAAGAATATGCATGTATGATAATAAGGAAAAGTGGCGGAACCACCGATTTTTGCAATGCTCAAGGCAAGTAGTTTGCTTTTAGATTTCTAGCTAGCTAGTCTATCGCACATGGTTCGTCCTAATTTCTAAATAAACTACCCGCCTTTAGCTTGCGCAGGTGGTGATTTTAATTACAGCGCACTTGCATCGCACATAGTTAAGCCAGTACCTCCACCCTTTGCTCACGCTTGCGCAGTCGTGCTGATTTTACAGCGCACTTGCATCGCACACGGTTGAGCCAGTACCTCCACCTTTGCTCGCGCTTATGCAGTCATGGTGATTCACAGCGCACTTGCATCGCACACGGATAAGACATTATACCCGTGTCCGTTGAGCATCATCAGAGTCTTTGCAGCAAAAAAACGTTAGAGCGGGTCAGAAGACAGCCACACCAGCATGTGGCCCAAATATATATGAGTGAAAAGGGTGGTCTGTGATGTTCAAAATTCCAATGCACAACTTTGACCGCACGGGCCCACGGTTGGGCTCGTCGTCGAAGATCGATGAGAGGGGCCAGAAGTCAAGAACCACCTGTAAGTGGCCAAATATATGTAGGAATATTGGGTGTGATATTTAAAACTTTAAATACACAATGCACAACTTTGGTGGCGCCTGCCTTGCAAACCCGAAAGCACCCTTGGATATATCTATAATGACATAATGTCGTAGCTAGCTAGGGTGCTTGACCCACCACCTCCCACTTCGTGTCAGCGAGGCGGATGCACGTAATGATACTTTGGTCATACATGCATGTCGCCATGACCTACCATAAGACGGACCAGTGAATCTATCGTTTGGTCAAACAACAACTGTTGTTGTCGATAAACCGCTTGGGCCAATAGATTGAACCATTATAAAAATCGCATGAGAGGGACCACAAAACCAGCACCTCTTGCATGCGGCCCAAAATGATGTACGTTGGAAGGGGTGATGTGTGTTTTCAATATAGAATAATGTACAATTTAGATGTGGTGCCTACCTCTCGATACAGACAACAACCATGAAGGCCAGGTAGTTAAGGACGAGATACGCAGGGTACGGTGTAGGTCGAACCCAGCAATCCGAGTATGTGGGAGGGAATCCTGACAACGCATGAGCTCGAGCTTTGGTTGAACGACATGTGACGGTGACCGGCCCTAACACGAAGAACTAGGAGGAATCCATTCATGGCCAACACATACCCCTCGTTATCGGTCAAAGGGATGATATATATACACTCGGGGAGCCCACAGATATGCATGTCATCACAAAAAACCGCACAAGGGCGACGTGGTCGATCAGAAGACCCCGTATACACTGCATGCGGCCTGAAAATATGTATGGGTACGGTGGTGTGTGATGTGTTTAAATCCCGAATGCACAACTTCAATGGGCCACCAACTACATTACAAACCGAACACCGTACCCGACCCCAAGCCTGGTTCAATACGTCTGATGTCGGTTTCCCAACTTCGAGGCGGCGGCGGGGGGGGGGGGGGGGGGGGTGTCGTTCAACGCATGCGCTCAAACTTTATTTGGTCTAACATGGCACACATAGCAATAGGAAACCATCATGGTCAAACCCTTCTCCACTACAAAAAAAAGACACATCTGTGACATTTTGGGCCGAACGAATTTTTTTTCTGTCATGCTTATGACACTTCTATGACGATAATTGTGACAAAAGCCGGTATCATCATAGATGTGGTGGGCTCCTACTTCTATGACGAAAAATCATGACAGAAAATGGGCTTTTCGTCCTGGGCGGGCCGGAGACGGACCTGCATGACATTCTTTGTGCCGTCCATGACGGAAAAAATCGTGGTAGAAGCGAGGGCGAGGAAAATTTTGGGGAGTTCCCGGTTACGATGGGTGGTCGGGGCCGAGCGATGCACGGAGGGATTGCGTGTTTCTCTCATACACGTACGCGCGTGGATGCGAGGCGTTGGGCTCTAACTGAACTTGAGCGAGGCGTTCGCCTACTGAACCCGAGCGATCGATCGATCCCTGGCTGTTAACTGAACCCGATCGAGGGATTCCTTCACTACTGCTGCTAACAGAAGCCGATCGAACCTGCTGCCTCTTGATGAACAGTGAATGTGGGGGTTGGTTGAACCAGTCGAGATGTACGTGGTTGGGGTTGGATGAACAGTTCCCGGTGGGGGTTGGATGAACAGGACCCCGTGGTAGTAGTAGTAGGCCGTTGGCGCTGGATGAACAGGACCCCGAGAGGAGGGCCGCCACAGCCGAGCTAGTTGGGGGTGGATGAACAGGACCCCGTGGAGGGCTGGTTGAACAGTAGCCGGTGGAGGGCTGGATGAACAGTAGCCCATGGATGAACAGTAGCTGGTGGAGGCAGGAGGAAGACGCGGTGGATGAACAGTGTAGGTGGAGGCTGAAGGAAGTCGATGGTGGGTGAACAGTAGCTTGTGGAGTCCCGTTTTGCGGTACGCCACACCCCTCCGATGAACAGGACCCCCGTTTCGACTGTAGCGCTGCAACACAAGTCCATTTCCTCCGTTTTGCAGTACGCCACACCCCTCCCGATGAACAGGACCCCCGTTTCGACCGTAGCGCTCCAACACAAGTTTGTTTCCTCTGTTTTGCAGTATGCCACACCCCTCCCGATGAACAGGACCCCCGTTTCGACCGTAGCCGGTCGAACAGAAGGCCATTTCCTCCATACTGCAGTACGGCAGACCCCGTTTCGGCTATTCCGTCCAAGCCGGTTGGCTCCTGTTGAACAGGACACATTCTGACCCAGTCTGTTGCCTCCCGATGAACATGACGCTGTTTCTCCGTTCCGACCCAGCCGGTTGGCTGCCCGATGAACAGGACGCCGTTGCTGCCGTCCGTTGCCTCTCCATGTACACGAGCCCTGGCCGTACGTATGCGCGAGTAGGCATTCGAAACCCCACCCGTATGTACGTACGTGGCCGTATTTTTTGGCATGTGGCTCTACGTATGTGTACACGGTTTAGAAGGGACTGCCTGAACTGCTACGTCGGGGGCTCTACTACTACATGTGCTGCTTCTTGCTCGGCCACGGTTCATCATTGCAGAGAGACCGATCGACCAGTATGTACGTACACGTTCGCGACAACGCTACGTATGCTTCGACCAGGTGGGTCCCGGCTGTCAGGGAGGATAAGGAGGCACTTCCTTGCGTGCGAAGTTATTGGTGGTGGGTCTGAGCTATTAGGGGGAGGATTCATTTTTCTCGCGCCTAATATGGAGGCACTTCCTTGCGTGCGAAGATGTAGCCGGTGGGTCCATCTATCAGCCTCACCACGTACACTACTCTTCTGATGGCTGTCGTTCATTGACCACGTTGACCACGCAGTGCGAACAGCACCCAGGCGGTGGACGACGGCGAGGCCTAGGAAGGGAACGACGCTGAGCCAGGAAAGACGAGGCAGGTGGATGCCCACACGGAGGGGAGTACGAGGGTTCACTGGTTCGGCTGCGGTGTAAGGCTGCTGTCGCCGGAGAATAATAGGGGGTGTGGGTGAGTAGAGGGAAGGCCTGGCCAGTAGTAGTATGGTCGGGCGGTGAGGCCTGCGCAGCAGCACAGCCGGCCAAGGGAGGCTGAAGCAGGCGGTTCGGCGGGCGCAGGTTTGGGCGGCTGGAGCAAGAAGACCAGAGGTTGAAGACGCAGCTTGGCCGTTGGATTAACATCCAACGGTCAGTGCAGCTAGAACCGTTTATTGACTAAGTTGACAAAGCCCTGCGTACACATTAACTTAGTAGGCCCACAAGTCAGCCTTCAAATCTGGTGGGTCCCAGCTAGCAGGGGAATCAATTTTTTTTCACGTAATAAGGTGGCACTTCCTTGCGTGCGAAGATGTTTTCTAGTTTTTTTAATTTCTTCTTTTTTGAGTTAGAATAAAAAGAAAACAATTTAGCATCTTCGGTACAATCTATATTTTCACGAAAAGGGTCATAATAAAGCTGGTGGGTCCCAGCTGTCAGGGAGAGGAAACTTTTTATTTCCGCGTAATAAAGGAAGCACTTCCTTGCGTGTGAAGATGTAGTTGGTGAGTCAAACCTGTCAGGGGGAGAAATTATTTGTTTTCGCATAATACAGGGGCACTTGCTACATGCGGCCATGGGCCATGTGGGTCCCTACTGTCAGCCACTCCATGTACATGCCTCATCCGATGGTTGTCGTTTGTTGAAAAAGTTGACCACGCCGCGCCGAGGAACCAACGCAGTGAACGATGGCGAGTCCTACGAAGGGAATGACTCGGAGCCGGCAAAGACACAGTAGTGGATGCCCACACGGAGGGGAGTATGAGGGTTCACTGGTTCGGCTGCGGTGTGAGGCTGCCATCGCCAGAGAAGAACAGGAGGTGTTGGTGAGTAGAGGAATGGCCTGGACGGCATTTGGGAGTAGGGTGGGCCGGTGAAGCCTGCGCGGCAGCACAGCCGGCCACGGGAGGTGGTAGCAGGCGGTACCACCGGCGGTGGTTTGGGCGGCTGAAGCAAGAATATCCGAGATTGAAGAAGCACTACAGCCGTTGGATGGACATCCAACGGCCACTGCTGCTAGAATCGTGCCTTGACTATAAGTTGACAAATCCTTCCGGACGCCTTAGTAGGCCCACAAGCCTTCCGTACGCGTCACTGACTATAATTCTCAAAAAAATAGTAGGCCCACAAGTGAGCATCACATCTGTGGTAGAGAACATATAGCCCATTTGCGATTTGCAATAATGTACAGCCCATTTTTGAATTCTAATGGAATTTACTACAACCCATTTACAGTCTGTTAAAATTATAGCCCATTTTTTAGCCAGGACAACAATTAATAATTTCAACCAACCTCTCAAAATAGAATTCAACCAAAAATCCCACATTTTGATGGGATGCAAAATATTTTTATCCCAAAATTTCGAGTCAGATTAAATATAATTTCAAAATGAATTTGTATTAGGTAAAAATCTAACGAAATATTGCGCGCGCGATAAGTAATGAAATTAAAATTTCCAAATTCAAAAAATAATATTTTTGAAACTAGTTACCTGTTTGGTGCGTTTTTGTATATTTACAGCCCAGTTTTTATAATTACATCCCATTTATTATTTTTTAAATCCCATTTTCTTGTTAGGCCTAATGCATCCCTCCTAGGAAAGATTTACAGCCCAGCGGGGCGGAGAATAACAAGTTGACCAGGGTTGGTATTCCGCTAAAAAAGTATAGCTGGGCTAGCCATTTTCACCTTGAAAAAATAATATTTGGGCTGGATATTTGGTTGACATAAAATAATAGCCTGGGCAAGACGGGCCACAGCCCGCCCAGTTGATACCCTGCTCCTCTGAACAACAACAAAAACATCGCTCAATAAAAACTCCGCTTACACCTAAAAAAACAAATACTGCTCGAGCTGCTGGGTCCCAGCTGTCGGCCGCTCCTTGTGGAATTCTCTCATTTATTGACTATATAGGTTGACAATGGTGTGGGACCGTGATGTCAGGAAACCAGGAGGAAGCAAAAAAAATATAGTTGTATATAATAAGGAGGAACTTGCGTACATACGGCTATGGCCCTGGTGGGTCCCTACTGTCATCCTCTCCAAGTAAAGTCATCTCTTGATTCCTCATGTTCGTTGACCATGTTGACAATGCTTGGCACCATGGTGAGCGCAACAACTCGAAGGACGACGAAGAGGGCCTCGTGGGCCCTACGGATGGTCTGATACAGCACCCGCTGCTCATTCAGGAAGCCAGGATCATCGGACACCTATGAGCACCTTCGAAAGACTGAGCCGGCATGAAACGGTAAGGCCGCGCTTGGGAGCTCTGGATTGTTTCACACCTGTATTAAGATACAAGTGTAATTTACTCGCCACCGGAAAAAACGCGTAAAATACAGGCATAATGAAACCGACGGCCCGAGGTCTATAACGAAAACCGGCGAGTTACGCGTGTAATTTGAGAGACCAGTGTATATTTTACTAGTCGAAATCGACCAACCAAGCGCTTCGCCCAAGACCATCTGCTTTTATTTACAAGCGTTACAAGCGGTTTTGGTTGGAAAACAACGATCCAATCACGGCCTAAGATGATGAGTTGGTCGGAAGGTCATATGGTTTCACCTCTAACCTACCCGAGTTGTCATATAGGCTATGAATGAAACATAAGACGATGAACTTCTTAAGCACAGAAACAACAAAAGAGGATGATCTTCTTAACATGCAAATCACTGGCATTAGATCAACATGCAAAACAATATGAAGAATTATTCTTAGGAGGCACAGTGAACAGCTCGTAATGCCGCATGCCACAGCATTCCAAGCTCAACTTTGCAATCAAACTCACAAGGCCTGGCATTACATAGACAACATTCAGAACAAACTCTTAAAATACCTTACATAAGTCAACATTCATGTGACTATGCATCTCAGCAGAGTAAATATTTACTTCTGAACTGAACACAGGAATAGGAAAAAACGATCGACGCTGCTCACAGCAAAGGGCTTCCCACTCAAAAATATCAAATGCATGTCTTCTGGCTAACATCAATGAGCAAAATTTGACAAGGTTTTCCAATTCCAATATATTAAACTAATGTCTTCTTGCTAACATCAATGATTAAACTTTGATAAGCTTTTCCCATTCAAAATATGTAATGCCTATGATTGTGGAACGGGGCAGGGTTTGTCATCAGTTTGCACATTGAAATGGCACATGGAGCCGGATTAACCAGCGTATCTTTTTGTGCAGTTCAACTAAAATCAAACAATGTCTTGTGTAGCATGATGGATTTCGTATTTATATGCTGCAAGAAAACAAAGACACATCAGCACACACATGAATATTGGCCCCAGTGTCAACCCACCAATCGGTGGACTGACAAACTGAAAGTACGGTAAACAGATTACCATACCCAGATGCCCCATCGTTGTTGCTTAGAGTGACATTGACAGACTTGGAGTCCTGTCCTGGCTTCTTGTACTTGTTTGGGCACTTGTTTGCCCAGTGTTCCTCTGAACCACAAGTAAAGCACCCATCTCTCCTTTTGTCTTTCTTCTTACCCTCCTTAAAGGTAGTATTCTGCTGGACAGAGTTCTTTCCCTTGAACTTGTGGGAATTCTTCTGCCTTGAACACGTTGGTAGCTCCATTCATACAGGCATGGTTTGTCATCAATTTGCACATTGAAATGGCACATGGAGCCAGATTAACCAGCGTATCTTTTTGTGCAGTTCCACTAAAATCAAACAATGTCTTGCGTAGCATGGTGGATTTCGTATTTATATGTTGCAAGGCATTGAACACGTTGGCAGCTCCATTCAAGTAGATAGTCCAGTGGCTCAAGGTGACGACGAATGATTAGAGAACCATTCGATGTATTATGCATGATGAAGTATTATGGAGGACACGAACCATCTGAACATTTTGTGCAGCTCCACTAAAATCAAGCTGAGCATCCCTGTCTGCATAAATACAGAAAAAATGTGATGAATATAATAGTGGTACTAGTTGATTAAACATACGCTTACAACTATAATCATCTTCATTATCTTAACAGGAAAAGATAGCAATACAATAGCTTGTTAAACATTTATTCAAAACAATACAACAATATAAGTAGCACAACATAACAAAGCACAATCATGTGGATGAAGGCCGATACTGACCTCGTTTGTTACAGCTGCGTCGGCAACTGACTTGGTCATACCTTTCCTTGTGGAGTGAATTTTGCACTCCACGTGTTGTTGGGTTGCCCATGCTCTCTGTAGACTAGTCATGTCACCAGCGTCTACTAATACTCTGTAAAGCTTCTCGATCATTCCTTGTGTAATGTAGTGCAAACAGTGACTGCTTCTTTCTGCAAAGTGGAAAGACCAACTGGGCCCAATAATGCAACAGTTTGCCTTAAACACATTGGCT
This sequence comes from Thinopyrum elongatum, assembly GCA_011799875.1. NCBI lineage: Eukaryota > Viridiplantae > Streptophyta > Magnoliopsida > Poales > Poaceae > Thinopyrum > Thinopyrum elongatum. Next base: position 364,306,177 of record CM022297.1, on the reverse strand, counting down.
CCTTTTGAGCAGTTCAACTAAAATCAAAGTCGAAATAGAACTGAGCAGAAGTTTTGATATCCCTGTATGCAACAATAGGTATAAGGGAAACAATTACTAAGAAATAACGGTTGATGACTTATACTCCCAGAAGAAAAAACATCTACCTTATCTTAATGGGAAACAAAGCAGGAGAGTAGCAATTCTCAAACAGTGTGATTCATTCATATTAACTGAGACATTATCTTAACAATGCCTTGTTTCAACATGTATAAAGAACGACAAAGCAGAAAACTACCATTCCTAAAACAATGCGACTGATTCATATTAACAGAAGCATTATCTTAACAATACCTTGGTTAAACATGTAGAAATAACTACAAAGCAGGATAGTACCATTTGTAAAACACTGTAACTGATATATAATAACAGAGACATTATCTCAACAATACATTTCTTAAACATGTACTCCGGCCGATCCCTAACAGAAATGGTACTCCCGCCGGTCCCTAACAAGTGTTGCAGTTTTGAACTAAGATTCAGTAGTTAATTCTGAGAGTGGCATTGCTTAATTTTACCAGTGGCATTAGATTAACAAAAAGCAAAAACAGTTCCAGGGGAGAGTGGGCGCAACAAGACCATGTGCTTCCATCTACTTATAAAGGGGGTGATGCAGAGTTTGTTGTAACAAAGCAACAAGCATCATGTCTGGGTTGGTCCCATTTTTGTTCACTTAATGGGAAAAGACAGCAATTCAATAGCTTCAATTCAACATTTATTTAAATCTGTACCAATACAAGTAGCACAGCATCTCAAAGCATACTGCACGATCATGTGGATGAAGGCAGGTACTAACCTTTCATGACGCAGTCAATATCACCTACGAATCTGCCAACAGGAATAGGAAATCCAATCTCGTTTTGTGTAGTTCAACTAAATCAAGCAAAGTCGCCGGTGTGACATTTAAGTTCGGTATAGCAACAAGTTGAATAGATATCCCTGTTTTAACAGAGGCAAAAAAGGAAACAATTACTGGCCAATAAAGGAGGATGAAACATACGGCAACAAAAAGGAGCATCTAACTTATCTTGATGGAAAACAAAGTAGGACAGTAGCATTTCTAAAATGGTTGCATTGATTCATATTGACAGAGACATTCTCTTAAAACAACTTTCGTTAAAAATGCAATTTACTTTTAACAGTGGCATTACTTCAATTTTCCAGCGGCATTCTTAGATTAACAACAGCAAAATAGTTGTATGGGACATGGGACATGGGACATGGCAGCACCATGTGTGTCCACACGTATAAATGGGTGATGCAGAGTATGTTGCCAAGCAACATATCTGCGTTGGTCCCATATTTGTTCTCTTTGAACCTTTTTCCTATGTGAGGGCAGCAAATCTAGTCCTGCACAAACTACCCGACCCCCCAGTTTCTTTCCTTTTTCAACAAAGAGATCGGTTCCTTACAGATGTGTGTACTGGGTTACCCCCTTTTTCCCTTTTCGACCAACAAAGCAGCTGGATAGCCAGTCTATACTACTTTCCCTCCTTTCCTCATTGAACCACGTCCTAGATTCATGCTCCACCCCACCCCACCCTTCTTTCCTCTTTGAACCAAGACCTAGATTCGACTACAGAATCAAAAAAGATCCACATGCAGCTAGAGCAATGACGATTTCAAAGAAAATTATACCTTAGGGTCGTCGGGATGTGGCTAGGCATGCGGCAGGAGGCCGGATCTGCCCACACTACGTACAGCAGGGAGGAAGAAGGGGTTGGTGGCCCTCCCGCACAGGCGCTGGGTGAAAGAGAACAGCGCAGCCGGCAGTGGATTGCCTCCCTCGCCGAAGGCGACAGAGTGAACGCTGCACCTCCTCCCCTTCACGGTGCGACGGGATCCGGACGGCTCCTTCACCAGCTGTGAGGGGGGAGAGAGAGACAGAGGCCAATGCAGTCTTGTTTAGATCTGGTGAAGAGGGTGAGAGACTGTGAATATAGTAAACCCTAGCAAAGGAACGCTGAGCCTCCAGCGTGTATATATATATATATATATATATATATATATATATATATATATATATATATATATATATATATATATATATGTAGGGCGGCAAGAGTGTGGAGAGTGCAAACCCTAGCGAACAAGCGCTGAGGCTCCAGCTTATATAGTACTTAGATAGTACTCGTGTATACTACTAATATATAGTGGAGTGGTTTTCTTTTTCTCTCCATAACAATCATTTTAAATTGTGTAACTACGAAACAAAACTCTTTATTTACCGTACCAGTAAAGAAAACTACTTACGATCAACTAACGATCCACGCATCCTGATCGCACTTCCTGTCCTTCACGTGCGGTACACTACCCTCCGTTAAGTGAACAACCACACACGCGCCAAATTATCGTAAATGTGTGAGAGTGTGTACAAATAAAGAATTTTAATTTCAATTATCGGAAAGGTTTGAGAGTATGTACAGTTTGCCCTCTCTCAATAATTATGGTTTGTTGTGTTCGGCCTAAACTTGGTCAAACTTTACAAAGTTTGACTTCAGTCAAATCTAATATGCAGAGTGAATAAAAATGGAGGGCTACTATGTCCATCCGGGTTTTTAGTCCACACCATATTTTTAATCAAAGACTGACCACATATTTAGTTAATAGCTGGACAAATAAAATTACAGGGGAGCTGAAGACAAAGTTGTGAGAAGGCTTAGAAATCAATACAAAACTTATGCTCTTAGTACCAATGTCGATGCTTCTTCGAGGAAACATTTGATTCATAGCCAATTGTGTGATAAAATTGCACCAACGTGAAAGACGACTGCGTCTCCAACGCAACCAAGGTGAACTGATGAAGGATATCATCTTTGTGGGTAACAAGCAAAGAGCACTGATGGAAGACAACTTGTTTTTCGTTGAAAATCGATCAGCTTCACCAGCCGATGCAACCATGAGACGCAAGCATGAGCATCGATAGGTCATCATGGTGATGCATCATCCATTTGGCATCAAGTTTGGGTGAGGCACCAATGAAGTTTGACAAATCCTCACTGTGGTCTGTTTCTTATCGGTAATCAAGCTCAAGGAAGGAAGAACCATGTGGCAGAGGACAGTGAGGAGGAACAACAATGGCCATCCAATTTTGTGCAGTTCCACTAAAATTGAGGAAGACATGCTCGGGTATGGAGATACGCATCGCTGTTTGCAAAAATATAAAAAAGGGATATAGTGTTGTTACTTTGTTTTGGTAGTGGTACAAGATTAACAGCGACATCTCAATTGTTAATAAGAATTAATGAAAAGTACACCGACAAACAAAAGCATCATGATTATCTTGATGGAAACTAAACCAGGATACCCGAGAAAAAAACCAGGACAGAAGCATTTATCGACGCCTCTGGATTGACATCCGCATTACTTAAAAGGGACGTCACTTTAACATGGGCATTGCTTCATTTAACCAGTGATAGTATTAGATTAGCAGCAGCAATAGGAGCATATGGACAATGACCACACAACCACCATGTACTTTTTGTCGAAAAAACATGTATACCTCCACCGAGGCATAAACCAGGACAACTTTTTTAGTGGCCTTTCCTCTATAATAGTAAAAAATAGGTTATGTTGGACCAATCGACGAACCCTAGCTACTGTACATGGGGAGTTGGGGAGTACTGGCATAGAAGAAAACCCGCATGCAGCGACCTGGGAGCTGGACCAGTACAATGAAGCATGAAATCCAAAAGAAGTTATACCTCAGGTGGGCGAGATGTCGCTTAGGCGGGCGGGCGAGATCTGCCCACACGACGGCAGCGAACAAGGGCGCGGAGGACCTTCGTCCGCGCCAGCGCCAGCTCAGAGAGGATGGTGCGCATCGGCTTCCTCCATCGCCGACGGCGACAACGTCATCGCTGCACCTCCTCACCTCCCACAGCGGACGGGATTCGGCCAGATCTGTGACCACCGGTGAGGAGAGAGATAGAGTGGACACTGTCATCTTGTTTAGATATGGAGAGGGTGAGAGAGTGAGACGCGAGAAACCCTATCAAACAAGAGGCTATATATACAATAGAGTAAAAAAATCTCTTCATAGCAGTGGTTTTAAATAGAATACGCGCGTTCCCAGAAAAAAGAAATGAAAACTGGCGGACAAATCTTTTTTTAACGTACCAAGAAGGAAAACTTGATAAAAAACACGCCCCCGCTTCCAGGTCGTAGTTTTGTATCTCTCACGTGTGGTCCCTGACCCTCCATTATTAAGTGAACAAATTAAAGGGTCAAATTATTACGTACGTAAGCTGCCTCTTCGTGTACAAATGCGCTCCATCGTGTACTCGCGGGTATCTCGGAGGCAGAGTGAGTGCGTGTACATTTCTTCTTGTATGTCATACTCCATTTATCTCACTTCATATTGTTTCCCACTCCTATGATATTCCTATCCTAGGAACAAAATGAGGCGGTACTAAGTTTGTGTGTGTGTGTAGGGAGAACGAGACATCGATGGTGTGTACGAGTAGTCACGAGAGTCGTCGCGCACACACACATAGACATAGACATGCATATCCGTGTTTATGTAAAATTCCATCTCCATCTCCAATCATATTTGTCCAACTGGCACATTATTTACGTTATTAATTATATACGCAGCAATATTTATGTACAGCATCTCTTGTTTGCGGGCGTCCGGACCGCTACCACGCCTGCTCCTGACCGCCCTGGCCAACCCGAACCCTCTTCATCACACGCGCATGCTTCCCGCCCGAAACGGTCAGTGCCGCATTCATGCCCGGCCAGAGCGGACGCGACCTCTCACTGGCGCTGTCATTGAAGCGGCGCGTCGGCCGAGAGAGCGCCGCCCGTGCCGCTTCCCGGTGCATGCGACTGCTCCGCGTTCACCACGGCCGGCCACAACATGCATGTAAAAAGTTCTTGGGAGTCCGTGCTACTGCTAGCTGTCCTCCCCCTCCGCGTTAATCTCTTCCAGTAGTGCTAGTACTCCATGGCGCGATTGATGTCTACTACGCAACTTTATTCTTGTAGACTCGTGTTGGGCCTCCAAGCGCAGAGTTTTGTAGGACAATAGCAATTTTCCCTCAAGTGGATGACCTAAGGTTTATCAATCCGTGGGAGGCATAGGATGAAGATGGTATCTCTCAAACAACCCTGCAACCAAATAACAAAGAGTCTCTTGTGTCCCCAACACACCAAATACAATGGTAATTTGTATAGGTGCCCTAGTTCGGCGAAGAGATGGTAATAAAAGCGTAGTAATGATAGTAGATATTGGTTTTTGTAATAGGAACAATAAAAAACAGCAAGGTAGCAATTGATAAAACGGAACACAAACGGTATTGCAATGCTTGAAAATAAGTCCTAGGGTATGTACTTTCGCTAGTGCAATCTCTCAATAATGCTAATCTAATTGGATCATATAACCATCCCTCAACGTGCGATGAAGAATCACTCCAAAGTTCCTATCTAGCGGAGAACATAAGAAGAAATTGTTTGTAGGGTACGAAACCACCTCAAAGCTATTCTTTCCGATCAATCTATCCTAGAGTTCGTACTAAAATAACACCAAGCTATTCTTTTCGATCGATCTAACCAAGAGTTCATACTAAAATAACACCATATGATACACATCAACCAATTCTAATGTCACCTAGATACTCCAGTGTCACCGCAAGTATCCGTGAGTTGATTATACGATATGCATCAAACAATTTCAGATTCATAATACTCAATCCAACACAAAGAACCTCAAAGAGTGCCCCAAGATTTCTACCGGAGAAACAAGGACCAAAACATGCATCAACCCCTATGCATAGATTACCCCAATGTCACCACGGGAATCCGCGAGTTGAGTGCCAAGACATAGATTAAGTGCTCTCAAATCCATAAAAGTATTCAATCCGATAAAACGAAATCTCAAAGGGAAAACTCAATTCATCACAACAAGATAGAGAGGGGAAAACACCATATGATCCAACTATATTAACAAAGCCCGCGATACATCAAGATCGTGACATCTCAAGAACACGAGAGAGAGAGAGATTAAACACATAGCTACTGGTACAAACCCTCAGCCCTGAGGGTGGACTACTCCCTAGTCATCATGGTGGCTGCCGGGATGATGAAGATGGCCACCGGTGATGATTTCCCCCTCCGGCATGGTGCCGAAACGGGGTATAGATTGGTTTTTCGTGGCTACAGAGGCTTGCGGCGGCGGAACTTCTGATCTAGGGTTACCCCTGATGGTTTCTCTATTTATAGGAATTTTTGGCGTTGGTTTCACGCTGAGATGGGCCTCGAGGTGAGCACAACCCACCGGGGCACGGGCAAGGGCCCAGGCGCGCCCCGGTGTCTTGTGCCCTACTCCTTCACCTTCTGGTCCTTCCACGAAGCTTCTGGGGTCTCTTTTGTTCCAAAAAAAATCGTCAAAAAGTTTCAGCTCATTTGGAGAACTTTCATTTCTGCACAAAAAACAACAGCACGGTAGTTCTGCTGAAAACAACGTTAGTACGGGTTAGTTCCATGCAAATCATACCAAAACCATATAAAATTGTTGTAAACATGGCGTGAATACTTCATAAATTATAGATACGTTGGAGACGTATCAGCATCCCCAAGCTTAATTCCTACTCGTCCTCGAGTAGGTAAATGATAAAAGAAATAATTTATGAAGTGTGAATGCTTGTAAAATTCATAAGTTTGATCAATGATAATTTCAATCACTTTTCCTAGCATCATAACAGCAACTCTTTCTCATAAAACTTATTATGATAAAGTAGCAATTGAAAACATAATTTTTGAGGTGGAATGCTACCTATAATATTTATCATATACTATTTTCTTTTGTAGCATGGACTTTTGGACTTGAATGATTCAAAACAATAGTCTATAATTTGACATGAGGACATCAATACTCAAGCATATCAACAAGCAACCATGTCTTTCAAAATATCAACACTAAAGAAAGCTATCCCTAGCCCATCATGCTCAATCATTGATCCATTCATGAAACACACTCGCATATTAGCTACATCCAATGCTCGAGTACGATCATAGTGCCCCTTAGTTGGTGCTTTATAAGAGAAGATTGAGACTCAAATAAAAATAAAAATTGCATAAAGTAAATAGATAGGCCCTTCGCAGAGGGAAGTAGGGATTTGTAGAGGTGCCAGAGCTCAAAGCTTAAATTGAGAGATAAATTTTTTGAGAGGCATACTTTTCCCGTCAACGAAATCAACCGAGTAATTCCCAACACTTTCCATGCTAGATATATCATAGGTGGTTCCCAAACAGAAAATAAAGTTTATTCCTTTTTCCACCATTTCTTTCACTTTCCATGGCTAGCCGTATCCACGGGTGCCCTCCATACCAACACTTTCCAAGGAATTTATTTTTTGACAACATAAAGTAATTTTTTTTTCATTTTGGGACTGGGCATCCCTATTACCGCCACACTCTCGTGCAATGACAAGTGAATAAACACTTATCTTGAGAATAACACATCTAGCATGGAAAATATTGGCCACCCCCTGCCGCTTCATGAGCGGTACGAGCACACAAAAAGGAAATTTATTTTGAAAATTAGAGATGGCACATACAAATTTGCTTAGAACGGCATGGAAATACCGCATATAGGCAGGTATGGTGGACTCATTTGGCACAACTTTGGGTTTAAGAATTTGGATGCACAAGTAGTATTCCCACTTAGTACAAATGGAGGCTAGCAAATAGATTGAGAAGCAACCAACCAAGAAACAAAAATTCACATAAACGAGCATTGAGCATAACTAACACCGAATAATGCACCACAAGTAGGATGTAATTTAATTGCATAATTATTGACTTTCATGATTGCATAGGGAATCACAAACCTTAAAGCCAGTATTCTTACTAAAGCATAATTACTCACCAACATGACTCACATATCACTATCATCATATCTCAAAACTATTACAAAGAATCAAGTTTATTTTGTCCAATGATCTTCATGAAAGTTTTTATTATATCCCTCTTGAATATCTATCACTTTGGGACTAGTTTATATATTACCATTGCTACTAACAAGCTCTCAAATAAATTTAAGTGAAGCACGAGAGCAAATGACAAACTACTCCAAAAAGATATAAGTGAAGATCAAATGAGTAGTTAAGTAAATGGGTAGCTAATTGAGGACTCTCTCTTATTTAAAACTTTCAGATCTAAGTATTTTATTAAAACAGCAAGCAAAACAAAATAAAATTACATTCTAAGAATAGCACACATCATGTGAAGAAGCAAAAACTTAGGCTCAACCAATACTAACCGATAATTGTTGATGAAGAAAGGTGGGATGCCTACCGGGGCATCCCCAAGCTTAGATGCTTGAGACTTCTTGGAATATTAACTTGGGATGCCTTGGGCATCCCCAAGCTTGAGCTCTTGTGTCTTCTTCATTCTTCTCATAACACGGTTTCCCTAATTCTTAAAAACTTCATCCACACAAAACTCAACAAGAACTCGTAAGATACGTTAGTATAAATCAATGCAACACCTTATCATTCTCTACTGTAGAAAATCACTAAAATTATTATTTAACATTTCATACTAAATGCCTCTGCATATTTAATACTCCTATCCTCAAATAGAATCATTAAACAAGCAAACATATGCAAACAATGCAAACATAACAGCAATCTGTCTAAACAGGACAGTCTGTAAAGAGTGCAATATTCATCATACTTACCTAACTCCAAAATTTCTGACAATTTACCACAATGTATAAAATTTAGCGTATCTTATTTTGCAAAAAAATTCAACATTTTCTCACATTCTGAATTTTCTCAAGAATTTACTCAATAGCGTGCAACTTTCTGTTTTCAAACAGCAACACATAGACTTGCAAAATAAGCATGGCAAAGGCTATATTTGACATTTTTATTGAAGTAAAAGATATAAAATATTATTATAAATAACAGAAATCAAATACTAACAAAATAAAATGACGCTCCAAGCAAAACACATATCATGTGACGAATGAAAATGTAGCTCCAAGTGAGGTTACCGATAATTGTTGGAGACAAAAGAGGGGACGCCTTCCGGGGCATCCCCAAGCTTAGTTGCTTGGATCTTCCTTGAATATTACCTTGGGGGTGCCTTGGGCATCCCCAAGCTTAGCTTCTTGTCACTCCTTATTCTCCGCATATCGATATCTCACCCAAAACTTGAAAACTTCAATCACACAAAACTTAACGGAACTTCGTGAGATGGGTTAGTATGATAAAGACAAATCATTCACTTTGATACTGTCAAGATAAGATTCATAATTGTTATCACACAATTCCTACTGTACTCTACAATTTACAAAATTTATATTAAGCAATATAAGCCATAGAAACTAGAAAACAAGCAAATTATGCATTGAAAACAGAATCTGTCAAAAACAGAACAGTACGTAAAGATCTGAATTAAGGTCATACTTCTGTAACTCCAGAAATTCTGAAAAATTAGGACAACGTGGAAAATTTGTATACCCATCAACTGTAAAGAATTAAGAATATTTCCACATTCGAGTAAAATACAGGAATTTCTGCACTCGACGCAAAAGTTTCTGTTTTTGCACAGAATCAAGTCAACTATCATCCACACTATCCCAAAGGCTTTACTTGGCACTTTATTGAAACAAAAGCTATAAAACAAGATTAATACAGTAGCCTAATCATGTTAACACACAAAAACAGTAGGTGTAAATTTTGGGTTGTCTCCCAACAAGCGCTTTTCTTTAATGCCTTTTTAGCTAAGCATGATGATTTCAATGATGCTCACATAAAAGATAAGAATTGAAACACAACGGGAGCATCATGAAGGATATGACTAGCACATTTAAGTCTAACCCACTTCCTATGAATAGGGATTTTGTGAGCAAACAATTCAAGGGAACAAGAATCATCTAGCATAGGAAGGCAAAACAAGCAAAACTTCAAGATTTTCAACACATAGAGGAAACTTGATATTATTGAGATATGTAAAAGCATTTGTTCCTCTCTCATAATAATTTTCAGTAGCATCATGAATGAATTCAACAATATAACTATCACATAAAGCAATATTCTCATGATCCAAAAGCATAGAAATTTTATTACTCTCCACATAAGCAAATTTATTCTCATGAATAGTAGTGGGAGCAAATTCAACAAAATAACTATCATGTGATTGAAAATTAAAATCATGATGATGAGTTTCATGGTTATCATTATTCTTTATAGCATACATGTCATCACCATAATCATCATAGATAGGAGGCATGCTTTCATCATAGCAAATATTCTCATCAAAACTTGGGGGACTAAAAATAACATATTCATCAAATATAGCATCCCCAAGCTTATGGCTTTGCATATCGTTAGCATCATGGATATTCAAAGAGTTCACACCAACAACATTGCAATCATGCTCATCATTTAAAGATTTTTTGTCAAACATTTTATTGAATTCTTCTTCTATTAATTGAGCACAATTTTCCGATCCATCATTTTCACGAAAGACATGATAAAGACGAATAATATGATGCAACCTCAATTCTATTTTTTTGTACTTTTCTTTTACAAACCAAACTAGTGATAAAACAAGAAACTAAAAGATTAGATTGCAAGATCTAAAGATATACCTTCAAGCACTCACCTCCCCGGCAACGGCGCCAGAAAAGAGCTTGATATCTACTATGCAACTTTATTCTTGTAGACTCGTGTTGGGCCTCCAAGCGCAGAGTTTTGTAGGACAGTAGCAATTTTCCCTCAAGTGGATGACCTAAGGTTTATCAATCCATGGGAGTCATAGGATGAAGATGGTCTCTCTCAAACAACCCTGCAACCAAATAACAAAGAGTCTCTTGTGTCCCCAACACACCAAATACAATGGTAATTTGTATAGGTGCACTAGTTCGGCGAAGAGATGGTAATAAAAGCGTAGTAATGATAGTAGATATTGGTTTTTGTAGTAGGAACAATAAAAAACAGCAAGGTAGCAATTGATAAAATGGAGCACAAACGGTATTGCAATGCTTGAAAATAAGGCCTAGGGTCCGTACTTTCGCTAGTGCAATCTCTCAACAATGCTAATCTAATTGGATCATATAACCATCCCTCAACGTGCGATGAAGAATCACTCCAAAGTTCCTATCTAGCGGAGAACATAAGAAGAAATTGTTTGTAGGGTACGAAACCACCTCAAAGCTATTCTTTCCGATCAATCTATCCTAGAGTTTGTACTGAAATAACACCAAGCTATTCTTTCCGATCGATCTAACCAAGAGTTCGTACTAAAATATCACCATATGGTACACATCAACCAACTCTAATGTCACCTAGATACTCCAATGTCACCGCGAGTATCCGTGAGTTGATTATACGATATGCATCAAACAATTTCAGATTCATAATACTCAATCCAACACAAAGAACCTCAAAGAGTGCCCCAAGATTTCTACCGGAGAAACAAGGACGAAAACGTGCATCAACCCCTATGCATAGATTACCCCAATGTCACCTCGGGAATCCACGAGTTGAGTGCCAAGACATAGATCAAGTGCTCTCAAATCCATAAAAGTATTCAATCCGATAAAACAAAATCTCAAAGGGAAAACTCAATTCATCACAACAAGATAGAGAGGGGAAAACACCATATGATCCAACTATATTACCAAAGCCCGCGATACATCAAGATCGTGACATCTCAAGAACACGAGAGAGAGAGAGATTAAACACACAGCTAATGGTACAAACCCTCAGCCCCGAGGGTGGACTACTCCCTCCTCGTCATGGTGGCCGCCGGGATGATGAAGATGGCCACCGGTGATGATTTCCCCCTCCAGCAGGGTGCCGGAACGGGGTCTAGATTGGTTTTTTGTGGCTACAGAGGCTTGCGGCGGCGGAACTTCTGATCTAGGGTTACCCATGATGGTTTCTCTATTTATAGGAATTTTTGGCGTTGGTTTCACGCTAAGATGGGCCTCGAGGTGAGCACAACCCATCGGGACACGGGCAATGGCCCAGGAGCGCCCCGGTGTCTTGTGCCCTACTCCTTCACCTTCTGGTCCTTCCACGAAGCTTCAGGGGTCTCTTTTGTTCCAAAAAAAATCATCAAAAAGTTTCAGCTCATTTGGAGAACTTTCATTTCTGCACAAAAAACAACACCACGGTAGTTCTGCTGAAAACAACGTCAGTCCGGGTTAGTTCCATGCAAATCATACCAAAACCATATAAAATTGTTGTAAACATGGCATGAATACTTCATAAATTATAGATACGTTGGAGACGTATCAGCGATCCATCGACAAGCAGGCGGGAAAGTTATCGTATACTCGGTTTGTGGTGAGTGGCATGCCGAGCGACCGTGTGGGGTGGAGCCGTGGAGGTGGGTGAGACACGAACGTGATAGACGTGATTTAAACGTTGGTTTTGCTCGATGTCGCTATCCAACGAAACGAAACATTGGTTTCCAAAAGAATACTGTACTGCATGAGAGAGATAGAGTGATGGTTTGCTTCTTCCGTCCAATAACTATACCTGGTCTATGTGATTTGGCATCTCATTGGTCACTATTACTGCGGCGGTAGAGCATCGTAGAGCTCCTGCACTCTTATTTATTTATTCTGTGATAAAGCTAACTTTCTCCACTCTTACACTGGAGGAGTACGAAACACGGCAGCCCAGCGACTACATGGCCCACCTCCCACTATCACCATATTCCTTGGACATCGTGCGACACCTCCGGTCCTTTTTTCTTTGCGTAGTAGTACATTTTACCACATGACCCACCATACACTCTCACATACTACCTCCGTCCCCTATGTAATTTATGCATGATACTAGTATATGATACTCCCCACTATGAGTAGCCTTATACGCATACAAAAAAGGACCGGAGGGAGTATGAAGCTTTATGATTTTGTTTCATGTATGTATCCTGACTCCAAGGTTGCCCCATTACAGTATTCCATCAAATACAAAGGAAAACTAACACGCATGCTAATGCATCTCAATGATTCATAGATCATAGCCAATATTTACTTCACAACTAAAGACAAAATTTGTGAGAGTGTGTACAAAAAAAACTACTGATGGGGTCACTACGACGTAAACCCTAAACCATAAACAAGATTTAATTTCCTGGCTAGGTAGAACCTGTCGAAGGAAAGACGGCTGGCACCCTCGGATCAAATGATGCTTTTGTGCAGTTCCACTAAAATCGAGCTGAGCATCCCTGTTGGCAAAGATATTGAAGAAGTGTGATTAGAATAATAGTACTGGCACTAGTTCATGAGACATAAACTCATCACAAATAGAAGCCGGTAGAAGTAGAGAAAGATCCACATGGAAATGAAGCTATGTGGGGAGCTGCGACAGTGGAGCAAGCCGGCTCCAAAAGGAAGTTGTACCTGGGACGTCGGGCTGTAGCTAGAAGGGCGGTTGGGAGGCGGCATCAGCCCATACCGCTGGGACCCCCGATCAGGACGCACCAACAATGGGTTTTCTCCCTCGCCGCTGTCGACCGCGTCTACGCAGAACATCGTCCCCTTCCCCCAGCGGCGGGATCAGGCCGGATATGTGACCAGCGGTGTGGCCACCGTCGTTCTATGCTTGTGAAGAGAGCAACCCAAGCAAGCAGGCTTGTAGCTTAGGCTCCTCTAGTGTATATATAGTGGAGCGGTTTTCTTTTTCTCTCCATATCAACCATTTTATACTGCGTACGTGTCATTGAAGAGTGAAATGATGGTTGCTTCTTCCGACTAACTTACTGTGTGATTTGACTGCTCCTGAGTGGCCCCTACACGTACTCCCCCTACGTGTATGACCGTTCCTGAGTCTCACTTGTACTTATTTCTATTTTGTTGCATGACACGTAGACAGGATGCGCATAGAGGAATTTTGTTACTGCATGTTGTTACGTAGTACTACTAGTACCTACTCCCTCCTTCCGGTTCACTACTAGTACTCCCTCCGTCCTGGCTTATTGGTCCCCTTTGTACTCAATTCATGGGCTCGTTTTCCTCAAGAAATTGTCTTTACCAATGTATTAATATCGGGAATGCATGCGTGAACAACGAATGATTAAACCTTGCATGCAACATTTTGACAAAGCATTGACTTATGAACATGTGAATGTGAGGGACTACAACCTCGTGCATGCATGCAACAGTCACACATACACATGGACGCAAAAACGCGCACGATGCCCTAATGCATGCATGTCCGAGCACACGACGGAACACACACGGTCATGCTCAAGTGCTCAACCTATACGTGCATGCACACACATACTCAGCCAGGGTGAGCTAGTGACCGTATAAACACCAGAAATGTATATATTGACCGCAATGAGCGTATTATGAAGTCCACTGACCATATTTTTACAAATATACAGTGACAGATAGTGTATTTATCTCGTTTCAAATTAAGCCATATTAACCAGAAAGGAGGCAGTATGGACTAGCATTACTTTGATGTGTCCCGTCAACTTGCGAACGAGGAGAAGCTTGCAGGACGGGAGAAGCTTGCGAGCGGTGGATCGCAGGACAAGGAGAAACTTTTGACTAATGCAAGCTCTCCCTCGCTCAGGCGGTGGACGTGCAACAGTTAATTCGGTGTCAGATTGCCAGAAGCATACACTGTACTAGTACCATTATTGTTCGACTTCCCGAAGAGGCGAACAACCAAGCGCAAAGTTTACTACTCCGAGTACTAGTATAACGTAGTACTACTAGTACTACTATACAGGTATGTACTACTAGGAACCGGATGGTGGAGCATCTGCACTCTTATTTTATTTTAATCTGTGATAAAGCAATCTTCAACACATTTGGTTCTCTTCGAGGGTTCTCGCATGTGATAATGGAAGTTGATTGCATGGAACACTCGCCACAATTCTCGCTTAATTCTGGCTCCTATCCTGTTAGAAATAGGAGCGCTCGGCAATATTTTCTTTTTTTTTGTTATTCAACATGTAAACAGGTGAGCAAACCTTGCGGCGCATTTTTGTGCGAACCGTGCTTGCTGCACTTTGAATGTGACCGAGAGCTGGCTTGATAAAACACCTCGCTTCCTTTTTCTTTTTTTGCGTGGTACCTCGCTTCCTAGTGACTAGTCTCTTGGCTGATCGTCCTAAGAATGCTTATATATGAATAAAGCTCTCTCATTTACCCGCAAAAGAGACTAAGCCATATTAACCAGAAAGGAGGGAGTATGCACTAGCAGTACTTTTTGGTGTGTCCCGTCAACTCGCAGAACGAGGAGAAGCATGCAGGACAAGGTGAAGCTCGCTTACGCCCTCTTCGTCTACCTCAAGCCTAGTGGCTCGCAGGACAACGAGAAGCTTTTGACTAATGCAACTTACCCTTGCCCAGGCGGTGGACGTGCAGCAGTTCATTTGGTGTCAGATTGCTAGAGGCATGCACTGTAGTACCATCATTGTTCGACTTCCCGAAGAGGCGAAGAGCCAAGCACAAGGTTTAGTAGTACGAGTAGTACTACTACTAGTATATAGGTACTAGGAACCACATGGTGGAGCGTCTATACTCTTATTTTATTTTAATCTCTGATATAGTACACATTTATTCGAGAGAAGTGCAGAAAATGGCAGCCCAATAGTACTATTAAAAAAATCGAATATGTAATGATGATATCGATCAACCATGCTCGAATATATCTTGGCCTTTGTGCGAGCCCGTCTGTGTGTTCTCGCTCCTCGTCTCTCCCAAGGAACGGCGGGTTGGCCATTTTGCCATCATTTGAGATCGGTTTGCTCACACTCCGGTCCCACATGTCAGTGATATGCCAAGGAGAAGTGCGTTCACCGACTGGCCATACGCGTACTTGGTTTTGCACCTTCATACTACTCCCTCCATCATAGTTTACAGGGCGCGCTTCATTCTCACAGGGCGCGCTTCATTCTCATGCATTTCTCTCCATGCATTTCCACCACCAGAGATATTTTAGACGCGTTTGGTTTAATGCTCAATTAATTAGGGCGTGGTAACCACAATCAAGTCCATAATTTTCTCTCGACGTAGGTGTGTACGCGGAGTGGAGTAAGTGCATGCATGTGTGTACCCGGGGTGGAAGCACTACATGCATGTGTGTACACATTATTTCCTCTACTAATAGACGCCGTGCTATAACTATCAATGCTATTTTTCAGGCCGATTGCTAGTCACCTTGGTCCCAGAGATTGTTGAAGCGCGCTCTATAAACAGTGACGGAGGGAGTAGTATGAGCGGATTCAAAGAAGAGTGTATTGATGGTTGCTTCTTCCGAGCAACTTACAGTGGGAAAGGTGGGGCTTATGATTTGACTGCTCATTACTCACTATTAGTGCGGCGCAACGACCGGGCTGAGTCTCCCATGCGGTTGTGCACTACTCCCTCCGTTTATAAATATTTGTCTTTCTAGAGATTTCAACGAGTGACTACATATGAAGCAAAATGAGTGAATCTACACTCTAAAATATGTCCATTTGAAATTTCTAAAAAAACAAATATTTAGGAACGGAGGGAGTATAATTTTGTCCATGGCACATGGACCCGGATGCTGAAGAGGCTTCTGGCAATGCTATCAAGCTTCCAGCATTTGAAATTGTACAATGCTCTGAGCTTTCAGCTTTTGTTTCGTGTGTCTTGCCATCCATGCTCTTTCGGAAAAAAATAAAAAACTAACTTCCTTGCTAATGCATCTCAATGATTAGCAGATCAGAGCTAATATTTACATCACAACTGAAGACAAAGTTGTGAGAAGGTGTTAAATTAAAATTGATCCATGCTTTCATTGGCAGCAACTTCCCCCTAGCTCTGTCTAAATCAACAAGGCATGTTGGGAAAAAAGTAGCTGTCAGGAGCATGCAACATTCCGATCATTTTGTGCAGTTCCACTAAAATAGAGCTGAGCATCCCTGTTCCAAAGATATTAAGTGTGATTACAATAATAGAGGACTGTTGATGAAACAATAAACACAAAAATAGAAGCCGGTCACCTTTGCAGTCTCTCTTAAGACTAACTAGTTGGAGAAGATTAAGCAAATAGTTGGAGAAGATTAGGCTCGGAGTTGGATGAGGAGGATAGAGCAAAACCAATCTCCCTTTGTGCAGTCGCACTGAAATGTAGAGACGTTGCCCGTGTGACATTTTAGTACAACTGCACAAAACACTCTTAAGAAAAAAGTGATTTGTGCAGTTCACCAAAAGGTCGCAATAGCAACGAGGTGAAATGGATAGCCCTGTTTGCAAAAAGGAAACAATTACTGGCCAATAACAGTTGATGACACATACGACGACAAAAAATAAGCATATTCCTTGTCCTAAGGGAAGATAACAGCATGGTTGTGTTTATCTAAAACAGTGCGAGGACGAGATTGCAATATGGAAAGTACGCCGGATGAGCTACGTTTTGGGTAAAGAACTAGGGAAGATCCACATGCAGCGACATGGGAAGATGGGCAGTGGAGCAAGGCCGGAGGGGATACCCGGTGGTCGTCGGGATGTAACTAGGAGGGCGGCGGCGGGCGGGATCTGCCCATACTGCGGCAGCGAGCAAGTGGCGTAGGCCCTACCGCGCTGGAGCTTGGTCAGAGAGAACGGCGGGTACCGCAGATCGGGACGTGCTGCCTCAGCACCGTCGAACGGAGGAACGATGCACATCCTCCCTTTCCGCCGGCGGACGGGATGCGGCCGGATCAGTGACCAATGGTGAGAGAGAGAGGGGCCACCGCCGCCTTGTGTGAGATACTCTGAAGAGAGACAAACCCCGGCAGGCAGGCTCCATTGTATATAGTGGAGCGGACTACCTTTTTCTCCATAAAAATCGTTTTATATTCTGTGTACGTGCCATTGAGCGATATAACTTTATTTAAAAATAGCGCGCCAACGCATCAAGTCGAACTTTGTTTCATGCACACGTGGTACACGACCTCCGTAGGTAAACAACCGCTACACGCGCTCAAATTAGCACGTGGGCTGCCATTTCGTACAGAAATGAGCTCCACCGTGTACCCGCACGGGTGTGGCTGGGCACGAAGAGTGAGTACGTGCACCTATTCTCTTCGTGTACGTACACCACCTACGTGGGTTTGTGTGAGAGAGATACAAACGTAGAGAGATATAGTGTGTGGGTTTCGTAGTGTTGTTTTGGGGGGGGGGGGGCGGGCGTGAGAGATAACAGGGAATATGTGTCGATGATATTTCAATCAAAAAATGTAACATATGCAATGTGTGTGAAACAGAGGCCTGGATATATCATATATATAGAGGGGGCGATCCACGAGAAGAGAGTGGAGGTACCATCGGCGTGAGGTATCCATAGAATCGAAGAGAGGGATGATGTGTGTGTGTGTGCGCGCGATCGATAAAGAGTGCCATAGAATTTGTGTGTGCCCACATCAAAGATATAGGGTGGCTGGCCTACTGGAACGTGAGAGGGGACAAGTGCAGTTTGTCTCTGTGGCATGGATACCTACCTACAGCGCTCGACTATCGGTGTGTATGTGGGGGTGGGGGGGGCAGAGACCTAACTATAGAGGTACAATGGCTGGTATATGTGTGGAGGAGGAGAGAGACCTACCTTATGTATTGAGGGAGATCGATCGGCATCCATGCATATGTGTAGGAGAGGAATAAGGTTGGGATAGAGACAGAGCTAGAGTGTCGGAGGGGTTGGTGGTGGAGTTGCTTCTCACAAATGGTGGGAGAGGCTTGCTAGACAAACGGAGGGCACGCCTGCAATATCAATAAGAGAGGGGATGCCTGCCTATCTGTGCACGTGCGTGTGAGAGACGGGTCAGGAGGCATGCACGAATGATGATGGGGGACGATATGGTTGTGGTAAGCAGACGTAACTACATAGGAAGATCAATCGTCCTTTGTCGGAGAAAGGAGAGACATAACTTGTGAGGTACGTCGATCGATGCGTGGGGAAAAATAGTTAAAGTCGACGTAGGTATATGTAGGGAGATCGATCGGTATACATGCATGTATGTGTTAGAAGCAAATAAGGCCCGGAGAGAAGGATAGAGAGAGAGGGATGCAGCTAGGAGGTGGTGCGAGAGGCATACTGTATCGAGGGGGAAGGAGTGTGCGAGTACGAGATCGATGAAAAGAGGGGCGGGAGTGAGGCATGGACGGTGAGAAGAGAAGAGGGAAAGCTTGTGTTTGTGGTAGGCACACCTGGCTAGAGAGGCATATCGATTGGTGTGTGCCAGAAAGAAGGAGCTGGGGGGCCTACACACACCCTGGGTGAACGACCTAAAGTGAAAAGACGAATTTGCGGGATGGAGCTAGAGAATGCCAAGGGAGGGTGAGAGGGAGGCGGGCGTGTGCATGCACGAGAGAAAGTTAGCACTAGCTACAAAGATAAGAGGATTGTGTGGGTGTAAAATACGAATAGAGATCATAATTCATTATAAAAGTGAATTCAGATATTTGAAGAATTTCTCATAGTGTTTTAAACCGACGCATGAGTGAATATATATAACGGTGATATGCATGGTGTGGTTATGAACATGTTATACTACATATAATATATTTTATATATAAAAAAACAGAGTTGGTGATGATGGTGTGCCTGCCATCCTGCAATATAGGCCGTTTGATTTATATCTAACGGATAGGAAGGAAACTATGTCAATTTTGCAAAAAGATACCCACACCCCTCTCCACATTTGCAAATAAGGCCTTCCCTCGTTCATCCTTTTCTCCCACAAGATAAACTACTCATACAAATGCATCTTGATGTTACGTGCAAAGCATGGGCATCTTGCTAGTACTACATATAATATATAGAACATTGATTATAATTTGTGATAATGTGTGGCTTTTGCAGCTCAGGGCTAAATACTTGTCATAATGTAGGGGGCGGGGCACTATACTTTGTGTGATAAACACGGTGTACGTATGGAACATGGTTTAGATTATGAAGATCTAGTTAGTACATCAAATGTACTATTATTTGGAATCAACATCAAGTGTATTCAAAAATTTGAATTCGAGTTCATATAGTACACATAGTTCATATCTATCTCTATAGTAATCATGTGGTGTGTTGTTAAGATAATACACGAATGATGGTTTAAGTTGGCAACAATCATGATTGTAGATTCTTATTCAAATAGAGAAACAAATTCAAATTTAGTTCGAATTGCAGCGGTAGTATAGACATTTGGAATGCACTAAAATGTTGGTATGAGTAGGTTACATGCATTATACAGCCAGCGAAAAAATTTAATTGGACATAGCATGGATTCATAGCTTTGAATAGCATTTGTACAGTAAAATGGGACAAGACTCTCTCTTTGTGTGGTGTGAATAGTTTTATTTTTTTCATTTTTTTGTTTGAGGGAAGTGCGAATTGATTTGGTACGTACAATATTACACGTTAGGCTTGTCCCTAAAATTCAACCCGCGCCTTGTTATATCCCGAAAATTCAGATATAGTGCTCCTAGAACTCGCGCCTTCACAACCCGCGCCTTGCTATCCCGAAATTCGACGCGTGCGAAAACTCCCTCCAGCTGCCAAATCCCGACACGCGAAATCCCCCTTCTAACCCTGAGCCGAAAGGGCCGCTGGTTCAAATCGCTGGGGGTACTTTTGTGACACACCCTACATTTTGGACAAGCACGTCGCTAAGTCATGGTTCCCCCCTCCCATCGCCTCCTTTTCTCCATTCGAAATCCCAGGCTGCCATAACCTCTCCGCTCCAGCCGCGAAACCCCACCCTCCTCCGTCCGCCACCTCACCGCTGCCCAGCCGGAGCCTCTTCCCCGACGACGTCGTCCACCGCAATAGCTCGACGTCCCTCATCCACCTCCCCGGATGACGATCCATCGTCCCGCCGGTTCAGCCGCCCCGTCCTCCACCTCCAAGGAGCTGCTCTGATGATCGCCTTGTCTATCACGGCTGCTCCATCCCCACAGCGCCGCCTTAACCTACTCCACCGGAACCGCAACATCCTCACCGACTCCTCGGACAAAGCCGAGGCCTACTCGGCGCCACCAAAGAGGTTGTACACTCATCACATCGCACCTTCTCCTTAACACGACCTCCCGACACCGACAGTGCTCCATCCCGCACCCCCATGGCGCGGCTACTTCGAAGCCAGCGCCGCGGGCAACATCTCCACAGCGGCTCTCCCCTAGTGCGAGGCCTCTTCGGCGGCGGCGGCCATACCAGCCGGATCTGCTGCTGCTGCTCCGGCTCACGCTCGCTCGCGCTGCTGCTCTGCTGTCCCCCTCGCTCGCGCTGCTGATGTTGGTACACGGGCTGCTGCAGCTACACGAGTTGCTGCTCTGGCTCAAGTTCGCGCTGCTCCTCCAGGCACTGCTACTCTGGCTGCTATCTGCTACTATGTTCCCCGTCGATCGCCTGCTGATTTAGATCACTGTTTCTCTACTACTAGTGCTTGAGCGGCCTAAACTACATGTGAAGTGCCTCTCTGCTACCAGTGCGTTTAGTTTCGATAGTAACATTCAGATTCCACAGTAAATTTTAGTTTCGACAGTTAAGTTCAGAGTCAACGGTTTTTACCTCATCTGTTGTAGTTAGGTGTTTTTTGGTGATGTAAATTTTACATCTATCACTTTTTGGTAATGTATTTTACATCATCTATTGGAGATGCTATTAGAATCCCACTTGAGATTAACGATGTCTGTCTTGTACTGCTTCAGCCTCGACGTCTTACGGCTCGCCGGAGCTGCTCCAACGACGGAACCATCCATCACAACAGAGCAGTGCCCTGGACGCTGTCTACAGATTCCTCAGATCTTCCTCCACACCTCCGACAGCCACCTCTGCCTCAACTTCTTCAGCAACCAACCCAATGATGCCGAGGTCGACACGGCTATGGTAAAGAGGTTGTACACTTGTCGCATCACTTATTACTCTACATTCATGTCGATCCATTAGGGCTCTTTTGGTTCAAAGGAAAAACCGAAGGGAAAACATAGCAATAGGAAATTTTCCTATGGCACTCTACTATTCAATTATTCATGCATTTTGTTGAAAGGAATGGAGCAAAACATCCACCTGGACCTACTTTTCAAAATCCTATGCATGAAAACAAGGCCAAGTGCATTAGTGGCAGAATAACATTCTAACTATACACGCTTTCATATGGTTTCACTTTAATTTGGCCATGTTTCTTTGCATTCCTCTGCTCTTCCAATTCCTGTGAACTAAACACCCAAGTTGACAGAAATCCTGTGTTTACAAATGCTCTGTTTCCCATGTGCATTCCTATCCTATTCCGGTGTTTTTCCTATCCCTGCATTTTTAGAATCCTACAAGCCAAAGGAGCCCTTACAGAATTACTTCAGTTACAGGTAGGTGTCGAAGAAAACTTTGTGTGGTTTGTCCTTCTCCTGCCGCGACGTCGTCCACCTCACCTGAGCTGCTCCATCGACAGAAGCATCCACCATACCAGACATCATGACTCCTGACCGTCTTTCGCCACCTCAGATCTCCTTCCCTGCCGCCGGCACCCACCGCAACGGCATCACCGTCATCGACTCAGCAGATGAACCTGAGGAGTACATGGGTCCAAAAGAGAGGCCGCACTCTTTTGTTTCTGCTTATGTTATGCATTGCTTAATATTACCTGCTACTTTATCGTCCTGTTCACCTCTTAGACTCCAAGTCAGGTCCAAATTAATGTTCAAACTTGAGTTTTAAAATTACTTGTGGGGCACATATCGAGGCAGCAATGAATAGTATCTCTATCTATTATCTGGTTCACCTAGGGTATGCCTATGTTGTTCATCTTGGGTGGGAAACAAATAGTAAAGCAATCATCATCTGTCTTTTTATTAAATTAAAGCTATCATCAACCTGCTATCATTATTTTTGGATCCATCCACTGGTTGTTACCATCACTCTAGATTTCTGCATGCTCTCCTTACATAATCTCACTATATTTTTTTCGTATGCATGTCAGATATTGTACACAGTCATGCGGAACATGTAGAGAAAAAGAGAAGAGTTTTGCGCGGCAATACAATGTCATGCAGACATCGCTCCATGGTGGGTTCAATGGCAAACCCTGTAACATCCCAAATTTTCAATTTGGAATGTTATACATAGGTCATCATATGCATATCATATTTTATTTGCATTTCATTTGTGATCCTAGAAATCTTAAGCAACTCAAGGACCCACGGAGAGAGTTGGGGATTTTATTATTTTCATATTTGAATTTTCTCAAATATTGAAAAGAGGATCATTTTGGTTTTATTTATTTTTCTCTCCAAAATATTTCATATTAAAAACATATGAGAGGAGATAATATGACTTCTCCAAAATAAAATAAATATTGGAGGAAAAATGTTAAAATCAAATAAATAATTTTATTTGGATTTTATTAATATTTTATTTGAATTAGAAAAATATGCATTTTTTAAAATTGCATTTTTAGGCCAATAAAATGTTCACTTTGTTCTAAATATTTTATTTAGATGGTGAAAATTGTTTTTGGCATTTTTTAGATTTTTTTTATATTTTTATTTAGGATTTTTCTCGGCGGAATCTTATAAAAAAACGCGCGCGCGCCGAAACTGGGCCGGCCCAGCCGAAGCCAGGCCAAGGTCCAGCTCGCGCCGTCCCCGACCCCGAGCGGGAGACCCGCTCGTGCATAACGCCGCCGCCGTGGCCGAGTCGGCCACCGCCGCCGCATTGCCCCCTCCTCCAAGCCCCCCCGGGCCTTTATATGCCGCCGCCCCCCTCGTCTCCCCACACCACCGCCGCCGCCGCCGCAGCAGCAGCCCCGCGCCGCCGCCCGCCGCCAACGCCGCCGCCGCTCGCCGCCGCTCGCAGCCGCCTACCGCCGCCGCCACCTGCCGCACCAGACACCGCCACACACGCCTCGCCCCGCGCAGCCGCGCTGCCGCCCGCGGAGCCCGTCGCCTTCGCCAGAAGCCACCAGATCTCGCCGCCGGTTTTTTTCGGTTTAGGTAAAAACCGTCTCGGTTTTTTTTTAAACCCTAGTTCGGTTTTTTTTATTTTATTAGATCGGTTCGGTTTCTCGGTTTAGTTCGTTTGTGAACGTTCGTTCGTTCGTTTTAACGAACGTTTTCGCCCGTTCGTCTCTGTTAGCGGACGTTTGTCCGATAGATTTTTCTTTTTCTACCAGGGTCCTATCCGTGATTACTTTTATCGCAGATCATCCCCTGATCTTCAAACCCTCGCCGTTTCTAAACCGTTCGTCCAAATCCAGTGAAACCAACGCCAAAATATTCGTCTCGAACCCCTCTTTCTGTTTAATCAACTTGAGCATGATTTTGACAATTTAAAATTTGGTTTCAAGCAGATTTGTTTTTGAAGTTCTTTTGACCGTAGTTTCAGTTTCGTAGCTCCGATTCGATTGATTCTTTTTGCAGATCGAATCTCTTCAGTTGAATTTTCAGATTTGATCTTCTTATTTGAGTTTTACCCTTGCATCTATGCTTGATTGCTTATGTATGCTATTGCTTGTTGACGATAGAATTCCCGGAGTGCGAAGCGTGCTACTACGAGTCTCTAGGGTTTGCAGATCGTCAGCAAGGCAAGTAACACATTGATCATACTCTTTTCGTACCCAGTTTTTATGCATTAGTTTCAATCCTCAAACACTGCATGATTAGGATGTGATTAACTTGTGGGTATTGGGAAGTAGATGATGAGGTAGAACCTATTGCCCTTTATTATCAAACCCTTGGGAGTTACTTCCATGTTATGCTTATATTGCCATGCTATGCTCGTAGACGTGGATTGGGTTTGAGTGTATCCATGACAGATGTGAGATTGTTAATTAATGGTTAACTTAAGGTGGCTACTTAAATACACATCTGGGTGGATTGGTTGCAGGCACCTGGGGATATACCAGTGTTGTCTTTTTGGTTCGCCACCCAGGCTCAAAGGGATCATAAGATTATTCATGCTAGAAACTTCCGTGTGCAGCCACAAGCTATTATGGGCTCTAGCATAGTTGAGTATGTTGCAGGACCTCTTTCAGTGGTAGGCTAGCAGATGTAGGGGAAAGTAGGTGTAACTGTCTACCCAGAGTAAAGAGTAAATGCTTCTGAAAGACTGTGTCTCGGTCATCTGTTTCTCAAACACCATGTAGTGCGAGGAATCCAACGGAGGAGATCGAGTCTTGTGGGGAAAAGTGCACAAACCTCTGCAGAGTGTATAAACTAATCATGATTAGCCGTGTCCCCGGTTATGGACATCTTGAGTATCTGGTACTTGAATTATTGATTTGATCTCATCACTGTAAATTAGTTTGTTGGGTTTAATGATTACTTTTAATTGGGATTGAGATGGGGATTTACCTTCCCAATGTTTAACAACTACCATGATAGTTAAATAAAACATATTCCTTTGATGTAGGGAAAAATTGGCTTTTCGCAAAACAATATAACCCTAGAGCTTTCCACCAGCCAAATATGCATCTAGTGATAGCAATTTTCTGTTCCTTGCTCTATTGTGTTATATTGCCATCATATTCCATGTGCTGACCCGTTTCCGGGCTGCAACATATCATGTTGCAGACTTTTCAGGCGAAGAGTAAGGTGCGCTAGGTCGTTGTCATGCACTCAGCTATGCCGTTGGAGTTGATGGACTCACTTTATCTTCCAAGCCTTCCGCTGTTATTTTATTTAGATGGCCTTAAGCCATATTTATTGTAATAAGTTCTCTTTTGAGACATTCAATGTAGTGTGTGATTGCACTCTGTTATAAATCCTTCGAGTACTGTGTGTGTCAGCATTACCGATCCAGGGATGACACTTGAACACAGAGATTTGACCATCTGAGGTCGGATCGCTACAAGATGGTATCAGAGCACACGCTGACTGTAGGACACGGCCACTAAGAAAAGCCATAGGTCACTCTTCTCAACTCATTTCTGACTCTCTCCATTTTCTACTCTCTAGGATGGCGGACTCAAGGAACAAGTTTGCACAACCGGATGAAGACACACCCTTTGGGAGACACTTGAAGGAAATCACTAAGTACCTGAACATCGGAATACCAAGCTTCACCGGGACCTACACCGCCACTTTGCCAGAGGAGGAGCGTTGGATGATTCGAGTTCAAGTTCCAGGAAGGACGTTCATGCCAGTTACCGAGTCCATAGAGTTTTCCTTTGATGCACCAACCTGGAGTCTAGGTAAGAGCATGGCAGCCCACATCGCCATGGGACACATCGGTGAAGTTTATCACAAAGATCTTAAGGACACCATCTACCAGATATGTGGGCGCCGAGATGAGCAATGGGACATGATCAGCACCAGGAGAAACAGGTCCATTGCAGCTTTCATCTAGGAGTTAAACCAGCACATTCGTCGACAGGAGAACCAGATGTGCGCAAGCATGATAGATTTGAAGAAGGTGATGACCAGGAACATGGAGCTAGAAGAGGAACTCAAGTATACACGCGACGGATACGAGGAGGAAATCGCAGTACTAGTGGAGAGGAATGATGACCTGACAAGGAAGCTAGGAGTATTCATGGGAGACCCCGCACCAGGAGGAGATGACAACCATCCCGAGGACTACATCATCATCGACGACACCGACTCCGACCCCGACAGTAGTGATGATGACTATGAAGACGAAGCTGGAGCGGATATCATGGAGTATTCCACCGATCAAAATTTCTAGATGACCACCATATGATTAGTAGTATTTCCCCATGTATATAGTAGTAGTCCGAGCACTTTTGTAACGATAGTTAGATCGATTGTATGCCCCTGCTTGAATTGATTTTGGTGTGATATGAATGTGTTTGCCTCATGTGCATATGGGTAGTGCTTTCTCATTAGACCTCACTCTATTCTAATCTCTCCCCTCTAAACCCATCAGATGCCTCCGAGACGCGACAACGGATTTGTCTTCCCACCGGAGATCACACAGTTGATCCAGCAACAGAATGCCTTGATGCAGATACTAGTCCAGAACCAAGGTAACAACAACAACAACCCACCGCCCCCACCTCCAGTTGACAACCTAGCCCGTTTTCTGAGGTTGCAGCTGCCGGTGTTTTCCAGTAGCACCGAGCCAATAGTTGCTGATGACTGGCTACGCAGGATTGGAAGGGAGTTGACCACCACAGGATGCACAGATGCTGAGAAGGTGCGTTTTGCCGCACATCAATTGGATGGACCCGCAGCCTCATGGTGGGAGAATTACAGAGCCACATTCCCTATAGACAATGTCACCTGGGATCAGTTTCAGCAAGCATTCCACACTGCACATGTCTCAACTGGAGCTATGAGCATGAAGAGGCGTGAGTTTTGCAACTTGCGCCAGGGAAACCGTACTTTGGGGCAGTACGTGGATGAGTTCAGTAAGTTAGCTCGCTATGCCCCGGATGATGTGACCACTGATGCCGCAAAGTAGGAGAAGTTTATGGAAGGGTTGAATGATGAGATGAGCATGCAGCTGATGGTAGCAACATTCGCTAACTACCAGGAGTTGGTAGACCGGGCTCTTATGATTGAAGGGAAGCAGCAACAGATTGAGAGCCGCAAAAGGAAGTATGGACAAGGGAAGTACAATTCAGGAGCTCAGCAGAAGCCTCGTTTTACCCCGAACTCGGGAGGATATACACATAACCATGGAGGCCATACTCACAATGGAGGAAGTTCGCATAACCACAGTGGCCGCAAGAATGGAAACGGGAATGGAGTAGGCAGCAATCAGAACCGCTCTAACCCAGCCACACCCGCCAAGAAGGATCAAAGTCACATTACTTATTTCAAGTGCGGGAAGACTGGACACTACGCCAATGAGTGTCCTGAACCGAAGAATGGTAATGGCAATGGAAGCTCTGGGAAGAAGCCCAACCCTTTCAACAGGGGACAAGTGAACCACATTAACGTGGAGGAGGTTGAAGAGCAGCCAGACGCAGTTATAGGTAAGTTTTTGGTTAAGTCATTTACTGCAATTGTTCTTTTTGATACTGGTGCATCGCATTCATACATTTCAAGGGGATTTGTGGATAAGTATAAGTTGCCCACTAAAGTTCTTAGGACACCTATGTTAATAAGCTCACCAGGAGCGGAGTATATGGCAAGTCAAGGATGTTTTCAGATGCCATTGACCATAGGTAGGCACGTGTTCCCCTCAGACTTAATAATTTTGGAGTCACAAGGATTGGATGTGATACTAGGCATGGATTGGCTATCGATGTATGGAGGAAACATCGATTGCGCCAGTAAGTCAATTCTGCTCACCACCCCGGAGGGAAAAAGGATCAAGTATGTATCCAGGCATGCGTCAAGGAGAACCCAAATAAATTCCCTCTCAGGAGTTGTTCAGGAGGAAGTGCCAGTAGTGAAGGATTACCCAGATGTATTTCCAGAGGAGTTACCAGGCATGCCGCCGGATCGAGACATTGAGTTTTTGATAGAGCTGTTGCCAGGCACCGAACCGATATCGAAGAGACCATACCGGATGCCCGCAAATGATCTGGAGGAGATTAAGAAGCAGATCAAGGAGTTATTGGAGAAAGGTTACATTCGACAAAGTTCATCACCGTGGGGAGCCCCAGTGCTCTTGGTTGAGAAGAAGGATGGATCATTGAGAATGGTTGTTGATTATCATGCATTGAATGAAGTGACGATCAAGAACAAGTACCCACTGCCGATGATCAATGATTTGTTTGATCAGTTGCAAGGAGCTAAAGTGTTCTCCAAGATCGATCGGAGATCAGGATACCACCAGTTGAAGATTCGAGAACAGGATATACCTAAGACAGCATGCACCACAAGGTATGGGCTATATGAGTATACGGTTATGTCATTTGGATTAACTAATGCCCCTGCCTATTTTATGAGTATGATGAATAAAGTGTTCATGGAGTTCTTGGATAAGTTTGTCGTGGTGTTCATTGATGATATCTTGGTGTACTCGAAGAATGAAGAGGAACACAAGGAGCATCTGGGTTTAGTTCTCGAGAAGCTCAGGGAGCATCAGTTGTATGCCAAGTTCAGCAAATGTGAGTTTTGGTTGAAGGAAGTTGGATTTCTTGGACATGTTATATCAGGAGAAGGTATAGTAGTAGACCCCACCAAGGTTCAGTCAGTCACTGAGTGGTTGGCACCCACCTTAGTTGGAGAGATCCGCAGCTTTCTTGGACTTGCAGGATATTATCGGAGATTTATTGAGAATTTTTCGAAGATTGCGAAGCCTATGACGGAGTTACTTAAGAAGGACACCAAGTTCAAATGGACAGTTGAATGTGAGGCAAGTTTTCAGGAGCTGAAGAAACGTTTGGTTACAGCCCCAGTACTGATTCTGCCAGATATACTCAAGGATTTCCATGTGTATTGCAACGCTTCTCGCTTAGGACTTGGACGTGTACTTATGCAGGACGGAAGAGTTATCTCACATGCCTCACGTCAGCTTCGACCGCATGAGTTGAATTATGCCACGCATGATTTGGAGTTAGCAGCTGTAGTTCATGCACTCAAGACCTGGAGACATTTTCTTATTGGGAACCGTTGTGATGTGTACACAGATCATAAGAGTTTGAAGTACATTTTCACACAGAAGGAGCTGAATCTCAGGCAGAGGAGATGGTTGGAGCTTATAAAGGATTATGATATGAAGTTGCATTATCATCCAGGAAAGGCCAATGTCGTAGCAGATGCTTTGAGCCGGAAGAGTTATGTCAATACCCTCATAAGCGGAGGATTACCAAAGGAGTTAGCCGAAGATCTCAGGGAGCTTTGTTTGGAGATAATCCCTAGAGGTTTTGTCGCAGCAATGGAGGTAACGTCAACATTATTGGGAAAAATTCGAGCAGCTCAGAAAGATGATAAGGAAATTGCTGAGATAAAGGAGAGGATGAGCAAAGGAAAATCCAAAGGTTTTCGTGAGGATGAGCACGACACTTTGTGGTTTGAGGACCATGTTTATGTACCCAATAATGCGGAGATCAGGAAGTTGATACTACAGGAAGCTCATGACTCGCCATACTCGATACACCCCGGAAACACCAAGATGTATTTGGATCTGAAGGAGCGTTTCTGGTGGACTGGTATGAAGAAGGACATTGCCGAGTATGTAGCCGTATGTGATGTATGTCAGAGAGTGAAAGCAGAACATCAGAAGCCAGCAGGATTACTGCAGCCTATGCCGATACCCGAATGGAAGTGGGATAAGCTTGGCATGGATTTCATCACCGGATTACCCAGGACCCGATCGGGATATGATTCTATCTGGGTAGTAGTGGATCATTTGACCAAAATGGCTCACTTTATCCTAGTGAAAACAACCTATACGAGTGCAAAGTTGGCCAATATATATATGACCAGGATCATATATCTGCATGGAGTTCCGAGGACCATCGTATCAGATAGAGGAACACAGTTTACATCAAAGTTTTGGCACCATCTACACCAGACCTTGGGTACCAGGCTAGAGTTTAGTACAGCCTTTCATCCGCAGACAGATGGATAGACCGAGAGAGTCAATCAGATTCTGAAGGACATGTTGAGAGCTTATGCACTAGATTACGGATCGAGTTGGGATGACAATTTGCCCTACGCGGAGTTCTCATACAACAACAGCTACCAAGCTAGTTTGAAGATGGCCCCTTTTGAAGCTTTGTATGGAAGGAGGTGCAGAACACCGTTGATGTGGGATGAAGTTGGAGACCGTCAGTTGTTTGGACCAGATTTGATTAAAGAATCTGAAGAGAAGGTTAAGTTGATTCGGGATAGACTGAAGGTAGCTCAGTCCAGACAGAAGAGTTATGCCGATACCAAGCGCAAGGAGGTAGTCTATGAAATTGGAGACAGAGCATATCTTCGTGTGTCACCTCTGCGAGGAGTTAAACGCTTTGGAGTCAAGGGAAAGTTAGCCCCGAGATTTGTAGGACCATACCGAGTCTTGGAACGTATGGGAGAGGTGGCCTATAAGTTGGAGTTACCCGACGGACTATCAGGAGTTCATGATGTGTTTCACGTTTCCCAGTTGAAGAAGTGCCATGCAGAGATGGCCGATATTCCTCTGAGAGATACAGTACCCCTGGAAGCAATTCAGTTGGATAGTGATCTGACCTACGAGGAGAAACCCGTCAAGATTCTCGAGTTTGCCAGCAGAGTTACACGCAGCAAGGTTATCAAGTTTTGCAAAGTTCAGTGGAGCCACCATACCGAGGATGAAGCCACCTGGGAACGAGAGGAAGACCTACGAAAAGACCACCCCCACCTATTTTCTAGCCAACCTGAATCTCGAGGACGAGATTCGTCTTAAGGGGGGTAGGTTTGTAACATCCCAAATTTTCAATTTGGAATATTATACATAGGTCATCATATGCATATCATATTTTATTTGCATTTTGTTTGTGATCCTAGAAATCTTAAGCAACTCAAGGACCCACAGAGAGAGTTGGGGATTTTATTATTTTCATATTTGAATTTTCTCAAATATTGAAAAGAGGATCATTTTGGTTTTATTCATTTTTCTCTCCAAAATATTTCATATTAAAAACATATGAGAGGAGATAATATGACTTCTCCAAAATAAAAGAAATATTGGAGGAAAAATGTTAAAATCAAATAAATAATTTTATTTGGATTTTATTGCTATTTTATTTGAATTAGAAAAATATGCATTTTTCAAAATTGCATTTTTAGGCCAAGAAAATGTTCACTTTGTTCTAAATATTTTATTTAGACGGTGAAAATTGTTTTTGGCATTTTTTATATTTTTTTATATTTTTATTTAGGATTTTTCTCGGTGGAATCTTATAAAAAAAACGCGCGCGCGCCGAAACTGGGCCGGCCCAGCCGAAGCCAGGCCAAGGTCCAGCTCGCGCCGTCCCTGACCCCGAGCGGGAGACCCGCTCGCGCACGACGCCGCCGCCGTGGCCGAGTCGGCCACCGCCGCCGCCTTGCCCGCCCCCCCGGGCCTTTATATGCCGCCGCCCCCCCCCCTCGTCTCCCCACACCACCGACGCCGCAGTAGCAGCAGCAGCAGCCCCGCGCCGCCGCCGCCGCCACCTGCCGCGCCGCACCCCGCCACCCGCGCCTCGCCCCGCGCAGCCGCGCTGCCGCCCGCGGAACCCGCCGCCTTCGCCGGAAGCCGCCGGATCTCGCTGCCGGTTTTTTTTCGGTTTAGGTAAAAACCGCCTCGGTTTTTTTTTAAAAACCCTAGTTCGGTTTTTTTTATTAGATCGGTTCGGTTTTCTCGGTTTAGTTCGTTTGCGAATGTTCGTTCGTTCGTTCGTTTTAACGAACGTTTTCGCCCATTCGTCTCTGTTAGCGGACGTTCGTCCGATAGATTTTTCTTTTTCTGCCAGGGACCTATCCACGATTACTTTTATCACAGATCAGCCCCTGATCTTCAAACCCTCGCCGTTTCTAAACCGTTCGTCCAAATCCAGTGAAACCAACGCCAAAATCTTCGTCTCGAACCCCTCTTTCTGTTTAATCAACTTGAACATGATTTTGACAATTTAAAATTTGGTTTCAAGCAGATTTGTTTTCGAAGTTCTTTTGACTGTAGTTTCAGTTTCGTAGCTCTGATTCGATTGATTCTTTTTGTAGATCGAATCTCTTCAGTTGAACTTTCAGATTTGATCTTCTTATTTGAGTTTTACCCTTGCATCTATGCTTGATTGCTTATGTATGCTATTGCTTGTTTACGATAGAATTCCCGGAGTGCGAAGCGTGCTACTACGAGTCTCTAGGGTTTGCAGATCGTCAGCAAGGCAAGTAACACATTGATCATACTCTTTTCATACCCAGTTTTTATGCATTAGTTTCAATCCTCAAACACTGCATGATTAGGATGTGATTAACTTGTGGGTATTGGGAAGTAGATGATGAGGTAGAACCTATTGCCCTTTATTATCAAACCCTTGGGAGTTACTTCCACGTTATGCTTATATTGCCATGCTATGCTCGTAGACGTGGATTGGGTTTGAGTGTATCCATGACAGATGTGAGATTGTTAATTAATGGTTAACTTAAGGTGGCTACTTAAATACACATCTGGGTGGATTGGTTGCAGGCACCTGGGGATATACCAGTGTTGTCTTTTTGGTTCGCCACCCAGGCTCAAAGGGATCATAAGATTATTCATGCTAGAAACTTCCGTGTGCAGCCACAAGCTATTATGGGCTCTAGCATAGTTGAGTATGTTGCAGGACCTCTTTCAGTGGTAGGCTAGCAGATGTAGGGAAAGTAGGTGTAACTGTCTACCCAGAGTAAAGAGTAAATGCTTCTGAAAGACTGTGTCTCGGTCATCCGTTTCTCAAACACCATGTAGTGCGAGGAATCCAATGGAGGAGATCGAGTCTTGTGGGGAAAAGTGCACAAACCTCTGCAGAGTGTATAAACTAATCATGATTAGCCGTGTCCCCAGTTATGGACATCTTGAGTATCTGGTACTTGAATTATTGATTTGATCTCATCACTGTAAATTAATTTGTTGGGTTTAATGATTACTTTTAATTGGGATTGAGATGGGGATTTACCTTCTCAATGTTTAACAACTACCATGATAGTTAAATAAAACATATTCCTTTGATGTAGGGAAAAATTGGCTTTTCGCAAAACAATATAACCCTAGAGCTTTCCACCAGCCAAATATGCATGTAGTGATAGCAATTTTCCGTTCCTTGCTCTATTGTGTTATATTGCCAGCATATTCCATGTGCTGACCCGTTTCCGGGCTGCAACATATCATGTTGCAGACTTTTCAGACGAAGAGTAAGGTGCGCTAGGTCGTTGTCATGCACTCAGCTATGCCGTTGGAGTTGATGGACTCATTTTATCTTCCAAGCCTTCCGCTGTTATTTTATTTAGATGGCCTTAAGCCATATTTATTGTAATAAGTTCTCTTTTGAGACATTCGATGTATTAAGTGTGTGATTGCACTCTGTTATAAATCCTTTGAGTACTATGTGTGTCAGCATTACCGATCCAGGGATGACACTTGAGCACAGAGATTTGACCATCTGAGGTCGGATCGCTACAAACCCTCCTCCCCTCTCTAGATTGTAATCTAGAGGAAGATATCTGTTCTGAGGCGGATTCAGACGCAGTTGACCACTCCTATTTACCCCCCAAGGTATTTGCTCTAACTAGGCATGATGATTTTAGTCATATCATG
This sequence comes from Thinopyrum elongatum, assembly GCA_011799875.1. Classification (NCBI taxonomy): domain Eukaryota; kingdom Viridiplantae; phylum Streptophyta; class Magnoliopsida; order Poales; family Poaceae; genus Thinopyrum; species Thinopyrum elongatum. The sequence goes on along the minus strand of CM022297.1, from coordinate 364,272,062 downwards.
CGTATGTTGCCTTGCAGTGCCTACTTTCGACATCATATATGTCATCTGCTTAGTTTAGACATGTTCTGTAATGCCACCTGTTTAGTTTCTATATCATATATGGGAATTATGTAGTCTCATCTCTTTTAGCCAGCAATAATATATGTGAAATATGCAATGCCATCCTGTTTAACTAGGCATCATATATTTGAATGATATCTTGCCCATCCTTTTCTTCATTACATTTCCATTTGTTGACAATGTTTGTACATTAAACTACTCTTCCTGTGAATTAGCCATTTGAGTGGGTGATGGAAAAATCTGGAGTGAAAACAAGGTCTTCAGAGCAGACAGTGCTACCTGTCGAAGCAAATCTCTTGCTGGGTCCCGATAGCTCCTCAAAGATGGATTCAGAGACAGATGACCAGTCATATTCCCCCACCGAGGTGTATGCTCTAACTTGGCACGGTTATACTGCTCATATCATGCATATGGTGTCGTGCATTGCATAGTTTAGACATCATATACACAATATTTAACACCATGTTCGTAGCTCAGACATCATATATGCGAATGCCCTCTGCTTAGCATATAAATCACATATGTGAATTAAATCATGCGATCCTGATTACTTAGATAACATGTATGTGAATTATGCCATGCGAACTTGTTTACTAAAGACATCATATAATTATCTCATGCCATCCTGTTTAGTTAGTCATCATATATTTGAATTATGTCATGCTATGCTATCCAGTTTAGATAGACATCATATATGTGAAATTATGTCATGCTATCCTTTTTAGTTAAACAATATACATGTCAACTATTTCATGCCCTCTTTTTTCCACACTATCTATTACATCTGTCTCTCATACAATGTATGTACATTCAACTATGTTTCCTGTTTATCAGCCATTTGAATTGGAGCGGGTGATGGCAGTATCTAGCGGAGTAAAAACATGGTCTTCAAATAAAACAGTGCTACCTCTTGGTGGAGATAGCACCCCGGTTGTACATGCATGAGAACCAGCCCTACCACACATAACCCAGACTCTCGCAGATTGTACCCCTACTGCGATGGACAGAGAACCAGCTTCACCCAATCTAACCCCAACCCCAGCAGATAGTAACCCAGTTCCTGTTGACACAGCACCATCTCCACCACAGAGCTCCCAAACAAGAGCAATTAGTAAGGCAGCTCCAGTGCCCAAAGCGCTAGTACTACCACGGCGAACCCCAACTCTACCAGTTAGTACACCTATTCCTGTGGAGGAAGCACAACCAGCCATTCGTAGTTTAGCATCTATCACATTTGATGTTGTTAAATCCTATGTGCGTATCTTCCCATCATGGAAATATTATACTGAAGATGAAGGAAAATGCCATTTGCAGGTGTTTGTCCAGGAGTTATGTGTAAGTAATGTTATTCATGGCAATTACTTTGCTTTGTCCCATACATTCTACCTCCATGATGGTTATAATACAGCAAATTTCCCCATTTTTTATAGAGAAGGACCGATTTGGAAACTCAGGATGAGGTAACCTGTGCTAATACCTCTGCTATCTTCAAGAATGCTTGGTGGCAGTATCGGAATTACCTGAAGAAAACGTACTTCACTGGCAAAGAAACTCATCAAATTCCCTTATGTTCTCCTGAGACACATTTACTGGACGATGACTGGGAACGCCTTGTTCTGTACTGGTCCTGAACCAAGAATGTAGTAAGGTCGATGAGCTCATTTTTTATTTTTAAGTACTATATGCATGCATCTTACTGTACTCTGTTCATGTAGAACAAGTGCTTAAACCTGAAGAACAACTGTTCTCATTTAAGATTCCATTGCTATCGTGCATACTTCTTTGCTCTTGTATCACTATATTTACTCATACAAACTTATTTTTAAATTGAAGGATCCAATCCAAACTCCAATGGCACAACAGGTATGTTTACGCATGTTTCATTAACAGGTTTGCTCTTATAAATAGCTCTATTGATTTTAATTTCAATTGTGTATACAGTTGATTTCTCATATCATGCACATTGCTAGCATCACAACAGAGCCAATAGTGTTGTTGTACATGTATACCCGTGGTACCCATCTGAAATCTTGTTGTGCTGTGTAGTTTCCCACACTTTGTATTCTTTCAGTGCTGCTTTGTCTTGAACTGATATGATTTGAACCGTGTCTCTATTTTGATTTGGCAAGACAATGCAGTGACCATAGGACATAGATATATGTTTGTTTGATGCTTTTATTATGTACTACTTGGCAATAGAAGACTTGGTAGTTTAATCCTGTCCACCTTACTAATGAACTGGTTCACCGAAATGAGTTTCATATACTAGTACATGCTAAACCTGTTATGTGTCTGCTTGTTTCTTCTTTTAGAAGGCTGACAGAATATTGGGGAAGAGTGCCTTATTAAGCAATGGTAAAGGAAGTAATGTAGATAAGGTTCAGGATAGTGAGACATCCTTGTTGGTCTCCAACAAAGCTGATAAAACAGCTAAGGAAAACTATCTTGAAGACAGTGAGACAACCCCAAAGTCCTGTCTTGGTTTAGTGTTTGAGTTACTGGCCACTACCGCTGGCACAAGCTATTCAAACTCACTGTCTGAATCAGTTCGGTTTCTTGAGTCTCAACTACAAGCTGAAAGACATCGATCAGCTGTGTTGCGACAAGAAGCCGAAGGACTACGGAAGTACCTGGAGCATTCAGATGCATACTTTCTGGTGCGACACCAAGCGTTGGAGGATTTTAGCGCCAAACAGGACAAAGCTAATAAGCTTGATAAGCTTATTGCCAGCATGGTGGATACCCAGGATAACGTTTCTTGAGCTCTTCTGAAGTTGTTTCAGTTATGGACTTGTTTTGCTGCCGTGTTTATTTGCACTGGTGGCCAATTTAGACGGCCAGTGTATGTAATATGATGCTTTGTTCCCTATATTTGCACTGGTGGCGAACTTTGATGACCAGTGGATGTAATATGTGTAATAGCCGTAATAGCCTAGCGTTAGTTGCTTGCTTATTTATTTCCTTATTGTCTTGTTTAGTTGTTTGCTTGTAGTCACTGCAGTTCTTTTTCCGCGTTTTTCTAGTGGCCACAATAACCTATTTTTATAACTAGGCCACAATAACCATGGCAACACACGGACTGTTGTAACCATGGTCCTGCTACCTGCTATAGTGACCATGGCCCTCCTACGGGTCGTATGATCCATGGGCCTTCTACGGGCCGTAGGATCCATGGGCCTTCTACGGGCCGTCTAATCCATGGGCCTTCTACGGGCCGTATAATCGTTTCGCCAAACATGGGCCGTACTATTCATGGACCAATAATGGTCCGCAAAATGGGCCGTAAATGGGCTAGAGTGGAAATTGTCTGTTTTATGGCCCGACCATAACGGGCCGTTAATAGGCCGTATTTGATGACGCTATGCAAACAGCCCAACGGGTTAACGGGCCACAAACAGGCCGACTATAACCACGGGCTGAATTTGGCCCACAAGCGGAACAGGCCAGTAACGGACCGTAAGTAACCGAATACTAGAAATGAGCCCAAGAATAAATGGGCCCTTAGAAGGCCAAAAGTTAACACGGGCTGGAAACGGCCGACGGAATAATGGGTCATTAATGGGTATAAAGCAATACACTGTTCATTATGGGCCAGTTTCATCTCGGGCCTTTAATGGGCCCAGAGTTACAAAGGGCCTCCTATGGGCCGAAAGACGTCATGGGCCATACATGGGCCGGAAGTTACAACGGGCTGGAATCATATTGGACGGCCCAGATGATGCTACTAGGCCAAATTCGGGTAGGCCGTAACGGGCCGTGAGTTAGCGGGCTGTAAATGGGCTATATGCGAACAGGCCGTTAACAGGCTTTCCGTGGGCCGGCTCGCAACCTTTTGACCAAGTCAAATGGGCCAGCCTTTTCACTGGAATGGGCCCCTGTTGGGTCATGCCACGTGTTGACGTATCATAGGCGCCTTTGGTCCAATGAGTGGATGACATCTGTCCCAATGGTGAGCCGACACGTGGTTCCTCTAGCCACTGAGAACTTTACACGTGGAAAATCCCCATTGGTCCGGGCTGTTAACGGGTTATCAGATCCAAACCAGAACCCGATAGCTTAACGGCGACCCGTTATGGTGGATGCCACGTGTCGGTTACCCTTGACGAAAGCAATTCTATGACGCGTGACTTATCGTCATGGAAGTGGACACTTCCGTGATGATAATTTTGGTAATGTCATGGAACACTTCTACGACAGCACAGGTATGACTATCTTGATTCTATCATAAAATCATCACGGATGTACATGCATGACAGAAAACATGACCTACTGTGACAAACACGTATCATCACGGAAGCGTATTTTTTTGTAGTGCTCGTTGTTGGGTCAAAAGGATAGATTGTGTGGGCCCCCCTCATTATTGGTAAAGGATAATATGTATACCTCGGGGAGCCCACAGATATGTGCAGCGTCTATAAACCGCACAAGGGAGACATGCTCGTTCAGAACACGCTGCCCCCTATACCCTGCATGCGACCTGAAAAGGGTTTATATAATCGCCATGACAGGTCACTATAGAGTCAATCATTCTTTAATTTTTTAGAGCAAAAAATAACCAATAAAAACATAGTCTACAAATTAGCAAAACAAGGATCCCAAGGTTTATATAATCGCCATGATAGGTCACTATAGAGATATTTATCTCTTTATCTCTATAATGACCGTGTCATAGCATTTAAATGAAGCTTGAGATATGCAACTTCCCACCGGGTCACCCATCCTTGGACTACTCCAGACCAAGCACGCTTAACTTCTGCGTTCTATTCGACTAGGCTAGCGGATGGGAAGCTGCACCTTGCTGATAGGAATTGCCTCCTTGCCTTTAAGGCGTTTCACGCTGGTCACCCTATGGGACCTACTCCCTCCTATCACACACATTTGTGCTTTTAGAAACTGTGTGTGATATTTACATGGCCGGTGTGTCGCCGCCTAGCCTTCAATGAGCACTGACACTGGTAGCGGGAAAACGATGGGAGAAGAGGCAGGAAACCGATGAGAGGAGTGGCGGGAAACGGTAGCCTATTTGGATATATAACAACATTAATATAGAAAACTTAGTAGATAAGGAAGCGTGAGCTAGCACGACGCAAGCGCACAGTGCTTACCCATATAATGCATGTGCTATCGAAAGGGCTGAGGATTGCCGTTTGATCTGGGAGCATCCAACGGTGCAGACGTACGATCCGTGGGGTTTGGGTTCTGGCCAATTAGAACGCACAACTTAGATCACGCCCGCAGCAGGGGGGAGGGGGGCATCGGCCACAGTTTGGTAGGCACACGGCTTGCGTGAGTGAACCGTGTGCTATTTGAAAACATTTCATGAGAAGAATCTCGGTTTTTAAATCCCCATAAATCCAAAACTCACCTGAAAATCGTGAAACTTGGCATGGTGTCACGACATGGCACATATATGTCGAGGAATTTTTTTTGTCCATTTTGGCGCAAGTTTTATTACAAGCCTCTTACAAACCGGAGCTTCTCTCAAAGAAGCCTCATGGTTTTGATAGGGAAACATGTCCCCCTTGTGGGCGAAACGATAATCACTGCCTCTTTTCGCCTTGTATTTTCTTCTACGGGCAACATGGAACGACAGGATATCCGTGCTGAAATTTAAACTTATTCAGGGTTCGTTTGGCCTTTTAATACACTAATTGAGTTTCCTAGGCATTTAATGTCCATAATTCAAATACATGCTCCAGTTCACCAAAATGGCTAGAAAAATTATACATGTGTCCTTGGGTGCATGTTTAGGTCCCATGCTAGGAATGGGAACGAATTACAACCGTACCGGCGTCCTGGCTCGTCCTCAAACATTTGGAATCTTGGTTTTTAAATCCCCATAAATCCAAAACTCACCAGAAAGTCATGAAAGTTGGCATGGTGTCACGTCATGGCACATATATGTCGTGGTAAAAACATTATCCAATTTGGGCCAAGCTTTATTACAAACCTCTTACAAACCGGAACTTCTCTCAAAGAAGCCTCGTGGTTCCGATAGGGAAACGTGTTCCCCTTGTGGGCGAAATGTAATCACTGCCTCTTTTTGCCTTGTATTTTCTTCTACGGGCAACATGGAATGACAGGATATCCGTGCTGAAATTTAAACTTATTCAGGGTTCGTTTGGCCTTTTTATACACTAATTGAGTTTCCCAGGCATTTAATGTCCATAATTCAAATCTGAACTACAAATACATGCTCCAGTTCACCAAAATGGCTAGAAAAATTATACATGTGTCCTTGGGTGCATGTTTAGGTCCCATGCCAGGAATGGGAATGAATTACAACCGTACCGGCGTCCTGGCTCGTCCTCAAACATTTGGAATCTCGGTTTTTAAATCCCCATAAATCCAAAACTCACCAGAAAGTCATCAAAGGTGGCATGGTGTCACGTCATGGCACATATATGTCGTGGTAAAAACATTGTCCAATTTGGACCAAGCTTTATTACAAACCTCTTACAAACTGGAGCCTGTCGCAAGAACCCTCATGGTTTCGATAGGGAAACGTGTCCCCTTATGGGCGAAACGATAATCGCTCCCTGTTCTAGCCTTGTATTTTCTTCTACACACAACACGAAACAACGGGAGATTCACTTTGAACTTTGAAATTATTCAGGGTTCGTTTGACCTTTTTTATTTATTAATTGAGTTTTCTAGGCATTTAATGTCCATAATTCAAATCCGAACTACAAATACATACTCCAGTGCACCAAAATGGCTAGAAAAAACGTACATGTGTCCTTGGGGTGCATGTTTAGGTCCCATGGAATGAATGGGAATGAATTCAACCGTCTCGGCGTCCTGGCTTGGCCACAAACATTGCGAATCTCGGTTTTTAAATCTCTGTAAATCCAAAACTCACCAGGAAATCATGAAACTTGGCATGGTGTCACTACATGGCACATATATGTCGTAGTAAAATAATTGTCCAATTTGGGCCAAGCTATATTACAAGCCTCTTACAAACCGAAGCTTCTCGCAACCCTCATGGTTCCGATAGGGAAACATGCCCCTCTTGTGGGCGAAACAATAATCGTTGCATCTTCTCGCCTTGAACTTTGTTTTCTACAGGCAACATAGAATAACATGAGTGTCGTGCTGAAATTTGAAACTATTCAGGGTTCATTTGGCCATTGTATATATTAATTAAGTTTTATATGCATTTAATGTAGGCCATAATTCAAATTTGAACTACAAGCACATGCTCCAGTGAAACAAAATGGGTGGGAAATCATACATGTGTCATTGGGTGCATGTTTAGGTCTCATTTAAGGAATGGGAATGAATTACAAACTTCTCGTCATCCTGAAACATTGAGAATCTCAGTTTTTAAATCCCAGTAAATCAAAAACTCACCCAAAAAACATGAAACTTGGCATGGTTTCATGACATGGCACATATATGATGTGGTAAAAAAATCGTCTAGTTTGAGACAAGGCGCACATATTAATAGCTAACGAAATCCTTTTGAAACAAATAGCTGACACGTTAATATCGCAAACGGTTGTATTTTATGAACCGTGTGTTCCCGTAACCATTTAAGTGCGGCCACTACCTCTACCAAAATTTAACCATACTCGGTGGCGTGTGTGCAGCTGTTTGATTAGACGGGACGAGCGCGAGAAGTCCGTCGTGCAGACTCGACGGGACGCATGTAAGCGGTCCGCCGCGCAGGCTCGATGGGACGCATGCATCCTGTCCACCACGCAGGCTCGACGGGACACGTGCGAGTAGCAAGGCCGCCCATGCTCACCGGGAAGCGAGCTCTTTGACCTCCATCCACCAGCCACCCACCTTGCTCACAACTTCTCCATTAATGGCGGACGAGCCATTGTTTAACACGCGGTTAATTAAAGCACATGGACGGAGGGTGTTTGCTTGTGATCCCATGGCAACATTTGCTTTGTTCATGTTTTCAACTCGTATTCCAGCCTAATTTAAATTTCCATATAGGGCAACGGATAATACGACGACAAATAAAATGGCAACGGATAATACGACAACAAATTTACAATGGTGCAGATAATAATTGTCTTACATATTCCAGATAATTTAAAATGCCACATGCGGCAAAGCCCGAAAGACACGGGGGCAAGAGAAGAAGGAAATCGCAGACAATGATCTGGATCGCTACTGTCTCTACTCGTTGATGAATCGTCGAGCGACGACATCCTCCAGCTCCTTCTTCAATTCCTCACGACTTTGCTTGAAAGCAGCCACGAATTCCTCCACCTCCTACCCGTGCTCGATCCGGAGCTTCCTTAAGTCACCCATCAGTTCCTCGATGACCGCTGTCAGTGTCATCCCCGAGGCACTACTCAGCTCATGCAGCATCTTCCAGCCGGCGGCCTCGTCCTCCTTCTCGGCGAGCGCCTTGAGGAGCTTCACATTGTCACCCATGAGTTGCTCGACGAGGCCGGTCGCCTTGTCAACCGAGGCATCACTGATCTCGAGCAGCTTCATCAAGCCATCGACCAGCTCCTGCTGCTTAATGAGGCCAGCGAGAATGTCGTCGTCGCCGGCTAGGGACTTCAGCAATGCCAGCTCGTCACGATCGCCGACGCGGCGAGTGCACTTGTAAGAGTCCTCGCGTGCCCGTGAGAGCTCATTCGAGGGCTCCGCGGCGCACCGGGACATCTCTGCTGTGGCTGCCGCTTCACGGCGAGATCTCTAGTGCTTCCGCGGCCTTGTTCTTTGCTGCCTAGTTATATGTCCACCCGAAACTCCTCCTACCGGTCATGGCGGAACGACTTGACAGGAAAGACCAGTTTTGTGGGTGATGAGGAGAGGAACTGTGAAGTAATTTTCGAGTGGGTAGTTTTTATAGCCCAGTGCTAAGTGTGAACACATATTAGTTTGATAGGTGTGAACAGATTTGCAATTACTTATTGCGTTGTAATCTGCAATGTGACGAGAAACAAGGTCAAAATTTATTGATGGTTCTGGGCCACGTGTTATTTATCACACACGTGTTAACATAAGGAAACGTATGTGTAACTTACTAATCATCGCACATGAGTACTCGTAGACGCATCGTGTGCGATACTCCTAGCCACCGCAAGCAACTAGTTTGCATTTTTCAAAGTTTTTTGTATGAACAGAATCGCACATGAACTAACTATAGTAACCGTCTGTGTTATAATTTCTCATCGCAAACAGTTCATCCGAGTGGGTTGTTTGCTGCGTATCACACACATCTTGTTTACACGAATCGTTTGTGTTCTTTTGGCTCATCGCAAACAGTTCATCTATGTGAACTGTGTGCCGCATATCACACACATCTTGTTAAGTTGAACCGTTTCTGTTCTCTTCCCTAATCGAAAATAGTTTATCCGAGTGAACCGTATGCTGTATATCACACACACCTTGATCTGGCTGACCATTTATGTTGCATTCCCTAATAGCACACAGGTCATTGGAGTGAACTGTATGCCATACATCGCACACACATTGATATGGCTGCCCATTTCTGTTGTTCTGCCTCATCGCAAACAGTTCTTCTGGATCAACCGTATGCCCCGCATTGCACACGTAACTGAAATCTGAACCGTGTTTGAAGTCTCCGCCATCGCAAACATTTTGCATTTTTTTGACGGTTTTTTTACATCCCCGTTTGCGATTAATGCATCGCACACAGTTTTGTCAAAGGGTCTCTGATCGTAGTGTCACGTTAACAGCATCCTGCAGTAGTGAACGTCCACGCTAGAACACCATCCCCACACCAGCCTCCTCCATCCGCCACCCCATCCATCACCGCCGTCCTCCACCCCATCCATCGCCGCCGTCCTCCACCATGCCGGAGCGCCTACCAAGACCGCATCATCCACTGCTAGAGATGGACGTTTCTCATCCATGATGACGGACCAGGAGCCTTGCATCACGTCCTCTTGCTTCATCAGCAACGTCGTCCTCCTCGCCGGGGCCGCTCCCACGACCTTCTCGTCCACCGCAACGGGACTTATCCCCTGATGCACCCATCTACCGTCGCAGATCTACTTCAATGCCACCGACAGCCATCGCACCCCCGATGCCTACACGCCGCCGCAAGAGAGGTGGTACTACTTCATATCTGCTCAACTTTTTTATCTCAACCAGAAAATAGATCATAACTTGGTTACTGTACTTTCTTTTCAGCTCTTAAAATTTAGTTCTTAGTTCAAAGCAAACAATGGTTGCTAAATAGCATTTCTGCGGTTTGCAGCTTCAAATCTGCCATGGCACAGTCATAATAGGGTTTAATTGATCATGCTTAGGGTTCCCCCCTTTTATGATCACTATACGATCAGCCTACGTGCTTCGTGTCATAATAGCACTTCTCCACCCATCAAGCTAAACAAGCTTAGTTGTTCAAATACGATTCTGATATTATTAAAACAAAGTCATTTAATTGGTCAGCTAAATGTTCCTAATTTAGTTTCAAAAATGCATGTACGCCGCTGGGGTGTGGATCTACAGAGTGCCCATGATGGGCCGCGGCCCACCCTGGGATTTTGGGTCAGCCCAGACCCCGATTCCCCTCTGTTCTGTTGCACTTCTGATCTCGACTCACCCCCTGCCACCTGCCTTGCCGGTGACATGCCGTCCCCCGATGGCATGGCTCTAGGAGGAGACACCGGACTAACAGGAGGTCAGGAGCCGCTCGCCCAACAGCGTCACCGCTGCCCGGGCGCGCCGCCGTGCCTACCTTCCCAGTCCGTTCATGGCTCAGGCGTGCAGCACCCACTAAGCCAACCCGATTTATCCTGAGATACGTCCTCAACACTCAGCAGCCACTCCTCATCACCCATTTTCTATTGATTCATTACTCATTAGGCAGGACTGTCATTAGGGTTTGTTGTGTACTGAGTGCTACCTACACTTAATGGTTCAGATATTTCAGTAATCTTTGGTACCTGTAAAGTTCACAGGGTTTCAAAATTCCTGCCCTAGGAACAGACACTAGTCATGTTGGATTGTTGGTCATAGTGACATTGACCCAGATTACTACTACAGGCCAGGTTTGTTGATAATTTTACTTGTCTTTCTTACTCATTCGATATGATATCCAATTATTCACGTCGATTAGTTGCAAACAATATGTGCTAGACCAACTTCTTGATTCAGATTTTGGACGGTCTCTTACCGCAGTTACAATTATGCATACTTGTCCTAGTAAACTCACAAGTAATGATTGATTCACTACCTCTATGCTTGCCTTATCATATTTGTTGTCAATATTCTTTTAGGGTGGACCACCCTGTTTCAAAATACTGGAACCGCAGACAAGAGTGAATAGTATTTCTCTGTGTGATCTCTTCCATCATGTGTGGGCAACGAACACTACATTGTATAGAAAGAAAGTGTCATATCCACCTTTTACATAGACTACGATCTTTTACATGGAATACAATCTGCCTACTTGCTTTTTGTCGCACTACCAACACTCCACCCTTGAAGCTAAACATTATGCCACTCATAATTCATTAGTTTATTTGTTCAAATACGAATTTGATATGATTCTATTGTTCCTACTTCAGTTTTGAAATATGTGTCCGCCTGTTATAGAGACATAAGAGGTTTGTATTTATGTGTGTGGTCTGGTCAGCATGGTTGGGGGATGAACTTTGTATACGCAGGGGTTTGTAGTGAGACACTCTCCGAGTTGAATCCGCAATGCATTCCATAGATAATCTGACTACTTTTTATGTTTTCTTGAATCTCAGATACTGAACAACATCATAATGATTATGAGCTTGCGCACATGAAAAGAATAAAGCAGAACAATGCCATGGCTGTCAAACTTGGCATTAAGGGACTGAAATCAAGTCTGGATGCAATGCAATGCAAATGCTCTCCACCTATAGATTCGTGCTCACAACATGATCCTAACAATGATTCTGAGCTAGAGGGAGACCTAAGTCAATGTAGCTCCCTAGTGGAGGAGTCAGAGGCAGATGCCCTATCTTATTCACCCATCAAGGTGCTTGCTCTAACTTTCCAAGGTTATATTGGTTGCACATATCTTGCAACTGATGCTTTGCATTGCTTCTACTTTGTTGCACTGCCATTAGCTTAGTTTACACATCGTGTATGTGAATACGCCCTGCCTATCCATTTTCAGTACATATTCCATCTGTCATCATACCATATTTATCCATTCAAATGTTGTTCTTGTGTATCAGACATTCAAAAGGAAGAGGGCGATTGCTGATCACGGAGGAGCACGAACAAAGTATTTGGAAAAGGTAGTGACACCTGATAAATCAAATAGCCCATTAGGTGTAGTTGCAATATCACCAGACCCACAAAATACAGCCCCAACTCTAGCAGACTCTAGCCCTACTACATTGGTCATCTCTGGTGCCCCAACTCAGCAGACCCCAACTGCAGCAAATAGTATGATGATGCCAGTTGACATAGCACCAGCTCTACGATGCAAAAACCCCATTCCAGCAAAGAGTACACCAAATCCAGTTGCCAAATCCCTTTTCGAACGAGAGTGAGCCCCAATTGCAGCAAATAGGACCCCTGTTCCACTTCTTCCCAGTTTAGAAGACGAAGCTTATATTGTTGTCAGGAACTTTGTGTGCATCTTTCCTTCATGGAAAGATTATACCACAGACACAGAACAATTTCCAATCTTCCTCCGCAACTTACGTGTAAGTAATGTACTAGTGTTATTCATGGTAATTAGTACATATGTTTCTGCTGACAGAAGACACAAGATTTCATTCTTTTAAATAGGTGAGGACCAAACTGGATAGTCAAGACAAGCAAGGGTTGGTTGCGCTTTTCAAGCACTCGTTGATGAAGTATCATTCCTACCTGAGGCAAGCGCACTTCGATGGCAAGCCTCTAAATGAAATTTCTGTAAAGTCTCCGGTGCTACATTTATCAGACAGTGACTGGAATAATCTTGTTACACATTGGTCTCATCTGCAGCGTAAGGTACTGTCTATGATATCACATCACAATTTGAACTACATTTCTGCATGTGCCTTACCGTCTCACTTATACGAAAACTGTTTGCAGAAGAACATTCATTCTCAAGGGACCACAGAATCTCGCAACTATACTGCACACTGCATTGCTCTTGTGAGTACCTCTTGCCCTGTATGACCATACTTACTTTCATAGCTGGTTGATTATGTAGCATCACTGCACATGTTAGCCTCGTTATCCTCCATTTGGTGGACATTATAAGATCTGTATCGACTCTTACATAAATTTAGAATCAACCCAATGCTTTTGAAGAGGTTTAGCTCTGCAGTCCTCTTGTAAGGACTGAATGTCATCTATCACTGTACTTACATTAACAGCTACTCCCTCCGTCCCATAATATAAGAGCATTTTGTACAGTACACCAGTGTACAAAACACTCTTATATTATGCGAAGGAGGGATTGGTTCATTGTGTAGCATTCTACATCTTATCTCCCTCACCCACCATTTACTAAAAAATATCAGATCTATATTTAATCTTACCAAAAAGTTGAATACACAGACAATGCCAGTGCGGAAGTGTAGCCCATTGCTCTTGTCAGTACATTTTGTCCTGTGACGCTTGTACTTACAGGGATTGGTAGTTGATTATGTAGCATCAATCTGCATCTTATCTTCATTATCCTCTATCCCTTCTAGTATTATCATATCTATAATTACTCTCTACAAAATGCAGAGTACAGGCAATGCTTATGAAGAAGTTTCTGTGCTGAAATTCTTGAGTTATCCTTCCCTTGATATGGAGAAGGGCATTATAGAGCCGGTGTTAACTGTTAATGTAAGTCAGTCCTTCTAAAGCCTTTATCCTCAACAGCTGTTTAATTTGCTCATACTCCCTATCGTCAACTGCTGTTTAGTTTGTTGTTTCCATCAAAATGCATGTTTGCAACAACTATAAGTTCCAAGTTTTAGTTGTAAAACCAAATTCCTTATTCATACCATGCACATTACTCAATACTCCCTATATGTATGCTTGTTTTTGTGGATCTATAATCCAGTGTGTGGTGAAGCCGCCCACGTTTGCACCTTGTCATCTCCAGTTTTATCTTACTGATGTGGCTGATGATATGAACAACATGCCATGCACATTAACCAAAATAGAGACAATGATTGTCTTTGCCCTTCATCTATGCTTGTTTTATTGACATGGTAATCCAGTAGTGTGGTGAAGCTGCCTGTAATATGAATAATGCCAAATTATGCTATTGATATTTTGAACTGACTCTTTATTTTCTAATTTGAAATTGGATGGAATTGACAGCATAGTTACCATCTTTGTTTATACATGTGCAAAACTTGTCATCTCTCTGCTTGTTTCAGGGTGATATGCCTGATGGCATGCACAAGTCTGCTGAAGGCTGTGAGACAAACCCAACATATATTGCAACAAAGAAGGCAAAACATCTTGAAGATAGCGAGACAACCCCAAAGTCATGTCTTGATGCAGTGTTCAAGTTACTTGAGACTAGTAGTCAGACAAGCTCACAGAATTCGCTCTCTGAATCAGTTCGATTTCTTCAGTCCCAAGTTCAAGCAGAAAGGCATTCTGCAACTCAACTTTGACTTGAAGTCCTATCTCTAAGGAAGATCGCGGAGAACACCAATGAGAACCTCATTGCTAAACAGCTACAGCTGGAAGCTATGACCGACATGCTAGGCCAGTCTCACAGCCTTGCTCAGCAGCTTGCGCAGCAGCTCCCGCACAAGGCTAACCTTTCTTGAACTATCCTAGAAGTGGTCTTGGTTCAGTATTATTTTGTTACGCTGCAATGGTGCCCAGTTTTTGTAATCTGCTTCTTCGTTGCGCTTTATGATCACTGGTGGTGATCTTCGATGCCCAGTGGATGTAACATACCATGAATCCTTTATTGTATAGTGTACGTTTATTCTAAGTTACTATGCCATAATTTCTTTATTGTATAGAGTAGGTTTGTTCTTAATTCCTACTAGTTACCGTATATGCCATCATTCGCTATCTGTAAAAAACGGCAAAAATCTGATGTAGGCGACCGGGCCGAAACATCCACCTCTCACAGGCCTGCATTTTAGCGGGCCACAATTTGGCCGGCCTACAACTTTCTTGGGCCTGAAAGGCCATTGGGGCCTTCACACTTTGCGCCAGGCCCACAACTTACACGGGCCTCCATTCGGCCCAAAGTTTAGTTGGGCCTTTAGTGGACCCAGCGCTTAGTTGGGCCCATGTAGCTTCGGGCCATTAACAGGCTAAATATTCTTCTGTCGTGTTATGGCCGAGAAGATACCATGGGCCTTTAGCAGGCCGAAATGCATGTTGGGCCTCAATTTTCAATAGTCGTCCACGGGCCTTTAGCAGGCTGAAATGTAGGTCGGGCCATTATTGGCTCAGTTATACGACGGGGCATTACCAGGCCGAAACATATCTCAGGCCTTAGTTGGCCCACTGATATCATGGGCCTTTAAGAGGCCGAAAGCTTAGTAGAGGCATCAACGGGCCGAATTATATGACAGGCCTTTAACAGGCTCAAAGTCATGTTGGGCTGAACTATTGCCACCTTGATCACGGGCCGTTAGTGGGCTGGATGTCGCGTCGGACCAAATATGGCCCATGGGCAGCACGGGCCATTCCCAGGCCGAAAGACACACCGGGCTGAAATGGGCCCATGTCTACATTGGGCCTCTAACAGGCCGAAATGTCACTAGGCCGTAATTGGGCCCAAATACTCAGCGAACAAATAACGGCCCAGATCTGGCTTTGGGCCGTAAATGGGCCATGTTTAAGCAAGCCGTTAGTGGGCTGGCCCACTAGTACCTGAGTAAATACTATGGGCCTTTGACTGGGCTGGCCTTTTTAACCTATATGGGCCTCTGTTGGGCCCTGCCACATGTCAACGTATCATAGGCACGTCTCCTCCATTGGATGGATGACATCTGGACCACTGAGGAGCCGACACATGTTTCCTCCGGCCAATGATGATTTTAAACGTGGAAAATCCCCATTGGTCCTTGCTATTAACGGGTTATCGGATCCAAACCGGTACCCGATAGCTTAACAGCGACCCGTTACGGTGGATGCCACGTGTCGGTTACCGTTGACGAAAGTACTTCCATGACATGCCATATATCGTCATGGAAGTGGACACTTCCATGATGATAATTTTGGTATTGTCATGGAGCACTTCTACGACAGCACATGTATGACTATCTTTATTCTGTCATAAAATTGTCATGGATTTACATGCATGACAGAAAACGTGACCTACTGTGACAAACACGTATCATCATGGAAGTGTATTTTTTTGTAGTGAATGCAGCCTACCAAGCGTGCCCAAGCTCAATGTTGATGGTGCGGTGTCGCGACATGAAGATAGGGGAGCGTTGCGATGGTGTGCAGAGATTCAAATGGCCCCTATGTGGGATCTTCTGATGTCACCTTCGCCAGAATTATTGATGCTCTAGTGCTTGAGGCCCTTTCTTGCCGGGTGGTCCTAGCGCTGGCGGAAGACCTCCGTCTATCCAACATCATCGTATCTTCGGACTGCCAGGTGGTTGTAGGAGATATCTCTCAAGGCACAGATGGACAACATGCAGTTATTATTAAAGAAATAAGGGCCAGTGTGGATGGTTTTAACTCTCATTTATGAAAAGTAGAAACTCGAATGTAGAGGCAGATAGTCTATCTAAGTATTCCTTAAATCTAGCACCTGGTTTACATGTTTGGCTGTTACAGCCTTATGATGTTGTAACTATACCCTAGGACATCTTTATTCAATAAAGGAGTATAGTTTTCCCTAAAAAACAGAAATCCATCGTTGAATATATTTTTTCCACCAAATGATGTATATTGCCCATTTCAAAGATTTCTGTTACATCAACCCGTGGTTCGCATGTCAACTGAAAGTCACTCTTCGTCCACGCCTGACCGGTTGTGCTGCTGTAAATCAGCGAGGGGATTTGCTGTATTTTTCTTTTTGAAACAAAGACAAAAGATTAGTCAGTGTCTTTCTCTGACGCTCTAGCACATAGGCTAAGGACAAGTTTATAACCAATGGGACAGTTTAAGTTACTTGGGTGCAGTCACTTCTCAATGAGCAAAGCATTATCCCCTTCGGGCGGGAAATGCCTTTTGATTCGTGGGTGTATGTACACCTGACATGAAAAAAAAATCAAAAAAGTTTAGAAGTTTTTTTAGATTAAACTTGACTTTCTTTTGCGCCAGTATATAAACTTTCATGAATAAAAACCAGCATTGACTTCAGGTCAAAAAATAATTTATTGCTATTACAGGCCACTACTAAAAATATTTTGGCCAAAAATTTTGTTTTTTGAAATGAAGTCAACAGGGTCGGTTTTTTTTGTGAATTTGTTTTTACAAGTACAATAGAAGATCAAGTTTATTTCAAAAATATTCTTAGAATTTTTTGACTTTTTATTTAATTACTTTTTTTCATATATGGTGTATATACACCATAGACTAAACGTTCAGTCCCGCTCCGAGCCTCCTATGTTGTGGGTGATAACCTGGGCGACATATAGTTGACAGTTAATCCTCTGTTTCACGCTCGAACAAAGCTCGCGGAAGTTGATTTTCATTTTTATCAGAGTGAAGGTTGCTCTTGGCGCTCTTGAGATGTTCACTTTCTGTCTTCCGCTGATCAAGTTACTGAGAATTTACTAAACAAGCACCTAAGATTATCTACAGCTGGGCGCCTCAAACCCGTCTCATACGCCCGGGCAGGGCACCCGGTCAGTGTTCGGTCATGATTTTTTGACTCAGACGGGCCTCTCAAATGGCCCTCAAACGCCCGGGCTACCGACACCCCCATATCCAACCCAAATATGGGGTGCCCGGGCGCGCCCGGGCATGCCCGCCACGTAGGACCCGACCCACACTCGCCCATCCGACCCCATATAAAATCCTCCCCATCCGTTCGCCGGACCAAACCCTAGCCACTTCACTCCCCTCCCCTCCGCCATCCAAACTCGTCTCCGGCTCCTTCTGCTCGTCTCCAGCATGACAGCCAACCGATCTGATTCCTTCACCTCCAGATCCGTCGACCCCGAACTCATCCCACGTGGCCCCGAGGAGGAGATGGTCGTCCGGCTTGCACTCTGCCGCACCCGGGAGAAGGCCCATGCACGGCTGCGGTCGGACTCCATCCGTCGGGAATCCATTGCGTCCGCCCAAATGACGCATGGATCCGGCGCTAGGCCGGCCGTAGCTGCCTCGCTGGAGGCCGTGCAGTTCGTCTAGCGTACGAACACGCTGGCGGACGCGCAACCCCTTCGATGGCGCGCCGATATTTGGGACGCACCATTGTCCCACGAGGCCATGGCACGGCGTGCCCACCGTGCAAGGCACCGGGCGCAGGAGGTGGCGGCGGACGTCGGCGAGGCGGAGTCGCATTCTTCGGCGCCCCGTATGGCGCATCAGTCTGGGTGCCGCAACCGCATCATGGTAGACGTTGCCGGCTCATCCCCGGACAGATCCGTCATCAATTTGACGTCCACCGGCACCCAACGGGTTCCTGGCTCCGATGAGGAAGAGTAGGGCATGGGAGACAGCGGCGCCTTGAGTCCCGTGAGCCGGCTCGTGTCCCATCCCTATCCTACATTGCCGGCTGTAACACCCCTATGTAATGATCTACAGTAACCTCTCTGTTTAAGCTAAGTCATTTTGCTAAACAGTGCTTGATCATCTTTTGATCCAAATCTCATTTCAGATTCCACTTTGAATTCAAATCCAAATCATAAGTGAAATAGAGAATTTCACAAACATGAAAACAAAAATGTTCAAAGTGTTGCAAATAATCCATGGATAATTGTCATGGTGAAACCAACATTTTATAAAGTGTTAAGTGCCGCCAAAATATTTAAAACAGAGGCCAAAACAATAATTTAAATACTTTTTAAATTATAAAAATTGCAAACTAATTTATTTAAGTGCCAAACTTTTTGTGGCACTGGCCTAATTTACAACACTAATTAAGGTGCTAGTTTGTATTTTATAAAACTAAATTTCTTTTGGAAATGAAAGAAAAACATAAGCTAAAATAAAAAATAAAGAGAAAAAGAAAAAGCAAAAGCAAAAAAAAGCCCCTGGACCTGGACCTTAGGCCACAGGGACAGGCCCAGCCGGCCCGACCTAGCAACCCCCGTTGTCGTCTTCCTCTCCCCCCCCCCCCCTCTCCACTGTTCGTCCGACCGGGCGCCTGCGGGCGCCACCTCGCCGGCCTCGCCGGGAGGGGATAAGGGAGCCAACTCCGCGGCCTCCTCGGTCCCCTCTACCACTCACCCCCACTCCCTATCTCCCTCGCTGTCTTTCCTTCCCGAGTGCCACCATGGACGCGCCACCGGCGTAGCCATGGCCACCGTCCTCCTCTCGCCATTCCAAGCGGTCCGGCAGCCTCACGCGCTCGTCCTCATCGCCCCCATGCACTCGTTCGTCCGGAGACGCACCAAGACGACGCGCCCGACCCTTCCTTCCCCTTTGGTCGCCGGAGTTCGCCGCCACTGCACCGTCTTCTCCAGGCCACCCTGAGCCCACTGCCATCCCCTACAGGCCCGCCGTCAGCACCGCATCTAACCCCCTCTCTCCGTGCTCTCCTTTTGTAGCCGTAGCTCGCCACCGCCGCGTTCGTGCTCCGGCCACCGCCATGTCCATGGATCTCTGTGCTCACTGTCACACACTGCGCAAACCAGCCGCTCTGGCATGTTCCTGGTGAACCACTGATGCCGCCTAGCTAGCTAGTTCGCCCGCTCGTGTTGCGTTTCGTTGATTCCGCGCAGTCCCGAAATTCGACGCCACCTGTCGTCATTGTAGCGCTCGTTTCCGGCCGCCTCTGCACCTGCCACTAACCTCACCCGACGCGTCGCATCGTGGGCGTGCCATAGAGCATAACCATAGGTACGGAGGCCTTGTGTAGGCAAATCCTGGCCCCTCCCGTGCGCGCCGCCGTGAAATATGGTCACCGGAGTTGCTCCGGCGACGGCGCTGAGGTGGCCGGCCACGTGGCCCCCTCTGGGTCATCGGTAAAGGTCCCCACGGGCCAAGTTGACCCCAGTCAATGGCTGGCTGGGCAGCGCCCAGTCACTGCCAGTGGGTACCCCGTGGGTCCAGTTGACTGGGTTGACCCGGTCAACCCTGCTAACTAGGCAGCCTGGGTCACTGACATGTAGCCCCCATGCTGATTAAATGTTTTTATAAATAATTAATCTACTAATTATTCTATTAATTAAAATTGTTATTTTAATAGTCACTCATAGTGGGGTCCCACCTAGCTAATTAACCCAGTTAATTAAATTAATGCACTGTTTAGCCCACTGAGTATGACATGTGGGTCCCAGCCGTCAGGTTGGACCTGGACCGGTTCGGTTGACTGCTGACATCATGCTGAAGTAAATGTTGGCACAATAAATGTATTTTTGAATTAATAATAATTTCAAAAAATGTTTAAATCTTTGAAAAATCATATAAAATAATCCTTAATTCGGATGAAAATAATTTATATATGAAAGTTGCTCAGAAAAATATAATGAATCCTAATATGCAATCCATTCATCCATCCCGTGCCTCTAGCATGATGAACATGGATCCTTTCCCTCTGATTCATCTGTCCGAAAACTACGAAACATCAGGAAAACATTCCCAGATGTTTTCCTGCTTCGTCTGTATCGTATAGCACTACGTTAGGTCACCCCTAGCACTGCATTTTGCCATGTCATGCATCATGATGCATTTGTTTGCATTATATTTATTGTTTCTTCCCCTCTTCTCTTCAGTAGATCCCGAGACCGACGCTGCTCCAGAGTACGACTACACCCCTGACGTTCAACCCCTTGCGCAGACCTTCCAGGCAAGCAAAACCACCTTGATCATTCCTATATCGTCCAGTTCCTTCTCTCACATGCTTGCATTAGAATTTGCTATTGTATTTGTTTGATCATATTCTGATACATAGCCTGATTTTGTAACCTGCTATTGTTACATACCTGCTTATCCTATATGCTTAGTATAGGTTGGTTAGTGATCCACCAGTGACCCCTCACCTTGTCCCTGTTGCCCCCGCTTTATACCCGATGACTCGATCAACGTGATCGACGTCCAGAGCCTGACACATTGATACGTCTCCAACGTATCTATAATTTTTTATTGTTCCATGCTGTTATATTATCATTCTTGGATGTTTTACCATAATTTTATAGCAACTTTATATCATTTTTTGTGACTAACCGATTGACATAGTGCCCAGTGCCAGTTGCTATTTTTTTGCTTGTATTTTACTTTGCAGGAAATCAATACCAAACGGAGTCCAAACGCAGCGAAACTTTTTGGTGATTTTTTCTGGACCAGAAGACACCTGTTGGGCCAAAGAAGTACCAGAGGGGGGCTCCGAGGGGAGCACAACCCACCAGGGTGCGCCTAGGGGCCCAGGCGCGCCCAGGTGGGTTGTGCCCACCTCGGCTGCCTCCCGCACCGCCTTTTTGCTCTATAAATACCCTGTACGTCCAAAAACCCCAGGGGAGTCGACGAAAATCAATTCCAACCATTGCAAGTTCCAGAAACCACAGATCCAATCTAGACACCATCACGGAGGGGTTCATCATCCTCATTGGTGCCTCTCCGATGATGCGTGAGTAGTTCATTGTAGACATACGGGTCCATAGGCAGTAGCTAGATGGCTTTCTCTCTCTCTTTTGATTCTCAATACAATAGTCTCTTGGAGATCTATTTGATGTAACTCTTTTTTGCGGTGTGTTTGTTGGGATCCAATGAACTTTGAGTTTATGATCAGATCTATGTTTTTATCCATGAAAGTTATTTGAGTCTTTTGATCTCTTATATGCATGATTGCTTATAGCCTCGTATTTCTTCTTCAAATCTTTGGTTTAGTTAGGATAACTAGATCGATTTTTCTTGCCATGGGAAGATGTGCTTTGTGATGGGTTCGATCTTACGGTGCTTGATCCCAGTGACAGAAGGGGAACTGACACGTATGTATCGTTGCTATTAAGGATAACAAGATGGGGTCTATTTCTACATAAATAGATCTTGTCTACATCATGTCATCGTTCTTATTGCATTACTCCGTTTCTCCATGAACTTAATACACTAGATGCATGCTGGATAGCGGTCGATGTGTGAAGTAATAGTAGTAGATGCAGGCAGGAGTCG
The DNA here is from genome assembly GCA_011799875.1 of Thinopyrum elongatum. Lineage (NCBI taxonomy): Eukaryota > Viridiplantae > Streptophyta > Magnoliopsida > Poales > Poaceae > Thinopyrum > Thinopyrum elongatum. The sequence goes on along the minus strand of CM022297.1, from coordinate 364,249,871 downwards.
GTCTACTAATCTTGGATGTGATGCCTATATAATGATCATTGCCTGGATATCGTCATAATTATTTGAAGTTCTATCAATTGCCCAGCAGTAATTTGTTTATCCACCGTATGCTATTTTTCTTGAGAGAAGCCACTAGTGAAATCTACGGCCCCCGGGTCTATTTTCTCATCATATATTTTCAGATCTATTTTGCTATTTGCCTTTTTATTTATTTGCCACTTTTATTTTCAGATCTGTATTTCCAAAAACCCAAAAATATTTTGCTTCACTTTATTTTATTCGCGATCTATTTATCAATCTACTACAATTTATCTCATGTCCGTTTGCCAATTTCTGGCGTCGTTACCCGAAAGGGATTGACAACCCCTTTAACACGTCGGGTTGCAAGTATTTGTTCTTTGTGTGCAGGTGTTGTTTACGTAGTGTTGCTTGGTTCTCCTACTGGTTCAATAACCTTGGTCTCATAACTGAGGGAAATACCTACTGTTGCTGTGCTGCATCATCCCTTCCTCTTTCAGGAGATACCGACGTAGTTCAAGCCAACATCAAAAGGAATTTCGGGCACCGTTGCCGGGGAGGATCAAGTCAAGATAGTCTCCTGGCCACGTGCCAATTTCTGGCGCCATTGCCGGGGAGACATCATCAACATCTACCATGCTCCTAATCACAAATCTCATCTCCTTGCAATTTACATTATTTGCCATTTGCCTCTTGTTTTCCTCTCCCCCACTTCACAAAAATTTGCCATTTTATTCGCCCTCTTTTTCGTTCATCATTTTCTCGTTAGATCTGTTTTTGAGTGCAATCTTGTTGCGTAGTCACAATGACTCAAGCGAACACCAAGTTGTGTGATTTCTCCAATACCAACAACAATGATTTTATTAGCACTCCGATTGCTCCTCCCGCCACTTGTGCGGAGTCTTGTGATATTAATGCCACTTGTGCGGAGTCTTGTACTCCTAGTGAGGATGCCGCGTCCCATCTTAACACATTCATGGAATTATGCGATATGCAAAGAAAAAAGATGTGGACAATGATATTGTGAAGTTGAAATTATTCCCGTTTACTTTGCGAGATCGTGCAAAAATTTGGTTTTCTTCCTTGCCTCACAATAGTATCAATTCTTGGGATAAGTGCAAAGATGCTTTTATTACTAAGTATTTTCCGCCCACAATAATTATTTCCCTTAGGACGCAAATCATGAATTTTAAGCAACTTGAGCATGAACATGTTGCGCAATCTTGGGAAAGAATGAAATTAATGCTAAGAAATTGTCCTACTCATGGTTTAAATCTTTGGATGATCATACAAATTTTTTACGCGGGATTAAATTTTGTTTCTAGAAATCTTTTAGATTCCACCGCGGGTGGTACCTTTATGGAAATTACTTTGGGTGAAGATACTAAATTACTAGACAATATTATGGCAAATTATTCACAATGGCATACCGAAAGAGCTCCTACTAGTAAAAAGGTTAATTCGGTAGAAGAAATTTCTTCTTTGAGTGAAAAAGTTGATGCTCTTATGAAATTGGTTGCTAATAAAAGTGCTCCTATTGATTTTAATGATGTGCCTTTGTCCACTTTGATTGAGCAAAATAGTGATGCCGTAGACGTGAATTTTATCTCTCAAAACAATTTCAATAACAATGCTTTATAGAGATAATTTTAATCCTAGGCCTTTTCCTAGTAATTCCTCTAATAATTATGGTATTCCTATGGCAATCCTTCTTATAATAATAATAATAGGAACACCTCTGATTTTGAGAATAATATTAAAGAATTTATCAATGCTCAAAAGAATTTTAATGCTACGATGGAAGAAAAATTGAGTAAGATTGATGATTTGTCTAGAAGCGTTGATAGAATTTCTCATGATGTAGAAAATCTCAAGATGAAAATTTTTGTGCCTAAGGTTGAAGAATCAATTAAAGCTTTATATGTTTCTAAGGATGAAAGTAAGAAAAGAACCGCTATGCTTAGAGCTAGAAGAGAATTTTTAGAAAAAGCATTTTCCAGTGACTGCCTTCATAAAAATGATGAAGATCTTAAAGTGATTGGTGTTTCTTCTATTGATTCCTTGTTTAGTAAAATTAGAATTGATGAAAAGGGGACTAAAGAAGAGTCAACTTTAGCTAGAAGGCATCCCGATAATTTGGAGGGTGAAAATCTTGTTGAGAAAATTGATAAATGTGGGTTTGGAGAGGTCAAAACTTTAACTAGTGATGTGCCCACTCTTTTGGATTACAATGACTTTAATTATGATAATTGCTCTTTGATTGATTGTATTTGTTTGTTGCAACACATGATAAATTCACCCCATGCCTCTGAACAAAATAAAGCTTTTACTAAACATATTGTTGATGCTATGATGAAAGCTTTGGAAGAAAAGTTGAAATTATAGATTTCAATTCCTAGAAAATTACATGATGAATGGGAACCTACTATCAAAGTCAAGATTAAAAATTATGAGTGTTTTGCTTTATGTGATTTGGGTGCTAGTGTTTCTACAATTCTGAAATCTTTATGTGATGTGCTTGGTCTTACCGATATTGAAGAATGTTCTTTAAATTTGCACTTGGCGGATTCTACTATTAAAAAGCCTATGGGAAGAATTAATGATGTTATTATTATTGCAAATAGGAATTATGTGCCCATAGATTTCATTATTCTTGATATTGATTGCAATCCGTCTTGTCCAATTATTCTTCGTAGACCATTTTTGCGCACTATAGGTGCCGTGATTGATATGAAAGAAGGGAACATCAAATTCCAATTTCCTTTGAGAAAGGGTATGGAACACTTCCCTAGAACAAGAATTAAGCCACCATATGAATCAATCATGAGGGCATCTTATGGATCTAGAAATAAATATGACAACGCTTAGATCTTTGCATTATGCCTAGCTAGGGGCATAAAACGATAGCGCTTGTTGGGAGGCAACCCAATGAATTGATTTATTTTTGTCTTTTTATTTATGTGCTTTAGTGTTTGCATAATTATGCTACTGCTATGATTGTGTTTTTTGTGTTTTAATTAGTGTTTGTGCCAAGTAAAGCCTTTGGGATAGCTTTGGTGATAGTTGATTTGATCTTGTGGGAAAACAGAAACTTTTGCGTCCAGTAAAACAATTTTGAATACTCACAGATAAGACGTCAAATTCTGAAGTTTTTACACAAGATTAACGCATGAATTTCCTATGTTTTCCATATTCTTCAGAATTTTTGGAGTTACGTAAGTATGAGAACAATTCGCATCTTTACAGACTGTTCTGTTTTTCACAGATTCTGTTTTCTTTGCATTGTGTGCTTATTTTGATGAATCTATGGTTTGTATTGGAGGTTATAAGCCATGGTAAAGTCAGAATATAGTAGATATAAAGCAAGAACAAAATTTGAATGGGTTTTATACAGTACTTAAAGTAAAGATTGGTTTTCTTATACTAACGGATCTCACAAAGGTTTTGTTAAGTTTTGTGTGATTGAAGTTTTCAAGTTTTGGGTGAGATTACGATGGATGAAGAAATAAGGAGTAAGAAGAGCCTAAGCTTGGGGATGCCCCATGGCACCCCAAGCCATTATCCAAAGAGAAGCAAGCAACTAAGCTTGGGGATACCCGAGTGGCATCCCCTCTTTCTTCTAACGACCATCGGTATTTTACTTGGAGCTATATTTTTATTCGTCACATATCATGAGTTTTGCTTGGAGCATCTTGTATGATATGAGTCTTTGCTTGTTTTTATTTTTATTTTTAGTCATGAATCCTTGCTGAACACACCTATTTAAGGGAGCCAAAATTATGCTATGACTTGTTAGAATTGCTCTCTATGCTTCACTTCAATCTTTATGAGCTATGGACTTGCTCTAGTGCTTCACTTATATCTTTTTGAGCATGGTGTGCTTTAGTATTTTTGAATAAATGCTCTCATGCTTCACTTAGATTTATTTGAGAGTTAGTAATTTTTTTTAGAAATTCTCTCTTGCTTCACTTAAATTATTTTGAGAGAAGAAAATTTTTATGCTCATGTTCTTCACTTAGATTTGTTTGAGCTATCAAAAGCAACACATTAAACTAGTCCCAAAGCGATAGATATTCAATAGGGATATAATAAAAACTTTCATGAAGATCATTGGACAAAATAAACTTGATTCCTTGTAATAGTTTTGCGATATGTTGACATAATATGTGAGTAATGTTGATGAGTAATTATGTTTTAGTAAGAATATTGGTGTTAAGGTTTGTGATTCCCTATGCAAGCACGAAAGTCAATAGTTATGCAATGAAATTACATCCTACTTGTGGTGCATTATTCGGTGTTAGTTATGCTTAATGCTCGCTAATGAGATTTTTTGTTTCTTGGTTGGATGCTTCTCAATCTTTTGCTAGCCTTCATTTGCACTAAGTATGATCACTACTTGTGCATCCAAAATCCTTAAACCACTTTTTCCATATGAGTCCACTATACCTACCAATATGCGGTATTTTCGTGCTGTTCTAAGCAAATTTGTATGTGCCATCTCTAATTTCAAAATAAATTTCTCTATTGTGTGCTCATACCGCTCATGAAACGGTAGGGGGTGGCTGATATATTTCCATGCTAGATGTGTTATTCTCAAGACGAGTGTTTATTCACTTGTCATTGCACGAGAGTACGGCAAAGGTATTAGGGATGCCCAGTCCCGAAATGAAAAATGAATTTACCTTATGTTGTCAAATAATAAATTCCTTGGAAAGTGTTGGTATGGAGGGCACCCGTGGATACGGCTAGCCATGGAAAGTGAAAGTATGGTGGAAAAAGGAATAAATTTTATTTTATGTTTGGGAACCACCTATGATATATCTAGCATGGAAAGTATTGGGAACTACTCGATCATTTTTGTTGACAGGAAAAGCATGCCACCCAAAATGTTTTATCTCTACTTTTTCCGCTTTGAGCTCTGGCACCTCTACAAATCCCTACTTCCCTCTGCGAAGGGCCTTTCTTTTACTTTATGCAATTTTTTTTTATTTTGAGTCTCCATCTTCTCTTATAAAGCACCAACTAAGGGGCACTATGATCGTACTTGAGCATTGGGTGTAGCTAATATGCGAGTATGTTTCATGAATGGATCAATGATTGAGCATAATGGGCTAGGGATAACTTGCTTTAGTGATGATATTTTAAAAGACATGGTTGCTTGTTGATATGCTTGAGTATTGAAATCTTCATGTCAAAACTAGACTATTGCTTTGAATCATATAAAAGTCCAAATGTCCATGCTACAAAGAAAAGAATATGTGATGAACATGTTAGGCAGCATTCCACATCAAAAATTATGTTTTTATCATTTACCTACTCGAGGACGAGCAGGAAATAAGCTTGGGGATGCTGATACGTCTCCAACGTATCTATAATTTTTTATTGTTCCATGTTGTTATATTATCATTCTTGGATGTTTTACAATCATTTTATAGCAACTTTATATCATTTTTTGGGACTAACCTATTGACATAGTGCCCAGTGCCAGTTGATGTTTTTTGCTTGTTTTTTACTTAGCAGGAAATCAATACCAAACGGAGTCCAAACGCAGCGAAACTTTTTGTTGATTTTTCTGGACCGGAAGACACCTGTTGGGCCAAAGAAGTACCAGAGGGGGGCTCCGAGGGGAGCACAACCCACCAGGGCACGCCCAGGTGGGTTGTGCTCACCTCGGCCGCCTCCCGCACCGCCTCTTTGCTCTATAAATACCCTGGACGTCCAAAAACCCTATGGGAGTCGACGAAAATCAATTCCAGCCGCCGCACGTTCCAGAAACCACAGATCCAATCTAGACACCATCACGGAGGGGTTCATCATCCTCATTGGTGCCTCTCCGATGATGCGTGAGTAGTTCATTGTAGACCTACGGGTCCGTAGGCAGTAGCTAGATGGCTTCCTCTCTCTCTTTTGATTCTCAATACAATGGTCTCTTGGGTATCTATTTGATGTAACTCTTTTTTGCGGTGTTTTTGTTGGGATCCGATGAACTTTGAGTTTATGATCAGATCTATGTTTTTATCCATGAAAGTTATTTGAGTCTTTTGATCTCTTATATTCATGATTACTTATTGCCTCGTATTTCTTCTTCGAATCTTTGGTTTAGTTAGGCCAACTAGATCGATTTTTCTTGCCATGGGAAGAGGTGCTTTGTGATGGGTTCGATCTTACGGTGCTTAATCCCAGTGACAGAAGGGGAACCGACACGTATGTATCGTTGCTATTAAGGATAACAAGATGGGGTATATTTCTACATAAATAGATCTTGTCTACATCATGTCATCGTTCTTATTGCATTACTCCATTTCTCAATGAACTTAATACACTAGATGCATGCTGGATAGCGGTCGATGTGTGGAGTAATAGTAGTAGATGCAGGCAGGAGTCGGTCTACTAATCTTGGACGTGATGCCTATATAATGATCATTGCCTGGATATCGTCATAATTATTTGAAGTTCTATCAATTGCCCAACAGTAATTTGTGTACCCACCGTATGCTATTTTTCTCGAGAGAAGCCACTAGTGAAATCTATGGCCCCCGGGTCTATTTTCTCATCATATATTTTCAGATCTATTTTGCTATTTGCCTTTTTATTTATTTGCCACTTTTATTTTCAGATCTATTTCCAAAAACCCAAAAATATTTTGCTTCACTTTATTTTATTCAGGATCTATTTATCAATCTACTACAATTTATCTCACGTCCGTTTGCCAATTTCTGGCGCCGTTACCCGAAAGGGATTGACAACCCCTTTAACACGTCGGGTTGAAGTATTTGTTCTTTGTGTGCAGGTGCTGTTTACGTAGTGTTGCTTGGTTCTCCTACTGGTTCGATAACCTTGGTCTCATCACTGAGGGAAATACCTACCGTTGCTATGCTGCATCATCCCTTCCTCTTTGGGGAAATACCGACGTAGTTCAAGCCAACATCTGTCAGTGTACTAAGTATTGGGCTGTTAGTACCCCGTACTTGTGCACGGGCAGTTGTAGCCATACTCCCGGTAAGGCTTGTCGAGGAACAGTTCGAGGTTGACTCAGGCTATCGAAGAAATACTCAAGTCAAAGATCTGAGGATCAGCAGATAGGAAGAGCTGGAGTCCGAAAGCCAGCCTCCCCGGCAAGATCTTGCCGGGGTGGCCTACGAAGCCCGGCAAGATTTCGCGCCCGGCAAGATTCGGCGCCCGGCGAGATTCTGCTACTGTGCCACCGCTTCGACACAGCAACAAGCCCGATGTTCTGGGTCCTTCTCTGGATGCGTGGCAACGCGCCAGTGGAGGAGAGCTTAAGCGGTGCTGATGGGATGGCCCCTTTTTTCCATCCCCAAGAAAGTGAGGACACCTAAACGGACACCTCACGGTGCATTAAATGCATTCGTCCTAATCCGTCAGTGGTTAGATATGTTGACCCTGTAGCTACTTTACACCTCAATGTATGTACATTTTGCCACTGTGGTGACCCCCTTTGAGCGTATAAAAGGAGGCCCAAGGCAACTGCTACAGGGAGGAGGATCTTCTGGCCCATTCTGCATGCATAGCTACTCTTTGAATGTACTATTCATTGCAAGCGCTCCTGGAGCCTGGGCTCAAGAACATTCATAATAAAACAAGGCAGGAGTAGGGTTTTACGCTGATCAGCAGCCCGAACCTGGGTAAAATCGCCCCGCGTCGATCGTTGGTTCTGCTCTTTGTGCATACCTCTCTCCCTGCCGAATCGTAAAGGGGTCCCTTGGGGGTCCCATAGGTGTCGCACGCCGACATCTTTGGCGCGCCAGGTAGGGGGATCGAGGTTGTGCGAACCTGATCCAGTGATCGGCGCCTTAGTTTCTTCATCATCTTCATCATCATGCCACCCAAGAAGAAGAGCGCCGCAACAGCGCAACCATCCATGTCCATTTTGCCTGTGCCTTCGCGTACGAGCGATGGCGCAGATGCAGAAGGAAGAGGTTTAGAGCCTCCACGGTGTTCCGGTGATCCAAGCCAGGCGAGTGGCGTCGTTCGCAGCGGCAGCGGCAACCCACACGCCGCTGGATCCAGAGATGGAGTTGTGTTGCCTACGGGCGGCACAACAAACTCCAGAGATCGGAGGATGCCTTCTGGGGCTCCTGCGCTGGCGCCAGCGTCACAGCCTTCCCAGGTCGTGTACGATGAGCAACGTCATGGCGCTGGTGGTTCAGGGCGTCCCCATGAAAAGATTTCTGCACATCGATCCCAAGGTGCGCAGGCCCAGCATGCATGCCAAACTGCCGGCGGAAGTGGTGCGCGGTCGCGTGATCGTGATGGTGCTCCTTCTAACATTTTTAGGAGTCAGAGCACCTCACGTACCTCGCACCTGTCGCCGCCGCCTACGCCGGCGGAAGCTTTGGCACGTGCGCAACTGCTCCTCGATTTCCCTCCTGCTCCGGAGAAGATGGAGGAGTGGTGAGCTACCATCCAGAGCCACATTGGCTTCGCCAACAAAGATGGGCCGCAGGAGGCAGGGCCCTCACAGCGGTGGCCCATCGATCCGGCGAGAGCCGATGTGGAGAAAACCGGAGGTGGTGCAACCACGGTGCACTCTCCTCCATGACACCAGCGGCGGTCGACAACCCAGTGGGCTGCTCGCCATGATGATGATTCCACGGCATCGTCGATCCACGGATGCGCCGCGACCAGCGTCAAGTTCTCTGGGAACGAAGCAAAGAGGACGCTCGAACCACCATCGAGCGGCGACGGGAAGCGCGTTATCAATCTAATAAGCGTGCAGGGCCCACTGTCGATGAGTCTGTGCCAGGGGACGCAGGCGACTTGCCTTACGAGGTAGGTACTCCAGCGTTTACCCGTGAGCTGCGGCAAGTCCAGTGGCCCAATTCCCTAACCTTCAAGCCAGAGGTCCCGGAGAAATATGACGGCAAGACTCATCCCTCGGAGTTCCTGAGCATCTACACCATTGCGGTGCAGGCTGCCGGGGGCCGAGATGACAAGATACTTGCCAACTACTTCCCGTTGGTGCTCAAACCCAACGTCAGGTCGTGGTTGATGCATTTGCCGGAGAATTCTATTTCTTCTTGGTCAGATCTGTGCCACCAGTTTGTTGGCGCCTTTGTTGGAGGCCACCAAGCTCCTGGCCAAGAGAGTGATTTGCATATCATCCCTCAGAAGGAGGGCGAATCCCTGTGCAAGTTTATCCAGAGATTTAGCCGGGTGCAGTACAATATTCCTGACGTTCACCCTGCCGCTGTCGTTAGCGCATTTCACCAGAATGTGCGTAACCGCAAAATGCGCGAAGAGCTGGCAATGAACAAAGTCAGGAGTATTGCCGAGCTTTACGCTTTGGCCGACAAGTGCGCTCGAGCTGAAGAGGGGAGGAAACTCCCTGGCAAGGTTGTTCGCGCGGGGGGCGAATCAGAAGATGAAGACACTGCAACCCCGTCAAGGAAAGGCCGGCGGCGGAACAAGAAGCGCAGAGGCAAGGCCGTGCTTGCTGTCAAGGAATCCGGCAACCCCGGCGCCGCCAAGAAGGCCAAGGTTGACGACCCCGGCAAGGAACTTGCCGGGTGCTCCTCATGCCAGGCCTTGGTGGCTGCCGACAAGTCGGAAAGCTCCGGCAAGCAGTATTGCAAGATCCATCGCAGCAAGGGCCACGATCTCCAGAACTGCCGACAAGTTGAGCAGCTTGTCGAGAAGCAGAGGGCTGAGTATGAAAGGCGAGATAAGGAGAAGGCTCATGACGGTGCTGAGGGGTCCGGCAAGAAGCGCGGTGGCCGAGGGGGTCGCCGCGGCAAGGCCAAGCAACAGAGGGAGAGGCCCGCTCGAGGCCGTGACAAAGAAGAAGGTGATGATGATGAAGAAGATGATGAGTCCAGTGAGCAAGAATTCCAGAAAGCTACAGAGGCTTTGTGTATCGACGGGGGCGCCTCGTTGCATTCTTCCCACCGTCAACTTAAACAGTGGGTGCGAGAAGTTAATGCAACAGAGCCATCACTAGATGCATGTAAGCCCCTGAAGTGGTCCAACACGCCTATCATTTTTTACGCCGAGGATCACCCTGATCGCACAACTGCGGTCAGGTGCTTGCCATTGTTGGTCTCACCAACAATCCGCAACCTCAAGGTGATGAAAATGCTAGTTGACGGTGGGGCCGGACTGAACCTAATCTCACCGGATGTGCTTAAGAGGCTCCAAATTCCTGATGAAGATCTCGAGGAAACGGGCACGTTTCAAGGGGTCAATCCAGGAAGAACCCAGCCAAAGGGCAAGATTACGCTACCGGTGACATTTGGTAGCGAGCTCAACTACAGGACAGAGAAGGTAGTGTTTGATGTCGCCAAGATCCCTATGTCATATAATGGGATCCTTGGTCGGCCAGCGCTGGCTAAGTTCATGGCGGCATCACACTACGCGTATAATGTATTGAAGATGCCCGGGCCGTTGAGTGTCATTACTATCCATTCCGATAAGAAGGATGCGCTCATCTGTGCCGACCAACTCTACCGGGAAGCAGTTGCAGCACCTGCCGCCAAGGCATTTACTCCTGCCGCTGGAACTCCCGGGGGGAAGAAGAAGACCGGCAAGAATCTTGGCGCAAACTCCGACAAGCGCACCTCCTCGGAGTGCTGCGCTTCCGTTGAGGATGCACCAGAGAGTTCCACCGGCAAGAACAAGAAATCCAAGGCTGCTCCACTAGAGACCAAGAAGGTGCCCGTCAGGGAGGACGGAACGGGAGGAACTTTCACCATAAGTTCCACCCTAGATGACAAATAGGAAAGCGCGCTCATTGCCTTCCTGCGGGCGAATATCGACGTGTTTGCATGGCAACCATCTGACATCCCCGGTGTTCCCAGGGAGGTAATTGAGCACCACCTTGCTGTCTATCCTCACGCACGGCCCGTCAAGCAGAGGGTCAGGAAGCAAGCCTTGGAGCGGCAAGAATTCATTGCCGAAGAAATTAGGAAGCTGGAAGCGGCAGGATTGGTCAGAGGAGTGCTTCACCCAACGTGGTTGGCTAATCCGGTTGTAGTGCGCAAGGCGAATGGGAAATGGAGGCTGTGTATTGATTATACAGATATCAATAAAGCCTGTCCAAAAGATCCCTTTCCCTTGTCGCGCATCGACCAGATTGTGGACTCCACCACTGGTTGTGATCTACTATCCTTCCTTGATGCCTACTCAGGGTATCATCAGATTTTCATGGCAAAAGAAGATGAAGAAAAGACCGCATTTATCACCCCATGTGGTACGTATTGTTTTATACGAATGCCTTTCGGGTTGAAAAGTGCTGGTTCTACATTTGCGAGAGTGGTCCAAATTGGTTTTGAGCCTCAGCTCCATAGAAATATGGAGGCATATATGGATGACATAGTGGTCAAAACCAAGGACAAGGCGACGCTCATACAAGACCTAGAAGAGACATTTGCAAATCTGCGCAAGATCAATTTAAAGCTCAATCCTGAGAAGTGCGTGTTTGGTGTTCCTTCCGGCAAGCTTCTCGGATTCTTTGTATCTCAACGGGGGATCGAAGTGAATCTCGACGATCAAAGCTATTGAGCAGATTGAAGCACCAAGACGCGTCAAGGATGTCCGTCGTCTTGCCGGCTGTGTTGCTGCTCTAAGCAGGTTTATTTCCAAATCTGCTGAGCGCGCCCTGCCCTTTTTCAAAATTTTGAAGAAGGCAGGACCAATGAAATGGACTCCGGAGGCGGAGGTTGCGCTGCGAGATTTGAAGAGATACCTTTCTTCTCCGCCGACGCTAGTCGCGCCTAAACCACGAGAGCCGTTGCTGCTATATTTGGCAGCGACAAATCAAGTGGTTAGTGCTGCGTTAGTGGCGCAGAGAGAAGCTGATGAGGAAGCAACACCAGCGGCAGGACCACCATGCAACGCGGCAAGATCTTCCCCGGCAAGGGTTGATCCCGGCAAGACAGGATCTGCGCAGTCAGAAGAACCAGTGCAAAAGAAAAAGGTGGTGCAGCGCCCAGTTTATTTTGTTAGCTCCCTCTTGCAGGGAGCTAGGTCAAGGTATTCTGGCATGCAGAAGTTGCTCTTCGGCCTCCTTATGGCCTCGAGGAAGCTGCGCCATTATTTTCAAGCACATGAAATCACCGTCGTCACTCGCTTTCCGTTGCAATGGATTTTGCGAAATCCAGAAGCAACCGGCAGGATTGTGGAGTGGGCGTTGGAATTGTCGAGCTTTGATCTCAAGTTTGAAAGCACTTCAACAATTCAGAGCAGAGCCTTGGCAGAGTTCATTGCGGAATGGACCCCAACGCCAGACGAAGAGGTTCAGGAAACAACTCTCCCAGGCAAGGAAGTCGATCAGAAATGGGTTATGTACTTTGACGGGGCTTTTTTGCTGCAAGGCGCCGGTGCTGGTGTGCTGCTTGTCGCACCCACCGGAGAGCACCTCAAGTACGTAGTCCAGATGCATTTTCCCCGGGAGAGTTCAACGAACAACACTGCGGAGTACGAGGGCCTGCTTGCCGGTCTTAGGATCACGGCAGACCTTGGTATCAACAAGCTCGTCATCAGAGGCGATTCACAGCTTGTCATCAGGCAAGTTAACAAGAGTTATCAGAGTCCATTAATGCAAGCCTACGTGGATGAAGTGAGAAAAATGGAAGAGCACTTTGACGGTCTGCAAATGAAGCACATCCCTCATGTCGAGAACAGTATTGCTGATGACCTGTCAAAGCGCGCTGCCCTCAAGTTGCCTGTGGAACCAGGAACTTTTGTGCTCCATTTGACTCAACCATCTGTGACGCCATCAATGTGGCAAGAAAAGAGAAGAAAGTTGAATTCTGGATAGTACTTTTCAGCAGAGCTCCCCGGAGCCGCCGGCAAGGAACTTGCCGGGATCAACGACAAACCTGCTGGGGAACGACAGGCTTCGGCGGAACCTCACGTTTTCGCCATCGAGACAAATGTTACCCCGATGGAGGAGATGCCTTTAGTCCTAGCTGTCGAGCCCCAGGCTCCAGCATGGGCGCAGCACATTGTCCATTTCCTTCAAACAGGAGAACTCCTGGAGGAACAGGAAGAAGCGGAAAAAGTAGCCCGTCGGTCTGTTATGTACAAGTTCGTCGATGACGTCCTGTACAGAAAGAGACCAAACAGTGTGAAATTGAAGTGCATTCCTCGGGAGGATGGACTAGAGCTGTTGGCACAGATACATGGAGGCATATGTGGCTCTCACATAGGGTCAAGAGCACTTGTCGGGAAATCATTCCGGCAAGGTTTCTTTTGGCCCACCGCTCTCCAGGATGCAACTGCACTAGTAACCAAGTGTGAAGCGTGCCAGTTTCATTCGAAGAAATCACATCAGCCAGCTCAAGCTCTTCAGACGATCCCTCTCTCCTGGCCATTTTCGGTTTGGGGGCTCGACATATTGGGCCCTTTCCCCCGTGCTACCGGGGGCTTTGATTACTTGTACGTTGCAATCGACAAGTTCACAAAGTGGCCGGAGGTGGAAGCGGTGAGAAAGGTAACAGCACAATCAGCCATCAAGTTCTTCAAAGGGATAGTTTGCTGTTTTGGTGTGCCCAACAGGATCATCACCGACAACGGTACGCAATTCACAAGTCGCACCTTCATGCAGTATGTCCAAGACCTTGGCGGCAGAGTTTGTTTTGCCTCTGTTGCTCACCCGAGAAGTAACGGCCAAGCGGAGAGGGCTAATGCTGAAGTGCTGCGTGGTCTCAGGACCAGAACCTTTGACAGGCTGAGAAAGTGCGGAAGACGCTGGATTGATGAGTTGTCGGTGGTTCTTTGGTCAATCAGAACGACACCAAATCGAGCCACCGGCCAGACACCCTTCGCTCTGGTCTACGGAGCGGAAGCAATTCTCCCCACGAAACTCGTATACGGATCACCTCGAGTGCTCGCTTATGATGAGCTTGAGCAAGAGCAACTGCGGCAAGATGACGCTGTGCTCCTTGAGGAGAATCGTCTTCAGGCTGCTGTGCGAGTTGCACGCTACCAGCAAGCTTTGTGTCGCTACCATAGCCGCAAAGTTCATGCCCGAAGCCTTGAGGAAGGCGACCTTGTTCTTCGACGGATTCAGTCCGCCAAGAATTCAAACAAGTTGACGCCGAAGTGGGAAGGCCCTTATCGGGTAGTACGAGTCACCAGGCCCGGCGTTGTCCGCCTGGAGACCGAAGATGGCGTTCCAGTGAGCAATTCCTGGAATATCGAACATCTTCGCAAGTTCTACCCATAAGGCGCGGTTGCCGGGGGCCCCCGGCAACCACCCTTTTGTACAAGTCTTGCCGGCAAGGCAAGTATTCCTTTGTACAAAGCCAGGCACAGACCCTGAGCCCAGATGAATAAGTTTAAGTGTTGTGCATTTCCTTATCGGTTTCCATGTTCATATATATATATATGCATGTTTGTCTAAGATGTTGTATGACACTTGCTCCCGATAAGTTCTAACGAACCACCAAGATTCCATATCTTTATTTTCTCTTCTTTCTTTTTCTCAAAAGACAGAAGGATTCCTCGCGTGCATGTTTGCCGGGGGGAAGGAAGATATGAGTACCAGTTGGTGACGTTCAGAATTGGCGCTTTACCGGAGGAAGAATAGTGACAAAAAGCTAAGTTCTAAAACTCAGAGCAAGTTTCCTTTATTGCGAAGTTATTTTCCTTAGACGATTTCGACTTTTGTATGGAAAACCTGCACGCGAAGGAACCCTTGTCGTGATTGGTTGTGCCCTTATTTTGTTTTGAGTCCGCTCAATGATTTAAGTGGCTGCACTGAGAACGCCAAGGAGTCTTGCCGGCCGCTGCACCTCCAGCAGGCTGCTGAAGTCCCGCACCCAGCGCTCGCGGCAGGTTGCGCGCCGGCAAGTTTTTCAGTAAGCGTAGGGTGAATTCCATACATAAAGGAATCAGACAAGGGAGATAGCATGCATGTACCCAAACATAAGCAAGTTATATTACATTAATAAGTCGCCATAGTTCTAACTTAAGACTTAATTGTCTTTGGCATGGAATGGCGATGGCAAGAAGAGGTGGAGCAGCTAATCTCTGCGCTGGCCTTCGACCCTTTTGATTGAATCCACCTTCTCAAGGATAGGCGCGACAAGCTTCTCAAGTGCCTCGAGATTTGCATCCTTTGGCAGGCGGCCGAGCACGTTGGTGAGGTCGATGCCAGGGTTATTATGCACCACCTTGATAAGTACCTTGCGGAGGACGGTCCGGCAAAGCTGGCGGGACTCGTTGGCCAATTGGGTCGCCCGGTTAGACTGAAGCAGCTTCAGAGCATCAACGATGCTTTCGAAGAACATGGTCAACCTGGCGCTCGAGGATATTCTTTCTTCGGAGGAATACTTGAAGTTTGACAGGCCCATGGATGACAATTGTGCCGTGAGCTTCTCCGCAGCATCGATGAGGCATTCAGTCCAGATTTCCACCCCCTTTTCGTAATCAACTTGGGCGGCGGCGGCGCTCTTGAGTAGGTTCTTCTCGTCTTGGAGATCCTTGCTCAGGGCCTTTTCGCGGGCCTTGCTGTCCTCAAGTGATTTCTCCAGCGTGGTCAGTTTCAGCCTCAGATCGGCAATAGCATCATTTGCTTAAGAGAGCTGCTTGGTCTTGTCAGACATGGCAACTTGCATCTCCGCCAGGGTGTGGAGGGTTTTTTCCCTGTCACCTTTGAGCGTCGAGAGCTCCTTGCCGTGTTCTTCAAGATCCACTTCTAGTTTCTTGACTTTGTCGCTCAGCTCATTCTTGGCGGCCTCTGTAGCCTCGGCAGCATCGATGGCCTTCTTGAGCTTGCCGGCGTGATCTACAGTTAGAGCTTCGAGCGCCTCCTTATGCTTCTACTCCAGCTCCTGGGTCTGCCGCGCAGCAAGCTTCTCGATTTCTTCATCTTTGCTGTGAAGCTTGGCGGCGAGTGCCCGCTCACGTGCGACAAGATCTTCCTCATGGGCATCGAGTGCAATGCGACGCTCCATCAGGAGAGCATCCTCAGCGGCAGTTCTTTGTGCAGCTTCTTCCTGCGCTTTCTCCAGGTCAGATCATTTCAAGAGGATCTCTGTCCAGTTTTGGCTCACTTGTTCCCGGCTGGCAGTCAACTCTTGAAGGGCCTCGGCGTACCAGACTTGCATTTTCTCGATGCGCCTCTGAAAATCTGCTTCGGCCGCCTCGACAACTGCCATTCTGGAATCTGCTTTCTCTTTCCGAGCACGGTGGAGTGCCTGGAGTTTGCAGAAATTTTCGCCCATGGCCTGGAGGAGCTGATCCTCTTCAGATTTGCCACTGCTGGTGCTTGGATCATCAATAATCTCGAGCTCGGCAGCGGCGATGATTTCTTCATCAAAGACTTCCCCTTCGGCCGGTGCCCCAATGCTTGCCGTCCCCGGCAAGTTGACAAACAGATTGTCGCCAACTTTGAGATATTAGCTTAATGAGGGGACTTCGGATGTTGACGGTTGATCCTCAGCAACCGCCACACCAGTAGCTGGGGGCTCCGTGGCCGGCGTAGCGCCTGGCGCTCCTGCGGCAGGAATGCCTTCAGTGTGGTCACCAGCCTCCTTGCTGCCCTCTTCAGCAGACTCCTCGGCAAAGGCACCGCCGGCCTCGACGGTGGCATCTACGGCGGCCTCGCTGGCAGCGATTTTGTCGGCTTCGGTGGCAACATCCCTGGCGGTCTCCTCGATGACAGCGTCAATGTCCATGTGTTCCATTTCAGGGAATTCTAAAGGACAAAGGAGAGAAACAGAATGAGATCAAGATTGAAGTTCAAGAAGACAAAAGAAAGGGAGATAAGGGAAAGAATAGCAAGCGCTCTGAGGAAATTGGTTACCTGCATCGAGCTATCGAGAGGTGGCCTCGCCCCTCCCGGCAACCTCGGTTACCGGGGGTAGGATGCCAGTACCCATGGTTGTCGGCTCCTCCTCAACCAAGACAAGCTCGTCGGTGTGATCTCTTGCCGGGGATGCACTTGTGGGCGGCGTGGTTGACGGAGGTGGCTCGACGAGGGTATCTCCTGATAACTCCCCTTGTTGCCGTCCTTCTCCTGCAAGCCCAAAGATATCATCGGCAAGGATAGGAACCTCAGCATTCGCCAATGGAAAAAGAGTAATGAACTTACGCTGGGGGCTGCGCTGGGGGCTGCGTTGAGGGCTAAGCTCCTGGCTGATGGTAATAGTTTCCGGCGCGCTCGTGAAACCTGCCGGGGGCTCGTCGCCCATGGAAGTCTTTGCCCTCTTCGCCATCCTTTCCGCCAAGGTTTCTGCATCACTGTAGAGACAAAACAAACAAGTCAACAAGATTGATCCAGAATTTGGAAGATAAAGGCTATGGCAAGATACTCACTCTTCCTCTTCTCGCTCCGGACTGAAGCCGGAGATGTCAAAATCGACCTCCGTTGCAGTGTTTGTGTGGGGAGGCGGGGGAGGGGTCCTAGGTCGCTTGGTTGTAGCAGGCGCGGGGGGTTGGCGTGTTTCCGCCACCTCAGCCTCCAATGCGTTAGTGCGAGACACCCCTGCCGCCTCAGCAGTTGCCGCTGGTGTGGGTCTCGCACGCCGCGCAGGTTGCTGTCGAACTCCTTGCCGCGGCGCAGTCTTGCCTGCCGCTTTCTTGCCGGGAGCCTCGCTGCTCGAGGAAGGTTGACTTGCCGGGATGATAGATGCAGCCTTTCGAAGAACACGCTTTGTCTTCTTCGGGGCTGGGAGCTCTTCTTGCGGTTCTTCTTCAGCCGCGTCTTCGTCGGACGAGCTCTCAGCGGCTATGTTACTCTGTTCCCCGGCAGCCTTGTCCTTCCCGGCAGGATTTTCTTCCACCACTATTTCTGCGTCACTGGTTTCCCATTTTGTGAAGCCGGCGCTACCGGCCTCCGCGGCAAGATTCGCCTCCTCCGCCCTACTGGCGATGTATGCCACTTCTTCGTTGGTGGTGGCTCGGATGAGGTCCGTTTCTTCCCGGACGGCTCTCTCTGTCAAGTTATCAAAGAACTTTTGTGCCTCTTCCTCGGGGGGCTCAACCCATGTCGCATCGAGACTGTGGGCGTTGAACAGTGGCATGGTGGCAATAATCGACCCCAGGGCAGAGTTGTTGCACAGGGGAACAATTCTTGCCGGCAACCGATGCTTGTTGTCGCGCTGGAATAGCTTTTGACGGAGAGCGCCAAGCTGCATAGTAGTCAAATTGTTGTTTAATCCGGGCGCAGTCTCATGATGTCTGCTGCGTTCCGGTATTCCCAAGCTGGTCTCCCTTTATTCTACAAGAGGGCGATGCGGCGGCGGAGGAAATCGAAGCCGATCATCTCCATTGGGAGCCCGACAGCTTTCAGGCGAAGGATCCTGGTGGTGGCAATCGTGAGCTTTTCGTCTTTAGCAGCGAGATCGCTCCAGCCACTGCCGCGGACCGCCTTCTGTTGTCGAGGCAAACAGAACGGATGGGGATCTGCTTCCTTGATCCAGCACCACTCAGCCCGCCATTCGTCCCACTTCTTGCGGTAAACCCCTTCTGGGTATATTTCCTTATTCCAAGCCCTTGGAATCCAGGCGATAGAACCAGAGAGGGCCTCCCCTTTTTTGGATACGGGGAAAAAAGTAATGGTGGAAGAGAGCAGTATTGGGAATCACTCCGGCAAAATTTTCACAAAGGTGAGCAAAGATGGACATACACAGTACAGCATTCGGCGTGAAATCAAGAAGATGGAAGCCGTATGTGTACATAATGTCATTGAAGAAGTCAGAAAATGGGGGGCAGAGCCCGCAATAGAAATATGCGACAAAGAAGGGATATCTGTCTGACCCGCTTTTTGAACAAGAACCTGGAATCACGCGAGTGGCGGGGTGAGCCTGCGTCTCCCTCGCCCACATACACTGGTACCGCCTCTTCAGAGCTTTCGCATCAAGCGACGGGGCGAAGACGACATACTTCTTCCGCATCTTCACCAGCTCGCTCTCCGGGACATTGGCTTTCGTCTCCTTGCCCTTGCCTTTGCTGGTCTTGGGCGGCATGGCGACTGCAGGGGCGGAAGTCGGGGATGGAGCGGGCGTGGAGGCGACGAGCGGATGAGAGAAAGCTTTGCTCTGAGCTCGAGAGAAGGAAGGCAATGGCGACGGTCAGATTGAGAAGCAGAGGGGGGTAAATAGACTGTGCCTCTGCGGTTTCTCCTTTTTATGGGGAAGGTGCGAGGCCGCCTCTTTTACTCCCCAATGTGAATACGCCTTTGCAGGAGCGTTGCAGTTGCAGCCTTTTGACGCACGCTTCCCACGTCGCGCATTCAGTGCGCGTAGTGGGTGGCACAGTAAGCGGGATATTTACGAGCAGTTAATTCCCTACCACATGTGCCCGTGCACTGTTTGGGCCTAGCCCAACAACGCCTCGCACTCGTGTGTGGCCTAGGCCCGGGGGCTCCTGTCGGTGTACTAAGTATTGGGCTGTTAGTACCCCGTACTTGTGCACATGCAGTTGTAGCCATACTCGCGGTAAGGCTTGTCGGGGAACAGTTCGAGGTTGACTCAGGCTATCGAAGAAATACTCAAGTCAAAGATCTGAGGATCAACAGATAGGAAGAGCTGGAGTCCGAAAGCCAGCCTCCCCGGCAAGATCTTGCCGGGGTGACCTGCGAAGCCCGGCAAGATTTCGCGCCCGACAAGATTCGGCGCCCGGCGAGATTCTGCTACTGTGCCACCGCTTCGACACAGCAACAAGCCCGACGTTTTGAGTCCTTCTCTGGTTGCGTGGCAACGCGCCAGTGGAGGAGAGCTTAAGCGGTGCTGATGGGATGGCCCCTTTTTTCCATCCCCAAGAAAGTGAGGACACCTAAACGGACACCTCATGGTGCATTAAATGCATTCGTCCTAATCTGTCAGTGGTTAGATATGTTGACCCTATAGCTACTTTACACCTTAATGTATGTACATTTTGCCACTATGGTGACCCCCTTTGAGCGTATAAAAGGAGGCCCAAGGCAACTGCTACAGGGAGGAGGATCTTCTGGCCCATTCTGCATGCGTAGCTGCTCTTTGAACGTATTGTTCATTGCAAGCGCTCCTGGAGCCTGGGCTCAAGAACATTCATAATAAAACAAGGCAGGAGTAGGGTTTTACGCTGATCAGCGGCCCGAACCTGGGTAAAATCGCCCCGCGTCGATCGTTGGTTCTGCTCTTTGTGCATACCTCTCTCCCTGCCGAATCGTAAAGGGGTCCCTTGGGGGTCCCATAGGTGTCGCACGCCGACAACATCACACATCACCTCACACCCCCCTTAGTTGTACGACTCTACAGAGTTACCATCGAGTGCCGAGGGTGATACCTCGAATAGCACTTTTGATGAGATCTCTGTAGTGTAGCTAGTCGGTCATGGTCTACGCAGGGTGATTCCTCCTTCACCACACCCGATAACGAGTTTGTCGTGCAACACCTCAAGTGTGAACCCTTCGAGGGTGATTCCTCCAAGTTCACCTTGATGGTTACATTAAGTGGAATCCATCGAGGGTCATTCCTTGGATTCCCCCCTTGGTGTTATGGACCATCAAGTGGAAATCCATCGAGGGTGATTCCTCGGATTTCCCCCTTGATGTTATAAACACATGGTTACTTTGACTTACCCCAGAACCATGTTGAAGTCGGGTCGGCCCCGAGGGGTACCCGCGAGAGTTACTGAAGTCGGGTCGGCCCCGAGGGGTACCCGCGAGTGATGTGGAGTCAGGTTGACCTGGAGGGTACCCGCGAGATAACTACGTGGCACGGCGGGGCATTCTTAGCCCTTGTCCTAACTCCGTGAGACGGGGCGACGGGACCATAGATCATGGATCATTGATCGTCTCTACGCGCTCCCAAGACACTAACGATTTGGATATGTGATCCGAGCAGGCCTCTGGCCTTTCCGCACTAACCACCATGCAAGAATAAGTATGGGCACTATGCGTCGTACGTTTCTTCCGAAAGGTCTTCAGAAGCCACAGTTGAGCGCCACGCGCTGATGTCTACTACACAACTTGTTCTTGTAGACTCGTGTTGGGCCTCCAAGCGCAGAGTTTTGTAGGACAGTAGTAAATTTCCCTCAAGTGGATGACCTAAGGTTTATCAATCCGTGGTTGGCGTAGGATGAAGATGGTCTCTCTCAAACAATACTGCAACCAAATAATAAAAAGTCTCTTGTGTCCCCAGCACACCAAATACAATGGTAATTTATATAGGTGCACTAGTTCGGTGAATAGATGGTGATATAAGCGTAGTAATGATAGTAGATATTGATTTTTGTAATAGGAACAATAAAAACAGCAAGGTAGCAATTGATAAAACGGAGCACAAATGGTATTGCAATGCTTGAAAATGAGGCCTAGGGTCCGTACTTTCGCTAGTGCAATCTCTCAACAATGCTAATATAATTGGATCATATAACCTTCCCTCAACGTGCGATGAAGAATCACTCCAAAGTTCCTATCTAGCGGAGAACATAAGAAGAAATTGTTTGTAGGGTATGAAACCACCTCAAAGCTATTCTTTTCGATCAATCTATCCTAGACTTCGTACTAAAATAACACCAAGCTATTCTTTTCGATCGATCTAACCAAGAGTTCGTCCTAAAATAACACCATATGATACACATCAACCAACTCTAATGTCACCTAGATACTCCAATGTCACCGTGAGTATGCGTGAGTTGATTATGCGATAAGCATCAAACAATTTCAGATTCATAATACTCAATCCAACACAAAGAACCTCAAAGAGTGCCCCAAGATTTCTACCGGAGAAACAAAGACAAGAACATGCATCAACCCCTATGCATAGATTACCCCAATGTCACCTCGGGAATCCGCAATTTGAGTGCCAAAACATATATCAAGTGAATCAATATGATACCCCATTGTCACCACGGGAATTCATAGCAAGGCATACATAAAGTGTTCTCAAATCTATAAAAGTATTCAATCCGATAAGAACGAAATCTCAAAGGGAAAACTCAATTCACAACAAGATAGAGAGGGAGAAACACCATATGATCCAACTATATTAACAAAGCCCGCAATACATCAAGATCGTGACATCTCAAGAACACGAGAGAGAGAGAGAGAGATTAAACACATAGCTACTGGTACAAACCCTCAGCCCCGAGGGTGGACTACTGATACGTCTGCAATGTATCTATAATTTTTGCCCACCTCGGCCACCTCCCGCACCGCCTCTTTGCTCTATAAATACCCCAACATTCCATAAACCCTGGGGGAGTCGACGAAAATCAATTCCAGCCTCCGCAAGTTCGAGAAACCACATATGCAATCTAGACACCATCACAGAGGGGTTCATCATCCTCATTGGTGCCTCTCTGATGATGCGTGAGTAGTTCATTGTAGACCTACGGGTCCGTAGGCAGTAGTTAGATGGCTTACTCTCTCCCTTTTGACTCTCAATACAATGGTCTCTTGGAGATCTATTTGATGTAACTCTTTTTTGCGGTGTGTTTGTTGGGATCCGATGAACTTTGAGTTTATGAACAGATCTATGTTTTTATCCATGAAAGTTATTTGAGTCTTTTGATCTCTTATATGCATGATTTCTTATAGCCTCATATTTCGTCTTCGAATCTTTGGTTTAGTTAGGCCAACTAGATCGATTTTTCTTGCCATGGGAAGAGGTGCTTTGTGATGGGTTCGATCTTACGGTGCTTGATCCCAGTGACAGAAGGGGAACCGACACGTATGTATCGTTGCTATTATGGATAACAAGATGGGGTCTATTTCTACATAAATAGATCTTTTCTACATCATGTCATCGTTCTTATTGCATTACTCCGTTTCTCCATGAACTTAATACACTAGATGCATGCTAGATAGCAGTCGATGTGTGGAGTAATAGTAGTAGATGCAGGCAGGAGTCGGTCTACTAATCTTGGATGTGATGCCTATAAAATGATCATTGCCTGGATATCATCATAATTATTTGAAGTTCTATCAATTGCCTAACAGTAATTTGTTTACCCACCGTATGCTATTTTTCTCGAGAGAAGCCACTAGTGAAATCTACGGCCCCCGGGTCTATTTTCTCATCATATATTTTCAGATCTATTTTGCTATTTGCCTTTTTATTTATTTGCCACTTTTATTTTCAGATCTATATTTCTAAAAACCCAAAAATATTTTCCTTCACTTTATTTTATTCGCGATCTATTTATCCAATCTATTACAACTATCTCACGTCTGTTTGCCAATTTCTGGCGCCGTTACCCGAAAGGGATTGACAACCCCTTTAACACGTCGGGTTGCAAGTATTTGTTCTTTGTGTGCAGGTGTTGTTTACGTAGTGTTGCTTGGTTCTCCTACTGGTTCGATAACCTTGGTCTCATCACTGAGGGAAATACCTACCGTTGCTGTGCTGCATCATCCCTTCCTCTTTGGGGAAATACCGACGTAGTTCAAGCCAACATCAAAAGGAATTTCTGGCGCCGTTGCCGGGTAGACATCATCAACATCTACCAGGTTCCTAATCACAAATCTCATCTCCTTGCAATTTACATTATTTGCCATTTACCTCTCGTTTTCCTCTCCCGCACTTCACAAAAATTTGCTGTTTTATTCGCCCTCTTTTTCGTTCGCCGTTTTCTCGTCAGCTCTATTTTTGAGTGCAATTTTGTTTGTGTTGTCATGATGCCTCAAAGAAAATATTATGATGTTCCTTACCCCAATATTTTGCTTGAAATTGAGAAAAGTACTAAGGAATATATGACTACACAATTTGAGCACAATAAATATTTTACTGAAGAACTTAAGGAACACTCTGTTGTGTTGGATGCTATAACAAAATAACTTGATGATATTAGTAAGAAGTTTGTAATCTTCAATCTAAGTATGCTTTATCTGAAAGTTTGCTAGGGAGAATATCCGATGCACAATCTACCCTAGTAAATCAAACGGCCGCTAAACCAATCTTGTTAGAAGATAAAAATGAGGAAGATCTTAAAGTGATTGGTGTTTCTTCTATTGATTCCTTGTTTAGTAAAACTAAGATTGATAATAAAGGGACTGGAGAAGAGTCAACTTTAGCTAGAAGGCGTCCCGATAATTTGGAGGGTGAAAATCTTATTGAGAAAATTGATAAAAGTGGGTTTGAAGAGGTCAAAACTTTAACTAATGATGTGCCCACTCTTTTGGATTACAAAGACTTTAATTATGATAATTGCTCTTTGATTGATTGTATTTCTTTGTTGCAATCCATGATAAATTCACCCCATGCCTATGAACAAAATAAAGCTTTTACTAAACATATTGTTGATGCTATGATGAAAGCTTTGGAAGAAAAGTTGGAATTAGAGATCTCAATTCCTAGAAAATTACATGATGAATGGGAACCTACTTTCAAAGTCAAGATTAAAAATTATGAATGTTTTGCTTTATGTGATTTGGGTGCTAGTGTTTCTACAATTCCGAAATCTTTATGTGATGTGCTTGGTCTTACCGATATTGAAGAATGTTCTTTAAATTTGCACTTGGCGGATTCTACTATTAAAAAGCCTATGGGAAGAATTAATGATGTTCTTATTCTTGCAAATAGGAATTATGTGCCCATAGATTTTATTGTTCTTGATATTGATTGCAATCCGTCTTATCTAATTATTCTTGGTAGACCGTTTTTGCGCACTATAGGTGCCGTGATTGATATGAAAGAAGGGAACATCAAATTCCAATTTCCTTTGAGAAAGGGTATGGAACACTTCCCTAGAACAAGAATTAAGCCATCATATGAATCAATCATGAGGGCATCTTATGGATCTAGAAATAAAGATGACAACACTTAGATCTTTGCATTATGCCTAGCTAAGGGCATAAAACGATAGCGCTTGTTGGGAGGCAACCCAATGAATAAAATATATTTTTGTCTTTTTCTTTCTGTTCTTGAGTGTTTGAACAATTATGCTACTGTTATGATTATTTTTTTGTGTGTTTTAATTAGTGTTTGTGCCAAACAAAACCTTTGGGATAGCATTGGTGATAGTTGATTTGATCTTGTTGGAAAACAGAAACTTTTGTGTCCAGTAAAATAATTTTGAAAATTCACAGAAGAGACGAAAAATTCTGAAGTTTTTACACAATATTGATATAAAAATTTCCTATGTTTTTAAATTTTTTCAGAATTGTTGGAGTTACAGAAGTATGAGAACAATTCGTATCTTTGCAGACTGTTCTGTTTTTGACAGATTCTGTTTCTTTGCATTGTGTGCTTATTTTGATGAATCTATGGTTTGTATCGGGGGGTATGAGCCATGGTAAAGTTAGAATACAGTAGATATAATGCAAGAACAAAATTTGAATGGGTTTTCTATAGTACTTAAAGTAAAGAGTAGTTTTCTTATACTAACGGATCTCACGAAGGTTTTGTTAAGTTTTGTGTGATTGAAGTTTTCAAGTTTTGGGTGAGATCACGATGGATGAAGAAATAAGGAGTAAGAAGAGCCTAAGCTTGGGGACGCCCCATGGCACCCCAAGCCATTATCCAAAGAGAAGCAATCAACTAAGCTTGGGGATGTTTGAGTGGCATCCTCTCTTTCTTCTAACGACCATCGGTATTTTACTTGGAGATATATTATTATTCGTCACATATCATGAGTTTTGCTTGGAGCGTCTTGTATGATATGAGTCTTTTCTTGTTTTGCTTGTTATTTTTAGTCATGAATCCTTGCTGGACACACCTATTTGAGAGAGCCAAAATTATGCTATGACTTGTTAGAATTGCTCTCTATGCTTCACTTAAATCATTATGAGCTATGGAATTGCTCTAGTGCATCACTTATATCTTTTTGAGCATGGTGTTCTTTAGTATTTTTGAATAAATGCTCTCATGCTTCACTTAGATTTATTTGAGAGTTAGTAAATTTTTTAAGAAATTCTCTCTTGCTTCACATAAATTATTTTGAGAGAAGAAAATGTTTATGCTCATGTTCTTCACTTAGATTTGTTTGAGCTATCAAAAGCAACACATTAAACTAGTCCCAAAGTGATAGATATTCAAGAGGGATATAATAAAAACTTTCATGAAGATCATTGGACAAAATAAACTTGATTCGTTGTAATAGTTTTGTGATATGTTGATATAATATGTGAGTCATGTTGATGAGTAATTATGCTTTAGTAAGAATATTTGGTGTTAAGGTTTGTGATTCCCTATGCAAGCACGAAAGTCAATAGTTATGCAATGAAATTACATCCTACTTGTGGTGCATTATTCGGTGTTAGTTATGCTTAATGCTCACTTATGAGATTTTTCGTTTCTTGGTTGGATGCTTCTCAATCTTTTGCTAGCCTTCATTTGCACTAAGTATGATCATTACTTGTGCATCCAAAATCCTTAAACCAGTTTTGCCATATGAGTCCACTATACCTACCTATATGCGGTATTTCCGTGCCGTTCTAAGCAAATTTGTATGTGCCATCTCTAATTTCAAAATAAATTTCTCTTTTGTGTGCTCGTACCGCTCATGAAACGGTAGGGGGTGGCTGATATATTTCCATGCTAGATGTGTTATTCTCAAGATGAGTGTTTATTCACTTGTCATTGCACGAGAGTACGGCAAAGGTATTAGGGATGCCAAGTCTAGAAATGAAAAATGAATTTACTTTATGTTGTCAAATAATAAATTCCTTGGAAAGTGTTGGTATGGAGGGCACCCGTGGATACGGCTAGCCATGGAAAGTGAAAGTATGGTGGAAAAAGGAATAAACTTTATTTTCTGTTTGGGAACCGCCTATGATATATCTAGTATGGAAAGTATTGGGAACTACTCGATCGTTTTCGTTGACAGGAAAAGCATGCCACCCAAAATGTTTTATCTCTACTTTTTTTGCTTTGAGCTCTGGCACCTCTACAAATCCCTACTTCCCTCTACGAAGGGCCTTTCTTTTACTTTATGCAATTTTTATTTTGAGTCCCCATCTTCTCTTATAAAAGCACCAACTAAGGGGCACTATGATCGTACTTGAGCATTGGGTGTAGCTAATATGCGAGTGTGTTTCATGAATGGATGAATGATTGATCATGATGGGCTAGGGATAACTTGCTTTAGTGTTGATATTTTGAAAGACATGGTTGCTTGTTGATATGCTTGAGTATTGAAATCTTCATGTCAAAACTAGACTATTGCTTTGAATCATATAAAGTCCAAATGTCCATTCTACAAAGAAAAGAATATGTGATGAACATGTTAGGCAGCATTCCACATCAAAAATTCTGTTTTTATCATTTACCTACTCGAGGACGAGCAGAAATTAAGCTTGGGGATGCTGATACGTCTCCAACGTATGTACAATTTTTTATTGTTCCATGCTGTTATATTATCATTCTTGGATGTTTTACAATCATTTTATAGCAACTTTATATCATTTTTTGGGACTAACCTATTGACATAGTGCCCAGTGCCATTTGCTGTTTTTTTCCTTGTTTTTTACTTCGTAGGAAATCAATACCAAACGGAGTCCAAACGCAGCGAAACTTTTCGGTGATTTTTTCTGGACCAGAAGACACAAATTGGGCCAAGAAAGTACGTGAGGGGGGCTCCGAGGGGAGCACAACCCACCAGGGAGCGCCTGGGGGCCCAGGTGGGTTGTGCCCACCTCGGCCACCTCCCGCACCGCCTCTTTGCTCTATAAATACCCCAATATTCCAGAAACCCTAGGGGAGTCGACGAAAATCAATTCCAGCCGCCGCAAGTTCCAGATACCACAGATCCAATCTAGAAACCATCACGGAGGGGTTCATCATCCTCATTGGTGCCTCTCCGATGATGCGTGAGTAGTTCAATGTAGACCTACGGGTCCGTAGGCAATAGCTAGATGGCTTTCTCTCTCTCTTTTGATTCTCAATACAATGGTCTCTTGGAGATCTATTTGATGTAACTCTTTTTTGCGGTGTGTTTTTTGGGATCCGATGAACTTTGAGTTTATGATCAGATCTATGTTTTTATCCATGAAAGTTATTTGAGCCTTTTGATCTCTTATATGCATGATTGCTTATAGTCTCGTATTTCTTGTTCGAATCTTTGGTTTAGTTAGGCCAACTAGATCGATTTTTCTTGCCATGGAAAGAGGTGCTTTGTGATGGGTTCGATCTTACGGTGCTTGATCCCAGTGATAGAAGGGGAACCGACACGTATGTATCGTTGCTATTAAGGATAAAAAATGGGGTCTATTTCTACATAAATAGATCTTGTCTACATCATGTCATCATTCTTATTGCATTATTCCGTTTCTCCATGAACTTAATACACTAGATGCATGCTGGATAGCGGTCGATGTGTGGAGTAATAGTAGTAGATGCAGGCAGGAGTCGGTCTACTAATCTTGGACGTGATGCCTATATAATGATCATTGCCTGGATATCGTCATAATTATTTGAAGTTCTATCAATTGCCCAACAGTAATTTGTTTACCCACCGTATGCTATTTTTCTCAAGAGAAGCCACTAGTCAAATCTACGGCCCCCGGGTCTATTTTCTCATCATATATTTTTAGATCTATTTTGCTATTTACCTTTTTATTTATTTGTTACTTTTATTTTCAGATCTATATTTCTAAAAACCTAAAAATATTTTGCTTCACTTTATTTTATTCGTGATCTATTTATCCAATCTACTACAACTATCTTACGTCCGTTTGCCAATTTCTGGCGCCGTTACCCGAAGGGATTGACAACCCATTTAACACGTCGGGTTGCAAGTATTTGTTCTTTGTGTGCAGGTGTTGTTTACGTAGTGTTGCTTGGTTCTCCTACTGGTTCAATAACCTTGGTCTCATCATTGAGGGAAATACCTACCGTTGCTGTGCTGCATCATCCCTTCCTCTTTGGGAAAATACCGACGTAGTTCAAGCCAACATCAACTACTCCCTCATCATCATGGTGGCCGTCGGGATGATGAAGATGGCCACCGGTGATGATTTCCCCCTCCGGCAGGGTGCCGGAACGGGGTCTAGATTGTTTTTTCGTGGCTACAGAGGCTTGCGGCGGCGGAACTTCTGATCTAGGGTTATTTCTGATGGTTTCTCTATTTATAGGATTTTTCAGCGTTGGAATCACGCGAAGATGGGCCTCGAGGTGAGCACAACCCACTGGGGCAAGCCAGGCCCCTCTGGTGCGCCCTGGTGGGTTGTGCCCTCCTCGTGGCTCTTCTGGCCCTCCCACGAAGCTTCTAGTGCCTCTTTTGTTCCAAAAAAATTGTCAAAAAGTTTCATTGCATTTGGAGAACTTTTATTTCTGCACAAAAACAACACCACGGTAGTTCTGCTGAAAACAACGTCAGTCTGGGTTAGTTCCATCCAAATCATACCAAAACCATATAAAATTGTTGTAAAAATGGCATGAATACTTCATAAATTATAGATACGTTGGAGACGTATTAGCATCCCCAAGCTTAATTCCTACTCGTCCTCGAGTAGGCAAATGATAAAAGAAATAATTTATGAAGTGTGAATGCTAGCAAAGTGCATAAGTTTGATCAATGATAATTTCAATCACTTTTCCTAGCATCATAACAGCAATTCTTTCTCATAAAACTTCTCATGTTAAAGTAGCAACCAATTCACATGTTAAGGTTCAAACAATGAATTCTCTTGAAACTCAACAACCTATATTCTTAGTCACCAAACAATTGCAATTCAATTTATTCAACAGAGTAAAAGTAAGAGCTCCATATACTCAATCATCATATAGTCTTCTATGATTACTAGTACTCAAAGCATATTCTTAGAAAAAATGGCATCCATCGAACACAGAGAAAGATAGGGGCTTAATGTTTCGCCTCCCAACTCATTTATCATAGAGATAATTGTCAACAATAATAATTCATGATCAAATATATTTGACTGGTCATATGTGCCTAGATCTTTCCCCATCACATGATGCTTGCCAACTAGAGAATAATTGATGTTGAAATAAGAATGCATACTATTGACTCTTGCATAAAAGTAAATACTGAAAAGAAAAAGATAGGCCCTTCGCAGAGGGAAGCAGAGGTTGTCATGCACTTTTTATTTTTGGATGCCCAAACTCTTAATGCAAAGGAACGTCATGCTATATTGCCCCTTATGATAGCAACCTTTATTATGCAGTCCGTCGCTTTTATTACTTTGCCATCACAAGTTCGTACAATGCTCAATTTTCCCTTACAATAAAAGATCAAACATATTTAGGAGCAATTTTTATTGCTTTATGCACCGATGACAACTTACTTGAAGGGTCTTATTCAATCCATAGGTAGGTATGGTGGACACACATGGCAAGAAACTGGGTTTAAGGGTTTTTGGATGCACAAGTAGTATATATACTTTGTATGGATTTTTGGCTAGCAAAAGATCCTAGGCAAACACCACATGTTGGAGGATCTATAACAATATAACTTCTATGCAAATATACACAACCATACTCATTACGTTGTCTTCCTTGTCCAACTTCAACTAATTTGCTCAAGTTTGAAAATAATTAATGGGTATTCACAATCATAGAAGATGTCCAAGATAATATATTTGTATGTGAAAGTTCTCTTCCTTATACTAATCATTAATGAATTGCTTGTATGGCCAATATTGTGATTGTCAAGCTTCAATAGATTTCACTTTCTAAACCAATGTGAAGCCACTACTAGGAAAGATATGAACATATAATTTCAACTTCATGATATTCAATTCATTCAACAATTTACTCACAGGATATAAGTCAAGGACAAGAGTAAATGACAAACCACTCCAAAAGATATAAGTGAAGATCAAGCGAGTAGTTAAGTAAAGGGGTAGCTAATTGAGGACTCTCTCTTAAAAACTTTCAGATCTAAGTATTTTATTAAAACAGCAATCAAAATGAAAATAAAATGACATTCTAAGAATAGCACACATCATGTGAAGAAGCAAAAACTTAGGCTCAACCGATACTAACCGATAATTGTTGATGAAGAAAGGTGGGATGCCTACCGGGGCATCCCCAAACTTAGATGCTTGAGACTTCTTGGAATATTAACTTAAGATGCCTTGGTAATCCCCAAGCTTGAGCTTTTGTGTCTCCTTAATTCCTTTTATATCACGGTTTTCCTAAATCTTAAAAACTTCATCCACACAAAACTCAACAAGAACTCGTGAGATAAGTTAGTGTAAATCAATGCAATACCTTATCATTCTCTACTGTAACAAATCACTAAAATTATTATTTAACATTGCATACTAAATACCTCTGCATATTTAATACTCCTATCCTCAAATAGAATCATTAAACAAGCAAACATATGCAAACAATGCAACCATAACAACAATCCGTCTAAACAGAATAGTCTGTAAAGAGTGAAATATTATTCATACTTCCCTAATGCCAAAAATTATGAAAAATTACCAAACTTTAGAAAATTTATCATAGATTATTTTTCAAAACATTTCAACATTTTATCACATTCTGAATTTTCTCGGGAATTTTTGCAACAGAGAAAAACTTTCTGTTTTGAAATAGCAACTCATATACTTGCAAAATAAGCATGGTGAAGGCTATCCTGGCCACTTTTATTGAATAAAAGATGAAAATCATTATTATAAATAACATCAAGAAAATCCTAATAAAATAAAATGACTCTCCAAGCAAAACTCATATCATGTGACGAATAAAAATATAGCTCCAAGTGAGGTTACCGATAATGTTGAAGACGAAAGAGGGGATGCCTTCCGGGGAATCCCCAAGCTTAGTTGCTTGGATATTCCTTGAATATTAACTTGGGGGTGACTTGGGCATACCCAAGCTTAGGGTCATGTCATTCCTTATTCTCCTCATATCGATATCTCACCCAAAACTTGAAAACTTCAATCACACAAAACTTAACGGAACTTCGTGAGATGGGTTAGTATGATAAAGACAAATCATTCACTTTGGTACTGTCAAGATAAGATTCATAATTTTTATCACACAATTACTACTGTACTCTACAATTTCCACTATTTATATTAAGCAATATAAGCCATAGAAACCATAAAACAAGCAAACTATGCATTGCAAACAGAATCTGTCAAAAACAGAACAGTACGTAAAGATATGAATTAATCTCATACTTATATAACTCCAAAAATTATCGAAAATAAGTAAAACGTACAAAATTTGTATACCCATCAACTGAAAAAAATTCAGAGTTTTTGTACGCTCCAGTGAATTTAAACAATTCTGTTACCGGCACAAAAGTTTCTGTTTTTGCACAGAATCAAGTCAACAATCATCCACACTATCCCAAAGGCTTTACTTGTCACTTTATTGAAACAAAAGCTATAAAACATGATTAATAAAGTAGCCTAATCATGTGAACACACAAAAAAGTAGGGATAAATGTTGGGTTGTCTCCCAACAAGCGCTTTTCTTTAACGCCTTTTTAGCTAGGCATGATGATTTCAATGATGCTCGCATAAAAGTAAAGAATTGAAATATAACAAGAGCATCATGAAGCATATGACTAGAACATTTAAGTCTAACCCACTTCCTATGCATAGGGATTTTGTGAGCAAATAATTTATGAGAGCAAGAATCAACTAGCATAGGAAGGTAAAACAAGCAAAACTTCAAGATTTTCAACACATAGAGAGAAAACTTGATATTATTGCAATATGTAAAAGCATATGTTCCTCTCTCATAATAATTTTCAGTAGAATCATGAATGAATTCAAAAATATAACTATAGCATAAAACATTCTTTTCATGATATACAAGCATAGAAATTTTATTACTCTCCACATGAGCAAATGTATTCTCATCAATAGTAGTGGGAGAAAACTCAACAAAATAACTATCATGGGATTGAAAATTAAAATCATGATGACAAGTTTCATGGTTATCATTATTCTTTATAGCATACATGTCATCACCATAATCATCATATATAGGAACTTTGTTGTCATAATCAATTGCAACCTCTTCCAAAATAGTGGATTCATCACTAAATAAAGTCATGACATCTCCAAATACACTTTCAGCAATATAATCATCATAAATAGGAGGCATGCTATCATCATAATAAATTTCTTCATCCAAACTTGGGGGACAAAAATATCAGCTTCATCAAACATAGCATCCCCAAGCTTATGGCTTTGCATATCATTAGCATCATGGATATTCAAAGAATTCATACTAACAACATTGCAATCATGGTCATCATTCAAGGAATTTATGTCAAACATTTTGTTGAATTATTCTTCTATTAATTGAGCACAATTTTCCTTGCCATCATTTTCAAGAAAGACATTATAAAGACGAATAATATGAGAAAACCTTAATTCCATTTTTTTGTAGTTTTCTTTTATGCACCAAACTAGTGATAAAACAAGAAACTAAAAGATTCAATTGCAAGATCTAAAGATATACCTTCATGCACTCACCTCCCCAGCAATGATGCCAGAAAAGAGCTTGATGTCTACTACACAACTTGTTCTTGTAGACTCGTGTTGGGTCTCCAAGCGCAGAGTTTTCCAGGACAGTAGCAAATTTTCCTCAAGTGGATGACCTAAGATTTATCAATCCGTGGGAGGTGTAGGATGAAGATGGTCTCTCTCAAACAACCCTGCAACCAAATAATAAAAAGTCTCTTGTGTCCCCAACACACCATATACAATGGTAATTTGTATAGGTGCACTAGTTTGGCGAAGAGATGGTGATACAAGCGTAGTAATGATAGTAGATATTGATTTTTGTAATAGGAACAATAAAAACAGCAAGGTAGCAATTGATAAAATGGAGCACAAACGGTATTGCAATGCTTGAAAATGAGGCCTAGGGTCCGTACTTTCGCTAGTGCAATCTCTCAACAATGCTAATATAACTGGATCATATAACCTTCCCTCAACGTGCGATGAAGAATCACTCCAAGTTCCTATCTAGCGGAGATCATAAGAAGAAATTGTTTGTATAGTACGAAACCACCTCAAAGCTATTCTTTCCGATCAATCTATCCTAGAGTTCGTACTAAAATAACACCAAGCTATTATTTCCGATCGATCTAACCAAGAGTTCGTACTAAAATAACACCATATGATACACATCAACCAACTCTAATGTCACCTAGATACTACAATGTCACCGCGAGTATCCGTGAGTTGATTATGCGATATGCATCAAACAATTTCAAATTCATAATACTCAATCCAACACAAAGAACCTCAAAGAGTGCCCCAAGATTTCTACCGGAGAAACAAAGACAAGAACGTGCATCAACCCCTATGCATAGAACCAGTCAAAAAAAACCTATGTATAGATTACCCCAATGTCACCTCGGGAATCCGTGAGTTGAGTGCCAAAACATATATCAAGTGAATCAATATGATACCCCATTGTCACCACGGGTATTCATAGCAAGACATACATAAAGTGTTCTCAAATCCATAAAAGTATTCAATCTGATAAGAACGAAATCTCAAAGGGAAAATTCAATTGACAACAAGATAGAGAGGGAGAAACACCATATGATCCAACTATATTAACAAAGCCCGCGATACATCAAGATCATGACATCTCAAGAACACGAGAGAGAGAGAGAGAGAAAGAGAGAGAGATTAAACACATAGCTATTGGTACAAACCCTCAGCCCCGAGGGTGGACTACTCCCTCCTCATCATGGTGGCCGCCGGGATGATGAAGATGGCCACCGGTGATGATTTCCCCCTCCGGCAGGGTGCTGGAACGGGGTCTAGATTGGTTTTTCGTGGCTACAGAGGCTTGTGGTGGCGGAACTTCTGATCTAGGGTTATTTCTGATGGTTTTTCTATTTATAGGATTTTCAGCATAGGAATCACGCGAAGATGGGCCTCGAGGTGAGCACAACCCACCGGGGCAAGCCAGGCCCCTCTGGCGCGCCCTGGTGAGTTGTGCCCTCCTCGTGGCTCTTCTGGCCCTCCCATGAAGCTTCTAGTGCCTCTTTTGTTCCAAAAAAAACATCAAAAAGTTTCATTGCATTTGGAGAACTTTTATTTCTGCACAAAAAACAACACCATGGTAGTTCTACTGAAAACATCGTCAGTCTGGGTTAGTTCCATCCAAATCATACCAAAACCATATAAAATTGTTGTAAAAATGGCATGAATACTTCATAAATTATAGATACGTTGGAGACGTATCACGCGCCCGGATGGTCCGCGTAAGCACCTGCTTTGTATAAAGAGGTAGCCAGGGCTAATCCCGGCCATCCTCGCAACACGCAGGATTGCAAAGGATGATTGGCCCATGACCCCTTCGCATTTAGGATGTAGACCGGCATGTGACCTCTCTGTTGAGCCTAGGTAGGACTATGGTGTGTTGATCAGCCGAGGTCGGGCATGACCCGCTAAAGTGTCACCGGCCGGAGTTGATCGAGCGTGTTGGATAAGTTGGTGCACCCCTGCAGGGAAGTATATCTATTCGAATAGCTGTGTCTACGGTAACGGACGCTCGGAGTTTTATCCCGATCCATACAACTAGAACTAGATACTGGAGATGTGAAATGGATATGATGGCTCCGGGATTGCTTTCTCGCAGGGAGTCGAGAAAGGATCTCTGGGCGTGGATGCTACAACATACTTATTACTTATGCTATGATACTCTACTCTCTTCTGTTGCTGCAAGATGCTAGTCTTCGATAGGCTAGGCCTTTCTCTCTATTCTGGCATTTCTGCAGTCTAGTCCAAAGATACAGCCCCCTTCCTTTGATACGGATGCATACTTAGCATAGATCTGATGCAAGTCTTGCACTTCGGATGAGTCTCACGGTTGCTTTGCTACCCCTTTTTCTCCTGTACCCAATTGATGCGATCAGATGACAGATCCCAGGAGTCAGATGCCACCACCGATGACTACTACTACCCCGAGGGTGCCTACTACTACGTGGAGGCCGCCAACGACCAGGAGTAGTTAGGAGGCTCCCAGGTAGGAGGCCTTGCCTTTTCGATCCATGTTGATGTTTGTGCTAGCCTTCTTAAGGCATACTTGTTTTCTTATGTCTGTACTTAGATATTATTGTTTCCGCTGACTTGTTTATATTCGAGCACTCGAGGCCCCTGGCTTGTAATATAAAGCTTGTATGACTTTAATTTGTGTTTAGAGTTGTGTTGTGATATCTTCCCGTGAGTCTCTGATCTTGATCGTGCACATTTGCGTGTATGATTAGTGCACGGTCGAATCGGAGGCGTCACAACGGTGACTGGACCAACACTCTAAGGAGCGCAGCCGGCCGCCGGACATGGCCAGGGCGGAAGCGGACGAGCTCCGCTTAGATTAGGTTTCACTTTGCATGTAATAATATGGATTTGAGATTTCTAATTTGAGGTATCCGGATGTGGAATGCATTTTTTGAGGCGTGACCGGTCACTGTCTACGGACGCGCCCGGGCACGTCTGTGGGCGTTTGAGGGGTTGGAATTGCCAAGTCCGGCTGTAGATGCTCTAAGGGCATCTCCAACGGCAACCCGCAATAATCCTTCCGCATCCGTCCGCAGACAGGGACTAGTCCACGGACATGGATGCAGGAGATCGACATCCAACGCTAGCCGCATACATTTCAAACTCCTTTTCAACAAACCGCATGAAATTCATGCAAACGCGGCTGGATTTCGTACAAACATGACGGATTTCATACAAACCGGGCGAGAACGGTTATATTTTGGACATATTTTCAATTGAAAAGCTAAAACTATGTGCACGTTGTTGGAAATATGCCCTAGAGGCAATAATAAAATGGTTATTATTATATTTCCTTGTTCATGATAATTGTCTGTTATTCATGCTATAATTGTGTTATCCGGAAATCGTAATACATGTGTGAATACATAGACCATAACATGTCCCTAGTAAGCCTCTAGTTGACTAGCTCGTTGACCAATAGATGGTTACGGTTTCCTGACCATGGACATTGGATGTCATTGATAACGGGATCACATCATTAGGAGAATGATGTGATGGACAAGACCCAATCCTAAGCCTAGCACTAGATCGTGTAGTTCGTTTGCTAAAGCTTTTCCAATGTCAAGTAACTTTTCCTTAGACCATGAGATTGTGCAACTCCCGGATACCGTAGGAGTGCTTTGGGTGCACCAAACGTCACAACGTAACTGGGTGGCTATAAAGGTGCACTACGGGTATCTCCGAAAGTATCTGTTGGGTTGGCACGAATCGAGACTGGGATTTGTCACTCCATGTAACGGAGAGGTACCTCTGGGCCCACTCGGTAGGACATCATCATAATGAGCTCAATGTGATCAAGGAGTTGTTCACGGGATGATGTGTTACGGAAACGAGTAAAGAGACTTGCCGGTAACGAGATTGAACAAGGTATCGAGATACCGACGATCGAATCTCGGGCAAGTATAGTACCGATAGACAAAGGGAATTGCGTACGGGATTGATTGAATCCTCGACAT
Source organism: Thinopyrum elongatum (assembly GCA_011799875.1). NCBI lineage: Eukaryota > Viridiplantae > Streptophyta > Magnoliopsida > Poales > Poaceae > Thinopyrum > Thinopyrum elongatum. The sequence goes on along the minus strand of CM022297.1, from coordinate 364,212,548 downwards.
CGTGGTTCATCCGATGAGATCATCGAGGAGCATGTGGGAGCCAACATGGGTATCCAGATCCCGCTGTTGGTTATTGACCGGAGAGTCGTCTCGGTCATGTCTGCGTGTCTCCCGAACCCGTAGGGTCTACACACTTAAGGTTCGGTGACGCTAGGGTTATAGAGATATTAGTATGCGGTAACCCGAAGGTTGTTCGGAGTCTCGGATGAGATCCTGGACGTCACGAGGAGTTCCGGAATGGTCCGGAGGTAAAGATTTATATATGGGAAGTCCTATTTTGGCCACCGGAAAATGTTCGGGATTTTTCGGTATTGTACCGAGAAGGTTCTAGAAGGTTCCGGAGTGGGGCCCACCTGCATGGGGGGACCCACATGAACGTGGGTAGTGGGGGCAAGGCCCCACACCCCTAGTCAAGGCGCACCAAGATTCCCCCTTAGAAGGAATAAGATCATATCCCGAAGGGATAAGATCAAGATCCCTAAAAAAGGGGGATAACAATCGGTGGCGAAGGGAAAGGATGGGATTTCTTTCCTTCCACCTTTGCCAACGCCCCAATGGACTTGGAGGGAAAGAAACCAGCCCCCTCCACCCCTATATATAGTGGGGAGGTGCATGGGAGAAACAGCTCAGCCCCTGGCGCCTCCCTCTCCCTCCCGTGACACCTCTTCCTCCTCCAGTAGCGCTTGGCGAAGCCCTGCTGAAATCCCGCTGCTTCCACCACCACACCGTCGTGCTGCTGGATCTCCATCAACCTCTCCTCCCCCCTTGCTGGATCAAGAAGGAGGAGACGTCTCTGCTCCGTACGTGTGTTGAACGCGGAGGTGCCGTCCGTTCGGCGCTCGGTCATCGGTGATTTGGATCACGACGAGTACGACTCCATCAACCCCGTTCTCTTGAACGCTTCCGCTCGCGATCTACAAGGGTATGTAGATACACTCCCCTCTCACTCGTTGCTAGATGACTCCATAGATTGATCTTGGTGATGCGTAGAAAATTTTAAAATTCTGCTACGTTCCCCAACACACGTACGGTCGCGAGGAGCTCCACTCCCATGACACGGATACACTACACTAGTCTATGGCCGACAGCGGCTTGTCTTCCCCATGTTTGGCAGCCTGGAATAACTGGACTGCCGGGAGCCCCGGAGGCATGTTCTTACCCCCCGTATCTTCCCTATGTCCGGCTACACCGCTCATTGAAGAGGCAAATAGGGTGCTTCAGCCGGAGGGGAAGGGTGCTTCCGTGGAGCTCAGATGGGTGTCCAGGATGGTCTGAGATAAAGGAGAACCGGTCGGGTATCCGGCGGTGCCCTTCCTAGGACCCAAGCGGCGGTGGCCTCGCATGTTCTACTTCTCCTCGATGATGGCGGCGGGCGCGGACGTGCTGGCCGCCACCTCGTCCACATGCGCGCAACCGGCTTCTTTCTCTACTGCATGACACGGCTACGCACACGTCGACGGCGGAGGCATGGTCGTAGGCACTGGATGCGGCGATGCCTGTTTCATCGTGCCGATATGGAGCAACTCACCACTCCTCATCAAGTTGGCTTGGAGCGGCGAGTTGCTGAACCGCGCGGCGGCTTGGGGCGGCAACTTGCTCCGTCGGGTCAGGCGGGGGAGCTGGAGCAGCGAGCTGCCTCCCTCGTATCCAGCGGGGTCGGCGGGCCACCCAGCCGGCTTGTATGCCGGGGAACTGCTCTTCGGAAGCCATCGGAAGAGTGAAGAAAATGATGAAGGAGGAGATGGGGGAGCGGCGGAGGGGTGCGATTCTTGCCCGGCATCTGGCCTCATTTAAATAGAGGACGGACGGCATTGCGTTTAAAGTCGGCCCGCTCATGACTGGACGTGTGGCCGGAGTAGGTTTCTCGGCTTCCACCGGGTTTAATAGAGGCGTATGAATGCGGGGAGGAGGCGTGTTCAGCCGGGCGTGCAGCGGGCGGCGTCCTCGACCGGCGAGCCGCTTCAATGGCGGAGGCAGAGAGAGGTCGCGTCCGCCTTGAGCCGTCTTCAATGCGGAGCGGCGCGCTCTACAGCGGCACGAATGCGGGCAGCTGGCGCCGGGCGAGATGCACGCGCGGGAGGGTGGAGGGATTTTTGGTGGGCCAGGGCGGTCAGAAGAGGGCGTGGGGTCGGTCCGGACTCCGGCAAACATCTCCCACTTTTGTCTCCGGTTTGCGGGAGAAATCACGTTCAGACTGCGCCGCAGACCGATACAGATCCGCGTTGGATGGCTTCCACAGTCCGGACGGTTTGCAGGTCCGCCTTGAGATGCCCTAAGGTAATGCTTTGATGGATTACGTCGCAATCTTACATGAAAGAATTCCTTATTTAACATTGTTTTAAATTTGGTTTCCCTATTTGACACTGGAAAAATATTTTTTCCCTATCTAACACCAACTTAAAATTTTGTTTCCAATATAACACTCCCGTCCTTTTTTTTACTTAATGGTGTTAAATGACACGTAAAATGACAAGTTTACCCCTGGCACTAGAAACACCTAAGTCATGTCAAGTTCACTGTCTTTGGCTTCACCCGGCCCACGATCCCTCGCACTCGGGAAGACTGAGCGGCATAGGAGGCGGATGGCCGCGCCGCTCCGGAGCACCAACCGATGTAAGCCTTCCTTGCCGGCACGCCGCACGAGCGTATGCTGTGGTGGACTGCGGTGTGCAAGGTCGTCCGCGTCCGCATGACGGATCTCAAGCAGACGGTGAGCTGTAACCTCAATCTGCACAAGCTGATCGATGATTCCGGCTGGTGAAACTGGTCAAGGCGGGGGCCAGTGGCGGCGCTGGGGGTATTCCTGGGCATTCCATGGAATACCAAAGAATTTGGCCCCAAAAAAATTGACTATACATGTATACATGATGGAGCCCACTAGAGCAGCCCATCCTGAGGCACGACAGCCACACAAGACACAACAGACGTCCACGGCAGCCACGCAACAGATTAGCAGGTCTCCATCTCACGCTCTCCCTCCCTCGATTGAATCCCCAAACCTAGCTAACGGCACCGGTGATGGCAAGCAATTCCAGCCATCCAGATCCGGCTATCTAGCCCCCTGCCCCTCTCCCTGTCCCCTGGCCCTCCCCTACCCTCTGGGCTCTGACCTTCCCCTCCGCCTTCGGCCTCCATGGTTCGTGCGGGGTTGCGGCAGTGGGCGGCGGGCCTCCCCCTTGCACCTCCACTGCTCCGGGCGCCCTTTACCTCCGGCGTTCATCGCCGTCAGGCGTCGCTGCATCAGTCCGCCGTCCGTCCACACCAATCATGGAACCACCAAGGTAGTGTTCCTCTGTTTTTTCAACAAATCTGTAGTTTTTTTTACAAACTGCCACTGCCATGCCACATTGCCACCAATAGAAGTTCTTGTAACTTGTAATTGTTTGTCACTGCCACTAATTGTAGCTATAGGTTGTAGTCTGAAAGAGTGAAACACTCCACTGCCACGTTGTAAATCTCTACTCCTAAGGGACGACTTGGTAGTCTCCGTTCCACGGTTTTTTTCCGTCCCACCTTCGTTTGGTTTATTTTTGTCCTCCTCCCACCTCCTAGGTAGTCCCCTCGCATGCCAAAAAAAATTGAACCAACCCACGTTACCAGTGAGCGATGCCTCCAGGTACTCCCCTCGCAGGCAAATAAATCGAACGAAAATAAACCGACGAAAGAAAACCAGCGCAAAAAAATCATCTTCGACTCACAATGTGCAATCGAGTGAGCGAAGCCTCCAGGTGCCCTCAAGCGACGCCACACCAGATCCCTTCGCCGCCACCCTCGCACATCAAGCCCACCAGATTCTTCTGCACGCGCCACCGCCTCCCTTGTGAGGATGCCCGGTCATGGGTCTCGATCGGCGCCACGACGGCCACGGCCTCCCTGCCGCCGACGCTCCAGATCCGCCCGTCATTGACCCCCTCTACATCAGTGATCGGTCAAGGCAGGGGGTGTGGCGATATCCATCTTTCCGCGTGTACGGCGATTGGTGCCCGCGTCCGTGTATCCTGCACCAAGGGTGTCGTATTCATCTCAAGGAGGTCCTCTCAGTCCTTCCCGGCGACGATGCCGAGCCGGGATTCCTCCTCCCACAGATTCGTTGATCCATGGTCAGATCTCAAGGAGGAGGGGCGTGCAGCGATTGCCACCGTCGGTGCCTGCACTAGAAGGTCTCCGACGCCTGCTCCAACCAGATCCAGCCGGACCCGTCCTGCGTCTGCCATCCCATTGCAGTAATAAATCTCAAGCCATGTCCTTTTCATTGAGTTGAACTACAAAACTCATGTTGTGTTAGATCTTGCTGAATGTCTTGCCAGATATGTGTGCTGCTCCTGTTGTGCATTTGCCGGTTAAGCCGCTGCTTGTGCAAAATATGCCTACTGCTACCCGGGCTCACATGACCCAGAGGAGGAAGGAGCTGCGCAAGGAATCACTGCCAGAAGACTCAATACGAGTTTGAAGAGTCTTGGACTCTAGGCCAAGTTCCGCAATGAAGCAGCAATGCGAGCTAGCCGAGGGTTCAGACTGATGTGCGGTTTGATTCTCGCTGATTCATGATTTTGACCCAACCAAGCAGCTTTGGCGCTCACGGAGGAGAACCCGCTGTTCCTAGAGGCCTAACGCGCGGTTGATCACAAGTCCTCCAACGGGTGGAGCTGGTTCAGGTACCACGAGCACCCTCCACGACAAGCAGGTTCCAGTTGTGCAAAGTCTGCCTGCTACTGCTATTTGTACTGTCCCCCTAACAAAATAAGTTTATCTGATGCCTCAACGGCTCACATTTCTGCAAGTCACCCATTTATGTAGTGTTGGTCTGGGGAATTTTGTAAGTTGTTGTCTATACCTTCATGTTTTTTCTTGTGAAATATCTTCATGTTTTTTAGATTACATAAATTTTTGAACGCTAGATTTTTGTATGTCTTGGTTTCTACATTTCTGAAACTGAAAGCTATTATCGTCGGGCAGAAATATAAATTTCTTTTGTTGCTATCGCGTGTTTAATCCCTCCGTCCTAAAATAAGTGTCGCTGAAGAGAGAGTAGTTGTTTCCCACAAACAGTGCTATTTCAGTCTCAGAATCTAAACCATCTTCTAAGGTTCTAACAAACTCTGATCTTTATTAAGGATATTGTTAAGATCTTTATTACCTTGTCTTTTTTAGTTCACTGTTTGCAGCCTCACCAATTTTGGCGGCCCCAACAATTATGTTCCGAAAATTACAGTTAGCTGCTCAATTGAAAACCTTACCTAAAGTAATAGAACTAAATTGTAATATTGTGACTGTAGTGTTGCTAGAGAACTGATCGACAATAGTGTCAACTAGGTATGTATTTTTTTCTAGAGTAAAGACAAGTATGCTTCCTCCTCCCTGCAGCTTAAGTCCTTTAGTTCATATTTATATGTTAGAGCCTAGAGATGAAAACTGAATGTTTTTGTGGGAAACATTTTACAACCAATATCCTATAACCTGTATTTGACACTATAATCCGAGTCTGCAAATCATGTTTCAGGGTTAAAATAGTATTGTCCGTTTCTACCACATAATGGTTGCTTTTATTGTTCGAAATTTGCATTAGTAGTTGATATAGTGATTAGATCAACCTTGCAGTACTAATGAGCTCCTTTTAGCCTTGCTTATATGGTTAGCTTTTGGAAATAATTGATCATGTTTTCCTCCGTTGGATCAGAAAACTAGAAGTAGGATATGTCTAAGCTGAGAGTGGTTTTAGATCTTAGCATCACACAAGAAAGGCTCCAATCCCCTTCTAGATATACATGTTTGTCCTATATGTTATCTTCGTAATTCTTATAATTTTTAGTAGAATAGAGAGTTCTTAAGCCTTCAAATTAGCATGTGTGGACATTTCATTGAATCAACTCCTCCTTTTAGTTGAAAGAGGAAGCATAGTAAATGCATTTTTTGCATCTTCTACTCAGTTAGACTTGCTCAATCCTAACTTGATGATTTTCTAGGATTTGACACATCTCCACTTGCAAGGCTACAACAAGATATAGTCCTTAGATTGATTAATTACACACATGTACAAGGAAATATATCACTTGAAATGTGTGATTTGCATCGAGAAGAACACCGAGATAGCATCAGAGCACGCGCACTGCTTTATAGTCTATATCAACAAACCGTTGGCGAGCATGTTGAGACCATGAGCCCATGTGGGACCTCCAAAGAACTTGAAAATCAGCGACATTGCCAGCAAGGTTGTGGTGAATTAAAGGTATGTACAATTTGCATTGGCGCTTGCGTATATTTTCTCTGAAGATGACCATAATTGTGTCATGCCACTTGTTGTTCTTCAGCAGAGATTTAATCAATCCAGAGATGTTGTAAATTGACACAGTTGGTAGTCTCGCCTCACTCCGGTTAATCCTTCCCCACCGTTTTTTATCCCACCAACATATTTAAACCGGATTTTACCCACGATCTATTTAAACCAATTTTATCAGCCAATAAGATCAATTTTTGGTATATTTGGTAACCTTTATATGGAAAAAATGAATCATGATCAATCTTTAATTAATTTCTAGAGACCAAATCTCCATGCACTCTCCTCGACTCCACGCACGCCTAAACCTAAATCCCATCGCGATTCTTTCGCTGCCAATCCTGATATTTCATCGTTGCTACCGCCGCCCAACACCGCCCGCCTCTCCGCCCTAAATTGGTGACGCGACAGTGCCACGACACTCCACCACGCTCTTTTGGTTGCCCCATCCATCACCGGGTTGTTGTTCTGCCCCCACACGAGAACCTGTGACTAACCCTAGCCGCCTCCATCTCCGGCGTGGCAGTGTTGCTGACACCATCGCGGACTCCCCTGATCCTAGGCTCGGCCTTCCTCCTCTACTTGCGCGCCTCCCCACGCAGCATCGCCTTCTCTGGCAGGCAGCCATGTGTGGCTGCCGGCTAAGAGACCAACGATGTGGCCGTCGTTCCGAACCGTGGTGGGTGGTTCTCCTTGTAGTCTTCCGTGCCTTCTTCTGCTCCTCTCGAGCATGTATTGTGATCCTTGTATGGTTCTGTATGCATGGTTTCACAATCTGCCATGTAGATTATCAGAACACCGAGGGCACATCTGGAATGACATTGGTTCCGCGAACGTATACAGGGGACATCTCACGAGGAAGGTCAGTGCACATCTCGCCTTCCCTCCTCCGCTAAAATTTCTGATCCTTCTTTAAAAAAAACCAGTTCTAATCATTGTAGATTGTAATTTGCAGCTCATTTTTGTCTTACTCGATGACCATTGTTTGACCAGGATCTAGATCAAGAGTAAGAGAGTTTGTACGAGATTAGTTATCAGGATCTTGCCGGTGACTGCTTGAACGTTGGTTCCGCGAGCGTATACGGGGAACATCGCACACAGAAGATCAGTTACACATCTCCCCTTTCCTCCTCCGCTAATTTTTTTTATCGTTCTTAAAAAAAACCTGTTCTGAATGATGTAGATTGTAATTTGCAGCTCGTTCTTGTCTTACTCGATGACCATTGTTTGACCAGGGTCTATATCAAGAGTTAGAGAGTTTGTACAATATTTGTTATCAGGATCTTGCTGGTGACTGCTTGAACTCGAGTTTGAAAAGGATATGTCATGTTGAAGTCCGCGAGATATTGTGATCCATTTTTCTTATTGCATATATGAGATCATAATTTGGTTCAAATTTTGCATCTTTTATAGTTGTAGATTGATAACAAAAATGCTTTTCACATTTAATGATGTAATAGGATATATAATGATTAGAAAAAAAATAGAGTCACGGATGTTTCCCAGTCTGCCTTGTATCAGAAGTTCAGAACTGATACTTGCTCATACCTTATAATAGTAAATTCGCAGTATAATTATTCACTTGTCTTAACTTGTCCCATATATTGAAAGCAAGAGAGATTTATCGTGACAAAGTTAAAACATTGACCCAACTGACCAGTAAATCCCGTGTAATCCCTTGGTGCGGGCACTTTGGCACACCCAATGAACACTCATTCTTCTCGCTGTTGTTCTTTGATATTTATTTTGATGCATGATATGATGTCTTGTGAGTAGTGACAACTTCCTGACATGTGAAATACTTTTATAATTTGTTCTTTCTCGTCTAATCTGCAGGAGTAGGAAGAGTTACTTCCTACTGCGGTTCTATGACAACTCTCATTATACATGTTTTATCATTACCAGTGGCTATGAACATCAGTAGTAACACCATCATTTGGTATGCACACAAGTTTTATCTTCTTTCTTGAAGTTTGCACAGGCTGGGTTTGGATTATATTAATTGCCATCTATTGGATACATTAGCCCGACCGGTCTATACAGCGATTGCATTCTATACCAGAGGCTGCAACGCCATGTTTTTCTTTCCTTGTATCACATGCATCCTCAAGTAGTAATATAAGTCGTGCTTACCCTGCAGTACGTTCCCTTGTTTGGAGAGATGGAGTATGATCCGAGCCGCCAGTACGCGTTTCTACCGATAGAAGAACATTGGGGCACTTGTGAAAGACATAGGTGATGTCAAGGTATGTTGCGGGGTTGTTGTTTGTCTGTGCTTGCCTATTTCTCCAATACATTAGTTTGTATGTTTTGGTGGATGTACTAAATTGTTGGCATTATATAAGGTACATTTGCATTAGCAGTGAAATACCATATGGATTGATGAAGTTCCTCCAACCGAGTAGTGGAGTGGGGATTTTCAGGTGCGCTCCAAGGTACTAACATTGCAACTAGATAGTTAACATTCAGATTCGGTCTTTGTTCGTTCTAGGTGCAGAGGCAGTAGTGAGATACCTTGTTTTGCAATTCTAAAACTGTGCAAAAATTAGGGAGAATTGAGTACAGAAAATATACATTGTTTTGGAGAATTGTATCTACAATCTGATCGAGTTCGTGTTAAACAACTTGCAGATCTTGTGTCATGGCTGTCGGCTTTAAAGTGTTGTTTTCCATGTCGGTTTGGGTGCCAGTAGCAAGGACGAATTATGGTAAAGACCTTTGTATTTTTCTTATATGCGTGTTAACAAGACTGAATTACAACATCCAGCAATTCTACAGTTGAAGCTATCTGTGCTATTTGATTTAGATATTTCCATGCAGATGTGTATTTGGATTTGTAGAGGGAAATAAAATTGTAAATACATATTCTTTGCCTGCATCAATTTGTGTGCAATGACAACCCTTTCTTCAGAAGAAAAAGTGAATACATAGGTGATGGCATTTTAGGTTGTTAATAATTTCTTCAAATCTTTTGACAATTGTTGACAAATTATGTGTGTTTTTTTCTTTCTATATTAACAATTTCCAGTGTGTGTACCTTCGTCTGAATCATACCATGATGTACCTTGCCATTAAGTTTCTTTACTAAGAACTACTTATATTTCATACTATTCAGCAACAGCATGCATGGTTTCTGTAAACAGGTGATGGCACTTTTAGTTGTTCAGCAAATCGGTCGAGTTTTGCTCATATGTTGTTAGCCCGATGCATTGATCCGTGGTGAGAAAAACTCGACCAATACAGAAATCTCAAAACGATGTACCATGCACCTCTGCCTTACCCAGTGTGTGAACATGCTGCGATTCTGCCTGAGCATGCTGCCAAGCAGATTTTTTTTTTGCTTTTCATTCTGATGAGTAGTTGTGGTTTTCAGTACCAAAGTCTTTGTGTTGAAAATGAAAAATACTTCTATTTTTTTATTTCATTTGTTTGTGCTGCTTCATCTTCATAGCACAAAGGGGCTTGTGCTAATATGTAAGAGAGGAGCAGTTATGCATTTTGTTAGGGGTGTATTGTATATATTTCTTTGTATGTTATATTTTTTATGAAATTGCATCAGTGATCTGGATCCATGTTACTTTTTGAGAATGAAATAATAGTGCTTTTGGTTGGCAGAGAAATGTGTTCCAGTGGTTATGATGGAAAACTGCAGCGGGCGTTTATTTCGGCCACGATGGTTGTCGTAAGAGCGCTTTGTTTATCCTTTGGCAACACATGGGCATGTTTGCTATACTATTATGGACAACGGAAATTCAAAATATTTTATTTCAGGGAACATTCTAAAACCAGTTAAGTATCTATGGGCTGGTTAGGACAGTGCTCGTATTGTTCAAAACTGAACTATTTGATACTCATTTTAATCTTGAGTTGTGTTACCGATGGGTACGTTGCCAATCATGCGAGAGAACTAGGACAAAATAGAGTAGCTATTGTCAGCGGTGTGCAGGGGTTGAGGAGCATCTATATGAAAGGGATGGACCCCGCGGGAGGGGGGGGGGGCATGCATTGTGACCCGTCGCAACGCGCTGATGTTTGCTTGCACATGAACTGGACGTGGCAAAGCTCATCTTGGAGACAGACTAAAAAAACAGTGGCGGCTAAGTTAAGAAGCTCAGAAATTGATAGATCAATTTATGGCCTATTGTTAAGGAGGTAAAGGAGTGCATGCGATGAAGGGAGGAGTTCAAGGTGGCATGGGTGAGATGCTTGAGTAATGGAGCTTCTCATTGGATAGGAAAGAAGGGTTGTGCGAATAAGTTATGTAATACTTGGGCCAGCCCGTCGAATTGTATTCGTGATGTTTTGGACTCGGATCGTGCCAAGATGAATGAATAAAACACAACCCATTCCAACGAATTTTTTTATTTGAGTTGTCAATAAGAGCATCTATATTCGGATTTAGCAAATTCGCCCCCCTAAACGTCAACAGTCGCGGCCGGTCAGCGTCTGTTTTGAGCCCCTATTTGTCTATGCATGCAATCATACTTCTCGTTTTCTCCCTTATATATTTGGTGGCTTGCATGTGATTGGTGGAGATAAAGAGATAGAAAGAAAAGGAAGAAATGGTGGTCTGGGGCGGGTCATGTCCTAGGTGGCGAATTGACCGGGTGCGTCTGCGAGCCGTCATATCCTTCCTATATTTTGTGTCAATATGAGAGTTTGCGGACAACCCGGACTTGTAGGGATGATATGAGGGGTCCGGTTGGGTCACTTTTTTTCTTCTCTCTCCTATTCGATGACCGACCAGGCGTGTCCGTAGACGTTTGAGCATGATTTGAGGGGACCGGCTGTAGGTGCTCTAAGATTACTGTGTTTGATATTCCAATGTGTGTTAGATGATTGTCAAAAAAAGATGTGTGTTAGCTTAGACGACATTTTTCTCGGTTACTTTAGCTCAATGAGTAGGAGTGGCGGAGCTTAGTGGAGGCCAACCTACACCGTCACCCCAAGCCCATGGGATTTCTTCATACTATTCCTCAGTAAATTAATCAGAGAATCAATGAAATCTGGGTGAAGCCTGGGTTGGGTCCCCCCAAGCCAATTGCCCCTCCTAAGATGTGGCCCAAGCTCTGCCACTGGTAGGTAGCATCTTACTCCCTCCATTTATCTATACAAGACCACTATGGAATATACATTTTGCATCTATACAAGGCCACCAACAGTAATCGAGGCAAAATTAATGATACTTTCTCGTACTAGCAATCTATTTAATACTTGCATGCATGTAGCCATAATGACAGTCAGTTACTTCCTCCACTCAGTTTTCTTGCATGCATGTGGCGTATTAATGATCCCAATAAACGAAAAGAAAATCGGACTTGCAAAGCACACATTAAATTTTACATTGGTACCGGTAATTAGGGGTGGGCACTTTTGAACTGAAAACCGAAAAACCGAACCGAACCATATTAACCGATTTGTCCATTAATTCGGTGGTTGGATTTTTGGTTCGGTGGAAAATTTTAAGGTTGTTCGGTGTTTGGTTTTTGTTAGGTTTTTCAGTGTCCAGAAACCGAATACACCGAAGAAACCGATATGTACGATACCCCATGCAATACTTTGTTTTCGAAAGTGCAGCGGGGCCCATTTTCCTATCGGTCCAACCTAGCAGTATTCGCCCGACCCTCCCACTTCCCACGTAGGTAAACCTAGCCATCAACCATCACTCCATATGAGGAGTTCTCTCCAGAAAGTAAATCAGGCGGCGTCCTCTCCTTCCTTTGGTGAACAACTCAACATGCGTCGACCTAGCAATCACCGGGAAATACTTGTTTGTTGTGGCAGACGTCTGGCCACCTGCTAGATGAGTTTCTAATCTCTCAATCTAACTAGTACTCCTACGTAACGCCGTGCGAACATGGCTAATTGAATCTGTTAGATTATTTTACTATTGTTTGCATGCAACATAGTCAATGGCCGTATTCTTCTAGCAAGTACTTCTATCCATGCAATATCTCGTAGGAGTATGTATGCATGCCCGGCTCGTAGGAGTATCAATTATTGTATCGTTTAGTGCATGAGCTTCTTAGTTTACAGGCATCACACATATTCTTCCGTACATAATACATGTAACGCTCCATGTGATTTTACACATAATTATGTTCACTAGTTTGCTTGACCGAATAAAGCAGTGACTGATGTTAGCTCTTGTGATTATTTTCTGCATTATATACAATGCAAATCAGTGATCATAAGTCATATACTGATGAGTGCATGTATTTTGGTTTTTCGGTTAACCGAATAAACCGAACCGAAATATTATGGTTAATATGGTTTGGTTTCTAAATATTGTGTGATTATTTCGGTTTCTATTTCTTCAAAATCGAAATTATAAAACACCGAATAAACCGAACCGTATTAACCATATAAACCGAACGCCCAGCCCTACCTGTAATCTGAGTTTCTGGCCTTGTATATAAAAATGGAGGGAGTATTTTTTTTCAAAAGCCCGTGGCAACGCACGGGCATTCTACTAGTTGTAATTGTTTGTCACTGCCACAAATTGTAGCTATAAGTTGTAGTCCGAAAGAGTGAAACACTGCCATTGCCACGTTGTAAATCTGCATCTACGGTTCATTTTCGTCTGGCTTTTTTTCGTCATTTTTTTTCGTCTCACCTCTTACCACCTCCTCCCACCGGTTTATTTTTGCCTCACCTCCCATAGAATGAAAAAAATCTAAACGGATCAGAACTTTCCATGCGAGCGCGAGTTATTTAGGAACATCTTTATGTGGAAGAATCAATCACGGTCAGTGGGTAAAGAAAAAATCTAAATTAATTAACCTTATCATAAATCGCTCAATTATATTAATTGATCTTTCCATACATCATCAAAATTACATTAATTAACATTATCATACGCCGTCCAATCATATTAATATCGCATGACAAATCCTACCAAATCTCCAGTGCAAATAGTCGTCGCTAGGTGGTCTACGGACCTAGATGTATTTTTTTACTTTTGATGTTCTTTGTACTACCTTGACAGTTGATGAATAGATCGGAAGTTATTCCCGCAAAAAAAAAGAGGAGTTCTTACCTCATTTCGTTTAGTTTGGTTGCCTTCATCTCTCCTCCTAAAGGGGTGTGTGGTTGTGACGGTAAGTCTGGTTTCGTTTGGTTTCGTTTGTTCGTCCGTCCTGCTCCGCTCGAACTCGATGCATACACACTAAGCCAGCCCATGAGAAAAAGCCCAGCCCGAGCAGCCACCGCTCTCCTGAGACCCGTGCACATCGTCCCGAAGGAAATTTCCTCTCTGCTTCGTCACAGTCGCACTATCGCCCACAACGCGTCCTACCCAACGCGACACATCCGGCCTCGTGGCTCCATAGAACCACGCGCATGAGCCGCCGCCTCCATTGCGGACCTCCAGGTCACCGTTGATACGCCGCCCAGCCTCCCACAGCGGCTCAGTTCTGACTTGATCCCCTTCCAGATCCCATGCCCGTCTCCCTCTCGTCGCACTTACCTACCGGACCCATCTGTAGGGTTCCGCACGCCAACCCCGCCCAACTCCGGTCACCGCCGCTCCATACGCCTAGCACCCTTCCCTGCCTCCGTTCATCCCCATTTTCCACCAGAGAGACCGTAGAGAGGGCGAGGTGCAGGAGCGCGATGTTAGCGTGGGTGCCACGTGGGGAAGGAGCAGCGCCCTGCACTGGCCGGCCCACATCCGGACCTCGCGTCCGGCCAACAACTCCATGAATGCCTTCGTGATGCACTGCATAGCGTCGCCGTCAAGCGGCCCACAGCGCCGCAATGTGCTTGAGCGTGTCGTTTGTGGCTTCAAGCCGCCGCGGCATCGTGGTTATGCAGGAGATTGATGATGCAGAGCATGTGCTCGTCGAAGAGGAGATGGCGGAGCATCCACGGCTGTGGCTGTGGCCTAATGGAGCAGCCTTATGTCATGGGAGATTATGTACTGCCGGAAGCGTCTTCATGGATCTGATTCGAATCTGAGGACAATAGGAGGTTAATGGAGTTCTCATCTCATCTCCAGTATGTTCTCGTTCTAACTTGTCCTTGTTGATTCAGCTGTTACATGATGTCACAGTTCACTTGTTTTTAACCTTGTTGATTCCTGTCGCACTGGAAGGTGTTTGCTAATTTGCTGATTGACTTGTTCTGATGAAATATGCTAATCTATTGTTGCTTACTCTAAACTGCGTTGCCCCTGTGATAGCTGTTGCTTATGGTTGCCATTTTATGTTCACGTCAAGATTTTCTCCTTTCACAGACACTACAAGTCTATAAGTGTGAGAAAAAAAAGATGAATATTGGCATAAGCTAGAATCTTAATAATGCCCAAAATCTGCTCCACGTGTGTGGAATCAATCATCCAGATGGTATACTCTGGTTTATGAAGCCATACTGAATAAGAAGCTTCAGTAAATAAATTTAAGGATCCTCTTCTGATGAATAGGGAGCTGCACAAGACATTATATGGTCTTATGATTATTTGGGTAGACTGGACTGATCTCAAGGCTTAAGTATCTCGGAACCATGCTTTTCCAGCGTAATTTTCAATATCTGAGTTAATCTACAATGATAGAAACGGAGACATAGTTTGGCTTATCTTCGGTATTGTCTTTTGGTACGATTAATATAATCTCCCAAACAATCTGTTTTATTTTCCCTTTGTGTTTTTGTTCTGATGCCTTAGTACTGTTTTATTGACTGTAGCCATTTCTATTTTGTATCATATGATTTTGTTTGTTGGAGAGATACTAGCTGCGCATTTCCGACTTCATGTTGCTCTAGCAAGTTTTGTGGCAGACTTGTTTAGGTAGATGAGGTATTGATAGGAGAGATGGATGTGCAAAATTGACAGAATACATTTTCAATTAGACTGATTTATTATATTTTATCAACACAGAGTAGAATTAATGACCCTTTGGTTATTGATCCATGTATATATCTTTGTTTTCCCGTGGCAATGCATATAGCTCGTATTGGGAGGGCAAAGATAGTGGGTGAAGTGTAAGAAGAGGAAGAGTGATTTAATGGTAAAATATGTATACACATGATGTGCACAAAGCTTGGAAAAAAATTAGACACAATTGATGTCGAACTATCAAAATATGTGTGCCCCGTTGCAACGCACGGGCAGATAACCAAAGAACATGAAGAAGTAAAGGATCATCAAGGAACATCAAGGAGTAAAGCGAGTTTCTCAAGGTATGAACATCGTTTGGTCTTTCTCTTCTCAAAATGTGTATAATTATTAGATTGGTAACAACCAAATTCCGTGCATATCTAAGGGAGAAGTCAACAGAAAGCACTTACATAGGTTCTATTGATTTCTGTGCATATCTAAGGGAGAAGTCAATAGAAAGTACTTTCATATATTCCATCGATTTCTGAGGTTCCATTGGTTTCCATCTCTTTTGGGAAGCTGCCTGTTAAATTGTTCCACATAAGACCTCTTCATGAAAAACAACAATTGTTTTATATAAGATGGAGCGGTACTTTAGTTGGCAATTTCAGAACATAACTGCTAGCATGATGATGAAAATAAATACTAATGATCTAGGACAGTTTTCATGTTGTTGTCAATATATAGCCTTTCTGTAATGGCTACATCGTCCTTCATTTGCCCCATTATTTGATTATACTTAAATGTCAACCGACGAAAATAAGTACCCATGCCAATGTATTTGAAACTTAGCAATGCTCTTTATTTAGATATTTTATTTTAGTTAACTGATAGTATACAATATAGCATTTTAAATAGTGCACTCTGTTTATAGCATGCTAATCAGTCTCAATCTTAAGAAATTATAATAACTACAAATATATAACCCATGCTTCATTTTTTTGTTAAGAGATGATGTCGTATTAAGTTCAATTCAAAAGTTTTTTATACATCATTTGGTGACATACTTTGTAAATTTTATTATTTTGAAAAAGTAAACTGAGAACACTCTTAACATTTGTTCCTTTTCCAATAATTTTAGTTGGTTTTTACCACATATTTATACATTTGTTTTAATGCGGTTTTCATGGCAACGCACAAGACATCATCTAGGTTAGTTTATTTTTTGCTAAGTAATAAAATCAACACAAAGGAACATGCAAAGATTATAAACTTAATCAGAGTGCATGCTGGCGCTATTTTATCAGCGAAGTAATATAACTCAGAATATAATGTTTATGAACAAAAAATTAGAATATGTTGTCAAATAAACAAGTATCAGATCCTGTACAACTCGACAAAATGGAAGCTCTAACAATCATACTCAAGCAGCAGCAGCAGCATGCATCATGTACAAACAGTAGTGCAAGCTCTACAAGCATAAACATCATACTCTAAACTTTCAGATTTCATTTTTATACTCCATCTATACTGACATACTGCTGTGATCATGTTTATACACCCTTCCGTTCATCCCCTAAAAATTGAATCAAAGGGATGTCACTGTTCTGTTAGATATTTTTTGATCTAAAGGCCTAAACTGTAGAACTGCTACAGTGCATCTACGGTAAGCGGTTGCTACAGCAACCAGATAAGCTGCCCTGATCGGGGGCAGCAGCTCATCCAGCCAGGTGTGTGTTCCCCTGTGTGCACAGTGCAAATAGAATAAAGAAAAGAGAGAAGAGAAGAAGCCAGACACGGCTGGCTCATTCCCAAGCTACTCCTTAAGCTACATATCTCTCTCTCACACACTCATGTCCAATTAACTAGCTCACCGATCAGAGCATGCACTGGAGCACCAGGAAGAGCAATACACAGCCACCAGATCAAGTTCCTGGTGGTGGATCAAGCTGTAGGTGATGAGGATCTGGAAGGAGGAGAAGGCAGGATCATCTGATCAAAGTAATTCATCTTCTCCTAACTTATTTTGTGGCTCAAAACTTGTGCTGTTGATCCTGGAGATTCAACATGTTCTACTCCAGTAGAACTTATAATCTGGATGTCACATTAGATAGGAATCATCTATTACATGACAGAAGAGTAAAATATTGCTATTACCAGTAGAGTATCCCATGACAGTAGCTAACTGTACCCCAACACACAGGCACAACAAGCACAAACTAATTACCCATGGCCATGAAATAGAGCAAGGTACTACAGCCGAGAGAGAGAGGGAGAGAGGGAGAGAGAGAGAGAGAGAGCAAGCTAGGTCGCCTGGTGAGGGTATAAGAGGGGGTGGTGGTGGGAGAAGGGGTGGAGGCCGGTGGCGGCGATGCGGGGGAGAGGAGGATGCGGGCCAACGCGGTGGGGAGAGAGTGAGTGCCTTGTGAGGGGGGGGGGGTGAGTGGTTGTATGTTTTTTAGTTGGTGTAGGTGATAAGGCTGTGGAGATTATAGTATATATAGGTGAAAAAGAAAAACAAATTTTCCATTTTGCAAATAAAAACAGTTGTGTTAGTCTCACTTTTGTTTTTTATATTATATATGTTCATATAATGCAGTACATAATATCATTTATAAATTATATGTTCCACTTTTTTCCTCAGAGATAAAAAGTGATGGACTCAGAAGTTTCAAAACAACCAACTGATATGCGCACTAATGTAACAATTTGAATATCATCGCACAAGTTTTTTTCCGATGTTATTATCAATATTTTCTTCGTCATATTGTTTTTTGTATTCACCTAATTTAGCTCATGTGACGACCCCGGCTTAATCGTGCACTAACCATACACGCAAATGCGCACGATCAAGCCTAAGGACTCACTTGAAGATATCACAACACAACTCTAAAACATAAATAAAGTCATACAGGCTTAATATTACAAGCCAGGGCCTCGAGGGCTCGAATACATAGCTTGATGGCATACAAGCGTCAGCGGAAGCATTAGATATCTGGGTACAGATATATTACAGAGAGAGAAATAGGCCTTCACAGAGGCGGGGTAAAATAAAATACTACGATCGAAAGGCGTAGGCCTCCTGCCCTGGACCCTCCGATCCTACTCCTGGTCGTCGAACGGCTCCTCGTAGTAGTAGTACTCGCCAGGCGGGTAGTAGAACTGGTCGTCGGCTGGGGCGTCTGACTCAGGGGCTCCGTCGTCTAGTGGCATCAAAAGGAATATGGGGGAAAAAGAAAATAAAGCAAACGCGAGTACTCATCCGAAGTACTCAGCAAGCAAGGATCTACACTACATATGCATCATTTTCAAAGGGGGGCTGTATATGTGGTCTAGGCTGCAGAAATGCCAGAATAGAGGGGGAAGTCTAGTCCTATCGAAGACTAGCATCTTCAACAATCTTCGACAATCTTGCAGCAATAGAAGAGAACAGATGATCATAATGTAAAGTAGTAGTAGTAGTAGTATCATCAACCTCGACCTGAGATCCTTTCTCGACTCCCTGCGAGAAAGCAATCCCAGAGCCGTACTATCCAGTTCTCATCACATGTTCTAGTTGTACCGATCGGGATACAACTCCGAGTGTCCGTTACCGTAGGACAGGCTATCGATAGAAGTTTCTTCCCTGCAGGGGTGCACCAAGTTACCCACCACGCTCGCTTAACTCCGGCCGGACACACTTTACTGGGTCATGCCCGCCCTTGGCCAAATGACACGCCGCAACCCGACCGAATACCTAACAGAGAGGTCAGCACGCCGGACTTAACCTATGCGCCCAGGGGTCTTGGGCCTTCGCCCCGGGAACTCCTACACGTTGCGTACGCGGCTGAAAGCAGACCTAGCAACCCCTTATACAAGCGCGATTGCATTCCCAGTCCAATTCAACGCGCGCCGCTCAGTCGCTGACGTCTATTAAGCTTCGGCTGAAGTATACGACGCAGAACGCCCATACTATGCCCACGTGATGGTTAGTGCTATCGGGCCAGAGGCCCCTCGGATCAAATATCCAAACCGTAGTGGATTAGGAGCGCGCGGAAACGAGCAGAGACTCACGATCGATGTGACCCCGTCGCCCCGTCTTGAGGACTTGTGGCAAGGGCTAAGAATGCCCGGCCACGCCTCGTAGTTATCTCGCGGGCACCATCCAGGTCAACCCGACTCCACATCACTTCGCGTTAAGCTCGCGCGGGTACCCCTCAGGGCCGACCCGTCTTTAGTATCATGGTTTAGTGCAAGTCCACTCATCAACAGTAACTGTGTGTCTGACACCGAAGGGAACCCTGAGGAATCACCCTCGATGGAATTCTCGCTCGATGTTATCATCAAGGTGAACGAAGGAGGAATCACCCTCGAGGTCCACACTCGAGGAGTTGCGCGACGATGTCGTTATCGGGGTGGTGTAGGAGGAATCACCCTCGCTTACCACGACCGAGTAACTAACCTACAAGGTTAACATTAGAAGTGCTGACGAGGTATCACTCTCGGCACTCGATGGTAACCCAGCAGTGTCGAGCAACATAGGGAGAAGTGATGTGCGGTGACAGGGTCTGGTCTTCAATCCCGATGACCGGGTCTTCTGATATCCAGCAGGGCAGTCGGGATCAAGTGGGGGTCTCTGTCGTGTCTCTACCCAGCCTATACTAATCAGTCTAGGATAACCAGTAAGGTAACAAGGCAGGGTACAATAATCAGGCTATGCAGCAGATATAGGAAAGCAGTAGCAGTAGCAGTTCTAATGCAAGCATAAGAGAGAAGAGAATAGGCGGTATAGGCATGCTCAAAATGGGGGTGCTTGCCTGTTTACTCGGGGGCAAGGGCAAGGTCTTCGGTGGTATCATCGGGGACGTAGTCGTACTCCTGAGCTGCGTCTGTCTCGGGAGCTACGTCAACGTCGGGGTCTACCGAGAGAGAAGAGGGGGAAGAAACAGGTAAACATAATGCAAACAAATGCAATACGGTGCGTGTGATGCTATGATGCAGTGCAGGGTTGCCTATTTATGCATCTAAGTCATTTTAGTTATTTTAGTCGTACTCCTGAGTTACGAGTTCTTCTACGTAGGGGGTTCCGATGGAGAAACAGACGACACGATCAGACTCGGCTCGTCGTTCTGAGCAACTTTCATGTTTTAACTTTTTCGATCCGAACTACGGTTTAAAAGTTATTAATTTTTAAAGTTTATTTGAATTTCTGGAATTTATTTATTTATCAGAAAAATGAATTATGACGTCAGCATTACGTCACGGTGACGTCAGCGGTCAACAGCGGTTGACCAGGGTCAAACCTGACATGTGGGTCCAGTGGGACCCACATGTCAGCCTCTGTTTCTCTAACCAGTGTATTAATTTAATTACCAGGGTTAATTAGGGGGTGGACCCCATCTGTCAGTGAGACATTAGGTTAATTATCTAGTTTTATTTAATTAAACGTCTAATTAGTCTAATTATCGAACGGGGCCCACATGTCAGCTACAGGGGTGAACAGTGCCCGCGTTGACTCGGGTCAACGCGGTCAACTGGGCCCGTGGGACCCACTGGCAGTGACCCAGGGGTGTCCCACGTGGCAGCCACGTCGGCGGCCGGCGCCGGAGTTGCGCCGGCGACCAAAATCGCGGCGGCGCGTCGCCGGAGTTGCTCGGATTTGCGCTACAGAGCGCGGTTCGGGCCGTGGGTAGGTTCTTTCGAACGGGCGTTCAACGCCGCGTCCATTCATGGCGGTGGCGCAGCCGGACTTGGCCGGAAACGGCGCCGGCGACGAGCTAAAACGGCGGCGTATTCGGGAGGTCGAGGGAAACGAGCCTACGGCGGCTTAGCGAGCATACGGAGGGCGCTAGCCGCACCACACGAGTGCCCTGAGCACGGTGGTGGGCTTGGGTGAGCATGACGGTCATCGCATCGCCGGCGGCGAGCTTAGCAGTGGAGGCCAGAGTGCGGCTACGGCGATAGCTCGCTGCGAGCATATATCAGCGATGCAGGGAGAGGGAGGAGGAGGAGATGCTCACCGGGTAGGCACAAGGTGGCCCGGCGTAGGTTTAGTAGCAGCAGAGACGGCGTCGGAGACGAAGAAGAGCGGCGGCGGCCCGAGGTTGAAGACGAGGCTCGCGGGCGAAGCAGTGCTCCTCCGCTCCGTCCAATTGCTCCAGAGGACGCAGTCGACCACGGGGCTCCTCCCAAGCACGCTCAGACGACGCGGGGAGGCCGGTGGCCACGGCGGTGGCGAAACGCGGCGACAGGGGCGCTCGGCCACCGGATCTGAGAAGGGGAGAGAGGCGGAGCGAGCGAGAGGAGAAGGGGAAGAATGACGGAGAGGCCGGGGCGGAGTGGAGGGGCGTCGACCTTATCCCCTCGTCGACTCCGGGCGTCGGTGGCGTCGGCGTGTCGGCGCGCGACCGGCGCGCACGCTCGCGCCCACTGCGACGGCGACACGCACAGGTGAGAGACGACGACATGGGCCTGCTGGGCCGGGGTTCGGGGCACTGTGCACTAAGGCCTAGTGCACAGTGCCTCGTTTTTATTTTTCTGTTTTGTTTTCTCCATTTCTTTATTTCATTTCCTGTTTCATAATGTTTAGGGCACTTGTGCACTTTTGAAAAATGTGGGAGTTGGCCCAAATATTGCAATGCAATATTAGCTCTCACCCAAAAGTGGTTTGGACAGTTTTGGAAGCCATTTAATTTAGTAATGAATTTAAATGAATTTAATATTGCTGTTTTGGGTGCTGTTTCATCTAGTTAGAGTCACTTATCTAACTCCAACTTTATTGATGTTGATTTTACAAATGTTCCTGGATTATTTTCCATTTAATGAACATTTTCCCAACAGTGTTTGACCAACTTTATATTTCACTTTTGAATTTGAATTGATTTTCAGAGGTGAATTTGAATTGGATCATTAACCCATATGACTTGGCACTGCAAAGGATCATGACTTGGCAGTTTTAACAGAGTGTCACAGAGCTTATTACAAGGGGGTGTTACAAGTTCTCCTCCTCTAAAAGAAATTCTCGTCCCGAGAATTTAGGAGGTAGAAGGAAAGAGTCCGGGATATTCTTCCCGAAGATGATCCTCGCGTTCCCAAGTGGCTTCATCTTCAGTGTGATTCGACCACTGCACTTTTAGGAACTTGGTCGTCTTCTGACGAGTACGGCGCTCGGCTTCGTCGAGGATGCGGATCGGATGCTCCTTATAGGAAAGGTCATCTTGTAGCTCGAGCATCTGATGATCCACTGCATGGTGCGGGGATTCCTTGAAGCACTTTCGGAGTTGCGACACGTGGAAGACATCATGAATATGGGAGAATTGCGGTGGCAACTCCAATTTATATGCCACCTGTCCACGTCTAGCCACGATGCGGAAAAGACCAATATAGCGAGGAGCTAGTTTTCCCTTGATTCCGAAACGTCGTGTGCCCTTCATCGGAGTGACACGAAGATACGCTTGATCACCAGGTTGATAGATCACACCCCATCGCTTGCGATCATAATTGCTCTTCTGGCGGTCTTGAGCTGCTTTGAGATTTTCCCGGACAATCCGGACTTGTTCTTCGGCATGCTGAATAATGTCCGGTCCAACAAGACGTCGTTCCCCAGTTTCTGACCAATTCAGAGGGGTTCGACATTTACGACCATAAAGAACCTCAAAGGGGGCCATTTTCAAGCTGGCTTGATAGCTGTTGTTATAAGAGAACTCGGCATACGGAAGAGATTCCTCCCATTTCTTACCGAAGGATATAACACAGGCTCGAAGCATGTCTTCAAGCACTTGATTAACGCGCTCAACTTGACCTTGGGATTGGGGATGATAAGCTGAACTCCAGGTAATATGAGTTCCCATTGCTTTCTGAAAACTTTCCCAGAAATGACCAGTGAAAATACTGCCACGGTCTGAACTGATTTCCTTGGGAATACCATGGAGTGAAACAATTCTGGAGATATATAGTTCTGCTAACTGACTAGCAGTAATAGTCTCCTTAACTGGCAGAAAGTGTGCAACCTTGGAAAGTTGGTCAACGACGACAAGAATAGCATCGTGACCCTTCTGAGACTTGGGAAGACCAGTAATGAAATCCATCTGCACTTTATCCCACTTCCACAGAGGAATAGGAAGTGGTTGCAGAATTCCAGCAGGTTTTTGATGTTCTGCCTTCACGCGACGACAAACGTCACACTCGGCAACATAACGAGCAATATCTTGCTTCATCCTAGATCACCAGTATCTTTGACGAAGGTCTTGATACATCTTGGTACTGCCCGGATGGATAGTCAGCGGTGTATCATGGGCCTCCTTCATGACTTTGTCAGTCATCAGCTCGAAGCGAGGTACTACAATGCGGTCTCGAAAGTACAAGGTTCCATCTTCTGCAATCGAGAAATCCCTGTACTTTCAAGGTGAAGCTCTTTCTTCATTAGATCAATTTCAGCATCTTTAGCTTGCGCAATCTTGACAGCTTTCTCAAGATCTGGTTGTATCACAAGGTTATTAAGAGAACCTTGCGGGACGATGCAGAGATTCAGCTTGCGCAATTCTTCATATAGCTGGGGTTGAGCTTGCTTTACCATAAGGTTACTGCAATACGACTTGCGGCTCAAGGCATCAGCCATCACATTAGCTTTGCCGGGAGTGTATGAAATTCCACAGTCATAATCGGTGATTGTTTCCAACCAACGCTGCTGACGAAGATTAAGTTTCGGTTGAGTGAATAAGTACTTCAAGCTCTGATGATCGGTGTAAATCTCACACCGATTACCAAGGAGGTAATGACGCCACTGCTTCAAAGCATAAATGACAGCAGCAAGTTCGAGGTCGTGCACTGGGTAATTCTCTTCATGTGGACGCAGTTGTCGCGAAGCATAAGCAATAACTCTTCGCTCTTGCATTAGGACACAACCTAGTCCTTGGCGAGAGGCGTCGCAGAAGATCACAAAATCTTTGCGGGAGTCTGGAGGAGCAAGGACTGGAGCAGAAGTCAGCTTGTCCTTGAGGGTCTGGAAGCTTTCCTGACATTTGTCTGTCCACTCAAACTTAACGCCTTTGTGGAGCAGATTAGTCAGGGGCTTGGCAATCTTAGAGAAATTTTCGATGAATCGGCGACAATAACTTGCAAGCCTGAGGAAACTTCTGACTTGTTTGACATTCTTCGGAGGGGTCCAGTCAAGAATAGCCTGAACTCGCTCCGGGTTAACTGCGATACCATCCTTGGAGATGACATGTCCAAGGTAGGTTACTTCAGAAAGCCAGAATTCGCACTTAGAGTACTTGGCATATAATTGGTGCTCTCGAAGTCTCTCTAGAACAAGGCGAAGATGCTCAGCATGTTCTTCTTTGTTCTTCGAATAAACCAGAATATCATCCAGATATACCACGACTCGACGGCAAGAGCCCGAACAGTGCGATCCAGAGCCTGAGTGCACTGAATCAGAACCTGCGGGTCGTAGCGTCGAGACTCGTACGGGGCACAGATAGCTGTGTAAAATCCAGTAGCATCTCCAACAGGTGCATACGGAATGTACCGAAACACAGTATCATCCAAGTTAGCATTGTGCTCTCCTCGGAGACGTGCGACAGCAGAGTAGGCGGCATCATGTACTGCCATCTCAATCGTCACGCCTAATCCATGAAAAAGGTGTAGCTCGGTGTCTGAGTTGTTCTGCTGATCATAAATCCGAACTTCAACATAGTACTATTCCTGGTTGAACTCGCGGTAAACCTCATAGACCATGTACTCGGGATACCAGCGGTAACCCAGTCTACTCAGGAGGGTGATCAGAACAGCTAGAAATCCAGGGGCATCATGAGCCCAAGTGCGACGCACAAGCTGGGTCGTAGGCCGCGGTGGAAACAGTCGATCCATCTGAAACAGAGAAGTTCAGGGTTGCCATAAGATAATGAGAAGCATAACCGATCCCAGAAGGAAAGGTTAAACAAAACAATGGAAAGGAAAATGATTATCAGACTAATCAGATCAAAGTCAGGGAAATCGCACTGAATCCAGCTCTCCGGGTGGATAGAATTAACGAGAACCTAAATGTCGGTGTTAGTAAATTTTATTAAACCCGAATAGATGAGAGATTAGAATCCCAGAGTAAAGACGAGGAATAAAAGATCCTAATACCACCCAGTTGGCGACGTGGGCCCGTAAGCCACACAGCCAAGTTACTAAAATCAGTTTTTGACTTCTAGACTCAACTTCGGCCAAGGAATTGGGAAGGGGGACTCCTAGAGGCAGTCGGCTCTGATACCAACCTGTGACGACCCCGGCTTAATCGTGCACTAACCATACACGCAAATGCGCACGATCAAGCCTAAGGACTCACTTGAAGATATCACAACACAACTCTAAAACATAAATAAAGTCATACAGGCTTAATATTACAAGCCAGGGCCTCGAGGGCTCGAATACATAGCTCGATGGCATACAAGCGTCAGCGGAAGCATTAGATATCTGGGTACAGATATATTACAGAGAGAGAAATAGGCCTTCACAGAGGCGGGGTAAAATAAAATACTACGATCGAAAGGCGTAGGCCTCCTGCCCTGGACCCTCCGATCCTACTCCTGGTCGTCGAACGGCTCCTCGTAGTAGTAGTACTCGCCAGGCGGGTAGTAGAACTGGTCGTCGGCTGGGGCGTCTGACTCAGGGGCTCCGTCGTCTGGTGGCATCAAAAGGAATATGGGGGAAAAAGAAAATAAAGCAAACATATGCATCATTTTCAAAGGGGGGCTGTATATGTGGTCTGGGCTGCAGAAATGCCAGAATAGAGGGGGAAGTCTAGTCCTATCGAAGACTAGCATCTTCAACAATCTTCGACAATCTTGCAGCAATAGAAGAGAACAGATGATCATAATGTAAAGTAGTAGTAGTAGTAGTATCATCAACCTCGACCTGAGATCCTTTCTCGACTCCCTGCGAGAAAGCAATCCCAGAGCCGTACTATCCAGTTCTCATCACATGTTCTAGTTGTACCGATCGGGATACAACTCCGAGTGTCCGTTACCGTAGGACAGGCTATCGATAGAAGTTTCTTCCCTGCAGGGGTGCACCAAGTTACCCACCACGCTCGCTTAACTCCGGCCGGACACACTTTACTGGGTCATGCCCGCCCTCGGCCAAACGACACGCCGCAACCCGACCGAATACCTAACAGAGAGGTCAGCACGCCAGACTAAACCTATGCGCCCAGGGGTCTTGGGCCTTCGCCCCGGGAACTCCTGCATGTTGCGTACGCGGCTGAAAGCAGACCTAGCAACCCCTTATACAAGCGCGATTGCGTTCCCAGTCCAATTCAGCGCGCGCCGCTCAGTCGCTGACGTTTATTAAGCTCCGGCTGAAGTATACAACGCAGAACGCCCATACTATGCCCACGTGATGGTTAGTGCTATCGGGCCAGAGGCCCCTCGGATCAAATATCCAAACCGTAGTGGATTAGGAGCGCGTGGAAATGAGCAGAGACTCACGATCGATGTGACCCCGTCGCCCCGTCTCGAGGACTTGCGGCAAGGGCTAAGAATGCCCGGCCACGCCTCGTAGTTATCTCGCGGGCACCATCCAGGTCAACCCGACTCCACATCACTTCGCGTTAAGCTCGCGCGGGTACCCCTCAGGGCCGACCCGTCTTTAGTATCATGGTTTAGTGCAAGTCCACTCATCAACAGTAACTGTGTGTCTGACACCGAAGGGAACCCTGAGGAATCACCCTCGATGGAATTCCCGCTCGATGTTATCATCAAGGTGAACGAAGGAGAAATCACCCTTGAGGTCCACACTCGAGGAGTTGCGCGACGATGTCGTTATCGGGGTGGTGTAGGAGGAATCACCCACGCTTACCACGACCGAGTAACTAACCTACAAGGTTAACATCAGAAGTGCTGACGAGGTATCACCCTCGGCACTCGATGGTAACCCAGTAGTGTCGAGCAACATAGGGAGAAGTGATGTGCGGTGACAGGGTCTGGTCTTCAATCCCGATGACCGGGTCTTCTGATATCCAGCAGGGCAGTCGGGATCAAGTGGGGGTCTCTATCGTGTCTCTACCCAGCCTATACTAATCAGTCTAGGATAACCAGTAAGGTAACAAGGCAGGGTACAATAATCAGGCTATGCAGCAGATATAGGAAAGCAGTAGCAGTAGCAGTTCTAATGCAAGCATAAGAGAGAAGAGAATAGGCGATATAGGCATGCTCAAAATGGGGGTGCTTGCCTGTTTGCTCGGGGGCAAGGGCAAGGTCTTCGGTGGTATCGTCGGGGACGTAGTCGTACTCCTGAGCTGCGTCTGTCTCGGGAGCTACGTCAACGTCGGGGTCTACCGAGAGAGAAGAGGGGGAAGAAACAGGTAAATATAATGCAAACAAATGCAATACGGTGCGTGTGATGCTATGATGCAGTGCAGGGTTGCCTATTTATGCATCTAAGTCATTTTAGTTATTTTAGTCGTACTCCTGAGTTACGAGTTCTTCTACGTAGGGGGTTCTGATGGAGAAACAGACGACACGATCAGACTCGCCTCGTCGTTCTGAGCAACTTTCATGTTTTAACTTTTTCGATCCGAGCTACGGTTTAAAAGTTATTAATTTTTAAAGTTTATTTGAATTTCTGGAATTTATTTATTTATCAGAAAAATGAATTATGACGTCAGCATTACGTCACGGTGACGTCAGCGGTCAACAGCGGTTGACCAGGGTCAAACCTGACATGTGGGTCCAGTGGGACCCACATGTCAGCCTCTGTTTCTCTAACCAGTGTATTAATTTAATTACCAGGGTTAATTAGGGGGTGGACCCCATCTGTCAGTGAGACATTAGGTTAATTATCTAGTTTTATTTAATTAAACGTCTAATTAGTCTAATTATCGAACGGGGCCCACATGTCAGCTACAGGGGTGAACAGTGCCCGCGTTGACTCTGGTCAACGCGGTCAACTGGGCCCGTGGGACCCACTGGCAGTGACCCAGGGGTGTCCCACGTGGCAGCCACGTCGGCGGCCGGCGCCGAAGTTGCGCCGGCGACCAAAATCGCGGCGGCGCGTCGCCGGAGTTGCTCGGATTTGCGCTACAGAGCGCGGTTCGGGCCGTGGGTAGGTTCTTTCGAACGGGCGTTCAACGCCGCGTCCATTCGTGGCGGTGGCGCAGCCGGACTTGGCCGGAAACGGCGCCGGCGACGAGCTAAAACGGCGGCGTATTCGGGAGGTCGAGGGAAACGAGCCTACGGCGGCTTAGCGAGCATACGGAGGGCGCTAGCCGCACCACACGAGTGCCCTGAGCACGGTGGTGGGCTTGGGTGAGCATGACGGTCATCGCATCGCCGGCGGCGAGCTTAGCAGTGGAGGCCAGAGTGCGGCTACGGCGATAGCTCGCTACGAGCATATATCAGCGATACAGGGAGAGGGAGGAGGAGGAGATGCTCACCGGGTAGGCACAAGGTGGCCCGGCGTAGGTTTAGTAGCAGCAGAGACGGCGTCGGAGACGAAGAAGAGCGGCGGCGTCCCGAGGTTGAAGACGAGGCTCGCGGGCGAAGCAGTGCTCCTCCGCTCCGTCCAATTGCTCCAGAGGACGCAGTCGACCACGGGGCTCCTCCCAAGCACGCTCAGACGACGCGGGGAGGCCGGTGGCCACGGCGGTGGCGAAACGCGGCGACAGGGGCGCTCGGCCACCGGATCTGAGAAGGGGAGAGAGGCGGAGCGAGCGAGAGGAGAAGGGGAAGAATGACGGAGAGGCCGGGGCGGAGTGGAGGGGCGTCGACCTTATCCCCTCGTCGACTCCGGGCGTCGGTGGCGTCGGCGTGTCGGCGCGCGACCGGCGCGCGCGCTCGCGCCCACTGCGACGGAGACACGCACAGGTGAGAGACGACGACATGGGCCTGCTGGGCCGGGGTTCGGGGCACTGTGCACTAAGGCCCAGTGCACAGTGCCTCGTTTTTATTTTTCTGTTTTGTTTTCTCCATTTCTTTATTTCATTTCCTGTTTCGAAATGTTTAGGGCACTTGTGCACTTTTGAAAAATGTGGGAGTTGGCCCAAATATTGCAATGCAATATTAGCTCTCACCCAAAAGTGGTTTGGACAGTTTTGGAAGCCATTTAATTTAGTAATGAATTTAAATGAATTTAATATTGCTGTTTTGGGTGCTGTTTCATCTAGTTAGAGTCACTTATCTAACTCCAACTTTATTGATGTTGATTTTACAAATGTTCCTGGATTATTTTCCATTTAATGAACATTTTCCCAACAGTGTTTGACCAACTTTATATTTCACTTTTGAATTTGAATTGATTTTCAGAGGTGAATTTGAATTGGATCATTAACCCATATGACTTGGCACTGCAAAGGATCATGACTTGGCAGTTTTAACAGAGTGTCACAGAGCTTATTACAAGGGGGTGTTACAAGTTCTCCTCCTCTAAAAGAAATTCTCGTCCCGAGAATTTAGGAGGTAGAAGGAAAGAGTCCGGGATATTCTTCCCGAAGATGATCCTCGCGTTCCCAAGTGGCTTCATCTTCAGTGTGATTCGACCACTGCACTTTTAGGAACTTGGTTGTCTTCTGACGAGTACGGCGCTCGGCTTCGTCGAGGATGCGGATCGGATGCTCCTTATAGGAAAGGTCATCTTGTAGCTCGAGCATCTGATGATCCACTGCATGGTGCGGGGATTCCTTGAAGCACTTTCGGAGTTGCGACACGTGGAAGACATCATGAATATGGGAGAATTGCGGTGGCAACTCCAATTTATATGCCACCTGTCCACGTCTAGCCACGATGCGGAAAGGACCAATATAGCGAGGAGCTAGTTTGCCCTTGATTCCGAAACGTCGTGTGCCCTTCATCGGAGTGACACGAAGATACGCTTGATCACCAGGTTGATAGATCACACCCCATCGCCTGCGATCATAATTGCTCTTCTGGCGGTCTTGAGCTGCTTTGAGATTTTCCCGGACAATCCGGACTTGTTCTTCGGCATGCTGAATAATGTCCGGTCCAACAAGAGGTCGTTCCCCAGTTTCTTACCAATTCAGAGGGGTTCGACATTTACGACCATAAAGAACCTCAAAGGGGGCCATTTTCAAGCTGGCTTGATAGCTGTTGTTATAAGAGAACTCGGCATACGGAAGAGATTCCTCCCATTTCTTACCGAAGGATATAACACAGGCTCGAAGCATGTCTTCAAGCACTTGATTAACGCGCTCAACTTGACCTTGGGATTGGGGATGATAAGCTGAACTCCAGGTAATATGAGTTCCCATTGCTTTCTGGAAACTTTCCCAGAAATGACCAGTGAAAATACTGCCACGGTCTGAACTGATTTCCTTGGGAATACCATGGAGTGAAACAATTCTGGAGATATATAGTTCTGCTAACTGACTAGCAGTAATAGTCTCCTTAACTGGCAGAAAGTGTGCAACCTTGGAAAGTTGGTCAACGACGACAAGAATAGCATCGTGACCCTTCTGAGACTTGGGAAGACCAGTAATGAAATCCATCTGCACTTTATCCCACTTCCACAGAGGAATAGGAAGTGGTTACAGAATTCCAGCAGGTTTTTGATGTTCTGCCTTCACGCGACGACAAACGTCACACTCGGCAACATAACGAGCAATATCTTGCTTCATCCTAGACCACCAGTACCTTTGACGAAGGTCTTGATACATCTTGGTACTGCCCGGATGGATAGTCAGCGGTGTATCATGGGCCTCCTTCATGACTTTGTCAGTCATCAGCTCGAAGCGAGGTACTACAATGCGGTCTCGAAAGTACAAGGTTCCATCTTCTGCAATCGAGAAATCCCTGTACTTTCAAGGTGAAGCTCTTTCTTCATTAGATCAATTTCAGCATCTTTAGCTTGCGCAATCTTGACAGCTTTCTCAAGATCTGGTTGTATCACAAGGTTATTAAGAGAACCTTGCGGGACGATGCAGAGATTCAGCTTGCGCAATTCTTCATATAGCTGGGGTTGAGCTTGCTTTACCATAAGGTTACTGCAATACGACTTGCAGCTCAAGGCATCAGCCATCACATTAGCTTTGCCGGGAGTGTATGAAATTCCACAGTCATAATCGGTGATTGTTTCCAACCAACGCTGCTGACGAAGATTAAGTTCCGGTTGAGTGAATAAGTACTTCAAGCTCTGATGATCGGTGTAAATCTCACACCGATTACCAAGGAGGTAATGACGCCACTGCTTCAAAGCATAAATGACAGCAGCAAGTTCGAGGTCGTGCACTGGGTAATTCTCTTCATGTGGACGCAGTTGTCGCGAAGCATAAGCAATAACTCTTCGCTCTTGCATTAGGACACAACCTAGTCCTTGGCGAGAGGCGTCGCAGAAGATCACAAAATCTTTGCGGGAGTCTGGAGGAGCAAGGACTGGAGCAGAAGTCAGCTTGTCCTTGAGGGTCTGGAAGCTTTCCTGACATTTGTCTGTCCACTCAAACTTAACGCCTTTGTGGAGCAGATTAGTCAGGGGCTTGGCAATCTTAGAGAAATTTTCGATGAATCGGCGACAATAACTTGCAAGCCTGAGGAAACTTCTGACTTGTTTGACATTCTTCGGAGGGGTCCAGTCAAGAATAGCCTGAACTCGCTCCGGGTTAACTGCGATACCATCCTTGGAGATGACATGTCCAAGGTAGGTTACTTCAGAAAGCCAGAATTCGCACTTAGAGTACTTGGCATATAATTGGTGCTCTCGAAGTCTCTCTAGAACAAGGCGAAGATGCTCAGCATGTTCTTCTTTGTTCTTCGAATAAACCAGAATATCATCCAGATATACCACGACAAATTTGTCGAGGTAATCCATGAATATGTAATTCATTAGGCGGGAGAATGTAGCTGGAGCGTTTGTTAAGCCAAACGACATGACTGTGTACTCGTAAGAGCCATAACGAGTAACGAATGCAGTCTTCGGAATATCCTCTTCGCGGACACGGATCTGGTGATAACCCAACCTCAAATCGAGTTTAGAAAACACCGAAGATCCTGCGAGTTGGTCATATAAATCGTTGATCCGGGGAAGTGGATATTTATTCTGAATGGTTGCCTGGTTGATTGGACGATAATCTTGGACCAACCTATTCGTTCCATCTTTCTTCTTGACGAAAAGAGACGGTGCTCCCCATGCAGAGGAACTGGGGCGAATGAAACCCTTCCTTAAGGATTTATCAATTTCCTCCTTAAGCTCGATGAGATGGTGCGGAGGCATCTTGTAGGGACGCTTCGCAATAGGAGTGGTGCCAGGCTTCAAGTCGATGACGAACTCGACAGCTCTAGCAGGGGGTATTCCTGGAAGCTCTTCTGGAAAGACATCCGGGAAGTCACAGACAACTGGAATATTCTCGATCCCATCAAGCGGAGAAGCATTCAACGCGTTCAAGGCATAAATTTGAGCCTCAGCGTTCTGGGTAATGTGAGCTTGATAATTCACTATTTCGTTCGATGGGTGCAAGAGGTGTACCACTTTAGTGGCACAGTTGATTGAGGCATAATGAGCCTTCAACCAGTCCATTCCCAAAATAAGATCAATCTTGGAAGATCTCAGGATTATGGGAAATGCCTGAAATTTCAACCGCTCGATCTCAATTGTGACTTCGGGGCTGAATAGGGTGGCTTGGCACTGGCCCGCAGGAGTGTTTACTGCTAACGGTTGGTGCATCGTTTCACATTTAATGTCATGCATGAGCGCAAAATGTTCTGACATGAATGAATGCGATGCTCCTGAATCAAATAAAACAGATGCTGGTACTGAATTTACGAGAAGTGTACCCATCACAGTATCTGGTTGAACTGGAGCTTCAGACATGTTGACGTGGTAGCTCTGCCCACGACCGTAAGAAGGTCTGGCATTATAGTTGCGCTGTTGAGGAATACCACGGCCAATACCACGGCCAGCAGAAGGAAGAGCCAGTTGATTCTGATTCTGAGAACAATCTCTAGCACGGTGACCTGGCTTGCCACACTTGAAGCATAGTCCGCTGTCAGGATGAGGTGCTGGAACTCGAGGTGCTGGAGTAGGCAGAGGCTGTCTCGGTGGTGGAGGTGGCAGGCGTGGTGTAGCATAGGAGGGCCTGTTTGCAGGGGCTGCTGAACGGAACATGCCTTGGGGAAACCAGATGCGTCGCTTCTGGGATGACGAGCCCGAAGATGAGCCCGATTCACGGGTGTGTCTGGACGCTTCCTTGTGCTTCTTAAGTCCAGTTTCAACCATGATGGCCTTATTCACCAAGGTGGCGAAATCAGGGTAATCTTGAACAAGAAGGGCTAACTGAATGTCATGGTGCAGTCCTTCACGAAACTTTTCCTGTCTGCGTTCATCAGTAGGAATGTCCTCTTCAGCGTAACGAGATAAGTCTAGAAACTCGCGCTGATAGACTTCCACAGTCTTGTTTCCTTGGACAAGGCTATGGAACTCAGCCTTCTTCCTAGCTATGACAGCTACAGGAATGTAGCGGGCACGGAAAGCAATCTTGAACTCTGCCCAAGTGACGACAGTACCAGGCGGCAGAGTCTGTCGGTGAGTGGCCCACCATTGGGCTGCGGGACCCTTAAGAAGATATGTCGCAAAAGTGACATAGTTAATTTCGGCGACACCAGCAGACTCCATCTCATGAGAGATATCACGCAGCCAGTCATCTGCATCCAGTGGGTTGACTGTGTTGCGGAAAAACGATGGACTGAGCCTCATGAACTCTGGTAAGGTAATGGATGGTTGCTGCTGATTAGCATCAGGACGAGGGAATTGCTGCATAATCCCCGTCATAAACTGGCGGTTGAGTTCAAACTGTTGCATCATCGCTGCCATGTAATCAGGTGGTGGCGGCGGTGGCAGGTTGTTGTCAGCCATCCTGCTATTCCAACAGGGGTATTTCAGCGATAGCTTATGCAAGTGTTTAACAATAAACATGAGGTAACTCGACATTATTGAAAGAGTGCAATAGATGCTTAAAGTAGTCATTAAGACATACAGATCCATACACAGTCGGTTAAAATCGGGCAGCATAACGGCGCAAATTGAAAAACTAGAGACACACTAGGCGGCACGCAGGCACGCGGTAAGGAAGTACACAACGTGACATAGCAAAGGCTACATCAGCGTCGGAGAAAACCACGGAAACGGGGTAACTGCAAGTGCGGACGACGAATGTTCGTCGCGGCAGGATCCTGTGCTCCATGTGCACTCTGATGCAGAACCCGGTCTCGAACTGTAAGAAGAGGTCCACGTGCAGGCGTGTGACCTCCCACTGCAGGCCAATCAATACCTGGCGGCATCTCGGTCCTGCGTGGGTAAAGAATATCCTCCGGATGTATCCCTGCACGAACAGCTGGTAGCAACTGTGTCATTGCCTCGTAGTAGCGTGCTCGAGCGGCGAACAACTCGACGGCAAGAGCCCGAACAGTGCGATCCAGAGCCTGAGTGCACTGAATCAGAACCTGCGGGTCGTAGCGTCGAGACTCGTACGGGGCACAGATAGCTGTGTAAAATCCAGTAGCATCTCCAACAGGTGCATACGGAATGTACCGAAACACAGTATCATCCAAGTTAGCATTGTGCTCTCCTCGGAGACGTGCGACAGCAGAGTAGGCGGCATCATGTACTGCCATCTCAATCGTCACGCCTAATCCATGAAAAAGGTGTAGCTCGGTGTCTGAGTTGTTCTGCTGATCATAAATCCGAACTTCAGCATAGTACTATTCCTTGTTGAACTCGCGGTAAACCTCATAGACCATGTACTCGGGATACCAGCGGTAACCCAGTCTACTCAGGAGGGTGATCAGAACAGCTAGAAATCCAGGGGCATCATGAGCCCAAGTGCGACGCACAAGCTGGGTCGTAGGCCGCGGTGGAAACAGTCGATCCATCTGAAACAGAGAAGTTCAGGGTTGCCATAAGATAATGAGAAGCATAACCGATCCCAGAAGGAAAGGTTAAACAAAACAATGGAAAGGAAAATGATTATCAGACTAATCAGATCAAAGTCAGGGAAATCGCACTGAATCCAGCTCTCCGGGTGGATAGAATTAACGAGAACCTAAATGTCGGTGTTAGTAAATTTTATTAAACCCGAATAGATGAGAGATTAGAATCCCAGAGTAAAGACGAGGAATAAAAGATCCTAATACCACCCAGTTGGCGACGTGGGCCCGTAAGCCACACAGCCAAGTTACTAAAATCAGTTTTTGACTTCTAGACTCAACTTCGGCCAAGGAATTGGGAAGGAGGACTCCTAGAGGCAGTCGGCTCTGATACCAACCTGTGACGACCCCGGCTTAATCGTGCACTAACCATACACGCAAATGCGCACGATCAAGCCTAAGGACTCACTTGAAGATATCACAACACAACTCTAAAACATAAATAAAGTCATACAGGCTTAATATTACAAGCCAGGGCCTCGAGGGCTCGAATACATAGCTCGATGGCATACAAGCGTCAGCGGAAGCATTAGATATCTGGGTACAGATATATTACAGAGAGAGAAATAGGCCTTCACAGAGGCGGGGTAAAATAAAATACTACGATCGAAAGGCGTAGGCCTCCTGCCCTGGACCCTCCGATCCTACTCCTGGTCGTCAAACGGCTCCTCGTAGTAGTAGTACTCGCCAGGCGGGTAGTAGAACTGGTCGTCGGCTGGGGCGTCTGACTCAGGGGCTCCGTCGTCTGGTGGCATCAAAAGGAATATGGGGGAAAAAGAAAATAAAGCAAACGTGAGTACTCATCCGAAGTACTCAGCAAGCAAGGATCTACACTACATATGCATCATTTTCAAAGGGGGGCTGTATATGTGGTCTGGGCTGCAGAAATGCCAGAATAGAGGGGGAAGTCTAGTCCTATCGAAGACTAGCATCTTCAACAATCTTCGACAATCTTGCAGCAATAGAAGAGAACAGATGATCATAATGTAAAGTAGTAGTAGTAGTAGTGTCGTCAACCTCGACCTGAGATCCTTTCTCGACTCCCAGCGAGAAAGCAATCCCAGAGCCGTACTATCCAGTTCTCATCACATGTTCTAGTTGTACCGATCGGGATACAACTCCGAGTGTCCGTTACCGTAGGACAGGCTATCGATAGAAGTTTCTTCCCTGCAGGGGTGCACCAAGTTACCCACCACGCTCGCTTAACTCCGGCCGGACACACTTTACTGGGTCATGCCAGCCCTCGGCCAAACGACACGCCGCAACCCGACCGAATACCTAACAGAGAGGTCAGCACGCCAGACTAAACCTATGCGCCCAGGGGTCTTGGGCCTTCGCCCCGGGAACTCCTGCATGTTGCGTACGCGGTTGAAAGCAGACCTAGCAACCCCTTATACAAGCGCGATTGCGTTCCCAGTCCAATTCAGCGCGCGCTGCTCAGTCGCTGACGTCTATTAAGCTCCGGCTGAAGTATACAACGCAGAACGCCCATACTATGCCCACGTGATGGTTAGTGCTATCGGGCCAGAGGCCCCTCGGATCAAATATCCAAACCGTAGTGGATTAGGAGCGCGCGGAAACGAGCAGAGACTCACGATCGATGTGACCCCGTCGCCCCGTCTCGAGGACTTGCGGCAAGGGCTAAGAATGCCCGGCCACGCCTCGTAGTTATCTCGCGGGCACCATCCAGGTCAACCCGACTCCACATCACTTCGCGTTAAGCTCGCGCGGGTACCCCTCAGGGCCGACCCGTCTTTAGTATCATGGTTTAGTGCAAGTCCACTCATCAACAGTAACTGTGTGTCTGACACCGAAGGGAACCCTGAGGAATCACCCTCGATGGAATTCCCGCTCGATGTTATCATCAAGGTGAACGAAGGAGGAATCACCCTCGAGGTCCACACTCGAGGAGTTGCGCGACGATGTCGTTATAGGGGTGGTGTAGGAGGAATCACCCTCGCTTACCACGACCGAGTAACTAACCTACAAGGTTAATATCAGAAGTGCTGACGAGGTATCACCCTCGGCACTCGATGCTAACCCAGCAGTGTCGAGCAACATAGGGAGAAGTGATGTGCGGTGACAGGGTCTGGTCTTCAATCCCGATGACCGGGTCTTCTGATATCCAGCAGGGCAGTCGGGATCAAGTGGGGGTCTCTGTCGTGTCTCTACCCAGCCTATACTAATCAGTCTAGGATAACCAGTAAGGTAACAAGGCAGGGTACAATAATCAGGCTATGCAGCAGATATAGGAAAGCAGTAGCAGTAGCAGTTCTAATGCAAGCATAAGAGAGAAGAGAATAGGCGATATAGGCATGCTCAAAATGGGGGTGCTTGCCTGTTTGCTCGGGGGCAAGGGCAAGGTCTTCAGTGGTATCGTCAGGGACGTAGTCGTACTCCTGAGTTGCGTCTCTTTCGGGAGCTACGTCAACGTCGGGGTCTACCGAGAGAGAAGAGGGGGAAGAAACAGGTAAACATAATGCAAACAAATGCAATATGGTGCGTGTGATGCTATGATGCAGTGCAGGGTTGCCTATTTATGCATCTAAGTCATTTTAGTTTATTTTAGTCGTACTCCTGAGTTACGAGTTCTTCTACGTAGGGGGTTCCGATGGAGAAACAGACGACACGATTAGACTCGGCTCGTCGTTCTGAGCAACTTTCATGTTTTAACTTTTTCGATCCGAGCTACGGTTTAAAAGTTATTAATTTTTAAAGTTTATTTGAATTTCTGGAATTTATTTATTTATCAGAAAAATGAATTATGACGTCAGCATTACGTCACGGTGACGTCAGCGGTCAACAGCAGTTGACCAGGGTCAAACCTGACATGTGGGTCCAGTGGGACCCACATGTCAGCCTCTGTTTCTCTAACCAGTGTATTAATTTAATTACCAGGGTTAAATTAGGGGGTGGACCCCATCTGTCAGTGAGACATTAGGTTAATTATCTAGTTTTATTTAATTAAACGTCTAATTAGTCTAATTATCGAACGGGGCCCACATGTCAGCTACAGGGGTGAACAGTGCCCGCGTTGACTCGGGTCAACGCGGTCAACTGGGCCCGTGGGACCCACTGGCAGTGACCCAGGGGTGTCCCACGTGGCAGCCACGTCGGCGGCCGGCGCCGGAGTTGCGCCGGCAACCAAAATCGCGGCGGCGCGTCGCCGGAGTTGCTCGGATTTGCGCTACAGAGCGCAGTTCGGGACGTGGGTAGGTTCTTTCGAACGGGCGTTCAACGCCGCGTCCATTCGTGGCGGTGGCGCAGCCGGACTTGGCCGGAAACGGCGCCGGCGACGAGCTAAAATGGCGGCGTATTCGGGAGGTCGAGGGAAACGAGCCTACGGCGGCTTAGCGAGCATACGGAGGGCGCTAGCCGCACCACACGAGTGCCCTGAGCACGGTGGTGGGCTTGGGTGAGCATGACGGTCATCGCATCGCCGGCGGCGAGCTTAGCAGCGGAGGCCAGAGTGCGGCTACGGCGATAGCTCGCTGCGAGCATATATCAGCGATGCAGGGAGAGGGAGGAGGAGGAGATGCTCACCGGGTAGGCACAAGGTGGCCCGGCGTAGGTTTAGTAGCAGCAGAGACGGCGTCGGAGACGAAGAAGAGCGGCGGCGTCCCGAGGTTGAAGACGAGGCTCGCGGGCGAAGCAGTGCTCCTCCGCTCCGTCCAATTGCTCCAGAGGACGCAGTCGACCACGGGGCTCCTCCCAAGCACGCTCAGACGACGCGGGGAGGCCGGTGGCCACGGCGGTGGCGAAACGCGGCGACAGGGGCGCTCGGCCACCGGATCTGAGAAGGGGAGAGAGGCGGAGCGAGCAAGAGGAGAAGGGGAAGAATGACGGAGAGGCCGGGGCGGAGTGGAGGGGCGTCGACCTTATCCCCTCTTTGACTCCGGGCGTCGGTGGCGTCGGCGTGTCGGCGCGCGACCGGCGCGCGCGCTCGCGCCCACTGCGACGGCGACACGCACAGGTGAGAGACGACGACATGGGCCTGCTGGGCCGGGGTTCGGGGCACTGTGCACTAAGGCCCAGTGCACAGTGCCTCGTTTTTATTTTTCTGTTTTGTTTTCTCCGTTTCTTTATTTCATTTCCTGTTTCGAAATGTTTAGGGCACTTGTGCACTTTTGAAAAATGTGGGAGTTGGCCCAAATATTGCAATGCAATATTAGCTCTCACCCAAAAGTGGTTTGGACAGTTTTGGAAGCCATTTAATTTAGTAATGAATTTAAATGAATTTAATATTGCTGTTTTGGGTGCTGTTTCATCTAGTTAGAGTCACTTATCTAACTCCAACTTTATTGATGTTGATTTTACAAATGTTCCTGGATTATTTGCCATTTAATGAACATTTTCCCAACAGTGTTTGACCAACTTTATATTTCACTTTTGAATTTGAATTGATTTTCAGAGGTGAATTTGAATTGGATCATTAACCCATATGACTTGGCACTACAAATGATCATGACTTGGCAGTTTTAACAGAGTGTCACAGAGCTTATTACAAGGGGGTGTTACAGCTCATTTGTCTGTACTGATTTGGATCATTTTTGTATCATTAAAATGCAATATGTATCCCGCCAAAAAATCAAGGTGGTGGACATTGGAGATGCCTTGTTATCAAACGGCGAGTTAGAACGCCTTATGAAAGATGATATCTTCTTGCACCATGGTGTAAGACCAACCACATAAACTGTGTGCTTAATAATATAAACCATATATAATATCTAATAACATAAATATATTCTAAATGTGGAATTACAAGTGATAAATGCTTACATATATTGTATGCTTGCTCACGACTATCTACGAGACAGGGCGGGCGAGTGAAAAGGTACATATTATTAGCACGTTCGTATCTGGCCAGGTAAAATATGGCGGAGAAAAAGACATAGACCCATCAAAATATCATCACATTGTATAGCATGTTAATACTTATATACAATAGGATATGATTAGTCTCGCCTCATTATCCATGCATATAATGATGTATTATTTTTTAATTAATCCATGTCTATAATGATTTATTATTATTTATATTGACTCATATGATATTTACACCAGCTATTCTTTATGATTAACATTCCTGGGTACCATTGGTATCTATCAGTCATTAATGTCAAAAAACATGAGATTCAAGTATTGGACTCGCTTAGTCCTCGGGTCAAACGGAGTGACCTTTCTACTATGGTAATTATTTGTTTTTTTTGTCCTCTTGACATATGTTTTGTTTGTCTTAATCCTTACTTTTTTCATTTATAAAATAGTTACTGGGACTTGGGAAGCATGTGAAATTTGGAGAATGGGGTCCGGAGCAGATCATAAGTGGCCAGATCTCAATATTACAAAATGGATAGACATATAACGGTTCCAGGCAATGCAAACGGATGGGTAAGCACTTGTCATAAATTGAAAGTTATTGTGTTTGGTACTCATGAAGACAAAGATCTCATGTAACAGAAATTATTGATAAAAAATATGTAGTGCATCTATCATTAGTATTAACATGTTTCTAAATAGTTGTTTTTACTCAATCCACGATGTTAGATCCAACACGAGATCAAAAGTTCTGCGCGAAGGAAACTATTCAGATGTTGGCAACACTGTTTGATAGTTGGACTAAGATAGACAACAACATCTCATCGTGCAACATGGTAAGTAAGGTCTTTTGACATTGTTGTCATTGTTTATTGTTTCTGATAGCTACTACTTGTAGATTTATCTTCCATATGTATTCATCAGCCGATACATCTTGTACGTCATCAGCAAACATGCATGCCGTGTATATATTTTGGACCGTATCTATAAATCACTATCGATAGAGATGAAAACTCTAAGACATTTAATGAAATTACAAAGATTTGCGAGGGAATTCAATGACACACTCGAAATAAAGTAACTTGGCTGGAATTTCGATATATATAGATGGCAACATTTATTTTTGTCTGGTATTCCAACGAGCATAGACGGGGAAAAAATTATATACTTCATTATGATAACATTTAAAATACAAGCATTTATGTTGTTACCACTACATTCAAGATAATATTAATTTAAGAAAGTGCAGGGATTCTCTGACTATTTTGTTTTTTTCTTTATGCTTCAGTGGGATGGTAAAGAATGGGTTCGTCGGGTTTGCACGGTGAGTACTCTCCGTTGCACAATTTCAAGACCTTCGACGTGAAGTATTCGTGCTAACTGCATATATTGCTTGTACATGATGTGTATGAGTTGAGGATGACGTTTTTTATTATACTTTCTCAAATATCATGTGAATGAAGCTAAACACAACATTCCTGATATTGTACAAGAATTTCTTAAGCGCATCAAATAGATCTTAATTTGTACTAATAGATTTTTAGTTGGATCATTGCTCTATATGTATGCATAGTCAAATTGCTTTTTTTTTATAAATTTATATTGCAAGTGAAGTAGACTTAAAATTATTATCCGATTGTGTCCGTTTTATCTTTTCTCTACATGTAAAATTTAGCATGCATTATATTTACATAACTCAAACATAATATTTCAAAAGCCCGTGTCAATGCATGGGCATTCTACTAGTTGTAATTGTTTGTCACTGCCACATTGCCTATAGGTTGCTCACTGGCAATATCCTTTGTTGTTTGTAATCTTTCTTAATTGTTAGAGATATTGCCACAATGATATTTTGTTACTATTATCGATGTATGGTCATTGAGTCATTGATTTCGCCATCTTACCGCAGATTTGTTGTTCTATTATATTACTTTGGCAAAAAAATAATTAAAAAATACCCACGAGCAAATTCCTGGCTCCGCCACTGGCGGGGGCGGTGCGGGCGGCCAAGGCGCAGCGGACGGGAGCTTCCCTACGTTGGGCGAGAGCCCGTGGTGGAGTGTTGGTTTAGAATGCTAGATCAATTCCCCTAAATGCAGCGCACGTAAGTGGAAAGCTAGCTCACAAACACACAAGCAGCTCGATTGATGCTCGTCTCTAGCCGCGTATGTACCCGGTATGTACGTACGTACTTGAGCGTTGCTTGCGCTACTTGTTAGTGGTCTGCTTATTTTGTTACACCAACCATGGACCCCACCCTTAAATAAGACACCGGAATAAAAAAAAAGGACCAAATAGATGTTCTAGGGCATAATTGTTATTTTATGTGCCATTTAACACCGTTTGCCCAAAAAATAAATGAAAATGTTATATTGGAAACAAAATTTAAAGTTTGTGTTAGATAAGGAAGAAATATTTTTTCAGTGTCAAATAGGCAAAGAAAATGTAAGATAGTACTCATCTTACATAGGGTGTGTGTGTGTGTGTTAGTTAGGATATGTATGCCAATTAACATATTGTAGCATGACCAGTTGTGATCACGATTTGATCCCCACGATCTGTCGTAATCCTGTATACGATCAAGCATCATCGTATTAGTAATACCAATACGGCCCGGTGGACCCCGCAAAAAAAATACAGCCGGATGGGATAGGCTGCTCGAAACATAAAAATCAGATAGAGCACGTTGACTAACACAAACTAGATAAGCAACCCCTAACGAGAATCATGAATGCGATCGGCGCGTGAAAGCGATGGATGCATTTGGAGAACAGCTAGCCACGTCAACATTACCATTGCTTGTCTGACTGACCAACTGCTGTAGAACTTCCATTTTATTAGGGCATGGATGTCGCCTTCCCTGCCGGTAGGAGACATTACTATCACACACAATGTAAAGCACAACTGCACAAGTGCTGAATTCCAATCAACGGAGAGCACGTGAACACACCCAAACCCAAACATATTCGCGGTGTGGATGAGGCTGTCAACGCAGCGGACGCGATAGCGAATCAATCTGTAGTTGGATGATTAGAGAGACAGTGGTATTCCCAGCCCATCAGGATTCAAGTCCTGGTGCTCGCATTATTTCTAGATTTATTTCAGAATTTCCGGCGATGCGCTTTTAATAGGAGGAGATGTTCCCGTCGACGACGAGGCGCCTACGGTGACTTCGTAAATTTCAAGATGACATGTCGGCTCAGTCTCTCGGAGGTGCTCATAGGGATAGGGTATGCGTATGTGCGCTCATAGGGGTGAGTGTATGCGCGTATGTATGAGCGCTTGTGTCTGTACTGATGTTAAAAAAACGCAGCGGACGCGGTCGTACTAAGTTGCGTACAAAGCGGGCTACTTACAAGTCAAAAGTCAGACATGCATGCGTACTTGCAGCAGCCTGCGTGTAAACAAAGGCAGTGACAGCGTGCATTTTCACGTACGTGCCCCACCCCACCCATGCGGCGGCTACAAGCCTATAAAACCACGCACTGCCGTGCCTGGACGTCCCGGCGATCAATCCATTGAATCTCTGCTAGTGCTCAGAAACCGCAGACTCCCCGCCCAGCTATAGACAAGCGCGCGCCCCGACCGAAGGCATGGCCGGCACGGTGGAGGACAGCGGGAAGACGGCGCCGTCGTCTCCGGCCGGGCTCCGCGGCGCCGACCTGGGCCTGAGGGTGCTGCTGTTCGCCGTCTCGCTGTCGGGGCTCGTCGTGCTGGTCACAGCCAAGCAGACGGAGATGGTGCCCCTGGTCCTGACGCCGCCGTTCAGATTCGGGCCGGTCCCCGCCCAGTTCAAAGACTCGCCAGCCCTCATGTACGTGAGTCGATCGTCGTGTCATGCGTACCTCCTCTCCTGACGGCCGCCACGTTGGTACGTACGGTGGATATATAATAACATGGACTGTTGATGCTTATGGTGTACCCTATCTACGTGTGGTCTGCAGTTATCTTCTTGTGGCGCTGTGCATGACGAGCTTGTATAGCCTTCTGACGGCCGCCAGCTCCGTCAAGTCCATGTCAAGCTCGGCTTCCTGTGCCAAGGGGATCTTCGTCCTCATTCTGCTTGATGTGGTGAGTAACTTCTGCCTTGAATGATTTGTTCTCACATGTACTGTAGTTGCACGCAGGGCACTGCTTGATGAACAAATCCTATGCATGACCATGGCAGGTTTACGCGGGCATCATGGCGTCGGCGACGGGCACGGCGGGGGCCGTGGCCTGGGTGGGGCTGAAGGGGAACTCGCACACGCGGTGGAACAAGATCTGCAACATCTACGACAAGTTCTGCCGCCACATCGGCAGCGCCACCTGCCTCGGCCTCATCGCCTCCATCCTCCTCGTCCTCCTCGTCGTCCTCAACGCCTACTCGCTCTACCGGAGAAGCCGCTGATCGACCCAGGCGTCCAGCCCCGCTCCCTCCTCCGGCTGGCGGGACAAATTTATTGTGCCCTGCATGTCATCCGTCGGCTTTGGTGAGCTTTGCCGGCCGGCGGCCAGTTGTATAAAAGATGCTACGTGTTCCTGTGGCTGTGGAGTGCTCTACGATATGCGTGTGTGCGTGCGTGTACATGTGCGTTGCCGTTTATACTTGTTTGTTTCTTCAACACGTTGCTTTGTGACAGTAAGCACGACTTTCGGAGCAACCCGGCGACCCATTTCGTCCGCGGGCGTCCGTTTGGGTCGGTACGGACACAAAAGTCGGCCCAACGCGCCGGCCCAAACGGACGCGCGTCCGCTTTTCGTCCGCGGGCGACACATTCCCGGCCCATTTTTGAGCCGGATTTGCGTCGGCGCGGACACGAGACGGACGCGCGCGCGCTCGCCTTCTCCTCCCCCTGGCCCGCTGGTCGGTGGCATATTGGCCTCTCCCAATCCAACAGCAAACCCTCGCCTGC
Organism: Thinopyrum elongatum; assembly: GCA_011799875.1. NCBI lineage: Eukaryota > Viridiplantae > Streptophyta > Magnoliopsida > Poales > Poaceae > Thinopyrum > Thinopyrum elongatum. The sequence goes on along the minus strand of CM022297.1, from coordinate 364,167,857 downwards.
CTCCTTCGTCGCCGACGCCGCCGCCCATTTTTTCCGGTGACTCTGCCAGCTGCCGGCGCCGCAACATCCCCTCTGCAACGCCGCCACCTCCCACGTCGCCCGCCACCGCCGTCTTGCCGCCGGGGAACCGACAGCTTCCCACACCCGGGGAACCGACCGCGACCAAGAAGCCGCCTCGCCGCGTCGCTGCCCCGGCCAGATCCTCACCGGCACGCTCGTCGGACGCCGGCAGGGCAGCTAGCTGGTCCGTGCGCGCCGCGACTCCCTTCGCCAGCTGTCTCCTTCGTCGACACCCGCAAGCTATTCGACAGTTTGCCAAGGTACAAAATGGACTCCGCCGACGAGTTCTTTTTTCATAATTTCCTTTGCGACTCCGACGATTCGTCATCCGATGACGAGGAGGAGATATTGGCTGCCGTGTTGGTCCATCACCACCTCAATAGCCAGCGCCCGGCGTTCCGTGGCTCCATTCCGGGCCACCTTCCGGCGTTGAATCGCAACCGAGAGAGCGGGCATTTCCTTCTTCGGAAGGACTACTTTGATACAACAAATCCGTTGTTCAAACATCAGAAATTCCGCCGGCGTTTTCGTATGAGTAGGCATCTTTTCAACCGTATTAGAGAGAGGGTGGTCGGCTATGATGACTATTTCGAGTGCAAAGAGGATGCCGTTGGAAAGATTGGTTTCTCCTCTTATCAGAAATGCACTGCCGCCATCCGAATGCTTGCATACGGAGTGCCCGGTGATCTCATTGACGAGTACGTTCGTATGAGCGAGTCTACGTCATGACATGCGTGATTGGGAAACTCACATGCAACTGCAAAATGATTTGGTTGAGCATATGTGGGCTCATGTTGGCAACCAATAGATGTATCTTCTTTATTCAGCTTGCAAAACTATGTGAGACATTTTTACTTTTATTCGGCTTGTAAAACTATGCTATTTTATTTGGTTGAAACTATGTTATTTATTTGGTTCTGTACTATATGTTTGAATGCAAAAGTTGTGTGCGAAACAATGCAAAAAATGAGCTATTTGTTGAAATAGGGCGGCCAGCTGGCCACGCCGGCACATATGGGTCAACGCGTTGGGCGTACTGCCGACCCAAATCTAAAACAGGGCGGACGCCGGGCGGGAGGCCGGCCCAAACGGACAAAAAACGGACAAAAACGCCGTCCGTTTGGGTCGGCGTGTTGGAGTTGCTCTTATCGGCCAAAATCACTGTTCTAACCTTTGTGGCATAGTTTAGCATGATTTAACCCCGTTTTGAGAAAAACGGATTTGACCCTTTTGCTATCGCCAGCGCCATCGGCGGTAGGATTTAATGTGCTACCACCAGGATCTATGGTGGTAGGAACCTAGTCGCTGTCACGGCACTCGCTAACGTGGACAAGTGGTTAGCACACTAAACCCTACGCCAGTGTAACCCTCCGCCAAGGTCCTCATGGTAGGGTACTAAACTTAGCCCAAAATGGCACTGGAAGTTCCCTTACGTTTCTGCGGACGGTAGGGCATGTAACCCTACCGCCAAGGACCTTGGCGATAGGCCCATGCATCCACTCCAGAGATCATTTACCATTTTGTCTAGCACACAATTGACATCAAATAGCAATATAATTCAGTATAACAGTAACATACAAATTCCACCACACAACAATTTGATCACAAATAGTTCAACATACCAAGTTCAACATAGCATGTTCAACATACAAAGTACAACACGACCAAAAAGAAGGTTCTCAAATAGTACATAGCAAGCAAGTGTCCATATTAGTTTCTTCCCCTCTTGCTTAGACGATCCTCGGCTCTCTTTGTGCGACCCTCATTTGGTTCGAGACCGCCTCGAGCACGCTCTCTCTCGAAAGGCGATGAACTCTAAGGATCCTCTACAGGCCCCCTCCTCATTTGGGATGGCTGAGTGAGTGGAGGTCCATCTGGCAGTTGTGACATGTTGATGTTGTTGTAGTCCTCGTCCCGTGGATCCTGTTCATCGTCATTCTCCCCCTCTTCCTCGAATTCCTCTACTTGTCAAGACAAGGCGACATGGCTAGAGGATGAGGAGGAGCTCGAAGCAAAACCACCACAAAGATGTGGCCCCGGTCGCGCATGCGCCCCAGCCCCACGCGCCATGGATCCCCGAGCAAAAACATCCAAGTACGTACCAGACACATAGGTTCGACAGACAAGAGCATGTCGTGGAGCCATAGGCGCGGGGCGCAGTCGGACAGACTCGATGCACGCCCTGCTTGGTGCAACCGAACCAGCCCACCGGGTGGTGAAGAGGCTGACAGGTGGGTCTGGTTGGCCCCTTGCGAGCGGGCAGGCGTGCGAGACACCGCACGCGTGCGACATGAGCCACCACATGTTGATTGCCCCGCGTGAGCCCTCGGTCCACTCGTCAAGGACCGCCCCACCCGGGTCTCCCGGGTGCTCGCCATCCGAGCAGATCGAACAGCGCGGTCCGACTAACAGGAGCACGCCACGACGCCATCGGCACGGGGTGCAGCCGGACAGACTCAACGGAGGCCCCGCCTAGCGCAACCGAACTAGCCCACCAGGGCACGAAGAGGCCGACAGGCGGGTCCGGCTGGGCCCTCGTGTGCGGGCAAGCGCATGAGATGCCACATGTGCGCATGGCGCGGGCACCCACATGACGGTGAAGCCGTGCAATCCCTCGGTCCACCCTTCATGGACCGCCTAGCCGGGTCGTCCGGGTCCGCGCCATGAGCAAATCAGACAGCACAGAGAGCACCCAAGAGCCCCCCGTGGCACGCCACCTGAAAACGAATGACGCAGAGGCCCTCTTCTCCCTCGAAGGCCCCAGGAAGCGGGTACTCCAGCATCCTTTATATGAGTAATGTGGAGAATGTTTATCTTGTATGATCAAGAGATATGATGGGGTGTTGGAAATATGCCCTAGAGGCAATAATAAATTGGTTATTATCATGTTTCCTTGTTCATGATAAAGGTTTATTATTCATGCTAGAATTGTATTGACCGGAAACTTAAATACATGTGTGGATACATAAACAAGTACCGTGTCCCTAGTGAGCCTCTACTAGACTAGCTCGTTGATCAAAGATGGTTAAGGTTTCCTAAACATAGAAATGAGTTGTCATTTCATAACGGGATCACATCATTAGGAGAATGATGTGATGGACAAGACCCAACCGTAAGCTTACCACTTGATCATATCAGTTTATTGTTATAGCTTTCTTCATGTCAAGTATCTAGCTATTCCTAAGACCATGAGATCGTGCAACTCCCTGACACCAGAGGAATACTTAATGTGTATCCAAACATCACTTCGTAACTGGGTGATCATAAAAGGTGCTCTACAGGTATCACCGAAGGTGTTTGTTGGGTTGGCACAGATCGAGACTAGGATTTTTCACTCCGTGTGACGGAGAGATATCTCTGGGCCCTCTCGATAATACAACATCGTAAAGAGCTCGCAAGCAATGTGCCTAATGAGTTTGTCATGAGGTCTTGTATTACAGAACGAGTAAAGAGACTTGCCGGTAACGAGATTGAACTAGGTATGGAGATACCAAAGATCGAATCTCGGACAAGTAACATATCGCCGGACAAATGGAATTGCATACGGGATTAACCGAATCCTTGATAGGTTCAACCGATAAAATATCTTCATGGAATATGTAGGAATCAATATGGGCATCCAGGTCCCGATATTGTTTATTGATCGGTGAGGTGTCTCGGTGATGACTACATGATCTCCGAACCTGTAGGGTCGCACACTTAACGTTCGATGACGCTAGAGTAGTATTGGGATATTTGATGATTGGTAACCGAATGTTGTTCGGAGCCCCGGATGAGATCCCGGACGTCACGAGGAGTCTCGGAATGGTTGAGAGGTAAAGATTTATATATGGGAAGTCATATTTTGGGTTCCAGAAAAAGGTGTAGTTTTTTGGTATTGTACCGGGAAGCTTCCAAAAGGTTCCGGAGGATTTCGGAGGGGTCCGGAAGTCCACAAGTGGGTCCATAAAAGTACAACTTATCCCCGGGTGGTTTTGGTAATTCATAACAACATATAGCTCATTGAACTAATATCCATTCAAGATAAATATTTCAGGATGTTCAATGATTGGCATGGCATGGACTAGAGATGTGGGCCCCTCAAAATGCTAAGGACAAAGATTGGTAAAAGCTCAAGACTCTTCATTTCTATTTTAGTGATCCAAGATCACATTGAGTCCATAGGAAAGCCAATACTATTAAAAGGGGATGAGGTGTTGCTTAATGGTCTACTTGCTCAAGTGCTTAGTGATATTGCTCCAAAACCCTCAGCCACTTTCTCCATCCAAATATGTCCAAACCCTAATTCCAAACTTGGCCCCACCGATTCTTCCTACCCGGAGCCACCGAGTTCTTTTGACATAGCCACTGCCAGAAACCCTAACATTTCGGTCTCACCGATACGGATCTCGGTCTCACCGAGATGGCCTTGCCAGCGCTCTGTAATCTATTACATTCACTTCAGTCTAACCGAGTTTATGTAATCGGTCTCACCGAGTTGGCTTGACAGATTCTCTGTTGCTTATTGCTTCACTTCGGTCCCACCGAGTTGAAGCAATCGGCGCCACCGAGATGAAGTTTTACCTAAGCCCTAGCACATCGGTCCCACTGAGTTGTTCCAGTCGGTCCCACCGAGATTCCTAACGTTCATAATTTTGAACAGATCGGTGCCACCGAGATGAGTCAAAAGTGTGTAACGGTTGAATTTTGTGTGGAGGCTATATATACCCCTCCACCCCTTCTTCCTGATTAAGGAGAGCCATCAGAACGTGTCTGCACTTCCACCATTCATTTTCTGAGAGAGAACCACCTACTCATGTGTTGAGGTGAAGAGATTCCATTCCAACCATTTGAACCTTGATTTCTAGCCTTCCCCAAGTTGCTTTCCACTCAAATCCTTCTTCCACCAAAGCTAAATCTGTGAGAGAGAGTTGAGTGTTGGGGAGACTATCATTTGAAGCACAAGAGCAAGGAGTTCATCGTCAACACACCGTCTATTACCTTTTGGAGAGTGGTGTCTCCTAGATTGGTTAGGTGTCGCTTGGGAGCCTCCGTCGTGATGTGGATTTGAACAAAGAAGTTTGTAAGGGCAAGGAGATCACCTACTTCGTGAAGATCTACCTGAGTGAGGCATGTCCTTCATGGGCGATGGCCATGGTGGGATAGACAAGGTTGCTTCTTAGTGGACCCTTCGTGGGTGGAGCCCTCCGTGGACTCGCGCTGCCGTTACCCTTTGTGGGTTCAAGTCTCCATCAACGTGGAGGTACGCTAGCACCACCTATCGGAACCACGCCAAAAATCTATGTGTCTTCATTGCATTTGCACACTCTAAACCCTTACCTTTATCTTCATAGGCAATGTTTTACTTTCCGCTGCTATACTCTTAGAATTGCATGTGTAGGTTGATTCCTTGACTTGTGCTAATTACTAAAATTTGCCCACAACTAAAATTTGGGAAAAGGATAGATTTTTTATTTGGTCAAGTAGTCTAATCACCCCCCCTATAGACATACTTTCGATCCTACAAGTGCTATCAGAGCTTTGGTCTCGATTAGCCTTCATTTCCATAGCTTTGGTGATTGATACGTCTCCGTCGTATCTACTTTTCCTAATGCTTTTGCTCTTATTTTGGACTCTAGTTTGCATGATTTGAATGAAACTAACCCGGACTGACGTTGTTTTCAGCAGAACTGCCATGGTGTTGTTTTTGTGCAGAAATAAAAGTTCTCGAAATGGAACGAAACTTTTTGGAGAATTATTTTACAATAAATAAAAAATATTGGATCCAAGAACCATCGGAGGGAGGCCCTAGATGTCCACAAGACACCAGGGCGCGCCACCCCCTCCAGGCGCGCCCTGGTGGGTTGTGGGGCCCTCGGGGCTCTGCAGACCCTAATTCCAGCACTATAAATTCCTATTTTTGGAGAGAAAAATAAGGAGGAAGTTTCATCGTGTTTCACGATACGGAGCCGCCGCCGCCTCCGGTTCTTCATCGGGAGGCCAGATCTGGAGCCCGTTTGGGGCTCCGGAGAGGGGAATCTTCGGCCTTCGTCATCACCAACCCTCCTTCATCACCAATTCCAAGATGCTCCCCACCGGGAGTGAGGAATTCCTTCGTAGGCTTGCTGGTCGGTGCGGAGTTGGATGAGATTCATCATGTAATCGAGTTAGTTTTGTTAGGGCTTGATCCCTAGTATCCACTATGTTCTGAGATTGATGTTGCTATGACTTTGCTATGCTTAATGCTTGTCACTAGGGCCCGAGTGCCATGATTTCAGATCTGAACCGTTTATGTTTTCACCATTATATCTATGTTCCAGATCTGATCTTGCAAGTTATCTGCACCTACTACGTGTTATGATCCGTAAACCCCAGGGTGACAATAATTGGGATATTTTCCGGTGATGACCGTAGTTTGAGGAGTTCATGTATTCACTATGTGTTAATGCTTTGTTCCGATTCTCTATTAAAAGGAGGCCTTAATATCCCTTAGTTTCCTTATGGACCCCGCTGCCATGGGAGGGTAGGACAAAAGATGTCATGCAAGTTCTTTTCCATAAGCACGTATGACTATTTACGGAATACATGCCTACATTATATTTATGAACTGGAGCTACTTCTGTGTCATCCTAGGTTATGACTGTTATATGATGAATATCATCCAACGAAATCACCGATCCAATGTGTCGGAATCAGGGCTCCGCAGACCCAATAAAGTTCGAACTCTGGGGCGTGTGCGAAGGACCTCGCTTCAGGACGATGCTCAGCTCGTCACACCAACGGCTTGATCTCACCGAGTGCGCAGGATCGTAGAGGAGGGAAGAACACAGAGATTTACCCAGGTTTGGGCCACATTGCGGTTTAAGACCCTACTCCTGCCTTTGGTGGATTGGCCTCACGAGGAGGCAGAGGATGAACTGGTACAGTGTGTGAGTTACCTCGCAAGGGCTCAGAGGGAGAGAATGAGTCGATCCTCCTCTACGGTGGAGGCTAGCCTATATTTATAGTGGCCTTGGTCCTCTTCCCTCATAGCTTAGGCGGGAAGGGATTCCACAGCGAACAATTTTGAAAGGGGACAGGAAGTACATCTTATCCTGACGAAAGGTGGTCTTCTCCTACAAAGCCTCTGGCCATGATGCAGCGGTGGGCTCGACGATGACATCCATCCTGCCAAGCTCGTGGTCGTGGTCTCGTTGGACCGGAAGGGAAACCCTTGGGGCCTTCCTCGGGAACCTGCGCCTGTCCTTGCCTCCTTAGCACCAAAGAGGAAACTATCCCTTCTGCGCCCGCTGGCGCCCGCCTGGCCTTGGTCGTCATGGCTTATGTCATCGCGGCCTCACGAGGCGGGAGGCTTGCATAGAGATCTCCGCTCCTCGGGAGGCATCGTGGGGAGGTTCTACTCGGGAGGTCTTGGTGTCGCTCGCCTCGCGATGGTCTCACCCTTGAAGTCTTGAAGCTGGGCCGTAGCGGGCCGTCGAAGAAGCCGTGCGCTAGGCCGCAGGCAGGTAGGTCTGGGTACCCCTGATCCCAGAACGCCAACAGTAGCCCTCGGGCCCAAGGCGCGCTCAAGCTGGCTTCGGAGCGAAGGCAAGGAATGAAGGGCGAAGCGCCGTGGGCCCCAATCACCTGCGGGCCAAGCTTGACGTGTGGCGCGCGACAGGGCGCGGGCGCCTCCGCTCACCCATGTTGCCTCGGCAACTGCCCATGTTGACAAAAAGCCTGGCGCATGCTGTGGAGCCATCATTGCTCTTCTTCCTTATGCCTCTCCTCTCCTGCTCAGATCCCCTTCCCTTCGTGAGAAGTTCCTCCAGATCCAGGTGAGGCGCCATCCTTCCTTTTGTTCCCCGCTTCCAAGATCCTTCCAATGGCGCCCACCGGGAAGTCGAAGCCCGAGGCCCCGGGCGCAGCCTCCTCATCCCTTCCGTCGGTGCTCACGACCTCCTCCATCGCCAAGGAGGGGGATCTTGCCCAGGTGCTCCCGCTAACAGCAGGCGTCACCAATGAGTGGGGCGAGACCCTGATCTGGTGCGGCTCGGCGGAGTGAAGCACCTTGGAGAAAACGGTCTATCCCTTCTTCCTCCATAGCGTCTTCTGTGGGCTCGTCCCACCCTTCTCGGAATTCTTCACCGCCATCCTCAAGCACGATGAGATCCAGGCCCTCCACTCCAGCCTAACTCCATCCTACTCCTGTCCGTCTTCGCCTTCTACCGCGAGGCCTTCGTGGGCGTGAGGCCCTCGGTGGTCTTCTTCTGCCATCACTTCAGCCTGCGGTTCCACGACCGGGAGCAGCGCTCCTCATGCGTCTCCTTCATCGCGGTCCAGAAGGGCAATGTGCTCCTGAAGGCTGGGAAGAAGGTGGAAGGGTTCCGGCACCGCTGGGTCTTTTTGAACGCCCAAGTTCTTAATCCGCTCCTCTAGCTTCCGGTGGAGCTGCCTGAGAAGACCCAAGCGTGGGCTTCTGCGAAGCTCACAGACCCACGGGAGAGACCCGTCTTGGAGCGGATAGCCTCGGATATGGAGGCCAAGCAGCTGACCGGGGCGATGATAATGAAGGAGTTCTTGACGCAGCGCGTGGCGCCGCTCCAGTCGCACTCAAAGCCCATGTGGAAGTACCAGGGCGCGGAGGACGACATGAGGATGTGTCCCACTGACCTGACACGCGGAGAGCTTGACGCGGTCTTGGTCGCCTTGCTAGGCTGTATCCTGGTAGACGTCCCCGAGGCTTGTGCCCCGTTGTACCGCCGCGACGGCAGGGAGGCCTTGGTCGCTGCCATGCCCGCCTTCAACGAACAAGGGCTCGACCCGCCCGTCAACCCTGACTCCATCGTGGAGCTGTCCTCCAGCGACGGTGGAGTAGATGAGGACTCATAGGAGACCGAGGACGATGACCTGGGAGGGGCATCTCCTTCGTCACAACGCGAGCTTCTTCGCAACCTCGAGGACGACGACGACGCCGAGGAACCCCCGGCCATGGACTCCCCTCGCTCTGCCAGGGTCCTCAGGCGGTCTGGGCCCACCCCCTCGGACCACGCGAGCATCCGGCCAGGCAGCCTCGGGGAAGGGCGCGGCTGTGCCCCCTCCAGAGGGCTCCCCACGCCCTAGCAGGGTGGTCGAGGCGTCGGCCCCGTCCAAGTCGCAGCCAAAGAGCGGGGCGACCGCTGCTGGGGCGGACGCGGCTCCTCCGGCCACGACCCCACGGGGCAACCTCCTCACCTCTCCAGACGGTAGCACCGCGACGGGGCCCGTTGAGGAGCACCCCGCCCGCCCCCTGGACGTGGCCAAGGCCACACCGAAGGAGAGTGGGGGCACCCCGTCCGTCACCGAGAAGTAGAAGAAAAGGAAGTGGATCGCGCCCGAGGAGTAAGTAATCCACCTTGCTTTTGGTCAAGCATAGATTGCGCACGCGCTCATAGCACTTCCCCCTTGATGACCAGGAGTAGCGACGTGACGAAGAAGAAGAATAAGAAAGCGAGTAGTGAGCCGAAGGAGCCCCCTGTCCTGAGGGCGCGGTCCGCCTCCGGTCGTGGCCGCGGCGGGCGCGGAGGTGCATCGCGCCAGCCCAGTGCAACTCTTGGGTGCTCAGGCAACCTCACGCCCGAGCACACGGGCATACCGCCTGCCCCTGGCGCCTAGCCGACGCCGCTTGGGAGGCTGACCGCTGAGGACGCGGGGGTTCACGAGGCGGCACTCCTTGCCGCAGTTGCAGAAACCCCGGTGCCAGCGGAGGGGGTGACTCTTCGCCCCCCTCCGGTGGAATCTGCCCCTGAGGGCGCAGCTTCAAGCGGAGCCAGCCCCCGTGGACCAGCAAGCTGTGAAGTCGTCAGCCCTTGTCATGCCCGACGAGAGCCTGGAGCCTCCGGTGCACCAAGTCGACCGCACCAATGCTTCCTTGGTCACAGAGCCAGCCGTTGTGCCAGCGGCGCCTCCTCGCCAGGCCCTCGTGGTCGCGAACCATGGCCCCCTAATCAGGCCCGGGGCCCTGGATGAAGCCTACACCGCGCTCGGCCGGATCCGGGCTGATCTTTAGGATGCCGACAGGTGCCTCGCGAGGGAGCGCCTGGGGCTCGTCTCGGGGTGGCTCCAGGCCGAAGCAGCCTCCAGGACGGCCTGGGGCTGGGCCGAAGCCACCACCGCGGAGAGTAGGAAGGAGGCCGCCGAAGCCAAGGCGGCTCGTGATGCGGCGCTAGCTGATGCAGCCTCTGCCGTGAAGCGTTGCGGCGAGGCAGAGGCCAATCTGAAGGCCCTCTGGGAGGAGCAAGCTGCGCACGCACAACAGCTCCAACAGCAGGAGGAGGACCTCAAGGCTCGTGAGGCGAAGCTTACCGATCACGATTCCGTGCTGTCCAAGGTGACTGTTAATCAAGCTGCGGAATGTGAGCGTCTGACCAAGCTGAAGGAGGAGGTGGTCGAGGCCCAGACGTCCCATGCCAAGCACGCCTCCGAGGTGGCGGCCCCGCTGGATGCCAGGGAGAAGACCCTTGTCCCTGCCGAAAGAAAGGCGGCCGCTGAGCGCGACGCCTTCCCCTCCCTTGAGCTCAGGTGTTGCCAGGGGCTTCAGTCGATCTGCAGGGGAGGCTTCAAGGATCCGCTCGCGCCCCCTGAGGGTGGCTACATGGGGATCTCCTCCAGGCTTGTCGAGGAGCTCGAAGGCGCTGCTGCCAAGGTGGACTCCATCTTGGAAGACGAGTGCCGCTCCCTCTTCTCTGCGGCAGCGACGCACGTCTTCAGCCACCTCTACCTCCGGGATCCCGGCTTCGACTTCGACGCGGTGGTCGGCCCTGTTGCCCCTGAGTCCCGTGCTGCCGCTGCGGCGGCCGTGAAGGGCCATGTGGACGAGCTGCTGGAGAAGTTCTCCTGCGTCCTCGACGCTGAGCCCTCAGTAGTGGAGGCAAGCGGTGGCGACGGCCATGGCGATGATGACCCCTCCTCCTAGATTTTACCCTGCGACACTTATCATGCCTCGTGGAGGCGTAAGACTTGTTTGAATTTGCAAAACATTTGGTGCCTGTAATAACTGTTTGAACTCCGCAATTTCCTTTTCGTGCTTGGTTTCCTTCTTGTTTGCCTTTGTGCTCCGCGTCGGCAGGGCCCAGCCCCTCGCATACCTCGACCGCCGTTGATGCGTCCGGATTGCCAGGACGAAACCAAGGGGCGAGGGGCTACGTGACTAGTGAGGCCCCTGAGTCACGATGCTCAGGGGTTCCCCTTGACGTGCGAGAAGCCCTCATGAAGGAAACATGGGCGGTGGCGAGGTTAATCCAGAGTCCTTCATAACTTTCCTCGCCAGCTTTTGCCTGGGAGGGACGCACGAAGACCAGGTACCGGGGACCTGGTGAGCTGGCGTGCGCCGGCCTGGCCCGAGCGTAGTCGCCATGTCCAGCCCCCTCGCGCGTGCATCCCAGGGGAATGCTACGTGACAGGGCCACGTGAAGAGCCGAGAGGCTATCCTGAGGTTCGTGCAGCCGCTAGGGCGCCCTCAGTTGTTTATCCACCAGCACGGAGCATGGGGCTTCCACTTGGGCGTGGGCATAGCCGCTGAGCGACCGTGTCGTCCGCCAGCGCGGAGCATGGGGCTTCCACTTGGGCATGGGCATAGTCGTTGTTCGACCATGTCGTCCGCCAGCACGAAGCATGGGGCTTCCACTTGGCGTGGGATGGGAGCTCTGTGTTAGAGTCTCCAGGTGTGTACAACCCTATTTCATTCGTACGCGTGACTGGCACGGCAGAACTTTGAGGAGGTGTATCTGGGTACTCATGAGCCAGCGCGGGACTCACGAGACCCTACCTCAAGGCGGGTTGCGCCTGAATATTCTGGCGTGGAGCGCGCTTATGAAAAACCTGTGTTATGGGGGTGACCTGTGCCGAGAGAACCTCTGGAGGTCATCGCATGAGAAGGCCGAACACCAAGGACCCCAGGAGGTGACGTGAACGGAGCCGGCCCGCTAGACAGAGCTCGGTCTCTTGGGTTTATCGACGCTGCAGGGACGGACCCGAGCACAGACGCCATGCCTAGTCTTCTCATGCAACAATCCCGAGGAAGGACACCCGGCGCGCGGCTCCCACGACGGCGAAACGCCAAACTACAGTTGTATGAAGCGGGCCGCACGCCCTGACTCACCCACTCTCGATTAGCTCACACGAGGAAAAGGCACCGAGGACCCCGGGAGGTGATGTGCACGGGAGCTAGCCCGCGAGACAGAGCTCGGTCGCTTGGATTTATCAACGCTGCAGGGACGGACCTGAGCACAGATGCCATGCCAGCCCTTAATCATGAGGCGGTCGAGGGCGGGGTTGTGAGGGCGTGACGACATTCATGGTGACGAAGCACTAGGCACGCAGGTTGAAATACTTAGGAAATTCAACAAAGGCAGAGCTAGTTCTGATACATGCGCAAAATGATACAGCTGCAGGGGCGGGCCCTGACAGCCTGAGGATAATGCAGCCCCAGGGGCGCCCTCAATTGAACAAACCAAAAGGTCACCTGGCAATGATGCTGCTGAAGCGTCGATAGTCGATGAAGCTTGATTCTCACGAGCTGAGGGCTCCGGAGGCTCGAGAGGCTCGCGAGGTCCCGGGGGCTCGCGAGGGTCCGAGGCCTCCTGAGCCATCACCGCCTGACGTCGGGCCTCATGAGACGCATGCACGGCCTGCGTAAGGCGCTGGTACGTGGTGCCCACGTTCACAAGGCCAAAGGGCATGCGGACGTAGCTGCAGGGGTAGCCCCTACTCCGGCCGACACGCGACGGCCAGAAGAGGCCCTGTGATGCAGCCCTGTTGAGACCCGGGATGTCAATGCAGACGCACAGCCCGTCGCCCGCGTTAGGGGTGGCAGCTGCGCTGGGTGGTGTGGGGCGACGCTCGCCACTTATGACCTGCGCCTCCTGAAGCTCCTCGATCGCCTTGGTGATGAATTCTCGCATCCTTGGCGCCTCGCTCATTGCTTGTGGGGGCGCGCACCAAAGCGCGCCTCCAGGTGGTGCCCGAGCACCTCCCTCATCGCACTGGTCAGGTCAGAGGCTCCCCAGATGGAAGCCCTCGAGCCTGTCCCAGGGAAGCACCGGGCGCGCCTTCGTATGCGGGAGGAAGGGGCGCCCCGACAGCAGGCGCGGGGCCTGAGGTGCCACCAGCGGGCTTCTTGGTCTCCGGGCGACCCTTGGGGAGGAGCTGCTTCTTCTTTGCGGGGGTGGCCTTGGGAGGCAGGACGCCGCCCTTGTCGTCGAAGTTCTCTGCCGCAGCGGCACGGTGGGCATGCTCAAGAGAGCAGACCCCATCTTTCTCATCGCAGGCGACCGTGATGACGCCGCTGCACCCTGGCATCTTGAGAACGTTGAAGCCATGGTGGGTCGCTGTCATGAACTTGGTGAGGGCAGGGTACCCCAGGATGGCATTGTACGGGAGACCAATGTGAGCGATGTCGAAGTCAATGAGCTCGGTGTGGTAGTTGTCGTGCTTGCCGAACGTGACCGGGAGGCACACTTGCCCCAGGGGTGTGGTGGAGCCGTCAGTCACCCCCGAGAAAGGCTTGGTGGGCATGAGCTGGTTGTAGGGCACTTGGAGCATGTCGAATGTTTCCACAAAGAGGACATTGAGGCCAGCGCCACCATCGATGAGGGTCTTGGTGACCGCGACGTTGCTGATAGTGGGTGTGCAGAGCATGGGGAGCGCGCCTGCAGTGGCCGCGCACTTGAGGTGATCCTTGGAATTGAAGGTTATGGCGTACCGCGACCACCTGAGGGCAGGCGCGTCCTCAAGCTTCAGGAGGGCTCGTTCACCTCGTGAGAGAACTGCTTGAATATGCGGTTCGAGGCGGGTGCCTGGGCACCGCCGAGGATGCAGGCAATCACGCGAGGTTCTTGGAAGCCCTCAGCCCCATCGTCCTGATGGTTGTCGCCATTCCTTCTTGGTGGCGGCGACAGCGGAGGGAGGCCGACGTTGCCCTGAGGACGGACCTCACAAGGCTGGTCACGACAGGGGCCCTCACGAGGCTCATCACGCCAGCGGTCCTCGCGAGGCTTGATACGTCTCCAACGTATCTATAATTTTTTATTGTTCCATGCAATTATATTATCTATTTTGGATGTTTTATATGCATTAACATGCTATTTTATATTATTTTTGGGACGAACCTATTAACCTAGAGCCCAGTGCCAGTTTCTGTTTTTTCCTTGTTTTTGAGTTTTACAGAAAAGGAATATCAAACGGAATAAAACTTTCGCGATGATTTTTCTTGGACCAGAAGACACCTACGAAACTTGGAGATGAAGTCAGAAGACTCATGAGGTGACAACAAGCCGTAGGGGCGTGCCCCCTGGGCTTGTGGCCCCCTCGAAGGTCTCCTAACCCCTAATCTTTGGCCTATATATTCCCAAATATTCCCAAACCATCAGAGGCATCCACGAAAATACTTTTCCACCGCCGCAAGCCTCTGTTCCCGTGAGATCTCATCTTGGGGCCTTTTCCGGCGATCTGCCGGAGGGGGATTCAATCACGGAGGGCATCTACATCAACCCTATTGCCCTTCCGATGAAGCGTGAGTAGTTTACCATAGACCTACGGGTCCATAGCTAGTAGCTAGATGGCTTCTTCTCTCTCTTTGATCCTCAATACAATGTTCTCCTCGATGTTCTTGGAGTTCTATCCGATGTAATATTCTTTTGCGATGTGTTTGTCGAGATCCGATGAATTGCGGATTTATGATCAGATTATCTATGAATATTATTTGAATCTTCTCTGAATTCTTATATGCATGATTTGATATCTTTGTATTTCTCTTCGAATTATCGGTTTGGTTTGGCCAACTAGATTGGTATTTCTTGCAATGGGAGAGGTGCTTAGTTTTGGGTTCAATCTTGCGGTGTCCTCACCCAGTGACATAGTAGGGGTAGCGAGGCATGTATTGTATTGTTGCCATCAAGGATAAAAAGATGGGGTTTTCATCATATTGCTTGAGTTTATCCCTCTACATCATGTCATCTTACTTAAGGCGTTACTCTATTCTTCTGAACTTAATACTCTAGATGCATGCTGGATAGCGGTCGATGTGTGTAGTAATAGTAGTAGATGCAGGCAGGAGTCGGTCTACTTGACACGGACGTGATGCCTATATGCATAATCATTGCCTCGGATATCGTCATAACTTTGCACTTTTCTATCAATTGCTCGACAGTAATTTGTTCACCCACCGTATGTTTACTTTCAAGAGAGAAGCCTCTAGTGAAACCTATGGCTCCCGGGTTTATTTGTTTTTATTTTTTTTTATGTTTTAGTAATCTTTTATATCTATCTATATCAGATCTCACCATTGCAATTGACCATGAAGGGATTGACAACCCCTTTATCGCGTTGGGTGCAAGTGTTTGATTGTTTGTGCAGGTGCATAGATTGGAGACTTGCTTGTACCTCCTACTGGATTGATACCTTGGTTTTCTAACTAAGGGAAATACTTATCTTTACTTTGTTGCATCAACCTTTCCTCTTCAAGGGAAAAACCAACGCAAGCTCAAGAAGTAGCAGGAAGAATTTCTGGCGCCGTTGCCGGGGAGGTCTACATCAAGCCTACCAAGTACCCATCATAAACTCTCATCTCTTGCATTACATTATTTGCCATTTTCCTCTCGTTTTTCATCTCCCCCACTTCTAAAACGTTTTCAGAAAATCACAAAAATATTTGCCTTTTTATTTGCCTTCTTTCCGTTTGTCTCTATGTCTTACTTGGTTTGTTTGCTTGTTCACTTGGAATAATTGTGTATTTATTGAAAATCAGAAAGCAAAAAGTTTATGGATCCTCATCCTCTTGCTAATCTTTTTAAGAGATCCAACTATGATGAACCAATTGCTAGTGAGTTGAGTGCACTAGATTATCTTTATGAAGTTTTGCTTGAAATTCATGAACCTGAAAATTGTGATGAAGTGTTAAAATAAGAAATTTATGAACTGATTCATGATATTTACTTGAAAGAAAAGCATGATTGCAATGATTTTATTATAAATTCTATTAATGCCAATTGTGCTAATAATATGCAAAACCCCAAGCTTGGGGATGCTAGTTTTGCTATGTCCACTACTTATTGCAATGATCATGATTGGGGTGATAATGCTTCTTATGATCTTGAAAATTTATTTAAGCCTCATGATAATAGTGTTTGCAATAAAATTGAAAGTGGGTTTGAAAGAGTGTCAACTCTAGGTAATAATGATCCCACTACTTTGGAGAATGATCAATCTCATGAAATTTTTGATAAAGGTGGGCTTGGAGAGGTCATGACTTTATTTGATGATCCCACTATTTTGGAAGAGTGTCAACTTTGCATGCATGTGGATCATGTAGAGAATATGTTATGTGATAGCTATATTGTTTAATTTGAATATGATCCCACATGCAATTATTATGAGAGAGGAAAATATGGTTGTAGAAATTTTCATGTTACCAAATTACCTCTCGTTATGTTTAGATTGCTATTGTTTCTTTCTTCTTCCTTGCATATGCTAGTTTTTGCTTGTCTTGATAAATATTTTCCCTATAAAATGCCTATGCATAGGAAGTATGTTAGACTTAAACTTGTTTTTCACATGCTATATGATGCTCTCTTCGTGTTTCAATTGTTATCTTTCATGTGAGCATCATTAAAATTATCAATGCCTAGCTAAAAGGCTTTAAAGAAAAGCGCTTGTTGGGAGACAACCCAATATTTTTATTTTCTGTTTTTTGTGAAAATACACATTATTACCTATGTAGTAATTGTGTTTTGGTGTTTTAATTAGTGTTTGAGCCAAGTAAGACCTTTGGGATGGCTTACGGTGATAGTTGATTTGGTCTTGCTGAAAAACAGAAACTTTTGCATCCAGTTGCAGAATTTTAGTAATTCACAGAGGCAACGAAAAACTCTGATTTGTTTACACAAGATTTATATACAAATTTCCTATGTTGTCCTAATTTTTCAGAATTTTTGGAGTTACAGAAATATACGAAATATTCGGATTTTCGCAGACTGTCTGTTTTTGACATATTCTGTTTTCTACGTGTTGTTTGCTTATTTTAATGAATCTATGGGTAGTATCGGGGGGTATGAACCATGGAAAAGTTGGAATACAGTAGATATTACACCAATATAAATAAATAATGAGTTCACAACAGTACCAAAGTGGTGATTTATTTTTCTTATACTAACGGATCTCATAAGTTTTCTGTTGAGTTTTGTGTTGTGAAGTTTTCATGTTTTGGGTAAAGATTTGATGGACTATGGAATAAGGAGTGGCAAGAGCCTAACTTTGGGGATGCCCAAGGCACCCCAAGGTAATATTCAAGGACAACCAAGATCCTAAGCTTGGGGATGCCCCGGAAGGCATCCCCTCTTTCGTCTTCAATCCATCGCTAAATTTACTTGAGGCTATATTTTTATTCACCACATGATATGTGTTTTGCTTGGAGCGTCTTGTATGATATGAGTCTTTGCTTTTCAGTTTGCCACAATCATCCTTTCTGTACACACCTTTTGAGAGGGACACGCATGAATCATGAATTTATTAGAATACTCTATGTGCTTCACTTATATCTTTTGAGCTAGGCAATATGCTCTAGTGCTTCACTTATATCTTTTTAGAGCACGGCGGTGGCTTTATTTTATAGAAATTGCTGAGCTCTCATGCTTCACTTATATTATTTTGAGGGTCTCTAAACAGCATGGTAATTTGCTTAGGTTATGAATTTAGTCCTAATATGATGGGCATCCAAGAGGGATATAATAAAAACTTACATTTAAAGAGCATGGAATACTATGAGAAGTTTGATTCCTTGCATATTGTTTTGAGATATAAAGATTGTGATATTAGAGACATGCTAGAGGGTAACTTTGGATTGGTAGAAATACTTGTGTTAAAGTTTGTGATTCCCGTAGCATGCACGTATGGTGAACCGTTATGTGATGAAGTCGGAGCATGATTTATTTATTGATTGTCTTCCTTATGAGTGGCGGTCACTGACGAGCAATGGCCTTTTCCTACCAATCTATCCCCCTAGGAGCATGCGTGTAGTACTTTGTTTCGATAGCTAATAGACTTTTGCAATAAGTATGTGAGTTCTTTATGACTAATATTGAGTCCATGGATTATACGCACTCTCACCCTTCCACCTTTGCTAGCCTCTCTAGTACCGCGCAATTCTCGCCGGTGCAATACACCCACCATATACCTTCCTCAAAACAGCCACCATACCTACCTATTATGGCATTTGCATAGCCATTCCGAGATATATTTCCATGCAACTTCCACCGTTCCATTTATTATGACACGCTTCGTCATTGTCATATTGCTTTGCATGATCATGTAGTTGACATCGTATTTGTGGCAAAGTCACCATTCATATTTTATACATGTCACTCTTGAGTCGTTGCACATCCCGGTACACCGCCGGAGGCATTCATATAGATTCATATATTTGTTCTAGTATCGAGTTGTAAAGTAAATAAAAAGTGTGATGATCATCATTATTAGAGCATTGTCCCATGTGAGGAAAGGATGATGGAGACTATGATTCCCCCACAAGTCGGGATGAGACTCCGGACGAAAAATAAAAAAAAGAATAAAAAAAGAGGCCAAAGAGCTCAAAATAAAAAAATGAGAGAAAAGAGAGAAGGGGCAATGCTACTATCCTTTTTCCACACTTGTGCTTCAAAGTAGCACCATGATCTTCATGATAGAGAGTCTCCTATTTTGTCACTTTCATATACTAGTGGGAATTTTTAATTATAGAACTTGGCTTATATATTCCAATGATGGGCTTCCTCAAATTACCCTAGGTCTTCGTGAGCAAGCGAGTTGGATGCACACCCACTTAGTTTCTTTTTGAGCTTTCATACACTTATAGCTATAGTGCATCCGTTGCATGGCAATGCCTACTCACTATGACGACCCCGGCTTAATTGTGCACTAATCATACACGCAAATGCGCACGATCAAGCCTAAGGACTCACTTGAAGATATCACAACACAACTCTAAAACATAAAGTCATACAAGCTTTATATTACAAGCCAGGGCCTCGAGGGCTCGAATACATAGCTCGATGGCATACAAGCGTCAGCGGAAGCATCAGATATCTGAGTACAGATATATTACAGAGAGAGAAAAAGGCCTTCACAGAGGCGGGGTAAAATAAAAGCTACGATCGAAAGGCGTAGGCCTCCTGCCCTGGACCCTCCGATCCTACTCCTGGTCGTCAAACGGCTCCTCGTAGTAGTAGTAGTACTCGCCAGGCGGGTAGTAGTACTGGTCGTCGGCTGGGGCGTCTGGCTCAGGGGCTCCGTCGTCTGGTGGCATCAAATGGAACATGGGGGAAAAAAGAAAGTAAAGCAAATGTGAGTACTCATCCAAAGTACTCAGCAAGCAAGGATCTACACTACATATGCAACATTGTCAAAGGAATGGCTGTATATGTGGACTGGGCTGCAGAAATGCCAGAATAGAGGGGGAAAGCCTAGTCCTATCGAAGACTAGCATCTTCAACAATCTTCGACAGTCTTGCAGCAATAGAAGAGAACAGATGATCATAATGTATAGTAGTAGTAGTAGTAGTATCATCAACCTCGACCTGAGATCCTTTCTCGACTCCCTGCGAGAAAGCAATCCCAGAGCCGTACTATCCAGTTCTCATCACATGTTCTAGTTGTACCGATCGGGATACAACTCCGAGTGTCCGTTACCGTAGGACAGGCTATCGATAGAAGTTCCTTCCCTGCAGGGGTGCACCAACTTACCCACCACGCTCGCTTAACTCCGGCCGGCCTCGGCTAAGCAACACGTCGAAACCCGACCTAGGCTTATAAGAGAGGTCAGCACGCCGGACTAACCTATGCCCCCAGGGGTCTTGGGCCATCGCCCCAGGAACTCCTGCACGTTACGGGGCCACCGAGAGCAGACCTAGCAACCCCTTATACAAGCGCGGTTGCGTTCCCAGTCCAACTCGGCGTGCGCCGCTCCTTACTGACATCAAACAAGCTTCGGCTGATGTATACGACGCAGAACGCCCATACTATGCCCACGTGATGGTTAGTGCTATCGGGCCAGAGGCCCCTCGGATCAAATATCCAAACCGTAGTGGATTAGGAGCGCGCGGAAATGAGCAGAGACTCACGATCGATGTGACCTCGTCGCCCCGTCTCGAGGACTTGCGGCAAGGGCTAAGAATGCCCGGCCACGCCTCGTAGTTATCTCGTGGGCACCATCCAGGTCAACCCGACTCCACATCACTTCGCATTAAGCTCGCGCGGGTACCCCTCGGGGCCGACCCGTCTTTAGTATCATGGTTTAGTGCAAGTCACAGTATCAATGGTATCCGTGTGTCCAACACCAAGGGGGAACCCTGAGGAATCACCCTCGATGGAATTCCCGCTGATGTTACCGTCAAGGTGAACGAAGGAGGAATCACCCTCGAGGTCCACACTTGAGGTGTTGCACGACGACGTCGTTATCGGGGGTGGTGTAGGAGGAATCACCCTCGCTTACCACGACCGATTAACTAACCTACAAGGTTATCATCAGAAGTGCTGACGAGGTATCACCCTCGGCACTCGACGGTAACCCAGCAGTGTCGGCAACTAAAGGGGGAAGTGACGTGCGGTGCCGGGGCCTGGTCTTCAATCCCGATAGTCGGGTCTTCTGACATCCAGCGGGGCAGTCGGGATCAAGTGGGGGTCTCTATCGTGTCTCTACCCAGCCTATACTAATCAGTCTAGGATAACCAGAAAGGTAACAAGGCAGGGTACAATAATCAGGCTATGCAGCAGATATAGGAAAACAGTAGCAGTAGCAGTTCTAATGCAAGCATAAGAGAGAAGAGAATAGGCGATATAGGCATGCTCAAAATGGGGGTGCTTGCCTGTTTGCTCTGGGGCAAGGGCAAGGTCTTTAGTGGTATCGTCGGGGACGTAGTCATACTCCTGAGCTGTGTCTGCCTCAGGAGCTACGTCAACGTCGGGGTCTATCGAGAGAGAAGAGGGGGAAGAAACAGGTAAACATAATGCAAACAAATGCAATACGGTGCGTGTGATGCTATGATGCAGTGCAGGGTTGCCTAATTATGCATCTAAGTCATTTTAGTTATTTTTAGAATTATTCTAGAATTTAATAACCAGGGTGTGTGCACTATTCATCTGCGGGATACGGGTCCGGAGTTATGAGTTCTTCTACGTAGGGGGTTCCGACAAAGAAACGGACGGCACGATCAGACTCATCTCGTCGTTCTGAGCAACTTTCATGTTTTAACTTTTTCGATCCGAGCTATGGTTTAAAAGTTATTAATTTTTAAAGATTATTTGAATTTCTGGAATTTATTTATTTACAGAAAAGAATTATGACGTCACTGTGATGTCAGCGATCAACAGCGTCGCTGACCAGTGGGACCCACATGTCAGTCTCTGTTAAGACTAACAGTGGATTATTTCAGTTAACAGAGTGATTAGAGGGGTGAGCCCCACATGTCAGTGAGACATTAGCCTAATTAATCAGTTTTATATTTATTTAAATGTTTTATTAGGTTAATTAGCCGCGGGGGCCCACACGTCAGCGGCACTGTGCTGCAACGTCAGCGCGTTGACCACGGTCAGCGTGGTCAACTGGGCCCGTGGGACCCACTGGCAGTGACCCAGGGGTGACCCACGTGGCGGCCACATCGGCGGCCGGCGCCGGAGTTGCGCCGGTGACCAAAAACGCAGTGGCGCGTCGCCGGAGTTGCTCGGATTTGCGCTACAGAGCTCGGTTCGAGCCGTGGTTAGGTTCTTTCGAACGGGCGTTCAACGCCGCGTCCAACCGTGGCGGTGGCGCAGCCAGACTTGGCCGGAAACGGCGCCGGCGACGAGCAAAAGCGGCGGCGCGTTCGGGACCTCACCGGGAGTTAGGTTAGGAGGCACGGGGAGAGGTGCTGGAGGCCTTGTTGGACTCGTACGAGCTCCAGGAGCTCGAGGCAGGGCTCGGCTGAGCACGACAGTGACTGAGGTCACGGCGGCGAGGTGCTCTGCGGCGGTGAGCTCACGGCGTCGTCAGCTGCTAGCTACAGGCGACGGCGGGCAGCGCAAAGAGTAGGAGAGGAAGGTTGGAAGCTCACCGAGCGGCTACGGAAAGCCCTTGGTAGCTTAGGAGCAGCAGACGGCGCCGGGGACGACGAAGCTCGCCGGAAGCAGAGAGATGCGGGGCGGCTCGATTCGCTTGTAGCCGGGCTCCCTGGCTCCTTCCAGTGGCGCCAGGGGTTGGGGAAGACGACGGCGGAGCTGGCCGGCACGGTGGGCGAGCGCGGGGCCGCCGGTGGCCACGACAAATGGCGAAGTGCGGCGTTGACGGCGCTCGGACGCCTCGGATCTGGCAGGAGAGGGAGAGGCGAGGCGAGCGAGAGGAGAAGGGGGAGTATGACGGAGAGGCCGTGGAGGAGTGGAGGGGCGTCGGTCTTATCCCCTCCGTCTCCTGTTTCGTCGGTGGCGGCGACGTGTCGGCGCCGCGCTGGCGCGCGCGCGCTCCGTTAGGGGCGTGCCGACACGTAGGGGAGAGAAAGAGGAGATGGGCCAGGTGGGCCGCGATCGGGGCACTGTGCACTAAGGCCCAGTGCACAGTGCCTCGTTTTTATTTTTCTGTTTTTGTTTCTCTTTTTCTTTATTTCATTTTCTGTTTTGAAATAGTTAGGTCACTTTTGCCTTTTTGTAAAATGTGAAAGTTGATCCAAATATTGCAGAGCAATATTGCCTTACACCAAAAAACTGATTTGGGTGAATTTGAATTCCATTTGAATTAGAAATGATTTTAAATAAATTTAATATTCTGTTTTGGTGCTGTTTCATCTTGTTAGAGTCACTTATCTAACTCCAACTTCAATGGTGATGATTTTACAAATGTTCCTGGATTATTTGCCTTTTAATGAACATTTTTCCAACAGTGTTTGATCAACTTCATATTCCACTTATGAATTTGAGTTGATTTTCAGATGTGAATTTGAAGTGGATCATTAACCCATATGACTTGGCACTGCAAATGATCATGACTTGGCAAGATTAACAGAGTGTCACAGAGCTTATTACAAGGGGGTGTTACAAGTTCTCCTCCTCTAAAAGAAATTCTCGTCCCGAGAATTTAGGAGGTAGAAGGAAAGAGTCCGGGATATTCTTCCCGAAGATGATCCTCGCGTTCCCTAGTGGCTTCATCTTCAGTGTGATTCAACCACTGCACTTTTAGGAACTTGGTCGTCTTCTGACGAGTTTGACGTTCTGATTCGTCGAGGATGCGGATCGGATGCTCCTTATAGGAAAGATCATCTTGTAGCTCGAGCATCTCATGATCCACTGCACGGTGCGGGGATTCCTTGAAGCACTTACGGAGTTGCGAGACGTGGAAGACATCATGAATATAGGAGAATTGCGGTGGCAACTCTAATTTATATGCCACCTGTCCACGTCTAGCCACGATGCAGAAAGGACCAATATAGCAAGGAGCTAGCTTGCCCTTGATTCCGAAACGACGGGTGCCCTTCATTGGAGTGACACGAAGATAAGCTTGATCACCAGGTTGATAGATCACACCCCATCGCTTATGATCATAATTACTCTTCTGACGGTCTTGAGCTGCTTTGAGATTCTCCCGGACAATTCAGACTTGTTCTTCGGCATGTTGAATAATGTCCAGACCAACAAGAGGTCATTCCCCAGTTTCTGACCAATTCAGAGGGGTTCGACATTTACGACCATAAAGAACCTCAAAGGGGGCCATTTTCAAGCTGGCTTGGTAGCTGTTGTTATAAGAGAACTCGGCATACGGGAGAGATTCCTCCCATTTCTTACCGAAGGATATAACACAAGCTCGAAGCATATCTTCAAGCACTTGATTAACGCGCTCAACTTGGCCTTGGGATTGGGGATGATAAGCTGAACTCCAAGTAATATGAGTTCCCATTGCTTTCTGGAAACTTTCCCAGAAATGGCCAGTGAAAATGTTGCCACGGTCTGAACTAATTTCCTTGGGAATACCATGGAGTGAAACAATTCTGGAGATATATAGCTCTGCTAACTGACTAGCAGTAATAGTCTCCTTAACTGGCAGAAAGTGTGCAACCTTGGAGAGTTGGTCAACGACGACAAGAATAGCATCGTGACCCTTCTGAGACTTGGGAAGACCAGTAATGAAGTCCATTTGCACTTTATCCCACTTCCATAGAGGAATAGGGAGCGGTTGCAGAATTCCAGCAGGTTTTTGATGTTCTGCCTTCACGCGACGGCAAACGTCACACTCAGCAACATATCGAGCAATATCTTGCTTCATTCTAGACCACCAGTACCTTTGACGAAGATCTCGATACATCTTGGTACTACCAGGATGGATAGATAACGGTGTATCATGGGCCTCCTTCATGACTTTGTCTGTCATCAGCTCGAAGCGAGGTACTACAATGCGGTCTCGGAAGTACAAGGTTCCATCTTCAGCAATCGAGAAATCCCTGTACTTTTCAAGGTGAAGCTCTTTCTTCATTAGACCAATTTCAGCATCTTTAGCTTGCGCAATCTTGACAGCTTTCTCAAGATCTGGCTGTATCACAAGGTTATTAAGAGAACCTTGCGGAATGATACAAAGGTTCAGCATGCACAATTCTTCATACAGCTAGGGTTGAGCTTGCTTTACCATGAGGTTACTACAATATGACTTGTGGCTCAAGGCATTGGCCATCACATTAGCTTTGCCGGGAGTGTATGAAATTCCACAATCATAATCTGTGATTGTTTCCAACCAACGCTGCTGACGAAGATTAAGTTCCGGTTGAGTGAATAAGTACTTCAAGCTCTGATGATCGGTGTAAATCTCACATCGATTACCAAGGAGGTAATGACGCCACTGCTTCAAAGCATAAATGACAGCAGCAAGTTCGAGGTCATGCACTGGGTAATTCTCTTCATGTGGATGCAGTTGTCGCGAAGCATAAGCAATTACTCTTCGCTCTTCCATTAGGACGCAACCTAGTCCTTGGCGAGAGGCGTCGCAGAAGATCACAAAATCTTTGCGGGAGTCTGGAGGAGCAAGGACTGGAGCAGAAGTCAGCTTGTCCTTGAGGGTCTGGAAGCTTTCCTGACATTTGTCTGTCCACTCAAACTTAACGCCTTTGTGGAGCAGATTAGTCAGGGGCTTGGCAATCTTGGAGAAATTCTCGATGAAACGACGACAATAACTTGCAAGCCCGAGAAAACTTCTGACTTGCTTGACATTCTTCGGAGGGGTCCAGTCAAGAATAGCCTGAACTCGTTCCGGGTTAACTGCGATACCATCCTTGGAGATGACATGTCCAAGGTAGGTTACCTCAGAAAGCCAGAATTCGCACTTAGAGTACTTGGCATATAACTTGTGCTCTCGTAGTCTCTCCAGAACAAGACGAAGGTGCTCAGCATGTTCTTCTTTGTTCTTCGAATAAACCAGAATATCATCCAGATATACCACGACGAATTTGTCGAGGTAATCCATGAATATGTAATTCATTAAGCGGGAGACGGTAGCTGGAGCGTTTGTTAAGCCAAACGACATGACGGTGTACTCGTATGAACCATAGCGAGTAACGAATGCAGTCTTCGGAATATCCTCTTCGCGGACACGGATCTGGTGATAACCCAACCTCAAGTCGAGTTTAGAAAACACCGAAGATCCAGCAAGTTGATCATATAAGTCATTGATCCGGGGAAGTGGATATTTATTCTGGATAGTTGCCTGGTTGATATGTCGGTAATCTTGCACCAAACGGTTAGTTCCATCCTTCTTCTTAACAAAGAGAGAAGGTGCTCCCCAAGCAGAGGAACTAGGGCGAATGAAACCCTTCCTTAAGGATTTATCAATTTCCTCCTTAAGCTCAATAAGATGGTGCGGAGGCATCTTGTAGGGACGCTTCGCAATAGGAGTGGTGCCAGGCTTCAAGTCGATGACGAACTCGACAGCTCTAGCTGGGGGTATTCCTGGAAGTTCTTCTGGAAAGACATCTGGGAAGTCACAGACAACTGGGATATTTTCGATCCCATCAAGCGGAGAAGCATTCAACGCATTCAAGGCATAAATTTGAGCCTCAGCGTTCTGAGTGATATGAGCATGGTAATTCACCATCTCATTCGAGGGGTGCAAGAGGTGAACAACTTTGGTGGCGCAATTGATTGAGGCATAATGGGCCTTCAACCAATCCATTCCCAGAATAAGGTCAATCTTGGACGATTTCAGAATAATGGGAGACGCACTGAACTCCAACCCTTCGATTTCAACGGGAACATTATAGCTAACCGCAGAGGTTCGGCAACCACCCGCGGGAGAATGTACCAATAAGGGTGTGTTCATGTATTCGCATTTAATGTCATGCATGCGTGCAAAATGTTCCGACATGAAGGAATGCGATGCTCCTGAATCAAATAAAACAGAAGCTGGTACTGAATTAACGAGAAGTGTACCCATCACAGTGTCTGGTTGATCTGGAGCTTCAGACATGTTGACGTGGTAGTACTGCCCACAACCATAAGAAGGTCTGGCATTATTGTTGCGCTGTTGATGAATACCACGGCCAATACCACGGCCAGCAGAAGGGAGAGCCAGTTGATTCTGATTCTGAGAACAATCTCTAGCACGGTGACCTGGCTTGCCACACTTGAAGCATAGTCCGCTATCAGGACGAGGTGCTGGAGCTCGAGGTGCTGGAGCTGGCAGAGGCTGCCTCGGTGGTGGAGGTGGCAGGCGTGGTGCAGCATAGGAGGGCCTGTTCGCAGGAGCTGCTGAACGGAACATGCCTTGGGGAAACCAGATGCGTCGCTTCTGGGAAGACGAGCCCGAAGATGAGCTCGTTTCTCGGGTGCGTCTGGACGCTTCTTTATGCTTCTTAAGTCCAGTTTCAACCATAATAGCCTTATTCAACAAGGTGGCGAAATCAGGATAGTCTTGGACAAGCAGGGCCAACTGTATATCATGATGCAGTCCTTCACGGAACTTCTCTTGCCTTCGTTCATCAGTAGGAATGTCCTCTTCAGCATAGCGAGATAAGTCTAGAAACTCGTGCTGATAGACTTCTACGGTCTTGTTTCCTTGAACAAGGCTACGGAACTCAGCCTTCTTCCTAGCTATGACAGCTAGAGGAATGTAGCGGGCACGGAAAGCAATCTTGAACTCTACCCAAGTGACGACAGTACCAGGCGACAGAGTTTGTCCGTGAGTGGCCCACCATTGGGCTGCGGGACCCTTCAGAAGATAAGTCGCAAAAGTGACATAGTTAACTTGGGCGACACCAGCAGACTCCATCTCATGGGAGATGTCACGCAGCCAGTCATCTGCATCTAGTGGGTTGACTGTGTTGTGGAAAAACGATGGACTGAGCCTCATGAACTCTGGCAAGGTGATGGATAGTGGCTGCTGATTAGCATCAGGAAGAGGGAATTGCTGCATAATCCCCGTCATAAACTGGCGGTTGAGTTCAAACTGTTGCATCATCGCTGCCATGTAATCAGGTGGTGGCAGCGGTGGCGTGTTGTTGTCAGCCATCCTGCTAATCCAACAGGGGTATTTCAGCGATAGCTTATGCAAGTGTTTAACAATAAACATGAGGTAACTCGACATTATGGAAAGAGTGCAATAGATGCTAAAAGTAGTCATTAAGACATACAGATCCATACACAGTCGGTTACAATCGGGCAGCATAATGGCGCAAATTGAAAAGCTAGAGACACACTAGGCGGCACGCAGGCACGCGGTAAGGAAGTACACAACATGACATAGCAAAGGCTACATCAGTGTTGGAGAAAACCACTGAAACGGGGTAACTGCAAGTGCGGACGACGAATGTTCGTCGCGGCAGGATCCTGTGCTCCATGTGCACTCTGATGCAGAACCCGGTCTTGAACTGTAAGAAGAGGTCCACGTGCAGGCGTGTGACCTCCTACTGCAGGCCAATCAATACCTGGCGGCATCTCGGTCCTGCGTGGGTAAAGAATATACTCCGGATGTATCCCTGCACGAACAGCTGGTAGCAATTGTGTCATAGCCTCGTAGTAGCGTGCTCGAGTGGCAAACAACTCGACGGCAAGAGCCCGAGCAGTGCGATCCAGAGCCTGAGTGCACTGAATCAGAACCTGCGGGTCGTAGCGTCGAGACTCGTATGGGGCACAGATAGCTGTGTAAAATCCAGTAGCATCTCCAACAGGTGCATACGGAATGTACCGAAACACAGAATCATCCAAGTTAGCATTGTGCTCTCCTCAGAGACGTGCGACAGCAGAGTAGGAGGCATCATGTACTGCCATCTCAATCGTCATGCCTATTCCGTGAAAAAGGTGTAGCTCAGTGTCTGAGTTGTTCTGCTGATCATAGATCCGAACTTCAGCATAGTACTGTTCCTGGTTGAACTCGCGGTAAACCTCATAGACCATGTATTTGGGATACCAGCGGTAACCCAGTCTACTCAGGAGGGCGATCAGAACAGCTGGAAACCCAGGGGCATGACGAGCCCAAGTGCGAAGCACTAACTGGGTCGTAGGCCGCGGTGGAAACAGTCGATCCATCTGAAACAGAGAAGTTCAGGGTTGTCATAAGACAATGAGAAGTATAACCGACCCTAGAAGGAAAGGTTAAACAAAACAATGGAAAGGAAAATGATTATCAGACTAATCAGATCAAAGACAGGGAAATCGCACTGAATCCAGCTCTCCGGGTGGATAGAATTAACGAGAACCTAAATGTCGGTGTTAGTAAATTTTATTAAACCCGAATAGATGAGAGATTAGAATCCCAGAGTAAAGACGAGGAATAAAAGATCCTAATACCACCCAGTTGGCGACGTGGGCCCGTAAGCCACACAGCCAAGTTAGTAAAATAGTTTTGACCACTAGACTCAACTTCGGCTAAGGAATTTGGAAGGGAGATTCCTAGAGGCAGTCGGCTCTGATACCAACCTATGACGACCCCGGCTTAATCGTGCACTAATAATACACGCAAATGCGCACGATCAAGCCTAAGGACTCACTTGAAGATATCACAACACAACTCTAAAACATAAATAAAGTCATACAAGCTTTATATTACAAGCCAGGGCCTCGAGGGCTTGAATACATAGCTTGATGGCATACAAGCGTCAGCGGAAGCATCAGATATCTGAGTACAGATATATTACAGAGAGAGAAAAAGGCCTTCACAGAGGCGGGGTAAAATAAAAGCTACGATCGAAAGGCGTAGGCCTCCTGCCCTGGACCCTCCGATCTTACTCCTGGTCGTCAAACGGCTCCTCGTAGTAGTAGTACTC